>CADWAE010000459.1:16570319-17884383 GCA_902982915.1 Phalloptychus januarius
ACAGATTGGAAAATAAACTTTGAGCTTTTCACCATCATCCTCTCCTTCCCATGCAAAACCTTTAGAGGTAAAAATATTCGGCTCTGAACATAAAAATCTAATTTCTTAACTTTGCAGAAAGTGAAGCTGAAATCATTCAAAGGTCAAATTTTCTGTTCTGTGTCAACAGACGGATGCTGCTGCGCTCTGATAGGCCATCTGTTTCTATCACTCCATCTTCACTTCCTCCTCTTTCTATTCTGTTATGACTCTTTAGTTCTTTTTGCATATTTTATCCACATGCTGTCCTAATCTAACCTGCCTACAGTGATTAATGTATTCTGCATATCAAAGTGTGTTTAGCCAGATTATTTGGTTTTGAATTCCATCATCTTCAGAGTTTTGCTGTAAATTTAGTTTCATTTTTGGTCCAACTCCTAGAGACATGTTTTAAATCTGAGGTCAGATAACCGTTCATGTTGAAAAACTCTGAAATCCAGCCATGTTTTCTCTTTAAGCCCCGCCCCTTAAAGAAAGCCCCGCCCCTTAAAGAAAGCCCCGCCCCTTAAAGAAAGCCCCGCCCCTTAAAGAAAGCCCCGCCCCTTAAAGAAAGCACCGCCCTTAAAGAAAGCACCGCCCCATCAAGAAAGCACCGCCCTTAGAAAGCACGCCCCTTAAAAGCGCCTTCAGTCGGTTCAGCTCTACCTGCTGCCTCAGAGGCAGGGATTCAGCTACATGACAGGAAGTGACCTAGACAAGCTTCCTGTGAAGAATGAATGGCTACCAGATTTTGCCCCAAACTACTTTACTTTTGATCTGAGTCGGGCACAGTTGCAGTGGCCTGATCCATGGCGGCGATGGGGGCAGGTAGACCCCAGGCTGAGAGAGGGCGGGGCGGGGTCAGAGGGCATTCATCAGATCCGGATCTGGTAAACGTCGCTAAGGGTGCTAAGCTCCAGAGGTTTCCTCTCCACTGGGGCCGGCCTAAAAGAGAGAAGAAGAAGAAGCTGAACACTAGCTGTGATGCTAACTGCTAACGAGCGTTAGCATTTTAACACCCTAACACTTTGCAAGCAGAAACGTCTGTTTCCAAACTGCAGACTAAACAGAAACTCTAAACACGCTGGTGATGCTAGTCATTTTTTATCATGAAGGTAGAAACTATGTGTTTTTTTCATTTCCATACATTTCCACAGTTTTGATGCATTTAATGAGCAGAAAATAAATAGTTTTCAGACGCCAGGTTTTAACTCCTTGTTCATTCTGTTGTGATGATCAGAAACGCAGTGAACTGGGATTGGAACATAGCTGCAGCGTGTCATCAGGGCGCCGTGCCGCGTGGCAACAACGGCTCAGTGTCTAATTCTGGTGCCGCTGGGCTGCAGCTGTCGGCCCGGTCAGATTCTGTTACATCCCGACTCACAAACAGGCTCAGCATCTCCCACTGAGGGACCAACATGCTCCAGTCGCCCGGCTCTCAACACTGCATCATTCTCTTCCTTCTACAGGGGAACCTTCCGGATCATAAAGTCTTCATCTCAGACCAGGAAATTGTTTTGTGGCTGAGTGTTTCTGGATTTGTCTCCATGACGACGATGCTGAGCTGTGTGTCCATGTCTCCTAATTTGAGATGATCTCTCCTGAGTGCAGGAGCTGCTTTAGCTGCCAAACACAGAAACTAGAAAGATGTCTGATCTCTGAGGATGCTAACAGACAGTATGGGCTGACCCCTGGCTGACCTCAGCCTGACCCGCGGCTGACCTCAGCAGGCAGCAGCGTTTCAGTTTACCTGCTGAGGTTGAGTCACTTCAGAGTCAAAGCTGCTTCAGCTTCAGTAAATCTGCACCACACACTAAGTCTGTTTCAGGAACAATCACTCACGATTTGTCTCTGCGGTGCGCGGTCCGTCGCTGAGGGCTGGCCGCCCGTCGCCGTGGCGATAAGGACTTTCCTCGGCTGCGCTCCTTGATTGGTGACTGAGCGATGGAGGATTTCAGGATCTAGAAGAGGTTGTTTTATAATAATTATAAAAAACAACTCATCAGTCATCTCTGTTTCAGCCTTGCTGACGGACACAACCTGAGATCTGCAGAGGGAAGCAGCTGTTACTGAAGGCCAGAGTTCACAGGAGACATGTTCAGTATCAGGTAAAATATTAAAATAAATTCAGAGGGAGTGCAGACCTATTTATTTAGCTGCAGAGGAACAGAGTGAGAACGTTCTCATCATGGAACATGATGGATTTAGAAATGCCAGCTGTTTCTGGTCAACAGTAAAAGAAATGTTAACCGTGTCATTCATTAATATAAGATAATAAAGAGTCTAATGATGTTTATTGTTCATAATTGGTGAATGTCGTTAGACAAATGAGTGAATGAATAAAACAGCAGCTGATTGGATGGAGCTCTGAGTCGACCTCCTGGCATTTTAAAGAAAGGAAACTGATCAACAGCTGCTGCTGCTGCAGAGCCACAGGAGGGAAAACACACCGAATACGACTGAGACAAAATGGCACTTTATGTTATTGTCTTTTCTTCCTGCTAAACGATGAGCCTGCTGTTTGTTCCAACCGTTTCTAATGAGTTGTCTGCTGATTGGTAACACACACACACTCAGCCTGTCTTTAATAAGTTCATACAGTCTGCAGCACAGCTGACTCAGGTTAACGTGTGACACCATTGGGGTGTGTGTGTGTGTGTGTGTGTGTGTGTGACAGCTGCAAGGCCCTGACCTACATATCATTCTCACTGGACACCAGCAGCCTGTCAGGCTCCCGTTCTTCTTCATGGGATTTAAACGTTAAACAGAAACATCTAGAATCCCAAATAAAAACGCAGCTGGGCTCATGAATCATTCATCATCACTCGGCCTGGTCGTCTGCCCCGTCCTTCCTAATCACGACCTAATGACCCGATTGGTCATGTCCCACGTTCAGCCCAAAGGAAGCAACATTCATCCATGATCTCATGAAAAATTTCCTTATCCATCGGAAAGGAGCTGAATATTATCAAAGGTTGAGTTTAATTACAAACTTTCATTTTCAGTATGGAGATTAGAGCCAGATGAAGGTCAGAGAACAGAAACAGGTTCCCACATGCAAATCATTACAAACAGTGAGAACTGTGGATCATTTTCCATCTGCTCCACTTCAGGTGCTGCTTGCAGTTAATCTGACTCATAAAACCCCAATAAAACTCAACAATCTTCTTATTTTAATGCAACCTTAAGTTCATCTATCTGTGTGCTGAAGAGACAAACCTTCATCCTCATGTCCCGGCCATGTTTCTCCAGGTCCTTCCTCATCTCCTGGGCTCCAAGTCGGGCCGTGTTCAGCACCAAATACTTCCATTCAATTGGCTGAAAGACATGGGGGTCGTGAGGCACGTACAAGCCAATCTTCACCTGGGAGAGACGGACAGAAGCGGTTAGACTCAGCGCCGGCTCGGCTCAGCGCCGGCTCAGCTCGGCTCAGCGGTTTCCTCCTCTACCTTCTTCAGAGTGTGCTGGTATCTCTTGTAGGAGCTCTCGAACTCGGCCACCAGCTCGCCCAGCGTCCGGTGGCTCAGCGGTTTGTCCATCAGGTCCGGTCGCCGGCTCATGCCCAGCGATCCGTAGCGACCGTTGCAGTAGACGCCCAGAACCACGTGGTGGAAGCAGTGGCCTGAAAACTGGGTCTTGAAGCTGATGGGGAAGCGCTCCAGAGACGCGAGGCCGTTGGTCAGGTAGCTGAGCAGCAGCGGCAGCTAAGGAAACGCTAGACTGCAGGAATCATCCACACAGCGACAGGAACCTGCACCTGAGCGTGTTTGTTTGGAAGCACAGCAGCTCCTGTGGTTAATTCCATTCATTCTGATGGGATAAAGAGCCTCGGTGTAAACAGTGAGGGTCAAAGAGCCAGAGCTGCTCAGGCAGCTCCTCCTCTCGCTGTGTTTTATTCTGTTTAAACATGCAACCTGTAACTCCTGGACCAGCTGATGCATGATGTGATTATACACGTCTCATGATCTTCACTTCCTTCCTTTTCTCTGTCAGCCTCCAGACATTTTCCATCTTCTCCTTTTCTGCACCTAAAACTAGAAACTGGACTTCCAGCCGTTCCTAAATGAGCAACATTAAGGTGACGCTGAGTTCTATTTGTTCTCAGAAGAAGGAACTTCTGACTTTCCAACCAAAGACGGTGTCTTAATGTTAGGCAGTGTGTTCAGGCTGGGATCCAGGAAAAAGCAGAGATTTAACGACTTCTGTGCTGCTGGCTGTACGACCAGATAACAACGAGTTTCATCCTATTTAGTTGTTTTCAACTAAAATAACCTTCAAGCAAGTTTAAACACACATCAAGGTCACATTTCTGTTTTAAAAATGCTTGTGAATTTCCTACATCTGAGCACAAATAAAATGCATCATTCTGAAACTAAATGCACAAGTTTATTCCATAATCATTTAATGATGAAGACAAATAGATACAGCATTAAGACCAACAGCAGCTCGGCTCTAACCACTCACAAGAATCTGGACCAACTGGTAGCCAATCATCTGCTTGGTTTAAACCATGGAGGCTTCTGATTGGTCAAAACTTTCATCAGTCAGGATGCTTCAATATTTATAAGACCTTCCAGAAAACTGGACCAACCTCACATCTGTGTGTCCTCATTACTGTACAGCAACACCCACACACACACCCCCACCCACACCCACCCACACACACGAGGAGTATTAAAAAGAACGACTCAAGCTAAAAGTTTTAAAACTGTGACCCAGCAGATTCCAACCCCTCCATCGTGATTAGAGCAAACATTTAGTTGTTTCTGCGTCTTGGATGTAGCAGATGCTGAATGTTTTCTGTGTCCAGCATGATGCACAGGACGTAATGAAGCTTTAAAGCTCTGCAGACGGACGCAGAGCAGAACTAAAGAAAGCTTCAACATCTCAGTAAGAGAACAAGCAGAGACCTGATAACAGGAAGGCCTCAGAGTCTGACCCCAGACCACTTCTATTTACTGGCTTTGGTTTCTGTTCCACGTCTTGTTCAGACTCTGATTTCTCTCTAAGAAAAGGCTGAAATAAAAAGCATGAAGCAGCAGAGAGGCCGTCTCCTCCAGGCTCTTTAATCAAAGAATCCAGTATTTCCAAACAAACCTGAGGCTGAATAGCAGCTCAGGGAACGTTTGACGGTAAACGGGGAGCTTTGTGGCTGCGGATGACAAAGAGTCTTTCATCATGTAAAACTCAATAGTACAAATTAAACAGCCTCCATGTTGTGATTCCTCACCTCCAACCACAATACGTACTGAGATTCAAGCAGAGCTGCAACGCTGCTGTGGCCTGCATGTCTTATCTGTGACAGCTAACGCACGCACACCCCCCCCCCCCCCCCACACACACACACCCAGAGCCGCTGCGGCCCAGAATGAACCCTGTGGATCCTGGAGGAACCTTGGATCGCTGTCAACACGAATGCAGCCGAACTGACAGAACCAAATGCCACAAGCTACAGCAGATGTTCTTCTTCCCACAATTCACTGCAGGAGCTGATTTTACTATCATGCAAGTTATTTACTTCAAATAAAAGCTATAGAAACTCTGTTATTGTAACGTTTAGAGACATAACCTGTAGATACAGCTATGTAGATCCAGTTTAATAACAGGCGACTCGACGTTCTTGTTCTGAGTTTGTGTTGATGAGCTGAGGAATCCAGGTGAGGGAGGAGCCGACTGGTTAGCCTGGTGTGTTGCCATGGCGCTGAGTGAGGGTGTGTCGCCATTCCAGGTTTGTCATTGAAATGTCCTCTGATCGGTCTGTGCTCTCAGGTGAGGCCCTATAGCTCAGTGGTTAGAGCACTGGTCTTGTAAACCAGGGGTCGCGAGTTCAAATCTCGCTGGGGCCTGAACTTCTTTTTCCCCTGACACATTTTCCTGTTTAGATGATGTAAGTTAAACTGTGAACTTGCTGACTTCTTTCCCTTTCGCTCCCTCTGAATATTGTTCGTCCTTCCAGCTTCACCTCCTGCAGACCAAAGCCACCCTTCATTACAGTCACTGTCAGCTGCCAGCGTGACAGAGTCACCATGACAGCCTGCAGGATCAACTCTGGAAGCATTTATCCTGAGAGACGTTTGTCCTGCTGACAGCCCAAAGTCACCTCAAACGGCACCAAACCTTAACAGGTTTTATTAAAACACGATCAGAGGAATTCAGGCCAACATCGATGGCCTGAATGGTGGGAACGCAGCCCACCGTTTGCCAAAATCCTCACACACCATCTGTTTGGATGCAGCAAGCACAGCCAATGAGCCAGAGACCAGAGACCATCACTGAGGACCGATGTCCTGCTGGAGGCATGTGTGGATTTAAAGAAGAGGATGAGAACTGGGGCTGCACATAACAATTGTTTTAGTAATTACTAATTCTGATTGATCGGACAAAAAAAACACCATCCTGCAGATTTTCCATTTATCCACTTAAGCCTTTAGATACAATATTAGAAACACATTAAAAGATGCAAGTAACCAATTAATTACACTTCTCTTCAATAAAGAAAGTAAATTTGTAATTGCATAAAATGCAACAGCAGCATTTCTTTTCATCACAATTAATCCAATTGATTGTTTCAGCCCTACTGAGCATAACAGATGATGTTCCATCCACACATTTAGCATTAAAAAGTAACATTGAAGTAATCTGTGATTAAGCAGCAGAGACTTTAAACATCTTTGTGTGTAAATTATTTAATATTTCCAATGCTAAATAACTGAATCATTGATTCTGTTGCAACTCAAACTATTTTCTTTCACACAAAATAGAAATGGGCAGAAATCCACGCGGGGTTGATACTGACCTTATTTTTTATAACCATCAACCAAATAAAGAATTAAAGAAGCCTGGTCACCTGTTGACATGCAGACTGGCTGGAGACCAGAAAGGTCCAGGATCAAATCCAGGCAATACAGAACCTGAATGTTCTACTGAGACCGATTCAGACAATGATTTTAACATCTGAAAGTCAAACCAGTCAGACAGGAACCGTTGGGGGAAACATGGACGCCATTAGAAGCCAAAGCTCCTAAAAATGACACGGCTGACCTGGAACTGGAGCTCTGCAGGATGATGCTAAGCTGCGAGAGCGAGCCGAGGGGAAGAAACTTTGAAGTGTTCCTGTTGCCAGGCAACACCACAGAGCGAGAGAGGGGGGGTCGATGTTTTGGGGCATTAGTACTTTAGAGGTGAAAGTTTGATAGATTCATTTTTTTACTCAGACACAACAGAGCAAAGCGTAGAGCTGAAAGGATACACTCCCAGGATGACGGCTTCCAGGCATTTGATTGGTAGAGACTCCCTGATCATCTCCCTCGCCGTTTCCATCAACCTGCAGAGGAGGGAGGGGCGAAGGCGCACGAACGACGAGAAGAAAAACACATGAAGAGCGAAAAGGAGGAGACGCTCCAGGGCTTCATGGGGAACTCATGATGCTGGATTATGTTCAACTCTAAACATTTAACGGTATTTTTACAACATCTACTCACCCACACAGCGGGCGGCTCTTCTTAATCTCAAAAAACTGGGTTCCAGTGTGGTTGTACCTAACACAAACGTTAAGGGCAACAGGGCTTTTAAACACTTTCGCAATGTGTTGTTGTCTGCAGTAAAACTTTTATCAGCAATATTAGTATCTGACTATTGCATTTAATTTAGAAACTTGACCTGAAACGTGGGGCTCCGTTCATCTCCTGGTTAGGATGACGAAATGTGTTTGTGGTAAAGGATACTGCAGAGCCTTCATGTAGTTCTGGACGGCCATCAGCCAATCAGGGGCCGACATGGATGGCTTGAAGATTGGAATGGAGGGAACAGCATGCTGGGAAACAAAAAACAAACATTGTTAAATGCTTACAGTAAATTAACAATCGGAAACTTTTAGAGCCTCAAAACGAACTTTTAGTCCGTCAGAAAACAAAATGCCTGCGTCATCATAATACTACTTTATTCTGTCAGACATGTTCATGTCATTTCATAAAACACATCAAGTTGCCAACTGGACATCAGCTGAACAAAAGTCTGAAAAAGAAACAAACATAAAAAAAGCAATAGAAAGAGAGAAGAGACTAAGTTAGATGAAAATTAAATAGTTTATATAACTATTCAACATTTATAAGAACAAATTAATACCTCAGAATGTCAAAGCACCACAAGAACTGAAAGGGAAAGAGCAACGTTGGTTTTAGGAGGTTTATAAAGCCGACTAATGTTTGAGTTCTTCATTAGCAACAGTAAAACCAAAGTGGAAAGTCCTGCTTTCCAATTTGGTTTGATGGATTTCCATTTGGTCAGTAGATCTGAATGCTGAATGAAGAACGGTGGGATCCATTCAGATAACCAGGGCCATGCAGAGTTTAGAAACAACCAGCGAAATCTCACCATGGAGAACCAAACAGAGTGAAGATAAAACTGGTCTAAGATGGTCAAACTTTTGCATCCAAGTTGTGGTTTTTAGCAGAACCAGCAAGCAGAGAAATTAACCTGCATTCAAGCTACTTTAAATTCCTTTCAAATCATCTAAGCACTGAAGGGCTGTGTTTGGTAATAATAGACCCTGAATGGGACGTATACGACGACATCAGAACAGGGCCCAGGACGGACCCTTGAGGGACTCCATGAGGAAGTGGAGCTGCAGCTGCACACTGCAGTCTCAGCAGGAAATACCGAAGTCTATAAGCATAAGGATAATAGCACCTGGACTCAACAGTTGCTATTATCTGTTAATAGCAACTGTTGGGACAGGTTGTTAAAACCTTTCACTAGTTTATGTGAGTTCTCTGGTATTAATTCATGTCACAGTTGTTCTTTCTACAGCCGAGTAAAAGGGGAGAAGTGAAGTCTGGGTGTTTTGTGGCCGACCCGAAGCCAACAGGAAACCCACACTGCTTTGAAGAGACACGTTCCAGAGATAAAGATCACTGCTGATTCTGCAGCTGGTTCACCTCAACAGGAACCACTTCTCAGCAGTCACACATGTGAAGAGGCACGGATATTTCAGCAGAGTGACTCAGGCTGAAGCACAGGCCGGCGTTTCCTGTGAGTCTCACACTCAGTAAAAGCTGGGCTTGTGCGTGCACAACGGAAGAGTGAACCATGAGCACCAGAACTATCACTTCCTGTTTCTTCCTGCTTTCTATTTCAGGCAGAGAATGGAAGGGAGTGATAGCAGGACTGCACCACAATGACTGCATCCTTAGTGGGAAAAACACCCTCTGGTCCGATAACAGCTCCCTGAATCATGCATAGCAGTTATTTAGACACTTAACTGCTAATTTACTACAGGCAAGTAGACGATTAGCCTGACAACAGACAGGCTAATCAGGCAATCCATCAGTCAGCAGCTCAGAGGAAGACGATCTCCCAACTGGCCATCCATCTCGCCTGCCGGCCAGCAGCAGCAGCAGATCGTGCTTTTTAACAGCCACATAATCTGGAAGTGAAATCCCCTCAGCAGTCAAACCTCCTCACTGGCCGGGCAGGCTGACACGCTGAGGCTCAGAGGGTTCAGCAACAGAGCTGTCTTTATATCCCCACCAACAGAAACAACCGCCATCTTCCTCATGTTAAAAGTGTTCATTATTTTTATCTCTTGTTGTTCATTATGTTATATTCAGAGGAGTGAGAAGCCATAATGTGAGAGCAGAATGAGCATGGAGTCACACACAGCCTGTCCTGGTAATTAATCTGTCTGCTCAGCTCATCTGGAACCTCCTCCTCTGGTTTCCTGCCCACTCTTCATCTGACTTCTCTGTTAGTACCCTAAACCTTCCCTACAGATTCCCTTCTCTGGTTTGGCCTCCATGTCCTCCCTTCATGCTCACCCTCTGCTGTGACATCCTGTCTCCTGTTCCTCCCTCTCTCCAGCTCTACCGGCTGAGCTGAAATCTGGGAACTGGAAATAAAACGTTTCATGCTTGCTGTATCTACAAAGTCAATGTGACTCAACGTCAAGGTTATTTTTACAGAAGACAACCTGGAACAGGTCTGAATAGCACCTGAATAGCAAAGTCCATCATAGTCCAAGTCGATCGTTTCTAAAGTGGATGTGCATTATGGCAGTGCAGGAAAACGAAGAAATCAACTTAAAATGTTGCCCATATAAACATTTTTTTAAACATAGACATAAATGTGCTGAATTACAAATTAATTTAATAACTCTGCACCAATGCAGACTTAAATACACCAACATCTTCACAAGTTTGATCAAACATGTAAAAACAACAGAACTTTAATTTGTTCAGTCAGTGCAATTAGGACCATAACAGACAATGTCAAATAAATGATACAGAAACTAAAAGTGACAAAAATATGTTAGCTTCCTTGGTTAAACATGTAAAAATTAACTGCAACAATCCTTTCAAATGGTTCAGAAAGTGCAATGAGGAATTTTAAATATAATGCAAAATAAATGACAAGACATTTATTTTGCTCATGTCACAAAGTGTAGAATTAGACTGAATAGATCTGCCCTTATGAAGTTGACCTTCCTGCTTCTAGGGTTCATCACAAGCAGAAATTAAATAATCAAAAATAAATGTAATCATTTAATGAAAGAAGATCAGCACTTCTGATGAGGAGAATAAATTAATCTGAGTGGAACCAGATGATTGTGCAGAAAAAATGCATCCTCTAATTTATTTTCTCTGGTATCTTTAGAAATCTTCTCTCTCATTATTTAAAAACAAACATTTCCATTAGCTGTAAATAACAGTGTGGACAGCTGCCATCTAAAACACATTTGCTGTGTGAGCATTAAAGATTCAAGACAACTAAAGGAGGGAGGGAGACGGACAGGTCAGGTTTCCTGCTGCCGAGGTGTCTTCAGGGGGATTTCCCCAGGAACGTCGGGTGTGTGTGTGTGTGTGTGTGTGTGCGTGCATGGGGGTGTGCATGTGCGTGTGTGTGAGAGAGACGTATTCATCAGACAGCTGAAGATGTTTAAGTACAGTTAAAGGTTTTTGAAAGTTGCATCGTCTCATTCAAAACAGAACAGCAGAACAGTAACAACCAGCTTTAACATGTAAAACCAGGCCAACATGGCTGCAGGTTAAACATGGGCCAAAGGAGCGTTTTCTGGACTGGATGATTGTAATTAAATATTTATAACCTGAAATATGAAGCAACACAAGTTTTATTTCTGATCAACAGTATTCACATTTTGGGGGATCCAACCACTGCTTCAACCTTTCCCCCATTTTACTGATTTTACTGATTCATGCTGAATTTCATTAAAATAAAGTTAAGTTTGCATAAACCTAAACATTATTAACATTTACTATGCATTAAACTTGTCTGCAGAACAGAAAACAACAAGAATGCAGCAGTTGTTTTCAGTACTTTGTCTATAAAATGTTTTAAACGTATTCAGGTGAAAAGATAAAGGAACTATTTCATTTAATAGGTTTGGTTTTCACAATAAATCCCATATATTTTAAAGATGTAAGTTCCAGTTCTTTATTTAAAGGTTTCTGTTTTGGTGCTACACTAAGAACTGCAGTAATACTAAGCAGATCCAGTGAAATTAGTTTATCTTCATGCAGTCCAGTTGGGATCCAGAGATTATCCACTACCCAGATCGTATTTGAGGGATTATTCAGTTTCTGTGCCAAGACTGCAAACTGGTCCTGTGAGGACGGAGAGAGGCGGCGGGTCAGCAACCAAAACACTGGAAAAATCAGGAAAACTCTTCCTACTGGAGGCCATTTTAACAGCCAGCCAGTGGAAACAGATTAACCAACTTTCTTCTCGCTTTAATTTTCTGAACTGACAAGCCTGACAGAAATCTAATGCAGTTTCTTTTAGAAACATTTTCTTCAATCCATGTCATTGTCCTGAGAGGAGACCCGTCCATTTATTCTGCTTTTTCCCTCTTTGCCTGAAGGTGAAAATCAGCCCATCTGCTTTTACACTTCACACACGCATATCGACACACCAACAGCAGAGTGGAGTCAAGCTTCACATTAACAAACCAACTGACACCTCCATTGTTCGCCGTCCACCCAGACGCTGCACAGCTGTTTCCCAGCCCCCTCAGTTTATATCCAGCACTAAATGCTCTCACTGCTAGCAACAGACTGACGCTCAGGCCTAATTTAGAAATGGTAGAAAATCTGATGTACCGAAAGTTTCAAATAAAAGTCTTCTATAGAAAAAAACATTTGTGTCTTTGTAAGGAATAACGTTTTTACTCTCTGATGAATTATATAACAAGCGCAGCATGAACCATTTGTTAAACTTTGTCCACATTCCTCCTGCAGCTTATCACAGTCTGGGAGTTTGGTACCGCCAGCCAACCGGGTCACTAATGACCACATGGGTAATTAGTGGAGTGAAACAACAACAACCAGATTCCCTCCTCTCTCAGGAAAACAACACGCATTCAGGATAATTACTGCTGGGAAACTATGAAGAAGATCTGGGCTGTTTTGGTGCATGAGGGGTAGACAGACATAACAAAGATGAATATCATAAAGTTTTGGTTTTCTTCGTTCAGAAGATTTGCAGTTTGAATCCACAAACAGCATTGAGAAGAAAACTAAAAATCACACTTTGTTGAAAAATACGAGACAAAATAAATATTTGAGATGGTTTCACTAACTGATTTAAAGTGGTATGAAGTTAAGATGTTCAGAATCCATTCAAGAAGTAATGTAACTAGTAATAACCACCAGTAATCACTTACTGTTAAATAATTTCTAGCTTGGTGCTTTTGCTAACTTTGAAAACATTTATTCTGTACCCAGAATGCATCACTGTAAAATGACAGCCTGTAAACAGTTTAAACTCTGCTGATATCAGATGCTTTCTGACATGAAGCTCTACTGTGGTCAGTTGGGAAAATGAGCAGCAGTTAGCAAAACAGTTGACGTGTGTAAGGACAAACTCCAGCCAGTTGAGGGCAGTGTATCATGTTGCAACTTGTTATCAAGAGGGTTCAATCTGGAATGTTAGCATTAGCGTTCATTAGCATTCACTACATACCACGTTGATATAACACATTGGCGTTTGTGGGACTAATACAATAGGGGCAACTAACTTTTCAGTAGCAGTCCCCACCACTGGTAATGACAATAAAAAAAATGTAGTGTACATTTTATTTTGATACATTTTCAAACTGTTAAGATATGTAAACAATATTTAACTTATTTAATGTTGAATAATTAATTTTCCAAATCAGCAGGAACTTGTTTAAGTAAACTTTGTAATATTTCAGCAGCAGAATGATGAATGTGTGCAGCCTTCTCCAGCCTGCTGCCATGCAACAGCAAGTCTGCATGTCTGACACAGAATCACACTGAGACAACAACTAATGCCACCTGACAGGCATGGTGCTCCAGTTTAGCACGCTTGTTGTCATGGTAATATGAAGAATAACTGTGTGAGTACTCCTCAGACCGTGCATTAGTGGAACTGCGTGTCAGACCGGGTCGTCGTTATCACTAAAGGCACCCAGCTGTGAACACAAGCACAACCATCTCCAGCAGCATCAGAAACCCTGACTCACAAAACCAAGAGGAATTCCTCACAAGTCGCTGATAATTCACAGCAGGAGGAGAGAAGAAGCTCAGCGTAGCAGCACTAGGTCATGTAATGCACATCTGCATCTTATATTGCTAACTGAAGCTAAATCCCATGTTTCAGACGGATCTGAATGTGTCAAAAAGAGAAAAACAAATAAGAGAAGCACTGAGAAATCTGCTGTTGACCAAACTCATAGGATTTTCAGGTCAAAATCTTGCCTTTTTCTGATTAGTGAATATAACTCAGTGCAACCAGGTCACCGTTATAACGGAGTGGAAGTTGTTACCGAAGCAGGAAAACGTCACATATTAAAGTGTCGGAGGAAGCAAACAAAGCTGAAACTATTTTCTGGTAAATGTCTGTGGTTGGTTCAGGCTGAGAACAGGACAGAGCGAGTATTTCAGCAAAGTTGCTCTGTTTGATCCTTTTAAATCTTCAACTTTGGCCTGTTATGGAACATGTTGGATCAGGAAATGAAAAAATGCCAGAAAACCTTCTGATTAGCTCATAGAACAGTCACAACATCCCCAGGGTGCCGCATGGAGAACATCTCCATAAAGAGCTTTTTACTAAAGAAAGCAGTTCAGTAAATGCTGAGCATCTCAGTGCTGTCATGTGACACAGACCCATTCAGAATAGATGCTTTGATAATGACAACAAATATGCCTTAAAAGAAAAACATTGAAAGTCATCCTATTAATTTTTTGTATAACAACTAAAAACTGAGGTTAAGTTTTGCAGTAAGAAAAAACAGTAACAAATTTAGAAGTAGAAGTCTGAATCATGAGGTTTCTGATTAGCAGTGTTTTTTCTCAGGGGAATAAATCATGACCAGAACCCAGATGGCAGCTTACTTTTGGCAGGTATGCAGCGTTCCGTATCCGGTCCACCATCTCCTGGCCCTCGGGATGGACGGCGGCCACATGGGACCACATCCTCTCCCAGGTGATGCTCTCGATGGGGAAACCGTTCCGATTAACGTAAAAGAGAACCCCTCCTTCCTTCTTCTCTTCCTCCTCAGGGGAGTTAACAGGGGGGCAGGCAGCGGTCTCCTCCCCGGCGCCGCAGTGGAGCAGGCAGTGCGCACTGGTGCTCTTGGAGCGGCCGCGCCTGCTGAACTTGGCCGATGAGGTGCCGGTCCGGCTTGGGGAGTTGGGTCCCGTCATCGGTCCCAGGAGCACAGCCGATTCTCAGCCAGCTACAGCCGCTTCCTGCTGCCGTTCAGACAGTCCATACTGGCACAGTGAAGGAAGACCTGATGAGAGAGCAAAAACAAATCTGAAATATATATATCTGAAAAATATATATATCTCGGTGAAATTTATGAATCCCAATAAGACCCCTGATGATCCATCATAATGGGCAATATCCACCAAATCCCCCACTCCAACATCTTTCTGCCCAGCTTTCTAACTGTACTGCCAGCAAAAGTAGATGGATTAGCAGAGCTGGTAATGACTGCCTCCTTGGCCGTAACATAACATCACTGTATTTAATTAAAACTGCATTTTATTGGGTTTCATAATACCATAATGTTCTGAAAAATCTAATAATTTGCATTCAATGCCGTAATCATCTAAATTAACTTATGCAAAACCTTCACTTTTTAAAGTGAATTTGAAATGTTTTCTGGCTATGCATCGAAAAACATTCAGTTGGGTTTCTGAGAGATTTGCTGGTATTTTCAATTCAGTTTGAAGAAACACAACATTAAAACAAAAAACTTCTTAAATACATTTAGAAAGCAAAATGATTTTTGACAGCAACAACTGACCAGTACACGATAGTATAGTAAATATTTACTGACAATTGTTATTAAAAACAATTTTGGTGACAAAATGACATTCTAAAAGCCACAAACTGAATTACATTAAAACCAACGTTTTCAGAGGAGTTTTCTATATATAAATATGGATGTATATATTATGTCAGTGACAAAAACTGCAACTAAAGTGACTTGACGACAGAAAATGCATGCAATGCTAAGGTCTAAGATAACAAAAATACAGAAAAGTTCATTTCTGCAACAGTTTTTCCTCCTTACTTGAAGCGTGTCCGCGGAAATATCCCAACCGTTATTAATCCAAGCCTACCGTTCTTTCCAAAAGGACTTCACACCGTCGACGGCCTCCAAGCTTTAAAATACATTCTTACTAAAAAAAAAACCCTCTTTAAGAGGAGGTGGGTTCATTCATGAAAAAGGCGAGCGTGTCCACTCCAGGCTGCAAAGTCTTGTTTTGGACCGACGCTTTGTAACTTCATCCTTTTTTGAAGTAGTCAAGCTTCCTGGCACTAACGGTCTTTTAAATGGAATTCCAGTAAGTTTACTTTCAAAATAAAATCTCGGCATGCTTTATCTTCTTGTCATGACGTCAAAATGGTAAAAGCTTGCTCGCAAATAAGTTGTAACGCACATCAGACGAGGTTATAAATAAATATCTTAAGTATTAACTACAATGCGTAGGGTTAAGAAATGTACCTCTTTTATTCTGAAATTGTCATCCAGACGTTTAGTAGGTTCCGCTCCTTACTTGCATTGCATTGCAGGGGCCGCTGCCTTCCTCCAGCCCAGTCCTTGCTAACCTCCTCCTCTGTGCATTGTCTTCCGTTAGCAGGCTTTAAATCGCCTCGGTATCCGCTGTCTAATCTGGAAATTTGATTTCATCATGGTAAAAGTCTTAATAAGCCCGTCACATGATTAAATCACTTGAGATAACCCAGCTCCTCCAGCGGATACTTGGCGATCTCTTCTGCTCCTCGAATACCCTGCAGTTACCAAAGCTAGGCGGGTTCTAATTGGCTGAGCTAACAAAGAGGGGCGGGACTTACCCGGCCGTTTACCAAATTTGGAACTAATGAGACACTCTGATTGGTTGATTTTGTCAACAAGTGATAAATCTGCAACAAATATAATTCTTTTTTACTCCTAGATTGTAACTGTTGATTTTGCATTAGGAGGTTATTGTGTTACTGTTCGTATAAATTAATCTAATTAATATGTAAATAATAATAAAAAAAACACACTTGCTGCACCATCCATCCACACACACAGAGAAGGAGAGAGATACATACTGGGTCAAGACCAAAGGAAAACAGATTTTTATTATTATTATTATTCTATTTTCAAATATTTCATGACAAAAACATGCGGGCTTGATTTATAATTTTTACTTTAGCATTAACTGCAAATAGTGGGGAACAATTTTGACAGTCATAACCTGACCCGCATCTCCCCCTAGTGGACAGAATGTCCTGTACAGTCACACAAGACAAGATGGGTTGTTAATTTGTTTGATAAGCGTTTTTACTGTGTTTTAAGACAACATTTTTAACATAGTTTAACATTTTCAATTGAAATAGTTCATGCATGAAATTGTCCTCAAAATCTATACCCTGAAAATAAAGGTCATGGATTGTGTTTTGGTTGCTTAAAAATCCTATTCCAGTCATTTCCTTTTAAATTAACCAAAATACCAGTTTGGTTATTTGACAGAAACATAGAGGTGGCTTGGATCAGGCGATACTCCTATTCTAACGGCGCTGTAAGTCACTGTTGCATCCCTTCCCCAAACCTGCGATGAACACAGTGCAGAAAATAAATGACTGAACACAATTCCCCATGGATGAGAGATTTATATAAATATTATGTGCAGCTTCTTAAAATATAATATTATATTCAGATAATGTACCTGATTGTTGTTCTTCTTTGGAAGGTTAATTGAAGCATAAGAGATGGATGTGTCAGGTTCATCCTACACAAAGACAAGAACCCTAAATAACTGCAGTATTATAGTTATACAATTTCCAAAACATTTTAATTTCCATTTATTTAGATCAGTTCTTCTTTAAGTCTCTTCTTGGGTGCTTTGGAATATGCAACTTATTCTTATTCTTAAGCTTGATAAAAGTGAAAGAAATTGTCCTGGTGAAGCTGACATTTTGGATAGTTAATGGTGGATAGTTGTGCAAACTTACTGAATCCTGGTTTAATTCTGAAGCAGAATGAGAAGCTGCAGGGAGTGAGTTCAATCCCTGGATAAGAAACAGATATAGAAAAGATTGCTTAAACAATTCACAAAAGGAGAAATGATCAGTTCTGCACAGAGTTTAGATGGTGGTTTAAACTCTGGTACAGGATTTATATCACAGCAACTTGAGATTTCCAGCACAGAAAAGCTGTTTTCTGGAGTCCTTCCCATAAAGCCAGCAGAAGCTGTATTAGTGTTTCGCTGCTTTAAAAGCTTTCACACTCACCTGGTTTTCATGCACTCCGGTTTTATTTCCTTCAAAGAGCAAATGCAAAACCATATTTTAGTATTCACAGTAAACCTATCAATGTTTTCAGTCGGATCTTCCCACCTTTATTTCTCTTTCTTTTCATGAAAAACCCGACAGCTAACAGGAAAGCTGCCAAAACGACAACTACGACGATGTACAACCACCACATGCCTAAAAAAAGGAATAAACATTTTAACTTCATGCAGTTTTATACATACATGGTCAAAATAATACATGCATTATTCATGCATTCATCATATAATCTTTGAAGACAAAATGCTTAATGCCAAAGTCAAGACAAAGAGAAAATGATGTGAACAAAAATAACTTCCTGACTCACCAGATGGTTGTTCTGCCTCAGTGTTTTTGGATTCTTTATTTTTCTTTCCTATTTTTAGAAATTTTATGACATTTAAACAAAAATTTATCAGCTCACCTGATCAAAGTAAAATGACAAATTGAGATTTTCACATTGCATTAGTTTCTCACCTGGAGTTTGAGCTCTGAAGGGAAACTGCTGCTGCTGTTTTCCTCCAGACTCTGCTACTTTACATTGCAGTAAATTATAACTGCCTGGCTCATTAACATAATGTGAGCTCTTAAAGG
Organism: Phalloptychus januarius; assembly: GCA_902982915.1. Taxonomy (NCBI): domain Eukaryota; kingdom Metazoa; phylum Chordata; class Actinopteri; order Cyprinodontiformes; family Poeciliidae; genus Phalloptychus; species Phalloptychus januarius. Next base: position 16,588,737 of record CADWAE010000459.1, read on the forward strand.
TGACTTCAGCAGTACAAGCAGAGTTTTCTATCTCCATATCTGTGTTATGTTCATCAATTATTTGACCTCTAAAAAGCCAATTTACATCATGTTTGCGTGAATCACCTGATGTAACAGAACATTTCAGTGTCACCTCTTCATCGTCTTTCTCTTCAGTAACTGTTGGAGGAAAACAAAGGCCTGAGGTTATCTGGTGACTGAAGACTTGGTTAGTATTTGGTTTCAGATTGAAAATATTTACTCACTGTGAACCACAGACAAAGCCACAGTGTGTCTGGTCTCCTTCTGCTTTCCGTTTTGAACTTGTAGGCAGTAATATGTCCCAACGTCGGCAGCGCTGACCCTCTGAATGACCAGAGAGCAGTTTGATGAGACTCCCAGTCTGTCTGCTTTTGGTCTGGCAGCCTGAGTTTGATTAGTCCGACCAAACTTAACCAGATCTGCTGCTGATTCGTCAGCTGGTTTACTGAAGAGCCAATGGATCCGTAAGCAGTTAATCGGACCCATCATGTTTTCACAGGCCAACAGAACTTCATCTCCTCCTCTCACAATGACAGATGAAGAACTTTGCTTTGTTACTGCAGAGAAAAGCAACAGAAGAAAAACAGCTAAAAGTAGAAAACGTGTCGACACAGCAGGAAATGTAACAGGCTCACATGTACAAGAAGAAAACTCACTTCATTTAGATCAAACATGAAGCAGCAACATTTATCCTCACCTGTAAACGTCAGTGCCAGAATCAGACATAAAAACAATTGAACTGATGTGAATTCAGTCATTCTGTTTCTCGGACGGTTCGTCTTTTCTTTGTCTGAGTGTCAGCAGATTTTTTGACAACTGCAGTCCAGTCAGTGCTTCCTGATTCTGTTTATATTGTTCCTCTTCCGTAGTTCACACTCTTCCTAAGATGCTTTAGTTTTTTCTTACCCTGTTATATGTTAAACTCTGATCTGAGTGAGGCCGACAAACATCTGAACAACACAAACTTATATTTGTGTTAAGAGAGGAATGTTTGTCTTTTGCAACCTGTTTCTCTTGTTCTGTTTTATAGATCTTGTTTTTTTACAAATTCACAACTAGCACAGTTATATCACTCAGTCGATTAATATCAGTCCAGAATGCAGCAGATTGTCCTTTAAAAGAAAAAAATGTAAATGTGTGATGAACTCTGATGTTATTATAGCTGTTTGCAATGGTTCTGATGCGTTGACCTCAACCCACCAGTAGGGGGCGAACTTTCAGACGTCCTGGGATCAAAATTAAAACAATAAAACAATCTTAATAGAGTAACTAACTACCCAAAAATTCTAAACTGCTTCACCTCTTATATGAAATAAAAGTTGTAAAATACTTAAATGGCTGGTGAATGTTCAGCTTTTTTTTGTTTTGATTCAAAAGCATTATTAGATTTTAGTAGAATTTTTGAAAGTTCCTGTCTATTAAATTGTGCTTTTGTTCTTATTTATTGTTATTCTTGTTTGATTTGGTTACCTTAGTTTGTTCACCAGACTTTCAGTCTCTTTGGCTAATCTGAGAAAATATGAAAATAGATACAGATATGGTTGTGACATTAAAAACAACTTCAACAGAATAAAACAACAAACATGAACGACCAGGTAAATAAACTAATAAAATACATTTCTTATACAAAAAGTGGTTTGAAAAAATGTTTAAACTATGCAGGAAAAAGACAATAACAAAAAAAGTAAGAACAACAAATATTAGTGTTTAAATAGAAACTTTATTGCTTGAATCCAAACACATAGTACACTATAAGACAGCAAAATCTGATTATACTTTTGCAGGTATTAGCACATAAAATGGGATGCTACTTTAAGCTGACAACTCCCCATTCTGGACAAAACAAACTTTCTTTCAGCAAATACTTCAATATCAATATCTATTGAGAACTTCAGGGTCTCATTTGTTGGTTTTAGCAGATGACATGGTTCTGCTGGATTCCTCGGGTTATGACCTCTACCGTCACAAAGACGAGCTTTCCTCAGACCTGGCTAGATTAAGCCTTAAAGGGGATGCATTATACAAAATTCAAATTCTGCACATTTTTATACTTCCATTTTGGTTTCTACGGTTTTTAAAAAAACACAAGAGCTTTAAAAAAACACCCAGTCATCTTTTGGCAATAGGTTTATGTTTTTTGGTGTCTGGAAAAGGATCCATTTCAAAAACCTCTGGAACATAACTTCACAAATCAGCATGCTCTGCTCATTACCTAGCAACCCCAGTGAAGCCCGTTACCTAGCAACCCAATATAAGTTCCAGCATGTTTGATCAGCTGGTTTTACTGCTGTTTTTTGCTACATAATGGCTGCTGGGAAAGACACCTCACCATCCAGAAACCACCTTGTTGGTTGTGCAGGAGGCTCCACTTATGCTTTTCAAAGATTTACTGTTTCTCGGACGGTTCGTCTTTTCTCTGCCTGAGTGTCAGTTCATTTGTGCTGAACTGCAGCATTTCCTGAGTCTACAGATAATTTCCTTTTTAGTAAAAGTGTTCATCTCCTGTAAGCCACACATCACATCCGTCTGTGTGTCATTTCTTTCTCACACTGGTGTATATTTATGACATGAAGTGTTGATGGTGAGGCAGATGCAGGCAGGACTCAGGATGTAGTGATGATGATGAATTTAATGAAGACAGTAGCTCAAGACAGACCAGATTACAGGAAGCTGGTAGCAGGCAGAGCGGAGAACTAAACTCAGCAGTGGCAGCAACAGGTGCTGAGTTTTGTTCAGTTACAGAACTGAACAAAACGAGAACTAGGACGCCATCTCAGGACTTAACAGTCCTACTGAGACAACAGACAGACAAACAGTCAATACAGTTGGATGCTGACTCTGTGGATTATGGAAGGCTTCCTTAAAAGCAATGTTACAAATAAATACTTTTAAAAGCAACAATAGGAGAACCAAACGCAGCAGGCGCTTTGCTTTACATGTTAAATACTAAAAAAGATAACGTACGCATTACAAAATAAATCTCTGCAGAAAAACTGCTGGATTTTACAGTCATGCAAACTTAGGCACAGGTTGGTAAAATGATGAACTAGGCTGTGGTGTTGATGTCTGCTTTCAGTCCTGATGGCTTGTATTGAGCTAGTTTTGGTAAAATATTAGATTGATAGTATTTTACTACTGAGCTATGATAGATCTATAAAACAAAACTATTTACGAAGAAAGCTGCCAGAAGAAATATATTTTGTGTTAAGTAACTATTTTTCATGTAATTATCATACTTTTTGTTTCAATAAAGTCTTATTGAGTTCATGATTCAGTTTGATTTTTCAGTACCTCTCATCACCACTAGCTGTTCTCGTCCTTTCAACATTCAGTAAAAGAAAAATGCTTTGGTATTAAAGTGAGTCATGTTGCCTGACACCTGAAGTCCTTTAAACAATAAAAGGTAAATCTATTATTTATCTTTTTTTCCTTACTTATTTACTTGTTTTTTAAGGTTTCTGCATTTACTTTGCCATGATGTTTGATATTTTTGTGTCCACAATACTGGTGGTTTATTTGAACACTTCTGGCACACAAGAACACATTGTTGCTTTTCCTTTAATATCGACAGAGCTCTTAACTGTGGGAAAGAGCACACATCTCCAGATTGCACACACACATAGTGACAAAGTGCAGCTGTAAGGTTTTCAGGCAACATTCAAGTAAAACATATATATGCCATTCAGTTGTAAAAGTGATCTGGGATTGTATTTAGCAATGAAAAGAGACATAATTAGTTTTTATGCTATAATGTGGATTATAAGCCGTAAGCAGGATGAAGTAAAGCAATTAAATGTCCCAAACATCAGCGATGAAACAAACAGCAGCATTTTCAAATTCTATGAATAAATGAAAGAAATACGAGATTTAATTAACGAAGGCCTGCATGATGAACTTTTATCAGATTCTCATAAAATTCTAAACAAAACTTTGGTGCATCTACAAAGCTCAGATTTAAAAATAAAAAGTTGTGCTGAATTTAATCAAGTTTTATATTTTAGTATTTCACTGTTGGTTACAGATAAACTGACTGATTTCTAGCTGATGAACTGGTGCAGCAATAGTTTTATTTAATTTATTTAAGTTCTATATACAGCACACTGTTCATACTTGTTTTATTTGTATTATTTTACAAATAAAATTATACAGAAATTAATAAGTTAATACTGTCAGACTTATGCAGTAAATCAGGTCAATACAGAAAATACATCAGGTTGCTGAATTATTTGTTTTTCTGAATTAATAACCTGCACATCACAGTCAAGATACATGTGATTATATTATTCAACTGAAATAAGTCACTTCGGCATCCAGCTAATATTTTAATAACAGTTTGACTTCATGATAAATCAGGTTTCTGTGTCAGAAGCAAACCGTTTCTTGGTCATGCGATTTGCTGGCGGTTTGTGTTGAGGCTGTCAGGATCACAGGAACCTTCAGGAGAATCAACTTTCACAGAGCCTTAGGTCACCGAGTCGCCTGGCTTCTCGTCATCCTTAACGAGAAAACAGAGCAACAATTTAATCAGATTGAGCCCAAAAATACTCCTGAGGTTCCTGAGGTGAAGAGGACAAAAATAACTGAATAATTACCTTATTGTGGGTTTCTGTGAAAAAAACTACAATTTCAAAATGTTCTAGCCTCATGCAGGAAGGTGAGTAACAGCAGCCTTCTTCATATTTACTGAACATGAAGCAAGACATCAGATCCACAAAGTTCAGGCCAGCAGTAGTTCTGCTTTCCAGCTTCTCATTTCATCACAGACCTCAGCAGAAGGAAACTTACCCAAGTTTGACTTTTTGTCTTTTCTGTGTGGCAAATGGTGGCGTAGAGCACTTCATCTTCAGGATCAGCCTAAACAAAAAGAAAACTTTTATTAACTGACATACAGATTCACAAGACAACAAACACGACCCGGAGATTCCCTTTGTCTCCTTTCAGAGTTGTTCTCCACTGACTGAGTGACCATATTCTAACACATCCAGAAGAATTTTACAATCACTTTATAAATATTATCCTCCTGCAGAGACGACTAACCTGGTGGTTATAAAATTCCTGCAAAAACAAAAATCCTTCAAAATAAAACAGAAACAAATCCGATGGAGTTGAAACTGTGACACTTTCTTCACTTCTGTTATCCTCCTTTCTGCTCTGTCACAAAGCCAAAGTAGCATCTTCAAAGGCACTTAGTTGATTCAGAAAATTAAAAACACATTATATTGTAAAATGTAATGCTGACATTTTTCTGAAGCAAACTCTTACAGTTTGTAGTGGTTAGTATAAGACACACCAAGGCTTCATCTGCGCTTCCAAAACTCTCAAAATCTTCCATTATACTTTTATTTTTTTAAATTTACTTCAAAAACTTTCAGAGTGACCTCAGTGTGCTGAGTGAGTTCCTCCTCCCCCACCTGTTGCTACATTCTGCCAGTGTTTCACCTTTTTCCACTATTACAGGAAGAGAAATAGAAATATTTCTGTTTGGAAACTATTCTGGTTGTGAAAAGCAAAAACCAAAGTGAGTTCTGGTGTGGAAACCAAATGAACATCATGCTTACATCAGCTTTAATAAAGAAACAGTTTTAAAACTGTAAGCAGCATGTCTGCTTATATGATCCCCTTCACTCTTCAGTGTGAATTTTCACATATTTCCAATCTCAAACTTTTAATTTTTTCTCAAAGTTATAGATAAAATGATTATGTAATCTTCAATATGCAACACAATTTTCAGGATAATTCCTAAAGCAACACTTTATTTTGAAAACATACAGGATTTAACCGTTTCAGTCCTGTTGATATTGAATTTGTTGCTGAGGTGAACAGAAGAGAAACTACGGAGGCCAAATATGACCAAAAACCTTCAGGTCGCTGCTGTAATAACCTGTTTGTGTAAGAATGACGGTTTCCTGCTGTGCAAGCTGCACCAGTGGCTGCAGAGGCAGAATGAGAGGCTGGAGTTCAGGGGAAACGTTCTTACCGTGTTTGGACCGTTTCCAGGATTAGACAGAACCGCAGCAGAATTCAGGTTTAGCTCCTGTGAAAGTGTAAAGAAAAGGCAGCTGAAATCTCCACACAATGAACAAAGTGAACTGAGCAGAAAAATTCAATATGAATAAACTCACCACATCCTGAAGACTTACTGATCTTTCCTCTAAAAATGAATCAGAATTACATTTTAGTTCCAACAAACAACTTTCTGAGAACAATTCAGTGGTTTCAAAGCCAAAGTTTTCTCTCACCTTCCCTTCGTTTCCACAGAGTGATCACTAGAACAGTTACTATCAATGCTACTGAACCAACCGACACGACAACGTATAACCACAAATCTGCAAACAAAAGAAAGAAAATGATCTTAAAAGTACAACTTGAACATGCAGTCGTATTTTTTTACTCATGCATTTAATCAGAAACAGAAAAGCATTTGCAGCATTAAAGGAAATATAACAGAGATCCGTTACTTAATGGGGTTGTTGAAGAGTCTTTGAATGCAGGTTCCGTTTCATTTGCTGTTTTTCCTTCTGCATTTGTCATTCTTCCATCATTGCCTGTTAAATGTTGTTATTATTGTTGTGTATTATGTGCATTTCCTCAGCCTTCTCGCAGTTCTTAATAACTCACCGGCAGACCGAGGGCTGAGGGGAAACAGCTGGTCTCTTTCTGTGGAATCATCCATTACTTTGCAGGAAAACATCTCTCGATATTTCGGTTTGTTCTTGAGGAAACTTTCAGGAATCACCGCAGTAACTGAACATCTGGATGTCTTCATGATCCTGGTGTCCTCCACAGCTGTTCCCTCATGCATCCACTCCACCGTGTGTTTGCACTTCTCATCTGTTGCAACGAAGCAGGAAAACTTCACCTGGTCGCCTTCTTTCTTCTCCGTCACTGGTGAGAATAAGGAATTAGTTTCACATGAATTCCTGAGTCTTAAATGTTAAAATGATGAAATACTTGTAAAAACTTACTTGTTATGAGAAACAGATGAGCATGAGCATCATGAATATGTGAAGTTCTGCAGGTGTATAAGCCAACATCCTGATGTGAGACCTTCTGTATGACCAGAGAGCAGCCAGCCAGCACCTCCAATCGTTCAGTTCCTTCAGAAACCCGTCTGTCTGTAGAGACTGTAACAGAAGCATCTGGTGAATGACTGAACAGCCAGTTAGTTTTTTCACATGAATCCTCTTCATCTCTCATGCTGTCACAAGGCAGAGTGACGTCGTCTCCATCCCGGACAACAAATCTGGGGGAAGACTTTCCTGTGATTTCTATTGAAAAGAAAAAATGTACAAAATCAAATTAGAATGAATAAAACTTTTGTGAATTCTGGTTAATTTCTTGTTTTCTTACCTGTAAGCTGCAGAACCAGAACCAGAATTACAAACATGTTAATCCACTCAGGTCCAGCCTGGCTGAGCACCAGCAGTTACTTCTTCTGTCATCACATCTTTGAACATGGAAATCCTGAACCCACTTCCTGTGACTTGCAACACGTAGTTTCCTCAAACAAGCTTAGTTTGTACATTGCCAAACTAACATAGGTGGAGCTCATCATTTTTTCAGGTTAAAATCTTAAGAGTCAGAGGATTGCTAAAGATTAAAAAGAATAAATTATGCAAGCAGTGAATCTGAAAAGTTCATATTAGTTCAGTTAAAACGTGCATCAGCAGGTTTTAGAGGAACATTTTGCTCAGACGTCCGGCTATGATGAGAAATGATGTGTGTTACAGAAAGCTGAGGAAGAACAGCATGACTCTGTGATGAATCTTTAGCTGACATGTCTGTGTTTGCAGAAGCAACACTTCCAGCCACACAGCTCATTCAGCATAAAGTTTATTACAAACATAAATGTCTGAATTAGTTTAAATGGATGTAATGATTCATGCAAGCCTGGCCTATTTAAAGCATATCTGGATCTGTGAATATTTAACTCTTTCCTTGCTTGTCTTCAGGTTACAGGTCACTGACCCTTTGTTTGAATAAGCTGTAAAACTGATGAGCAACTTCTGCACCATGTTGTTTCAAGGTTCAGACATTCAGGAGAAAATTAAACTTTCTCACATATTTCTGTCTTTTAAAATCAGTGAATTATAATATTTCTGTTCCCACAATGTGAGATTTTAACAAAACTCTGACCACTTTAAACAGCTCAGGTCAATTCTCAGGAAACATGCTGCTATGAATAAAACAGTGTTTATGTTAAACTCTGCAGTTTCAGTCGCATCAGTGATGATTTGAAAAACAGATTTTTTAAGCAAAGTTAGTATCGTGATTTATTTAACTACAATTCTGCATTGAATATGAAACATTAACATTCCTATAAACTGTGTTTTTTAGTGCAGCAGGTTGCTGCTGGTTCATGCAGACTATAAAATCAGGACTCAACTCTGACACAGATCAAAGTGCCAGCTGTTAAAGAAATCATTGACTATCTGCATTGTGTGAACTTCTCCTCCATTTGTCCAGCCAAACCGATCCGACTCTTTATAAGCTGCTTTCCTCTGCAGCTCCAGATCAGCTTCTGACAGTCAGAGTGAGATCTGGACCTGGTCAGAGTCATGGGGGTTTCAGATGTTTTCCTCCAGTCCTCCTCCACCTCTTGGTTGGTGGCTCTGGCAGTCCTGCTGCTGGTCTATGTCATTTCCTCCAGCTTTAGTTCTGGGAAGGAGCCGCCGGGGCCGAGGCCTCTTCCTCTGATTGGAAACCTTCTGCAGATTGACCTCAGCAGGCCGTACCACACATTCCAGGAGGTAAGCAGGTCATAATCCTGCTTCTGTGATGGACTGAAGCTTGATGGAGTCATGAAAAGCTGCAAAATACTAAAGATTTACAGCTAAAACAAGTGAAAGTTTTATTGTTGTTGGAACATAAAGACACACTAAAGCATTAGTTGGTATGTTTAGGGTTGTTGGTGACATCCAGCATGGATTTAATGCTTTAGCCTCAGTAGATGATTATTTACTGGGGAAAACTTTGTGCTCAATATGTTTTTTCCAGTCAAACTGCAGCTGGCACCTATTGGTGTTGGTTATAATTATCTGTAGCTTAATTGTTGATCAAATATCTTCAAAAGATTAAAAATATATTTAAAAAAAACCTTAGGACAGTTTGTAAACAAACTTGATGCAGAGTTTTTGTGTCTTAAAAATGACATGAAAAATAACAATTAAAATAAAACAAACAACTCAGCTGGAGAAAGAAGCCATTATTCCTGGAGTTTGGAGTTTAATTCCCAGCATCGGTTCCTTTGCAATTATGACCACAGGTTCTTGGTGAGAACAACAACATGGCTGGTCCTGAAAGCTTCCTGTGTTATTGACAAGTAGATCTTAGTAAAGACGTTTCCTTAGCAGCAGACGAGGCTCCATTGTGACCTTGAACTGACCTTTGACACAAAAACCTGATCAGTTTCTTTCTGCTTCAGTTTTCTAAGAAGTATGGATCAATCTTCACTGTGTATCTTGGGCCCCAAAAAGTGGTGGTTCTGACCGGATACCAGACGGTGAGGGAGGCGCTGGTCCAGCACGACGAGGAGTTTGGAGAACGGGATTCATTTCCGATTTTACGTGAATTCAACAAAGGACATGGTGAGGAGAGAAAGCCGTCAGTGACATGAACTTACATGTGTCCAAGCCGAATTCGACAGCTGATTGTGTTTTAGGGGTTCTGTGGTCGAACGGCGACTCTTGGAGAGAAATGCGGCGCTTTGCTTTGACAAACCTCAGAGACTTTGGGATGGGCAAGAAGGCGTGTGAAGACAAAATCATTGAGGAGTGTCAGCATCTCACTGAGGTTTTCAAGAATTTCAAAGGTAAAAATGATGGTTTTTACAAGAAAATCCATGGAAAACATTAGAAATAGTTCCTGTCAGATTAATATTGTCATGAGGTCACAAAGACGAACCCAATGATTGTTCAATCAGCTCTGCCTGGTTCTGCATATATGAAGTTTTATCAGGTTGATATCTGATCCGTGTTGTTCTGTTTTCACGTTTCACCCATGATGAAAAAACTACCGTTGACTGAAAGTCCAGATCTGTCTCATCACAACTTCAGCAGTACAATATTAAATACTTTTAGTCACTTTGCAGGCTAAACAAACTGCCTTTAACTGGACCATCACGGCCAGTTAAAGTCTTAGTTTAACATGTGAAGTCACACTGTCTGGTTGAAGTCCAGGAATCTGTTTTATTTACCAATGGGACCACAGAGAGATGTAGGAAGAATAACCTTTAAAACCAGCCTGTTGTTCTACACTTGGCTTTGTCCAGAGGATCTGGACCTTCGACTATCGAGAAACGATTCGTTCTGACAAGATGAAAAATGTAACTGTAACAAAACAGCAAAAACAGAGTAAATCTTATTCTTTATTTCTGCTTTCTCACAGGAAAACCTTTTGACACAATGCAGCCGATTAACTATTCCGTCTCCAACATCATCTGCTCCATGGTGTACGGCAGCAGATTTGAATACAGTGACCCAGAGTTCACCTCAATGGTGGATCGAACCAACAGGAACGTTCTGCTCAGCGGTTCTGTATCCATCCAGGTATTTAATGCAAAGACAGCAGCATGCTGCAGGGAGGAGAAATCATTAACTGAGACAAGAACTTCTTCTTTTAAAGCTGTACAACATGTTTCCACGACTCTTTAAATGGGTGACAAAGAGGAAGGAGTTCTTAGAAATGGCTGCAGCCAATCAGAAACAGAACTTCGCCCTCTTCAGGCGGCTGACGGAGACCCTGAACCCGGAGATGTGCAGAGGCTTCGTGGACGCCTTTCTGGTTCGCAAGCAGAACCTGGAGGTTTGAACTGAAATTATTTTAGAGTTCATCAGCTCTGAATAATCCTTCACCTTCTAGTATTTATGAAAACATGTTTAGTTTTGTGAAGAGATGCATAAAATAATCATAAAAAATGGAAACAGATTTATAATTTATGCACGATGTTAATCATTGGAGTCCTGAAGGAAAGCAAATAATAACCTGGCTGTTAAAGCTGGTGTCAGGAATGTGCAGAATCATAATTAGTTGTTCATTTGCAGGCATCTGGTAACAAAAAGAGTCACTTCCACAATAAGAACCTGTTAATCATGGTCGCCAACCTATTCAACGCCGGGACTGAAACCACGTCCACCACTCTGAGGTGGGGGCTTCTCTTCATGGCCAAATATCCAAAGATACAAGGTAAAAACTTTACGACCGTCAGAAGAACAAGAAGACAACTAAAGTTTAAACTGAAATACTGATGCTGCTGTGAAGAAACAGACATTATCTTGATGTTTCCTCTAGACCAGGTGCAGGAGGAGCTGAGGAGGGTGATCGGAGATCGGCAGGTTCAGGTTTCAGACAGGAAGAGTCTGCCGTTCACTGACGCCGTCATCCATGAGACACAAAGACTGGCCAGCATCGTTCCCACCGCGCTTCCTCACAGAACCAGCAGAGACGTCACCTTCCACGGCTACTTTATCAAGAAGGTCAGGCTGCAAAAAATCATCTGAATTTAAACCAGTAAAAACAGGAATATTAACATAATGTCACACTGTACAGTAGTTCTGCAGTAAGGTGTCAAATTATATGGCTTTCTTGGTGTGTTGGAGAAGTGATTGATCTAAAATGTGCAGGATTGTAGCTCCAGAGGATCAGAGCAGCAGCTGATGCTCTACGGGTCTGGAAAAAATATTAAAAACCTGCAGAGGGCAGTTTAAGTGCCGGCTTATTTGCGGGCAGATGGCTGAGAAATGTACTGCAGTTTCTTCCTCTTAGCAGATAAAATGTCTGCTGTGTCCATATTTTTTCTGCTGCAGGGAACCACAGTCTATCCCCACCTGACCTCCGTCCTGCATGATCCCGCTGAGTGGGAGAAACCCCACAGCTTTCATCCTGCCCACTTTCTGGACAAAGATGGCAAATTTGTAAAGCGCGACGCCTTCCTGCCGTTTTCTGCCGGTATGTGTTGGTTCAGGAATCTCTCTGCTTCCAGACAGAAACATCTTACGTTTTCCTCTGAAACTGTCCTTCAGGCCGCAGGATCTGCCTCGGAGAGAGTTTAGCCAGGATGGAGCTGTTCATCTTCTTCAGCACCCTGCTGCAGCGCTTCCGCTTCACTCCGGCACCAGGAGTTAGAGGAGACGACCTGGACCTGACGCCACGCGGAGGCATCACTCTCAGCCCTTCACCTCACCAGCTGTGTGCCGTTTCTCAGATGTGAAGGAGAATCAACAGCTCACGCAAAGCCTCATTTTATGAATCTTTATGTCAGAGTGTGACAGAACAATTTTAAATGTTCCTCTTCATAATTGTGCTCAACTTTCTATTTGTCAATCTCATAAAATTCCAATAGTGTACAATATTCTTACATGTCTTAAATGACTATCTAGATGAAGATAGACTCATTTACTAGAGTAATTAAGTTAAACCTGCTGAGGAAAAGAATTACAAGAGGTGCAAGACGTTTCTTCCTAACCATAAAGTAATTGTGTCATCAGCCAGAAGCAATAAAATGATCATCAGGTCAACTCAAGTCTCTCCTTACCTTTACCCTGAATACCTTTGTCCCACTGCGGATTATGTCAGTCCACATATAAAATCATCTACAGGGACACAATCCTTTGTATTTCTTGGGAAGCTGATTGTCAACAACAACAATGACCTTCACAATTTGATTGTTGCAGTAGGACACAGAACGATCCCTGGATGCCTGCAACTAACCAAGAGATGATTTAAAGTGCATCTTTGTCATGTCTGGGTAAATATGCACCAATTAGACCCATTTACTTACAAACAGAAAAAATGACAAAACAGATGCTTTTGGGAGTAAAAGTCTTGAAACCCAGTAAGTCTGAGAGAAGGAGGAAGCATCATGCAGGCTCTGTAGCTGACGGCTGCACTGATGCTTTGCACAAACTGGAATAATAAAGATTAAATATCCAACTTCCAAGAAAACATCAGCAAGATGAACCGACGGATGAAGCTCAGGGAAAGTCTCAGATAATAACCATGTTGCACATTTTGAAGCATCGCAATAGAAAAAGTTGATGTTATTATGATATAAAATAAAGTTTTAAGCTTCACAAAAATGTTTAATACACTTTGATAAGGCTGTAGGAATTGATCCGTTATACAAGTATTACATGATGACTGGAGAAAGAATATTCTCTATCTTATCCATTAAAATAAATCTTACAGGTGTTTTGGTTGAATTGATGATATAAAAGCAGAATATACAGGATTACATACTGTAGGCTGAGTGTGATCTTACTTTGACTTTACACCCAGCTGTAGATTTATGGTTGCGTAACTTAATCAATAATAATATTAAACATGTTCCAGAGTGGTTCATTGTACAAAAACTATTTTTGTGAACAATATTCAAACTAAATGTTGCTGTTCACTGATTGCAGGATGCATCCCACACCACAATGCAGGGCTGAAGAAGCTGCAGATAATTATCAGTATTTACAATTCTCTGCTTAACTCCTGAGTTTAAATTGAACAGTTGAAAGTATGTGATGCCTTCTGATAGAGTTTAAACATTTTCATTATTTTTTTAAGCTTTGTTAGTTAAGAAATAATATAACTGAGACATGATCAGTCATATTTATTATATTCTGTATGAACTAAAAAGAAGAATTGAGTAAATAAACATCTACACAATTAAAAACATTTTAGCAATTAATAATAATAAAAATAAGAATCCAAATCCAGTTTCCACAAGTCAAACACAGAGGGAGGCTGGAGATGATCAGAGCCACCATCTAAAATACAGGAGGAAGCAAAGGGATGAAGAGCTCAGTGAGTCACGGATGCTCCACGCTGAAGAACCTGTTATTGGATGGAAAACTCCCTGCATGCTTGATACACAGACAGATACCTGAAGTGGTGATGATTAAACTCTACCAATGGTCAGACAGGGCCTGATGTTTGAACTGGAGACAATTAGGTGAAAGAGGGACTCCTGGGAAACTTTCAGATACAAACAGACGAAATGGTAATGACCAACCAACCTGCAGGTTGATCATTGATGAGCTGCAGAAGACAGCCACTGTGATGGAAACATCCAGAAAAAAGAAGCATCAGAAACTACAGAAATTGGCAGTAGCCAGAAAGACCTTGACAGAGAGAGAGAGACAGAGACCCGATTCTCAGCGTAAACAGAACCAAAGACCAAAGTCCAAACCTGCTTGAAAAAAAACTGCTACATAAGCTGCTGACTCGTTTCATCACCCCAGTGTTTCTCTGAAATCAGTTTGATCCTCTGTTCGCTTTGTTTTAGTGTCATGGGAATGTTGGATATTTTGCTCCAGGACTCCATTTCTCTCTCTCTGTTTGTGGGTCTTGTAGTTCTACTGATTTATTTCTCTGCCTCATCGATGTTCAGCTCCCAATGCAACAGAAACGAGCCACCAGGACCCACTCCGCTTCCCTTCCTTGGGAATATGCTGCAGATTGACTGGAAGAATTCCTACAAAACATTGATGGAGGTGAGAATATAAAGGGATCCTTTTGTCCTCTGAATTCTTTTTCCTTAAACCATTTTTTTCTTCTTAAATAAGTTTTCCAAGACATATGGCTCAGTTTTCACTGTGCATTTGGGGCCTAAAAAAGTGGTGATCCTGGCAGGATACAGGACAGTGAAGGAGGCGCTGGTCGCCAACGACGATGTGTTTGGAGAAAGACATGCACCGCAAATTATGGAAGAACTTAACCAAGGACACGGTAGGAAAGGAAAACACAACACAGCACAAGGTTTGATCAGATGCCTGAGTTTGTGACAAACCTTCTCAGTTATTCCTTGACCTAAATCCCAGGCGTGCTGTGGAGCAACGGCGGCACATGGAGAGAAATGCGCCGATTTTCTCTGAGCAACCTGAGGGACTTCGGCATGGGGAGAAAAGTGTGTGAGGACAAAATCATAGAGGAATGTCAACAGCTGATGGAAGTTATCAGAAATTATAAAGGTACAATTTGTGTCCTGAATGGGGAGAAGACAAAACTTCATTTGTACCAACAAATAAATGAATGTCTTTTTCTCTTGACCCAGGAAAACCTTTTGACACAACCCAACCAATGATCTCTGCAGTCTCTAACATCATCTGCTCCATGATTTATGGAAGCAGGTTTGAATATGGTGATCCAGATTTTGAGTCTATGGTATCTCGAGTGCATAAAATTAATCAGCTGTTTGGCTCCCCTTCAGTTCAAGTGTGTATAAATCAACTATTTATAGACTAAATATTGTCTCAAAATAGCTTTATTGAATTTGCTGTTATAGTTTTGTCTGTTATAATATTGCAGAGTATATTATTATTATTATTATTATTACTACTACTGTTGTTGCAATCTTGTTTTTAATACTTTAAGAAGTATTTTTGAGTCTTAATACATTAGGCTTCTGTTACGCCTGAATCTTTTCTATTTTATTTTATACTTTACCCTTATTACCCTTAAAATAAATGCATTTCCTAGCAAATGTAGGACCATTTAAATGGGATATAATGCAATATAATTTTCCTTGCATTGATTCTATAGAGAAAAAAATTCATTATATTACTTTTTGTGCTATGCGTATTTTATTTTATACAGGCATACAATCTGTTTCCATCACTTTTCAAGTGGATTGCCAACAGAAGGGAGTCTTACAATGTGGCGGCTGCTAACAGGAAGCGAAACTTTGCCCTCTTCAGTCATTTGAGAAACACTCTGAACCCAGAGACCTGCAGAGGTTTAGTGGATGCTTTTCTGGTTCACAAGCAAAAACTAGAGGTTAAGATTTTTCATTCTACTAAAGTAAAATAACTTTTCAACTCAACTCATCCTGCTCTTTATTCGAACTTGAAGGTCTTATTACCCAGTTGGTAAAAACTGCAAAACTTTCCGCTTTTATTTAGTATGAAGGTGACTAAATAAAAACAAATATAATCATTTACTGAGAAAAGTTAGTTAAATTTTTAAAGAAAGTGTAGAAGTTCTTTAAAAACATACAAACTAAAGTATCAGAACATTTTATAAGATTATATGACCTTATATTAATAATTAGACTTCTTAATAGTTTGTTTAAATAACAGCTTTGTTCATGCTTAGGAAGCCGGGATTCCCGACAATCATTTTCATGATGACAATCTTTCTATGACTGTCATGAATCTCGTCGTCGCTGGTTCTGAGACGGTGGCCACTACGCTGAGGTGGGCTCTGCTGTTCATGGCCAAGTATCCAGAAATACAAGGTCAGGACTTATCCTCAACTTACAGTAGCAGCAAATTTAACCAACTCATGTAAGAAAAAATAATGACATAAGATCATTCTGTTATTATTATTCCTGTTTTACCTGTAAGACAAGGTTCAAGAAGAGCTGAGGGAAGTCGTAGGAGATGGTCAGGTTCAGGTGGCAGACAGGAAAAACCTGCCATACACCAACGCTGTGATCCATGAAACACAGAGGATGGCAAATATTTTTCCCACGTCGCTTCCTCACAGAACTACTCGAGACATCATGATTCAGGGACATTTCATTAAAAAGGTCAGAGCAAAACAAAATGCATTAGAAATACAGCTCAGTTAAAACACCAACATTTTCTCAGATTTTAGGTGGGAGTTATTACGTACTTTAACATACCTGTTGTATAATGGCTACTGGAAAAGACAAGTGTATTGTTGCTGGTTTGCCATCCAGAAACCACTTGATAAGGTTGTGCAGGAGGCTCCACTAGTGCTTTTCTTCCAAAGTTTAAACCTCGAGTTGGGGGCGTGGCCAGCAGCAGCTTGTTTGGATTTAAAGTGACAGAGCCCTGAAACGGCTCAATATGAAAGAAGCTCGGAAACTGAGCAGAGTGAAATGTTATCTGAGAAAGATTTGTGCCAAAGAGGTAATGAACATGTTTTGCATAGTTCATGGACGTATCCTAATCTGTTCCAGGAAGCATAATAAGAAATGTCAGAGTTTTTCATGTTCAATGTTTCATGAAATCCTAAGTGAAGAAAAGTTTCTCAGGTTTTCCAGACTATGTGGCTTTTTTAGGGTTTCACACATTCCTAGATATTTTTGCTGACATCATAAAAATCCAAAGCTCTAAGTTTTTCAGTTTGTTTAACAGGGAACTACGGTTTACCCTTTTCTGATGTCTGTCCTTCACGATGAAAGTGAGTGGGAGAAACCACACACCTTTCACCCTTCACACTTTCTTGACAAAGATGGGAGGTTTGTCATGCAAGGTGCCTTCATGCCGTTTTCTGCAGGTTTGTAAATTGAGCCTTTCCACATTAGAGGCAACATTTTCCTATGATGAGCAGAAAATAGAGAATTAGTTTAATTTCTGCTTCAGGTCGCCGGGTTTGTCTGGGAGAAAGTCTGGCCCGGATGGAGCTCTTCATGTTTTTCGCCAGCCTGCTGAAGCACTTTCGTTTTGCTCCTGCGCCCGGCGTTTCAGAGGAAGACCTGGAGCTGACTCCGCAAACTAACTTCTCTTTGTTCCCTCCATCTCATCAGCTGTGCGCCTTTCCACTGCTTCTTCAAACAGCATGTTCTGGGTAGCAATAATCTGCTCTGCTATTGTAAAACATTAAGGCAATTAAAGAACCACTGAGTCTTGTGGATAAATTAGAGACGTCACTGAATTATTGCTTATATTTGTGCTTGGATTCTGAACTCTTGTTTAGAACAGATTGTTTAGCAATAACTTTATTATCTTTGTCTTGTAATTGTTGCCTTGTGACACTGACGGCTTCAAAACAAAAAAAAATATTTTCAGAAAAACCTTTTCTTGCTTTTGTTAATATCTTTGTTAATATCGCTACAACTGTTGTATGTACATAAAAATGAGATATAATAATAATGTTCTTATACAAAATATCTGCTTGTGTTTGGTTGAACATGTGGATCTTATAGAGATGCATGTTAGCATCCAGCATCAGGAGCAAAGGTTAGCTCTATTTTCTGACATAAAACATCTTTCATGCATGAAAATAAAAAAAGAAACTAATAGATTACAAAATTAAATATAAGTATCTGAACTCAATCTATTTGCAAAACCTTGCTTCTTTCTAAGTGTTTCAACTTCAAGTGTTAACAAAAATATTAGAAAATGCTGCATCTGTCCACTGGGTGGCAGCAGAGCAAAATAAAAGCACAACAGATCATAAATGGTCTAAGAAAATACAAATAAATGCCTGTAAAACATGACAATAACAAAGTTACATGTTACAGTCTACACCAGGAAATGAGCAAAAAATAGAGGTATTGGAAAAAATGAGCTGAGCATCAAAAACTACCAACATAAAGTTTCCTCTGTTTTTTCTACTGTTTGACTTTTCCTCAATAAAGTTCCTCTGGTTTAGAAACTTGCATCCTAACTGGATCCCTGTGATATTTTACAAATCATTAGTAAGCAAATTCTGTCTCACGTTAAAAAGTAACAACTGTAAAATAAAACATTTAATAATGTAAAGATCTGGATTCAGCTTCCGAGGGATGGAAAACGGTCTGCGCTAAATAAACATTCATGATGTGTAACAAGAATATCAAAGTTTACCGTAAATCTTTAACCTTGTTGATCTATTCAACTTTGAACTAAATAAATTATTGTCAGCCAGTTCAGAACAGCTTAAACATATTTGCACATAATGCAGCTCAACCTCTTCAGCCTGGAGAGTTTCTTCCATTTTAATTTTTTTTCACGTTAAGATTAAGAAATCTTAAAGTGACAGAATAACACAACATTAAAACTTACACTTTAGGACCAAATGTTGGAGATATATAATACTGCATTCTGGAAGAACTGCAAAAGAAGATTAAATTGGTCAGTTCGAAGTTAAAAACTGCAAAATGTTGCAACATCAGAGATCAGATTATTTATTTAAAACAAATAAAAATATATTTTTTAATCTGGGTCTACTATTACTCTTTAGAAATTAGTGCTTTTCTTATGAAGGTATGGAACCCTAGTGCTGTCTAAAATCATATGGAAACAGAACAAAACAGAGGAGCAAAACGCCTAAACTGTCTGGGTTCCATGCAGTGGAGCACCAGGTCGATATGAAGTTATCCACTTAAAAAAATATAGTATAAATGTTTGAGGATCACTAAAGACATTGACTTTGCAGCAGCCTGTCATACTGAGCATGCATGCAGTGACAGTGGAGAGGAAAACTCCCCTATAACCACCAGAACCTTCAGGGTCTGCAGGCATTTTATGTGGGAAGAGTCAAAATCACACTTGAGCAATTCATGCATGTTCTCCATGCAGGAGACGGTTTAAAGTCGTTTTTACCCAGAAAGACTTTTGCACACAGTAACTGGAAACTGTATGTGTGTTTTTGAAGAGTGTTGAACTTCAAAAAGTCTTCTTTTGGCTCACTTTGTTTTAGTTTCTTAATATGCACAGCTTATTCTTATTTTGGTTGTTTTTTACCTCTGATATGAAATACTGCAAATACATCTTTTTGGAAAAAGCATAAAATTCCAAACTGCCTGCTTTAAGCCACATGCTCCTCCTCCACCTGCACATTGGACTTTGGTTCCAACAACCTCAAATATATGTCCTACAGCAAGGCTGATGCACAGCAACAGGCGTTATTTGTGCTGCAGTCATGGGAGCGATGGAGGTTTTTCTCCAGTCATTCAGCCCAGGTTCAGTTTTAGGGGCTGTGGTTTTAATCCTTATTGGGGTTCATTTCATTCTCTCCAAGTCCAGGCCTCAGGGCCACAGACAGGGACCACCAGGACCAAAACCCCTTCCCATCGTTGGCAACCTGCTGCAGCTGGACGTTAAGAGACTTGACCAAGCATTCATGAAGGTGAGACACATCTTACATTTTTGCAATTTACCTTCTTTTAACTATTATATATCTTGTTTTTGTGAATCCATGCTTGCCCATAACAAAAAACCATTGGGCCACTGTTACACTAAAACCTGATCATGTTAAAGGACTTATATGCTGTGCAATAGTATTCTAGTATTATGAAGGAAAGCAATTCATCACACAGGAATATTCTAGGTCAATTGATCCTACTTATCAAACATTGCAGTTTATTTTATTAATCAAAGTTTTCTAAGGAAACTGAGCAGATTGCATCAAGACATCACTGCATGCATGCAGTGACAGAGAAGAGGAAAATGCCCCTTAAACAGGTAGAAACCTCCAGCAGAACCAGAACCTGGCTCAGTCAGTGCCTCTGTGGATCCTGCACCAATAGTCACTGTGTTGGGGGGGATCTCAGTAGGGTGCTGCAGGGCTTGTAGTCCAACCTGTGAGAGAGTTACATCCCTTTTTGGATGTGGGGCAGTTGAAGTTTTGGTTGGTTGAGTGGTGAAAATGGAGCTGGGCTTGGTGTTGGATGGGACTGGGGCGATGTTGCTGCCTTGCTGCTGCAGCGTGGTGAGAAGCAGGGAGAGTGTTTGGAGTGGGGACTGACTATGGGGACTATGGGGTGCTCTCATCAGTTTTATGGGGGCAGAAGTCTCATGCTCCCCTGCCAATGGGTGATTCGCAGTGTCTGTGTTTGGGTTCATGTGTTTAATGTTTGTGAGCTGGTTGGGTGTGGGAATCAGGGCCGGCCCAAGGCAAAAGCAAACTGAGCAGCCGCTTTGGGCCCCGGGACAGTATAATAACAAAAACACATAATTTCATTATAAAGTTGTGATTTAAAATATATATATTTGACGTATGTAGAATGGAAATTCAAATGGAAATAAGAATAAAGAAATTGCTCTTTGGGGCCCCCTGGTGGCCGCGGTATGTCACGTTTGATCCAAACCTCCAAAGCTCTGGTAGGAGATCAGTTAACATAACTGTCGCAAAAAAGGATTTATCCTTCAGGGAGAGAGAAAAGAAAGACGCGGACAGAAAAGAGATATAGGCATCAGTCAAAGCTCTCACTGTAGAGCAGAAGAGGACAGTGGCAGATTTTTGATAAGACCAGAGGATAAGATCGACCTCACATCTGAGCCACTTGGGGTTGGGGCCGGCTCTCTGGTTCTCCAGGGGTCATTTGACTTTTGGATTATTGCTCCTAATTATGGTGGCTGGCCCTCCTGCCAAGATGCACACTGAGTTAATGTTTCTTCTTCAGCATTTTAGTTTTGTCTTAGCTATTTTACTGAATTCCTCCAGCACATAACAGAAGTTACATTTTCTTTTTCTCCATGATGCACACCTGGGTTCATCATAGCTTTCTAAGACGTATGGATCTGTGTTCACTGTCCACATGGGACCAAAGAAGACGGTGATCCTGACAGGGTATAAGACGGTGAAAGAGGCGTTTGTCAGCTACGCTGAGGAGTTTGGGGAACGGGAAGCACCCACAGTGGCTAAAGAAGCAAACCTGCATCACGGTACAGACAGAAGGTTTACAATTACACATGCAGAGAAGTTAGTTTACTGACTAAACTATCTAACTGTTTTAAACAGGCGTTGTGTGGGCCAATGGAGACTCCTGGAAGGAAATGCGGCGCTTTGCTTTGACCAACCTGAAGGACTTTGGGATGGGAAAGAAAGTATGTGAGGAGAAAATCATTGAGGAATGTCACTTCCTCATCCAGAAGCTAAAGGAGTTTAAAGGTAACAATAGTTAGAGAAAATATATTTTTGAAGAAGAGTACATGTTTTTATTTTCTAAATAAAGATATTGAGTTTTGTGGCTCATATTGAGACGTTTTGTTCAATCTGTGTCCTACGTATCATGGAAAAGGTCAGAGCATATTCAATATGTGGAATCGGTGCAAAGTCTCATGTTGGAGTCAATATTACTGGACATATTCTACACAAGAACTAAGGCTCAAAAAGTCTTGAATATTTTTTTCTACTGTAGTTGCTTGAGTAGCTTTTATTTGTATTTTTTGAAATGCTAATTAAAATGTTTGGCAGATTTCCCCATGAAAACAGTTTTTAGCCTGAAGCATTATAGTTAGCTGCTGCTCAGAGCTACTCTCTGCGATCCAACTTCAAAGCAAGCAAAAAATTCTCTTCAGAGACTTAATAAAGTGTTGAATAATGATATTTTGGTTTCTTTCTTGCAGGTGAAGCTTTTGATTTGTCCCAACATATGAACTATGCAGTTAGTAATATAATCTGCTCTATGGTTTATGGCAAAAGATTTGAATATGATGATCCAGAGTTCACTACCATTGTAACTCGAACAACCCAAGGCCTTCAACTGTTAGGCACACCAGCACTACAGGTGTGATTCAACTGTTTAAAAGCATGAAATCTGACTTCTTTCACCATTGAACTGAACACAAGACCCAGAGATGTCACTGTTTATGTTCTGTTCATCATCAGCTGTACAACATGTTCCCAAAGATTGGCAAACTGGTGTTTTCAGCCAGAAAGCAAATGAGCGACATATTTGCTGCCAATAAACAACATCATCTGATGCTGCTGAACCGTCTGAAAGAGACACTCAGTCCACAGATGTGCAGAGGAGTTGCAGACGCTTTCCTCATCCGTCAACAGCAACACAAGGTCAGAATGACTATAAATCCCATAATGCACTGCATTAATCTACCTTCAGCTTAAATAGGAAGAGGGGGTGTTTCAGGAAGGAAACTCTGACCATCGGAAGGTTAAAACTTAGGACTAACGCAACACTTATTCTGTGTGCAGCATTGCTGCATCAGCAGTGGATCTCTGCTTGCACTCGTCAACATGGAGGACAAAGTGCGTTAGCCTCTCACCCCCTTTCCTCTGCTGTCAGAGAGAGAGTCACTAAATGTTCAGGAGCTTTGGAAGAGACATAAAGGTTATGGTTTTATTTATCCAGTACATATAATTCTGGTCGGAGAAATAAACCCGGTTCCTGGTTTTATTTAGAATTCTGCAGAAGGAACCTTGGTATTACAGGTTCCCCAAAAATGTTGATGACTGTTTGCCAGTCATCCCTCCAACTCGAAGGGAGAAAAGCTAGCAGCATTTTCAGCTCTGAGAAGCACATGTGCTGGCCTCTCTCCAGCCAAATGCCGCTGATGCTGAGTTCAGAGGACATCCTAACCATCCATGATGACCTGTGCTAACCACGCAAAGCTACCTGAGCTGAAAAGCAGATTCTGTTTGCAGTTATTTTAGCCTCCAGCCTCTAATAGGAAACAAACTCCTGGTTAAGCACTGTAGCCTGTTTGAAAACAGAGCTGATGTGCTCACATTCAAAGCTAATGTGTGGTAGTTGACAACACTCTGCAGCTGTTGGCTAAGCTCTTGTATTTACAGTTGCTTATTTCTCATCTTGTTTTGTTTGTTACTTGTTTGTGACATTAACTCTACTTAATGGAGCACATGAACATTAATGCAGATTAAGGAACAGAACTTTCATCTTTCTTTTGAGCTGTTGATAATTGCTTTGTGCTTGTTTTATAACTTTATTGACACGATCATATTTTGAGCACATAGACTGTCACTACGCTCTCAATGGGTTTTGGATGATTTTCTGA
Source organism: Phalloptychus januarius (assembly GCA_902982915.1). Classification (NCBI taxonomy): domain Eukaryota; kingdom Metazoa; phylum Chordata; class Actinopteri; order Cyprinodontiformes; family Poeciliidae; genus Phalloptychus; species Phalloptychus januarius. The sequence continues at coordinate 16,612,175 of CADWAE010000459.1, forward strand.
AAACCAGCTGATCTTCTGCAGGAATCTGGGATCACTGACAGTCTCTACCACAATGACAACCTGCTGGTGACAATTATGAACCTGTTTAGCGCTGGAACTGAAACAACATCGACTACCCTGAGATGGGCGTTCCTGTTTATGGCCAAATATCCAGAAATACAAGGTGAGGAGTAATATCTACTTCTGGATTTTGTATCAATGGAACAATAAGCAGAAAGTTTCTGCAGAAAGTAATTATTGTGTCCTTGTCATTTACTGACTTTCAGACCAGGTCCGGCAGGAGCTGAGGAATGTGATTGGAAGTCGCCAAGTTCAGGTTGAGGACAGACAGAACTTGCCTTTTACAGACGCCGTCATCCACGAGACGCAGAGAGTGGCCAGCATCCTCCCTTTGGCTCTTTCTCACAGAACTAGCCAAGACATCACATTCCATGGTTACTTCATTGAGAAGGTAGGAATGTACATTGGAAGGTGGATGAACTTAATTTTTAAGCTCATTGTTGGACGACTTTGCCAGCTTGACTGGTCACATCAAGTTTATATGTAACTTATTTAGGGAACATTTCAGCAACAAGGCAATTCAAAGTGCTTTCTGTGATTCTCCCACATGTTCCCTTGAGTTCTGTGTCACTGTTGATCTGCTCCACACTGACTGACTTTATCAGTAAGTTTCTGTAGTGATCTTCATTAAATATTGCACTACTGCTGTCCTCTCTGGATTTTGGTCCATGACACCTTTGACCTGCTTTTGGCACAGGACGCTTTTTTGTCCGCAGCGCAGAAAAAGTTTGATGTAAATCATTTTCAAGACAGAATCTATTGGGTTTGAAGAGATGATGACACAGTCAGAACATTCTGTGAAAGTTCACTGAGCTGGGATGCAGCGGAGCTGTTGGATCATTGTCTAGTTCTGCATCCATCAAGTCAAAAGGTCAATGCAGTATTCCAGTCTAGCTTTCAGCAGAATCAGGGATTGTCTTACCCACTGTCCCCTCAAGAAGGTTTTCCATGCTTCCATGCTGGGCTGCTGCTGCTCCGCCTCCACTGGGATGCTGATCAGTCTCTTCTTCACCATCTTCAGATGATTAAAAATTCAGCTGGGTCACTTCAGGAGAAAGATGATTAGGTCTTGTTGATGTTTGAAGTTCAGATTTACCTCATTAATTCCTGTTGGATAAGAAGTGAAGCAAACAGGTTTGGGCAGAGGAATTGTCTTTGTTGCCAGGCAACAAATCAGTGGAAAGGTGGTCTCATTTCCATGTATTCAAAAATCCATTAAATTGAAAATGTGTCATGTAAATGATGACTGATTTGTGCTTGTAGGGAACTACAGTAGTTGCTGTTTTAACCTCCGTCCTGCAAGATGAGAGCGAATGGGAGAAACCAAACGTCTTTTATCCAGGCAACTTCCTCAGCAAAGATGGGAGGTTCCTCAAGCGAGACGCCTTCCTGCCCTTTTCAGCAGGTTAGCCTGGTTATTGCTTTACATAGATCCTTACTGCACAGGCATTAGCTGAGGATCTGTTTCTAATAGGTCGCAGGGTTTGCCTTGGAGAGAGTCTGGCCAGAATGGAGCTTTTCATCTTCTTCACCACTCTCCTGCAGCACTTCAGATTTTCTCCTCCACCTGGAGTTTCAGAGGAAGAACTCGATCTGACTCCACGCGTTGGTGCTACTCTGAGCCCTCGACCTCACAAGCTGCGCGCCATCCCTTTAAATTAAGGAGGCCCTTATGTGGGAAAATGTTACTTTATACCAACAGGAATCAAAGTAAATGTCCTAAAATACAGAAAATTTGTTTTTAATGTGAAATCTCTACTCCATAAATATCCATTATCAATCACCATCAACATGTATTCAGGTTTTTTGTATCTTCATCAAGTCAAAGTCATTGTTTGTGGACAAGCTAAGCTACCTTTAAATGACATTTTGTGCTTTGAAATGAATTATGGTTATTTTGAACCTCCAGCCTTGTACGAGTGAAACTGCAGGAGTATAAATTATAACTGCTGAATCAACAATCCACTGCATTTAAAACACTTTGATTTCAAATGCAAGTTTGCATTTAAAGAGGAGTTTCAGGAAAGAAGGTCTTTGATGTAAAACGTAAAACTCTGGAGCCAAGACAAACTCGCCCTCTTTGCATCAGCGCTGCAGCAGGACAGAATCTCTTTCACTGTTGGTTGTTTGGGCAGCATCAGCCTGAAACATAAGAATTGATTCTACCGAAGGTCCTGGACGTCCCATTCAGTGAAACTGTACAGCATTACTTCATCGACATAAAGTTGTCTTTGTACTGACAAATAATACAGTACAAAGACTTTACTATATTATTTATGGAATAAATGTTTGGCTTTTAAGTATTCATACAAATTACTACAGATATTTCCATGGATTAATTCATATTTTATTCCTTCCCTATTTCTCATATTGTTTGAAAAATACATGGCATATTTTGGTGCAGGAAAATCTGTTAGTTCAAGCTAATGAATATTCCCCAAATGTATTTGTCTGTGTGTATAGTAAAATTCAAAACAAAAAGATTATTGAACATTTAATGTTTTACAAAGTGAACTGGAGCGTCGTCTGTTGATGTGGTTAAAATCTTTACGTTTCAGAGAACAGGACGTCTTTCCCAGTCGGTTTTTTCAGTCAGTCCTGCCAACAATAACATATTTCTCCTCCTATATTTAATCTAGTTCAGGTTGTTCTTTCAGCTCCAGCAGCTCAAACATTACTGAGAGAATCTGTGTAGATGGCTGCACAAGAGCTTTGCTAAGAAATGATGACATGCCTACAGTGATACCTATTAACATTTAATATTGAGTAATATTTGTCTGTTTTATTACATATTAAGCCTTTCATTCATCTGAACTCAGTCTAGTACAATGTGCTCTGTGGCTAACAACAGCAGATCTGAGGACATTGAAGACTTTAAAGCTGAGCTGGACTGTGATTATTTCATTGTTGCATAGTTTCTCATAATATTGCATATTGAAATAAATTAATTCATCATCTCAAAAGCAGTCAAATGCAGAAAGGAGATACTGCTTTTAAGGAAGATAAATGTTTGGATTTAATGGAGATTATCAGCAATTAAGAAAGTAAATATTAGTTTTTAAACTACAACACTTCTATTTTACTACAAAGGGGCAGCAAAGATAATCTGCTTCTTTTGTGGTGAACTCTGCACATGCTGTTGGTTCCAACAAAAACACTAGAGAATGCAGCATCTGTCCACTAGGTGGCAGCTGAGCAAACTAAAAACACCTCAGATCATAAATGTCTAAAGAAAATACAACTGATTTATGAGAAGGAAGGAAAAACTTTGTGTTAATCCTCTGAGCTGCTGTAATCCACACCAGTGAGTCCAGGAAACGAGCAGAAATGGAGACTTAGGAAAAAATTTACTGAACATTGAAAACTAGTTATATAAAGTTAAGTCTAATTTAAAAGCTTGCATTCTATCTATCCAATTCTATCTATGGGATAAAATGACACATAACTTATCAAGAAAAACAACAGGATAGGTATTATACATCTTTAGATTTACTGTCAATCCAAACCTTTTCAGGAAAAACTGAGAAACATTTTTGCTCTTCTCATACTGAAGGTGCCATGAAGGCTCCTGTGCTGGCCAGAAATCAGCTTCACCTAAAATACACATCAACTGTGCAAATACTGGAGCAGAGTGACCTCAGAGTGACCTATGCTGTGTCCAGCATAAACATCACTGAGTCCTGCAGAGAAACTAATGTTACCTTTATTACTCAGGCATCTGGGAAAAGATGCTAAAACACTCAGCTGTGCAGGTGAAATGAAGATGATACCTGAGAATATTCAACTTACCAGGGATGGAAAATGATCTGGGCAAAATAAACACTCATGTTATCAAAGTTTACTGTAAATCTTTAACTTTGCATCTCTATTAAACTTTGAACTTAATAAATTATTGTCAGCTGGTTCAGAACAGGCTAAACAGGTTTGCACAAAATGCAAAGATGTTTCCAATTAGGATTGGAAAATATAAGTTAACACAATATTAAAACTTGCAAAATATCAGAGAGATAAAATTATGCAATTTAAAAGAACTGCAACATAAGATTAAGTTCTTAACTTTGAAGTTAAAAACTGCAAAATGTTGTGCATACTGTAATAACTCACATATGGAGCCTGAGTCCGTCACAGATTCACAGATGCCTGATGACCTTTGGCACAGATCTTCTCCCTCTCTCATTACCCACATTTCAATTTCATTACTCTCAAATAAAGGCCACACAGAGCCAATAAAACCTCTAAAAAAGCTGTAAAATGTTGTGACTTCAGGGATCATAAACTGTCTTAAAAAGCCTCTTTAAGTTTATGGTGTTTTTAAAACTATTAAAGATCAGAAATGTTTTCTACTGAAGTTTGCAATTTTTAAAAACATAAATTGCTTTGCAAGTCTTAAAAAGGAAGAATAAAAGCTATCTTTTCAGTCTAGATTTCTAGAGAGTCCGGTGTGACTCTCTAGAAATCAGTGCTTTTATTTTGAAGGTGAAGAACCCTGGTGCTGTCTAAGATCACAACTCCAAGAAAACAGAACGCCTAAACTGTCTGGTTTCAATGCAGCAGAGCACCAGATCAACTCAACCAGCCAAACTACATGCAGGTATCCACCAAACCTAGCAAATCTGTAAGGACCACCAGAACCTTCAGGGCTCGTTTTGTTTTAGTTTCTTAATATTCACAGCTTATTCTTATTTTGGTTGTTTTTTTACCTCTGATATGAAATACTGCAAATACATCTTTTTGGAAAAAGCATAAAATTCCAAACTGCCTGCTTTAAGCCACATGCTCCTCCTCCACCTGCACATTGGACTTTGGTTCCAACAACCTCAAATATATGTCCTACAGCAAGGCTGATGCACAGCAACAGGTGTTATTTGTGCTGCAGTCATGGGAGCGATGGAGGTTTTTCTCCAGTCATTCAGCCCAGGTTCAGTTTTAGGGGCTGTGGTTTTAATCCTTATTGGGGTTCACTTCATTCTCTCCAAGTCCAGGCCTCAGGGCCACAGACAGGGACCACCAGGACCAAAACCCCTTCCCATCGTTGGCAACCTGCTGCAGCTGGACGTTAAGAGACTTGACCAAGCATTCATGAAGGTGAGGTACAACTGATCTCAACATTGCTCTCAACTATATTTCATATATTGTTGCAATTTACCTTATTTTAAACTATTATATATCTTGTTTAGTTTCTTATCTATGCTTACTCAGAACAAAACAAACTGGGCCACTGTTGCACTAAAACGTGATCACGTTAAATTGATCAACTGGGGCTCTGAGAAGACAGCGCACACACACAAACTGAAGCTACAGGAGTGGAAAAGTAAAAAGTTAATGTCACAGGTTTCCCCCAGAAAACCTGCTAAGTCTGGTGGTAGAGCACTGGAACAATCCACCAGCAGCCCAAAATGTTGAAAACATAAATCATTTCAGAGGTCATTGTAAATTGGAAATAATATGTGTGAGTTTGATGGGCAGGTAAGGAGATACAGTCCTTCACGCCCAGTTCAATGTGTCATCTATAAACCTAGATTAATCCTCCATTACTGTTTCTGGTGTATAAAAAAATCTTGCAATGCTCAGCCTGGTGGGGGAGTAAAGCCTGGTGACCCGCCAGGCTTATGAGCCGCTGTGGTAAAACCATGATGGCAGTAGTAGCTCCTTTAGTGGCCTTATCTGGAAACCAAACACAGCTAAGCAGATCTGAGCCAGTCTTCAAATCTATAAGGTTGAAAAAGGGCACAATGTAAACAATAGATATTAACTGACATATGAGGGCCCACGTTTCTGAGAAATGAAATCATTTACATTTTCTTTTTCTCCATGATGCACACCTGGGTTCATCATAGCTTTCTAAGACGTATGGATCTGTGTTCACTGTCCACATGGGACCAAAGAAGACGGTGATCCTGACAGGGTATAAGACGGTGAAAGAGGCGTTTGTCAGCTACGCTGAGGAGTTTGGGGAACGGGAAGCACCCACAGTGGCTAAAGAAGCAAACCTGCATCACGGTACAGACAGAAGGTTTACAATTACACATGCAGAGAAGTTAGTTTACTGACTAAACTATCTAACTGTTTAAACAGGTATCGCGTGGACCAATGGAAACACCTGGAAGGAAATGCGGCGCTTTGCTTTGACCAACCTGAAGGACTTTGGGATGGGAAAGAAAGTATGTGAGGAGAAAATCATTGAGGAATGTCACTTCCTCATCCAGAAGCTAAAGGAGTTTAAAGGTAACAGCAGAGAGGAAGAAGATGTTATTGTTATTGTTGGACGATTTCACCATGAGAACTTTGTTCTTTAACCTGAATCATTTCACTTATTCTCTACAGTCAAACTCTCTTAATCAATAGAGCCAGTGAAGTGTTTAACACTTTTCTGGTTTCTTTGTTGCAGTGAAGCTTTTGATTTGTCCCAACATATAAACTATGCAGTTTGTAATATAATCTGCTCTATGGTTTATGGGAAACGATTCGAATATGATGATCGAGAGTTCACGACTGTTGTAAACCGAACAAACCAAGTCATTCAACTGCTGGGTTCGCCATCAATGCAGGTGTGATTGGACTGTTTTAAAGTATAAGATCTGTTAACATTGGACTGAACACAAGACCCAGAGATGTCACTGTTTATGTTCTGTTCATCATCAGCTGTACAACATGTTCCCAAAGATTGGCAAACTGGTGTTTTCAGCCAGAAAGCAAATGAGCGACATATTTGCTGCCAATAAACAACATCATCTGATGCTGCTGAACCGTCTGAAAGAGACACTCAGTCCACAGATGTGCAGAGGAGTTGCAGACGCTTTCCTCATCCGTCAACAGCAACACAAGGTTAGAACCTTCATTACCTTCCAGGGTAATATCAATTATTTACTATGGATTCTCTCACAAGCTAATCATCCACTGCTAGTGTTTAATCCACCGGTTATGAATAATCACAAAATAAACATCAAGCCTGAAACCATAAAACCATAAAAAATGGTTTGTAGTTTCCCACGAACCACAAATGTTTGTAGGAAACACAAATGTATGCGCATTGCTGTCCCTGATATTCTCTGCACTGAGGACTAGCAGAGCTGTTGGCAGCTGGTTGCCATGGCAATGGTTGTGCTGAGTGGTTTACAGTCGTTCTCCATCTGTTTTCCTGTTATTTGTTTTTGGTTGTGACGCACTGAAGCTGCTCTAGTTCCTAAAAGTTCATTGGACAATAAAAACTGGACTAATTTCCTTGTTTTCATAAGTTATCAAGTCAGATAAAATACTTCAGAAATTTAGACTTCTCCTTCAGTGGCTATTATCAAGTTTAATGACTTGTCCAGTATAAAAGAATCAATTGGTTTAGTTTTCTTTTGCAGCTTGAAAGAGCAGACAGAAAGCAAACTATTTGTAGATTTATTTCTGGAAAGAAAACAAGTTAACATTTCAAAACTTTGGCAGATTTCTCAGCTTTAATCTAAGCCACATTTTACAGAGATAAAAAATAAGCCAAACATTTTTGTGACAAATTCAAGCACATCCTGATTTGGAACAGTCTGGTTGTGAGCATAAGACTCAAGCTGCCAGCGGGAGCGTCACTATAGCTGCTGTAGCTGGATAACAGGTCAGTGGTGCTCACCCTGGATGCATGACTGGCACACATGGGTCCTCCAACAGAATCGCTCCAGAATATATATCTATATCCATGTTTTTCATACCATTAATGAAAATCATTCTTAATACACTACGATGATTGCTATTTTATCACAATATTTTATATACCGTCTACTTGGGCTAAGCAGATGGGAAAGTACTTTAGGATAAAATGCTTTAGCTCAGCCTTTGACTCAAACCGTTTTGGTTTTCTGAAAACCAGCTGATCTTCTGCAGGAATCTGGGATCATTGACAGTCTCTACCACAATGACAACCTGCTGGTCACAGTCATGAACTTGTTTTCTGCTGGAACTGAAACAACATCAACTACCCTGAGATGGGCGTTCCTGTTTATGGCCAAATATCCAGAAATACAAGGTGAGGAATATTTCCTTCTAGTTGATGTAAAAATAGAACAATGTGTTACAGATCCTATGGTTTCTGCAGATTAATGAAATAATTATTGTGTCCTTGTCATTTACTGACTTTCAGACCAGGTCCAGCAGGAACTGAGGAATGTGATTGGAAGTCGCCAAGTTCAGGTTGAGGACAGACAGAACTTGCCTTTTACAGACGCCGTCATCCACGAGACGCAGAGAGTGGCCAGCATTGCTCCTTTGGCAATTCCTCACAGGACTAGCCAAGACGTCATGTTCCAAGGTCATTTCATTGAGAAGGTGAGACTTCCAACAGCTTTTCTCTATATTCCAGCATATTGCATAAAATGATGACTGATTTGTGCTTGTAGGGAACTACAGTAGTTGCTGTTTTAACCTCCGTCCTGCAAGATGAGAGCGAATGGGAGAAACCAAACGTCTTTTATCCAGGCAACTTCCTCAGCAAAGATGGGAGGTTCCTCAAGCGAGACGCCTTCCTGCCCTTTTCAGCAGGTTAGCCTGGTTATTGCTTTACATAGATCCTTACTGCACAGGCATTAGCTGAGGATCTGTTTCTAATAGGTCGCAGGGTTTGCCTTGGAGAGAGTCTGGCCAGAATGGAGCTTTTCATCTTCTTCACCACTCTCCTGCAGCACTTCAGATTTTCTCCTCCACCTGGAGTTTCAGAGGAAGAACTCGATCTGACTCCACGCGTTGGTGCTACCTGAGCCTCGACCTACAAGCTGCGCGCCATCCCTTTAAATTAAGGAGGCCCTTATGTGGGAAAATGTTACTTTATACCAACAGGAATCAAAGTAAATGTCCTAAAATACAGAAAATTTGTTTTTAATGTGAAATCTCTACTCCATAAATATCCATTATCAATCACCATCAACATGTATTCAGGTTTTTTGTATCTTCATCAAGTCAAAGTCATTGTTTGTGGACAAGCTAAGCTACCTTTAAATGACATTTTGTGCTTTGAAATGAATTATGGTTATTTTGAACCTCCAGCCTTGTACGAGTGAAACTGCAGGAGTATAAATTATAACTGCTGAATCAACAATCCACTGCATTTAAAACACTTTGATTTCAAATGCAAGTTTGCATTTAAAGAGGAGTTTCAGGAAAGAAGGTCTTTGATGTAAAAAGTAAAACTCTGGAGCCAAGACAAACTCGCCTCTTTGCATCAGCGCTGCAGCAGGACAGAATCTCTTTCACTGTTGGTTGTTTGGGCAGCATCAGCCTGAAACATAAGAATTGATTCTACCGAAGGTCCTGGACGTCCCATTCAGTGAAACTGTACAGCATTACTTCATCGACATAAAGTTGTCTTTGTACTGACAAATAATACAGTACAAAGACTTTACTATATTATTTATGGAATAAATGTTTGGCTTTTAAGTATTCATACAAATTACTACAGATATTTCCATGGATTAATTCATATTTTATTCCTTCCCTATTTCTCATATTGTTTGAAAATACATGGCATATTTTGGTGCAGGAAAATCTGTTAGTTCAAGCTAATGAATATTCCCAAATGTATTTGTCTGTGTGTATAGTAAAATTCAAAACAAAAAGATTATTGAACATTTAATGTTTTACAAAGTGAACTGGAGCGTCGTCTGTTGATGTGGTTAAAATCTTTACGTTTCAGAGAACAGGACGTCTTTCCCAGTCGGTTTTTCAGTCAGTCCTGCAAACAATAACATATTTCTCCTCCTATATTTAATCTAGTTCAGGTTGTTCTTTCAGCTCCAGCAGCTCAAACATTACTGAGAGAATCTGTGTAGATGGCTGCACAAGAGCTTTGCTAAGAAATGATGACATGCCTACAGTGATACCTATTAACATTTAATATTGAGTAATATTTGTCTGTTTTATTACATATTAAGCCTTTCATTCATCTGAACTCAGTCTAGTACAATGTGCTCTGTGGCTAACAGCAGCAGATCTGAGGACATTGAAGACTTTAAAGCTGAGCTGGACTGTGATTATTTCATTGTTGCATAGTTTCTCATAATATTGCATATTGAAATAAATTAATTCATCATCTCAAAAGCAGTCAAATGCAGAAAGGAGATACTGCTTTTAAGGAAGATAAATGTTTGGATTTAATGGAGCTAGTAGATTATCAGCAATTAAGAAAGTAAAAATTAGTTTTTAAACTACAACACTTCTATTTTACTACAAAGGGGCAGCAAAGATAATCTGCTTCTTTTGTGGTGAACTCTGCACATGCTGTTGGTTCCAACAAAAACACTAGAGAATGCAGCATCTGTCCACTAGGTGGCAGCTGAGCAAACTAAAAACACCTCAGATCATAAATGTCTAAAGAAAATACAACTGATTTATGAGAAGGAAGGAAAAACTTTGTGTTAATCCTCTGAGCTGCTGTAATCCACACCAGTGAGTCCAGGAAACGAGCAGAAATGGAGACTTAGGAAAAAATTTACTGAACGATGAAAACTACTAATAATATAAAGTTAAGTCTAATTTAAAAGCTTGCATTCTATCTATCCAATTCTATCTATGGGATAAAATGACACATAACTTATCAAGAAAAACAACAGGATAGGTATTATACATCTTTAGATTTACTGTCAATCCAAACCTTTTCAGGAAAAACTGAGAAACATTTTTGCTCTTCTCATACTGAAGGTGCCATGAAGGCTCCTGTGCTGGCCAGAAATCAGCTTCACCTAAAATACACATCAACTGTGCAAATACTGGAGCAGAGTGACCTCAGAGTGACCTATGCTGTGTCCAGCATAAACATCACTGAGTCCTGCAGAGAAACTAATGTTACCTTTATTACTCAGGCATCTGGGAAAAGATGCTAAAACACTCAGCTGTGCAGGTGAAATGAAGATGATACCTGAGAATATTCAACTTACCAGGGATGGAAAATGATCTGGGCAAAATAAACACTCATGTTATCAAAGTTTACTGTAAATCTTTAACTTTGCATCTCTATTAAACTTTGAACTTAATAAATTATTGTCAGCTGGTTCAGAACAGGCTAAACAGGTTTGCACAAAATGCAAAGATGTTTCCAATTAGGATTGGAAAATATAAGTTAACACAATATTAAAACTTGCAAAATATCAGAGAGATAAAATTATGCAATTTAAAAGAACTGCAACATAAGATTAAGTTCTTAACTTTGAAGTTAAAAACTGCAAAATGTTGTGCATACTGTAATAACTCACATATGGAGCCTGAGTCCGTCACAGATTCACAGATGCCTGATGACCTTTGGCACAGATCTTCTCCCTCTCTCATTACCCACATTTCAATTTCATTACTCTCAAATAAAGGCCACACAGAGCCAATAAAACCTCTAAAAAAGCTGTAAAATGTTGTGACTTCAGGGATCATAAACTGTCTTAAAAAGCCTCTTTAAGTTTATGGTGTTTTTAAAACTATTAAAGATCAGAAATGTTTTCTACTGAAGTTTGCAATTTTTAAAAACATAAATTGCTTTGCAAGTCTTAAAAAGGAAGAATAAAAGCTATCTTTTCAGTCTAGATTTCTAGAGTCCGGTGTGACTCTCTAGAAATCAGTGCTTTTATTTTGAAGGTGAAGAACCCTGGTGCTGTCTAAGATCACAACTCCAAGAAAACAGAACGCCTAAACTGTCTGGTTTCAATGCAGCAGAGCACCAGATCAACTCAACCAGCCAAACTACATGCAGGTATCCACCAAACCTAGCAAATCTGTAAGGACCACCAGAACCTTCAGGGCTCGTTTTGTTTTAGTTTCTTAATATTCACAGCTTATTCTTATTTTGGTTGTTTTTTTACCTCTGATATGAAATACTGCAAATACATCTTTTTGGAAAAAGCATAAAATTCCAAACTGCCTGCTTTAAGCCACATGCTCCTCCTCCACCTGCACATTGGACTTTGGTTCCAACAACCTCAAATATATGTCCTACAGCAAGGCTGATGCACAGCAACAGGCGTTATTTGTGCTGCAGTCATGGGAGCGATGGAGGTTTTTCTCCAGTCATTCAGCCCAGGTTCAGTTTTAGGGGCTGTGGTTTTAATCCTTATTGGGGTTCACTTCATTCTCTCCAAGTCCAGGCCTCAGGGCCACAGACAGGGACCACCAGGACCAAAACCCCTTCCCATCGTTGGCAACCTGCTGCAGCTGGACGTTAAGAGACTTGACCAAGCATTCATGAAGGTGAGGTACAACTGATCTCAACATTGCTCTCAACTATATTTCATATATTGTTGCAATTTACCTTATTTTAAACTATTATATATCTTGTTTAGTTTCTTATCTATGCTTACTCAGAACAAAACAAACTGGGCCACTGTTGCACTAAAACGTGATCACGTTAAATTGATCAACTGGGGCTCTGAGAAGACAGCGCACACACACAAACTGAAGCTACAGGAGTGGAAAAGTAAAAAGTTAATGTCACAGGTTTCCCCCAGAAAACCTGCTAAGTCTGGTGGTAGAGCACTGGAACAATCCACCAGCAGCCCAAAATGTTGAAAACATAAATCATTTCAGAGGTCATTGTAAATTGGAAATAATAGTGTGAGTTTGATGGGCAGGTAAGGAGATACAGTCCTTCACGCCCAGTTCAATGTGTCATCTATAAACCTAGATTAATCCTCCATTACTGTTTCTGGTGTATAAAAAAATCTTGCAATGCTCAGCCTGGTGGGGGAGTAAAGCCTGGTGACCCGCCAGGCTTATGAGCCGCTGTGGTAAAACCATGATGGCAGTAGTAGCTCCTTTAGTGGCCTTATCTGGAAACCAAACACAGCTAAGCAGATCTGAGCCAGTCTTCAAATCTATAAGGTTGAAAAAGGGCACAATGTAAACAATAGATATGAAATATGAGGGCCCACGTTTCTGAGAAATGAAATCATTTACATTTTCTTTTTCTCCATGATGCACACCTGGGTTCATCATAGCTTTCTAAGACGTATGGATCTGTGTTCACTGTCCACATGGGACCAAAGAAGACGGTGATCCTGACAGGGTATAAGACGGTGAAAGAGGCGTTTGTCAGCTACGCTGAGGAGTTTGGGGAACGGGAAGCACCCACAGTGGCTAAAGAAGCAAACCTGCATCACGGTACAGACAGAAGGTTTACAATTACACATGCAGAGAAGTTAGTTTACTGACTAAACTATCTAACTGTTTAAACAGGTATCGCGTGGACCAATGGAAACACCTGGAAGGAAATGCGACGCTTTGCTTTGACCAACCTGAAGGACTTTGGGATGGGAAAGAAAGTATGTGAGGAGAAAATCATTGAGGAATGTCACTTCCTCATCCAGAAGCTAAAGGAGTTTAAAGGTAACAGCAGAGAGGAAGAAGATGTTATTGTTATTGTTGGACGATTTCACCATGAGAACTTTGTTCTTTAACCTGAATCATTTCACTTATTCTCTACAGTCCAACTTCTCTTAATCAATAGAGCCAGTGAAGTGTTTAACACTTTTCTGGTTTCTTTGTTGCAGGTGAAGCTTTTGATTTGTCCCAACATATAAACTATGCAGTTTGTAATATAATCTGCTCTATGGTTTATGGGAAACGATTCGAATATGATGATCGAGAGTTCACGACTGTTGTAAACCGAACAAACCAAGTCATTCAACTGCTGGGTTCGCCATCAATGCAGGTGTGATTGGACTGTTTTAAAGTATAAGATCTGTTAACATTGGACTGAACACAAGACCCAGAGATGTCACTGTTTATGTTCTGTTCATCATCAGCTGTACAACATGTTCCCAAAGATTGGCAAACTGGTGTTTTCAGCCAGAAAGCAAATGAGCGACATATTTGCTGCCAATAAACAACATCATCTGATGCTGCTGAACCGTCTGAAAGAGACACTCAGTCCACAGATGTGCAGAGGAGTTGCAGACGCTTTCCTCATCCGTCAACAGCAACACAAGGTTAGAACCTTCATTACCTTCCAGGGTAATATCAATTATTTACTATGGATTCTCTCACAAGCTAATCATCCACTGCTAGTGTTTAATCCACCGGTTATGAATAATCACAAAATAAACATCAAGCCTGAAATCATAAAACCATAAAAAATGGTTTGTAGTTTCCCACGAACCACAAATGTTTGTAGGAAACACAAATGTATGCGCATTGCTGTCCCTGATATTCTCTACACTGAGGACTAGCAGAGCTGTTGGCAGCTGGTTGCCATGGCAATGGTTGTGCTGAGTGGTTTACAGTCGTTCTCCATCTGTTTTCCTGTTATTTGTTTTTGGTTGTGACGCACTGAAACTGCTCTAGTTCCTAAAAGTTCATTGGACAATAAAAACTGGACTAATTTCCTTGTTTTCATAAGTTATCAAGTCAGATAAAATACTTCAGAAAGCATTTCATAGACTGTCTCCTTCAGTGGCTATTATCAAGTTTAATGACTTGTCCAGTATAAAAGAATCAATTGGTTTAGTTTTCTTTTGCAGCTTGAAAGAGCAGACAGAAAGCAAACTATTTGTAGATTTATTTCTGGAAAGAAAACAAGTTAACATTTCAAAACTTTGGCAGACTTCTCAGCTTTAATCTAAGCCACATTTTACAGAGATAAAAAATAAGCCAAACATTTTTGTGACAAATTCAAGCACATCCTGATTTGGAACAGTCTGGTTGTGAGCATAAGACTCAAGCTGCCAGCGGGAGCGTCACTATAGCTGCTGTAGCTGGATAACAGGTCAGTGGTGCTCACCCTGGATGCATGACTGGCACACATGGGTCCTCCAACAGAATCGCTCCAGAATATATATCTATATCCATGTTTTTCATACCATTAATGAAAATCATTTTTAATACACTACTATGATTGCTATTTTATCACAATATTTTATATACCGTCTACTTGGGCTAAGCAGATGGGAAAGTACTTTAGGATAAAATGCTTTAGCTCAGCCTTTGACTCAAACCGTTTTGGTTTTCTGAAAACCAGCTGATCTTCTGCAGGAATCTGGGATCATTGACAGTCTCTACCACAATGACAACCTGCTGGTCACAGTCATGAACTTGTTTTCTGCTGGAACTGAAACAACATCAACTACCCTGAGATGGGCGTTCCTGTTTATGGCCAAATATCCAGAAATACAAGGTGAGGAATATTTCCTTCTAGTTGATGTAAAAATAGAACAATGTGTTACAGATCCTATGGTTTCTGCAGATTAATGAAATAATTATTGTGTCCTTGTCATTTACTGACTTTCAGACCAGGTCCAGCAGGAACTGAGGAACGTGATTGGAAGTCGCCAAGTTCAGGTTGAGGACAGACAGAACTTGCCTTTTACAGACGCCGTCATCCACGAGACGCAGAGAGTGGCCAGCATTGCTCCTTTGGCAATTCCTCACAGGACTAGCCAAGACGTGATGTTCCAAGGTCATTTCATTGAGAAGGTGAGACTTCCAACAGCTTTTCTCTATATTCCAGCATATTGCATAAAATGATGACTGATTTGTGCTTGTAGGGAACTACAGTAGTTGCTGTTTTAACCTCCGTCCTGCAAGATGAGAGCGAATGGGAGAAACCAAACGTCTTTTATCCAGGCAACTTCCTCAGCAAAGATGGGAAGTTCCTCAAGCGAGACGCCTTCCTGCCCTTTTCAGCAGGTTAGCCTGGTTATTGCTTTACATAGATCCTTACTGCACAGGCATTGGCTGAGGATCTGTTTCTAATAGGTCGCAGGGTTTGCCTTGGAGAGAGTCTGGCCAGAATGGAGCTTTTCATCTTCTTCACCACTCTCCTGCAGCACTTCAGATTTTCTCCTCCACCTGGAGTTTCAGAGGAAGAACTCGATCTGACTCCACGCGTTGGTGCTACTCTGAGCCCTCGACCTCACAAGCTGCGCGCCATCCCTTTAAATTAAGGAGGCCCTTATGTGGAAAAACCCACTTTGGTCCCAGCAGTAGGAAGAGGAGGAGTTTCAGAAGTTTCATTAAAGACCTTTCAGGAAGGTCTGTAATGGAAACCTTAAAACTCCGGGGCTATGGCAAATGCCCTCTTTGCAGAACGAAGAGAGGATTTTTCAGCTGTCGTTCGATTGGGTGACATCAGCGATAAAACCTGAAACCTCCTCCTGCTGGCAGAGAAAAGGTCTGATCCTTGCCCTTTGGATTGAAAAACATCAGGGGACTGCATTGCATCTGCCCAACCAAATAAATAAACTTGATTTTATTCAGAATTCTGTAGAAGGAATCTTGTAATTACAGGTTCCCTAAGATCAACAAATCCATCCATCCATCCATGGACAGTGAAACTATAAAAATCAAATATTGAGAAATATTTTTCAGTTTTTATTACAATCTAGTACAATGTACTAGATTGAGTTCAGATGTGGTTAATAGCAGCAGATCTGAGGATTCCAAAGAGACTTTAAAGGTGAGTTTTCCTGTCATTTCCTTCATTGTTTCGTGGTTTCTCATAATATTGCATGATGTATTTTAATAATTTAACTAATCTTCTGGATCGCAGTCAATTGCAGAAATGAGATATTGAATGTTGCTTTTAAGGAAGGTATCTGTTTGGATTTAATTAACAACTAGAAGATTATCCGCAATGAAAAAAGTTTATATCAAATACTAGAAAGAAATGCAATATAAAAAATTACATTAATATCTCACCATTGTTGGGTTTTATTGTGAAAAAATGTGAAATAAATTAAGATTATCTGTAAATAGAAATTGGAGAGTTTCATTTATTTTTATTTGTACTTCAAATGCAATCAAGACATAAAATGATGTAAATTAAATCTGTCCATAAATCCTTTACGATTCAGAAAACAGAAGATGATAATGTTCCATGTTTTGTTATAATAAAGGTTTTTCTCCTGAAGTTTAGCTCAGTGTTGGTGCAGCAGGAAGATTCTCAACATTCATAGCTCAGAGAGGAAACATCACCAGGACCTCTGATGACATGAGTCTGAAAAAAGACACACAGGAAAAAGCATTGCTGACACTTAATCTAGAAGTAAAAATAAAGACTTCATTATTTATAATTAAACATATCAACTCAGGACTTTTTTAAGTTTACACTAAGCCTGTACTGTTCTGCTAATTTAAGTTCAAAATAAGTTAGAATTAAATGGAGCGTTTGGAAAATGTTCTATTCTAAAGGAAATCAGTTATAGTTCTGAAGCAAAGGAAATGCTTACCTTCAAGCTGAAACACTGCTGAAGCAGAGTTAAAGCTAGCAAGGCTGTTTCCTGTCCGCTCACAGCTGCAAGGCAATCTTCTGCTTCACATCTGAAGATATTTTTGATATTTCCTCTTTCTGGAAGAAACATACCCTCAAAAAATCCATCTTATCATTTGTTTGATTCTAATGACATTTTCTTCCAGAATTCTATAAAGATATATAACTTATCCTGTTTCAAGCTGAACAAAGCAGAAAAAAACTTACATTATTGTCTTGTTTTAGAATAACACTGAGGTTTTGCAAAATGCACTTTCCCACACTTCTAAAAGAAGAAGTGCAACATTTCACAATATTCAATGACATCAGCTAAGCGTTACTAGCTGACTGAGCCACCACCCACAGTACTCCAAGTTTAGCTTCAGAGGCTCTTTATAGAGACATGAACTCTCAGGAAACAAAAACCTCTTAACTAAAAAACATCCAGAGAGGTTCAGTTCATTTCATTCATATGGGATAGTTTACAACAAAACCTTATTCATCTCTATTCATACAGAATACAGTCAGTCTGAAAACAAGTATATCAAATGAATTCAAAAACTATTAAGTCATATTATCACAAGATTTAGTTCCGTACAGTCTGAATCCATCTTAATGTTAGAGCATTCAGCTTTATAACTTATCTGAATGTCTTTACATTTCCACTCTTCCTTCTTTGTGTGAAAGCATGCGGCGACAGTGGAAAGAAACAGCTCCCTTTGAACTGCTCTGACCCACTTCAGAGGGCAGAAAGGAAACTGAAGCACATGGTCAGAAAGGCTTTTTAATAGAAAACAAAACGGTACATTGAGCTCATGGCAGCAATTACTCTAGCAATGACTTTGACCTAGAAAGAGACACGATTAGCAAAAAACACAAACCAAACCAAAAGGTCGAAAATATGTTGCATTTTCTAAATGTGTGTGTTTATTGTAGTATTTAGAGAACAAGACTTTTATTAATTGATGCTTGTTATGATTTGACAACCACTTTATTTACTAATCTATCAATTATTTCCTGTTTTACCAACAAATGACAAAAATCTCCTCCTCTGGCAACTTTTACACAGTTTCAGTAAAAAGTCAGAAAAGGTAAATTAAGCGTTATTTTCTGTTTCTTTTCATAACAAACGTTATGTTGCTGTGGTTGATGCAGAATTCACAAACATTCAGGCTTTTAAGGCAGAGAAAAAAAACGCAGATATACAATAACTTTATATTTTTACATAACTGAGAATCTCTGATTGTTAAAGATAAAATAAAAAACATGAAGAATGAAGTTTATGCAAAATCTCTACTGAGGCTACATATTAATTTATTTTCAAACAGTTAATTTTGGAGCTCATAATGCAAACTCAGTTAAGATTTAACTAGTTCAGAAACATGTTAATGTTTTCCAACTAAAGGCAAAAAGAGTCAAAATAATATTATCACATTTCACTGCATGTGGAGATCTTTAATAAGAGCGAAATAAACCAAACTGTTTTTGATTGCGTTAGCCACATGCTAATTAGCACTTGGTGTTAACCTCTTCTGTAAGACAGATTAATCTGATGTAATAAACATGAGGACATTCTGCTTTCCAGATAATCTGTTTGTTTACCCAACCACTTCCACAAAATATCATTCAGGAAACTGGTTTACTAAATCCTGATTGCAGATGCTGTCAGTCTGAGGCAAGTACTCTTTAGCTAGCTAACCACAGCAACCATGACAGTCGCCTTTTTTATATCCAACTACATTTTGTTTGGTATTTTTCTTGGATATCACACAAAAAAAATCTAAATATTTTATGCAGAACCATTAATTTGATGTCTTTTTTTATATAGTCCAATGTAATACAGTCACATTCTCTAAATGATGGAATGAAATGGATTTCCAGGATGAGCTTTGGGTGTTGATCTCTTCATTTGGTTAAGTAGTTACCTAATAGTTACTTCTTCTTCTTAAAGAGCAGAAAGAGCAACTTTTTTTCATTGAGGGTTTTTTGTATGATGAAATCTTAAATACAAAGAAAAAAGATAGTTGCACTTCCTTAATAATAAACTAGAACTATGTAGCCATTTAAGAACAAACACACGTGTCCACTTCCTTATTAGAGGTTTAGTAATCAAAGTCATGATAATTCATGTCATCCCGTCTGGTTTATTCTGGTTTGTTGACACGACTGTACAAACTGTTGGGATCGAAGTCCGTCTCCATTTTAGGCTTCACAGTAGAATAAGTGACCGCATCGTGTTGAACTGTGACCTGGACCAAACAAACCATTCACACCATTAACAGAACTTCTATATTAGTATCAGATCAAAACCAAAGCTATAATTGGATGTTCTAGTGACCTGATAAGTGTTAGCATTATTACCGTATTTTCCGCACTGTAAGGCGCACCGTATTATCAGGCGCACCTTCAATGAATGGCCTATTTTAAAGCTTTTTCACATATAAGGCGAATAGATGCTACAGGAGAGGCTGGGGTTACGTTATGCATCCACTAGGTGGAGCTGCGCTAAACAGAATGTCAACAAAACAGTCAGATAGGTCATCCATCCATCCATCCATTTTCCTTCATCCTTGTCCCTTACTGGGGTCAGGAGGGTTGCTGGTGTCTATCTCCAGCTATCTTTTCGGGCGAGAGGCGGGGTCACCCTGGACAGGTCGCCAGTCTGTCGCAGGGCAACACAGAGACACACAGGACAAACAACCATGCACACACACACTCACACCTAGGGACAATTTAGAGACCAATTAACCTGACAGTCATGTTTTTGGACCGTGGGAGGAAGCCGGAGTACCCAGAGAGAACCCACCATGCAGAGCCATGCAGAAAGACCGGGGCCGAAATCGAACCCTGAACCTTCCTGCTGCAAGGCAGCAGCTCTACCCACTGCACCACTGGGCAGCCCTTCAGATAGGTCAGTCAAACTTTAATAGATGACAAACCAGCGTTCTGACAACTCCGTTTAAAATGAATCAACAGCTGTTTTATTCCCGTGTTCTTCTGCATGTCTGATCGCCTGGAGTTTAAACTCTGCATTGTAAGCGTGTCTCTTAATAGGAACCATTCTGGGGCCTTTACACAAACACACAAATGGAAACGCAGTCATATTTCCCAGCATGCACCGCGCGCATCTTCTTTTAAGGGGGAAAATGAAGTTGACGGCTGCTTCCCGTAGTTCCAAGACCTGTTGTGGCTCAATATTGGCCCATGTATAAGGCCACCATATTATCCGGCTTTTTAGAAAATTGAAGGGTTTAGGTGCGCCTCATTGTGCGGAAAATATGGTACTGAATCCCGTAACTTTATTATAATATTTTCAGGTTTTGAGATAAACCCCTTATCAATTTGTTCATTATCATCATGCAAACGAGTGAAATCCGGTTCTTTGGTGTTAAACTAAAACATCAGCTGAACCACAGAGAGCCACTTACCCCGAGAGGAGAGTTTGGACTGAAATGGCCGATGGATGCATAGGTCAGAGTGCAAGGTGACTGCGCCTGAGAACAGAACAAAGTTTAATTTGGTTTAATGCCAGATCACAATTGGTCTGCTGCACATTATACATCATATACATTATAATGCTGCACATCATCAGCTTCAAATAAAATCAGATCTGATCAATTACACTGATTGATCGGATGTGAACACATTTTAACAGGCCACCATTTTGGTAAAGAAATTCGTTTGACTATCATGTTTATCATTGAATATTTAGAACATACTCACATTTTGGTGAATTTGATTGTTTGCACTTTTGACATCTGAAACAGGATTTCAAGGAAAAACTTTAATTTAGTTGGAATCGTTCCTTTTTTAACATACAATTTTACCATCAGCACATTATAACGAGGGAACCAATGCTTTCATAAAGCCTTCACCAAGTATGAACTGGGAACACATTAAAATATGCTGCAGGCTGAATTATTAAGCATCCATGCATGCTAACGTTTATCAATGTGCTCCACTGCAAATGTTTGTCAACTGTTACATATATTGTCCACTTCTGTTGATGAGAAGAAAAAGGAAGTTATGTAAGTTTTAGGTGAAGTGTTGACAACCAGTTAACCCTGGAAGCAGCACATTAATTACAGCTGTGCTGAAGAAAGAGCAGCTAGAAATGGAGGTGGAAAATGTGTCCAGAACGTCTGGGAGACAGTTCAACGGGACACGACCCATAACTGACGGAGGCCATGTAGCACTGATGACATGTGATGTTTAAGCCTCATTTGTTTTCAAAAGTAAACATAATTTTATTAAATTTAATAAAGCTTCTCATTCAGGAGCAGCAGCAGCAACAAAAATCCAAATCGTGAGTTTAAACTGTGTGAGTTTCACCTGAACGGGAGTTCTTGGGCTCGTCGGACTGTTTGTTTCTCCGTCTGCAGTTGATGAGAACAGCAGCGAATGCAGCCAGCAGCAGCAGCAGCCCCACTGCCAGCACCGGCCCAATGATGTAGACCGGAACCGTCTGGGTCTGATCTGAGCTCACAAGAATGAACAACGGCTGAATGCAATTCTTTAAAAAATGAATCTCTGTTTTGGCTTTTATTTTATCCTTATTTACATTTTACCTGTAGATAAAGGTGTGTAATGAGCTTCTATCTTTTTTTGGTTTTCCTTAAAATACTGGCAGGTGTATGTGTTACTCAGAGGCTTCACAGTCAGAGACGACACACACTGGATCTGTGCACTGCTCTTCTGGTTGGTGACATCTTCACCAACTAGTTCAGTTCCTGTGTCAACAGACCAGATGACTCTGTTTTCTGAACAACTGGTACTTAAATATCTCCACAGAGAACATTGTAGAGTAATATTTCCATCCTTTGCTGCATCACCAGCTGGTGGAGATGAAGAGACTGAAACAAAACAAGAGAGAGAAAACATCTCAGATTAACAAATATCAAATATCTTACTACAAAGTAGACATTATTTTTCATTCGTGTTTAATATCTTAGCGCTTTATGAACATGATTGAAAGAGACAAAGGCTTCATGCTGCTGGCTGTCTCTAGACATTTACAACAGCCCTGCACACACACACAAGCATGCACACCCCAACACACACACAGGTTTTTGATATTAAAGTGACATTAGGAGGAATAAGTACTGTACTTACTGGATAAAATATTGAGATATATTAAGCTGTCGTCTGCGTTTCCTCTCCTGCAGGTGTAACGTCCAGCATCCTCAGGAATGATGTTCTTTATGATCAGAGAGCAGTCAGTGTTCAAATTCAGCCTGGCAGCATTAACTGACCTCTGGTTAAGATTCCCATCTTTGACTTTGGACTGAGTCGGGCTGTCAAGAATGTCGTTATAAAGCCAATTAACACTGAGGCACGATGAAGAAGATGGACTGAAACAAGGTAAAACAACCTCATCTCCAGCTGTGTGATAGACATCAAGTTCGTCTCCACTGATACCTTTTAACAGAGAAAGACTAAATCAGGTTTATGCAGCTGAAAACAGCAAAGAACAAAAGAGGAAAAATAAATGAGTCAGCAAATCAAATGTTTTATGAATTTAAATTATTAATAGTTCCTTATTTTCATCTCAGAACTTCTTCAAACATCTAAAACATTTTGTGATGTTTCACAGCAAGATCATCATTTTACAAAATATAATTGACCTCAATATCTCAAACCCTTAAAAAACTTCACTGATGTGGTTTTGAAAATGTTTTCTAATTAATCAACATTGAAGTTAAACACTTACCTTCAAGCTGCAGCACAAAGAGCAGAAATATCTCCAGTTTGGCCATTTCCTGTCACTGCAGCCGCCGCCGGACGTCGTTTCACTCAGCCAGCCTCAAAGTGAAGACGATGTAACTTCCTTCTTAGAGCTGACATTCTGAATGAAGCAACACCCACCATGCATGACGTCGCTTGGTTTCCATTAGCTCATCCTTTTTAAAAAAACAGGATGAAGACCAAAGTTCTAAAAAACTAATTCATGTTAACATAAAACTCAAACAACCACCCAAAGGCTTTATTGTGCTTTTCGTTATTTACCCAGTGCTACAGAAAGTCTTAAAACGTAAATAAATTCAATGTTCTGATGAAAGAGGAACTGCAATGTGTTGTAACGTCTCAGATCAGCCAACAGCTTGTTCCAGCACAGCCTGCATCCGCCATGTTTTCAGCAGAATAATACCAGGTATCATCAAGCTGATTTTAACTAGAACAACCGTCATGGTGTGTCAAAACTTCCTTTAGGTTTTTAAGCTGCTGTTTAACAATGTTAAGTTTTATCCATCATGACACACTAAAGGGTCTGACAAAGGGTGGAGCAACTGGCTAGTAAATGTCCTGTGGAAGATGGTTACTGGCTGATATGAAGCTGTGAGGTGATCTGAGGTAACAGAGGAAAATTAATATGAGGGAAACGAACAAGCAAAAATATAAAAACATAACACAGAAAAAACAAACAACCAAACTGGTTTTCAGTTGTGTGTGTGTTTATTGTGCCCAATCAGAAAACTATGGCTGCTTCTTCTGACAGATCTGGAGACATGTTCCAGTACAACATGTCCAGAAATAATCTGAAAATCTGAAATAATCTCAATCAGAACAGCAGAGGTGACAGAACTCAGAAAACCTGTTTGATGCATTTATAGGACCAGTAGAGACTGACTGCAGAGGAATCGTTCATTTGAAAGATAATTTCACTTATAACAAGACATTTTCTCATGTTATAAGTTAAATAATCCGACAGTGGAACTAGGACATTTTAAAACAAGCTCCAATATCTTGCTGTTTTGACAATTACACTAGAAACTAGAACAAATTACTTGGCATGATTTTCTATCCGTCCTGATCTATGTAGGTTTCCTCCAGCAGCCATTGGACGAGAGGTGGCGTGCTCCCTGAACTTTTAAGGACAGATTATTTATCTGCAACAATATCTGTTAGTGAATATATTTAACCGTTTTCTCAGTCATTTCAGCGGCAGCCTCCCCCTCACCAGGCAGTCTGTTCCTCACCCAGCGGCTGAGACAGTGAGTCACAATGAACTCATAACTGATCTGTCCTGCAAACCTGGACAGTGGACGAGTGGAAATATTAATTTAGTGACTGAAGTTAGAGCATGAATATTACTCCTCCACTTGTCTACAATCATTACATCATGATTATTGTGTTCCTAAAATTGAACCTGAGCTGCAATGACTAAAATTTACTATTTTACTTGTTTACAATAATAATTATACATTAAGGAGAAAAAACTGAGCATTAGAGATTCATACAAGATGTAAATAATTCAGACTTTTCTAGCCAACGTTTATTTTGCAATGGTTCTGTATCTGAAACCAGACAAATGGCTCTGGTGTCCTGGTGCATCAAACAGAATATGGATAAACTTAAAGGGATCCAGGATTAGTGGAATATGTTTCCAGTTTCTTAATTCATGGGAAACTCTGTTGTATTTTTACTATTATCTAAAACAATACTGTTTGCGATAAGACAAAACTCATAATTACTTCAAAAAATGGTGAATCTGGATAATTCCCACACAAAAAAAGAAGAGTGTTATATTAGTGTTTGATAATAACCAGGCTCTTGCATTGCTCAGACTCTTTTATTAAAGTATCTTTTCCGTGGGTCTGCTCACACAGGTTTCTCACAGGTATGTCTACTTCTGTCGTCCTTTTCCTTACATTTACAAACACATAAACTTATGATTGCCACCTAGTGGACATAAGCAGAATTCATTCAATCATCACAGAGTGCAGTGTGAAAGAGCCAGAGCTGGACACAACTTCTGACGGATCTAAATTTGTGCTCTCAACATTTTTCTCCAGAAGACTTTGAGTCATTTGTACGAGCAAAACTGATGGAGACTCGAACTTGTAATTGTTACCTTCACAAGTTAAAAACAAATGCCGTGCAGAGAGTTTTTATCCGCAAAGCACCTAAACCCTGCTGCCACCGGCTGGAGCACAAAAAACCCCAAAAAACACTGAGAGAAACATCAGACAGACAGCTCTTTTAAATGCTAACGGAGCCAATTGCTACTGCTGCCAGTACCGAATAAAAAAACCATCGATCGGACCGATACCGGATCCAACACAGAGGTACATATGCTGGGATAAACATCAGAAAGGCAGTGCTGGAAGCTCTTTCAAATGCTAAGACCTTTGCAGTCGTGATACCTGCAGCACCACTGCCGCGTCCAGTAAGACCGGACCCTGAACAGCTGTTACCGGACCAGACACAGAGATTTAGAACTTCTTCCTGGATCACACAGTCCGACCAGTGGTAACTGTCATTCACTGCTTCATCTATGAAGCTGAAGGTGGCAGCAGCAGCAAAACACCAGCAGCTTTTCAGCCAACTCTGTCCTCTTCCTCCAATTGGTCCTCATCTTCATCATCTCATGTGTTTTCTACATTCTGCTCGATTTCAATGAGCTCTGAGTAAAATTAAGATGTTATTGCTGGTTTGACTGGATGGAGCTGGTGCAGTTGGACCATTAGACGTTATTTACCCAGAATGCATTGCAGGATGAACAACATGGAAATAGAGAAAAGACACAAACGTTTTGTCAAAGAATAACGACAGCATAATTCTTCCCAGATGTATTTATATCCATTAAGCATTGCTTTTGCTTTACCTTGGAAGCTGAAGTATTTTGGTTGCTCTTACAAAAAATGTGAATTTTGTCATTTCCTTTATGTCACTGGTTTAATTAAAGCAGCAGTTGCTCACTTCCTCTGTACGACTGCCACTCATTTAAATGGCATTTCCTCAGTTTTAGCTTTTTTCTGTCAGTTAAATGTCTTAGGTAAAAAAAATAAAGTTATAGGTCAAACAAATTGCAACCTCAGAGAAAGATAATCTGAGTAAACAGCAACAGTTTTTAAATGATGATTTCCTAAATGTGAAGGGAACAAATTGTTCCTCTTTACAAAGAGATGCAAGATAAACACCAATTTTAACATTATAAGTCAGGAAAGGTTTACAAAACCTTTGGGTCTGAATGAAGCATCTTCTAATGAAGCATTATCTTCATGTGGAGGAAACATGGAGCAGTGGTCAACCTGTCTAACGACAGCTGCTGCTGGTTGTTCTGTAAGATGAGGGACTTTTGAAGGTTTTCTTTGCTTTTTGTAAAGTATAAAATGACCTGAATAGAAGTACATTTATTTTTGCAGCCCTGATAGAGAGAACACATTCATCTGTTCTTGAATATTAATAATGAAACACAAAGGTGGCCATTTTATGATAAATGCAATTATTAAGTTTTATTTTGTAAGTTAATGACTAAAAATTACATTTAACAGCCTGTAAAAATAACTGCACAAGAATAAGTTTTAAAAAAAAAAAGCAAGATCATTCTTGATTAAAGCATCACAATATCCTTCATTAGTTTGTGGTTTCAATATTTTCTCTGTGAAAAAGAATTTGAAGTTTCATTGAAAATATGTCTTCATTTTACTGATGATAGATTCATCTGCTAATCCTTAACCAATTTAATCTGGAAACAAGTAAAAACAAAATGACACTCATGCATATAGATGCAACATCACAATAAAACATTGTTTTCTATAAGCTGTAGCTGATGTGATGAAGCTCAGTGCAGGGCGGCGGCAGCAGAACGTTCTCCATCATTTTCATAACTCACTGTGTCGTCATCAACAGCAAAACCAACCTGAGATAGAGAAAATAATTCATAAGAGCTGATTTATTTATTACTAAGACTAAAAAAATACCATGTTACACAAGTTAAGATCAATACATTTCTGAATCCTCTAAAAAGTTAAAATGTTTAAAGTAATAGTTTGCAAATTGGACAAACTGGAAACGTCAAGTCTGAGGAAAAATGTAATTAATCTACATATAAAAGGTCTATGAAGGTATTTTCCATGATTGTTTCTCTTACATTAATGTCTTTCTGAGGCTTTTTGCATCCTAGAGTGAGAAACAGAATAAAGTGATTAAAGTCAGAACTGTGTAAATTGTCTCCATTGTAGCTGAGTTTCCTCACCTCTAGTTCTGATGATACCAACAGTGATTCCAACCATCAGGATCAGTCCTGTGATCTTCAGAGTCGACATGATGAAGCTCAGAGGAGACGAGGCGGGGGGGCCTGAGGAGGAGACGGAGACACAACCTGATTGGATCATTTGGTTGAACATGAACATTTGCAGCATCTTCTCTCCAACACATTAAAGACTCAACATGATTTGTCTTCACATAGAAGAACAGAATAAACTGAGGTTTCATGTTTGGTTCATGAGTCTCAGTGCAGGAAGCAGCTGAACTTCTGCAGATCAATTCAACTTAAAAACCCTAAAGTATGCATGTTGACATCAAGTTAAAACAGGTAGATGCAGCTGGACTCCTTCAGTACTTTAAGACAGACAAAGTCCCTCACCTGTAGATAAAGGTGTGTAATGAGCTTCTATCTTTTTTTGGTTTTCCTTAAAATACTGGCAGGTGTATGTGTTACTCAGAGGCTTCACAGTCAGAGACGACACACACTGGATCTGTGCACTGCTCTTCTGGTTGGTGACATCTTTACCAACTAGTTCAGTTCCTGTGTCAACAGACCAGATTAATCTGTTTTCTGAACAACTGGTACTTAAATATCTCCACAGAGAACATTGTAGATTTATATTTCCATCCTTTGCTGCATCACCAGCTGGTGGAGATGGAGAGACTGAAACAAAACAAGATGGAAGAATATAAACCCTGTTTATTTTAAAGTACATATTTTTTAATCACTTTTTACTTTATGACTGTTAAAGTATCATAGTGATTTTAAAAAAGGTGTAATAAGCCCCAGGTTGAGAGTGTTCTGCATCCTGTGGGCCATCCCAGGGCACCAGCCCCTCCAAACACACTCAATGTATTTTATATTGAAATGAGAAAAAATGTAATTAAACACCTACTGGATAAAATATTGAGATATATTGTCCTGTCGTCTGTGTTTCCTCTCCTGCAGGTGTAACGTCCAACATCCTCAGGAATGATGTTCTTTATGATCAGAGAGCAGTCAGTGTTCAAACTCAGCCTGGCAGCATTAACTGACCTCTGGTTAAGATTTCCATCTCTGACTTTGGACTGAGTCGGGCTGTCAAGAATGTCGTTATAAAGCCAATTAACACTGAGGCACGATGAAGAAGATGGACTGAAACAAGGTAAAACAACCTCATCTCCAGCTGTGTGATAGACATCAAGTTCGTCTCCACTGATACCTTTTAACAGAGAAAGACTAAATCAGTTTTATGCAGCTGAAAACAGCAAAGAACAAAAGAGGAAAAATAAATGAGTCAGCAAATCAAATGTTTTATGAATTTAAATTATTAATAGTTCTTTATTTTCATTTCAGAACTTCTTCAAACATCTAAAAGATTTTGTGATGTTTCACAGCAAGATCATCATTTTACAAAATATAATTGACCTCAATATCTCAAACCCTTAAAAAACTTCACTGATGTGGTTTTGAAAATGTTTTCTAATTAATCAACATTCAAGTTAAACACTTACCTTCAAGCTGCAGCACAAAGAGCAGAAATATCTCCAGTTTGGCCATTTCCTGTCACTGCAGCCGCCGCCGGACGTCGTTTCACTCAGCCAGCCTCAAAGTGAAGACGATGTAACTTCCTTCTTAGAGCTGACATTCTGAATGAAGCAACACCCACCATGCATGACGTCGCTTGGTTTCCAAAACGTTAACGTCTTTTAAAAAAAGACAATTTTTTACAGAAGTTTCCATTAGCAGACATTAAACATGATATTATTTTTCATCAGTGTAACAGAACAAAATGTAAATTCATTTAATCTTCTGTTGAAAGAGGAAGTGCAACGTGTTGCTACGTCCTGCAGCTCCAGGTAAGATAAAGTTCGCTGAGGAAGGAAAACACAGCTCCAACTGAAGCTGAGTTAATTTATCACATGTAACCAAATTAATTCTGTCAAACTTTCAGCTTGGATAAATGTAATTTTATTCTTTGAAGCAAATTAACTCCATGTTATTAAGTTGGATCAGCTGGTTCATTCAAATGCTCCTCTGCATGCGTGAGATTCTTTGCATTGAGCATTTTTGGTTGAATTATAGCAAACTGAGGTTCAGCTGGGATTTATGAAGGAAAACAATTATTTTAGTGAATAAAATCTGGATTTGGTTAGAAATATTGAGTTCTTATTTGCTGTATTTTGGGCGTGTGTACTTTTAGTACAAGTCCAACACAATGTTTCAGAAATGAGCCCTGATGTCTCAGAGGAGCGGAAACTTAAGAGACATAAATGTGCAAGAGTTGCATGTAAATATAGATCTCCTTCTGCAAAATGACTCTGGGAAATTTCTTGTGAAATTACTCAACAATCTGTTGACCTTCTCTAAAAAAAATGGAAATAAAATACAGAAAGTTATATAAACTGTCAAAGAACAAAGATTCAAAGATGTTTTTAGATGTTTTCATATCAAGCATTGTGTTTTTGTTTTTACACTGGGGGCTGAATTATCACAAAATTAGTTTATGCCTCTTGTTTTTTTTGTTGCCGTTTCTTTAAGAGAGCAAGTTTCATCATTTCCTTTATGTCACTGGTTTAATTAAAGCAGCAGTTGTTCTTTCACCTTTTCACTACTTTAACTCATTTGACATCAGCTCTGTTCTAAACAAACCAGCCCGTCTTCCACAGGGAAGGAGTTTTTATTTTTTGTTTCTCATCAAAGCGAACAGAAGTCACATGTGGGGAACCCCAAGGTTCAATCCTAGGACCCTTCTTATTTATATCTATATGCACCCAGTAGCTCAGGAGAGAACAGGAAATTAGATCAGCAGTCAATGCACAGATCTATATAATGTCACCAGGTGACCTCTGAACCCATCCAAGCACTGGATGGATAAATGTGAGTTTGTGCCGCAACATTCTGCAACTGAACGGAAACAAAACTGGAGTGAATTGATGTAATACAAAGCAGCTCCTCTAAGAGAATAAAGCATACAAGCTAAATGCTAATATATCTGGATTTAACACAGGGCATTTTCACAGCCAGTAACATGAATATATTATATATGTCGTAAAATATATTAGAACTACGCTTTTACAAAAAAAAAAAAAAAAAGAGGAATAAATCTTCAACTGTCATAAACCACAATTATCAAAATAAATAACTTGCCAAAGAAACAAGTTAAAAAAAAATCACATCTGGTTAAATTTTCCCAGCTTTGTTTTTCTAATCATTAAAAGTATTTAGTTGTTTTACTCACATTGATGTCTTTTGGTGGTTTCTTGCTTCCTGGAAAAGGGCAGAAATCATTTTGATCAGCATATTTTCTGATGCATGTTGTCATGAGACAATAAAGTGTTTATGGTTCTGGTTCTGATGTAAACAACAACACAGATCATCAGGATCAGTCCTGCGATGTGCAGAATCAGCAGGAAGGAGCTCAGAACGGGCCGGTCTGTGGAGTCTGAACATGTTTCAAATGTAGCTTCATCTGGACTTAAATAAATTTAGTTTTCAGACATTCTAAACATTGACATATGGTGAAGGATTTACTGCAGCAGCATTGCTTACAGATGAAAAACAATGAACATTATTTACCTAAATACAAACAAAAAATATTCTGGAGAATAAAATACACATTTACATTGACTCACAGCTCCACAGTAAATCAGTGTAGAGTAAATGAAGAACTTTCACACACAGATGAAACCAGAGAACCTCACTGGTTCCACCAGCATTAGGAACCAAAACTCAGTGGAAAAACAAGTCAGTAAATTTAAGACTCAAGTCAGTAAATTCATCTTATCTTGATATTTTGAAAGTTCTGACACAACAACACAGCCGACAAACCAAACCGTATCCCCAGGATCTCAGTTCACTTCAGTTAACTTCTATTTATACAGAGAAAGTCAGTTTATTTCTGTGCATATAAAACTATTTAAAGTCAGTGAAGGTTCAGAAAGGACTTTAAATCATTTCAAGAATCCAAAGCAGCAACAAAGTTTTTCTACAAGTTAAAATGGAGAACATTTTCCAAAAAGAGTAGATTAACAGATTTAAAGTGTAAATTCAGAAAATGTGTTACATTTTTCATATATTTTAGAGTAAAACAACCAGAGGATATGAACTCAGATCATATCATGATGGAGGAAAACACCTGGCAGCTGTTTTCCTCCACTCACCTGACTCACCTGTTGGCTTAAACTCTTCAACATTATTATGTTTTATTTTTCTCAGTGATCCGTCCATTTCAGTTCTGAGTGATGAATCATGTTATTAAAAAAATAAAACTATAGCGTAAAGTCTTTGAACCTTAACGCCTCATCAAAGCTGCACAGCTGAAAGTCTTTAGTCTGATCAGAAAGGCGTTCCCTTTCAAATGATGCGTTCAAAACTGCAGGACATCAGAGTGCAGGCAGCTCCACACTGCCACCGTAAAAACCTCCAAAACTGTTACTCTTAATGTAAATATCTACTTATTTAACATGAATATGAAGCGATTTCCTGACAATGTGAAGCTGATATATTTTAGTCTTACCACTAGGGGGCAGCAAAATGAAAACTTGATGCTATCAGAAACCTGCTGATGGTTGTTAATGGTTGAAGTGGACAAAGTCAGGTTTATAATGTTTATAGTTTTTACTATTACATATAAATGCATCCAAAATGGTGTAATCATGAAAAACTAAAAGAGTTTCGGAGTCAATGAGACTTCCAGCAAGATTAAAAATCACAAGTTGTAAAGCAAAATAAATATTATTATTTCAACTTCCATACATAATAGCATTTTCAAAATAAGTGTTACATAATTGTTCAAAACAATACACAAAACT
Organism: Phalloptychus januarius; assembly: GCA_902982915.1. Classification (NCBI taxonomy): domain Eukaryota; kingdom Metazoa; phylum Chordata; class Actinopteri; order Cyprinodontiformes; family Poeciliidae; genus Phalloptychus; species Phalloptychus januarius. The sequence continues at coordinate 16,644,207 of CADWAE010000459.1, forward strand.
AAAAAAACACAAAACAATATTAACTGAATGTCTGGTTTAAAAAATGAGCCTTTAGCTGCTTATAAAAAGAAACTGAAGTGTCCAGATGCCTGGAGCTCAGAGGAGACGGTCAACTCAGGAGAACTAAATAAAAAATAACCTTTTAGATAAATACAAAAAAATGAGCAGAACAGAAACATAAACTTGTTCAGATGCAGCAATCACAGCATCGAAGCACAAACTGACTAAAGTCACCAGATATGAGTTTGTTGTATTTTGAAAGTTGTATTTTACAGAATAAAGGTGGATTTAAGCTACTAGTCAACATTTCCTTTGAATATTTGCAGCTCTGCTTGTGGCTCTTAATGCATCACTTACTACATGTTCAAGCTGCTTCTGTTCATATTTACAGTCCACATATTTTACAAACACAACGTTAACATTCACTTCAGCCACAGTACACTTCTGCTAAAAACCTTTATGATTCCTTAAAAACAACAGAAAGCGTCCAGAACATGATGTAAAGGATTCTTTGGTATTGATGAAACCTAAACCCAGCAGCCCACTTCCTGTAAGGTGGTTTGTTAAACGTCTCACTTCCTGTAAGGCGGTTTGTTAAACGCCTCACTTCCTGTTTCTTCCTTGTGGCTCAGTGAGGCAGCTGTCCAGCCTGCTGGGGTGGATGTCCGCCTCCGTCTATCTTTTAGTCCTCACAGCAGAATAAGTCACGGTTTCTTCATCCAGTTGGACCTGCAGCACAAAAACCACAAACTGCTTCAGTCCCGTATGAAAGACTTTTCACCTGCAGATATTTGGCTGTTGAATCACAACATGACACATTAAAATACTCCCATTCTTTTTTTGTTTCTCTTTAAAAATCGTTATAGATGTGTTGTTCTGCTGTTTGTTCTCAGCAGAGCTGATTGTTTTGATGATAACTTTGTTTTTATTTTCATTTTTTTCGTCTTTTGTCCAAAGGCCAAGTTACAGCCATGTCCTATTACTGCAGGAAAACATGAAATTTCCTCCCAACAAACTTGCTCTAACCCGACATCAAAGAGATTACAGGGAACCAGTCTGACATAAACATGGATGACTTTCATTTAGTCTGGGCCGACAGAACCAGGAAGAGCAAGGAAAAACCAGGAAGAGCCAGGAAGAGCAAGGAAGAACCAGGAAGAACCAGGAAGAGCAAGGAAGAAGCAGAAAGAGCCAGGAAGATCCTGGAAGAACCAGGAAGAACAGGAAGAGCAAGGAAGAGCCAGGAAGACCAAGGAAGAACCAGGAAGACCCAGGAAGAACCAGGAAGAACCAGGAAAAACCAGGAAGAATGGTAAGAAGAGAGGAAGAGGTGGGGGTGAAGGTAGATGCTGTAACTCTGCATGTTACTGGAAGCCAGAATGGCAACACCCAAAGTCGTTCCTCAAAGTATCTCCTACAAACTTCGTTTAAACCTTTTCAATGACAAACTCCTCTTTAAATGTTTCCAGAGTTACAGGAACTTTATTTAGCATTCATTTTAGACAAATCTGTACAAAATTATCTGATAAAATAAACATGTTTTCACCACAGCTTATTCCTGCTGATGCGAGGAGCGGCCATATTGAAACACTCCGTGATATGCAAAGAGCCTAACGTTGTCACTGAGAAACTGTAATCATACTATAATACATTAGCAATGTCAAAAACATTCAGTCAACCTTCTACCTGCAGACTGGATTCGTTTCATTCATTGGTTTTAAGGAATCAAACAACAGACACATTTTAAAATATAAGATTGTAAAGCTCACTGGGTCTCTTACCTTTATGCTCTCTGAGGGTTTGCCGTGGTCTACGGTAGCATAGGTCAGGCTGTTCTGCAGCTCATCCTGAGAACAAACAGTTTTCATTTACCTGCAGTAGAAACAGCCTGCATCTGTGGAACCACAGAAACTTTCCTGTCCATTTCATTCATTTCATTTACTCAGATAAAAACATGTCCAACCGACCCACTGAGATACAACATGTCTACAAAGCAACAGGCTGTCCATGTAGTCTGATCGAGTTTCACATTGTGAAAGAAAATAAAACTAACCAGATGGAGATACTCTATCAAATCAAGTTCCAGGAAAAGCCACGTTTGCAAAAGTGCCTCTGAATAACTGGAGCAACCAAAGAAGAACAAACACCTCAGTATTAACTGTTGAGCACAGTAGTGGAGGACTGGTGATGTGGGATTGTTTCAGAGATGTCCTCTGTGAGTACTGGACCATGAAACCAAGCATGAACTCTTCTGTGTACCACAGAATCCTGAATGTCTCTGAAACTGAAGCTCCAGCCAAACTGGGTCATGATGAGACGTCACCGCTCCACAAACATGAGGTGATTATAATCCCCACAGTGGGAGGACAAGCAGTTTAAATGTAAAGGAGAAAAACAAACTAAAACCAAAATGATTATATTAAAACAGAAATGAGGGACAGAGAAGACTTTGAACAAATGTTCCAGGTTTTAAATCTGAGATGGCCCAGTCAAAGTCTCAGTCCCCAGGTGAGTTTGATCAACCAAAAGACATTTCAGACTGACATTAATTATTCTATTATTAAAGGAACCAGCTGCCACTGTATCTCACTGACTGATAAACTTTTTCTTCTGTTGTTAGTTGTTAATTTCAGCTAAATGTTTGATTTAAAACCAAATGTTTCGTTCCCTGAGGTTTAGAAAGGAGGAAGAACCTGCAATCATTTCCTGTCACTTTAGATTTCCTGAGAGCTAAAGATGTTGCAGATGTGTCACAACTGTCCTTCTGCAATAAAGTACTTCCAGTTTTCATCCTTTAAAAGAACATTGAGTGATTTGATGTTTTTTATCCAAACTCCTTAGAAAATGTTTAAATACTCACATATTGATGGTTTTCATTGCTTGGATCTCGGTTTGCTGAATCCAAAGAAAAGAAATCATCAGAATCATTTTTGTTAACATTGATCAAACTAAACTTCTTATTTTAAACCACCATTGGTTAATTATTCATACACAATAATGTTATCTACAGCACTGTGGTAGCTATGGAAACAGTCTTTCCTCATTCTGAGAAACGTCTTCCTCACAGTTAGAAGTCAGAAGTGAAATAAAAGTGAAAATAACTGCAGCTGTTTGGGCTCAGAGAAATTAACATTGAAGATGAACAGTTTGCCAGAACAATTAATAACTAACTAAATACATGAACCCCCTTCGTCATACTGAGAACACGCAGCAGTCAGTATGTTACTGTCAGCAGAAATCCGTATAGCGTTGACTCAACGTGGATGATAACAGAGATTTCACTCTGAACACATCCTGCTCAAAACCTGTTTGTGTTCTTTACATCCTCAGCCTGGAGCAAAGAGCTGAACAGGAAGCTGAGCTCAGGGCTGTGTGAGACTTCACAGGTATCTGACTTTGACTATGCCATTCTGACACTGATCACATGCCATGGGCCTGTCATCGTAGTCCAGGCCTGCACGTTTCGCACAGCTGAATGGTTGTGTCAGACACGCATGAAAGAATCAAGGTAACACTCCTGGTATGTTTTTGATGAAGGAACATTATAACATGATTTAAAACTCCAAAACGTTCATTTTATATAATATGGTTTAGGAAGACGACTCAGACAAACGCTGACTACCACTGGCAAGATGAACACATGTTTGCATACTTGACAATGTTAGATTTACATTTTTCTTTGAAAGTTATTACACACTCATAAAGATGTGTTTCTAAATGGGTTATAAATGGATGAATCTTTTGTAAAATAAACTCAGTACCTGTTGTGGTTTTGTGATCCTCTTTATTTCTGGTTTTCCTGAGTTTGATGAAAACAGCAGCGAGAACAACGACCAGCAGCAGAACGCCGGCCACTGGCCCGAGGATGACGATGATGCTACCAGGACCTGCTGCTAAAAGATGCAGATTACAAATCCTTCAGTACATAATGTATGCTGGGCTTAAAATGATATCACTATATGTCAATAGGGATTAATAGCATTGATGTAATCAAACATTTTATTGAACTTTTGTCTTAATAAAACGACATCTTACCTCCATATTGGTAGTGAGCTTCAATCTTCACTTCATTTCCTTTAACAAACTGGCAGGTGAATCTTCTGCTGCTCTGAAGATTCACAGTCAGATGAGAAACACAACCAGTCTGACCTCCAGACTTGTATCCACCACCTTCACCAGTCAGTTCAGTTCCTGTCTCATCCATCCAGACGAGACTTTTAAGTGGACAAGAACCTTTTCTGTATCTAAACAGAGAACAGTGTAATGTGATGTTTCCATCCTTTGTTGGATCAGAATCTGGTGGAGATGAAGAGACTGAAAAAAACCAGACAGTAACAATTCATGTTTAAAGGCTTTTTCTAACATCAGAAAACAAACAAAGTTTTATTTTCATGGTTATGAACAGCAGCTGCTCTGTGGAAACATTGCAGACAAACATCTTTAGTAACTCTGAAGGTCGGCCTTCACCACTGCAGCATAAATAACATCATCATGAGAGAAATGAACAGATTAGTCTCTAAAATCATCAGATCCAGTTCAGACTGAACTCAGATAAAAACACATCATGATCTAAACAGTCAGATCCAGATTTTAGGGTTAAGAAAGACTGAATCAGCAGGTAGAGAGTCATTAGTTCATTTTACTCACTGATCAGCAGGTTTAGATAAACATCTGTGTTATAGCTGCATCTGTACCGTCCAGCATCCTCAGCATTGATGTTGTTGATGATCAGAGAACATTTCTGATCCAAACTCAGCCTGGCAGAACGAGGTGAACTCTGAACGATTCCTCTCTGAACTTCCTGTTGGTGATTCATGTGTCCTTTTCTCTTATAAAGCCAGTCAACAGAGGAGCATGAGTCGGATGATGAAGGTCTGTTACAGGGTAGAACAGCTTCATCTCCAGGTCTGAGGTAGAGATGGACTGGAAAAACATCACAGAAACATTTTACTATACATTTAGTTATCAATATAGTATCAATATAGTATCAGTCTCTGTGCTGCTCTGCCTGTTTGCACTGGAAATATAGAATCTGTTTAAAAATGTAAATACATTCAATAGCAACAGGTCATAATTGTGAAAGAAAATCCAACAATTTCAAAATCTCACAAAAGTTCATTAGACTGAAATTCTTTTCTGTGCATTAAACTTTAGTTTCTCCTGAACAACTGGATGATTTAATGCTCCCTGTGTTAAAACTCAGTTTATTATCTGCAAACTGAGCAACATGTGACTCTCAGTCTGGGAGCATTTCTCTGTTTAACACACTGATCTGTCTCTTCCTGTTTGTGTCTCTTCCTGTTTGTGTCTCTTCCTGTTTGTTTCTCTTCCTGTTTGTTTCTCTTCCTGTTTGTGTCTCTTCCTGTTTGTTTCTCTTCATTCTTTTCATCTTTTTATAGTTTCCATCTTTTCCATGTGTCTCTATCAGCCTCTAAACATGGCTGCTTTGTTTTGGTGTCACCTTTTAAAGCTTCCCCACAGAACGCTGCTCTGGTCAATTTGTTCCACATAAACATTCAGACTGATCAGTTCAGAGGATCTGTTTCACTTTACAAAATAATAATATATTTTTATTTTGTTATTCATCTTAATAATTCAGATATGACTCTCTGCTCTCATACATTCATATTAATAGTTACATAAATCCCACTTCTATGTAAAAAGAAAGTATTTAACCTTTGTAGCCACCAGCTCTGTCCTGTTTAATTACTTGTTGGTTGTTTCACTGATCTTAAGCTGCAGCAGATAAAAGATCAAAGGTTTTGAATCTGGTTTATCTGGGAGAAAAATAAGTGACTTTTATTCCAACAGAAACATGGATTGGGAAATATATTATTATCTGTCCATAAAGATTCACAAAACATGTAACAAAATAAATCCTGTAATCATAAAACATTGTAGTAATTCCTGCTGTTTATCTCTTTACTCTGTAAAGAAACATCGTACCTTGTGTGTATTGAGCTTCAATCTTCACTTTGTTTTCTTCAACAAACTGGCAGGTGAATCTTCTGTTCTTGTTGCTCTGATGCTTCACAGTTAGAGAAGAAGAACATCTTTCTCTTAAGCTGCGATCATCACTTCCACCAGTCAGTTCAGTTCCTGTCTCATCCAACCAGCGGAAACTTTTCTCTGGACAAGAACCCAGGTTACTGTGTCTCCATAGAGAACATTGTAATATGAAATCTTCCTCTTTTGGATCAGTGACTGAAACTGAAGGAAAAAAATACAAAACATTTTCTCAGTCTAAATCTGTTAAAATTACTTTCTCAAAGATGAGAACCTTAATAAAGTCTCAGGCACTCAGAATGTATATAAATTAAATATCAACAATAATGAGGTTTTATTTATGTTTTCTTCACTTTACTTGATTATTGATCTAAATTATTTTACAGATCTGAGCAGGTTTTCATCAGCTTGAGGGAAGAAGACAAGTTATCTAGAAAGTTGATTATTCAGAGCTTTGATCAAATATTGAGCAGAAATACAAGATAAACTGATTAAATCTAAACATCCTCAGCAGCCGAGCACAACGTTCACTCTGATGAGCCGACTTCCTGATGTCATCACAGCGTGGCCCCGCCCCCAGCTCAGACAGGAAGTAGCAGAAACACAACAGATGTTGGAGGACAGAAACAACAGCTTCATTTCATCTTTCTGACTGAACAACAGCTGAACTTCTGGCTGCATCAGGTCACTGAGATGTTCCCTCGTGTTAAAGTGCAAAGAAGTTCAAGGTTTCAGAGAAGAAGGAAATCAGAACTGATGATGTCAGAAACATCTGTCCAACATTTCACCATGTAGATCAGAAGGAAAGAGGAAAGACTGTTAAATCATTCAGGTTGAAATACTTACTGGTTAAAACACTCAGATACATGGAACCATCTGAGGAGGAGGGACCTGGACCAGGTCTGTAGGTGTAGCGACCAGCATCATCAGCAGTGATGTTGTTGATGGTCAGAGAGCAGCTGCTGTCCATTTTTAACCTGGAAGCTCGAGGTGACCTCTGATCAACTTCTCCATTTATAACTTCTGACTGAGTTGTGCTTCTATCTCTGTTGTAAAGCCAGTCAATAATGTTGCAGGGGTAATATGATGGAGGTTTATCTGCAGGTAGAACAACATTTTCTCCTTCTCTGTGATAGAGAAGACGTACGTCTCCTCTGGTTCCTGCAGCAGAAACAAAAACACATTAAAGTTTTACAATCCTGAAGGTGAAATTAGAAATGTGTTAGTCATCTCTTATCCATGGTGTTGAATTACTTTTACGTTGTTCAGTTATGAAAACAAAGAGGAAATTCTGCCAGCATTTATTTTTCACTCAAACATGTTTATTTTACAGATACTTTACATTAATGTCTCCATAGAAAATGACAGCAAATCAACATTTCCTTTAATTTTTCTCATCTTCATGTGAAAGAAAACAGATGTTTACCTTCAAACTGAAGCACAGCGACCAGAACCAGAACCAGAACCAGCATCTCCTGTCCGTCTATCAGCTGCTGAACTGAGACTTTTCTCTGCTGCAGATCTGAAAATACTGATCAGGTTTCCTGGTTGTGGCTGAAATAAAGAATAAAAACAGCTTCGCACCAACACCCACCGTGTGTCCTGTCACTCTGATGTCGTCACTTTTGTGTTTTCTGTAGAAACTGACAAAAAAACTACAGATAGAAGGAAGTAGCTGTTCAAACTTTAGTTAGAAATGAACATTTAAACAATTTTTAAATAATTCACTTTGTAACACTGAGAACTACAGTAACATTTGTTTGTAAAAAAATACAACAGATGTTTTGTTCTTTATTTATTTTTGTATTTCTATTTTCAAAAGGGCTTATTGTCATTTCTTTCATAAAGAGGAACTATGATGCATACTAATGAACTGCGGTCAGTCCACTAACAGCAGCAGCTCTGAGACTCTGAGACAGAGAATCAAACCGAGTCAGAACAGAATCCAATCAGGTCCAACTGGATCCTTCCAGCTCCAGATTCAGGCACTGGGCCACATTTGGTCCATGACAACATTCAACATTTCTGCCACAGCTGGATCAATGGGAAACAAACCACTCCCTATTTATACTACATATCCCAGAATGCATTGCTGATGAATTGTCCAGCAATGCACCCTCGTGCGCCCTCTGCTGGTGACAGTTAGTATTGACCTGATGCTGCGTTAGTCTAAAATATTTCACTGTGTAATAAAATCTCCCAGTTTCTGATTTCCAGTCAGTAAAAACCAAATAGAGGCTCAAAACTCCCTGATATAAACCCAAATCAGCTGAAATGAACCAAAACCTGATCAAACTAAATAAACTTCGGCTGCAGCTTGTTGTGGTGCTGAAGAGTGGAAAATGTGAAAACTTCCTCCAAAGTCCAGATTCTCTGAACTTCAACTTTGAGTCCCAGATGAAACTCTGAGAGTCGACAGGTTTCTACATTACGCTCAACGTCACCATCACGGAAACATGAGTTAGGTCACTTCCTGTTAGCTAGGCTAGCTTAGCCTCACCACTCAGTGTTGACTGTGCTAATAGATGCTAACGCATCAACAGTCTGTAAAAATAAAACTCAGCACTACTGTTCTGTCAGTTCCAGTTTAAATAATCACAGCAGGTTAAAACATGATGGAAAGTTAAAATCTGTTGGGAGGATTTTGAGTTTAAAGTTTAAAACATCAATAAGACGATAACCGACTTTAATACCTTAAAATCAAAGATGGAAGAGAATCTGATCAACTCAGCAATGACTCCTGGATTGAAACAAGTCCACATGGAAAACATTACATTTACTGATGTAAAAAAAATCACAAATACATTTATCAGAATTATTTTAATAAAAGCTTTTTCTAAGTCTGAAAATAAAAATGTAAATTATATTGTAAAAGACTTAAAATTGGAGCATGTTGTTAAAATAATGCAACATATTTATTATATTCCTTCGTCCGAAGGTTCAACATTCACAATTAAAGGTTCGGAATGAATTCAAATGAACTAATGAATGAATCATGTTGATTAAGTGAGTTTTTATCTGCAGCATATTTAATGAAAATGAGATGGAAGATGTTGGACATTTATGTGTTTTTAGCTTCATTCAGACTTCAGGATGACATGAGCAGCTGGATCCAGTCCAAGGAAATCAAGTTTCGCTCTTTAACAGTGAAAATGATTAAAGCTTTTATCTTCAGTAAACAAGATGGATTCATGATTAATTCCTTAGTTTTAATTTGAAATGAATGAAAACAAAACCAAATGTGCTGTTAATAATTTCCTTAATTAAATGTTTCATTATTCTGAAGTTTATCTTTCTCATATTTATTCATGTACATGGAAAATTGTTTTCTTTTATTGAATGCACTTTTTAAATTAAAGTTTATGCTTTATGGCCTACTTGTTGATAAAATTGTATCTAAACTAGGAAATATTTTTTTATTATTATACATGTCATCAATAAAGTTTGTTGAAGAAAAGTTAACCAAATTTTTAATCTTCAACTGATCTCCATATTTTACTTCCTGTTTCCTCTCTTGTCTCCTCCCACTTTCTGCACATTGACCAATGAGTGATCAGTAAACCTCTGATGCTCCAAACCACTTCCTTTTTACGAGAGATCTTCAAAATGAAACAGGAAATGAATTAAAGCTTTTATTTACATTAAACAGAAATAAACAATATATTGGCACCTTTTTTATCATATTTATCACGGTTTAATGCATTAAACAAAATTAATTTATCCTTTAAAAATACTATTTAGTTAACTCATTACACAAGATTATTTTGAACTGGGCTATAATCACAATGAAACATTGTTTTCTATAAGCTGTAGCTGATGTGATGAAGCTCAGCGCAGGGCGGCGGCAGCAGAACGTTCTCCATCATTTTCATAACTCACTGTGTCGTCATCAACAGCAAAACGAACCTGAGATACAAGCAGACATTAACTGGATAAAACTGTTACAGACACAAAATGAACATTTAGAGAGAAAATTTAAAGCATCATAAAGGAAACAACTGAGAAAATTCTCTAAAACAGTTGATCTGTTTATTACTAAGATAAAATCTTACTGTGTTATGCAATTTAAGATCAATAAATCGTCTGTATCTTCTAAACAGTTAAAAGCCTAATGTTACAAACTGGAAACTTCAAGTCTGAGGGAAAATGTCATTAATAATCTACATATAAAAGGTCTATGAAGTTATTTTTCATGATTGTTTCTCTTACATTAATGTCTTTCTGAGGCTTTTTGCATCCTAGAGTGAGAAACAGAATAAAGTGATTAAAGTCAGAACTGTGTAAATTGTCTCCATTGTAGCTGAGTTTCCTCACCTCTGGTTCTGATGATACCAACAGTGATTCCAACCATCAGGATCAGTCCTGTGATCTTCAGAGTCGACATGATGAAGCTCCGAGGAGACGAGGCGGGGGGGCCTGAGGAGGAGACGGAGACACAACCTGATTGGATCATTTTCAGATGATTTAGGAAGAAAATAGTTTGAACATGAAGGTGGACCGAACATCAATCTGAGTGTCTGTGACTTTGGATCCACATGTAGAACCAAGGAGAACCTGAACCACCATGATGGAGAAGAAAACTGGAGATCTACGTAAAAACTGTGGTGTGAAAAGTTAAAGTGGCCAAAAGAATGATATTAAACTAGAAATGCTCCAGTTTAATCATAAGATTCACAATAAATCAAGAAGATATTTACACAGAAGCTGATATTTTTCATTAACATTAGAACTTCATAAAAATACGACATCTTACCTCCATATTGGTAGTGAGCTTCAATCTTCACTTCATTTCCTTCAACAAACTGGCAGGTGAATCTTCTGCTGCTCTGAAGATTCACAGTCAGATAAGAAACACAACCAGTCTGACCTCCAGACTTGTATCCACCACCTTCACCAGTCAATTCAGTTCCTGTCTCGTTGATCCAGACGAGACTTTTAAGTGGACAAGAACCTTTTCTGTATCTCAACAGACAACAGACTAATGTGATGTTTCCATCCTTTGTTGGATCAGCATCTGGTGGAGATGAAGAGACTGAAAAAAACCAGACAGTAACATTTCATGTTTAAAGGCTTTTTCTAACATCAGAAAACAAACAAAGTTCTATTTTCATGGTTATGAACAGCAGCTGCTCTGTGGAAACATTGCAGACAAACATCTTTAGTAACTCTGAAGGTCGGCCTTCACCACTGCAGCATAAATAACATCATCATGAGAGAAATGAACAGATTAGTCTCTAAAATCATCAGATCCAGTTCAGACTGAACTCAGATAAAAACACATCATGATCTAAACAGTCAGATCCAGATTTTAGGGTTAAGAAAGACTGAATCAGCAGGTAGAGAGTCATTAGTTCATTTTACTCACTGATCAGCAGGTTTAGATAAACATCTGTGTTATAGCTGCATCTGTACCGTCCAGCATCCTCAGCATTGATGTTGTTGATGATCAGAGAACATTTCTGATCCAAACTCAGCCTGGCAGAACGAGGTGAACTCTGAACGATTCCTCTCTGAACTTCCTGTTGATTCATGTGTTCATTTCTCTCATAAAGCCAGTCAACAGAGGAGCATGAGTCGGATGATGAAGGTCTGTTACAGGGTAGAACAGCTTCATCTCCAGGTCTGAGGTAGAGATGGACTGGAAAAACATCACAGAAATATTTTACTATACATTTAGTTATCAATATAGTATCAATATAGTATCAGTCTCTGTGCTGCTCTGCCTGTTTGCACTGGAAATATAGAATCTGTTTAAAAATGTAAATATATTCAATAGCAACAGGTCATAATTGTGAAAGAAAATCCAACAATTTCAAAATCTTACAGAAGTTCATTAGACTGAAATTCTTTTCTGTGCATGAAACTTTAGTTTCTCCTGAACAACTGGATGATTTAATGCTCCCTGTGTTAAAACTCAGTTTATTATCTGCAAACTGAGCAACATGTGACTCTCAGTCTGGGAGCATTTCTCTGTTTAACACACTGATCTGTCTCTTCCTGTTTGTGTCTCTTCCTGTTTGTGTCTCTTCCTGTTTGTTTCTCTTCCTGTTTGTGTCTCTTCCTGTTTGTTTCTCTTCATTCTTTTCATCTTTTTATAGTTTCCATCTTTTCCATGTGTCTCTATCAGCCTCTAAACATGGCTGCTTTGTTTTGGTGTCACATTTTAAAGCTTCCCCACAGAACGCTGCTCTGGTCAATTTGTTCCACATAAACATTCAGACTGATCAGTTCAGAGGATCTGTTTCACTTTACAAAATAATAATATATTTTTATTTTGTTATTCATCTTAATAATTCAGATATGACTCTCTGCTCTCATACATTCATATTAATAGTTACATAAATCCCACTTCTATGTAAAAAGAAAGTATTTAACCTTTGTAGCCACCAGCTCTGTCCTGTTTAATTACTTGTTGGTTGTTTCACTGATCTTAAGCTGCAGCAGATAAAAGATCAAAGGTTTTGAATCTGGTTTATCTGGGAGAAAAATAAGTGACTTTTATTCCAACAGAAACATGGATTTGGAAATATATTATTATCTGTCCATAAAGATTCACAAAACATGTAACAAAATAAATCCTGTAATCATAAAACATTGTAGTAATTCCTGCTGTTTATCTCTTTACTCTGTAAAGAAACATCGTACCTTGTGTGTATTGAGCTTCAATCTTCACTTTGTTTTCTTCAACAAACTGGCAGGTGAATCTTCTGTTCTTGTTGCTCTGATGCTTCACAGTTAGAGAAGAAGAACATCTTTCTCTTAAGCTGCGATCATCACTTTCACCAGTCAGTTCAGTTCCTGTCTCATCCAACCAGCGGAAACTTTTCTCTGAACAAGAACCCAGGTTACTGTGTCTCCATAGAGAACATTGTAATATGAAATCTTCCTCTTTTGGATCAGTGACTGAAACTGAAGGAAAAAATACAAAAGATTTTCTCAGTCTAAATCTGTTAAAATTACTTTCTCAAAGATGAGAACCTTAATAAAGTCTCAGGCACTCAGAATGTATATAAATTAAATATCAACAATAATGAGGTTTTATTTATGTTTTCTCCACTTTACTTGATTATTGATCTAAATTATTTTACAGATCTGAGCAGGTTTTCATCAGCTTGAGGGAAGAAGACAAGTTATCTAGAAAGTTGATTATTCAGAGCTTTGATCAAATATTGAGCAGAAATACAAGAAACTGATTAAATCTAAACATCCTCAGCAGCCGAGCACAACGTTCACTCTGATGAGCCGACGTCCTGATGTCATCACAGCGTGGCCCCGCCCCCAGCTCAGACAGGAAGTAGCAGAAACACAACAGATGTTGGAGGACAGAAACAACAGCTTCATTTCATCTTTCTGACTGAACAACAGCTGAACTTCTGGCTGCATCAGGTCACTGAGATGTTCCCTCGTGTTAAAGTGCAAAGAAGTTCAAGGTTTCAGAGAAAAAGGAAATTAGAACTGATGATGTCAGAAACATCTGTCCAACATTTCACCATGTAGCTCAGAAGGAAAGAGGAAAGACTGTTAAATCATTCAGGTTGAAATACTTACTGGTTAAAACACTCAGATACATGGAACCATCTGAGGAGGAGGGACCTGGACCAGGTCTGTAGGTGTAGAGTCCAGCATCATCAGCAGTGATGTTGTTGATGGTCAGAGAGCAGCTGCTGTCCATTTTTAACCTGGAAGCTCGAGGTGACGTCTGATCAACTTCTCCCTTTCTAACTTCTGACCGAGTTGTGCTTGTATCTCTGTTGTAAAGCCAGTCAATAATGTTGCATGGGTGATATGATGAAGGTCTCTCTGAAGGTAGAACAACATTTTCTCCTTCTCTGTGATAGAGATGAAGTTCTCCTGCTCTGGTTCCTGCAGCAGAAACAAAAACACATTAAAGTTTTACAATCCTGAAGGTGAAATTAGAAATGTGTTAGTCATCTCTTATCCATGGTGTTGAATTACTTTTACGTTGTTCAGTTATGAAAACAAAGAGGAAATTCTGCCAGCATTTATTTTTCACTCAAACATGTTTATTTTACAGATACTTTACATTAATGTCTCCATAGAAAATGACAGCAAATCAACGTTTCCTTTAATTTTTCTCATCTTCATGTGAAAGAAAACAGATGTTTACCTTCAAACTGAAGCACAGCGACCAGAACCAGAACCAGAACCAGCATCTCCTGTCCGTCTATCAGCTGCAGAACTGAGACTTTTCTCTGCTGCAGATCTGAAAATACTGATCAGGTTTCCTGGTTGTGGCTGAAATAAAGAATAAAAACAGCTTCGCACCAACACCCACCGTGTGTCCTGTCACTCTGATGTCGTCACTTTTGTGTTTTCTGTAGAAACTGACAAAAAAACTACAGATAGAAGGAAGTAGCTGTTCAAACTTTAGTTAGAAATGAACATTTAAACAATTTTTAAATGATTCACTTTGTAACACTGAGAACTACAGTGAGAAATGGTTTTGCTGTGGGATCTGATTGTAAAGAACATAAACAATGTTTCTTTCATGTTTATATTATTTCTATTACAGCTTCTGGTCATTTCCTTCACAAACAGGAACTATGACGCACACTAGTGATCTGCAGTCGTCCACTAATAGCAGCAGCTCTGAAGAACAGAGCAGAACAAGCACAGTGACACACCATACAAACACTGGACTCCAAACAAAAAAATTGACTTTACAGCATTTCAACGCACAGCTTATGCAGAAACCTGAGGCTGTAGGAAACGTGAAATAAGTCTCAAAAATCCTTGTGCATCAAAACCTGATTTGTGTGTAAATGCAGTTCAGTCTGTATCAGCCGACTTGTTTTAACTTATTTAATATTTCTGGATGAAGGAAAAGGTTTGAATTTGTAATACAAATACCCGACGTTACGCTCAATGGTACCGGACCAACGGGACTAGATACCAAACGCCTACAATACAAGTAGGCCTCATTACATCCAGAGTTAAAACATTATTTTTTTAATTAGGTTTGAAAAAGATAGTGAAAGAATCTGGAAAGAATTAAAAGCAGACATTTCTCTGATCAGTTCAGCTGTGGATGGTTGAATTTACCCAGAATGCCCTGCACTGTAGTCCACTTCCTGCTTTTGCAGTGGCCTCCGATCCGGTTGGAACCGGTCCGGTTTGAACCGCGTCAGAGTTCATGGAGCGTTTTGGTCCCCATCAGAGCTGGATTACACATTCACACCTCCCCACATGAACCGGACTCCCAGCACAAACGGACTGGAACTGGATGAAAGTGGACTAAACAAAGCTGGACCCAAAAAAGCCTAAAGTGAACAGATATCAGTTATTAGACTCCTTTATTTCTAATAAATCAGTTATTCCAGGAACTCTTCATCGTTTTGTTTGAGGTTGTCTATCGAAGAGATGATTACAGGAGAAACTCAGGATGGATGCAACACTGAATCATTAATCTAGTTTTCACATTCACTGTTGAAACAAATCCATTTTCTAAACATAGCAGAATAAAAAATCTACATCTAAAAGACTAACTAATGCAAACTCCAACATACAGGCACCATTGAGGTCACTAAAGAAAACTAAAGCCCTGAGGAACCAGGTCAACATTCAGGTGTCAGTGTGAGAGAAATACAGAAAAAAGCTCTTTTCCTAGTTTAGTTTCTAATAAATGAACCACTTCCAAAGAAAAGATACAAACAGAGTCTAGAACAAAACCAAATCCTCCCAGACTGTGTATATTTCTACTGCGGTGCTCAACCACTCATTTGTTACTTTTAACATGCCAGCCATTGTAGCAGTCTCTCTGAGGGGCTTCTCGCAGGAGGAGCACTTCACTGGCTTCTTGGTTTTGCACACCTGGCACTTTCTCCAGCCGGCGGCCCGATCGCTGGTCATGTAGACCAGCCGGTGCTGCTGGTCTACATGCTCGGTCGGCTCAGACGGCTGCGTGGTTCTCTCTTGGCCCGCCTCGGACAGCTGCTCTCTCTGAACACCTTCTGCAGCGACGCCGATTCCCCTTTCGCTTTGCAGAGTTCTTCGTAGAGAAAGTAACGGCTGCAATGTCCACAAAGAGGTAGAAGAACGTCGTGCACCACTTTTGGGTCTGGCGGAGAACTTGGTAATATCCTATCTGAGAATCAGACAAGCTCACTCCGGCCATGCACCTGAAGAATGGAAAATAAACAGGAAAATTAGATGGAAATCACATTTTAAGAAGCACCAAACCCAATCAGACGTGTTGTACGGGTTTTACCGAGTGTGGTCTTTAACAGGTGGAGTTTAAAGCAGCTTAAAGTGATCAGTAGCGCCACCTGCAGTACACGAGGACTCAGGACGGGATCTAAGCTACTGGACTGTTACCTCAGTAAAAAACATCTCCACGTACATTTATCTTAAGGTTACTTTCCTTTGATGCAAAAATATTTCAGATTCCTGAAGTTGATCATCATCATCATCATCTCTCAGAAAATTCCCCTCTGAACAGCTCATCTCTACGGAGATGTCCCTAAGGGGACATGGAGGAAAAAAAGGAAAGAAATCCCGACTTACTTTCTCGAGATCCCCACTCAACAATGTTTTAAAACTAACATAATATAAGAAACAACAAACAAACTGGGATTTATTGACATGTTAACTGACAGGAAATGCTTCATAAAGTCAGCACAGTGTTTGCAGCTTTTGGTGTTCCTCAGGGCTCTGGTCTTGGTCCAATTCTCATTTGTCGGTTTTCAAATGAATAAAAATGTGGTAGTTTGACAGAAACAAACTGTAATTAAATCTAAAACAACATGATGAGGTTTAAATTGATTGCAAATATGCAGATTTTTCCTTTTATCCAAATGAATTCGTTCTTTGTAACTTTAATTCAGGTAATATATTTTATCACCACATAATTGCTAGATGTATTTCTTTTATTTTATCTCTTAGTTTTATTTTATTTTTATATTGCATTCAGAATCTAAAAGGGAAACTTTACACCAGTTCCAGTTTTTCCATCCTTTACCAGGATTCTGAATAATTATTATCAGACTCTCAGTTACACAAATATTAAAACTTTTTACCTTTTACTAATTTTACTAAATTATTGTCTCTCTAAGCAGGTTTTCTATTACAATCAATCTTGTGAAATATATCAAAAGTTAGAGTAAAAACTGTATTTTATGTATTTTATAATTGCAAAATCAGATTATTGCACACATATAGTTTAGTTTTAACAACAAAAAACAGTTTATACATAGTTATGTTTCATGATAGTTATGTTTGATTCATGTAAATGTGATGCTGTAAGTTGGCCAGTAGGTGTCACTGTATTTATTACTATGAAATGTTTGGAAACGCTGAACGGATTCTGAAACTTTCAGCATTTTCTACACTAATAATGACTAAAAAAATCATAAAAATCAAAGCAATTAACAATAAGGGAGAAAAAATTAGAATGAGGATCTGACAAGTGAATGAAACCAGCTGTCTGTCCTGGGAGAGTGATTACTGGACTTAGGTTAACCAATAAACAGGCTGCAGGTGGAGAGAAAACACTAATAAACACAAAAGAGAAACTATATCAAGACCAAACAAGCATGGCAACAATAAGAAGACTAAAAAAACAAGAGTGAGCAAAAATAAGAACGTTAAATTACATTTTTATATCAGATTTATGGATTCAAATGTTAAAACTCTCGACTTAAATATCAAAGATTTAAGGTTCAAACAGCATTATATGAACTCTAATATGAATCTGAAGGATGACATCATCACCAGGAAACCAACATGTCTCCATCTGAGGCAGAGAATGACCTCCTGACCTGCAGGGAACGGCTAATCTTACAACATGTGGCTCCTGACAGCGTCACAGTGAATGTCAAATTTCTTAAATATGACACATTTATTTAATAATTTGCATTAGCAGCAGCAGGCTGTAAGTGAACGGCCGTCGTCACGGCTCTGTGGTTTCGGCTCATCAGTCTCCTCATTATCTGCTTCTCCACCTCCGTCAAGCTGCAGCTAATACAGAAGGCGCCGTCCCTTGAAAGAACCAATCAATAACCGGCTGCAGTCCCTGTCAGCCGATAATGTGTGAGCTGTCGCTGGAAGGGAACCTGCTTTGTTGTTGTGCAGCAGACAGGTGGACATCTGTCAGAGAGCGCTGCTGTTTTATTTAAGACATCAGCAGTGGAGAAAATAAAGTGGCAGGATACAACCTGCAGGAACGTCCAGCGAGGCAGAAAGGGAAATGAATTTACTTCACAATCTGCACTGAGGGGGTTTGAGATGGAAGTGAAATCCAGCAGAGGACGTCACGTTCCTCCGTTCTGCTCCGGTGGCTCAGAGTCACATCTTTTTCCTGCGTGTCAATTGGTGCCATCTTTAAAACTGAAGCGAATAAAGAGGAACGTACTCAGAAAATTACAGAAAAAAACATGCAACCAACCAACCAGACTGCTGGAAAGACTCAACATTAATTTTCCCTCAAGCAGAAAATTGATGTTTCTGTTTGCAGCAGTCAAAACAGAAACTCTGAGCACAGAAAGTGGAGCAGAAAGTTTGTTTCTGTAATTAAATACTTAGTTTTATAGTGATGAATAGTTATTCAATTAAGAGATTGAAAAATTTTAATGTAATATAAAACAAAACATTTGACAGAAATGCCAAAGAAGACAAAGGAAATCTATAAAAAAAACAAGAAATAAAATATAAACCATTGAAGCTCAGATCAGAGGCAGAAGAGAAGGAGATCGTCTCTGTAAACCAACAGGACATGAATTATGTTTAATAAAGATCGTCCTGGAAAAGTGGTTTCAGTTTCAGTGCAGAAGGTTATTTATTCTGGTCGTGTTCTGCAGAGTCCAGGTCGTCTCAGGACGGCTGAGGATGGACGTCTGCTCTGTTGCTTTTCTTTGATTGCTTCTGCAAATGGTCCCTAATCAGAGCTCAGATTGGCTCTGATGGTATTACCTCTGATGAGATGGCTTCACTCAGTCCTCTGAAACCAAACGATCTCATTGTTCATTTTTACTTCAGCCGCTCTGCCCTCGTCCTCATCCTGTCCTCTCTTTATCCAACAAATGATCGCTTCCCTCTCTGATTATCTTATCTTATCTAATGTCACCTTTATTTCCTCCCACTGACTGTCAGTAACTCCAGCCTCTGCTTCCCACCTTGATTTGAATATTATTGCTTTGAACAGATAGAATTGAAATTTGTGACTCCTAAGCGTTTCAATGATCAGATACTTTTAATATAGTCAAAACATAATCAACAATTTGGGATTGAGTTTTCTGAGCTTTCTTCTGTTTTAATTTGACCTATCTTTGATACGTCCTTGAACAGCTGAGGATCTATGATGTCTATAGCCGACACAAAACATGTTCATTGCATTTTGTTTTGCACAAAATATTATACAGCTGTACGTCTTTGATAAGCAGAAGTGGAGCCTCCTGCACAGCCAACAGGAATGCAGCGAGTTGTTTCTGGACGGTAAGTCAATAACAGAATGCCTGTCTTTTCCAGCAGCCATTGTACAGCGCATGCAGTGGTGAAACCAGCTGGGGATCAGCTTGTGTTGCTAGGTAACGGGCTGGATTCGACTGAGGTTGCTAAGTAACGGCACAGTGTGACTCAACAATCAGCAGGTTTTTGAAACTTCTCATTTTCCAGACATTCAGAAACGTGAACTTATTGCCAGAAAAAAGCTTGGTGAGTTTTTTAGAAGCAGTTGATGCCCAAATGGAAGTTAAAGAATCAGCAAAATGTGAATTTTGCAAATATTTCCCCATTAAAATGTCCAGCTGCAGATTTTATATCCTAAATCACTGTTAGTCATTCCCTGCAAGGAGGAAACTGTTGACCCAAAGTTTCTCCTTTAAACACATTTAAAACTCTGCTATTTTGTTCCAACCTGTGCAGGTTTTCCTTATGAGGCAGGGGAGAAAAATGACTTTCAGACTGTTGGCACAACATTCTGCTGCATGATGCTTTAAAAGAATCTTAGGAAGATGAAAAGATTCAATCAGTAAAAGGAAAAGGCAGAAATCCATTCATGCTCCCAGAGCAAGAATAAAAACGCTGTTCAGCATCGGAGCTGAAGCCTGAAGGAGAGAAGAATCACTGGAGATGATTCACCTTTACGCAGGAAATATGATGAAGATTGTTGCTGTTTTGTTTTGTGAACTATGACATTTAGCCGACGCTGCGGCTTTATTTCTCTGCTGTTTGTTCTGTTTATGTTCCTCATCTTAATCCTGACTGTGAGGCTAATCCAGAGGTAATTACTGTCCTTCTGCGCAGCTCCAGGTTTCATTATCACAACTCTGCTCCTCTTGTTCAACTCGGATTCAGATTCCGTCCACGTTCAGCGGCTCACACCTGCTGCAGCCTGATAACAGAGCCGCTTCATACAAAAGACACCAAATCAGCTGAACAGGTTTTCCAGACAGAAACAGAAAAATTAGACAAGAATATGAAAACAAACCGAGAAACAGGAAGCAGTCTGAAGAGAAACTGAATTAAATGGCACAAAACTTTCCTGTCTGAACATCTCCGTCCACATTTCACTGTTACACAAACCAAACATTAAAATGCACACTTTTTGAAATTATGATTTTGTTTCTAATAAGTTTAGATGGATTTTATAATGTTGAAATGATTCTCAGCCCTTTAAAGTTTTAATTTAATTTCATATGAAGGATTTTTCATTTAGATTCATTGACATTTAAGACTCACGTTATTCTGTTTGTTTGATAAAAACCCAAGAGCAGAAATGAAGATAAACTGAGTGTCATTATTTAAGAATAAGCAGAAAACTTTCAGGGACAAAAACTATGAAAAGAAAAAGAAACATTTTAACGCAGGAACTTAAGTGATGATGAGATTAGAGACAAGATGGAGGAGCTTCGTTACAAACAGGCTGCAGGAAAAGGCAAACAACGAGAAGCAGAAGCAGATCTGACTGAGCGCTAAAGGATTATAAAGAATTCATCTTTAACTCACAGACAGAGCAGAATTACATCAATAAATATTACAGTTATGTTCAAATTTAAACAGAAGCTTTAATCTATTAAATAGAGGTGGAGCAGCTTTCATTGCACCAGAGTTTAAAACATGAGGAAACAAATAAATGATGGATTTTTGGGTTAAAGGTCACATTTTGTTTTCCAGGGAAACTGCAGAGGGAAGAATGTGATGAAACATGTAATGTTACACTGTCAACAGTTAATTCAGAACTTACATAGAATAAAAGTAAAACCTTATTCAGAAATAACTCCAAAAAAGAAACTTAGCAGATAATATATTAACTTAAATTACACATATAAGAGAATAAACCCTGCAGTAACATTCTGGTCCACTTTCCAGCCTGTGGCCATAATTCATTCTAATATGGTGAAAGAAATTATTTAAAATGTAAATAAACTGAATTGAAATGCAGATACTGATTCTTCTTGAGTTTGTTAAAGTTGTTGAGCAGATCCCAGGTCAGCCTGTTGGGTCTAATGACTTCCAGAGGTTTTCTGCAGATTCTGTCATGATATTTCAGCAGGCTGCGCTCGATCCGACTCAACATTTCTCCCTCTAACTCAGCAGACTATGCAGGATAAGTTTCCCAACAACTTTTCCTGTCCATGCCTGTATGAGGGCATGTCTGCTGGTGGAGGATAATGGCAGCAGACCAGCTGACGGAGAACGGCCGTCTGCAAGGTTTGGCCCATGAATAAAAGATGGAAATGTTGGCAAAACAGAAGCAGAACCAAAAGAGTGATGGCTGCAGGGAAGTGGCACCAACCCAGAAAGGTCAGATGGAGCAGCTCACACTCATGTCTGCTTTTCAGAGCTCTGGTCACAAGGATTTACTGATTTTACTCAAATAAATGTCATGAGAAGAAGTTTCTCTGCTGGAGAGCAAAAAGCAGAACTACTCTGAACTGGCTCTGTTTTGTCACTGAATCTTTTCTTGGATTATTGCTGAATTTATCCATTTTTCATATCATAAGACAGAAGAACATGTTTCCTACAATTCTGCATAAATGATTTGCTCAAGTGGAAACCTAATCATCATCTCCAGGCACACCTGGGTTTTTCTGCAAGACGTTTTGATGCATCACTTTAATATCTTCCAGATTGAAGGGAAATGCTCTAATAACACTCTGAGCCTGTTCAGGATGGAGATTCATGTATGAAGTTATTATTATTTCTTTGGATTCAGTTAACTGCTTGAATTGATCGCTTTTGGAGATGCTGGAACATATTTTTCTGTTTCTGCTTCATTAAATCCCATAAATGACCCGGAAAGAGAATTGAACATTTAGCTGCTCTGTTGGTTTTAATCTTTAATATTATCTGGTTGTTATAATATTTACATCTGGGTGATAACTCTGCATTATTTCTGTCAGAACATTTCCTGTTAATGAAGCTAATGATGAGTTTTATTAGGTTCACTTTGCTAAAACCCGTTTCAGTTCCTTCCTCTGTCAGGCGGCATATGATGCATAATTAGTGAATGTTTCCAGCTGCATATGGACGTTTCTACTTCATTTTTATTCATTCTCTTTTATTAGTAACACTTGCAGGGTGTGACACAATGTAAATACAGACAATAAAATATTATTAGACCTAAGCAGTACAAATAAAACCTTCATCAACCTGCAGTGATTCACAGGACCTGGTTCACAAACAGTTTTGTAATTTTTCCTCATTAATGGAGCCTCGGCTGAATGTTGAACAAGAAAAAAGAAACTAATGGACTTCTGTGCTGCAGGCGTCTGTCCGATTAGCTGAACTCGCCGCAGCGTTTCTTCTGCTCTAAGAGAATCATTTGTTGTTTTGCCTCAAGAAAACGAGGAAAATTGAAGGTCTGAATTGTTGCTAAAATTAAACGTGGTAGAAACAAGCAGCTGGTTCACTGAATGTATTTTTAATTAAAGTACAAACAATGATTGAGTGGAAAGTCTGAGAACAGGAGAGAAGAGAAGCTGCAGAGATATTTGATGGGATCAAGAGGTGAAACCTGCAGATGGAAGAAGGTTGAATGTTTTTAGGACTGCAGCAGGAAGTCAAATTAATTCAAACTCCACTCACTGCTGACCTGCCGGCTCTGGACGGCATGAAGACCTGCAGGAAATAAAACAGCTAATTCCTGCTTTAAGAAATGCAGAGACATTTACCTTCATGTTTCCTCCTGTTGCTCCACTTCCTGATTCTGTTATCAATCCGTCACTCAGTTCATCCTCTCTGCAGTTTGGCTCCGACATGAAGAGGGAACCAGATGGTAACAGAGGATTTCATCTCATAAAGTCCTGAACTCTGCAGCTCCTGAATCGAATGGATTTTATTTCCACTAGTTATTCTGGAGCTCTGAAATCAGATTGGATGAAAAGCTGAGAACTTTCCCTCTACAGAAACTTTGGACTGATTGTTGAGGTTCCTGCAGGAGGGAATGAGAGTTTGATTGTCCAATAATGTGGCAGTTTTTCCCACCAGCTCTGTTCAGTTCACTTTGATCCAACTCTCGTTTATTTGTCTAGAAACTTTGGTTTGTTTGGAGGTGTCCAACTGAAACCTGTTTCTGTTTGGTTGAAGTGAACTCTGGTGCAGTTCAATGCAAGCAGAACGGAGACCGCTCCAAAAGCAGGAAGTGCTCTACAGCGCAGGGCATTCTGGGTAAATACAAAACAACAGGAGAAGCTAGCGCTAACAGGAGAAATGGCTCGTGGTCTTTGACCAAAGACAAAGGAGAAATCGTGCAACCTTCTGTGGATGGCAGCTCTGCCTCTGCTGCTCTCCTTCTCTAAGATCTTCAGTTTTTAAAGAAAGAAAGCATTAAAGGGAAAGTAGCTCCCTGGAGTCGTGTTTTTCTGTCTGTGGACGTTAAGAAAATGTCATTAAAAACAGTTTCAGCGCATTTTGTGTAGCTGTGTAGCTGTCAAAGATTTCTCCACTTAACCGGTGAAAAACTGCAGAGTTTGAGCCAATTTGTGATGGAGTTTTACCTTCTGCACTTTGGGAACTTTTCAAACAAACTCTCTCTGCATGCAGTCTGTGACAGAGCAGAGGACACCTGAGCCAGGTGGACACCTGAGCCAGGCTGAGGACACCTGAGCCAGCCAGAGGACACCTGAGCCAGCCGAGGACACCTGAGCCAGCCTGAGGACACCTGAGTCAGCCTGAGGACACCTGAGCCAGCCTGAAGACACCTGAGTCAGCCTTAGGACACCTGAGCCAGCCTGAGCTCCAAACTGCTCACAACGTCTGAGAAAATGAGACAGGAATTCATGATGTCGGCGTTTTGCTACGAGTTAAACTATAATCCAACTGGATTGACCTGCTGGAAAAGATCATTTACATCCCAGAATGTCAAACAAGACAAAATGGTCTTAAACAAAAACATCCCTGACACCCAGCATGAAGTGGCTGCTTGCTGTTCTAAGTAGATGCAATTCATTATCAATAAACAATATCTGGGCCCTACAGAGAGCAGCAGGCACTGCGGCAGCCATCGTCTCTGTTTGCCTGCTGCTGCATGAGGCCAGAGATTCGGTCTGGTCCGAACCTCTGGACCGGACCGAATCTCTGGACCGGACCGGACCTCTGGACTGGACCGAATCTCTGGACCGGTCAGAACCTCTGGACTGGTCAGAACCAGCCGACCCAGAACAGCATCCACTCCCTCTGAGGCATCAGCTGCATCTTCTCAGTTTCCTCCTCAACCAAAACTGATCAAAATGATTTAAAGTGACTTTCTGTGACGTCAGCAAGTTTAAAGGTTTGATGGAGCAGGAAGTGAGCAACATCTTAACTTCTTCCTGATCTTTCCGCAGAACGATCAGGACGGAAACCATTTTGTGTCCGTCTCCATGGAGACCACCTGTCTCATTGATAGGCATCCCTGTGACGCATGTTTTCTGGTCAGAGTCATTATTCTTTGTACCTTTTCATAATGAGGGTCTTTTGATGGAAAAGGCGTCACATCAGGACGGCGCCGTCCTGGAAGGAGGACAGAATCAGTCAGATCACAGAAAAATAGATATTTGTTCCATGTTACATCCCTCCCTTTTTTCTTTCTTAAATCCACATGCTCTTTTTTTAAGTGTCTTTATTGTATTTAATTTTCATGAGCAGTCAGGCAGCGAGAGGCTGAGCTTCTGTTTTCATGGGTTGAATCACATTTTCTCCATGGAAAACAGGAGACACATTCAGCCGTCTGCATTTTCTTTACCAACTCAACAATGATTATATTTCATGCACTTAAGAACATAATTTAACTTGATGACATGATCTGAACTCTGACATAGTTTAAAAACACCGTGTTCACTGAATAAAACAGGCTAGGATGGTGTGTGTGTGTGTGTGGGGATGTAGGGGTGTGTGTGGGGGGGTGGGTGTGAGATGAGGAAGGCAGACCTTCAATTAACAAATTCTCAGAGTTTTTTATTGATTTGTTCTTGTTCAGTGCTTTATAAAACTGATCAGTCTGTCGGTTCTCTGACTGGGTTCTGTTTCCTGCCCTTCATCCCTTAAAAAGATCATTTCACTGCAGTTATTCCTCTTTTAGCACATTTTAAATATTCAAACCAACCATGCAGAAGCATAAAACATGATGCTGTTCGGACCAGGAGCGTTTGTGGTGGTTGATCGTTGTGATGAGCCCAATTTGTGTTGCAATGTTTGGATATTGCTGAGAAATCCAAGAAGTATCAGAGAACAAATGAGGAGCTAATCTTAAAAAGAGAAGAAAAGAAGAACAAGAAGGGAGGAGCAAGAAGCTGAAGAACAGGAGAAAACAGAAGAGGAAATGTAGCTACTGCTTCCTGTTTAGTTGCAGATCAGTTTTGTGTCTTGCAGGAATTTATCCAACATGTTTACTTCCATTAAAACAAAAGTTGGAGTCGACTTCCTTGCCTGTCAGCTGGAGTTAAAGCTGAAGCGTCTCTTCGCTGTAAATGGGTCAGAGGGGATTTACACTAACATTTGTACCAATTT
The DNA here is from genome assembly GCA_902982915.1 of Phalloptychus januarius. NCBI lineage: Eukaryota > Metazoa > Chordata > Actinopteri > Cyprinodontiformes > Poeciliidae > Phalloptychus > Phalloptychus januarius. Next base: position 16,670,157 of record CADWAE010000459.1, read on the forward strand.
GACAAAGACAATTAATTCTCAGGGAATAACATCCAAACGCCTCACATATCAGGACTTATGTAACCTCTGCAGTGCCTTGGTTTTCATTTCAGCATCAGTTTATCCTCTAATTTTCCTGTGCAAACATTAAAAGGCTTCCTGCTTTATTTAGCTCAGTTTCTGCCTGTTCTGTGTCTGTTGGGTGCAGATAAAAACTCTTGCCTCTGCGTTGAACGCACCAGGCCAGCGGCCTGCAGAGAAAGCCTCCCAAATGTTCAAATGAATTTATGGTAATGACGGATCAAGCCGGGCCCTGGGCTCCTGCAAGGTGAAGGAGCGGATCCAGGACGTTGATCGAGGAGCTTCAGGTTTGGGGCAGAAACATGAGTCAAAGTGTCAAAACGTTTCTGGAAACGTTCCTGGCGACTGAGTTTCCCTAATGAATCACTCAGTGTTTCCATTTCTGGGTGTCAAATTATGAAAATAGATTCTGGAAAGTCTTTCATCTTTCAGCTGTCTATCCTGCAAGAAGAGCGTTTCATAAGCGCTGCGCATCAGGTCCATTTGTCTGCAGTGAGTTACAAAAACCTGATAAACAGATTATGTCACCGACAGAAACAGGATTTATTTCTGCAGCTTTCAGCCTTTAACTTTGTTTCTGCAGAGAGCTGCAAACAAATGCTTGGTGAATGAATGAATCAGCAGTTCACAAATGGAGCAATGTTAACCTACAGAGGAAGTTTTTTAATGTTTCAGCTCCAGACATTAAAGTTTGGAGCTTTAATGTGACTTTTCAAAAAGTGCGGTCCACTTTCTGGAGCTTTCTGAAACCCAACGCTCACTTCCTTATTGCAGGTTTAACTCTAAAACTTGCACATCACTTTCATTCCTTTTCCAGTTTTATCTGTTTCCTGGATCCACTGAAAATAACGTCCAAGTTCCTGAAAGTGCCTGAACATGCATGCATCACAACCTTCATCAAATCTGCTATATTGTCATTTACATTTTGTTCTGTAAAGTTATATTCATTCCTGTGTTTATGCTCTCTGACTATAAAAACACAGAGCACTGCTTTAGACGTCTTTGTTCTCCTGCTTCAGAAGCACAGTGGGATATTTTTATGCATCTTTTTTAAATAGATTCTCCTCTTAATTAAAAACGTCCTGCTGGTTATGATTTCCATTGTCTTCTTTCTGTATTTTCTGCTGCTCCGTTCAGTGAAGAACTCGTCCATCATGGATCTTTGTTTGTCTCTGTGGTGTGAAACATGATAAACTCCCAGCTGCTTCTGTTTGTCTCCTCCTCTCTGCAGCTCGTCTTTGTCTTTGCATTATTCAAACTCTCCTTATTTGAACAAATGTTGTACAAGTGTGTCACTTTGCAGCAACACTGAATATTTGCTAGTTTGAGCTGCAGCATGCTGCTCAAACTAGCTACCAAACTGCTCCTCCTGCTGTTTGGTTTCACTGCCTGCCAGCCACTCATCAACAGTAAAATGTTTGTGCTGGTTTCAGATCACCTGCAGCGGCCGACGCTGCAGTTTGATCTATGTTCTGTTTGTACAGACATACAGAAGCTGCTGCTCTGTCATTAACATGGCGGTTAAAATGTCAGCCGAGCTTCTTGACAGTAGAGGAGGGTTTTCTGCAGCAGGTCTATAAATCAGCATCAAACCTGCTACAGTAACGCCTCACCATCAATTCCTGGCTTAATGTTGGGCAAAATGAATAACTGACAGTTTGGACCCTTCAGGGGTTTGTTTGAAATCATAAATTTATCATTTTCACTTGGATTATTTGTTAACAGCAATAAATTCTGTATTTTTCATGTTTTATGCATCAGTTAAAATCTGTAAAACTTTCCGATGTTTGTCCCCAGAGTCAGCAGAGCAGCAGACATCCTGCCGTGTTTCTGCTCAGACACAGAGCAGCTCTGCAGCTGAGCATGAAGCCATGAGTCCAGCGAGACACGAGACATGAACAGCACTGGAGCTCCATACGCTTGTTATGATCACAACTAAATGTTCCATCAAAAACCTCCTGGAAACATCAGCACATTTACATTCCGATGTTGGGATCGGATTAACGCTAATAAATCTCACTCTGTGGGATGTTTGGTTATTCCTGCACTCGCTGCTGCATTTGTTAATAAAGTATTTGTGGTTTGAGCAGCAGAGCTGAATGTGTGCTGTACTGAATTAAAATGACCTCCATGTTTCCCTCTTCCTCTCTGGCCACTTCCTGACCCCAAATCAAATGCTGCATCTTTTAAAGAAACCTGGTTTCCAGGTGGGGAGGCTGGAGGCCTCAGCTGCCTCCAACCGAAGCAGCTTGGCTCCAGGATTCAGGACGTCTGCCAACGTCCTTCTCTACCAAATTTAATTATACAGCATAAATATTAGGACACAGGCTACTTTTTATTTTAATGTCTTTCCTCTGATGTCTAGTAAAGTGCTTTGGACGCCGCTAAGTATGAATGACTGTATAAATAAACATGAAGCGTCTCCAGTTAACGGATGTTATAAAAGAAGCCATGAAAATTATTAGCAGCAATAGATAAAGTGTCAACAAGGCAGGAGAATATTTTACCCGCTGGCTCAGCAGCCCAGCTCCAGAAATCTAACTATGAAACAAAATGTTTGCAAACCTGCTGCGTCGTTTGAACTTTAAAATGTTCCACATCCAGCATGCTTACAGGAAGGACACGACGAGACCTGCAGGGATTCTGAAGAGCTTTTCATTTTCGCTCAAAGAGCATCAGGAGAGGAAACCAATCAGCTCAGGGACTCCTGAGTGATTGTTGTTTTTCCCTCTTTAGATTAAAACAGGATTGGAGGAGGCTGTTCATACCCTGAAAAGGTTTTCTTCAGTTCAACCATCCAGATCTGCTCCTGTTGGAACAGGAAGCAGCAGCTGAGCCGATTTATCACCCTGATCTCATCCGGCAGGAGCCGAGCACGGATCGGCTCCCCGGAGCCATCGATGGAGGATTAGTGAAGCAAAACTTCTTGTTTTTGTTTGAATAATGTTATTTAAAGTAGAACATGAACAGAAATGTTCAGGATGAATCGGAAAAACAGAGGAACAAAGAAACAGAAGTGGAGAACAGTAAAGAGACCAGCAGAGCTGGTCAGTTTCTGTCAAAGGAAACGTTAAGTTGGATTTTCTTTAAAACATCTCACAACCAAGCAGGTATTACTGCTCACACTGTCAGCTCTTAGTGTCGGTGCTTTCAATGCTTTCAATGACTAGAGGAATAATCTGGTAGGTTAAACTAGTCCAGCATGTTCATCAGAACTCAAGAATTACATATGTGTAAGACTAATAACCTTTCTGGTCAGGTTGCATGAATATTTTTTATTTAATTAGCCTCAGAAGTGCAGCATGATTTGCACTGACAGAACTGCTGCTGGTTTAGCTGGTTTCCAGTCAGCCTCAGAGTCGACATCATTTATTTCCATTAAATTAGTTTCTCATTGCATCGACTCCTGACAGTAACTGTCCATCTGGGATTTCATCCGCTCCCCATTTTGACAATAAATGCAAAATTTTTCACATTGTTGGACCTTTTGAGACAAATTAATTTGCATAAATTAATGCAAACTGCCTGGTGCCAGTATTTTTAATATAAAAGATGCTTTGTTTACTCTTTTTTATCCTTATTAACCTCTTTGTTTCACACAATTGGCGAAAACAGAAGATTATTCTACTTGAAGCAAAGCTAAATCCCTTTTCTCCACAGGCCTTTGGAAGCACTAACTGTGGATCTGAGTGTTGGAGGAGCAGTGAAAAGGTGTGAAATCTGAATTGGGATGCAGCAGCTGCACAGAGACACGGGGGAGAGCAGCATTGTTTAAAGGCTGATGCTGTATGAGTTCATTTCGCCTGCTGGGGGAAGAGAGATTCTGTCCTTCAACGAATCCCAGAGGAGCTGAGGATCAGCCGCAAACGAAATGCAAACAAATAAACGCCAGTAAATCGGCTCTGACTTTAGTTAGTCTGGCAAAAAGGAGGAAGGACCATGAAAAACGAAACTACTGAAACTTTATGAAAAGGTTGAAGAAGTGAGTTCAAACTTTTAACACCAAGGTAACTTGATTTATGAACAAAAAGTGAAATAAAGATGATAAGCCACATAATTCTGCACACATTCAGTTTAGCAAATCTGCACATACAGCAGCAAACTGTGATCACAATATGTAACCATTTAAAGACGCTGTGAGGCCCTGGCAATAAGGGAGGCATAAAAATAAAGGTCAAGGCATTAAAGCAGTAAGTGTAGAAGAGCTGTATTAATCCATCAAGTGTTTTTGCCTTCGTTTAGAATTTTAAAAGTTCACAACAGTAAAACTTTCACTTCTCTCTGTCTGCTCACTTAACAGCTTCAAAACATCTCCTTCAGGAGCTATTCCACCATTTGCTTCATTTCCTTTCCTCTTATGTTGCTTATTATAGTCATCAGAGATGCACAAATATCAAAACACCAATAGGCAAAAATATTCAAAGTGTCACAAATACACATGCTGCTTGCAAGTAGAACTGTGAGAATTTGGTTTTTCTGTTTCGTCTCGTCTGCCCCTGATTGCTCCCAGCTGTGTCTCGTGTTCCCTGATGTCTCCTTGTTCCCTGATGTCTCTTGTTCCCTGATGACTCCTTGTGTATTTAATCCCAGCTCTCAGTTTGTTTTCCACTGTGGCCACTCGCTGTGTGTGGCGGTGCGCTGCTGCTACAAACAGCTTACCATGAGGAGTCTGCAGATAACTGAACTCCTCCACTGCTAATAAGCAACATGTTGTTCATGCAGAAGTGCAGGATTCCTCTTTGGTCACAGGATTCATAATGCAGACGGTGGCTGCGGCCATGAAAGGAAGATAAATCGTTGTGTTGCTCTGGAGAGGCGTCAGGACTCAAGGAAACTGTTGAAAAGGTCATTAAAGATGAAAAACAATAGGTCAGATCTTAAACTAAAAAAGACTAAAAAGATATTCATAGAAACAGTTCGGCGCGTTGCACTTTATGAACGAGATTAGATCCTACACAACTTTACATTTTAATGAAAAACAGATCAGCCAAAAACGCCGTATAGTTCTTTTGTTTCATTGAAGAGTATGGATTTTATTAAGAGATAATATATATATACATTAATCTACAATAAATTAGAATATATGCTGTTTGTCAAAAAATGCACCTTTTGAAAATAAACTTTAAATATACTTTTCATTAAAGTTCCTGTAATAAATAGATTTTTAATGACATTCTAATCTATTGAGCGGTTCTGTAGATGTAGGTTTGAGTCCAGTTGAGAGACATGCAGGCTTCATACTTATTGGAGAAATTCATTCATTCAGTTAGGCCGAAAAAAACAGGAGTGTTTCTTCTGTTAATTAATCCAAAATGAGCTGCAGGCATCCAGGCTTTGTGCCTTTTGTCTGCAGAAGCAGTGATGGAAACCTGATCAGGACGAAAACCTTTACATTCATCTGCCTTAATGCAGAGCTGATCGCTGCAGGGTTTTTAATCTGACTGTTTAATCTGGGGATGAATTTATTTCCATAACACTGCCGCTGCTTTTACACTTGATCCGAAGTCTAACTGTGTCAATCGACTGTGAGCTGCATCTGTCTCCCTTCCTGTCCCCTCACAGCGGCGCGCGGCGTAATGCCACTGCTGATAACACCTGCAGGACAGCTCACACACTTTCACACATAAAGTCTCGCTGTGGAGAGCATATTTTTCACACATCCATCAATGTATATCTGAACCACCAGACCTGGCTGCAGCGGCGCTCTGCCTGCTGAGGTCAGGTCTCAGTGAGCGGTCTGTTAATTGCTCGTTCAGGGACAGTTTACTGGAGAGTCGGGGTTGTTGGTTAAAGGAGGATGTTATGACCCAGAAAGCTGCTGCACTTCCTGCGGTGTGAAAAAAAATGTTCTCACCAATTCCTCTAAGTGCTAAAAACTCTGCTAGAGACATAGTTCACACCAGGCCTCTTTAGTCCACTTTAATCAGACTCTGGTCCATTTACCTTCAAAGTCCAGTTTGTTTGTGAAGGTGTGAATGTGGAATCAAACTTTGGTCCACCTGTAAACCTCAGTCTCAATGAACACCAAATAGACTGGAGATTGCTCTCCAAAAGCAGGAAGTGGACTATGACGCAAGGCATTCTGGGTAAATACAACCAAAGCAAACTCACGAGACTGCTGCTAGCTCATTGCTAAAATCTGACACTACTCCATTTATGTTTACATTTTGTGAAAAAAGAAGTTGCACTCAGTGTCTTCAGAGGTTTTCATGTCATTTCTCTTTGGTGGTTCTTCGTACAGCGCCCCTTCAGGCCAGGAGGGGAATAAGTTGCTCAGAAAGTTTTATTCGTTTCACACTGTGCAGAATGAAAGAGAAACACACCAGCTGAAAATGTAGCAAATGAAACTGCAGGTGTGAAAACACCTTTAGAGAGAACAATATCGGTCAGGTGTGTTAAATGTGGAGCTTCACCAAATCAATGTTGGCTTGTGTGTTTTTTCAGAGGTTCTAAAGAGACTAGAGGAGTTATTGCTGTTCCAGTCATTGAAGTTCTTTTATTTTAATGTCCTGATCTTCCTTGTTCCTGCCCGATCCCATGATGCTCCACTGCTCTGCCTCTGCTGACCACCGATTGCTGATTGCTTGGTCATAAATCTGGCCCACTATCTAGTAGCTCTAGCTAGCGGTAGCTAGAGCTACTAGCTTCGTTGCTCATCATTAAGCTACCATTGTTCTCCATAACCTGGTTCCACCGCGTCGACCTCGCCGTCCAAAACCCACAAATCATGACGACCTTTCCTTATATTGTCGGGTTGAGACCAATCCAAACATTGAGCTTTTAAAGGCGACTCAATGTGGAAGTGTTTTAGTATTCCAGGTTTTTGTTTGGTGAAAGAGTAAAGAGAGGCGTTTCCCTGCAGCCGAGTTGCATCGCTGCTCTGGGCGAATCTGCACAACGTTCAGCAGAGATTTTAACGTAGCTTCTTTCCTCACAACCTCATGTTGTTCATGTTTTTATCGGCCCGCAGCTCGGCTCATAAAACCTGATGGCACAGACAGGACCTTCATGGTCCTTTTTGGCTGCTCATATCTTTAAATTCTGTTTTATTCCACCTCATCTGAATGTGTGAGTCTGCTGTTTCCCTGCAGAGGGAACCGATGAAAGTAAAGAATCATCAAAATTCTGTTGGTTTTCTTCAGAACAAACAAGCTGCACAAAATAACATCCTCTGCTTGTCTGCTGATCCTAAGCAAACATCAGACCTTCAGCCTTCTGCTGATTCTCCTCCATCCACCTGCTTTCCCTGCTAGAGCTCAGAGGAAGCACACTGATCCAAACCTTTACATGTCACCACCGATCTGCTTTAGCTCCAGCCCCATCAGGCCTGCAGGGAGGATCCGTCAGACATTGATGCTCATGGTCACTGTAATGGGACCAGATCTGCAGAGCTTTAGATAGATGTGCACTAAAGGACCTTATGTCCAGGCAGCCGTAATTACACTAACGAGGCAGGTAAGAATCTGACTCCTAATAATCGGGTCTTGACAGAAAAATGACTCCACAGCAAACCGAGGCAGAGAGTCAGAGGGCGATCGATGGCGATCGATGGGCTTTTAGAGGCACAGAAACATTTAGGTCATTTCTCCCCTCAAAGCACCACAGAAATACCCGCTTCACACAGATCTAGAGCAAATAGAACCAGATGAGGCTTCAGTTGCTCTAATTATCCATCAATTGTCTCCTGCTTACAGGACTGGGAGAAAATCCTTTCAACATCATCCAAAAACTTCCAGTTTTCTGGAAGCTTGTATCAGATTTCTGCTGCATAGAAGCTGAATGCTGCTTCTCCATGTTTGGTTCTGGATGCAGAACCAGAACCAGAGGGCCTGAGAGGGCCTGAGAGGTCTTGAGAGGATGTCAGAGATCCTGAGAGGTCCTGAGAGGACGTCAGAGATCCTGAGAGGTCCTGAGAGGACGTCAGAGGTCCTGAGAGGTGTGAACCTCGACAGGTTTCAGACAATCATGAATAAACATTTATTAATGAATGTTTTCTTAATAAACCTGGTTAGTTTCAGTGTTTTATCATGAGCTACTGACTCTGTTAGTGTTTGTATATTCTATTTTTCAGAAAAGCCTGAAGGTTAATTTGTTTTAAAGGAGAAGCCTTTATACATTAATACATTTGTTAGAAAGAATGAATGAATAATAGAAACAGATGTAAACATTTAGGATGCAAAGTGAACGGACTGAGCGTCGGTCATCTGATGTCTCAGTTTCACTGTTTCCCGTTTTATTTGTCACAAAAATATCATCTGTTTTTGTGTGATGAGAAATTAAAATAATACTTCCTGCACTGTTTAACAATACATCTATAAATCATTTTATAAATTCTTAGTAATTGATTGTAATTTATTGGAAAGGTGGTTTATGACCTTTTAATTGGTTTCATGTTTATAAGAAATATACAAAAAAAAGACTTGATTTCCAAACGTTTTTAGATCCATAAGTCAAATCCTAGGATTTAATTGTGTCATTGTCCAAAAATAAGGTTGAACTTTTTCAAAACCTTAAGGGAACTGATGATGAGTTATGAGAAAAAACCTGCACATCCTTTCAATCTTCACACTTCTCCTCCCTAATCTCTCCATCTTCTCCTCCCTAATCTCTGATCCGGTTCATGTTTCTCCAAAGAAATTGATAAGATTTTGAATCTGTGCCATCAGTTCCTGTTTTGTTGGAAACGGCCTGAAGATTCAATATTCAGATTTATTAACAGAGGAGAAATAAAACGACTTCCTGTGGAAAGTTTTATCCATAACTCCGTCGCCTCGCAGGACAAACCTCATTCCAGCGGCTCGAATTCAGGATCTTTTTGTCATGATCTATATTTCATGAAGTTATGAGGGGATGAATTTAGATGAACTGGTAAACATTTCTGCTTCCTCACTAACAGACCAGAGCAACGATGTCATGACAGCAGAGCAGCTTTCGATTTCTCTGGATCTCCTGCTTTATCCTGCCATCACTCAGGAACGAGACAGGAAGACACTTGAATCCTCAGGGCTCTCCGGATCAGAGCCAGAGACCAGAGCCGGGCCCCGGAGGGAGAAGGGACTCCTGTCCATGTGACCCGCCTCCTCCTGATCGTCTCTGTCACATTGTTACTGTAGCTGCAAAATGTCCTCACTTTTGTGTTTGAAAACTTAAACAGTCAAAAATTGACAGCAATAATTTGCATTATTTAGACTCAAATGATAAACAACAAAAATTGTGATAATTTTTGGAAATAATATTTTCCCCATGTGTTCAATCATTTGTAAATGTCACAAATCTAAATGTGTAGTTAGCATGATTGTGATGGTTATTTTTTAAAGTTTTATTTTTCTCCTTACTTTTCTTTAATTTATTTAGCTTTTTTGCATCTTGCTTAAAGGAAAGAATAAATGGACAAATATTAACAAAGCATAAAGCTGCTTTGGAAGCTGATGACACACAGAGGCAACAATCTGAACTTATTGGTGTTAAGTCAGACTAAGGTTTGAATGTGGTGACCTGGGCTACTACAGTAGTAGCCTTTACTCATTACCACTGCCAGCATCACTGTTGCTCTAATAGTTGCTCTGTGTGTCATCAGCTAAAGACAGTTTATGATTGTAAAGAAAGTCACTGGCTATGTTTACTTCGTGAATGAAATCGTGTTTCTTTGACTTCTTCTTCTTCCTGTTCTTCTCCTCCTCCTCCTCTGAGGCTGATGACGCGCTGAGGTCTGTGGAGGAAGACGAGGAGGTTGGAGATGTCGAAGATGAAGAAAGAGCCCAGAGCCTCGGGGCGTTGGAGGAGAGATGTCTTAGTAAAGCAGAGCATTAATTGGAAGCAAATGTAATGGTGAGTAATGGGTGGAGTTAAAGCATTCAATATGAAAACCACTTAAAGGGACTGAAATCTCACACCTGAATTCTGATTAAACATATAATATGTGTTTATTAAACATAAACACATATATCTTCTTGGTTTGCAGCAAACTTCATCTCTGCATCCCTGAAACCGCAGTTTGCTGAGGCTCCACAATGATGCTGAGTAAAACGCCTCGCAGTGAACAGGAGCATCTCAAACTGCTCCAAAAAACTGCACCAAAAAATCCCCAACCGTTTTGCTGTTACCTGTCTCCACTACCTGGCTCTCCAGTAGATGCTCGTTCCTCCGTGGCTCCTTTAATGTGGTTGAAGGACGTCCTCATCACTCTTCAGCTCTCTGTTGTTTCCTCCAGGTATTTTATTTTGGTCCTGAAGGTCTTCAGCTTTTTGTTTGTCCAACTCTTCAGCTTGGACATTTCCACTGCCCCTGTGGGTGACCCTGCACGTCTGTGTTGCTGAACAAATGTGATCCTAATATTGATTCAGCCTTTGCTTACCTGCATCCCAACAGCGTCCCTTGCTGCAAACCGCCAGAACAAATAAATGGTAGACTGGCAAACAAAAGTGCATTAAAGGTCTGAGAACAAGTAACATTGTCACTATGAGCACAGCGATTCTGACCAAATATGTTTTAGGCTTCAGTTCATATAAGCTACAAATGTTGTTATTCTGAATGCTTTTATACGTTTTACAGTTTGATTCACTCTGAGGTCATTCGAAGGCGACTTTTTTCACTTAATGGTCTTTATTAATAAGCTTGAAAGAAGCTTATTAATAAATAAACAGATTGCAAACAATTTCTCAGATGTAAAACCACAACCCAGCCTGTGGCTGCATGAACACTTTCTTTTTTATTAACTGGGCTTTTGGAAGCTGTTAATGTTTTCTTCTTGGCACGCTTTGGGCCCCTGGGGGCCGGTGCTGCCAACCTGGCTATTGCTGCTGTCTTTGCTCATCCCTTCATGAATATAAGGCCTTCATGTTTAACCTACATTCAGCAGTAGCTCATCGTTCCAGTCTGGTTTTAAATGGTGTCTTCAAGGTGTTAATGTTTTCACTGACCTGCAGTCATCAGATCTCACAACCAGATTGAACAAGAAGTCCAGACCAGCTCCAGATCAGATGAAACATTCTGCACCATAAACTTCATCTTACTCAACTGAATGCAATAAGAAGCTTTTTGCAACAACCAAAATTTGATCTGAATTATTCTGATTCTTTGCACCATAAACCTTTGACTATATTTCATGTAGGAAATATTTCTCTAGAGTTTCATGTTCAGCTGGCAGAACTGAGCTTAGAAACGGTTTTGTTAAAGATGACCTGCACTAAAACTAATAAAACAACACAGAGGGCGCCTGACTCTCCTGTTCTGGGTAAAATGCCAGCGTTCAGGTCCAGGAGGTCAGGAGGTCAGAATGACTGCAGAACCGGAACCACCTGGAGACACAAAGGCTGCAGTCCAGACAGTAAAGTCCAAGCAAGGAAAACCTCCTGCTCATCCAGTATGCCCAACGTCTGGCAGGCAGCAGCGCTTTTATAATCTAACCACATTTTAAATTAAGACTCTGACTTATTTCCCTTTCCTGCCAGCCCACTCCCTTTATTGCAGCCAGATATTACTTCTGTGTCCCAACTCAAATGGAGACGGATGGCAGGTGAATCGTTTCCATCCTGCTGAATATCAGGGACAAACTGGTCTGAGCTGAGCTGGAGGAAGACGAGGAAGCAAAATAAGCATCAGCTTGACCTTTGACCTACTCCACTGACGAGCACACAATAATGGAAATACGAGCACACGAATTAAACACATTAAATTATAGGCACAACATTCAGTGCAGGAAAAATAAAGTGGTTGCACTTAAAAGAATTCCAATTAAATGTGTTTGCAATGTATTAGTAGTTTTGGCAGTTAACTCTGTATTACCATTTATGACTGTAATTTGCATATTTACACGAGGAATATTTAGTTTGAGACGTTTTCCTGCAGGAGGCTTCAGTGGGATCTTTGTGTTTCCATGCTAGCAGCTGAACTTTGAGGAGATCAGGCTGCAGAGTCATCAAAAGTCATGAGCCATCAAACACATCGCTAATGACTTCACCTGGTGCGACCTGCACTGAAAGCTTCTTCTGAACAAACAGGAGAAAGTCGGGACAATGAGAACGAAAAGGTCAGAGCAGGAAGTCCAGGAACAAGTCAAGTACTAAGAAACTATGCAAAGAAAGATCTTATTGCACCCAAGAAAACTCCATGTTAACAGGCTCATTTTTCCTCACCCTCTAATGTTTTGGAGGATTTTCTTTGCCGCCGTTTGGAGTTTGATAAATATCCCCGTCACTGTCACTGACAGCTCTGCTCAGTTTTCTTTGGGCAACACCTTGAATGTGCCACAGGAAGTGAATAATTCAGCAGAATGGAGCCGTAATCTGCAATTCATCAAAGTTCACATGGAGGCTGATTTACGTTCAGGTTCGGCTCAGAGAAGGAAAATCCTGTGTCTGTTTGATGGAGGCCAGTTCTGGCTCTTCTAGACGAGGAGACAGTTTTAACACTCTTTCTATTTGAATGTTTTTCATTTCAACATGAACATGAATTTTGTTTTGCTATCTTACAATTTATTTGACTCACATTGTTTTAATTTAGTCATTCCTGTAGAGACTTTTCCTAAACGCTGCTGCAGATTCTTCCCCAAACAAACAAAAAAATCAACAAAGTGAGACAAAAACTCACCCAGATCTCCAGAACATGGAGTTTCACCTCTTAGCACATTTATCTACCTGCCCCAATGCATTATGGGTCGAATCTGTCTTGATGATTGTATTGAAACATCCTGTCTGACACACTGGCCCCCGGCGTAAAACACAATGCTAACAGTGTGTGGGGGTGTTTATCTGCAGCATTTGATAGGAAAGCCCTGGTAAGCAGGATGATGGATGGAGCAGAGCAGGCAGGATGGAGGGATGATGGAGGTAAAGAGGCCTGTCAACACGGCTGCTGATTGGCTACTGCAGCTGACAGCTCCTCCATTCTGCAGCATTCATGCTTGTCTGGATATTTATCAGTTTATGTCCCACAAAAGCCCCACGTCTTATTTGAGATGCTTTTGTGCAGCGACTTGCCTTCTGCAGCAAATCAGGAATTTATAAGAAAAATCTGCTGGAGCTTCGTGACCTTACAGCAGGTATGACAATGTTTCATTCACTGCAATCCATATTGAGAAAAGTATTTTACATAATAACATATATACAACTTATTTCAAACAAGCTTTTAAAACAAGAAAACATGTCGTATATAACATTACTAACTGACTCAACAATTATCAGAAATGTGTGGTAAAAAACTATGTTGTGGTTTTTCTAAGCCTGTTCAAAATACTGTTCAAGAACCAACACATAAATTAGATTAAACGAAATTATTACAAACCGACTCTCACTGCAACACCAGGAAATCTATCAGCCCACAAGAAAGTAGTGATAATAATAATATAATGTAATAGTTCACTGGTATTGTGAAACGTTACGTTTTTCATGACACCTTTTTTTCAGATTTGAGAATCATCTGAGCATCAGGGGGTTAAACTTTAATGCTCTTTTAGTGCCCAGATATTTATCTGCAAAATGAATCAGAAATGATCTCATGTACAGTAAGTTCAAGCGCTCAGAATGCAGAGGTGAGTCAACTTTCATGGGTGCAGACAAAGCGTTTGCATAGGTTAAGTAATATCATCCTGGTATTGTTGCAACATTAACCTACATTTATGTAAGATATCGCATGTGATTTAATTATGGAGGCTCTATTCTGAAAAAGGTAATGAAGTAAAGGAAATACAGGAAGTGTAGCATCAGAGTGCAGCTGCTGACACTTCAGGAGAAGACGGGAATCTTGAACTGTTTGAAAAGGAAACAGAAGAACTCAGCTGAAAATACTCAGAAATGTCTGAAACTCGACTTTTTCTCCACGTTTACTGAGGCGAGGATCTGGAACATGCTGCATATTTTTGTTCATACTTCAGGACCCGAGTGTCCATCTCTCCCCCTCCAACCAGAGAGGCTTTGTTGTAATCTTTTAAGTTGGTCTCAGTGGTTCTCCAGGTGTTTTGCAGTCAGTAGCATCAGTTTAATATGCAGTGCAGCTGTAATAAAAGGAGAAGTGAAATCCTGAGGGCCAGTGAAACATTCAGCCCCACAGATCAGCCTTAAAGCTGAAAGTTCATAGAAACCTGGATTTCTAATGACCAACATGTTTTATTGTTTTTAATTTAATGTACTTTGTTTCTCTTTAGACTTTGCACCAGTGTGTTTAATGTTGCCTTTAGATTTTTTAAGCTTCTATGTTGTTGAAAATGTTCCAGTAACAGCAGGATTTTGCTCCCATCAGGAACAGTTTGAGTCTCTTCACTTTGGTTCTGTTAAAGAAAACCTGTTCAGGCTTCATGTGTTTATGGATTCAGACGGGGTTAAAGGTCATTTCAGAGGGAAAACACAGTGAAGTTCATGATCAGGACAAATCTGATTTCATTTTGTATTTAGAAGGAAAATGTCCTGCTGAGAAAACGGAGACAATGTAAAAACAGCCGGGAGTTTCATTTATTACTGTTTCAGTTTCTAGAGGAATCATTCATTTGGAAAACAAATCTTTACTTCATTATTTTATGAATTTATTCCAGGTCATTTTAGACAGAACCATATAATCCTCTGTGTTGTTCTCTGGGTCCATTCTGAACTTCCTGGTTTTGATCCCATTCATCCTGATTAAACTGGGAATCCCGTCCTCAGTTATTGAACAGCCGGATCCTCACAGCTGCTCCCCGGTTCTGTTGGACTGTAACAGAACCGCAGTTGCTTTGACCAAATGAAATGAGATGATAAGGAAGATGTGTGGTTTTCATTTCCTCTCGTTGGGCAGAGAGGGTTTCACCCCCACCAGTCGTGGTCAGACTGAGAAGGTGAGACATTTTACCTGGTTTGGCTCTTTAAACTGCTGAGTCAGCGTTTTTCTGCTGACACGTCAGTCTGATGGTTCTTTTGGGTTCCTTCAGGACTTACATCAGTTCTGTAAAGTTCCTCAGATAAAAAATATTTAGAGTCAAACGTAAGTAAATGTTGAGAAAGATTTTTTCAGATTAAATATTTCTAATGGAGCCATCAATATAAAAGTCACCACAAACAGCCTAATTAATTATTATACGTCTAATAATACATGTCACAAATATTCAAATGTAGAAAAAGATTGATGTGCTCAGATTATTTTATTTGCTGTATAAATGATTTAAAATATATATTTAAAAATATCTTGTTTACTGATTATGGACTGTTGCATCATAATCAGGTTTTAACCTCTTATTGAAACTACTTCTGTATTTTCTTTGATTTTATTATTATATTTTATCAGGACATGTTTTTTATTTTTTTTATTTCTTCTTGTTAACCTTATTTTCTATTTCATTATTAATTCATATTATCTCTAAATGCTGTTTTTTAAAGTTTTTATTAAGAGAATGTTATCATTAAGCCGTGATTACTTATAGTTTTATTTTATTAATGTAGGTTTTTAATGTACATGAAATATTGTGATAGATTTCTTGAAGCTCTACGATTGGATTCAGATTTTTTCTAACTTTTTTATTGAATAAATAAACAAATGATTGAACCTGTGTGTTATTTCCAGGAAATCTTTTAGAATCATCCGTGTCTCATCACTGCCTCTTTCCTTTCTTTGTGTGAGAAAACTGGAGGTGGAAACAGAACAAACTGAATCGGACTGATTCTGGACAGCACGTCTGAACTTGAGCCGTTTCTCTCCTCACACCTTCGATGTAACGAAGCTGCAGATGATCTGCAGACGGCCGCTTCCAGCAGGTTGTGTTTACAAAAGCGTACAGGTTTCTCTGCCCTCCGACAAATTGACCTTTCTACGCCTCTCTGCATGAGACTCAGCAGTAAGTCACACAGATATCTGTGGAAGTCCTGGATTTGGAAAGTAATGACACAAGAAAATGAGATGCTACCAAAAGGGTTTGGATCTTTTGGTTGTTCTGTTATGCAGCTGTATACATTTCTCTGGTATCTCCAGCTGGAAGCTTTGCAACGACGTCACTGAATCATCAGAGGCACCGTGATGGATGTGGGACGTACTGAGCAGAGCAGCTGAAACAAGGAGTCAAACCAAATCATTTTATCATTAATCTTTTGTTGATGAAAGAAGATGGAGGCGGTTGTCATGGCAGCCAGCGTTGTTCCCACAGATTTTACAAAGTAAACGTGAAACATCAGAGCGACTCACAGAAAACACATGAATATGTAAGAATCTTCACTCCTAACCAAACACAGTGCTTTACCTGAAGCTAAATGTGTCAGACTCTTCGCTTGAGTCATGAATGTTGTTTTACAGGAAGACGGTCGTCGGTTCAAGTTGCAGCTCAAGTTTCTGTATGAGTTTTCCTCTCTGTGAAAGCAGGAGTTATTCCTCTGAACAGTTAATCTTTGGCTTTTCTTCACCTTAAATCAGCTTGGTTTCCATTAAGCTGTTTCTGCTGCAAAGATGGACTTTAGTCAAAGGTAAAACAATAGTTTGGATTCATCACGTCCTGAAACTTTATGATCAGTCATGGTTCCTGCAGCAGATCATGATGGAGGAAGGCTAACAGAGACCAGCTTCATTCTCAAGGTTTTACATCTTTCCCTGCTTGAACACATTTGCAGGAAGTGGTGTCATCACCAGCAGGCTCCTGCAGAACCCGATGACAGGCTGAGGACACAATTTGAGTAATTTGAAGCAGAAACGTGTCTAAAAAAGGGACGACACTTGTATGTCACGCTACTCACAGACACAGTTGACAGGAACAGTTTTGGACTGAAAACAATGTGGGTTGCAGAAGAACATCAAGTTTTTCATGCAACTTTTCTCACTGAAACGAACCACAGGCCTGAACCTCACCTGGCTCTGACATCTCTGTCTCTGCTCGTTCTTTAGGAACCTTTATTTCCTCGTAGTCGTCATATTTTCTCAGCCCTGCGGTAAAAGCATCGTTTGGAGCTCCTGTTAATCACCTACATTTCAGAAAAAATGAGCTGTGAAAACACTGACATTATTGCTGGCCGTTTTCATGCTGAGCTGCAGTAATTTCTGACCTTCAGGATTGTTGGAAATGTGTAGGTGGGAATTAAACACAGGCATGCCATTAAAGAGCCGACTAATGAGTCACGTTGGCTGCACCAACATACTGAATGAGCCTTTTCATTTATTCAAATCTCCATCAGGAACTGATATCATTTGATGAAAACATAATTACTGTGAGCATGTTTCCAGTGTTCTGCTTCCTTTGTTCCCAGTTTTTCTCTCATTATTAAATGACAGTTTCCTTTAGGAACAAAGACTGTTTTCAGTCCTACTGACGTTCACACAGAAGAGCGGTCATTATTAAATACATTTTGTGATAATTAGCAGAATTTGTGAAATTGCGTCTCTGAATTATATCATTTTCAAGTTATTTTACCTTGAAAGCAAATCTCTGAGTCTTTGCATCTCATAAATTGGCTTTGAGTAACAAATTAGATTAGCAAATATGTTGCATATGTGCAAAGACGTGGATTTCAATATTGATGCAGACATCAGTAAATCTGTCAGGGACTCTGGATATCTGTGTCTGAACCCAATCCGGTGATTTTCCTCAGTATGTTTAAGATCAGGGACGTTTCTTGACTGCAGGGCAGAGAAAATGACCATCAAAGAGATAAATGCTTATTGTAATTCAATAGTTAGTGATCACCAATTGATCACTAATCTCTTCTCTACTTGTGTTTTCATTGACCCTGTAATAATTGCACAATTTGGAATTACGGAAATATAATTTGCTTACTGGAAATACGGCAATTTGAAAAAAAAAACTTTTTGCAAAAAATGTTTGCAATGAAAAACTTTTTTTTGCATAACAGAAATGATGCAATCAGAAACTGAATGTCACTTCTGCCAGAAAAGATGGGAGACGACAGGAAGTGGGAGGATGACGACAGGAAGTGGGAGGATGACAACAGGAAGTGGGAGGATGGCGACAGGAAGTGGGAGGATGGCGACATCAGGCTAATAGTTGAGACACTCGGCAAGAACATACATAATAAAGATTATGAATTGGTCCCATTCAGCCACATTCAGTCTGTTTGTTTTAAAGTCAACTTTCTGAGCTGATGAGGATCCATTTGACATCACAGCCATGTGAATCTCAAGACCAAATTAAAACTGGAAGAAAAGGAGTTTCAATATGTTTTCAGGCTTCAAACATTATGTTTTTGTTTATTTAGAAAATAAAATGAACCTCAAACATCGTCTCCATAAAATCCTTCTGATAGTTTCCTTCTCAAACCCACCAGCCAGATTTTGATGTTCAAATTCTTAAATAGATGCATGAATTCATCACAGCTCATCGTGAGAGGATGAAGCCATCGACACATGCCAGTCAGATCTGTTAGCCTCACTGCTGCAGACAGAGATAATTAAGCTGCAGCAGCCGAAGCAGCAGCTGTTCCTCCGGCTCATCAGCATGTGGTCCACTTTTTATTTTTGTCACATCACATGTGATTTCGTCACATCTGTCCTGACAGTCTGGGGACAGACTGACCAGGTAAAAACTCATCTAGTTAGTGATCTTGTTGGGAACATTGACTGCTTTGCACGACGCGTCACTGATGTTCTCTTGAGGTTTCATGACGTTTATGTAAAAAAAAGAAGAAGAAAGCAGAAATGATGGATGGTTCCACAATGTGTACCTTTTCTAATTTTGGAAAGATGAGCATGAATTATCTGATTTGATATCAATATCACTTGTTAATTTCATTTTTTCATTATTTGTGCAATATTTGAGGAAACGTTGGTTCATTCGCCTGGTGCCCATCGATCTGCAAACTCAAACTTTACTTCAGAAACGTTTCTTCTACATGTCTTTGGTGTTCGTGAACTCCTCCTGATAGCAGGGAGTATCCAGACAGACAGACAGCGACGGGAGGAAGGAGTCCCATTAATGGCAGCAGAAATAAAAGCAGGAGAAGAAGAAGTGATGCTAGAGGCCAAGGGAGCTCATTACTGCAGCGCTGATAACCTCCACGACTCTCCAAACACGCTCAGATGATTGATCAGAAATCTGCAGAGAGCAACCGGGACTTAATCAGCTGGACGGATCCAGATTTACTTTACTGTCCTGGTGGAAGGGAACCTCCAGCTCAGCGTCAGGACGCCTCCTGCTCCAACAGGTTTTCCTCTCATCCATCGATGCAGGCAGTTGATCTAATGCAGGAAAACATGCCAAGCATCATCAGTACGTCTGGCTTTCACAGCGCTGCTGATTCCATGTGAAGAATCAATGAAGGCAGTGAAAGTTTCTGCTGCTGATGTTTTATTCATGAGGAAGGATTTATTATCAGAGCTGAGGGAGGAAATCGCTTGTGATTATTTCTTCACACTGCTGACAGTTTTTCAAACAGCGTTTTATGCTTAACTTTAAGACCTGATCATTTGGGTTCAGTGGGGTGAATTATTCTGTAATCTGTACAAACTGATCTAATCCAGGCAGATTCAGAAGTAAGTTTACATCCCAGCAGTTTATGATGCACATGTTTAATACAGACCAGTGAGGGGCGGCTCTCTGCTCTCTTTATGGAGGTTTTACAGGCTAAATGTTAACACAGGCTGGCATTCTTTACAACTTTTACTGTTCGACTCTCTAGACATCAACTTCTAACCAAATCCTGAGACGCTGCAGGATTGTTCAGTCTGACGAAACTGCTCATCCCAGAGTGACCAGGACCTGAGATTACAGCTGTGCAATAATCCCAGGTCAGCATCTGGACAAGCCACACCTGTGAGGAGGGATGGACGAATCAGGAAGGCGAAGAGCAGGATAATATGTGAGATATTTGAGTTCAGTTTATGACAAAATGAAATGTTGCAGGGTGGATCATCTCCATGGTCTTCAATCAGTCCAGCAGGATCAAACCTTTCCAAGAGAAAATTAGTTAAAAAGTTAACTAATAATTACCCAAGCGAAGCCACAAAGTGTTCACTTTGATTCTGATCTAAAGTCTTTGTCAATGTTGTTGTCTGAGGGAGATTGCTGCAGTGGATGATTAATAAATCAATCTCTGTTTGAATCCAACTTAACATTTTAGAAGAGGAAGAACCAGAGTTTGGTTTCCATGAAATCTGAAAACTGAAGCAGTTAAATGTGTAACAGAAGAATGAGTTTGATAATAAATCAGATTTTTACTAAAAGGAATTTCAAAGCCGAAAACTCAACTCAAGGTTTTCATTCTAGTATTCACACACCCAGGTCTGAATGAATAAATGAATGAATGAATGAATGAATTTTCTAGTAATAGATTTTCCTCGGCGGTACTGAGAAGCTTTCTGTCGCTCCGGTCCATTTACCGCTCCTCTGATGCTTCTGTCATGTCTGTGACTCTGAGGCTGAATGGCCTCCTGTTGTCGTGACCTGAGAGATGAAAACGTTTCCTGGAGATTTGACTTTCTGCTCTGATTCCTTTCATGGCTTCCCTTCTGGAAATCTCCTCCTCATCGCAGCATTTCAACAAAAGGTGCAGCTATAATTGACTTCTTAGCAGCTCGTCATGCAGCTGGAAAATAAAAAGCTTATTATTGTTTTCAGGTATTGCTGTGATTTTCTCTCTATTTTATTGGACCTTTTTCATGTTTGTTTTGTTTAGTGGCAGAAAATTAAAACTTTCTATTCAGTGAAAACATGTTGCACATAAAAAGTGGATCAATCACTAAATGTTTATTAAGAACATCAGAAACTCGTTATTTATTGCAAAGTAAATTATTCAGTCAAGCCAGTTCAGCTAACAAAGTAAAACAAACTAAAGGAAACCAGAGGAGCACATCACCACAGCTATGCTTAATTTATCTAATATATATTATAAAGTTTGTCCCTTGATAAAGTGACAAACCCATCAGCATTCAACCACACTGAGCAATAAACAAAACCGCCATGAAAGACAAAAACACATTTTCTTCTAGGTTATAAGATTAAAAACTGTTTAAGAATGTAATTATTTTTAAGGTTCATTTTGCTTCGTCTGATGGTGACATGAACTACTTCCTGTCACTTTCAGAACCATGTGAACAAACTGCAGAGCCCCCTAGTGGAACGGGAGGGCTGACTCCAACACGCTCCTACTTAAGGTTAAAGGTCAACAAGCCTTTAGAAGTTTGGACAGCAATGCGAGTCCAAACTTCCTGTGTTGTTAAAATAAATGCTTCAGCGTTCGGGGAAAACAGGAAGCAACTGATGTTGGTTCCATGAACATCAACACGTAATGACAGCACGAGGTCCACTCCGAGAAATACACAAGTTTTCTCTAACAGTCATAGGAAGGAAAATGGAAATGAAGCAGGATCTGATGTGAATGGAATATGCATCATGAAAGTTATTTTAATATATAAACGAAGCAGTAGCTGTGTGCGTCTGAACACATGCAAATAAACAAACGGTTTTAGACTTGCAAATGTGTCTGGCTGCAGCTAATGGCTGAACCCTGACTGGCCCGTCACTCTGTTTTCCTCTGAGGGGATTTTAATGGACCTTCTGCCTCATCGCCTGCTGACACTAAAAAGCAACGAGAGCAGCAGAGAGAGGACACATCACAGCGGAGATAATGGTGCTCCTCCATGTGGGATTTTTACTGGTGTTGCTCAAAAACACAAGGATTAGTTTTACATTTAAGCTGAGGAAGTAAAAGTGAATGTAATGGACTGAAGGGGAAGCCAGTGATTCTGGTCCAGATTCAGGATGCAGAGGACTGAGGTGAGGAGACTCACCAACATGTTCAGCAAACCACAGACACAACTGCTTTAGAGTGACTGCAACTGAATAAACACGCTGCCACGTCCCTAAATGACCACCAGCTCGTCTCACTTCTGCAATCACAGTGTTTGGAGACGATGACCTTTCACCACCTGCAGACCTGAACCTCCAGCTTTGTCAACTGGGGGATCAAATCTCCTCCATGGTCTTTATCACACAGAACCTGCATTCATCTCTTGCTCTACATAAAGTCCCACAAACTGGTAGAGAAATCCATCTCACTGATTGATACACAGAAAAACCTGCAGCTACTGTCAGTAAATTGGCTCTGGAGGATTTTTACATGTTTCAGGGCATCTGGAGTTTTGGCCAATAATCCTGTGAGCTGATTGTTATTTAACATCTTTACAAAAAGCTTTACCAACTCTACCTGCTTGTCCCAACAAAAACTGAAAGTAATGTAATTATCAGAATCATGGCTGGTTGCATTCGTGACCCTGGAGCAGATTTAGCTGGTTGTCTGACATGTCAGCTGCTAATAGCAGCTTCAAGGCAGCGTTAGTTTGCTGATCTCTCCTCTCTGCTGTAGCTGCAGCTCCAGCCCGAGGGTACAAGTCGTAAATGGGGTCGTGAAGTGGTCAGAGCGAATCCTTTCTCTCCGGTTTACCACAATCTGGTCCTGGACGGGTGGCAGCATTACAGACTCTTACTAAACACAACATGAATGGCGGTAAAAGTTAAACCACTGATCAGTGCAGTTAAGGAGTCAGTAGAACCTTGTAGATGCAGGTTGTTTCCTTTACCTGGAGTTAAAGATGCTGCTGATTTACAGAATCAGCCAACACTGAGTGCATGTTGTAACAGAAATGTTATGAAGATGTGAAAACATGTTGACTCTAACCTGAGAGGATCTGGAGACGATCCTGGTGTCGCATTAACCTGCAGCAGCTTGTCAACCCAAACCAGTCAAACACACCAGACACACACACCACACACACACACCGGACACACACACACCGGACACACACACCGGACACAGATCGGACACACACCGGACACACACACCAGACCACCAGACACACACCGGACACACACAGGGCACACACACCGGACACACACCAGACACACACACCGGACACACGCTGCTGCAGAGCTGCTCTGTCTCTCTCATTAACAGCCTTTGACTCTTAATCAGTTTAATTAGGCGGCTGTAAAGGCCAGCCTGAGCCGGGAGTCGGACCTTTGTGGGCTGATTTAGACCCGCGGTGACACAAATGTTTGTCTTCCAACATCACCAGTGGGTCGCTGCAGTCGGTCCAGATCTGCGGACCTGGCAGGAAGTCCAGTGGCTCCATCCAGAAACCAAGAGCTTTTCTTGGAAGCACAGACCAAAACTTTAATGTGTCCCTCTGAGTCTGGCTTCATGTACCTGACAGGTTGAGCAACACCTTGCTATATACATATAAATACATATACATATATATTTACCATATTTACCGGACTATAAAGCGCATCTCACCCACACAGTTTTTTTTAAACTGTAAACCTACATCTACAAGCCGCGCCGGGCCACAAGCCGCTATGAAGGACGCAGCCCTGCGTCTCCAACCCGAACCACGCAGAGCTTACCTTCAACTTGAAACCTGCATCACATGATTCCTCTGGTTTCCATGATGAGGTGGAATGAGTTTGAAACGTTTCTCCATCGTGCTGCTGCTAGCATGTGCTAAATGAAAGTTAGCCCTTTCTTCTTTGACTTCCAATCATTTACTTCCTGCTAGAGAGCCCCCTGGTGGTTGAAGAAGAATCCACAGAAAAGCCGCGCCGGGTTCAAATCGTGGGGAAAAGTAGCGGCTGATAGTCCGATAAATTCGGCACACATAATTTATCTATCTAAATGTGAACTAATAGAATCAGCCAAAACTGTGCATGTTGCAACAGAAATGTTATGAAGATGTCCCAGAAGCCAAACGTTTAATGTTTTTTCAGAATTTGAAACACACCTGCATTTAATGACCCATTAAAACAGGTCAAACGAAACAACATCCAAACAGAAACAGGAATAAGGTTCTTCATCTTATTAACTATTCATCTACACAAATGTTACTGTAAAGAGAATAAACAATACAACATAAAAGGAAAACCCTCCATGTGTTGCCCAGTGACGCAATCAGTGACGTCATCACCAATATAAACAGGAAGTGCTGTCTGGCTCCGCCCACCTGCTCTGGCTGTAGCATCTAACACAAGGGTGAGTATAAAAGAAACAGAAATAATTTACCAAAAATGTGATCAGAAGAAACATTCGCATTAATCTAATGGTTCAGTCATGTTAGTATGAAAAAACAAATGGCTGGGCAGAAATGAAACATGCAAACCACAACAGTGAAGCAAAGTTGGAACTGAAGCATTATGGCTAAATACAGAAAAATGAAATAAATCAGAAATATGCTTAAAGGACGTAAATAAACACAAACTGAACCACGTTGTAGGATTTTAATTTGTTAAAATGTTTTCACTCATAAAAACATTTATTATGGTTCAAAAGCAACTCTGATCAGGTTTTAGATCAGGTTTTAGATCAGGTTTAAAGGAAGTCGTGTTTCAGCTGAAGTTTCAGATTCATAATTTAACAACCTAAGAAGGCCTCAATGTGCCGATCCTAAATATGAACATGGCTCATCTGACCTCCTACTGGAAATGGTTGAATATTGAGAGAAAAAAAATTAATTAAAAAAACAAATTTATGTGACTGGATCATAGAGGAGGCAGCCATGATGATGATGATGATGATGAAGAGGAGAACTCCCCATCTTTTCTTTTTTCTAACCGGTCTGGATGAATTCAGCCTCTTCTTTGCGTTTCTTCTTTTCATTTTGCTGATGCTGCTGATTCTTTCTCTGATTCTGACAGTAATTTTATTTCCGTTCTGCATCCAGGGAGCAGAAATAAACAAACTGCCAGCATCTCAGTCAATCTGTCCGTCTGACTGGACTCGGCTCCGGCAGCACAGACTCTCCTCCTCTGTCATTTTTGCTCTGGCTGCAGGAATGCTCCTCTGAATGAATCCGAGTTACGGACTAAGCTTTATTTTTTTATTCTGAGGCAGGATGCTTGACATTGTTGACTTTCTCAGAGGCAATAAAGTAGTACTTAATGTATTTCCTCCTGTGCTCTTGGTTTTGTTAAATCACCTTTTCATTCAGTAAAGTTTGGTTTTCTCCTCTCGCTCGCTGGAATTCCTGAAGCTTGTTCATTTTTTGACTTTTTCTTTGTAAAAATAGATCATCTTCAGTCTGCCTTTAGCTGCTCAAAGCACACAGTTAAACACTTTGAACTTTTACCAAAACAGCAGAGATTCACATAAGTATTCATAATGCACCTTCACATGGAGCTGGATGGATGCTTTTGCTCATAATAAGTAAAGTTTGGTTGCAAACTGTCTAGTTTAGCCAGAAAGCTTCACTGCTGCTGGAAACACTGAGGCTGAAAAACAGACAGATTTTCTTTTATAAAGTAAAATTTGAACCACTTGTGGGAAAAGTGTTTTTTGTAGCTGATTATTGTCCTTTTCACTACAGAATAGTCACCAAATAAAGAATGTGTTACAAACCTCGGATGTTTACGTTTTCATCATTTCCTCATAATCTGACAGGACTGATCATAACAGAGACAAAACGAAGAGGAATCGGGTCGTAAAGCTGTTTGGATCTGAAGCAGATCGTCTGTTCAGACGCTGAGCAGGTGATTTATGATTCATTCAGTCCCATAAAAGCTTCTGACGTTTTTTTCCAGGCGAGTAACTAAAACTGTGTTCAAACCAGTGAGTCTTAACTCCTTCATCTGCTGCAGCCTGATCTGTTCAGGCTGAACCCAGGAGACGGTTCACCTCCCACTGATCAGCCTCTGATCAGCTTTTATGCTGATTTCATTCATCAGATTCACATTTTCTGCCGGGTTTTTTCTTTAAAGAGTTTCTACCAGTGGAGGAGGCAATGGCATCGAATCAGCTGGTAAAGACGTGACATAAAGGCAGATAAAACAAATCAGCTGATTGGCAGCAGAGGTAGAGCAGAATGTTACATTTAACACTTGAAGAAGCAGTAATATGCTTTTAAGTCGGTTTTCTTATCACTTGTCTGTTGGAATCAATTTGTTTTTTTATTTTATGTAATTTTTCCGTCCCAAAAGAAAACCTACCAATCCTCTTTTGCAAGATTTAGTTCTATCTTTATTTTAAATCCTAAAAATATAGATATACTTGTAATTCTTTGATGATTAAGATACATTTTTTTTAAAGTATCTCAATTTATAAAATGTCTTTTTCTTCAAAATGTCATAAAATTTGAAGAAAAAGCAAAATGGCTCTTCAGGTTATAAAGGTTGCAGATTAATATCAGAAATGGTCAAAATATTCAAGACCTCCCAATTCTCATTCACTTCATCTCCATCCATCCTTCACTTCTGTTCATCTTCAGCCTCTTTCTTCCATCTTCTGTCTTATTATGATTCTTTGTTGGCTGTAGCGCAGTCAGACTCCTCGTTCAGCTCGTTGTTCTCTGAAAGCTGCTGCAGGTCACAGGTTGGTTCGTCCTTCTGTTGTCTTTTAGGTTCAGCAGGGAAAAGATTAACGGGAAAAATACAGAGTTACTTTACATGCTTTTAACAGTAAAACCTGAGCATTTTATTAAAATCGGACATTTCATTTCTTCCTCTTGGTCAGTGGTGCTGGTTAGCTGGTTAGCTTATTTAATTGGATCAAATCTCTTAATTATTGTCTGTCATTTTTTGTTTGTTTTATCAAAACAGTTTTCCGGACTGAGAAAGTCCAAACGAGTTAAATCTGATTTTTTATGTTTGATTAAAAAAAAGGATCTATAAAAGAAAAAAGGTAAAACATGAAGGACCTCGATAGTCATGTTGAGCTCAAAGCGCTTTAATCACATTCACACACATACATTCACCCCGACATGCAGGTCGGTGGCGACTGAGCGCCTTGCCCAGCGGCAACATGTGGCTGAGGAAGCTGAAATCGAACCTACAACCTTCTGGTCACAAGACGACCGCTCTACCCACAAGCAATAGGTAACGTAGGGCTAGCATAGGGCTAACGTAGGGCTAATGTAGGGCTGACATAGGGCTAACGTAGGGCTGACATAGGGCTAACGTAGGGCTAGCATAGGGCTAATGTTTTCACCTCCTGTGAAAACACTCCTTGTTGCAACTTGCCTGAGAAAACCTCCGCTTGTTGTCTGCTCCTCTCACTCTTTCTGTCTCTCATTCCCAGGAAGCAGCCTGACTCCTGTTGGAAATGATAATTCAATTATGCTAGTTTTAACTTTAAGCACATGTTTAAATATTTGACAGATCAACATTATCTTGAATAGGACTCAATTTTAAGTTAGATTTAGAGTCATGGCTTAATCAACATAATCTGATCAGTAGAAGATAATTGTACCAGTTCTTAGATCCAAATCAGCCCGTCTTGATATTCTAGGTAAGAGGACGGCTCTGAGCCATCAGCCTCCTGCTGTGCTTGGAATGCAGCCAGCATCTGTGGTGGGACAGCAGGAGGGGGTCTGCATAGAGATAACTGTTTCCTGGACCCATATAAGGATTGGGGCCTTTTGTTATGTGGACACCTGAAGAGAGATTGTAGGATCTCACACAGAGGTGTGGAATGTTGCTTCTTTCAGGACTCATTTGAAGCAACTTCCCTTTGAAATTTGAAACTTAGTCTAATTAGAGAGCAGGAACCTCCCAGACTGCATAAATTAGAGAAGAGACACACCTTCCTTTAAAAGCTGAAAGAGCTGAAAGAATTAATCAGATCGCTGGGTGCGGAGGAACCGGCGCTCTCCGGAGACGCAGCGCGTCTCCTTATTGGTCTCTGTATTTGTGCATTTTTCTGTTTCTTTCAGGTGATTGATGTCTGTCTTGTGGTTTTGAGTTTCTGATGATTCTGGTGTGTTATTGGTGTGATTTGATGCATTTGTTTGTCTGAATAAACTCTGGATATGATTGAAGTAGAACCGTGAATGTTGTGAACTGCCCTTACGCACCGGGGAAAATCCTCGACCCGGGAACGAGAGAGGAGACAACGAGCTACAGGTGTTAATCATTATCCTCTCAATACTCCGAAATCCAGATTCCACCTGCAGCTCCAGCCTCAGTTCGTTTCTGTCGGAGACACTCACCTCACAACTCCCGATTGGATCCTGCTCCTTTCCCCCCCTCTGAGAAGACGTAAGCCGCCACACCTGTTGTCCCCACCTGACAATCAGTCTTCCTCTGATGAAATCACTAAACCCTCTCTCCGCTTCCAGAACCCGATCCGAGAAGACCATCTGCGAGACACCTGTACTTTGGTTGCTGTAAATAAAACTCTTAACTTGCTGTTGTTTCCCGAGTTTGATTCTGCATGTGGGTCAGAGGTTTACCCTCGAACATGACAAACATAGGGCTAATTCAGCTCATTTAGTTTCTTAAACTCTTTTGGGGGCGATTTACAGTGACCCACTGACCTAGCCTAAATGTTTTAGGAGATGTGGGGGGAAACCGGAGCACCCGGAGAAAACCTACGCAAACACGGGGAGACCATGCAAACTCCACACAGATGGTCTCTGTGAAGACGCAGCGGTAACCGCTTCACCACCGTGCTGCCCACGTTTTTCCAATAGGGAGGGGATCTATTTTTTGGTTTGTCAATGGGGAAAAACTTTGCCTTTTTAAATTCTTGCCGAAGCGTCGCATGGCGCCCCGAACACACAGGCTACCACCGCCGTGCGTTTGATTCCTGCCCCAGGCTCCTGTCTGCATGTCTGCATGTCCAAATTAAGAACATCAGGTAGGTTCTTCTTTGTCTTCGCTGTTTTTGCTTTTTCTTTTCTTAAAACCCAGAGCTTTTTTAATTTTTTTCCAAATCAAATGTTTGGGGGGTTTTTTCTTGCCATCCTGCACAGTTTCAGTACCGGGATTGTTCAAATCCTCCAGGATGACTTCTGTAAGGATCTCTGTCTGGTCTGGTTCTGTTGAACAACCCGGTTCTGGTTCTGTTGAACAGCCTGGTTCTGGTTCTGTTGAACAATCTGGTTCTGTTGTACAGCCTGTTCTGGTTCTGTTGACAGCTTGGTTCTGGTTCTGTTGGACAGCCTGGTTCTGGTTCTGGTGAGGTTTGTTCTGGTCCTCCCTCCTCTGGAACCTTTTTGCTCTTTTTTCTTTTTGTCAAACCCAGAACCTTTTTTATTTTTTTCCAAATCCGAAGTTTGGGTTTTTTCTTCCTGACATCCTCCACGGTTTCAGTACCGGGATCATGCAAGTCCTCCAGGACGACTTGTGTCAGGATCTCTGTCTGGTCTGGTTCTGTTGACAGCCTGGTTCTGGTTCTGTTGAACAACCTGGTTCTGTTGGACAGCCTGGTTCTGGTTCTGTTGGACAGCCTGGTTCCTTTGAACAGCCTGGTTCTGTTAGACAGCCTGGTTCTGGTTCTGTTGGACAGCCTGGTTCTGGTTCTGGTGAGGTTTGTTCTGGTCCTCCCTCCTCTTGGTTTAGGTCTTTAGCCGGGTCCACTTGTCTCTCTGCGTTTTCCTCCATCCTGTGGAAAACTACGATCTGCAGTGATGGTGTTTCTGGAGCATCTTGTTCCTGAGCTGTCGGCTGCTGCAGCTCCTCCTGTGAAACGTGAACCTGATTCCGTTGGTTCAACATTTGCTGCTCTCTGTCCTGCAGGGCTGCGATATCTCTGGACATTTTGTGGAAGAGCTCCTCCTTCTCTGCTCTCAGGCTGGTGATGAGCTGCAGATTCTCTTGCTCTCTTTTTACCTTCTCATCTTCCACCTTCTGCTGAAATGTCTGCATTTCTTCTGTCAGGTCAGAAACATCTCGTTCGTACTGGAGCTGGAATTCCTCGTACGACAGCTTGACCTGCGTGAGTTCTTCCTCCAGCCGCTCCTTGCTCTTTTGGAGGGATGTGGTCTCTTCCCACATTTCTTCCAACAGATTCCTCAGTTTCTCTACCAGCTGTCCTTCACTGAGGCTCTCTTCTTTAGGCGTTTCCGTTTCGGCCTCCTGCCTCACCAAGTCAGCTTCATATTTGGAGCGCAGCTCCTCGTAGGATTGCTGGAGTTTATCCAGTTCTTCTTGCAGACTCTTGCTTTTCTCCCACTCAGCCTGTATTTCCGCCACAAATGATTCCTGGGTGAGGAGGTAGGCCACCTTCAGGTCCACGAAGTCTTGCTGCAAGGACTTCTTCTCCTGGTATCTCACCTCATTGTGAACCTTGGCAGCAATGGCTGCAGCTTTAAGGACTTCTGGGTCGCTGAACCTCTGCAGTGTCTGAAGTTCCCTCTCTACGTCTTTGCTCTTATTAATAAACTCTTCTTTAAGAGCTTTCTGCCTTTTTAACTGGGCCTTCGTCTCATCCAGTTCTGCCTGCTGGTTTAGGCGGTCTTCTAACCTTTCGGCTCTCTCCTTGTTCAGAAGGAACCTCAGTCTATCAACTTCCCTGTGTAAATCATCCGGGTGGGCAGGAGGGAACCGGGCCTGGGGGTTTTGTTGGACTCCCCTTCTCGCTTCACTGTGGTTTCTCGGTGTATGATGAGACATTTTCTCAGAAATATAATCCTGAATACAACCACAAAAATTGTCGATTGGTGAATTACCTGAACGGTCGATTCCAAAGAGCTTTGCCAATGTCTGAACTAGTCAGTGATATTGCAAGCAATGAAAAATATGCAAGATTCTGTTGCATATATACAGTTGATGACATCACAGACTGCTTCGCCTATGACATCACAGAGTGCTTCGCCTATGACATCACAGAATCTTCCTTTGCTGGTGGAGTGACATGATTCCTCCACCAAATATCTCACTCTTTATTCTTGTTTACATTCAAAATGGTCCATGATTCACTTGTTTTTATTCCATATATCAGGGGCATCAAACTCATTTTCATTTTGGGCCAGATCAAAATCTGAATGTTCTTAAAGGGCCTGTTCTAGATAGATAATCCACTTCAGATTAATCACATTATTTTAATCCACTTCAGATTAATCACATTATTTTAGCTACTTCAGGTGAATCTACCCTCCAGCTGACCAGGCGGAGCCTGTTATACGTACGCAGGTCTTTACCTCATTGATAGATTATCCTAATGATCAAATGGGTTTGGGATCTATAAGAGATGATATCTGATCACTCGGACCCCCAGCCGGCCGCCGGCCCCCTCTGGGTCTCAATCAATACATTTGATTGGTTTACTCTTTCTAAAATTAAGTCTTCTCCCTTTTTGAGGCGGAACATTTTTTTTATGTGTTTAAGTTGTAAGAGTTTAAGTAACAGAAACGTATAAATAAAATATCTCCATCCACCTACAGAAAAGAGAAAATGGTTTTTAATTAGTTGTTGCAGTGAACTTTATAAAAATGACATATTAGAAGCTCCTTGAAGTTAAAGATGTGAGGCTGCAATTGATTGATTGATGTGTAAATTTCTCATTAGTGCAGAAAGTTTTGCAAAGTTGGATAATAATCAGACACGGTTATTCATTAGTAAAGTCCTTTATTAATTAATTAGATTATCACATTAATTTATAACCAGTTATTCACATTGAAAATTGAGAAAAGCTCCAAAGATCATAAAACTTAATTGATTTGAAGTGTTTTTTTAATCTTGCCATAAAACATTCTGCAAATGATCTTTGATGAAAGTGAAAGATTTTTCTTTAGCGTCTAGAAGAAACTTTACGTGCATGATTCAATAAAAAGATTCCTCTAAATTTAAAACAAATCCTACATTTGGTTTAACAAACCAAAAAGTTGAAACTCATTTCCAGTCCAGCTGGAGGACGCCAGCGGCTGTGGACTGGTGGATGCTGGTGGAGGTCTCCGGTCTTTAAAACAAACCAGAGACCTTCAGTTCTGGAGTTTAACTCAGAAAACAAGCCGTTCCTTATCAGCTCCTGATTTTATTTAAATCTAACCTCCAAGCATCGTTTCCTGCGATGATGAAGCCTCAGACAGATGAAGCTCTCCCTCTCTGGAAAGCAGCATCCAGGTGTTGCTAATCAAATGTATTGACTTACTGATCAGTCAATCAATATCAGGTTCTCTATAAACGTTTTGCTGCTCTAGTTGGACAGAAAAGCTGCTCCTCTCTAAAACGATTACAGCAGCTGTAGTTTGGCTTGGAAAGTTTCATCTCAACAATATTCTTTGTTCATGTGAAACAAACCGTTTGCATCGCGACACACAGTGGAAACCAAATGATCACTTTCATTCTGTCGGCTGCAGCCAGATGAAAACGTTTTTATTTTCATCCCGTATCCAGTCGTCCTGCCTCTGCAGGAATAATAACCAACATAAAGTCTGAAATCTGCTGCCAACCTCAGACAGGCTGTGATGAAGGACTGGATTCATCTCAGACATGGTTTATGTTGCAAAGTGATGCCTGTGAAGCATGATGGGTTCATTTCAGGAGCTGGAGGGCTAGCTTTACTAAACTATAATTTCCTGTCTGGAAAGGTCAAAAAGGTCACAGAGCTGAGAAATGAGAGGTCAAATAGAGAGACAGGAATCTGGACCCTGATTACTCATTTGAGCAGAATCAGAAGCTTTGAAGACAGCAGCATCAGTGCAGACAGGGAGCATGAATAACGAAAGAGAAGATGTTAAATACTGGGAGAATGAACACCAGAGAATGCATTAGAAACAGGTGCAGCTGTGAGTGGAGAGCCGCAGGCAGGCTGAGGGAGAGAGAGCAACAACTCAGCAGAACATGGAGGAGGAAACAAACCGAGGAACAGACAGAACCAGAACGTACATGTAGAAAAAATGAAATAAGCACAAGAAATAAACAATGAAATAAATATAAACTTTCAAATAAATAATGAAAGTTTTATTTTCTCATGTTGGTGTTCATGATAATTAAACATTTCACATAAGATATTTGTTGGGCTCTGCAGCCATTGGAGAAAAGCTGATTCTTTATTATTGTCTTCGCTGTTAGAGATTAAATAATCTGAAGGATTAGATGTGGATTTATCTCCTTCTGTGGCGGCGTCAGTCCAGTCAGATGGAGCCGTATTGTTTTAAAAGCTCTCAGGATTCCAGATGGACCAGACATTATTCAGAAACCTGTGCAGCAGCAGCAGCAGCTGCAGCACAACAGCAGCAGCTCCAGCAGCAGCAGCTCCAGCAGCATCAGCAGCAGCAGCAGCTCCAGCAGCAGCAGTCCAGCAGGCAGAGCAGCTCACAGCAGCAGCAGCAGCTCTGGCACTGTTTAGATGCCACTGAGAGATCTGCTTTCTAACACAGCATCCATCTTCCTCTGAGCCAGTTTTTCGATCCATGCTAGCAGCATTACTTCTGCTTTAATCCACTGTATATCTTTTATCTGGGTTGTTTTTCACTGGCCGCTTCTTCAAAGAAAATCATTTCTTTAAGACGTTTCAGCAACTTGCAAAGTTTAACATAAACACGTCCACAGAGTGGAAATGTTTAGAAGTAAATGATCAAATTTGAGTTTTTCATGTTAACAGCTGAGCAGACGTGGCTTTAACTCATCTAAGATACTGTAAAATATGAAATTGTATTATTATACATATATAATAATTATTACTTGCAATTCTATGTAAATTGCTTGCAATAAAACAAAGTGTGGCATTGCTGAAAATATATTGATTTGTGCGTTAGATTATGATGCTTCCTTCCCACCGACCACAACGTACCCCGAACCAAACAGACCAGGCTGCAGCAAATCTGAGCTAAAGATCCCGTCTTCCCTTCCTCCCCTGAAGTCTCTGCACAGCCTCAGTCCCCAAACCCTGCAACACAGGAGGAAACTGTGCTTGTTTGTAGACAGACTATATTCCAAAACTCATAATTTCTCATGCAACATGAATATGAATCATGAAAGACCAGGCTCCTCTGTAAGAAGCTTCAGCGATGCAGAGAGGAGATCCATCATCCTGTTTCTCAGGTTCTGATGATTTTAAGATCTTGCTGTGTGGACGAAACATTGCTAACTAAATGGTTGCTGCTTTCTGCTCAGTTGCAGAAAATGTATATATGTTGAATTGTTTTGTAATATTCTGATATCATAACCTCTTCTGACTCAGTGTGCGGTAAACGGTTTTAAGTGATAATCATCAACACGACGTTAGCTTCAGTTAGCTTCAGTTAGCTTCAGTTAGCTTCAGTAGCTCTTCTGTCATTGACGACTTCCTGATGTAGGAAGATCTTTACAGCCGTTACCTTGAAATGATTTAAATTTTTACCTTAAACCTGATGTGAAGTAGAAGAAATGTCAGCGTTTCATCACAGCTGGACAAATCTCAGTCTGAAGTCGATGGGACTGAAGGGAAAATGTTGAGGCTCCTTCAGGTTGTGTATTTTAAATTCAGCAGAGCACAGAGGTGATGTTTCCCTGCAGGGCCGTGTTATTAACCCTCTGATGGCAGAAACGTCCATCAATGCAGCCGCCGGGCTGCGACTTTAATTATTATTCAGGCCGTATCTTTGACTGTAACCATGACCACAGTGGACAAAGAAGTTTCTTATCGTGCCAAAAGTGAACGGATCTGAAGGCCAGAGAGCAGAGGAAGTGAACGGTTTGAATGTCGTTTAACTTAGTGAGATGCTGCAGATGTTCAGAGGGAACATTGATGTAAAAACCTGGAGCTGGACTCAGGTGACATGAATCTGCTTCAGTTTAAATGAGTTACTTTAGATCATATTGTTCTGGACAACAAAAGCAAAACCTGTTTGGATTATTTGTATGAATTAATTTCCAGTTCTGTTGGATTACAGCAGTTTGTCATGAAGTCATTGGGGAATGAAAGGTGATCAGTTTTGAGAACCTGAGGATTCTTATTTTTGACTTTTCAGCCGGTTTGGTTCTGTTGGTTTGGTTCTGTTGGCAGCAGAGCTGATATCTGAGGTTATAGTTCTCACCTTGACCGTGGTGGATTCGTCTTCAGTTACGACAGGATGACATAACTGGATGTACAGGAGTCGATGACATTGTGCCAGAAACTCTCTTGCAGTTCTGCAGTGAACTGATGCATCAGAAACGACCAGATCAAACCGAGATGTGAAGATTTGAACTTTGAATGGGTCTCATTAATTCAGAGGTTTTGCAAAGTTCAGAAATGGCAACAAATGTGAAAGTCCAACATGCATCTCAGTTCTAAATCAGAATCATAAACCTGCTGCCTTCTCGTCAGCCTGTGGCAGTCGGAGGGATGTGCCGTCGATTCGTCCTTCCATAAGAAACTCAGGAGCCCAAACTGCAAATCGATAAGCTGTCAGAACCAGAACGTATAATCAAGCTGCATTGATTGTTTGATTTGAGAAGCTCTGACTTTTACAACCTGGACTGCTGCTGACAATCAGAGTGAAAATAACTGGATTTCCACTGAATATGTTTCTGCTTTTGATCACAACAAAGTGTTTGGGCTCCTTTCTGTCCTTTCAGCTCCTCCAACATTACTGCGTTTAACGAAGCTGGAAGCAACAACCAGCACTTACACAGACCGAACCTTTATTCAGTGATTCCATCAAACAGACCAAACAGAGAATCACAGGAACATTTATTACAGAGCAAAGCAGAAAAACAAGCAGCATGCGGAATACATAACAAAACACATCAAGCATTTGAAAGAAGGAAAAATATCAGAACATGGCAGAAAGAAGAGCAAATTGTGAAGATTTCCATGAAATTAAAGCTCATCACTCTGAGTTGAGGCTGAAGCACCAACACAAGCATGATGGTAACCAGGGGCTCAGTTAGTCCAGGCAGTCAGCAGCAATCTCCCCAGACGGCGTCTCTTTCCTCTCTGCCTCCGTCTTAAAGCCCCACAGGAAGCCAGAAAGCACCAACCAGCAGCCAGATGGAAATGCACGAGCAGCAGGATCAGCTGAAAACTCGAAACCTGACTCCTGGACGTTTATCATCCCATTTAATTAAACACAGTTTGACTGAGTGCTCATTTCTGAAATTGTTTACTTCACGGCTCTTTAATAAAAATTCATTCCTGTAATGCAATTAGACACTAATTACAGGCCCCAGAGGGAGAACGGGGATTGTGTTCAGCTCACTTCAGTTAATTCATTCCAAATAATCACTTCCTGATCCGTCAGAGGCTTTTCTGCTAACAGCTCAGCAGCCGCTAACGATGTTGGCTGGTTTGGGGGAAACCAACGTGTTTTGATCAAATAATTCAATCATTTAAGCCTCCAAAGTTCAGACATCATCATCAAGATGTTCTGATATTTGTGGCACCAGGAAGAATCGATTTTTTCTCAATAATTGGATATCGACCACCTGTTAGTAACTATGTACATAAACCACTAAAATATCATCTTTTTTCTCAAAATCCAGCTTTTAATTGTGGAAAACAACATGAGAAGAAATGGCTTTTAAATAAAATCACTTATTGCTGTGAACACTTTGCACCAGCCTGGCTGCGTAATGAAACGGCATCACCGTCTCTAAGTCCTGCTTTCTTTTTCAGCTCTTCTCTGGCTTTAGACCAGGCTATGAGGAGAAGGCTAACTTGGTGTCTGGTGAAGGATTGACCTGGTCAAATGTTTCAGATCCAGTGAGGATGTGTTTTCAGCCCTGATGTGCCGCAGCATTTCAGATCCTCTATTCAGGAGACGACGTGAAGAGATCGTTCCACCTATTCATCCTTTATCTTTGTCTGAGCAAAGCAACATTTGCAGTTAAAGTCCCAGTAGAATAGCAACGTACCATCACAGTGAGTACGTTTGTGATGGTAGGATAAAATGATCTTTGTTTTTTGACTTTCCTCCAAACGACCACATGGCGTCTGATGGCTGTTAGGGAAACGGAGTCGCTGCTCCAGCTCTCTAACACTCAGAGGTGGTGATATTTCTACCTGCCGTCTCCATGGTAACAAGATGAACACAAACCTTTCTTACTTGGACGGCATGTTTCTTTTCTTTTCTGTTTTGCTTGGTGGGGAATCGAGTTTCTCTGTCACATCAAGGACACAGAAATGTGTAGATTTGTAATTAGAAGCTTTCAGACATTAAATCAACTTTAAACAGTTACAAATAAAAATGTCTGAGTCACATTTATTTTACTGGAGGAGTTTGTGGTGACAGCAGATGATGCAAAAGTGATTCTGTTAAAACAGCATGTTGTTAATTTTGATGTTTTCCAAACTCTAATATTAGGTCTGGTTTGTCTCTGTGAGGTGATGTTCAATAAAAGACCAATTTATTTTAACTTTTTTACAACATTATACTTGAAATGTGAGCCATTTTGGGCATTAAAGGAAGGAAAGGCCTGGTAGAGGCTCTCCTCCTCTCACGGTGCTGACATCATACCTGTGCACCATCTGGTATTTCTACCTGCAGAATAGTGACACAGTGCCTGCCTAACAGAGCCACATGCAGTTTAATGTTTCAGTTTTGGGCTGCAAAGCTTCCAGTTGAGCTGAACAGACATAACTGCCTTCATATCTCCAAAGATAACAGAAGTTTGCAGATATTCCCAGGTTCCACCAGTCTACCCAAAGCCTTTGGTTGTCTATGAACCACCAGGGCGGCTGCATGTCTGTGCAGCCGCTGCCTGAACCTTTTACAAACAAACCCTCTCCAAAGGTTGGATGTGTTGATGCCGTTCCTACAGCCTCCAGTTGTTCTGTAATGTGGAGAGTTGTAGCACATTCAGGGTGTTTCTGCTCTTTTGTGTTTCAAAGAGGCACTTCTTGTTTTGGTTGTTTATGATGGTCATGATTTGAACTGATGCTGTGAATCATCCAACCGGTGCAACATGTGAGAAGGTTTTTTTTTCTGGTTTTTTCACCAGAGTCTTTCTCAAACATGATCATCGTCTCTGCAGAGGATCCTGGAAGCTTCACAGAGCCACTTCCTGCGTGGTGGAGTTCCCGTTTGCTGCTGGAGCCACGATGACGGCGGTGGGCGTGGTCTTCTTGATGGATGTCAGGTGGATGTGCGAGGTGCTGTGCATGTAGCTGGGCTGGCGTTCAGGACGGGGACCTCGACCGCATCGCAGCTGGCTGGGGAAGAACAGCAACAGTCGGTAAACCAGGCATCCAAAACCAGAGGCAGGTTTCACCACTGAAGTAAAGTTTCTGCATTAACGTCGCAGAGTGAATGAAAGATCTTTTTTTGCTGATTTTGCATGGATGATGGCAGTGGTGGGTAAACCAGTGTGCTAAAAGCAGAGCTAAGCTTTCAGTTAGCTCTTTGGCTACTTTTAAACAGAAAGTAAAAAGAAGACGTCATTTGAATTGGAGTCAGCACTTTAGGATTAGCTTCTGCTAAAAACCATGTTGGTGTAGCACTTTCTGTTAGCTGGAATATTGTTTATGGTTGGAAATTTAAGGTAACTAAATGTTCAGTGGTAGATTCCCACCTGCATGATGAAGGCATAAAATATGGGTTTGACTGAAAATACCCAATAAAGCAGCATTTCAAAAGTTAAGACAAGCTAAATCAAGCTGTAGTTCAGATTAAAGAGATCTAAACAAATCCTGAATGGGTCAAATGTCAGCCATATTGGAGGAACTCGGCTCTGAGTTTTGGGTTTTTATTAATGGAAAAACTTGCACCAGGAATACAATAGTTAGTGATATTTTATAAAAACAAAAAAGTTTTGAGATTTTTACATTAAATTCTTTATCTAGAGGATGAAGGGAAAACAAATATTTAAAACATTTGAATCTCACATCAATTCTCAGGTGTGGAATCTGAACTTTGTTCTGCTACATCGTCTTAATTCTCCGTGATGCTCTGAATCTAAAACATAAGGCGGGTCTGTCCTCGGGTCACACTGCCTTTCATCAACAGTCACAAGGAATGAAATAATAACCATCAGGATGTGAGCAGCAGCAGTCAGAGGAGGCTTTAGAAAAGAGACTTGATCACTTCATTTCCTATCTGAGGGAGTCGATTCACTAAGCAAAATGAGGCACCGGCCTTCTGGCCCTCGCTTACATCTGTCCCTGAATGCTTCGAATTTCACAAATATTCAGCCTTCTGAAAACTTTTGATTAGTCTGAAAATTACAATTTAACCTGGTATGTGCACAAGGAGAACATTCAGGACAGCAGCCTGTCGAAGCTGAGGCTGTTTCACCTGCTGCTGCCGACATGCAGGGCAGATTTACGAGATGTAGGAAACCACAGAACTGCTGCAGGCTTCCAGCAGCGTGGCCCACCGTAGCATAACGCCCTTTTTGATTGAATCAATCTACATGCATGTGGAGCAGAACTTTGATTAGAGACTTCAAATATTGATCCTGAGAAAAAACGGTGTGAAATACAATCATCGGCCGCTTTCCTATCCAATCACTGATTTGGGTCTTCAGATGGAGGCGAAGCTGCTGAAATTCAAATCGGGGACCAGAACGAGGAAGAAAGGCAGTTTAACGGACTTTGAACGTGTCTCTGATGTGAATGAAAGACGGACTGAATATTTCAGAAGCCGATGATCTGACGTCGCTTCATGAACAACCTGAAACTCGTCAGAGAACAGGTGGTGTAATGCTGCAGGCGTTTTGGCACACTTTACACCCGTTAGTGTAACTGATGAGCATTTAAACCAACCGCCTTCTCGTCGCTGACACACTGCGCATCTTTTTTTAAATTTAGAAAATGTCTGGACTCAAGGTCGTATTTTCAAGACTGACGGGTTTTAAACAGACATCTTTTAATGTCTGGCACCAGATCACAAAACCCAAATCATCTCACTTTGGGTAACTAGACCTGAGAGGAGTCAACTGCACTCCAATGGTCTCCATGGTAACCAACGAAGCAGCAAAGAACCGCTGGATGTTTTTTCTAAGTGTTTAGGCTGTTTTATGAGCAGGGACCCAAATGGAAGTTGAAAAACGTGCAGAACATGAGCTGTGCGTGACGGGCCCCGTCTGCAGCTGCAGTGACGCCGTCATGCCTCTGACCTGTTGAAGTGCCGGCGGAAGCTCTCGCTGAGCAGGTAGAGGGCGAACGGGTTGACGCAGGAGGAGGAGAAGCTGAGGACTCTGGCCACCAGCGTGATGACGAGGTGGGCCAGCGACAGGTCCATCTGGTGGTAGTGGAAGGAGCGGTACATGTAGAGCACATGGTTGGGGAACCAGCACAGGGCGAACAGGCCCACGAAAACCAGCACGATCTTGGCCAGGCGCTTCCTCGTCTCCATCTGAAACAGCAGATGCACACTTCTGGTCACATGCTTGACTAATTACTTTGTCCTCAGCTTGAACTCTCAACCTCAGCTGGAAACAAAATCAACCAAGGAACCAGGAAGTCTGTGAAGTTTGGCTAAAATGAGAAGAAGCACATTTGTAGGAGAAAACGTTCCTGCTGCTAACAGGTATCGTGTTGCTTTGCTGCCATTGGCATACAGAATGGATAAACTGCAGTGGAATAGATATTTAAGGACATATGAATACTTTTTCATCCTGCACTGTCAGTCTTGTACAGCCGACTGTTTTATACCGATTGAAGCTTTGAAAAGCTTCCAGTAAATCACTGAGCGTTCAGAACAGAATCTCTGAAAGGCTGGAACAGAAGAACACAAAGAAATCACTTTTCTGATGGAAGGATATAAACAACGTCCTTCCAGGAGTCCCTGCAGGATCTGTGAGCAGAACGATGATGAAACCAATAAACAGAAACGGTTTCGGGTCCAGAGAGTCGGGCTGACATTGCAGCCCTGTGAGAGGACCCGGCATGAAAGGAGCCGCCTTCAATCATCCAGACAGACGCCGTGCATGTGGACATGCAGAATATGTCAGGTGTTTCCTCACAGCTCTTCCTCTGAACTTCAGGAGGAACATGAGAGCCCAGAGGAACAGCTTCCTTCTGCTGAAAGTGGATTCTGGATGCAAACATCCTTTTGAAGTCATGGATTCATATTTAAAATCTGACGTTTCGTGACCAGAACCACGATGGGTCCGATTGTTGTGCTTTGGTTTAGTATCCATGTTCACTGGGTTACTGTGTTGATAGTTTTATTTTTTTTCGTTTTGCTGTGACTTCCTCCAGTCATTTGACTCGATCAGCTCTTTGTTTCCTGGTTCCCAGTAAAATGTTTTCACTCATTTTGATTCACTCAACATTTCTGGTGTCATGCATCCTCCGTGTTTTTGGCTGCTTCTTGTAAAATGTCCAACTGAGCCAAGATGATGTGATGTCAGCAAATCCACAGCCAATCAGAGCTGAGCGTGCAGACGTTGGGTCTGTCAGGTTCTCACCTGTCGGTTCTGATCCGAGTCTCTGGCGGCTCACCTGATCCAGTATGATCACAGTCATTGACACGCTGCAAGAGGATTACTGCAGCCAACTGAACAGAGGATTACGTTGAGCTCAAGTGGATTTTCTCAGTAAATTTGCTGTAATTAGATGCATCCAGCAGCAGCTGATAGTTTCTGTCCCTTAGAGGAAGTAAATCATAATTTATGTTTGTTGAAGCAAAACTCTTTCCTTCCTGAAGTTTGTTGGGATCAGGAGAAACTTGATTTATTCACATCTGCATTTATATATTGCTTTTTATCGCTGTATGAAAATGTAACTTCAAAGGGAAACTTTGATCATTCCAGCTTTAATTTTCACTTCCTTTGTAAAAAGATAAAAATAATTATAGTAAAATAAAACTCCAACAGGTGTGGCCTGCATTTTTATTCAGACCCCCTTTACTTTTTTACCCCTAAATAAAATCCAGTGCAACCAACTGACTTCAGAAGTTCAATGGCTGATTAAATAGAAACTCCTGGATAATCAAACCTCAACCTGCAAAACACAAAGTCTTACTAAATGGTTCGGTTCCCTGCGAGTGCAAATGTTTACAGGTACAAGAAGTCACTTCAGTAATATGGGAGCTTATTAGAAGTATTAATATCGGTTAGAAAAAGTACCGGTTCCTCTGCAGATCGTGTCACTAAAAATTTAGATTTCTGGATTTTTTTTACACTTAGTTAAAAAAGTCAAAACTGATTCTGTCCAAATGCGTCATCCATCCATTTTACATAAATGTGTTAAATAATGAGCTAAAATGTATGTTTTAATGTAACAAGATGTGACATTGTGACACCAGAACCCGGTGGTACCAGCATCCATACTGGTTTTATAAATGTATCTCTGCC
Source organism: Phalloptychus januarius (assembly GCA_902982915.1). NCBI lineage: Eukaryota > Metazoa > Chordata > Actinopteri > Cyprinodontiformes > Poeciliidae > Phalloptychus > Phalloptychus januarius. Next base: position 16,712,023 of record CADWAE010000459.1, read on the forward strand.
TGAAGCGTCTAATTAGAACCAAATCGCAGCGCCGCCTGTTCCCTGGAGACAAGCGGCTCTGGGTATTTGGTGACCCACCGGGTCTCTGTAGTAATAATAGGAGGAAAGTTATTATCAAGAGCTTCCCCCGAGGCAGAGCTAAGAGCCATCGGTGTCGCTGAGGCAGAAGTCTGCAGAGCCGCCCGGGAATTACAGGCCGCCTGCTCCCATTAGAGGCTCCATGGAGACAAATCGGGTCCCCAGGCGGCTGCTGGTCGCTCATCCAGGAAGCTCTCAGTTCTTATTCTTGGACCCTCCATGTGCTGAAATTCAGAGAAAGTCTGTCCTCAGGTTGGCAGTTGTTTCACAGCGGGGCAACGACTGAGTTTGCAGGTGAAATAAGGAAGTTTGAGGAAGCCGACTTCAATCCGTCATTCATCTGAACATTCACACAGAGGATCGGGTTCTGCTGGGTTTATGACCGACAGAGAAAGGAAACGACTCTTCAGGAGGTTTATTATTTACATGTTTAACCTCAGATTAACTCCAGATTTGTTAGATTTTATGAAAATGTGTTTTATATACAGATTGAACAAAGTGGAAACGATAAATGAAATGCAATCCTGAGTTGTGCCTCTAGGTGGCCTCAGCTCTGAAACAGGGAGGACTTTTGAGGACTTGATGTTTTCCTGTTTGTTGATTAAGATGAAACATTTCAGTCCAGGTTTTAATGAAATCATCTCTTTATCTCAGAGGAATCTGGAGATGGGATGAAACTTTCTCTGCAGGATTGTTTTATTTGGTTAAAAAGACGAGCAGATCATAGTTTCTATATTAAGTTTAAAACTTTCTTTAAAAAGTCTGTTTCTAAAGTAAAGACTTGAGTAATTATAAATCAATATGCTGATGATCTCAGCCTCCTTTCTTTCTGTCTGTTGTCTCCTTCTGTCTCTGCCTGTCTCTGTCTGTCTCCGTCTGTCTCTGTCTGTCTCTGTCTGTCTCTGTCTGTCTCTCTGTCTGTCTCTGTCTGTCTCCGTCTGTCTCTGTCTGTCTCTGTCTGTCTCTGTCTGTCTCCGTCTGTCTCTGTCTGTCTCACGTCTCCATCGTTCCTCTTCCTTTGTAAACATTCACCTGAGTCACCTGCAGCACATTTTCCTCTTCTTATTTTCTTTTGGCTCAGTCAGAAACGCTCAGCCCTCCAAGCATCTGTGGAATCACAACAGGGCAGCTGCCTGCTGCTGCGAGTAATGAAAATGAGTCAGTTTCCAAACGGTTTCATAATGAGCCAAACGCTTAAAACATCCACCTACGAACACAGAATAACACCAAACTAAATGTTTCCTCTCTGCCAAGGCTCATTATGCAGATACACGAGGTGAGGGCAAAGCGACAAACCGAGAACGAAAACAAAAACTTTCTGAAAGTTAAATGAAGTTACGTCTTGGAAGTTATTTTTTAAATTGTCTCACAGCTCAGTTGGTTCCCCTAACATCTGTGAAGAAGCATTTTTGATTCTGTTGATGCTGATTAAATACACGATTATTTTTGATTTGTGGAGAACCTCAGGGTTCAGTCTTTGGCCTTTTAGCTTTTTATTGATACAATGTTTATGCTAGCATGTTGTTATTTACACATTTCAAGCCATCAAGACGCTGAAACCACAATAAAATTCTGCCTATATGAAGTTAAATGAAACAATACTCCTCTTCTTTTAAGTCAGTTAGAATTAGCAAAATTATTTATATAGGTTAAATGTTGGAAAGCAAGAGATATTTTTATTTTTAGAGATTAATTTAGCAAGTTTCCATCCATCAGGTCAGTCTGAATAACTGCCTGAAAACTGTAAATAATAAAGTAACTAATTGTTTTTTAAATTGGAGAAGTAATCAGCAGTTAGTAACTAATTACTGTAAGTAACTTGACCAGCAACGCTGACAATCGATACTGAATAAATATTCAGTGGTTTCTGTGCTGCAGCGTCTGATGGTCAGTGATGAAAGGCGAAGTTGTCTGAAGTTTTTTCAGTGATATTTTAGAGAAGCATTGATTCGATCTGGAGTCGGTGCTGATGTTGTTTTCTGTGCTGTCAGTGTTTCTGTCCTGAAGGACACCTGAGGGGTGGAGGTGTGATATCAGGCAGTGTGACTCGCCGCAGACCAGAAATTCAATCACAGCAGTTTTTATTTCGATTTTTCACTTTAATGTGAGCGTTAAAACGTGGAAGGCTTCATCCATTAGATGTTTTATTACCTGAGGGGAGGATTATCAGTAGAAGAGGCTCACAGGCCATAAAACAAACCACATTAAGTGGATATTTTTATGTCCTTGTTATCAATATTCTGTTTTTTGTTACAGTTGCAGAGCCGTTATAAACTGGAATTAGATTTTCTTTTATCTTAAAAGTTTTACATATTTTAACTTGAAAGACGCAGAAGTTTCTTTCGCAGAAATTATTGTTAGTTCATCACATCATCATTTGTTTCTGAACGGATATTTGAAGGTCCAAACTGCATCATTTCAATCAGGTTGAGATCTGGACTTTGACTGGGCCATTTCAACACCTTGACTTTTTGCCTTCTAAATATGCAACTATCTGTGTGGTGATGAGGCTTTATGATGGCCTGAACTTTGACCTTCCGACTCATAAACCTGCCTGCATGTTTTCAGGAATGTTGTTTTCATCTCGTGGCGTTTCTCCTCTCTTAGCCAGATGGTGGCGCTGCAGACGAGTCACAGAATGTGACTCTCCCATCTGTGTTGAATTTTCCGAGACATAACGGTTTGTGATTTGCTGTTGGATTGTAAGCTGATTCCTCGTTTAAGAAAAGGAGAGAAACATGTTTGTGTCGCCATGTATTCGCTGTAATTCCTGTAAATGTAATTATTTGTAAACCGTCAAGGATCATTATGAGTCAGGAAATCAAACTGGTGCAGGAAGAGTGAAAATCCATTAATCAAGTTATTTTTATTTCTTCCATCCAACATCTATGAAACAAACTGAACTTCATTTTCCTCCTTTTCCATTGAAGAATTTCTAAAAAGCATTTTAGTCCTCTCATATTGGCAGCGTTGTCCAGGTCACCCAAATGAGAGACTTTTACTGTGAAGGTAATAATCCTGGTGACAGCAGGAAGATTTTCATTCAACCTTAAAGTCAGACATTCAATCTGCTGCATTAAATCTCTCCGTCCTCCATTTCCTCCTCCTCTGAGTCGGAGCGCATTGTGTTTGCCATGTAATTCATCTCATTACTGTTGAACCCGCCTGCAGCTTCTCATTGGGCAGCGATTCCATCAGAGCGTTTCTAAACCGGAGAAGCTCTGATGCCCAGATCTGCTCATCTCACCGGGTCAGCAGGCGATGCGGCCGATTCAAACCCAACAAGGCTGCAGAGCTCATTATGTCCCCAAAGATTAGAAATGCAACGAATCACACACACACCCACACACACACACACATCCACTGGAAAACAACAAACTATATCCAGAGATTACAACTAAACTGAAAACCTCAGTGTGTTTAAGTTAACTCAATAAAAGCTGTAATATATGTAACTAATCGCAAACAATCACATTTTGATCAAAAACTATATATCAACAAAATAAGCAACATTTTTGCTGGTAAATTATTGAACAAATAAAAAGCAAATATGTTGATTGTTTCAGTTTCTTCAGGAAGTCTTGATCCTTCATGGAGCTAACAGATGTAACTGTGGACGCTAACGTTAGTGTTGGGTCGTCTGATGCTGCAGCTTCTTTATCACTGAGACGCTAATTTAAACTAGCGTAGCTTTGCTATTAGGCTAGCTCCTGTTAGAACAACCTGAACACAGCTAACCTTTTTACATCAGATCGTTTTTGAAGCATGAAATAACCCAAGAGAGGCGGCTTAGTTCATCCAAAATGTCAAACAACCAGCAGATCTCACTGCTTTTTAAAAAAGTTACATTTTTAATTTGTCCAAAGCCAATGGTTTTATTATTTTGCCATAAGGTTATGACTATAATATATTTTTCCGTGTCCCATCAGATCATTTGTTTGAAGCAAAACCAGGTGAAGCAGTTTTATCGTCCATCGTTTTGTTTGCAGATGTCGTCTGAGTCAATTAATTTTTAACGCCCTACATAAAATCTATTGAACTTAATGAATCGATCAGTTCAGTTACAGTTAAGGTCAAGCAACACAACACACAGGTGTCAGTCTAACAGAGATCAGAACAGTGACAAGATTGAAAATGTTCAAAAGCCTAAAAATATTTTTAAGAAATCAGCTACTTTTCCTCATCCATCTTCTGTCGAAGGCAACATTCACCTGACCTCCGTGTCATGAGGGAACCCGAGCATGCACCAGGACAACCTGCAGCCAAACATCCCTGCAGTATTCTGAGATCATCTTCATGTGCCTCAGTGACCTCTGCAGGTTTTCAGCAGAGCATCAGGTCAGCAGTCCGACTGATAAACCCATTACGATGAGAGAGCGCCTCAAGCAAGACGTCTTTAGAGCCTTCTGGTGCTTCTTGCTGTAAAATCCTACTTAGTTTTAAGTTTCTCTCCACATTTTATCAGCATTAGAGCCTTTCGATTCTCTTGAAGTCCAACATCATCTCTCTACATGGTTCGCTGTTCGATGGGGCTGAAAATCGATACGCAGTTTTTCCTCCCTGAGGGACGAGAGGCAGCAACTCAAACTGCCGAGTCGCTTTGCATCTTCACCTGCAACATTTCATCATCATCATCATCATCATCATCATCATCATCACAGCCAATGGAAGCTGATTTACTCCCACATCCTGCAGAAAAGTCAGACTGGATCTGCTGTCTGACCGTAAGAAAGAAATTCACCCGACTGCTGGCGAAAGACGCAGCATATAAAATAATAATCAAACAGAATAACCACAGCCTCTTCAGATTTACTCTATGAAGACATAAATGTGTTTTTAGGTTTCGGCCTGAGATGAATTCTGCAGATTCACACGTCAGTTCTTAGTCAGTCTCTGAAACGGCTCTTTAATCAACATGGCCGCTCTTGGTCTCACAAGGACACAAAGAAACATCTGCAAATGTTCCTCGTTTCACAATCCTCCAGAAGCTTCCAGTGGAAACATCTGTGTTTCCTTTAATCATTTGTTTTAAGGAAAATAAATGCTGATAACGAGGAGACAGGAAGTGGTTGATTCTCACCAGGAGTTTATAAAGAGGTTCTCCAAACCCAGCTTTTAATTTGGTAGTCCACTTCCTCTTATCAAGTGTTTTAGCGAATTACCTAAAAATATCTGCAAAACTAAATATTAACTTTATAAACTACATATTTAGCTTGCTGCCTAAACATCTGGATTTGACTGAGCCCTGCTGTTTAACCAAATCAGGTTTTATTCCTGAAGCTGGTTAGGAAACGTCTGAGATTAACATGTTAATCTAATCATCTTTTATTACTGACTCTATTGGTTTTGCATGTTTTCTGTTCCTGGATCAGGTTCTGGGTAAAAACGGCCCAGCAGAACTTTTCCCAGGTTCCTCCAGTCCTCCTTGACTGGAGATGAAATGATTGAACTGGGTTCTGGTTCTGTTCTGCAGCCTCTTCCCACTGAGAGTCTCTTGAACACCTCTACCAAAGCTTTTCTAAGGTTTCTTAACCAGACGCTCCAAACAGCGCCGTGTCCGTTTTCTCTGAACTTCAGTGAATTCAGCTTCCAGGTGAATTCATGCCATTAGAGCTCAGACTCTGTCAGATTCGCCGTGAGCTGCGGTTCTTGCCATATTTTCCTCTGGAGGCGTCGCAGAGACTCCGGCCTCCTCTGATTTATGATGCCTGATGTGTTCTGCAGCCGTGGGGCTGTTAATAACTCAGCTCCTCCTCCCGTCCTCCATCCGTGAAGATCAAGATTGTGAAAAGTGATTCCTCACTGTGACTGACACGCTGCCTCCCACTGCAGCCTCTCACTGCAGCCTCTCAATGCAACCTCACACTGCAGCATCCCACTGCAGCCTCCCACTGCAGCCTCCCACTGCAGCCTCCCACTGCTGCCTCCCACTGCGCCTCCACTGCAGCCTCCCACTGCTGCCTCCCACTGCTGCCTCCCACTGCAGCCTCCCCTGCAGTCCCAATGTTTACTGCGGCCCTTTAGGGACCTCTGGGAGCAAACAGCTGATGACCGAGTCTTCCCCCAGAACAATTCATAGTTTAATAAAATCTTCCTGCATGATGACAGATCATTTATTTTAATCACCTTAAGTACATTCAGGCTTTTGCACCTAAACTAACCAGATGTTGTTTCCCTGAAGTCCTGAGGAACATTTAAAGGAGCAAGTGATGACACTGGGAACCGTTTCTGGTTCTGGTCCCCCTCAGTTATTTGTACAAGCTTCTCTTGGAAGGTCTGTTTGCACCTTAAAGCACTCAGTGTGTAGCAGTTTGCCATCAATAATTCATGGTGTGTAAAGCAGAGATGTTGTTGGATCCTAAACATGGACGACTTCTCCTCGCCAAGAAACGTTGGATTTATTCCACAAACTGGGAAATATGATGTTTTTATTTCTATTGGTATTGATTCTTGATTCCCAGACAATTTTAATATTGCAATATAAAAATGTTGGCACTCTCTGGTCTCACAGTCCTTGGTTGTGGCTCCGTTTGTTCAGGTCTGTTCTGTTCCGGTCTGACCGGTCAACCGACCGGTCAACAGACCGGTCAGACCGGTTTGGACCTCCAGGGTCATTGCAGAAGCTGTTGGTACCTCTGACGATGTCGGCCGGTACCAAGTCCTGCAGTAGAGTGAGGTCAGAGTCCTGAAGCTTCTCCATCAGGATCAAAGTCCTCCTGATTTCACACATGGCCTTACAGTCCATGTTCTAATGTCAGGTTTGCAGAAACTTCGAGCTGAAACCAAACTGATTCATGTGTTAACAAAGTCCTGCCTGCCGTTGCAAAGCCTGGTGTCTCTCTTCTCATGTTCATGCAGAGGCAACAATCCCAGCGTCCATTTTGTCCTGCAGTCTGTTACTTCCCCTCTCCAGCAGGTTGGGACCGTTAAGCTTTTTGCATGTCACTAATATGACCTTTAACCCCAATCTTGTACTCAACCAAACCAGGTAACTCAGAGTTTGGTTTAATATCACCTCATTAAAAGGAAACTTGAACATTAATGCTGAATGTGTGACTGAAGCGCCTCATGCTGAAAGCTGCAGAAACCTACCTGTCTCTTCGTGTGCTCACTGACTTCCCCCGGCATGTTGTAGGCACTCTTGATCAGCGTGCGGGCAATGTGGTAGTAATACACTGAGATGATGGTCAGAGGGATCAGGAAGTAAACCAGGAAGATCATCACAGAGTGGATCTTGGGATGCATCTGATTGGACAGCGGGTAGGGGACGCAGTTCACGAAGGTGACGTTCATGTTGTCCCTGTGACCCTGAGGAGGCGAGAAACACGAGGAGAGATGATGGAGAGGGGAGCAAGTAGACTGAGACCATCATGAACCTGAGGAGGGAACCACACAGCTGTCACTTATTAATAGAGCATAAAGGAGAAGAAAACCAGTGTTTGATGAGAAAAACCCCACAGAGCCAATTGCAAGCAGTTTAAAGACGCATCGAGTCTGATCGAACAGAACATCAAAACATGTTGGATTTATGGGCAAACCGAAGCAATGACTCATGAAACTATGTCTGCTGATGCCTCCATCATCCTGCTAAAGGTTTCCTGCTCTGGATTTAATGTTCTCACTTTAATGTCTTTAATGTTCTCACTTTAATGTCTTTAATGTGAGGGGGTCTGGGGGCAGCTTCTTCTCCACATAAACAAAACCATACAAAACATTTGTGTTTTAGTAAAGGAGCCCATTGAGACAGGCGATGCTGAGTGTTTCTGATTATTCTTCGATTTCTCCATTCCTCTGAAGAACCCCAGGCAAAAAAGCCTCTGCATGCAGCTCAGATGAGACCAGAGCGCTTCGAATTCACAGCATGGGGCATTTGAAATCAAAAAAATAAAAACTGTGGAACAAGTGGGAAGCTCCTCCACTTCACAGCAGAAACATCGTTTGAACAGGTTGGACTTTTCCTCACTGAGTCGCTGTTTATTAGACCTCATCAGAAACTGGGACTCTGCAGATCTGCAGGATGTAACGTGAGAGGAAGTAACAGAAACATGTGTGGGTGAAAAGTAATATCTCTAAAGAAATGAAAGCAGTGAAATACCAAGTTCTGGTTATTCTACAGAGTCATTGAATCAAATCCAAATGAATCAAAATTTACTAGAATTTTTACAATGGCACCAGAAAATCTTGAAGAACTGGATTTTAGGAAGGAAAGCTGGAAAGATAAATGCAGTTTTTGTTGTACCTGCATGGAAATCACTTGTGAGAAAATGGCTTCAGGGACGGCCAGCAGGACGGACAGCAGCCAGATGGAAACGGCCTTCAGACAGGTCCAGAAGACGGCGCTAGATGTCTGGATGTCCATCGGGTTCACAATGGCCTTGTACCTGCAGGGCAGACAGACAGATGGAAGGAGAACCAGGAAGCAAGAAGCAGATAAAACCAACCGCTGGGCTATGGAGGAATAATGACTCGGACTCTCACTGGAAAGAATTAGAGTTCTGCCAAACCCCAGGAGGAGCAGGAAGTGTCTTAAACATTCCTCCTGCTCTGAATTTAATCACTCAGCATTTGGAAGCAAGGCCAACATGGACTGAAAGGCTTTACAATTCAAATCCAGAGCAGAAAATCTCTGATTGGCCAGAATAAAATCATCCTGAGAAATCAAGCTCAATGGGGGAAATCCCAGAGAGAGAGCTGACGTGAGATGAGAATCGAGTGGCGATGCGACGCACAACGAAGTGTCGTCACATGAGATCGATGACTCTGCAGTTTTGTGGCTCGAGCTCAACTTTAACCAGGCCTCAAACTCTCAGCTACTTTCTTCCTTCCTCCAGAAGATCTTTTTCAGTCTGACTGCAGAATTCGATTCTTTGTGGCCATTGAATGAATAGAAATATTTGATACAGAATCTCTCCTGTCGGCCGACCCAGTGCTGATTTTGCAGAGTTCACTGAACACCAGCCGAGGATTTACACATTGAATTGTGCTGCCAAGCAGATGGCATCTCTCCCCACCGAACAAATTCAAGTGAAACATTTGCATTAAGCAGACGATCCCTGTTCATGTGCAGAACTCTCGAGTGATTAGCTGCCAAGACAAAAACTGCTTGATTACGGAAAACAAGATGAACAAGAAGCAGGAAACTAAAGGTTCAAACACCTGCAGATCATAAAACCACAAATTTTGTCGACGTTTGATAAAATCTCAGTGAGATACAACGTCTTCAGTTGCTGTGTGAGGATGTTGCCTCTGACTGTTGCCCAGTCCAGGTTGTCTTTGACCTTATGACCCCGCTAACGGCGTCCTGGATCAGTGTCATGACGTCAGCATCTGTTGTCCAATAGATCAGCTGATTCTCTGATGCTCAGCCGTCCTGAGAGTCACGCCTGCTCTGTCCTCTGCTGCAGCCTCAGTACCAGGCAGGACTGAACCCTCTGGATGTTCTTTAGAGGACGGGAGCTTTTCAACTCTTTTATTGCAATTATGAGGTAAAGTTGTTTTGGGCAAAGTGATGCCCACTGCCTTCATTTAGTCCCCACAGAAAACAAGCACGTCTCTCATGTAGAAAATGAGTCTAATGGGGTCACAACGCAGGAGTGCACAAAATAATTTGGCCTTTTTAAGCCATTTGTCAACATCAGAGTTTTAATTTGGCCATAAATCTTCCAGCGTTTCCAGTCCACTGACTGATGGTCGTAACTTCAGCTGATGTAGCTGATGCAGTTGATGCAGCTGATGCAGCGGATGCAGCTGATGCAGCTGATGCAGCGGATGCAGTTGATGCAGCTGATGCAGTTCCTCAGACCAGCAGACTAATGAGAATATCAACTGACCCATAAACGCTGAAAAGACTTATCTGATTGCATTCATTAATTAAAGACTATATTAATTAATAATGTTCATCATTTACCTTCCCTGACCTCTTCATGCTTTGCATAATGGGCCAGGAAACAAGCAGGACAAACGTCCACAAGTTAGAGAGACGAGAAAATGAGCAATAATATAAATACAGCTGCACACTGAGAGGCTGCAGCAGGTTTTACCGTTGAATGAAGGATTTCCCCAGTTCAGCGTGAGAGCAGCTGCGACCTTATTTGAAAGCCTGATTGTTCAGCACAAAGCAGGTAAATACTGTGGAACCAAACAGAACCATGTCAATGTCTCGGCCGTTTTCACCTCATGCAGTTGACCTTTACACAAACTTTTGACAGGATCAAACCCCAAAATGCTTGTTGAAGCAGGCCTCAGCGTCCGGTCTCTGATGATCCCCTGCAGGTTTACCTTTCACTGGAAATCCAGTTAGATTTTCTATTACTTTACCTCCCTGATGCTTCCTGATGCTTCCTGGAGCCAGAACTGACCTCAGTCACCATCCAGCCTTTAGTTGGCCACGTGTGAAGCCTAGATCTCAAAACTAGCTTCTGCTTTTCATTGGTTCATTTTCAGTACTTTCTTATTTATTTATTGCTGGTTTTGTCAGGTTGAAGTTACTTCAGTGACAGTTGTGGGCTTTTCATTATCTGTTTCCATCAGTATTTGGGCGAGAAGCAGGTCGCCAGTCTATCACATAGAGATGGATAAAAAATCATTTTCTGCTAAATCTACAACTCGTGTTTCCACAGCAGAGTGGAAATGAGACGAGGTTGGCTGGTTGAGATCCAGCTGATAAAAAAGGAAAAACTGGAAGATGCAGAAAATATTCAATATAGCATAAATCCCCTGAGGTTTGACATTTAAAGGAGCAGAAGCATCATCCAGGTCTGCCTCCACTTCACTGCTGTAAGCATGAAAACTTTCCCCTTAGCCAGCAGTTCTGAAAGTTCCCACATGTTCACATATCTCCATGAAACTCAGAATCCGTTACATAAACATTTCCATGAAAAGCATCCAGCAGCAGCAGCTCTGCAGGCCACAGGCTACTGTTGGGGTCAGCTCCCATGATGCACTGCTGCAGTCTGCCGCACCGATCAGTTTCTACCTGCAGCCTGATGAGAAAAACAAGCAGGCTGGTGTTGCGTCTTTGTTTTCTGTCGGGGCTGCTGAGGGACTCAGCAAGGCTGCATCACAACAGATATTATTCTGCTTCCAGAGAAAAGAAACGGAATATAAAATCTCTGTTCTAACTAATAGAAAACTCAAATCAATCATTGAAGAATCTCTGTTTGTTTTCTGGTCCAAATGCAAACATCAAATAAATGTGTCGTCTTTCTCCCAGCGACGTAAACAATGAAAGACGACCAGCAGTTGGTTGGCTGAGGCTGCAAAAAGACAAGCAGGAAGCCGCAGCACTTTGTCATTTTAATCATCCCTTGTGCATTTTAAAGTCCAGAGAGGCGAAGCATATCCGTGATTTAGCAGCACAGTCACACGGAGCAGGATTAATTCAGCCCTGTGACTATCAGCCATCTGTTAATGCACTGCAGCTAAACGCTCCACAAGTTGGGCTGAACGCTATATTCAGAAGATTTAAAACTTTAAATGTTCACATTAATTTAGAATGTAAAAACATGAAGTTCCTGCTGTGTGTTTGATACAAGTGTAGAAAGTGTAGAAACATGTAGAAAAGTGTAACTTTAACCTGTAACAGCCCAAAAATAGATAAGAAAGTCAGAAACATGAACAGAATCTAAGTGGATCCACAAAATAAGAAAGTTTCATAATCTTTGGAGCTCCATGGTCCTGCTCTGATCCTCCTTTTACTTTTTTATCTCCATGTATGACTTATAGATCAAAGCATAAAGGATGGCGGCCAAAAAGTGCAAACATGCAGCAAATGGCAAAACGCAGAAAGATCCGAGCCTCAAAACACAAAAAACAAATGAAACATAAAAATGCTGAAATCTAAAAGTGCTGCAACCACAAGAAATGGAGGCAAAAGGAAAAATGATGCAAAAGATGAAACGCTGCAAACTCGCTCTGCAAAATGGAAGTCCTCCAGACCAGTAGGGGGAGTCTGGAGTAGATAATGTCACCTGTGTAAATATGCTGCTGTTCTATAATATTGTAAAAATGAAAAATTGGATGTTTGAATTAGACATGCGGTTTTGCTCTTCCTTTAACTTTCCTCTGAACATCACTTCTTTACTGAGTGTCTGGAGGTCGACTCCCCCTGGTGGCCTGGAGGACTTCTGTGAGTTCGCAACATTTCATTCTTGCTCCTGCTTTTATTTTCTGAATTTCCCTTTTGCTTCTGTTTTCTGTGATTGCAGCATTTTGTGAAGTGTTTTTCTGTTGTGTTTTGCAGTTTGAATCATTCATGCATTTGCAGCTCAGTTCTACATTTTCTGCATGTTTGCATCTGTCAGCCGCCTTAATACATATCCTGCCATCTTTCCTTTCCTAACTGCTGTAAGTTGGCAGTTTTCTGCAGAGTGTTTCCTCTAATTAATTTCCATGATATTTCAGCTCTTGTCTTTCCAGCCTGGCATTAAAGGCTCCATTTAAACTGTTATATCTCAGCTGTTCAACACAAACTTTTCAACCCTCTCATTTCCAGGACGTGACCTCTGGTTCTCGAACGACGACAGTTTGTTTGAGGCTTAAGTTTCTGTCTGACTTTGTTCTGATGCGTCTCTTTGATGAAGAGCGATTCTTTTGGGCTTCTTCTCCTCCCACTCAGGATTTTCTCTGCGGCTTCTTATTGTTTATTTTCATCCATCAAATAAATTCAGGATTTCACTGAAGGAACTTGATGCATGTTGGCTTTCCATGGCAGCTGCTCCGCCTGCTGCCAAGTTGCTCATTTTTATTGTTTATTAATGAGTTTATGTCATTTTATTAACAAAACAATAGATTGGTAACACACTATTTTTATTTTGCGTATTAAAACCTGGAGTTAAGAAAGTTTATTAACATTTCATGAGTTACTAGTTAATATTAACTCATTTCTGTTTACACAGAAATATGTTCAGGTTATTTTCTTCTGATTGGCTGTGATGCTGCTGAAATGTGACGGAACCATTAATCCAGATGTTTGAGACATTGATACAATTACAACAAATACTAGTTCATGAATCTGTTCATATGAGATGAGTGCAAATAAATCAGTAACTAATTGTTAATCATTTATTTTGAAACACAATCAAGAAAGACTTCTGGTGTTGAAGGAGTCAAAAATCATGCAATAATAAATAATTTTTAAAAAGCACATTATAATCTATCGCTTCGCTTTGTGCCTCGATGTTGAATTAAACAGAAATGTCCTGTATTAATTTTAGCCTGCGTGGACTTTTGATCTGGATATGGTGGATAATGTTTCTCCTGGTTTCTCAGGCTTCATGTCAGTCTGTTTATTCTGGGACAAAAACCAGAATAAGGCTGAAAACGGTGGAGTTGGGCTGAAGGTTTTCTGCTGCTGTGTTTACAGAAACGCGCGGTGCCGCGGCGCCTAACAACGTCAGGCTGCTGCCACGCAGACTCTGACCGTGTCACACCTTTAATCAGAACACAGTCTGCTCACTCAGGACCCAGAGCCGTCCGTTTCTGCTGCTGTAATTAGTGCCAGCACCCCCTGCTGTTTGAGCCACTAATGGAGCTGAGAGTCAGCTGCTCCTGCAGGAGCTGAGGATGTTAAATATGGAGACAGTGAGCAGCAGCTGGACGCACAAATAAGATCACAGCTGGCCTCTTCCACACTGAGCTCCTTCAGGAAAAACTAAACCTCCAAATGAATGTCCAAGAAAAAGCGATGGCTTATAGGAGTACCCCACAGATGTGTGCTGGAGTCCCACAGGATCCATTTCTGTCTGGATGCTGCGCCGCCACTGGCACCACTGCTGCTGCCGCCACTGCTGCTGCCGCCACGGCTGCCACTGCTGCTGCCGCCATTGCTGCTGCCGCCACTGCTTCCACTGCTGCTGCCGCCACCGCCACCATTGCTGCTGCCACCGATCCAGTTGGTCATTTATCTGAATCTGTTTTACAGATCAGAATAAAACTGGGACGGCTTCCCTTGGTGTAAACCTCCCAAACTGGAACCAGATCGTTTTTAGCTCAGTTTCTCTGCTCTGAGGTGTAGATTAGTTCAGACTCTCAGTGCAGAAACACTTCACAAGGAGAAAATGTTGAACACACAGAGCAGATGAAAGAATCCATGAATCAGTTTCTCCAGCTTCAGTTCAGCTGAATCAATTAAAAGTGTCATTAGAGGCAGGAAGACGTTGATGTTCAGCATTTGATTCAGGTGTTGGATCTGGTCGTCCAGCTTAGCTGTTAATCATCTGAATTTCTTGAATCAGTTGATGATTAAATAAATCCCCATCAGTTTTCTTTGACCAGTTTTGTTTCTGAATCGGCTCTGTGTTGAAGGTTGAAGGATTTATTCTCCCCCCACATGAAGCAGCGTTCCTGAAGGTTTTCAATGCACTCTGCAGTTTTTAATGTTCTCCTCAATGCATCAGATTAACTCTTTAAAACTCCACAGAGGAACTTTAAGTGGGTCCCTGAGCCTGCAGCTCCTCCAGCAGCTGCGACGGCGAGTCTGAAAGCTGGGTGGCTTCACTCAGAGACCAGCAGGTCCGGAGCTTCAGCTGCGGCTCCTCAGCCTTTCAGCAGGAAATCCTCCTTATTAACCGGAAGCTGCAGCTCAGCTGTGCACATTGTGAAACCAGCCAACCTTAGTAAGTTTGCGCCCTTTTTCAGAAACTGTCATTATTTGCAGTTGGGAATAATTTCCCGGTTCTGGCATGAGGAGAACATAATACGATTTAACCTTCAGTCCCACAGACTGGTGATAAATGAATCAGTCCTTGGACGGACGGTGAGGGATGTCCAAGTGTCTCTGTGGAGTTTCTATGCAATAAATACTACAGAGTTTCAAGGTTTACAGGTTCGCTTTGAGAAACAAAAGGTAAAACAGATCATGGCACTGAAATGTACAAATGTAATGGAGAAAGGAAACGATTGAATAAAGTGACTGAGATGAATGAACATCCATCAGTAACCAAAGGATTAGCAGATTTATTGGAATATAAAACAGATCATGTTCAACTTGATGAAGATTTCAAAAACCAGCCTGTCTCTATCTGAAACAGACACTTCTTACTTTAATGAGTCACTTTACATACTTTCAATATGAACATGACAATAATAATCTCCCCTTGTTTAAGCCTGAAGGAGGCGTCTTAAGAATCGGGTTTTACTCTGAATGCTAAACGAGAAATATCAACATTATTCCAACTAATCAGCCAAACACACAGAGCAGCTGCTAGTGCTTCCTCTGGTCAGTGGTCGACGCTCTGCTGCTAATGCGCTAATTGGTTTAGCTAACTTTGAAATGTCTGAGCGCGTTAAGCTCCACTAAACTGATTTCTAAGCCACAAATTCTTGGCAGTTTTGTAAACTTTCAGTGGAATAATATTTATTATCTGTGTTGAATTATTGGTTAATAATTATTATTAAGTAGTTGTGTTTATATTTCTGCTGCAGTTTTGATGTAGATCTTTAGTGTTAAGAGAACTAATGTTTATAATAGTGAAGCTGTCCTCATGATGCACAAGATACTGCCATCTGATTGGCTGTCTGTGATAACGAGCTGCTAGAGGCGTGGGAGATGCTGCCATCTGATTGGCTGTCTGTGTTAACGAGCTGCTGGAGGCGAGGGAGATGCTGCCATCTGATTGGCTGTCTGTGTTAACGAGCTGCTGGAGGCGAGGGAGGTGAGTTCTGCTTCAGACCCTTTAATCAGCCAACATGTTTTGACAGCAGCTAGTAGAACATCACCAACCAGATGAGTTCTGGTGGTAAAAGTGTTTGTTTGAGTCGTCACCTGCAGATTTCCTGTCCACGGCGTCTTTACACTCCGGTCCATTCCTCCCCTCATCATCCCTGCTGACCCTTTTATCTGTCAGATGAAGCCATTTCCTGCCATCAAAACCCACCTGTCCAAATAGCAGGCTTCTTCTTTGTTCTCTTATCACAACTCTTTGTGTTGACACTTTAATGGCAGAAAGCTGCGAGAAAAATCGATGGCACATACAAAGGTGGGAAGAAATGTTTCTTTCTTTCTTCTGCTCAGATTCCCTTTTTCCTGCCAGGTCTCCGACTTTCATCAACAGCAAGAACTGTGACCTCTGATTTCAGCTGGAAAATAGCTGAGTAAATATCTAAACATCAACCTTTTCTCAGGAAGTTCTTTCTAGTGAGGTCACTGGTGTTTGGTATTTTACACCAAACACCAGCAGAAACAAAGAAAAACCAAAGAATACAAACCAGTTGTTATCCCAGCTGTAACTGAAACAAAAATGCTTTGGACCTTCCAGCTGTAATCAGTTCAGAGAAAACTTCAGCTCCACAGGGTATTGCTGTCCCTGATGCTGATGGGAAGTGATTTAGCTTCAGTTAGCCAGTGCTAATTATCCATTAGGTTTGTGTCCTCATCAAGGACCTTCAGGCGAGTCAGGAGCCGCTCAGAGCTCGTTAGCGGCCTTTAGCCTCGTCAGGGGCCCACTGAGTTTGCTGTTAGGCTGATGTTATGGGCTTTCAGACGGATGATGCTGAACAGAAGTGGTTTGGAGGAGGAGGAGCTGCAGCTCAGTGGCAAACAGGAAGAAACATGAGGCTGGTCACCTACAGGAGCAGTGAGTCAGTAAGAGAGGACATTTTATGCTAAATCCACATTTTGCACATTTTTGTACTTCCATTTGGGTTTCTACTGATTCTAAAAACAGTCCAAATGCTTACAGAAATCACTCTGCTGGTTTTTTAATAAATTTATGGTTTTTTGGTGTCTGGAAAATGCGCTTTTCCAATGTACCGTCACACATCAGCAGGCACTGTCCCGTTACCTAGCAACCCCAGCAAAACCCAGTCTGTTAACTAGCAACCCAAACTGAGTTCCAGTATGTTTGGTCAGCCGGTTTTACCGCTGAATGTTCTGTACAATGGCTGCTGGAACAGACAACTTAGCATCCAGAAATCACTTAATGCATTTTGTTGGTTGTGCAGGAGGCTCCACTTTTGCTATTCAAAGATATACCTTTGTATATTTGCGCATCTATTTGCAGTCATGTTCACATCAGTGTAAATGTGCAAAAACTATAATGAATATGTTTTTTATAATCCACAGAGCTGCCATAAACTGCTCAAGGAATCATAACAGGTCAGCTTTAAGCTTCAGTTGGACATCTTTAAGACGAGCCTGTAGGAAAATGTCTGTCTTTTTATTTAGTGACTCTCATCCTTCCAGAACTTTAAACAGATAATTTAAGCAGTTAGCCACAGTGAATCTGTAAGAGCACAGCGCTGTGTTCTGACAGCACTGTGAAATGTTCTACTGAGGAAATAAACTATATGAAAGAGTAGTTGGTGATGAAGTCATTAAAAAGGGAGAAAGGATTCATTTCCTCAGGTTTTAGTTTGTAAAGGTGTGAAAGAGTCATTTCCACCTCCTGTTTGGGATCCTTACATCTCTGAGCCTTTATGTTTCATGTAGGAATCCAATCACAACAACGTAAGCAGTCGAGTTTGAAGGAGGATGTTAAAGCTGTAAGGAATCGCTTCCTGAAAGCTCATTAATGAGACGGATTGTTGGCTCTTTCCCCTGAGTTTTCCTGCTTTCACACAACATCTCTTCACACTCTGTTGGTTTGCTCACATTTACATAGTCAGTCCTGCTGCTGCAGGACCTGCAGCTCAGGTCTAATGTATATCTCTGGAGTCTGCACCTTGTTAGTGTGTCATAAAGAAGTTCTGCTCCCAGCCAGAAAGGACAGGACATTTCCCTGGACCTGAGCCGGTCCTCACATGCAGACGCTGTTTGGACTTTTTCCTCCAGCTCGGCTGCAGAGCTGCAGTTTGTAAAAACCAGACAGTTTTCCCCCCAGGCTCTCTGATGAACACGATGAACGCCTCCCAGTCTGCCAGCTCCTCCGTTGGGAAGCAAAACCAGCATATTTGCACAACCACAACCTGTCTGCTTTCCCTAAAACTGACTGACCCTTTTCACGTCTATTTATTATGATATTCAAAGAATATCAGAAAATGAGTAAATTCAGCTTTCAGACATTAACACGCCTTCCTGCAGCTTCATTTCTTACCTTACTCAGTTTATGCTGAGTGTGCAATTAACAGAACAGCTGATTAGCCTCTCAGTGGTTCTGCATCATCAGGCCTCGCTCTGAATTTTCAGATCAATTCTCATAGTTTTTAACTGGTTTAGTGATCAGTACTATTAAAGCTGAGGATAAATGTTGAATTTAATGCTTTAACCCAATTAGATTTACACAAAACCTCCTGCTCACTCCTGCCATCATAAACTTGACCAGCTGCATAATAATATCTCCTCCCAGCTCAGTTTAATTTACTATCCCTTTCAAATTAGCATCATAAACTAAATATGACTGTATTGTGTTTCAGCTGGAATCGTACTGGACTGAATGTATGAACGTCTCTCTGTGGCGTTGGGTTTGTTTGGATATGAATGCATCTGTTTGCCATGTAAGCAGATCCAGTTCAGATAGCTCTGGTTCTACTTTCTGTGCACTATAAGCTGAATTCAATCTAAATGAGTGTAAAAACCCCTGAGCAGGTACTGACATGATGCTGAGCGTCACTTTGCTCAGACTCAACATCAACTGATGAAACAACCAGAGATTAAAAGTTGCTGTCAGAATATGACCCAGTTTAAATGAACTCTACCAAAACAAGCTTTAAGCCTGCTTATGTGTGCATTTTAATAAAAATAAGGTGATGTTTCAGGAGCCTGCTGCATAAGTTAAAACCTGGAGATGTTCCTCTGAAGGTCAAGAGGTGGATTTAACTCGACTCCATGTTCATGAAAGTCTGAAGTGTTCATCTGCTTTCAGTGAGACACTTAATGCTCTGACCTTTTCTGCAGACATGCATGCAGGTCCTGTTTTCTTCATCCCAGGGGAGATGAGACTCATGTTTAAGAAACAGCGACAGGGAACCTGCAGAGGCCCGTCAGTTCGAGGGAAACCGGAAACAAGCAGAGCGGTTCTTACTTTCACACTTCATCTGAAATTTAAGTTATCAGAAGATTTTAATTCTCTTCATTTATAAAACGTGGAGCACAGAATCAAATGTTTTTTTATTATATCTGCACTTATTCATAAAAGTAAATGAAATTAATTAAATAATGATGAATTTTTCAATGATTGTTTATGTCAATCGTTTCTTCTGGGGTTTTTTGTTCTTTATTTGTTGTTGGAACCATTTTATTTGTTAATACTGACTATGTATTGTTCAATATTTAATATTTATTCAAATAGTTGATAAAAACAGGCTGTAATAACCTCCCACGTGTGGGAGTGTTGACTTTATGTAACTTATAATTGAAAAGTTCAGTCCTAGAAAATCCAATCAAGCTTTCTATGCGTTCCATTTCTTCCAGCAATTCCATTATAACTTACTTCATTCTTTCTTTTAAACCCTCCACAGCTGTAAATGTCAGAGCTTAAAAATACTAGTAATTCATTTCTTAAAACAGATGCTGGAGCTTTGAATAATTAACACACCTGGAAACCTGAGCCACTCTTCTTTTTCCCCGTGACATCATTAAAATTCAGACGAGCTTCTGAGATTTGACACATTCAATGTTTTCCAATGAGATGCACATAAATATTGTATGTCAGCAGCACTGACTCACTGCTCCCCCTCAGCATTAATCATCTCATCGTATTAAACCTGATGCACAGCCGAGTCTGTGGGACAAACTGGAGGAAAAAAGCCATAAGTGGCAGTAAAGCCGCTGCACTCAGTCACTGCAGATTCATATTTACAGTCAGGACAAATGTTGTGAAAAAACCATAGATCCATAACTCGGAGTTTAACACATTAAAGTACCTGAAAGGTTAAATCTGGAGTATCCCTACATGTTACATGGACTGGATCCTTCGCAGCAGGATGTTAAGATGGCTCCCTGCTGGAGGGCAAAAAGCTGCTAGCTAACGATGACTAGCATTGGTTTTAGCTGTTAAGTTGCCAACATAATGTGGTAAATCTTAAACATATGCATGTAAAAAGACAATTAAGATAATAACAGAAAAATGTTTTAGATAAGGAGAAAAATATTGAGGGAAGTAGCTCAGTTACGCTAGCTTGACTTTGACAACTGTGACATGTAGACATGATGTGGAATTCTGTGGGTTTGGGTTCAGTTAAAAAATAAAACATGGCGACCAACTCTGACAGATCATCAGCAGAGCAGGTGGCTAATCAAAGACTGCTGTGTTAGGTTAGCTAATAGCAGCAGAAGCTAATCTATCAAAGGAAAAACACACAGCAAGCAAAAACATAAAACTGTAACAGACTGAATGTTCTGCTCTTTGTGTGGGAAATATTTGAGTGTTTTTTGGTGTTGAATTCTGAAACATGAAGTTGTTGTTGCCATGGCAACAAGTCAGTGTGTAGCATAGCACAGAGAGCAAGACAAAGTGGGTTTGAGTTCTTCAATGGGTTCTTCTGTGACTCAATGCACTAAATGAATCATTCATCTGCAGGTTTCATTTTGTGACGCGGTTCCGGATCACATGTAAAAGAATCTGTTTGCCCTCCAACGTTGTGCGCATGCCTGTAAAAAATAACATGCAAGGGCTGTTATACATCTAGATCAGATGATCTATCAATGAAGGACAAGCTGGTGGAGCCGTTTTGTTTGCTCTGTCTCCGTCTGCAGAAGAAGATGCTCAAATGAAATAATGGAGCTGCTGTGACTCTCCTTCAGTCTGACATTAAATTAGTCATAATCAGCTTCTTTTACTGAAATGTTTTCCAGGAGGGAAAATAAAACTCAACAAGTTTTCTCCAGAGAATAAATCCAGCTGACTTAATGGACCGGGAGCAGAAAGTTAAACGTGGGAGGGAATGATATTTTCACACATCGCTGAATCATTTTACTGCATCTGATGATCCGATCCGATCGGAACCGGCAGTAAATCCTCCGCTGTCTGTGCGCCGTCCCTCTGTGCTGTCAGGGTTTTAACTGATGCTGTCAGCCGCCTGTTTGGCGCATTCAACAATTCACCGGACGGACGTGAGACGTGATCTCCTGACTGACCGTCACGTCGTTACTGCTGATCATTGATTAGTCTGTCTGAGCGCTGACTGCTGTTAATAACCAATGACAGGCTCTGGCGCATGAAACACGGCCTTGATTAGCAATTAACGTCTTAATTCTCTATGAAGTGTTTAGCTCTGGACGCCCTTTGTCTCATTTCAGCTCCTGCTGTGAAATCGCACAAAGTCAGATTCCTGCTGGTTTCTAATCCAAGGTCGGATCCAGGAGGGAAACCACACGGAGGTTCCTGCAGGGGGCGCCGGTTAGCCCAGGAAACAGGGACAAAGTGAAACGCGTTGAAAATCGTTTGGATTGTTGATTCAAACACAAATAAAACAATATTAAATTATAATAAAGATCAAACTCATCCACTAAAACTGGCCAGCTGATGCTCGTATGGGTTGACTGGAACAAAATGACAAAAAACTATACAGGGAATTATTTTAATAATTTGAGAATGAAATGTTTTCAGCAAACAGTTTCAATAAAATCCTAAACTTAAATAGAAATTCAAAGATTTGCCAGGAATTTAATGCACATATTTCTGCAGCTTTAAATACGGGACACATGAGGAAGTTTTCCAGCATCACTCAGATCATCAGAAACCTGATTATTTATGACAAGAACATTTGTGTTAGATTCTTGTTTTATTTTAGTCTTATATAAATCAGATTAACGTGGTTTAGTGGAACTAGTAGCTAATTAAATAACAGTTTTTGATACATTTTGACAGATTAAATTCATATAAATGAACATGATTTCTGTCTGGAGATGTTAATGTCAAGCTCATTTCCAGCTGCTGTTTTTTATTTATGTATTTATTTACATATTAGAGTTGTTGCTGTTCTGGTTGAAGATTTTTTAAAACATGTTTAATGAGCAGCTCCTCTGTACTCATAAAGCCGTGTGACTTTACCCGCATCGGTTACAGTAATGGACCCTGACGACTGTGACCCACACGTCACTGTGAATGTGATTTACACACCGTGAACTCAGATAATGTGATTCATTAGACGCCTCTGCTGATTTGATTCCAGATTTTCTCTGTCATCCATTAGCGAGGCGGACGTTGATGCAGGGAGGAGCGTTCGCTCAGAACAAGGTGATGACATGACCAAAGTGTTACTTAATGCTTTGCTGCATGATTTAAAACTAATTATTCTGATATTTGTATATCATTATTGTATTTTGTGGTTTAAATGTCATACTGGATGGCTGTGGTGTGCCCTTTTCCTGTTGTCCTTGAATGCAGCATGACTTCCATTGATTTTAAAGCATAAATGAGCCAAAAGGTTGTAAGTATCCATTAAAGATCTGCAGTAAGATGGAGTTATGTAGTCAGGAAACTTTGGGGGAAAAAACAATCAACCTTGGAAATGTGATGAAGAAAGGAGCTGATGAAACAACGGAGACGACTCCCTGCAGCTTTCAATGGCTCCTTTTTTCTATTTCAGGACTTTTATTGTGCCTTTAGTAACTCTGCTAAATGACTTTTAAAGGACCTCTGAGCTTCCTTTGGGACTTCTGGGCCTCCAGCAGCTCCAGGTAGCTTTTATTCTGAATATTTAACATTCTGAGCTTTCTCTGCTTTACATTTTGCTGCAGTAAATGAGGAGACACCAGGGAAAGATGATGTTACAGGTGGCTCCTTCAACAGTTTATGACTCATAGCAACACATACAGCAAACATCCGTACAGAATCAGAGGATTTGACTGTTTGATGCTCTGCAGCCTACAGGTGTGTTAACATGATGCCAGTGGGAAGACATTAGCAGTAATAGAGGAAGTTCATAAAACATCTCCTTCTACTTATCTCAAAGGAAAATGAAATGTCGTCATAACTCATATCATCCAAGTAACTAATCCACCTCAGTTGCTTTTGCCATTCCTCTAAATCTTTGGCTTTACGGTTAGAAAGGATATGACATCAACAAAACATCTTACAACGTAGCACATGATCCTCAACAGTGACTAACTTGTCACTCCTACATGATTGACAAAGTCATTCTGTGAACAGACCTTTAATTATATTTTATATATAACAGTTTTATATTTGTTGAGTGTTGCTAACTCTGTTGCTGATACAGTCAAAAACAGGTTTAATGGTCAATAACCATAAACTTCAGCACAGATGTTGAAGTTATGCAACTTAAAATTCACGACTGCTAAGAAAACGAACGCTTTAGAATTCATCCAGCAAATGTATTTAGGAGAAAATATGTGCATGAAACATTTTGAAAGTCAGCAGAAGAGATGAAAAGCTGAACTAAACAAGCAGCGCTGCTATTTGCACGTTTGTGGATTGGCAGAAATTCCACTTTGCACATGTTAAACATCAAGTGGCTTCGAAAGATTCAATGAGAAACCTTATTTTCTCTAAACCAACATAACAAAATAACCTGAGCTAGAAAGTGTCTCCTTAAGATAGCTGAACAAGCCTTAATGATGTTGCTCTTATTTCCTCCAGACCCATTAAGACATGAAGTCCCACCTTAGATAAGCTCTGATTTATGGAGAAGCAATGAGCTGATTTATTTCGTCCTGTGACCGACGGCCTCCCGGCTGAGGAACACGAGCTGCACCTCTTGGTGGAGCTGAACGCTGAGCTGAGCGCTCCACCCAGTGATTGATCACCAGCAGCACTGAACTCTGTCTGCTGAGCCTGGTGGCTCCGTTTGTTCTGTTGCAGAAACACAAACAGCAGAACAGCGACAGGTCTCCTAACGCCTGCTAGGAAAATGGATGGATGGATGGATCTTAATGGTATGCAATAAATGTTTCTGTTAGACTTTTTTCTTCCACTCAACTTTCCATTGATATGAACAACATTTATGTCAGCAGTCTTATGCATGTTTATGTTGTTTATAAACTGGTTTTTAACACAATATTAATTTTCTTTTTTTCTGATGTGGTATTCATATTTTATTTTTATTTGAATTAAATCTCCAGGAAGATAATCTAAAAGCTAATTTTATAAGTCATAGGGTTCAAAATAAGGCTCGTGGGCTTAATGGGTCCACAGTATGATCGTATTAGGCCAATGAAAGAATTTCCAATGTCTGTTAGAACGGGCCTGCAGACACACAGCAGAGGTACCATTTTTACTACAATTCCCAGAATGCTCTGCTGCTACCAAACTTATTTTCCATTTAAATTCTTTTGAGTTTTTACTAGAAAACTGCGCTTGTTTTGGATTTAAAGTTAAACCAAAGCTTAAGTTTGTATCAGATCTATTTAGACTAGAATAAACCAGTAAAGAATGAGAGAGAAACGCAGCAGCTGCATGAAAACCAGCCAGCAGGTCGAGTTTCTTCCAGCTGCAAATTAAACTGCAGGAGCAAAACTCTGCTGAGTTTCTGAGTCACTGCTCAGTGAAAACAAATAGTTTCTGGTGAAACTCGTCTGAGATGGAGAGAGACCAGAATCCAGGCTGAGCAACAGAAAGAGTTGCTGCAGGAAACCAGGAGGATGAAAACCAACAGACGACTTCATCATGTTCTGACATCCAGACATGAAAACAAACATCCTTCATTAACCTGAGCAGCAACCAGTGAGCGATCCCAGCAGATGAACATTAGAACATAAAACATCTGAGCCACTTGATCGTCATCTGTCCTGTAAATGTTTCATTCATGCAAACTTTCATTTAAGCAGGAGATAAAATGCTAAAGTTTGAAATTCTTTTTCAACTTTCAACACAAATTTAAAGAGCAACAAATCAATGAAGGGAAACTCTGCAGGAGAACGAAGCTGTCTGAAATGAAGACAGCACCAGATAACAGACTCGAGATGGACTGATCCACCAGGAACCTCTGCCCCAAAAATAAATACAAACACTTGAAAAATGTCTGTGAAGTAAAGAAGAACAGCAGCATGTGGTTCTGCATGGCTGACTGGGGTAAAATGGCTTCATCTTGTTTTGAGTGTTTTGTTCTTTTGTTGCCTCTGGGCTCAACAAGCTCAAATATACACATATCTTCACTTTTTGTTGCCACCAACAAGCTTCATTCTTTTCATTTTTTCCTCATGAAATTAGTAAAATTCAGTTGATTTTCTCCTGAAGGTGTTTAGTGATCATGGAGTCTTGGATCATTCCAGAAGCTTTTTCTGGATCATCATCCAGACGTCTCCAAAATGACAAGAACAACGTTTGGAAGAGTCGAGGTGAGACTTTCAAACCTAAAAACAACGCACCAACCGTCAAGCATGGCGGTGGCAGCATTATGCTGTGGACTGTTTCACCACTGGTGGAACTGGCTGCACACTGTTCCGGTGGCCGACAGGTGCAAACAAGCAGCAAGCATCAAAATATCAGGACATCCTGGAGTTTGTTTCCATCTGCCAGGACGGCTTCGGAAACCTAATCATCCAGGAAAACTGCAACACAAAGCATCCCACTAAAGCTGCACAGACAACAAGGTGAGGCTTCCAGAGTGGCCCAGTCAAAGCCCAGACCTGTTCTCACTGATCCAAGCCAACCAGCAGGAGGAATGGAGGAAAACTGCAGCGCAGATGAGCCTGAATGAGACCGAACCAAACCGACTGCAAATAAATAATGACTTGGAAGAAGAGAATATTTATACAATCCTTCCTCTTGTGTTACGTATTTTTATTTAATTATGATTTCGTAGAAATCACTTTCACTTTGATATTAAGGATTTTTTTCAGCGTTTTGTGGGGAAAAAAAAGCCACTTTTTGTTGATGATTCGATAAAAGGGGTGAAAACTTTTTCCTGACTGATCAGCTGCCGATCTGATGGCTATAAAACTAGAAACCATAGATCAGGAGCAGGGATGTAACTGACTTTTGTGTTTTTGATTTACAAATAAACAACTAAAGCAAAATGAACACAAATCATCAAATGAAGGTTTGAATTTATTCTGGATATTTTGCATCCACACAGGGTGAATTAATGAATCCAGACTGTAAACATAGCGATAATATTTTCAGTGCTAAATTAAAAGCTGATCCCATTATTTTCTATTTTTAGGAAAGTCGCTGAAGGAGCTCAAAGAGGTGAGAAAATCTAATATTTCTGAGGATTTTCTGTGTTCACCATCAGAACTCCTGCAGCTTTTCCTTCCTGCAGATCAAACTTGTCTGGAGTTGACCAGATCCTCCTACCTGTCCGCGCTGAGAACCGTGAGCGTGAACACCGACACGCCGACGGAGGTGAGCTGGATGACGGGGATGAGCTTGCACGCCGCCTCGCCGAACACCCACTCCTCCGAGAAGTAGCGGAACGCGTCCACGGGCACGCAGGTGACCAGCAGGAGCAGGTCTCCCGCAGCCAGGCTGGAGATGAAGATGTTGGGCACGCTGCGCATGGCGCTGTTGGTGATGAAGATCTTCACCAGCATGATGTTCCCCAGCAGACCCACGGTGATGATGAGGATGTAGACCGAGGTCATGACGCAGCGCACCACGAAGTGCACCGTCTCCCCGCCGTCGGAGGCCCCCCACCAGCCAGGCTCCACGGTGGAGTTGGGGGTCAGCGCTTCGGGGTCTCCGGGGGGAGCCGGGGAGAGGTTGGAGAGGAACTCGTCATCCATGCTGGGGAGGAAGGAGCTCCAGCTGCGCGTAAAACCAGCGCGGTGGTGCAGCTGGATCAGCCTGAGAGCGGAGAGAAAAGTTTGGAGCAACACTTGATCTGAGGGCTGCAGGTCTGAGCCGCAGAGTGAGCAGAGGCAGGGAGCTGTGCGCGTAAAGAGGAGCAGCAGCAGCAGCAGCAGGAGGAGGAAGAGGAGGAGGAAGCACCTGTTGGAGAGCAGCCTCCCTCCCTCTCTGCTGAGCGCGCGCTTCATTCAGCTCGTTTTCCACGTGCATCCAAAATGTTCATCCTCCTGATGAACCTCAGAAAGACACGACAGAAGAATCTCGTTCTTAAAACTGCTGGCATGTTGGGGAGAGAAACAAAAAACTAATCAAATCACACCGAGTCATTATTTACTGCATGATCCGCGTGTTTATCCTGGAACCCAGCTGTGTGTTTGTGGGTGTGTGTGTGGGGGTGGGGGTGTGTGGGGGTGTGTGTGTGTGTGTGTGTGTGTGTGTGCAGTTCTCTACCAGTCCAGCTCTTTCTTGGCTGGCTTCTTGCTGTTGTTCTGAGTGTTTCCAGGAATCACCCAGCTGGAACATTTCAGTTGTCATCTGAATTCCTTCAGGCTCCAGTGATAAAAACATGATCATTATTCTGCTACAGTTTCTCTATCCGAGCTTTTTTTATCACTATAAAGCAAATGTTCTCCTAATCTTACAACATTCTTGTGATAATCGTTATTATCATAATAATGACTTCAGCATAATTAAATAAATAAATGCCTAATGCTCCGTAAAAGGGTTTAGTTGCTGCAGAGACATTAAAGGTTCTCTAGTTGCTACTGACACCATTTTTTAAAGAAATCTCAAAAACAGAAGATTAAAAAGTTTCAAACCAGCTCTAGTTACATTGAAAAAAATGGTTGTGAATATCACTTTTCAATTCTTACTAGACATTCCCAGTTGGCTTTAGGTCTGGACTTTGACTAGGCCATCCTAACCCATTCATCTGCTCTGATGGATGTTTAGGATGGTTGTCCTGCTGGCAGGTGAAGCTCCAGCCCAGCATCAAGTCTTCAAGGCTCCATCCGTCTTTCTGTTCCAACAGCATGCTGCTGCCACCTCCGTGCATCAAGATGTTCGATTTTTTTCTCCTCAGTGTTTCATATTTATTTAGAAATGTTCATTTTGGTTTGATCTAAGCAGAGCATGTTGGCCTTGTTGCGTTTTTCAAACATGACTGGAGGTTTTGCCTTTTTCTCTGGGTTCATATTCTGCTGCAGCTCAGAGGTGACATGAATGCAGTCAGTAGGGGCAGCGTTGAGTTCTGGGAAACCAGTAGACCTGCTGCTGACTGTTTGGATTCAGACATGTAGTAGACAGATCAGGTTTGATTCAGGTAAAAAAGACTCTCTGCTGTGGTTCAGCAGTACCTTTTGTCTGCCCAGCTCCTTTGTTTGCCTCCTGCTCCATTTCGGCCTTTGGCTTGTCTGATGAATCTTGACGTGTGACCAACCGTGCAGAAAACTAAATCCTCACAGAAACAGATGTAAAAGCAGCAAAATCTGTTTTCCTGAAGATGTGATTTTCCTGCTGCTGACTCAAAAGCCGCATATTAATGTGGACGTTGGGATGTTTTTGAAGAATCTGGTACCTTTAGACATAAAAATGTGCAAATAGGCAATAGCTGTGATTTATTATGCCTTCATGAGTCTGTATGAAGAGCCTGTGTGTGTTTTACAAATTCAGCAGGTTCTCTGTCTGCAATAATTCACCGTGGGATTAAATGTGCAGCATGGTTTTTATCGCATCTGGAAGGGAAGCTCTGCGCCATGTCCAAGAATCTGTTTGGTGTTCAGAAATAATTCTCCAGCCTTGTGACATCTGCAGAATTTGATCAGGAGAACAGAGAAATCTTCTTTTATTTCTCACCTTCGTCCAAGTTTTCTTGGAGATGAAGGACTCCATCTGGGAGCTTTCAGTTAATGAGACTTTGACAGACCGAGTGGGTCTGATTCTGTCACAGATGGTTAAAGTCAGAGGTGGGACCAGTTGGATCTCTGCTGAATGTTCTTACTGATTAAAGATCCAATCTGTCATTTCACAAAGCTTCAAGTGAGACACCCAACAAGTTGCTTAAAGGGGCAGTAATATGTAAAGTCGCCGTTTTGAGTTGTACATTGTGTTATAATGTCATTCCCCCATCAGTGTGTCATTGTCTTGGTTCTTTCCAGTGTGTTCCTTTAATTTCCATGGCAACCATACAGATGTGCAGAAAGCCTGGTTGGACCTAGCTCCGCCTCCAAGGTGCAGTTTGTAAGCTACTGAGCTTCTGCCTCACAGAGCAGCGTCTCCTACATGACTCCCTCACTCCGCTCCTTCAGACTAGCCTGCTGCAATTAGCAAACGGCTGGTGGAACTGCCGAGCTCATTATAGGAGCTGCTACTCAGTGAAACGCTGGTGAAAACAGTGTTGAAGGTTAATAAAGGAGCCATCTTGAGTTTCAGAAAGAGCAGGAGTTTTTAAAGAGACAGGAGCCCAATTTCCATGAATGATTAAGTAAAATTTATTTTAATTCATATTTGATATATGTAGCATTTTCATAACAACTGAAATAACATTGTTACTTGATTGTGCTATATGATGTCACTATGCATGTAAAACACATCATACTGCCCCTTTAAAAGCAACATTGCTGCTCAGTTTGTTGCTGTTCCAGTTCCTCTCTACAGGTTTCTCTCTCTGTGATGCACCAGACTCTAGAACCTGGAGGTCAGTTTTAGCTCTGATCTCCTGCTTGAACAGAGCAGAACGACTCACATTAGCTGCTGCAGATTTCTGCTTCACTGTTTTATTTTGAAAGTCCTGCCAGGAAGTGGTTCCCCTCACCTCCATGTAACTTGACTGCAGCTCGTCTGACCTGTTTGCCCAACAGCTGGGATGAACCTGGGATCTGTGTTTGGGGATAAAGAGAGGGGATGAACAGCACGCCGCCAGGATTCCGGTTGGTGCGTGGACTAACTTCTTCTTCTGGTTCTAGTTCTGATTCTGGTTCTGGTTCTAGTTCTGGTTCTTCTCTTTGGCTCCTCAGATGTGTGTGCAGTGGGAGTGTGTGTGTTTGACTGCTGGTGCTGATGGACTCATGTTTCCTCTTCAACAAAATCTCTGACATAAAGTGCAGCAAGCTTTTAGTTTTTAGATCATTTACTAAAATCTGAACTTGTTTTCAGTGAGTGAAGCTCCAGATTAACAGAAATGAAGAATAAACCCATCAGTTGTTTCACCTAACCAGGAGTTTCCTCTGCATTGTGCTCCACAGGGGGGCTTTTTTGCTGACAGGGTCCAGTAGGGATTAAAGCGCGGGCGACCCAGGGCCCCCCCCTCGCCTCTTTGTTGGCCTCTGGTCCCTGTTGTGTTTTTTCCACTGAGTGGGTCAGTATGTTTAGGGGGAGATAAAAGGCTATATGATTTCAGGAGAGAGAAAGGGAGCTGGGCGAGTTCAGCTGCAGGTTTGTGGAGTCCTGGCCGTGAGGGCCCGGAGCCACCCGGAGTCACACAGGAGACGACAGAGAGCAAATCATGTCTTTAAACTACATCAAGAACTTCTACGAAGGATGTGTGAGTAGATGAGACAGGAGCCGTGATCCTGCTGCTGTTGACATCATGTTTGCTGTTTTCTGGTGGTCGTATCAGAGCGGAGCAGCTAAAGAGATGAGAAATGTTTCCTCTGAATGGCTTTTTGTTCCCAGCCATCAGAGCTCAGGGACTCTGATTATCTGGCAGACAAAAGCAGGTTCTCCTTCTTTCTAACAGCTGAGTAAAAATGCTGCAATGTTAATCAGACCATGATCCAACTGCTTTTATCTACAGCTTTTACCCAACTGCATGACTGAAACCGAAAATATGTAACCAGGTGCTCAGTTAAAAGCTACAGAATGATAAACTCAGGTATCAGCTGACCATAGCAGCTGACTTCAAAAAGGTTTGTATTATTTAGTGAGGAGGAGAAATTCAGGTTGAATGATGTGTGAGAAGAGCAGTTTGGAGACCCAACAAACCAGCACACATTATGTTCATTCGCCTCTGCAGATGAATTCACCACATGGTGGACTGAAGGGAAGCTAAAGTAAAGACACAGAGTCGGTTTACAGCTGGATCCGATCAGATGTTAGCCATGTTTCCATCCAACTGTCATTTGGATTTTGAGTTAACCTTTAAACTGTTACAAAATGAAAAATGCTACTTATGTATTTTTTCATCTGCTGTTTTGAAGCGAATCAAAGGGGCTAGCTTAATTTTGACAATTGCTGTCCAAGATTCATACCTCTGGTAAGGCACAGACTGACCAGTGAAAAGGACATTTATTACATCAGAACTAAATAAATAAATATATTTACATTTTCCCCTATATTAACTCTTCTTCTATAAAAGCCAAGAAAACACCTCAATAAAACCTACAAAACTTTTTACAAAATTTAGGAAGTTATTTTGAGTTGATGGTTACTGAGAGAGAAAGTGATGCAACTTCCTCGAACCTTTGTGGTTTGTCAACAGAAGAGCGGTTACTGCTTTCAAACTTTAGCTGACAGTCAACTTTGATCATCTTGACTCTTACTGATCACTCTTCTTGCTTCCAACACCTGGCTGGTTGTGGATTAATTAGTCATTTTTACTTGCTAACTTCCATGGAGTGCATTTATTTGTCTTTCTTTCTGGAAAAGCATGGCTTTCTTATGGCTAGCTGACTTGCAGTACACAAACATTGCTGGAGGGGGGTTATTCTAAAGCCTGCACAGTCATCTCAGTAAAAGGACTTTAAGTCAGAGGAAAGACATGAAAGATGATCTTCATAGTTTTATAATCAGAACCTTGTATAACAAAAAAGAGTAATCTGTCCTGTCCAGGTTTCACCAAGGTTAACTCTTCCTCTGCCTCTGTGAGTGAACTTTGTGTGTCTGTCCATGGCTGTTTTCCAGCTCAGGCCGCCTACAGTCATAGGCCAGTTCCACACGCTGTTCTTCGGCTCAGTTCGGATGTTCTTCCTGGGGGTTCTTGGCTTCGCGGTCTACGGGAATGAAGCTCTGCACTTCAGCTGCGACCCGGATCGACGAGAGCTCAACCTGTTCTGCTACAACCAGTTCAGACCCATAACACCTCAGGTGGGACCAAACAACACGAGTCAGAACCAGAGAAAACATGTCAACACAAACCTCAAACACAGAACTGGTCACATGTTTCAGCCCACTCATCATGGGCCTCAACATTAACCTCATCTTCGTTGGCCTACGGTATTTTCGAGGGTGGAATGATTATACAACATGAAACTGCTATTATTTGTCAAAGCAGAACGGTTCAAAGTGACTTTTTTCTCCTCCCTACACGGTCGAAACTTCCCTCCAACTCAAAAGACATATTGATATACTTAAATATTTGAATGGATGCTGAAGGTTCAAGAAGGGATGCAGGCAGTGGTAGGCACACCTTTGCCAATCTGGTAGTAGCTAAGCTAATTTCTAGCTTAATGTTTAGCACCTTGCTAACTTTGCACTAATTTTGGCTGTCAGGGCGTGAACTTTCAGTTGAATAAAGTTTGACATCTGTGTAGTTCTGGTTATTTTGGTTTTCTACTAAGTACTGAATTTTCAAATAGTTAGTAGTTTGCGGGGAGTTGACACGATTAGCACATACACCAGTCTGTGCAACAACATTTATCCTAACACAGCGTTTTCTGGTTATTAATGTGTCCCTTTATGTTTCTGCAGGTCTTTTGGGCGCTACAGCTGGTAACTGTCCTGGTTCCTGGAGCTTGGTTCCACCTGTACGCCGCCTGTAAGAATATAGAGCAAGAGGAAATTCTCGAGCGGCCCACCTACACCGTCTTCTACATTATCTCCGTTCTGCTCCGTATCATTCTAGAAATCATCGCCTTCTGGCTACAAAGCCACCTCTTTGGTTTCCAGGTTTGTCCATTTCTGACAACTTTTAACTCAGTGTTCAATACATGAACAAATATGGCTTGTTTTGTAGAGTTGGTGCAGAAAGTTGCTTCTCTTTAAGAAGAATGAAACAGCTTAACTTGGATTTCGAAGGTTGTGTCTGAATGAATTGCAAGTCCTTGTGGAATAAACCAAACCCAACGTACCCACTGCCTCATTCCTCTCTGCTGTCCTCAGGTTCACCCGCTGTACGTGTGTGACGCCAGCTCCTTGGAGAAGGCCTTCAATGTGACTAAGTGCATGGTACCTGAACACTTTGAAAAAACCATCTTCCTCAGTGCTATGTACACTTTCACTGTGATCACCATCCTTCTCTGCATTGCTGAGATATTCGAAATACTCTGCCGGCGACTTGGTTATCTCAGCAACCAATGACAGAAAGGTTCATGCAATAATACAGTGAGTGAAAATATCTGTCATCTTTTCAAACTGTTCATGTTGGGCTCATTGTCATTGGGACTTTCATGAAGCAGAAAGTCGGTGCTAGAGTCACCTGTGGTACAACGTCAGTAAGCAGCACCAAGAAATCAGGGAAGGTGCAGCCATGACAGGGCTGGCCAGATCCAACCAACCAGAACCAACTGATCCTTTGGTGTTCGCTGCCTTTATGTATCCATTGGTGTATTTCAGAAGACGGTTCTGTACTGGGTTGGTCGCAAAGTGTTGAATGATTGGACTGGATGGCCAGAGAGGGTCAGCTTCTTAAAGCTGCTACGATCCCATGCATTTCTTTTGATTAGTGGAGAAGGAAAGCTCATTCTGACTCAAACTTTATTAACTGAAGGTTCACTGAGATCTGAACATTTCTTGGACACGAACCTCAGATCGAATAATATACCGAACAAAAGTTAGTCGAGTTGAGACGTCCACATTATGCGATCTTCTTTTCACCATATACATTGATGTTTGAGCAGCCTAGTGCATCTTCTCTTGAACTCAGATTGCTACTTGCCAGTTATTGTTTGATCAAGTTAAAACAAAAAGTTGGTGATCCTGAGAGAAGCTCAAAGTCTCCCACCAATCCAGTGCAGCAGAAGACCAACATGAATTAATCTACATGAAATTCAAAGCAATCAAAATGTCCTGACCCAGAACTCGTCACTAAAACCCCTGCAGAGATACAAGCTTAGTGTAACTTTACTATTCAGTACTGAAGTAAAAAAAGAAGCAATAGAAAACTTGGTTGTGTTGATTTTTTTTTAAATATGTCAAAAATCTACATGTGCACATTGGGAATATTTTTTGATGAGCACAGATATATGCTCCCCTCCCCGATACAACAAGCAGTTATTAATCATTTATAATGGATGTGAACAAAATTAGATGTAAATTTTGACACATTTGAAGTTGGTTCTGCTATGATAATCCTCAGTTTGTTTACAGCAGCTGCCCTTAAGCTTTGTTCATGTCTGATTCTGGTCTTTTCCTCCTTAATCACTGAATTTAATATAATGTCCTCGACATCCATAAACCCATTTATTTGATTTAAGTTACTTCATGCATTTTTCCGTTTGAAGTCAATGTCTGTCCTTGGAAATATGATTTAATCTTCTGTACTGTTTAATTCTTTTATACTCAGACATCCATCCAACTTTTGTTATGAAGTTTTTAGCAATCTGTTTATCATCTCAGGTACAAGATTGTAAAACAAGACAAAAGTGGATCACACCATCTTTTTCAGAACCTGTTACACCTTTTATTTAGCACTCAGACAGATTTCCAGAACTTATTATAGTTACATTTCTATCACTCTAAATTACACCAGAGGTTTTGTTCCTGCAGCTAGAGAAGCCTCAGTCCTTCAGAGAACCCGATGCCGGCCAGCTGCTGCAGAAGTCTGCAGAGTAAACTAATCACTGTGCAGCTCCTCTTCAGGGCTTCTTTCATGACCCAGGCTGCATGCTAACCAGTAATTGATTTTAATCTTCTAAGCATTTGTACATCCATTGCATAGTTCCAAGTCTAATTGCAGAAATTTTATACTATTAACTCTTAGTAGCTGGTCCAGATTAACATGCTAACTGTGAGTGGTTACGAGCATGCTAAGCAGCAACAGTTGCAACAGATTTAAAACTGTGGAAATCAGGGGATGTTTTCTCATATGGTACATATTAAAGGTTTAAACACAGCTACATCATGTGTATGAAATTTCCACTACTGCATGTTTTCTGCTTTAATTCCTATTCATACTCTAGTTTGTATTCATTTGTATTGCTAAGTGTAAAGAAACGGTAAATGCTTTCTACAGCCGTCTCCCACATCCTTGTCTTAGTACTGACATAATTTGACCCCTCAAAGATGTTTTCAGTATCTTAGCTGCAGTAAGGTACACTTCATGACCAATGTATCCATATTAAAACTGTCCGTCTCACTGACATTACATATTATCTGTAATTTTAATATTTGTTTTGTTATGAGATTATTAAAGAAAATTTTCTCCAATTGGCTTTGTTTTTTTATTTATTTTATTAAAACAATTTAATTAGGCATTTTTCATACCAACTCTTGTTAATATGTTGTATTTTTAAATTGTGCTGATGCTGTTGGTATTTTTATTTTACACAGAGCAACCTTACATGGCTAATTAAAAACAGGCACTGGGCTAAACTTGTCAACATCTTTGGATATCAGACTGGAAATTAAACAACAAGGCTGGATAAGGAGCCATTTTTTCTTGTCAAGATGCAAAAAGGAGGTTCAGGTTTTACTGTAAGAAAATCTCAGCAAAGATTGTCATATTTAGTTACCAAGTCTGAAGACGAACATGTTAATACAGGAACATAAAAACCACTTGGCTATTTAAGAAACGGGACCATAGTTTAATTACCTGCATTCAAAAGATAAAATCAGCCAATTAGTGTTGATGGGACATTTTATGCAGCTCAGGGGTTCATCCTCATGTACTTGTTCCTCTGTGCTACCTATTTTTGTCTGTACCTGTAACAGTTCTCAGTACCCCAAACCAATTCAGCTTCCTGATCTTGTCAGGGAAACAAAGATCAGATCTGAGGGTGAAGACAATGAGTGTAAAAATGAATTATAGAAGTGAACATGAAGGCCTGGACTACACTGAATCACCCCCGGTCATGGCTGCTCTCCAAATCTCATTTCATTTTTATTTCCAAGTCTGTAGTTGGAACACATGAAAACAGTATTCCCTTCTGTGGTTTGGACCAAAGAAAACTGGCATCAGATGAATATTTATTACTAAAAGCAGTAGGATGGGATTTATGAAGAAGAACATCAGGTCACAGGTTCATTCAACCACAAGCCAGAGCGATTACATCAAAGTTTTCTTTTCTTCCACAGACCATAAAGTCATTTAACTGTGACAGACAAACTCCCCACCACAAATCCTTCTGCTGCCTTTGAAATCTAATTTCCTCTGAGTTTGTTAATGCTTGATTAGATTTGTTTTCTTCAGTGTATCTTGTTGGTAAATTTACATTGGTTTTCACTGACTACAGAATCTCTTGAATAAAACATTTTATTGGCTCAGAAGTTGATTGAATTTTGCCTTACTTGCTCACATCTGAGTCCGAAATTGATGCTAGATTTTAAAAGTTTAAAGCAGGATTTGTGGATCTTAAAACTTGTTTGTCACAGTGATGTGATGCGAGGTAAGTTTCAAGGCTTCGATCCTTCAAAGGATCCAACCTAACTGGTTGACATAGATGGGGTTCTTCGAAGGATGTAAGCTCACATTTTGGCCTCAAGTTGTTGAAAACTGTTCCTTTGGGAATCAACGGAAGCGTCATCTCTGTATTATTATCCATCCATTTTCTTACACCCTTGTCCCTTACTGGGGTCAGGAGGGTTGCTGGTGTCTATCTCCAGCTGTCGTTTCGGGCGAGAGGCGGGGTCACCTGGACAGGTCGCCAGTCTGTCGCAGGGCAACACAGAGACAGACAGGACAAACAACCATGCACACACACACTCACACCTAGGGACAATTTAGAGAGACCAATTAACCTGACAGTCATGTTTTTGGACCGTGGGAGGAAGCCGGAGTACCCGGAGAGAACCCACCATGCACAGGGAGAACATGCAAACTCCATGCAGAAAGACCCGGGCCGGGAATCGAACCCAGAACCTTCTTGCTGCAAAGCAACAGCTCTACCAACTGCGCCACTGGGCAGCCTCTGTATTATTACTTCATGTTAAATTTCTGTGCTGCTAACTACTTAATTATTTGCTTTTTTGTTGTTGTTTTTTATTTTTTGCATATTTAACATAAAATGCGAAAAAGCTGAGAAAGTCCTATATATTCTAAAATATATAGAAAAACTGTCACTGTGGTGGTAAAAATAAAAAGTCTATCCTGATCATTTAAAGTTTAAGTTTTAATAAGTACGTTTATGATTTCGTGACTCGCGAGAATTGGTCACGTGATCTTCCCCTCTTTACGGGATTACGTCATCCCTGCCTATTGGATGGCCGCCTCCTATTGGACGGAGAGGCGGAAGCGACACAAACACTCTGCTAACAACAATACTGACCGTTTCTCCTGAGTTTGTGTCTTGTGGAGGAGTTTTTGGACCCTCATGGCTTTACCAGCGCAACTCAGAGCCATCCAGCACCATCTGCGGACCGCTCAGGAGCATGAGAAACGGGACCCGGTGGTGACTTATTACTGTAAGTCCTCAGCTAACGCTAGCTGTTAGCTCCTCGGCTTTGTTTACTTGGAAACAGGGCGGCTGCTTTGGCTTTAACTTTTATTCAAAGTGTTTTAGAGCGGAATTTCCTTAGTAATAAACACTTGCGGGATAAAAATAGTTAATTGTTAGTGACAGGATATCGTTTAGGCAGTTCAAACTTTAGGAGAAGGCTAACGCTTCGGTAGCACAAGCCGGTAGCACACACCTTAAACACTGACTAGTCACCTTAAACAAGGTGGAAGGTTTGTTATGATATTCTTTACTTTAGGCAGAATTCTGACTTTTATAAATAACTATACGGTCTGTGAAGTTTCTGCTAGCATGAGCAAGTGTCTGTACCTCTCTCAGACATTTCACAGGCGATCATTGTGTCAGAATGACGCAGCAGGTTAAAGTTCCTGTCCAGCAGGTTCAGGTTGTCCACATGACGACAGATGGCTCAAGCTGCAGGAATGTACCGAACCCCTCTACAGTGGTGCCTTAAGCCTCAACTAAACAATACAGAAACGACTCACAGTTTCTATTTGTATTCAATGGATCTCAAAAGGAGGCAGGACAGAACCCATCATAAGTCATTTACAGTGTTTAATTTGACATTTATCCTGTACAATTCATCTGAAAAACAATTTGTTTTGGAAAATAATAAAGTATTTATTTTTTAAAAAAGGTGGGAAAGTTGTGACAAAAACTGAACATTTCTTCAAAATTGATGCATAAACTTCAAAGATCTAAAGTTAAATAAAAATTACATTTTACTTTCCCAAGGTTCTATATTTAACTAATTTCATTGAAAGTGGATCTGATGTCAGTTTGCTCCAGTAACCTCTTATGAAATATGACAGATTTTGACCCCTGATCAAAGCATAATAAGTTTAGGTTAATGTCCAGCTGTTTTATAACTGTCACAAAACAACATTTATTTTAAATAGACTATGAGTAGATGCTAGAAAATTAACTCTGAATCTGAACAAATCCAAAGTAAAGACTCATAACATAAAGTTTGTCTAATATTATATGCTCCAGATGTCCATGCTCATAATTATTAGCTACATTTATAATAGGAATGAAGCGACAATAAAGATGTGACAGAGACATTTACTGATCCTGACTCATCTACCTTGTTGGCTCACAGTTAAAGGGATTTAAAAACTTTAAAATGTCTAAAATTTGACTCAGAAGTATGTAGCATCCTGCAATAATCTCTAATGGCTTCGTGCATATTATTGATGGGCGTTAATGACTGCCAGCTCCTGTAAAGGTGTGTGTAAATTCAGAGGTTGCATCTTTTGAAGGATCTGGTCGGCTGGGCTCTTTGAAAGATGCAGTGATTGAGTTTGGACACGCCCTGTGTCTGAGCCTAATCTGATGTGCAGTAGTGAGTTTTAAGGTTGGCTGCTGTTTACACAGATGAAACATTACAGGAAGTTACTGAATAGAAACGTTGTTGAAATTTAATTGGAATATTATTAAAGCTGATCCACAACAAACAGATTGGATTGAAGGATCGACTCAAGTTTTCTGGTGAATTTGAATTTTGTTTATTATTGTAAACAATATTACAATAATAAAGAAGAGGTGTTTCATGCCTTTTGTAACATTTGAGGAAACCTTTAGATTTCTGGGGAACGTTGAGTCACTCAGAGCTGAACCATCCTGAGTCAGCAGCTGTGACCTCGTGTTTGTTTGTTTCCACTTTCTCTGGTTCTGATTCACCGATCCACATCCTGGGATCAAAAGGAAATAAATTTAGTAATTTTTGTGAGTGCTTTCAGACAGAGGACTCCATGTTTGATGCTCCACTCTTGAGCAGATGCGGTTGAAGCTTTGAAGTCTTTGAATTGCTTGGTGATTGTTGTCATCAATGGAAAAGTTGTTTTTCTGAAGGTTTGATTGGTAATTTCCTGAAAGCATCTAATTTCTTTTTCAGTCGTCCTTTTCTATACCCAGTTGAAAGCAGAAGTTTACATGCACAGAAAAAAACATGCACACTTTTTGTTTAAGTTAAATCAGTTTAAACTGGGTCAGAATTACTAGAATATTTTCTATTTGCTAAAAACCTGAAAACTTAGCGAGAAAATTTTTTAGACTTTTTTTAGTAATTTTCTTCAAAATTATTTCAGTATCAGGGATGATTGTCTTTTAAACTGTCTGACCCGAGTTAAATGTTTTGGTTTTCTTCCACAAGATTCTCACATTAGCTAGCTCCTGACAAAACCAGGCTCCAAAAACATTTACATGCCTAAATATTGTTTTATCAATCAAATCAAAGCAACTTTTATCTGCATTCTGATCATGTGAAAACGGTATTATTATTTTTACTTTAAGAAGTTCTCATTGAATGCAGATATACTAATTTATTCATATTTTAACAGTTTAATTTGTAGTTTTATCAATATACTTTCCCACAACTCACCCTTTGAGTACATTTTCTGCAGACCCCACACATCCTGGACACTAACTGTTTAAACTGTTACCTTCAGGTGGCACTGCAGAGACAGATTTCTCCACCAGGCTTTTGCTCCGTCACATGAAACCTTCTTTTTCTGTCCTTATTAAAATACATGCAAATTCCTCTGTTACGTTATTAATGTGTTTCCTGTAAAGGCTACATGTTGATACTTTGATGTTATTCTGAAAACCAAAGTTAATTCCTTTCCTGTGCCACCATGTTGTCCAGTAGAGGATGCAGGTTCCGGTAGGATGTGGGTCAGACGTGGCCCAGTGATGGCGCCAGGCCACTGGAGGTCAGCAGCACCACGTGTTTGGGCCGCTGGGCCAGCTGGGACTCGTTTGGTTCTGAGCCGCCTCACTGTGCAGACGGTCAGGCTTTATGACAGAAGCAGCTTCAGGAACGAGCTGCAGTCTAGTTTCCTCTCAGATCTGCTCCTGATGTGCAAGGGGTTTGGATTTCCTACGTTTCCCAGATAGTAAATGCAGCACCAGTTAAAGACGAGGCAGCTGGATCTGGTTCAGGAAGAACTGAAGACGTGATTGAGACATTTTCATGAACGCAGAAAAAAAAACCTCTGATTGGAAAGTGTTTGATCAGAACTCTCATCAGAGTCCTGAGG
The DNA here is from genome assembly GCA_902982915.1 of Phalloptychus januarius. Taxonomy (NCBI): domain Eukaryota; kingdom Metazoa; phylum Chordata; class Actinopteri; order Cyprinodontiformes; family Poeciliidae; genus Phalloptychus; species Phalloptychus januarius. The sequence continues at coordinate 16,752,379 of CADWAE010000459.1, forward strand.
CTTTTATCCATCGCTTTAATCAGCGTGTCAACCTGCAGATGACCCAGCTGATGCTCGGAGCGGCCCGATCGCTTTCAGCTGCAGTCAGAACCGTGATTCATTCAGCTGTAATGATTCTGCAGAACTCACCTGCCGCTCAGCTGTTTGGCTGCCTTACAAACACCGTTTCACACTGATTGGTTTGCTGACGTTGTTAATGACTCCAGCTCTGATTTTGCTGCCAGTGTTTGTGAGTTACGACTCGTTCTGATCCTCTGAAAGTGTGATTTCTGGTCAGGTTTGACTTTGGCAGCTTTAATGTAAATATTAGCCCCATTTAAAGTGACTGGATGCTTGTGGAAGCAGCTTCTGGGCTGATTTAATGTGCAGTTTATGAGCTTTCATGGTGTGATTCAATTTAACACATTGCTGGGTTTAAAGATGTGGGTCAGAACCGTCCAGGTTGATCTTTAGAGCTAATGGATCTCTGGAAACCGTTCCAGAGTAAGGAAGAACTAGAGCATCAACAGAATCTGGAAACAGCCTGGAAAACATACAAAATTTGTTCTGATTCTGATCTGTGCAGAAATATTTGTGATCAATTCAAAAGGTTAAACTCTTCTATTCAAGCTTCAAAATTGGGTGAACAAATGGAAGATGCATCCTGGAGAAGTTTGTAGTTTTGACATTAAAACTCCGTTAGAACCTTTGGAGGAAACGGCTGCAGAAAGAGGCTGAAGCCACCAGAGCTGATCAGCAGAGCGTTTCTATTTCTGGCTGGATGTTTCTCAGAATGAAGACGGGTTCAGTCCTGCCTCTGCAGTGATGCATCTCACACCTGCTGTGAAAAAAAAAAAAGTTTTTAGCCTTTCTCACACGGCTTTAGAGCGGTTTCCATTTTTATCTGAGCTGCAGTCAGCAGCAGCAGCGGGAAGTCTTCATCGTCCCAAACAGGAAGTAGCAAACAGCAGGACAGAAAGAAATGATGCTGACCCAAATATCAGCTGGTTTTTAAGTTGCAAGTTAAGAGAGATTCCTGTAAGTTGGGTGTGCTGACCAGCAGAGTGCTGAACTGGGCAGACTGGGAGGAATGGGCCGAGTGGGAGGCCGTCCAGCTGCTGCTACAGAAGAAGCCTTTGTTTGTGGAGGCTTCCTGCGCTGCGAGGCAGCATCCATGTTCTGGAAGCTGTGAGCAGCACAGGTCCTGCTGCTGCCACACAGACCGGCCCGTTTCCACGCTGACTCTGTGAAACGGGACTTTGTTCTGCTGGTTGCTGTGCAGGACGATGACGCTGCTGCACATGCTGCCGTCGGCAACGAGTCGACCCAAAACACGACCAGTCAAATGTCTCTGTCCACCAAACTGCATCTGGTTAACTTCACTGCTAACTAACCTGCAGAACAAACTGTAGTTTACTTTTTGAAATAAATAGTTATGGTTTAAGAAAACAAGTTTCCAATGAAAACTTATTTACATTTTTAAGAGAAGCTAAATTTTTCTAAAATTTTAAATTTTTAAGACCTTGAAATAATAAAAAATATATAGTTAATATAATTATATAATTTACTTTTGTAGTAATAATTATTTTTAAAAATCAGCGTTAAAATATCTGGGTTTCTAAAAAAACCTTTCAAATGAATTAATTGTACTTCAGAAAGTAATCATTCACCTTTAGAAGATAATTTATCTAAAATTAATGTGATTTTCTAAACATATTTTAATAAATAATAATCTAACCATTGCTCCTTCAAAATAAAAGCCCAAAATAAATAACTGTTGTTGTGGTTTCTGAAATAAATAAACATGATGTTAAAATATTTGATTTTGAAATAAAATGGTTAAATACGTTGCATTGAAAACACGTTGATGAAGTTTTAATCCTCCCTCCTGGCTTTTAATGCAGGACAAACCCGAGTTCTGTTAACATGTCCGTCCTCCTGCTGCAGGTCGGCTCTACTCCATGCAGACCGGCATGAAGCTGGACAGCAAGACTCCGGAGTGCAGGAAGTTCCTGATGAAGCTGATGGACCAGCTGGAGACGGTGAGTCCTCCTCTTCCTCTTCTTCCTCCTCTCCATGTGCGATCCCATCCAGGCTGCCAGCGACGGGTAGTTTGGTAAAGTGCAGGTAATTCCTGCCATTAGCCGCACTTTAGCTGAAGATCAGAGCTTCATGGTGGGATGCAGGTTGTTATGCTCTGCAGGAGGCCGTGTCTTCCTTCATCTCCAACACACACAGACTCTTTGAGAACCAATGTAATCATCCTTTTTAACTTTTCGTCAGATCCTCTTTATGATGGTTGTTGTTAAATGGACAATAAGAGCATTTAAAAGGTAAAGAAGTAGTGAAGTCACTAAAACCATGTTAAGATGGACAGTTTTTATTTTCCAGAGGCTGAATAAACTGTATCTGAGGTTTATGTTTGCCATGAATCACTTTTATTACGTATCACAACATTCAAAAATTTTATCACCCGTTTTCCTAATATTCAGACTTGGCAAATAACTACCAGTAGTTGTAGTTGTTTTTATGTTTGAACAGAGATTGTTGCCTTCATTTGAATAAAATATGCTCTTTTAAGGGAGGTTCAGGTAAAATATTTATGCTGTTCTTCATGTGCAATAAACGCATCATAGTCTGCCTTAACGACGCACGCTTCATAGACGGTGCAAGAAAGAAACATTTCATCATCTTAAACAAGCATCAACTCAAAAGGTTCCACATCTTAGAGTTTCTGTGCAGCAGTGTTTGGTAGATCTTTAAACCGTAGATAAAGCTGGTCTGTGCAGCAGCAGAAGAGAGCAGAAGAGTTGCAGGACTGTCCTTATTATCACTCAGAGCCGATTAAAGCAGACCCAGTTCACCCTGGATTCAGCTTTTACAGAAGCTCTGGAGATCTTCGTAACGTCACAGTCTGGATGCAGAATCACATCCTCAGCATTGATGCAGTTCTTATGTTTTCAGGTTCATTAACTGTCCTCAGCTGTCCGGATGGTTTTCAGTTTCACAATGCATCACTAAGCTGTGATGGACTCCTTTTAAAATTGGGACTAACAGCATCTGGTGACTAGAAGAAAGTGAGACACATCCGACATGTTTCCATCTCTTCAAAGTTGAAGTTGACTTTTGTCTTTTTCCTGCCATTAAAAGAGTTTTACAAATACAAGATGTCTGCTGGGATCTTCCTAGAGAATAAATGAATCAGCGCATTAGCCATCGCCGCTTGCTCCCTGCTGACTGGCTCTGCTGGACTCATTAAATCTGTTTTGCTCTGTCATCGTCGGCTCTGGTCTCAGAGGGTTCGCTTTCCCTGGGGAGGCAGAAATTCATTTGTTTAAAAGCTGGTTTCACTCCAAAGCCACCTATTTATACCACCTAGAGCTGTAAAACATTACATTGGGATATTATTGGTAAATATTGTCAAGATGATATTCAATCATCTGCACAGTCTATTGTCAAAATTTTGCAATATCAGTTTTTTTTTTGCTTTAGCATCTTGCTAACTTAGCTCTGAATCTTAATGACCAAACCTGCCTTTGCCTTTGCTCAAAACATTTGATGACCTGAAATATGAAAATAAAAAAAACAATAAAGAGCAGACATGTCCAGGAGTTTGTGTGATAGCTAAAGTTCTTGATGTTTGATGGTTCTGAGATCCAGAACCAATCTCTGTTTGGAAGAAGTGACCTTCACCTTCCACTTCACATGTTTATTGAGATAAAGCATCCGAAACAACCTTTAAAAGTATCTGACCAAAGTGAAGGTGATTTTTCCGATGAAACTTTAGCTCAACATGGAATCCAGAGAGAGTTTGTGAGATTCCTTTGATCCCAGGTTCTTCATGTTCCCTGACCAGTTGTCCTCCATGGTTTTACATTCCTGTGCTGCTTAACACGTCCACTGATCAAACCAGAGAACAGAGTGTCTATTCAGGGTCTACCTACTGGGGGAAACCAGAGTGCTTTCTTTAGTGCTTTTACTAGAAACCTGAGGCTCTGTTGGACACAGAAACAGAGAGAAACAATGGAGCTGAAAGGACTGGAGAAAACATGAGTCTGACGTCACACTGGATGGCGCTCACTTTGGGGAAAGCAGTTCTTAAAGGCTCTGGATTACTTTTAGTCTTTGCTACAATTTATGAAAACTTCCCTCCTCCAAGCTGATTGGCATATGGACCAGATTAGATCCAGAATTTACTTTTTGTTACCAAATGGTTTTAATCTGCAAGTTAAACACCAGATTACAACAAATCAGCTAACAGGAAGCTAAGCTCAGAGTTCGTGCCACGTCTTTCCACCGACTGTGTGACGTTTGTTTTGCAGATGAAGAAGGAGCTGAACGAAAACGACTCCATCACTCAGGAGGTGGTCGGCAACGCTCACATCGAAAACTACGCCTTAAAGCTGTTCCTGTACGCCGACAACGAGGACAGAGCAGGACGGTTCCACAAGTAAGGGAATGACGGTTGGTAGGAGACGAGGCCGGCCGCGCTGCTCCTCCACGTCAAACACTTTGGTTATGATGTTCTGTCAGAGCTTCAGTTTGCTTCTGAATCCGATGTCTGTTTGTTGTCCAGCTGTTTACGCCACCAACCACCGCCACATCTGGCTGCGTTTTCCCCTCACGGCTTTCAGACACAACACGCTCTCGCACAGCATGACTTCATGCTTCACGTCTTTTGAACCTTTTTGTTTCCTAGCAACAGGCGGTGACTCATGCAAAGACTTTTCACTTCAGACCACATGTTCAGGACTACATGTAAACAGCCGTGTTGGGTTACTGTAGTTTATATGTGAGCTTCAATGCAGCAGACTGGAGACTTTTACTTCCTTCTTCCTTCACAAAGCAAAACCCTTGATTACTGGGCGCCTTCAGCAGCTCGACAGTACAATACTTCCAGGACTGCAGCTGTGTGTCCATTGACCGTGTAAATTGGAATTACAAAAATACATTTGTTTAATGGAAACAGCAATTTTTGAAAAAGAAAAGTCACATTTTTCACTAAAGAGTTTTTGCGCTTGGAAACACTTTTTCTGCATCCCACGAGTCGTGATCAACATGCAGACGCCGTTCCTGGCAGAAGAGACGGAGACAACAGGAAGTGGTCGTAGGACGGCGGCATGGCAAGATTTTTAATGACTTACTGGGTGAACAAACTTATTCGTGGGATTTCAATTGACTTCCTTGTTTAATAAAAACAACACAATTGGAAAATTGTTTTTTTTCAACATTAATATTATATAGACAACATTTTACGGACATTTATTGTAGAAAAGCAGCTCATGTCCTTTGGACAGATGATGCCAAAAGAAAGAAGAGAGTAGCCACATTAAATTGAGCTTATCCACACAAACGCCTCTTACAAAAGATTTCTACACGATGCAAAAGAGAATAATCTCCCTTTTTACATTTAAAAAGGCAAAAAAGGAAAATAAAGCATATAAAACAGAACATACAAATACATTTCTACTCATGTTAGGACTTTTACTGACTTCCATTCATTTTAGCAACTGTATTCATGCCCAACCCAAACACTAACCTCTACCATAGCCAGTTTATTGCTAACCCTAATGCCAACCCTAACTCACACCAAACCTTTGAACATAATCTCTAATCTTAAAACAGAGACTCGGTCACATCAGGACCGGACTGATTGACCCATCAGGTCACATCAGGACCGGACTGATTGACCCATCAGGTCAATCAGTCTTCAGAAGGTCAGAAGGTAAATAAGATGCTAAATAGGCTCCAGAAATGACGGCGCACATACTAGCATGTTGGTGATCATTACTGCATCTATCTATAAAAAATACATTGGCAGAGTTCAGTAGGGTGAATGCTGTGGAATAAAAACAGTTTTTCCCATTTCCCTGTCAGGAGCAGGTCAAAGGTCGGGTGTCCAGAGTGAGAGATGCCATTAATGATGCTTTCTAAAGGCGACCATGACCCTGTGCAGCTCCCCCAGTGACCCTCTGAGATCACAACTATTTCCACATTATAACACTGCCACCGCCATGCTTTCATTCATTACCAATCAGGAGACCTTCCAAATGTTTAGGACATTTCTTAAGAGGCCGGGCAGCTTCCTCCAAATGTGCTTTATTGCTTTTTTATGAATTAATTCTATGGTCACGCTCCAATAAAGCTTTGCTGTTTAAAGTTTGCAGCTTCATTTACATTTCAGCTCTTGAATAAAATAAAAATAATTGTAAAAAGCTCCCAAAACTTTTTTAAATCTAATAAATTGTTTATGGAAACTTCAGTAAAATAAGACCTTACAGATTGGTGCTTCCATCCCTAGAAAAGATCAGCTCCTCTTGTTACCAACACAACTGAAACATTAATGAAATCCAGCCCAGGTGCTTGGATTTCTTCCTCATGGCAGCAGTAGGTGTGAGGAGGAAGCAGCAGGTTGTAAAGGATGAATAGCAGCAGAGATGTTTTCAGTGTAAACAAGCAGTCAGAACCGTTCTGTTTCTGCAGCTGCGTTTAACAAGATCAAGTCACATTGCTGCTCCGCTGAACGCAAACAGCCTGCAGTTTAATGAGAAGCAGCAGGCGTCTGCAGCGTGTTTACACAAAGGCACAAATAATCAGTCATAAATAAACACAATTATATTCAATCTGAGCTCAGAGGTGAGATGGTAGAAACCATAACCAACCTCTGACGGAGTTTATTCATTCTCCTCGTCTTCACTCTGCCTCCATGATGGGTCGAACTCGTCACTTTTAACCGCCATGAACATCATATACGTGGCGACGTTTCAGTGTTTTATTTGCCTGGTCTTTTTCCCAGTTAGAGATGATAATTCAACATGAACCTCCAAGCTTCTGGCATCATTTTGGTGGATATATGGTGGCTCTTGTTGGCAGAGTTTGTTCCCTGGAAGAGACATGACAAAGTATCAGTCAGGGCTTTGGGAAAGCTGCTCCAAAAACTCAATGTTGGTCTCTTTTACTGGAGTCGTTGTCCTGTTGGCGACCTGAAATGCTAACAAACCCGCTGTGTGCTGCTTCAGTCAATATCATTTATTTATATATTTCATGCTGAATTGATAGTTTTTCATCTTATTTGTATTAATTTTTGCAGTTGCACATTTTATGTTTATTTCGAGCTGCAAAGGAAATTGTTCACGTTTCAACAAGACAACAGGAACAAACGAATCCAAACTGGTTCGTTAGTGAGTGAAGTCGGCCAACGTGAAGCTTTTCCTCAGTGAAACCGTGTGAACTGAAAATCAGTCTGATACTGAGCAGTCTAAGTAAAATCCAGAAAATATAGCAAATATTAAATCAGAGTGATGACAAGTTAATTACAAAAAGTTTGCAGTTTCACACCAACCTGCTAAGAGATGTGCAACAAAAGTAAAAATGATCAGTCAGGATTTTGCAATTGTTTTTGATATTTTTTATGGTGTTACTTTATAGATGTTTGAGAAAAATGTTTATCATATTTTGCCCTATCTTTTGCTCATGTAGGACGTTAAATTTGCCGATTTATTTTTTTGTCCTGGACAATAACTTGACATCAAATTAAGCTGAGGTGGCAGCATGATAGAAGTTAGAAATACCGCCACCTACAGATGGGAGTTAGTCACTTCAGTTGATTATTTTTGATCATTTATGCTGGAAGTTTGCAGCAATAAAGTCGTGTGTTAGCATGGAAAAATATGGGAATCTGGTGATCTTGAGCAAATTGAAGGGACTGATTATTAGAGATGTATGTAAACATTTGAACCTGCAGGTTCCATTCTGACCTTGTTCAAACTTTTCTTTTTTGTTCCATTTTTTCATAATTAATGATTGGTCATAAACTCAAAAGCTTCTGAAGCTCAAATTGAACATGAAGCCAGGATGCATTGAAAGTTTAACTTAAAATCGATCGGATCCATATTTTAACTCAACAATGTTACGGGACACTTTATGCAGGCCGTCTCTCACCAGCTAGTCTCACAATAAGATCTTTATCAGTTAAATAGAACGTTTTTACTCTTCAGAAGGATATAAAATGGCTTTATATATAAACAGTAAAATATCTAACCAAAAACTTCTCCAGCATTTTTATGTTCTGCACTTTGTTGGGTCTTGGCACCCAGCGTGGCGAATGGGATCGTCGTGTCTGAATGTCTCCCTGCAGCCTGAAGTCGGAGCATCCGTCACATCGAACCCCCGACCAACACTTTGAAGTCATGTAAATGAGCAGTTTCCACTGAAACCCAGAAAATCTCTTGGCGTTGAACGGCTGTGATGCAGCAGCCTGACAGGAAACATGACAGAAAAACCGACTGAAACGGGTCGAAACTTAAAATCCTGTGAAGTTTGACAAGAGATTTTTATTAGATTCTGGTTTATGAAGCCATATTTTTATGCTTAAGATGCTAATAAAGCTAAAATTATTAGATAGTAGATCATTAGAAATGCAACAGATTGCTGAGCTCAGTTCAACATGTTGCATCACAAAACGAGGCTGCAAACCTGAAGCATCTTCATACTTCAGAGAATGTTTTTGAGCCAAAATGTTGAATTTCAGGATTTTGTCTGCCGTTTCTGAAGTGGGAACAACAATCTTTGAGGTCTTTCTTTTATGTTTGTCTTTTTATTTAAAACCCTCAAAACTATTTCAGTTGCAGCTGTGGCGTCTGCTGCTGGGCCAGAGTAATTTGTCTGTATTTCCACATCATTTAGCAGATGTTTCTTTTCAAAGCAGCTTCTAAATAAAGAATTTATTTATCCAATAAACACATCGGCCAGTTTAACAGCTTCTCAAACAAACACGCTGAAGGACAATATACAACGCTGCATTTTTAGCTCTTCTGTTTCTTTCATGATTTTTGATTTCTCATTCTTCAAGTGCAGCAGAAAACAAATAACATATTTTGTTATTCATGCATGTGAGTTAAAGGTTTGATGGTGTTGGTTCTAGTTGTGAGTCTGCAGATTGTTAGACCAACTAAAAGTACTTTTCTGCTGATGCATGTGAAGTGTGTACAAAATTGTTGGTTGTTGTTGTTGGCAGTGCTGCCTTGCAGCAGGAAGGCTGTGGGTTAAAATCCCAACCTGGGGTCTTTGTTCGTGGCGTTTGCATTTTGGCTTCTCGTTTTAGATTTTTCTGTGCATCCCAGTAAAATATTTTTTTTGTCTTTCTGCAGGAACATGATCAAGTCCTTCTACACCTCCAGCTTGTTGATGGACGTTCTGTCTGTTTTCGGGGAGCTTTCAGACGAGGTGGGTGGGAACAGACGGCAACAAAAAACTAAACCTGCGTCATTTCATTCTGCTTTAACTTATCAAAAGAATTTTCCCCAAATCTCTTAAGTTTAGAATACAATTATGGATAAACAGAGTAAAGGCACAAACAAAACCCAGCTCTACTTATCACTAAAACACTCTCAGACTGTGCAATATCATCAATATTGTTGCATATGATGGTAAACACATTATCTGCAGCTGGGAGGCGAAACTATCTCAGCTGTTTGCTGTGAAAGCGTTGACTTGTTTTCTGAAATACTAACATCCCAGGATCATTTTCATTCATCCTCCCCATAATCTGTGCAGAGTGGTAAGCGATTACCAAACTCCTGCTGTTCAGCCAAACTGCCCGACGTGATCAGAGCCAAACACGTCCAGAGATCCTGATGCTGAGTTCTGCGATAAACGATGGGCAAAAGGCGTTGGACATTAAATCAAAAGGAGCAATCATCACAAACCGCAGAGAGGCTGATGAACGGGGAACTGCTTGGAACAGGAAGTGCTGTTCTGTCCTCATTCATGGTGGGAATAGCAGCAACTTCAGATGTGCAAATCAGAACTTTAATATCTTTGTTCTGCTAACTTTTAATGGGTAAAGAATAGCATAAATGAGTGATTCCCTCACTTTTTAACATATTTACCAAAGGATCGAATGGGTTAGCTTTACTTCTTTAAACTTTATCCAGCTACTTACATTTAAAGCAGAACAAAACCTAAATAACGAGTGGAAAGCCAAACAATTAGCATTATTTTAAAACTGAACTGATCAGGTTAAAAAGTGCAGATGAGTAATTTAAATTCTCCCTGTTCAACCTGAACTCTAAAGTTTACGTTTGAATGTAAAATGTTTTTCTATTCCTCGTCTTCCTGCTGAATATTTCAGATGAAACCTGAAACAACCACGAAGACATTCTCATAAACTCCACTGTCTCTACTGAAGTAAATATTGCATCAACCAACAGAACATGAATGAAGTCCAGAGCATTTGTAAAGTCTAGTTAAAAGACTGATGCAACCAGACATGATGTGCAAATTCTCAGAATCACTAATGGGGTCTCGGTGCTGCTTTTACTGGGGGATTGTTGTTGTTTTTCTTAATTTCATACAGTCTTTTGTGGAGAAAAGGATATTGTTTCAAATGTTTCTAATAATTATGTGCTTCTGTGTCCATGAGGCCTGCAGATTGTTCTGTTTTATTTTAGGTAAAACAAAGTTCAAAACCCTCTGATTACATTCATATTCAAATTCTCCATTAGTCAGTGGTTTCTGGACGGGTCGGTCCACTAACGGTGTGGTTGAAGGAAACAAAGCTGGACTCTGTCCTGCTGAGTGATGAAACATCAGCTGAACTCTTGTTTTGTTCACTCAGACAGGATCACTGTGACTCGCCAGCTGGTTTCTGCTGCGACTCTCTGCACTCATGTTCTGGTTCTGCTTCTTAGACAGAACCCAATGTCTCTGATGATTCTGGTTCTAGTCCTGAAGCTGGGCTTTGCCTTCACGTTGGACAGATTTATCCTGTCGAGTGTGAAATTAGGCCCAGTGTGTGAGTTACTGTCTCCGCCTGTCAGTACGTAAATAATCGGTTAATCAATGCAGGGATTACGAAGTTTTAGTGATAAAGATCCAGGTGCTCTTCATGTCATTTTTGTCATGAAATTACCTAGCAACTGGTTTCTATAGTGAATTTCTCCCTTTCTGTGGAGCTGCAGGAGCCCTCAGGACTTTTCAGCATGAAAATCTGCATTTAATAGTTTCGCTTGATGCAAAAAAGGATTTTTAACAGTTTTGGATTCACTTCTGTCTCTGCAAACAGTAAAACTTCCACATTATTGGTGGAAAATTAGCAGATTTCTTCATAGAGCATATGTAGCTCTGCCAGGCTGTCCAAGCTGCATTTATTTAGCCAGCTTTGCTGGTGGCTGGTCTCTCCCTAAGCATGGAGGGGGAGACGTAGATAGTACTGGACATTACCCCGGCCCTTCCCAAGCAGGAGAGACACCTTTTTTAGGAATATCTTCTCCATTAGTCACCTGTTGGCTCACATGAAAGGTCCCTCTCCTTCCCATATCACATCAGTGTTTCTTTCCCTGCTGGAAATGACCAACTTCAACCTTTAGACATGCCAAGGCCAAACAAACAGCTCCCGTCCGAAACGCCATTGTTTCTGTAAAACTTGGCACTTATCTGGAAGAAGCAGGTCTTTCTGCAGCCGCTCTTATCAGCATCACGTCAGTGTGAATGTGTCCGTCTTGGTCCTTTTTACCACTTCTGCTCTTTTTCCCACATTCCAAACATCCTGACACCAAAACTAACAGGGAGAAACTGTGATGTTTTCGAGCGGCACCTGCAGGACTCCACAGTTTTACATCTAGAAAATTCACTTTCTTATGGCAGAGACACAGAAAGCAACTATTTAAAGCTTTTTATGATGGAAATTCACCTCAAAGTTGGTATGATGGAGACATCCTCACATAGGAAAAGGCCTAGTGTAAGTCACAGACCTCAACAGTTGGTAGAAACTTGCACTGATCGACCAAACATCATTAAAATATCCTCAGGGTTGAGACTGAGAGCCGGTGAAGGTGCTGAAACTGACTTTCATTTACAGTAAGTCAGAATGATAAGTTTGAACCAAACTCAAGACTCTGTGATTATCCTTCAGCAATTAATATTTATTCCTCGGTTACATTTTGTCCCAAGAGTCGCCTCCTACTTGTAAAATATTGGATGTTTTAATCTTTTCTAGAACATCCAGCACCGGAAGTACGCCCGCTGGAAGGCCACCTACATCCACAACTGTCTGAAGAACGGCGAGACCCCGGAGTCCGGCCCTCTCGGCATGGACGAGGATGAGGAAGCAGGTGAGATCCTCTGATACCAGGCAAACACCCGGCCCCGTTTCTTTAAGGAGGGCTTCCTTTGGTGGCGGGTTTAATCTGTGTGAGGTGTGTGTTCAGTCTGGCTCTGCATTGTTCTGGTTATCAGCTCTCAGGAGCTGGAAAGGCCTGCAGTCAAAGGTGTAGCCTCTGAAAGATAAGGAGAGAGCAGGCCAGATTAGTCATGTAATACTTTCTCACAGGCAGCAAGTTTCTGCTTTCTATATAAATAACTCTTTTTTTTTTTTAGAATTGGATCTAAATGTTTTAGCCGTAGAAGTCATTTTTATTGTGTGAATGAGCTATGACTTCAAGTAAGAGAAAATATCAGCTTCAGATCAACTTAACGGCTCTGACCTTTGCTGCCTTGAAAATCAATGAACTTTTATGCAGGTTTACACCATAAAACTTAACCTTTTAAAGAAAGAAAGCCGTGGAAAACCCCTTTGTTTGGGCTCCTACGACAAGATATGCCCGGTAACAACCTTTAAAGCTCCTGTTTGGGCAACTTTTTGTGGAAAATGGACTGGAAGTTGTGGTTGATTGTTCCCCACTCTGCAGAAAGTCATTCAAAAGATAAGAAGCATTTACCAGAGACTCACTGTGACCTCTACCCACACAGTGGAATACATTTCTTGGTAAAAAGACAAAAAAGCAACTTTAACACCCGGTTGAAGTACCAGAGGTTTTTTTTATAATTTCCGTGACGTAAAAGACACAAAACACCTTTAATCTGTTACTTTGTCAAAGCGCTTGTTTCTTTGTGTTTTGGTTGGACTCAGCCTGGGACATCAGCTGGACGGCCAGAGCTTCTCGTGTTCAGACCATCCAGCAGATTCCCAGTTGCTTTGGGTCGTTGTTGAGCTGAACAAACACTTTCCTCTTGCAGTAGTTTTGTTTCCAGTAGTTTTTATATTCTGGTTTTCTGGTGTCTTAATATTTCACCTGTGCTTGTTTTGACCACAGTTCAAATTCCCAAAAGGTTTGTTTGACTGTCCTCCACCGCAGCCCAGATATGAGACGAATTCATGAGATTTTCTTGATTTTCTTCATCATGTCAGTTTTTTCTTGTCGTTGGAGGAATATTTAAGTCTGGTCTCTGTTGTTACATTACAGCTGATGACTGTCCTCAGTTTATTCCTTGTTTTGTATCCTTGTCCTGACTGGTACCTTTTTACCAATCTGATCCCTTTGAGGCCTTTCAGGGTATTTGCTTTGGAAACATGTCAGCAAAAAGTTGTTGAACTTTATTTGGTCCTTTCACCTTTTGTTGCAAGGCAACGATGCTACCAGTAGTCCACTGTGAGGCTTTTTAGAAAATTCAACATTTTAAATCACTTCTAGCCACAGAAATGTGCATCAGTATTTTGATTCTTTCAACAGACGAATCATGTAAGGAAACAGCATCACATTTTACATTGTAAGAGCTACGAGACCAACCAGAGAACCCAGCACTAATCCACTAATCAACCAAGAGATCCAGTAAGCAGCTTGACCCAACATCCAATGCAGCTCCAACCAAACCCAACAAACTAAACCCAAACCAACCAGGTTTGCTCTAAAAGGAGACTAACTTTGTTATCATCGTTGCATCGATCTTCCACCTCCTTTCTTTCTTTCTGCTTGTCGAACTGAATCGGCCGACATGTTCCTGAACCGCTCGCTCCAGTTTGGATTCCTTCTGTTATCCTGGATTCTTCCACTGCTGATTTATTAGTTGATGGACCTTTTTTGGGTCAGTTGTGTGTTTCTTTAGTGGCTGACAGACTCACTTTAAAACAGCCCAGATGGTTCTGTGTGTTATCACAGAAACCACGTCAAAGAGTTCTGGATCACAGAGCTCGGCGGATTGTTTGACTTAGGATGTTGGAGACCCAGACGGATCAGAGTGATTCAGGAGTTGCGACCTTCTGGGACGGGTTCAGTGTGAATGGATTAGCTTTCTGTGTTTTCATTGTGAGCGTGACGCATTGTAATCACTGAATCATCTCAGACCTGGTGACTTCAACCCGACGCTGAGCTTTTCCTTCCACCCCCGGGACGCTGCAACATCTGTTCTGACTTTCTGAGTTCAATATAAAAGTTTGATGTTCTATAAAAAGCCTCTTGGGAACAGAACCAGACATTAGTTTTGACATGAACACGTTTGCAACCTGCTTCTTAAGGCAGTGAAATTATGTGGAGACATTCTGAAACAGCCCATCTGCTGACCCACACCCACTCGCTCCACATACATTTGGGTCTGTTTGACCCCAAAGCACGGCCGGTTTACGATGACATCAGCCGGTCAGAAACACCCCAACGTCAGCTGGTGCTTCAGCAGCTTGTGTTTTTCTCTCTTCCCAGAATGCTCTGCTGTCTGACAGCGATGACATCATGGTAATTTATTCCCACTAACGTATAGCTGATGTTATTGTCTGCCTGGTTTTTGAGTATTTTACTGAAGGTTACATTTGATTTCATTGGATAGTTTTACATCTGTCCCTGCATAGATGGAAACACTTACAGCTCATTTTAGTAGTTGAAACACCAGACATGTTAGTATTTGACAATATAGATATTAATGAAACTTTCCATGGAGATTAAGGATTCTTTAACACTGCAGGCAAGTTTGACCCAAATCATGTTTCTGCTCAATTCTCAACCCTCTTCAAAAAGCAGATATATCTCATGAAATGTCTGAAAATATTTTGGTCATCTACATTATGACCAAGTTTCACAGTTACAAGCACATTTTCTGTGCTGCAGTTCTTTATTACATTGGGAACATTTTACCTGAAGGAATGTTTTGTTCTTTACAGCTTTAAACTGGAGAAGTTTTAACCAAGACTCTGGTATTTGAGAATAATTATGAATGTCATAAATTCTCAAACTGGTCTATGATCAGCGTCGCTTCGTCTCCAGGCCCCAGTCCTCTTCTAAAACACATTTCTAGTTATATTCCCATGAATAGAGTTTAAACAGTTTGATTGAATTCAGTATATTCAGATTATTTCACCAGAACTTATTTTTTCTTTGCTGCCTCCTGATGGCTTTTGGAAGAGAAATGATGTGTGACTGGACTGAGTGAGGATGAGGAGTTTCACTCAGTCGGAGGTCCGATCGTTTCTTTGACCCAGTGACTCGTCTTAGTTTGGAGAAAAGCTCTCTGGGAAACTGGCAGCAATGTTTACGATCAAATCATTTTGTTCAAGGCTTTTTAATCATCCTTCACACTTTAAATCACTTGTTTGACAGTTTTTGGGAGTTTTAAAGTTCTGTGGTGACGACAGAAAATCTAAATTTATCGCCATAGTTGGTAAACAATGCGATGAATGCATGCAGGTTTTTGAGTTTTTCGACCTTTTCCCCAGTTTATTTCTGGTTGGGGACGAATGCCCATGTTTCTCGCCATATGATGACTTCTCACCAAAACAGCATCATGACAACAACGTCTCTCTGCTGGAAAGCCAGAAGGAAACTTGTGGACAGACTGCTGGAAATGCAACATGATGTTCCTGTGGTAATCAGAACCGACAACACCTCGTTTCTGTTTCTGCAGCCCGTGGTGGAAGTTGTTTCCTTTCTTTGGTCCCCCTACCTCCACCCTCCATCCATTCCTTTCCTCTTGCTCAACACGTCCATCTCCCAGCCAATGGAAAGTCAGAGCAGAGCTGCAGGGAGACAATGGTCTTTCTGTAACCACCACTGGTATATTTGTGCGGTGGAGGGAGTGGGAGCCAGAATGTGTGTTAAACACAGTGTACTGCTCTCCAGAGGTTAATTAACCCACTTACACTGAATCCTATGGAGGCAGGGCTCAGCTCCAGCTTGAAATGCACAGAGAGCTGCTGTGGCTGAGAAAATGTACAAGAAGCAATTCTGAGCAGTGAAAAGTCAAAGCAGATTAATATTAGAGCTACTGGCAGAAATAGGAAAATCTACAAACTCTGTATGAATTATGGAGGCTGTTTAAACTAAATATGTTTTCTTTCTGCCTCAGAGTTCGGAGCAGACGGTTTCTCAGGACAGAGCTTCTCACATGGAGGCTCCTTCAGGGCAGATCTTCCTTCGCAGAATCAGGATCAAGGTCCAGCTCCAGGTATCGGCTTCGCTCAGGACCCGGGATCAGGTCCAACGGGCCCGCCCGCATCCAACTACAACAACATCCAGATCCCACCGGGGGCCCACGCTCCCGCCAACACTCCAGCTGAGCTGCCACCTCCTGCAGGTACAGCGCCGCGCATCCCAACACCTGCTGAACACTTTACACTGTCACTTATGGTTCCCTATTCTACCCCAAATCATGCATAACCTTCCCTTCCTGTTATCTTGATATCTGAGACAGAAACATGATGGGAAATGTTTCCAATAAACCAAACAGGTTTAACAAAACACAGACTCTTAGTTTAGGATTAATTAAAGTAAAACCACAAATTAACAGATTAGAATCTCATGAAACACATTTTTCAAGATCCTATAAATACACAGAAAATAATACATCACTCTATTATAATTTGTTCATATTTTGCAGAAGTTTAATCAAAAACAACAATATCAAACCACAACCCTGAGGCACGCCAGCAGCAAAACCTGACGAAGTGAATTAAAGCAGAAAATGTTTTTAAAACAAAATTTGATTTCACGCTTTTTTATTGAAATGTTTTAGTCAGATTTACAGTGGACCCCCACCTGTCTGTGATTCATGGATTCATCTGTTTCTTTGAAACATGAAGTGAATTAGTTGTTGAAAATCTTTCTATTCACAGAGTTTATCTAAAATATTCATAAGAATAGTTTTTATTAGAATAGTTTTTGAAGCTGAAAATACAAAGCTGGAGTATTAACATCCTACTGACTGGAGTTTCATTGGTATTTAGAAAATACTCGAGTTTTCATGAACTTTATCGGCTGGCAGCTGTGGTCCTTTAACCTCTGCGAATACCAAAAGGTTATTTAATGGAAATTCAGTCATTTTTGAGATTTAAAAAGGAACGTAACAAACTTATACAGCTTTACTCCTTTTGACTGAATCAAATCTCAGTTGGAAAGCTGGAGCTGCTTTGGTTTATTCAAGAACCAGATTTCTCAGAGATCCCTCAAGGTTCTCTCCTTGGGTCACTGAATATCTGCCCTCCTGTCTCTGGTCTCTCCTGATTCTTTTTACTGTTTCTTAGAGACAGAACGTTCAGTTCCTGCTTATCAGCTGAAGGTTTCTTCTGCGTCTGACTCATCTTTTATCTTCTATTTGCTCAGCTTCCTGTTATTTTAGGATCCGCTCACAATTCTTATGTGTGCAGATTTTGACAAACAATATTTCGATTTCATAAGTCTGCCTTCAGTGTTTATGTGAGTTCAGATGTCAGGTATTGCCTCATCTCAAGCTGGAATTAATTCACTAGACCTCAGGATAAAAGGAGGACATTGAGGCAGTATTTCCAGGTTTTTCCTTGTTTTTCAAGTACCAGCGAAATAAACTGGATTGTAAATTAATGAGTTTAATCTGTTTTCAGTTTTCTGGCATTAAAGTTAATATCCTGTCCACACAGACTCTTCAACAAACAAGTGTGTGTTCTTATGAAGTTGAAGAAGTGGCTCTGCAGTTTGCTAAATACTCACTGCATTGTTTCCAGGTTAGCATAAAGACTAAAGCAACACGTCGGGTGACAGAAGATGCACTTTGGTTTCTAAAAGAAAGATTCCTGAAGAACTGCAGCAGCACATGTGTGAAAGTAGCTTAATTTATCTTCCCATTAGGTTTAGCTACAGAGAGCAGCTTCCTGCACAGTGAGCTGGCACAAGCAGTGCAAACACTCACTGTGTTGAGTTATTGTCTGGCTGGCATCTCCTCAAACATGTCTGCAGTGAAAAAGTGTTGATTAAGATTAAAGAGTGTCGAAGGTAAACGTGGAGCTCGTCCAATCACACTAAGTGCTGACGGACAAGGTGTTTTTCCCCCTGAAAATGAGACTGATGCTGAATAACTGTTATGTCCCTCGAGGGCCTCAAGAAGGACGCCGTGTCTTTTTGTGCATTAATTTAGAAAATGCAGTTCCAGAAAAAGATTAACCAGATTTGTGGTTTAGTTACTCATTGGAAATGTTAGATTTTTGTCATAATGCATATCTAAATTATTCTAAAGGAAACAGGCGGTTAAGTATTTTTAGAGGTTGTTGTAAAGTTTTCCCGGATTCCATGTGTTGGGAAGTTAAAGGTGAAACAAGTGTAGCTTGTTTGGAAGTGTTAAAGGAGAACGTGTTTTCTCTCCCAGCAGAATATGGCAACACAACTTTGGTTTGCAAAATTGTATCTTTAATGGCTACAAAAGTTGAGAAGAAACATTATTTAGACTGATAAGATCAAAGCGGGGATGTATTTAGGACATATCAGCTCCACAAAACACTTCTTACCGCCCGACGGGCACAGGAAGCCTGTAACAGTATTAACACCTTTTACATTTGAACAGCTACAAACTGCAGTGTAATTTCTTGTGATTTTCTCTGTTAGACCAATTGTTCCAGAAATCTTATGGATTTGGGGATGATTAAAATGTCTGCTTTTGTTTCAGTCCCTATATTTTGATTCCTCTAGTCGTCATTAACTAATTAGTAAACAGTCTGCATAATTTCAGAATAAAAGCACCATAAAGACCAAGAAACACAGCAAACAACACAAAATTGTTTGGCTGACATGGAAAACTAAACCTAAACCTGAACCCCGTCCTGCTGAACCCCGTCCTGCTGAACCCCGTCCTGCTGAACCCCGTCCTGCTGAACCCCGTCCTGGTGAACCCCGTCCTGCTGAACCCCGTCCTGGTGAACCCCGTCCTGCTGAACCCCGTCCTGGTGAACCCCGTCCTGGTGAACCCCGTCCTGCTGAACCCTGGTGGTGGCAGCATCATGCTGTGGGGTTTCTTCAGCAGGAGCTGCTACTGTTATTCAGCAGGATCAGTTTTATTATCCAACAGTTTGAAAACCTTTTATTTCTCTTTGGTCACTTTGTGATCGTTTGGTGTTTCTTTGTTGCTGTGTGCAGGAGAAGCTGGTAAGCCGCTCCCTGCGGCCCGGCCGGCTCCTGCTGTCGACCCGTCTCTGCTCAGCGCCCAGCAGCAGGGTAAGAATAAAACACACCGACACTGCAGTGGGTTTAAAAAAGTCCTCATAATCTGAAAATGCCTCCAATGGTTCAAACCTGTAGATGTTTTTAGGGTTGTTGCATCAACTGAATGATCCAGTTCTGCTGCTTTTTCGTGTCATTACAACTGTGACCTGGAAACATTTCCATTTCAGACTGGATGAGGTTTTTATTCACATGCAGGACTCGACCCTCACCAGAGCAGGAAACACACATAAAAACTAAAACGCAGAAATAGTTGATCTGAGGCTCATTTATTTAAGTTTGTGCCTGAAACAGGAACTCCTTACAGCTTTCAGGGGGTTTGGTCAGATGTTCGGGGGTTTGGTCAGATGTTCGGACGACGGCCTGGCTCCATAAAGGCCTGTGGTGAGTGTCTGCCATCTGAACGTATCATTTCCACCTCAGCACCGCCTCTCCGTCGCTGCCTGGGCTGTGATTAGCAGCTGGTGGCGAGCCACACTGAGGGTTGGTGGTTAGAGTGGAGACGAGCTGATGCTCTGAACACCATGCATAGGTTTTCTGTAGAGCTAAGCTATCTCAAAAGGTGCTAATTTGCCAATGTTTGTTTTTAGACCCGTATAAAAGCAAAGTTTTTTTCTTAAGCCTTCATAAAATCATAAAATGTGACCACATGAAAAAGAGTCGGATTCCAGTTTGGCTCCAGTCGGATATCTGTTTAATCCCTCAGGAGTTAAGTTAATACTTTCTAAAACTGGTGGTTTTTAAAGATTTGAGGCTTTTAACGTCTTTTTTTGTCACTTAGCTCCTTGTAGAGCAGCGGTCTGCAGCCTGTGGCTCTTTGGCCAGTCCACTTTTTACAAAACCAAAAAGGAAATGGCTTCTTTAGTGAACCCAATAAGAAAAGATTGTTTTAGGAGTTTTTCTTTAAACTCTGCATATAACAGAAAGTAGCTTTAAACTTTGCTTCCTACTTTACTTTATTTCCCATATTTATAGAAACGACTCGCCTTATTCTACCAAATTGTTGTTTTTTCTTTTGTTTCAAAGCATAAAAATATATTTTCTTTGGCTCCATAAAACATTTTGCAGAACATATTTATAAATAATGAGATAATAAAAAAGCTGCTGACCCGTCATAAGGAAACACAGGAATAATGTGCTGAGATTAAGATTTTTACTGAAAGAAAGTGTAACAGTAAGTTTTTCTGAATTATATAGAATTTCAACATGTCAAAAAAGAACATTTTTGTTATAATTTTTCTAAATAAACATGCAAATGTAAATATAATCCAAACCTTGTCTGATGTCAGAAATTGGCAGCAACACTGATTCTGATCAATCTTTCTTTTTGATTCAAAGTCAAAAACGTCACTGAAAATTACATATTTTTCTATTCCAAATATGGAAATGAATATAATTATAACAGATGAAAAATGGCTCATTGGAAAAACAGACAAGTATATTTGGCACCAGGGAATGATTAAAAAAACCACATCAAAATAGAAATACAAAAATCCTTTTTAATGAAAATCCACAGAACATACTGGAGGGGCAGAGATCATTTCATTTTGTTTAAGAGAAACATAATATATTAAAATTCACTCCAAAATACATAAACACTGCAAAATGCTTGTAATAAAACCTTCAAAGTAGTTCTCAGCTTCCCAGGAGGGTAAAGTAGTTTTACCTCAATGAGAACATTGTCTTTAAAAATGTTAATGCAGAATTAAGCAACAGGTGGGAGAGGGGCAGTCTAGTGTTTTACTCCATGCAGCAGGGGAAACTCCTGTCACTGTGAATAATTTGCAATAACATTGTTGAAAACTAACCCTGAATATAATTAATGATCCCAGCGCAGAAGTTTTAAATCGCCTCATTAATCTTTAGTTTCCTGCACAATTTGTGGTTTTCTGCTCTTCCAAAAGAGTTGGAAAAAGCCATGCATAAAGTACGTTAAGACATGCGGTTTGATCAGGAACAACAGGATAACTGCATGTTTACAAAACTGGCTCAGGGTTGCAGGAAATGTAGCAGCATGTTGGTGGAAGCACCGAGACAGCACAATGTGAAGCAGAAACACCAATCAGAGTTTAAACTGCTTCCAGAAGAATCTCATCTACACGACCGAATCCACATTTTTATGCACGTACAGTGACTTTTCTGTCAAGTAACTCCAGAGCATATGCACACACCCAAACATGAATCCCCATTATATTTAGTCTCTGACATTTGCTTTCCAACGTGGAATTGAAGCGTCTCTTTAACCCGTCGTGTCTTCTGCATAAAACACGGCAGACCCATAAAGTTTTACTTGTGTGGCCAATAGAAGGTTCCCACATTCACGGCTCATTTTTTGGATTAAACTTAGTTTTCACACATTGAAGGCTTGTTTCAGGTCTGTATCTGTCGGTGTGCCAATAGTTTTCCCCCCAAAAGGAGGGAAACCAGTAACTTTTTCTTACTCTGTTGTGAGTTTTCCTTCCTTTTATGCCAATATTTTCTGTGGGTGTGTCCAAACTCAGGTGCTGCATCCTTTAAACCTCCATCGACCGCAAATATCTTAAGTGATCGG
The DNA here is from genome assembly GCA_902982915.1 of Phalloptychus januarius. Taxonomy (NCBI): domain Eukaryota; kingdom Metazoa; phylum Chordata; class Actinopteri; order Cyprinodontiformes; family Poeciliidae; genus Phalloptychus; species Phalloptychus januarius. The sequence goes on from CADWAE010000459.1 coordinate 16,774,135, forward strand.
CTATAAAATTAAATGGTTTTAGATTTATTCCCAATGAAAAGCATTGGCATATGTCCTGTTTCCTAGCAACCATGATTGTTGTAAAAATGTTTTAGTTCTTTTTTTATTAGTAATTAATTCAATTCTCATTGTTTTAACAAAAATATATATAACAAAAAATATGTGTGTATGAAAATTACAAAAGACTAACATTTAAATTTTTGTTGCACCAGATTTACTTTTTTGTAGAATCCTATTTATATCCAATTCTTATACAACTTTTAGCCGTTTGAAGGTTTGATGCTAAATAAAGTTTGGTTTTGGTGCCAAACTGGTGGCTCTGCTCCTCGCTGAGCCGTTTGAAGATCAGTATCACTCGATTCTGCAGCCTAAAATAGTCAGAGGTGACACAGTTTGAAACTGTCTTAATGACACAATGTGTTTCTCTGCAAAGTTAAGTTTCACCTGCTCAGCAGAATCATTTCCTGCATAGAGAGGTGCTGGGATTAATTTACACTATTTTGTTAAAGTCCAGAGTGACCTGCTGAGAAGCTAAAAGAAGAAACCCAGTTTGCATCTTGAACTTTTTTCTTGCAGAGGCTTCAGGCGTAAACGACGCAGGCTGCTGCCCTTTAGCCTGACTGCTGGTACAATTAGAAAGAATCTGCCTGTTTGAGGGGCACATTAAGCCTCGGTCCAAGACTTTTAAATGAAGAAAAATGGGGCTCATTGAATCCAATTTAAATGTGTCTAACAGACTGGAGAGAAGAAGCCAATTAAACAGTAAGGACACGTTTTCTGTTCTGCAGCCCAGTTGGACTCTGCAGGGGCTCTTACACCAGGAAAACCAAAACTTTTATTTAATTAGAAGGTTTTTCTTAAAGTGACTTTTGTTGCTTCTCTGGTCCACAAAACTTAAAATTATGTTAAAGTTGATTTCTTAAATGACTCTTTTCTTTACTGTTATGTCTGTATCATAACCAAGGACCACATGACTGGTCATTCATAAATCAGAGAAACTGAGCTTTCATTTTCGACTCTTGCATGTATGGGACAGTTTTAAATAGTTTTATTTCTGAGCATCATTTAATCAAATTCTAGTTTGTTACCTGAGCAGCCCGGTTCATTTTGGGAGGTGTGATTACGTAACCAAACTGTGGCGATGCAGACCGAAGGTTTAACTCTGCCTACAAATCTCGGTCTCAGTTCGTTTGAAGTGAACTCAGTTTGTGAACGCCAAGCAGACCAGAGACTGCTCCAAAAGCAGGAAGTGGACTGCAGGGCAGAGCATTCTGGGTAAATACAATCAAAAGAAGGGCACAAGTCTAGCACTAGCTGGAGAAATGACTCATGATTTTTATCCAACCACATAAAATAAATCCCACAACAACTCAAATTTAACGCTGCTCCATTTTTGCTCACATTTCATAAAGAAGTAAGTTGCACTTTATGTCTTCTTCAGATGTTTTGTGTTGTTTCCTTTTATGGTGCTTGGTGCAGCGCCCCCACAGGCAAGGAGGGGAATAGGTTTTTCTAATGGTTTGGATTGTTTGACTCAGTGCAGTTGGAAAGAGAACCGCAGCAGAAAATGCAACAAATGTTGCAATTTTGGTCCTTAATTGAACAGAGTCTACTGGACTATGAGTAAACATTAAGTTCATTAAGTTAGCAGGGTCCATCCAACAGGGCCTGTCTGGGTCTTGGTAAAGGCACTGAGGTTTCTCTCAGATTTCAGGTTAAGCAGCTATTGTTTTGGTTGGAGAAGCCCAGAGATGGTGTAATGGTGATGCTGGAGGTTCTTCAAATCCCACTGGGTGTTTAGATCAGCATCCTGTAAGGCTGGTAGGGACACTGAGGGTTTATGTCATTTAACACCAGAATTAAAACGTGCTGAGTGATGCAAACTGCTCCTCCTGAGGAGAAAAGTTGGTGAAAGTTTGATTCATGTTTGTTTTTTATCTTTATAATAGTTTTGGTTTCCCTTCTGAAATTCAATTCAATACCACATAGTTGTAACTCCTGGGAATTAATGTAACGATGAAATGATATTCAAACATTTTTGTAAGAAATCCAACATTTCGACAGAAACCTGCTGAGCTGCATCCTTGTTTTATCCTCCATCGTCTCCTCATAACCTCTAGTTTCTGGCCCATTGCGTTGCAGACCTTTTCTATTAACCTCTCCATTTTTTTTCTTCTCTGTCTCAAACGATTCCCATCCTGGGGAATATGCAGTCAGCATATTCTGTAGGATAATCAGACCAGGGATTAGAGACTTATGCTTCAACCTGATTTTGCTTGTTAACTTTGTGAGAGAGCAGAAGGCCGTATTCGCTGAGCGATGTTTAACCAGGAGATATTATCTGTGGCTCTGCTTGTTCAGCATGCTTTGCTTTTTAAAATATCACCCAGAAACCTTCTTGGTCTCTAATGGCTCCCACTAATCTCACCTTTAAGTAGAAGAATAATTTGGTAATATCATTTCATTTAATGCATGTTAACTCTGGGTGATAAATTGTTCCCATCTGTGGATTTGGAGAAAGTGTTGAAGTTACTGCTCGCTGTGGTTTCTACACCCCATAATATACTGCTGAGCTCACTTTTTAAACCAGCAAACCTAAGCTCATAATCACTACACTTAAAGTCTGAACCCCCTGAACCCCAGGCTTTCTTTCTACCTTACAGAGAAAGAAAGACTTCTCGAACAGGAAACGACGCCTCAGTCATGTACGTCTTGATTTTCAGGTCTAAATGGAAACTAAAACCATTTTTAACCATAGAGACAAAATGTCATTTCATCAAAACCTCCCGACATGTAAACCATCACTGGCTGCTGCTCTCTGTTTCCATTTGAAGTTGATTTAATTTAAATAAAGTGAGGCACACTATGGGACCTAAATCATGGGTTGCATGGTTAAAGCAGCCACAAGGCGAGCGCAGACACGATGAAGACGTCTCATCCTGGATCCTGCCCGTCGATATGCCAGCTCTTAACTTCTCTACTTTTAATGTATTCATGTTTGTGCCTCACTGAGGCTTTGCTCTTGTCCACTTTCCAAGCAAACACCCACAACCCTGCTGTCCACTTTTATGGCAGCGCATGCACAAAGCGCCACGTCCAACTTTCTGTCAGCTTACAGAAATCTGAGTCTTTTTCTGTCAAACAATGCAGACCATGATGATCAGAGGCAGAGATGAGGAGCAACCTGAAGCTGGGTCTTTCCCAGAACTCAGAATATTCTCTGACATCGGTTTTCACGTTACTTTCTCATGTCTTATAGTTTACTTTTGCAGCATTTACAGACTTTCCAGGACTTTAATTTTTTTAAACCTAATCGCTGGAATGACCCGGGTGTTTCCTCACGTTTCAGGTTATTTTATTAGATTACACAGGTTCCCTTTGAGTTACTGTTTTGAACCTCAGATGTTAATTTAGTACTAATTAGTAATTTGTTGTTCACTTAGTTACTTTCTAGAAACTAATTGGTTCCTTTACTTAAACTTGGCCTGAATATCTCAGGTTACTCTGATGAAACGTCACAGATTATTTCTACAATCCTGCAGGTTCCTGTCTGAAATGATGCAGGAAACTTTAAATATTTGTTCTTGTAATTCAGTGATTAATTTTAAGGAATTAGCTTAATTAGGAATTAGCTTTCTTGAAAATAACTCAGAATCTAAGGCTTATGTCAAGATGTTTTTATTTTGAACATTTTAATTCCCCGACTTCTTCCATTAAATAAAAAAGGCTTTCAATATTTACTCAAGACAAACGTTCAGTGAGAACTGCAGACTAAATGACGTTTCCGTGTAATTAAGACGCTTTGGATGAAGTAGAAAATCATGAAGCATGAAATGCAGCTTCATTCAGGATCTTTTGTTCTGCACATTGGATTTTTTTTAAACATGACAAATATTAATAGGAATCACATTTTCTTTTCAGAAGCAGTGAAAGGATTACAAAGTAACACATTACACTGTCAGGCAGTTTAAGCTGGGAGTTTTTCTCAGACTCAGCACGTCTCTAGCATTCAGAACTTTCTCCCTCTGATTCGTAATGCGCCGGCTTATTAAAAGTTATTCCTCACGACGCATTAATATGTTTTCATTTTGTGCCGTCACTCATTTTATGGCTTGGAGACGTGCAGATGGTTCTGTTCGATAGGAACAGAGCCTTCCCACGCGGCGTCTCGTGTTCTGTTTGGACGGCGCCGCGCCGGGAGGCCAGGGAGGCGCAGAGGCATGGTTCGAGTTAGGAGGTTCCTCTGGGGAGGGAAAGCCAGATCGAGAAGGGACCCGAGAAACGTACTGAAGGAATTAAGGTTTTGTAAAACATTTCTGTTGAAATCCCCAGGAGACGCCTGGACAGACCTGATAAAACGTGCAGCACGTATTTCATCCATAGTTTTAGTTTCCTGTTGTTTTTAATGCTTGGCTGAAACATATTTTCTGAACTTCACTACATGAACACTTAGAGAAATCAGTAGACAGAAAATATGACGAGGACCTAATGTCTGATTTTTACATTTCCATTAAACATCACTTAGTCCTCAGGCATTACTAGATATTTAGTTGCTGCTAAAGCGCCATAAAAATGGATCAGGAGACGGTTTGTAACGATCATTAAACCACTAAGCAATTAAATTAACTTCTGTCTCACTTTTTATAGATGAGTCCATAATAATTTTTATGAAGACTTCTACATCAAGCATTGGCCAATCAAATTAAAAATATGCTGCATTTACGCCCCCTGCTTGCATCCCCGCACAATGTGTTACTTAGTCACACACCGTAAATCAGTAGGCTGCAGAAACTGCTACAAAGTTGGTTATCTAAATAATCTATAACTTATTTTATTGTTCAGTAGGTTCATCAGTACATTTCAGTTCTTACTGGAAGATTTAGGCCAAACTTTCCTGCCTGGTTTTAAAAGCTGGATTTCTGTGTTGGGGTTGAAGGGCATCGGGGTTGGAGGGCGTCGGGGTTGGAGGGCGTCGGGGTTGGAGGGCGTCGGGGTTGGAGGGCGTCGGGGTTGGAGGGCGTCGGGGTTGGAGGGCGTCGGGGTTGGAGGGCGTCGGGGTTGGAGGGCGTCGGATGTTGGAGGGCGTCGATGTTGGAGGGCGTCGATGTTGGAGGGCGTCGATGTTGGAGGGCGTCGATGTTGGAGGGCGTTGCTCCCTCCTTTAGGCTGAGCCGTAAACCTGGTGAGGGAACCTAAAGGGTGAAGGGTTAGGAGCTTAATGAGACACAGATACACAACATATACATGAAGCAAGTTGGTCTCCAGGTTTTGACCTGGGTTTTATCTAAAGCGAAGGTTCACCTTAAACAGATTGTAGATGGGATTCTTTACACGTTCAAACATCCATAAATCTCAATGTTTGTTTACCAGCTTTGACACTAAAAGTTGCTGTAAATCTGTGATGCTTCTGCAGGAAGGTTTACAACCTGCTAACAGGATTGATGGACGGATGAATAACGGGACTATGCACCTTTCCGTAAAATGACAGGGAATAAAAGTCTGAACATACATTTTTCCATCCCCTCTTTTATTTGTTAGCTCTTAAATAGAAATACTAAAATGCAATTCAATATTTTCCACATGTTCCTGACCAAACAGGCTCCAACTCCAGCCATCAAGAGCTTCTGTCCTGCAGCTTTAAGCTCCTTCTCTTCTGGTAAAGTGAACCAGTTCAGTCCAACCCACCAGATCCGTCTCCATTTTCCTTTTTGTGCCACAAGATGTGCCTCGTGACTGATAGGCAGCAGACTGCATTCATGGACTGGTCCATAGATTTTTGTTAAACTCATCACCATTTCCAGTTCGCAGTGAGACCAAGGTGATTGGTGAAATTTCAAACTGTTTTATCTAAGCAGACGCCAGCAGCATCAACTGATAGGATAACCTGCAACAAGCCTTCTGGTGTGAAACAAACCAAACAATCAGAGTCTGAATTTGCTCCATGCTGACTTTGTTAGGAAATAATTCAGGTCTTTCAGATCAGACGGCTTGTTGTGGAGGGAAGATAAGCCGGTAATGTTTCAGCTGGTTAGAGTATTTACTGAAACCGCCTATAAAACTGTTTGATATCTCTCACTTTCTGTGTTCCTCTTATCAAGCTATTTAGAGACTTTTATCACTAAATGATTCATGAGAGGGAGTCAGGTAGATTTACAAATACAATGTGTGGAACAAGGACTAACAGGGAGTGAAAGACCTTGGCATCTCTCCAGGATGGTTTTGTTTTTTCTCCTCCAACCATCTTGTGAAGAGATTCAGGTTTGAAGGTCTAATTTTTCCGCTTCTCCTTTTGCGTCCAGTTTAAGACTCTGGATCTGCTGCACTGTCTCTTGGGGTTCACTGGGATAGTTCAGACAATGAGGTCTCATTGCCTTCTGGACTCATCTTAAAGGGAGAAGACCCAAAGACAGACCCAGAACTCTCTACCAGAACCATCTATCTCCATCAGACTGGGGAACATCAGGACTGTTTGCCTGGGGGGACAATGAGCAGACTAACCATGAAGACATAATCATATCCAAGCAGGAAATGGGTGAATTTAAAGTGAGGGTGCATTCAGTCCAGCCCTGTTCACTTTAATTCAACTCTAGTAGAAAGTTCAGTTCATTTGGGGAACTGAACTTTGGTTCACAATCAAACTCTGGTTCACCTGCAAACGGCCTCCCTGTTCGGTTGAAGTGAACTCTGGTCCGGTTCAGATGAATGTGTCTGGTGTCTCTGAATGAACCAGTTTGCCTTTAAAACACCCTCTGCCCTTTTTCTCTGTGTTCTTTATTCTTGACTGTCCTAAAAGGTCCCAACAACACTTAGATTTGTCTCCTCTCTGTCTGCCATGTATTGACTGTAAACTGATCTTGGTCTGCTTTGTATTTCCGTCTGCAGCCTTAGTTAAGTCGGTAATCTGGACTGATTGCTCCTCTTTTCGCCTCTAATTGCTTCACATTAACGTCTGATCTCCCTGACTTCCTCCTCTGATCCTTCCCTTCCTCAGGTGGCGTTCAGCTCTCACCCGAAGACTTCACCAAGGCGCAGAAGTACTGCAAGTACGCCGGCAGCGCTCTGCAGTATGAGGACGTCAGCACAGCCATCCAGAACCTCCAGAAAGCCCTGAAACTCCTCACCACCGGCAAAGAATGAACTCTTTGTCCATCTTCAGTCTGACTCCTCCTTCCTCCTCTCCTTTTCTTCCATCTCAACCTCCCACCACTTTTCCTCCCCTCTATCTGTCTCCAATCTGGCCCAAAGTGAGCCAATGGCCACTCTGGAGCGTCAGATGAGGACACGATGGAAATCAGACGAACAATGGCGGCCTGTGTCCGCCGCCGCTCCAACTGACCAACCGACTGCAGGACATGTGGCCTCAGAGCCTCGTTAGCGACTCCCTCCAGCTGGTAACGAGCTCATCCTCCTCGCCGTGGCGCATGTCGTTCTCACAGCAAGTCCAAAATAATGAAGAGACAAAACATCATCTATAGGTCCAAAACTCCAACCTGAGTTTGTGTCATTTTATCAGACGGATGTCAGTCAGTCTGAAACGTTGGCGTGACTCGCTGACGGCTTCCAGGAGGACTTTGTGTTTTTAGAGCTTCGCTTTGATCCAGTGAAGCTTTATTCTAAACATAATCCTTCAGGTATCAGTTTGGAAACAGATCCTGTCAATAAATCCTGTCACTGCTGGATCATTTGGTCCAAACTCAAATTATTCAACAGAAACAGAAACCTTATTTTGGCTGAAGTTATTGATCTGAATTTAATCAAATGACTTTCAACACTTTAAGATAATTTGTAACTTTAAGTTAGTTTTAAATTCCTGTTTATTTTCACACAGTGTTTCATAGTTTAACAGGTGATGGGATCTGATTGTAAAAGTTTAGGAAAATCCTTTTACTGCAGGAATACTTTACCTGGAATGTTTGGCTGATGCTCATTAAATTAATTTAAATACATTTTCCTCTGGTAATTTTTATCCTAGTTTCCTTTTACCAAACCAACTATTAGCACCAACGTTTGCTGGATTTCTCAGAATGAAACTCAGTGTTTACAGTTGCAAACTAATGGAGTGACAGCAAAACTAAACCTTTTAATCTCAACACAGAGGCACCAACTGTGCAGCCAAAGTTTGTCAGGTTTTCAGAATCGTTCTGCTCTTATTTGAATGTTCACTGCTGACCGGAAACCTCTGAACGCCTGATAAAGCTGTGAGCTAACATCGCTAACATCGCTGAATGTTAGCCAACATCGCTGAATGTTAGCTAACATCGCATTCAGCGACAATCTGTTAATCTAAAGTGAAACATCCACAGCTTTGCTCTAAATGCCTCATTCACCACGAGAAATTTGAACATTAAAAATATTTGACATAATTTACTGAAAAGATTATGCTAACACCAGCATGCTAAACTAGCTTCACATAGAATGCTAAGCATGCTAATGAACATTTTCCCCAACTTTATCCTTTTTACTTAAAGAAAAAATAGAGCAACTGATCTTATTGCCCACTAATTTTCCATAAAGTGTATTAAAATGTAATTTAATCTTCTACTGTTTATAGTTTAAGACGTATGGAAGTTAATTAAAGGCTCTAAACTGGTCAGATTTGACCAAATACACTAGAACCAGCTAACTGTAATTTAATATCACATTTAACGAGGCACAACAAGCTAATCCATGCTAACATTAGCATGTTAGCTTTGTTATGGTGAAGCTAAGATGCTAACAGGCCAAGCTATCGCCACCTGTTGTGCTCTGGATGTTTGCTACAACCTGGGATCCAGACTCTGAACCTTTAACCTGTGATGACCTTTAGCCTGTGATGACCTCCACCGTCTTCACCTGTTAAAGGTCTGGATGCTTCCTGGACTGAAGCAAGAACTAAATGCTTCATGTTACCTTGAACAATAAGTGGGTGGAAACTGAAGTTTACTTCTTACTTGACTCAGTTTTTGGCTACAGATTAAACATTTAGTTCATTTTTTCTCGGAGATGGATTCATTAAGTGGAAGTGGACTCATCAGACTGAACCAGGATGGGTTCAGTCTGATTGTTGATCCTGTTTGGACTGTCAACATGTCAACATACACAGATTCATATGGAAGAGGACGTGGGTCCGTTTCCATGCCTACAGTTGGATCAGGAACCAATAAGTCCAGGTTCTACAGGCTGCAGTCAAGCAGCAGGAAGTTTCACTAAAGTTCACCAGCTAAAACTTTTACTGCACACCTGCAGGGTTCGCTCTTCAGGAAGGGAATCTTTGAAATGGACTTTCCAGGTTTTTACTTATTGATATGGATGGAAACAACTGACTGAAGATTAACTGATGATTATTGATTAATTAGGCTGAAATGTGTCCATTTGATCAGTGATGCCCGATTTTTAGACTGACCTCTGACAGCGATGACCTCCATCGCTGTCAGATGACCTTCTGATGTTGACAGCGATGTTGTATTTGAGAAGCTTGTGGTTTGAACCAGACATCACTGCAAAGTGCTGGAAAAGTTGAAGACCTGCATAAATATCAAGCAGCTCCAAAAAGCTGCCCATGTAGCCGAATCAGTCTGTGACCTCTGACCCTCGCCTCATAAACATCTGCAGTGCAGGCTGAAGGTCACAACTTTACGACACCAGTAGAACCATAAAAGCTGCAAAACGATGATACCCAAATGTTCGTGCAGCACCGCCCTTCTCACGGTCCGGTCCCAGAACCTGATCCAGGTTTACAGGACCTGAGCTCAGGTGGACTGGTCCTTTCTAAACTTCATTAAACTACAAGCTCATATAAAATAAACCCAAAGCCTCACAGTTCGCCTAGATCTGTTTAAAACTGAGCAGAGTCCATATTCACCGCATGTGAATGTAAGTCGTGTATTTAAAGGTGGCGTCTGGTTTCAGTTTCAGGGACTCGGCCCCCGGGGGCCACGGAGTCACAAAGGAAACCACAGATCAGCAGCCATGACTTCAGCCTGTCAGACCTGGATCCAGGTCCAGGTTTCTCGGTCTGAGCCTTTCATACACAAAAACCTCGGGATCTTTGGCTTTTGGCTGAATTCTGAGAAAATAGTAAAGAGTTTATTTGCAATATTATATTAAGAAACAGGCATTAGAAGCAGCCATGTTGATGTTCTCATCAACATGGCTGCTCATCATGTCAGTAATGTTGTCGTGGTATTAAATATCATTAATATTTGAGTGTGGTGCTGCTCTCAGTCAGAGCCGGATGTTTTCACACCGGCTCTGTTTGGTCCAGTTCAATCAAACTAGTTCATTCGTCTCATAAAGCTCAGCCTCAGTTTGGTTGAATTCACATGTAAACACAGCAGAAACCAGAGCACAGCGCACGGCATTCTGGGTAAATTCAACCAGCCATCATGAGGTCCTGTTGATCTTATCGTCTTAATCTGGTGCTGTCAGAATAAAAATGAAGTTCAAACTGTTTTTCTGATTAAACCAGGACATTTAATGTTTTGTGCATCAGACTCTGGTTTTCATGTCGCCGCTTCTCGTTGAGAACAGCAAGTTGGTGCAGAAACATTGGACTGTCTTCACATCCAGTCTACCCGCCCTCAGCGTTTTCTCTCCATCTGTTTGTTTTTAGGGTCGTTTCTCACCTTGTTTTCCTCCTAATTGAAGGATAAACCCTGCAGCCTGCAGCAGAAACGACACCTTCTGTTCTGGTCAGTATAAAACCTCCAGGAGACCAAAGTTCCAGGAACCAGGATGATGTCAGGGTCGGATCATTAAAGGAAGCTCGTTCACGCAGCTTTGAGAAATGTCATGGAAACCTTGAGAAATGTCATGGAAACCTTGGGAAATGTCATGGAAACCTTGGGAAATGTCATGGAAACCTTGGGAAGCTGTTTGGTGACCTCAAAGTTTCAGACAAAGAATTCGAAACGCTGCTCAACAACCGATCCTCTGATTTTAAACAAACCCCAAAGTTAATCAAAGTTTCTGTTTTAGCATCAGCTGCTTCCTTTACAGCATCTCTACTTCATGATCAGGATTTCCAAAACCTCAGCACCACTCTTACTCCTCTGTCCTTCATGCATCATCTGTCTCTTTTCTAAGATTGGGTCTACTTCCTCTCCAGCTCACTCAGTTCTGTCACAAATACGTTTGTTTTAAGGCAACATTGTTCTCATTTCCAAAAGTCTTCAGCTCAAACCGTCAAAGAAATTTAAGATTAAATGTTCAAGATGGATTGAAAATAATTATTTCTTATTTTAGCTTCACATATTTTTGTGTTTCTATGAGAATTCTCAATATTTTGCTGCAAACTGAAATGAATAAACTTAATTTTCATAACTTCATGTTAAACTGCAGCTGCATTTCTATTGACCATGTTATTGAGCAATTTGGCCTTTTGAAAATAAATTCTCTTTATGGAAATTTAGAAAAAGCTCTGGTTTGTTGATAAAGTATCAAAATAAGTTTATTTCACAGGAGTCCAATGGAAAGACCTTTTACATCACGAGTCACATGATCAACAACCAGCCGGTGCAAACAGGAAGTGGCAGACGATCGCAGCCTTGCATCATTTTAATAATTTATCCTGTGAACAAACATATTCATGTGATTTTATTGTTTCTTATTTAATGGAAACGATGCATTTGTGAAATGATGTTTTTTTCAACATTAGTGGAATATTAAAGTTTTGCACAATGGAGCTGCAGCTTGTCACTGTTATTTTAATACCTAAACAGGCAGGAAATGATCTGGCTATTATTTTCAGTTGGTTGATAATTGCTCGGTTTTATTCATTTCTGGACATATTTAATCAAAGAGTCCAACAGCTGAGATGAGAGCAGTGTGTTTGGCTCTTTGCTTCGTCAGGTTGTCTCCTGCTGAGTTGCTCATCCTGGGCTGCTCTCCCTCTGTGACGTCAGCGGTGTCTTCCCTTCCACATGGTGATTCTGCTGCAGCTCAGTTTCTCTGAGGCGCCTTTCACAGCCATGCAAATCTGTGCAGCATCCTGAAGCTCTTATCAGGCAGGAAGCTCCGACTGGCCGACGTTCAGAGGCAAATGAGACGCATCAGTGCAGCTGCACATTCATCTGCTGTGAGATGGAGGCGGAGCAGAGCCTGGAGTCTCAATGAGGCTGAACAGACGAGTTTCTGGTCCAAACCTGTTGATTCTCAGGACGTGTCACAGTGAGAGGAACAAACCTCTTCAGGTTTTAAAAGATGCTTTTATTGTATGAGGTAAGAACTGAGTGAGCATAATTATTAATATTAGTTCTAACTGTTCATCACCAGCTGCAGCTTTCTTTGTTCATCTAAAATGTTAAGAAACCTCAAACATGAATGTTTAAGAAAATAAAAGTGAGGAGAATTAGAATATTTTTAGAAGAATATCTGTGTGCAGAATTATTCTGCCACTAACTCAGGGGCCCAAAGTGGGTCCTGGAGGCCCGGGACCCTGCAGGATTTATTCTGTCCCTGGTGTAGCAACAACTTTATCAGCAGGTCCATGTTCTGCTCAGGCCTCTAATGAGCATCATTTGATGCAGGTGAGTTAAACCAGGGAGAGAATAAAACATGCAGGATGCCGGTCAGGATCCACCATGGGACCCACTGATTTAAACAAAATCACTTTCGCCTGTAACCCCGCCCCGCCTGTGAACCCGGGTCAAAGAAGCGAACGCACTCCGCCAGAGAGCTGCAGCAACACCCTCCTCCTCCTCCTTTTCCTCTCTCTGTTCCTCCTCCTCCTCTTCCTCTCTCTGTTCCTCCTCCTCCTGTTTCTCCTCCTCCTCTCCCCGCCCTCTCTCCTCTCCTCAAACTTTGGAGACTTTTTGCGCCTCAGTGGAGACGCGTTTGGGATTTAGCTGGTTTGGAGTCTTTGGGAATTTCTTCATCAGGAAAAAGAAAACAGATTTTTCCTGAGAGTTTGCAGAGAGACAGAATGATCCTGCGGAGGGATCAGCCGCCGCTGCACTGAGAACATGTGAGTGTTTCAAACTTTATTTCAGTCTTTGCGGACCTGAAGATGCTGCTGGTGACTCCCCTGCTCTCTCCTCCTCTCCCCTGCTCTCTCCTCCTCTCCCCTGCTCTCCTCTGCTCTCTCCTCCGGCTCGGAGGTCAAAGTTGGCTGTGAGTTTAGGGTTGTTGGGAGTTTCCAGATCATCATTGAAATCAAACTTGCAGCTGCTGCAGCTCCAACATGATGCTGACCTGAGTAGAGGAGAAAATCCTTTCTGTTCAGATCTGTTTCCATGGATCTGCTGACATCTGCGCAGGTTTTCAGTTTGACACGAGAATCAGGGGAAACCAGCTCCAACAGCGAGTTATGAAAAACCTGAGCTGGTTGGTTTTTAGAGTCAATTCATTTCACAAAATGTTTTGCTGCTTTGAGGCAAATCGCTTTCAGTTTCACCAAGTTTCAGATATTAATGCCATCATCAGTGAAACTAAATCATTGACCTGGACTTGTTATTGGTTGAAACTTTAGTTTTATTTCCCTCTGAACTTTAAACTTTTTGAAAAAGAAAACCTATCAGAATCATTTCTGTGGTTTTCCTCCCCCAGACTTCATGTCCAAGTGAAGAGAGGAGAGAAAGTAACAAGAAGCCCACAAGATTCTTTATTGTAAAGTAAATAGAAATAAATCACATCTGAAACTCGCTTCACTTTTAAAGACTTAAATATGTTTTGTTTTTAAGTCTGATTATGTTGTAAGTAAATAAAATAATATTAAAAGGTCAATTTAAACAAAGATACCAGAAACTAAAAAAAATTCACATTTTCTCACAACTCTGAACGTTTTATCAAGTTTTTCAAATTTTTACATTTTCAACTATCAGATTTATGAAAAATAATTAATCTAAAGAAAAGACCTGGATCGAGCAGGTTCTACAGAAATACGCCGAACTGAACGTTTCACTGCCTCATAAAATCTCTTTATGTTTTATTTTTATTGGCATCAGAGAGAAAGTAATGAAGATTCATCTTGGTTTTAATAATGTTTGTAACACAGAGCAGAAGGAGCTGCTGACTGTCTTCCCCACAGCATGATGCTGCCGCCACCATGTATCTGTATGGGGACGGTGTGTTAAGTTGTTGGTTTTCTAGTCATTTCTTCAGAAAGCTGTTTGTTCTCTGAGAGATTAAAGCAGAAACATCTGGACTCTGTTTGCAGATTAGTTTACGTCTTTTTGGATTTCGTTTAGCGGTAGAATCAAAGTGCATCGTCTTCCTCGCTCTACTTTGTGTCATGTAAAGATTCTGGTTGTAATGTGACAACCAGAAAACAGCTTTGAGGATTTTCTTGCTTTTTCAAGGCAATGTCATCAGTTGAAACAAAATATTCAGCAATTCCCCTCAACACTGAAACAAAACAACAGTTTCTTTCCTTCCGTGTTTGGAAATCTAAAAATAAAGAGTCACTTCTCCGAGTTTTATTGTTTATCCAAAGACATTTTGGCTTCTGCTGGGCAGAAAACCAGTTTCTGGAAATGTAAAATTCAAGAAGCGTCTCTGGTTGTTTATACGTTAAACTCAGGTGACTGAATCTCATAAACTCAGAAAGTCCTGCATGTTCTGGGAAAGTTTTCTTTTTCTTTCATTGGAGGTCGGATGGTTTGAGACGAAGCAGAAAAACTTTTCTAGGTTAAAATCTATTGTCAGTTTTCTTTTGGCTGCCTGAGGATGTGAAGCAGCTTTAAATGTCTCGTTTTCTGCCTTTTCCTCTAAGCCGGTTTGCTGATGATTTATCGTCACGCTGGAACGAAAGGGAAGTGAAAACTTCTCTAAAAGTCAGTTTGTGCTCCAAATCGAAACCAAACTGCTGATGAAGCTTCAGTTCAAGTTTGAATAAACTTTATTGAACGTTTTTGACTTGATCTTGAGAAGTTGGACATTCAGCCACATGGATTTGGCTGAAGTTTTTAGTTTATTGCATCTCATTCTGCGACGGGAAGCAGCTGAATAAAACCTGGGTTACTCTAATCAGAAACATTAGTTCTGCTAAACCAACAGTATTTATTAGTGCATATATAATTCAAATGATTTTTGAAAGCCTTTAACTCTCAACACCAGTTTAATTTTGACATAATTTACATGTTCTGTAATTTTGTTCTCCACTGTTTTATTTTGTCCCTTCATGTTTCTTGTTTGGAATAAAGTCATTGTGGGGAAAACAGAGAAAACAGGAATTAAATAGTTTCCACTCATTTCAAAATAAGAGCCTGAATTTAAATGTCTCAGTATTGGAGGAAATCAAAACCAAAACTTCAGCAGAGACGTTTACATTTATTCAACTGAAGTTAATTTAGGGGAAACTGAAGGTTTTCAACGTTAGCAGAAGTGATAAAGTCTAAAACGTGAAGTTCGTCTTGCTGGATTCGAGGCGAGTCCAGCACCGGGTTGGGAATCCAAACAGCTTGGCCTTTTCTTCCAGAACCGATCTGGATCATCCCCCTTGGTTCTGCTGCAGATTTAAGTCCAACTTGAAGTCGTTGAGCTTCTGTCCTGATCAAAATATAAAACTTTTCCCAGATCAAGTTGGACTCAGGTTTAAAAGCTCAGACCTGACCTGAGGACCGTTTGGGTCTTTCGTTGGTCTCAAATTCTCCTGGAAGGATTTTCCCAACTTTCTGCTAAAGATCAAGATAAAGGATTTAGTGTTTAGTATAAAACGTGACTCAGGGATGCTGGAGAGTCCAGGTTCTCCAGAGAACCTCTCCAGTGATGCGACTCCACTTTATTTGGACTTTATCAAAGAAGGTGTTGTTGAAGGAGGAGGACTGGACGCTGGACGCTGCCAGCTGTTACACAACCTGAGCAGGTGATACGGCCTGCAGCCTCCTTCACGCCGGCCGCTGCTCAGCAGGCGAAACGGGCGTTAAATAACAACCTGTTGACAGGACGGGGCGGTGAGCAGGTCCAGGTGGGAACACGGCTGATCCGGTACTGGAGGCTGGAGCTGGAATGTGATTTAATTAAACTGCAGGAAAAAAGTCTGATCTCTCCACCTGCAGCTTCACTTTGATACTGCTGACATTCAGAGCAGCAGAAGAAGAAGTTTGAGGTGAAACGCCTGCAGCTCCAATAAAGAGGCTCCATCCCGACTGCAGGTTTAGATGTTGGTGGTTTAGATGAAGCTTCAGCACAGAGGAAAAACTGCTATGGTTTTAAATCGGCTGTATTGCAGAGACAACAGCTGCTGGCCAATCTGATCGTTTTCAACAGGATTTGGATTTTCTTAGGTTTTGTATTTATTGCTCTGATTGCATCATATTTTCTAGTTTTCTGTTTCCTGGTGCTTGAACAAGGTAAATATAACATCTGGTTTGGTCACTCTGAATATTAAACTAATAAATAAATGATGAGCGGATTCATCAGACGATGCCTGGATATTTGGATGAGAGAGTAGTGATATCTTTAGAGACATCACTACCTGAAACAGTGACTGTATGAAAGTAAGTAAATAATTCTGCTTATTTTTAGTCATTTTATTGAATTGTGTGTAACTGGATGTTTCCAGCCTGACATGGCCGTGCTCTCTCTCTCTCTTTCTCTCTCTCTCTCTCTTTCTCTCTCTCTCTCTCTCTCTCTTTCTCTCTCTCTTTCTCTCTCTTTCTCTTAGCGTTTAATCAATAAACACCTCAGAAATCTGCAATAGATTGTTAAATTGGTGAATCAATTATTTTAACTGGAGGTTCACCATGTGCTCATTAATGCTAAAATTAGCAGAAATTTGTCCTCCCTGCATTTATGAGGCCGTTTTATGACATGACGCCCGTCAGCTTCATGTTATGAATATCATTTATTTTCACAAGTGAAGCTTCATTTACAACGAGGCTCAAGTACAGTCGCTTAAAAGTTTGACTTTTGTTTTTGTCGTTGGGTTTTATTTGGAAAGTCCGATCCTGACAGATTTAATGAAGAAACAGAGTTTGGCATTAATATCCAAATACTTTTCCCATTACATCATATAAAGAGATTTTCTAAAAATACATATTTTCTACTCACACATGATCACATGGTCACATCTCTGCTGTGTCTGAAAACAGCCTGTTTTTCTGTTTGTGTGGGAGTTTAACCAACAAGCATTCCAGTTGCATAACATCTGTGAAATGCAATGAATCTGCAGCTCAGGAAATGGAGGCGCCTCAGAGCCACTGATGCTGACGGACTGGATGGACTGATGACAGATGGATGGATGCAGCTCTTACCGGCCAGTGCTCGGCTCAGCCCGGCCTGGCTCGGCTCGGCCCGGCTCGGCCCGGCTCGGCCTGGCTCGGCTCGGCCCGGCTCGGCTCGGCCCGGCTCTGCTCAGCTCTGCGCTCTGGTTTTGCTGACTCCATTGGAAACATCTCAGCTCCAGCCAATTTGCTCCATCAGGCCGTTTTTGTTTGACACAAAGTTTCTGCAGGTTTTTGCTCCAGTGAAGTTATCAACACGTCTCTTCATTTGCTCTCAGTTTGTTGTGTTTTTCTGTCCAGATCTCGTTCTAATCTCCTGAAAGTCGTCTTGATCTGCAGTTTTCCAGAGTTTCTGAGTCTGGAAATGTTTCTCTCAGCTTTCACTGAGCTTCTCAATCTTTCTCCAGAAATCTTACTTTTCAAAGGATATGCAAACATAACCTCACAAACTTGTTTTGCTACATATTTAAGTTAGCAGAGGGCTAAATCTACACTTGGATTTTTTATTAACTTGAGGTCTGCAGTCTCCCTGTTTTCCTCCCAAACCCGGACAAACTAATCATATCTCTTGCATTAAACACATGAGAATGTTTTGCCACCTGGAGTTCAAGCTTTTCCTTGCTATATTTGATCATTTTTACAAATTGACAGTTTTATTTAAAGCTTAAATTCTCATGTTTTTCTCTGCCGAAAAGGAGGGAATCACATTAGAAACCACCGACTCAGCATTTTCTGAGTCTCAGACTCTCAGTCTGCAGAGTAAAGTGTTCTGGAAGCAGAGTTTATCCTCCAACATGTGTGAATATATTTTTTGTTTTTTATTCAATATTTGGTTGGGTTAAAGTTTGAAACATGTTTATGCTCTGGTGGCCAACAAGTTTAAATGTGCAGTAAATGGTGAAACTCGCTGCGAAAAGTAAAAGGTAAATGCAAATGCATATAAAATAAAATGCTGCAATCATAAGAAATGGAAATAAACCGTAAAATCTGCACAAAGCAAAAACTGCAAGTAGAACAGATCCTCCAGACCACTAGGGGGAGTCTGGAGTAGGTAATATTACCTTTGTAAATATGCTGTTGTTCTACGATGTTAAAAAAAACGAGTTTGTAAAACACATGAAGTATAACCTATCTTTTTTTTCTTAACTCAACTTTCTTCTGGACTTTACTGAGGTTGGAGTCCCATATGAATTATTGGTCAAATCCCCCTGGTGGCCTGGAGGACTTCCATTTTGTGGAGAGACTTTGCAGCGTTTTGTACTTGCTGCAGTTTGCAGCGTTTTCCCTTTTGCATCTATTCCTGTGATTTTATTGTTTTCATCATTTTTCTGTTGCATTTATTCTTCTGTGTTTGTATTTTGGAGTTGCATCATTCATGTCTCTGCTGCCTGTTTGCACCTGCAGAGAATTTACAAATTTTACTGGAACTTAGTTTTTTTCCCCTGTTGTTGGATGAAGGTTCCTATGTGTTGAAATGAGTCACTTTGACTGTTTGACACAATGTAGAATAATCATCTTGACACATTAAACTTCCCGGCATGAAGCCGTGCAGAATGGAGGTTTAATTCAACCGGAAAACATCAGGGGATATTCTGAAAAAAGCAACATTCAAACTTTTATAAGTGACGGATACCAGGCACGTTATAAACGACAATCGGCTCTGGAAACGTTTAAATTCAGAAGCATTTAATTTCTCTGCTCTCCTGGTGTGAAACCAGGAGCCGTGGGCCCCAAAATGTCTGCCTGGAGGCGGAGGGTTTGCAGGCTGCCATCCAGCCCTGCACACACAAAACCCTCCGTCTGTATGCAGCCTTGTTCGCTGACCTCGCTCCGCTCGTCATTTCCATACTGGAGGAGGCGGGGAGACGAGGAAACGAGACGCATGACTTGACAAAGAGGCGAGTTTTCTTTAATGTCAGCAGCTGCATGAATTTTCAGAAGTGGATGCTGGAATTAAAACTGGAGCCTGTTCGCTGTGCTGTAAATATTAATGAACCTTTTGGTGCGTTCCTGAGGAGCACAGTGGCAGTTTTCTTCTGTTTGGGTCCAGAACCTGAATGTTTTCAGAAGATTTTTCTTTAAGCCTCTAAAGTCTGAGCTGTGAATCATCCAGACATGAAAAGCTGGATGGAGTTTTTCATTAAGAAAAACTTCAGAACGAAGGACAAATCTATGGAAAAGCACATTGCACTCTGTATGAAGCACGGTGGACAGTCTGTGATGCTGTGGGTTTCTCTGCTTGGTCTCTGCATGGTTGAACTCTTATAATGACAGGGAAGCTGGGAAACGTTTTAGTTAACTTTAGGCTCAAAATGGGTCATCATTTAATCTTTGTTCAGGATAAAGGTTCAAAACATGCTGTCACATCATTTTTACCCAGAACAAAGTTGATCCTCGTTCATTTTTACAAAGCAGCCTCAGGAAACCTGTGAGCTGAAGAACTTTATACTCTGCTTGTTTCCCCTCTGAGTAAATATTCTCAGATTCTTTGTCCAGTTAGATGGAAAAATCTACTTAACATTGAAAACATTTAAAAGCAAAGTATTGAAAAAGTTGGAGAATCCGCTGAGGTTATCCCGAAGTTCAGATAAATCATAACGACCCAGTTGAAGGCATCACCTTCACCATTAGACAATTTCTAATGTTCATCGTGTTTTTTATTTCCTTCATCTGGACACATCTCTTCTTTCCGTCCTAACATGGACATTTGCATTGAAAAAATGAAAGAAATGTATTTTAAAGGTGTTTTTTTTTTTTGTTCCAGTCGAAGCATAAAATGTTCCACGCAGCTCGGCTCATTAGCAGCTGGAACAGCCAGCGGCCTGAAACATGATGATGACCTGAGGGAGCGTTTTGATTGGCTCCCGGGGGCCATGAGGAACACCAACATGTTACATGAAAGCATAGGTGGTTCTCTGAGATGCCTGGTCACTCGTTTATTCAGTGACCAGCGGGCAAAACAAACAGCGTTTGAGTCCGTTGGATAGGAAATGTTTTTATCTGCAGCAGGATTCATGCTGCTTCTCTCTGTCTGCCGTCAGTAACTGTTTGAGTCGGTTGAGGAAAATGTCAAGTTTCAGTTGTTCTTGCAACATGAATGATGCAAAAGGGAAAATGCTGCAACAGCAACAAGCATAAAACACTTCAAATTCTCCGCACAAAACGTAAGTCCTCCTGACCACTAGGGGGAGTCAGGAGCAGGTAATATTACTGCTGTTAACGGTAAAAGGCTCCATGTTTGAAAAAGGGATAAAGTCCAGCACTCTTCTTTCTCCTGGATATCCCATTAAATCATGACGTCCGTCTTTACCAAGAGTTTGGTCGTCTGTGGTCGACTCCCCCTGGTGGCCTGGAGGACTTCCACTATGCAGAGAGTTTGCAGCATTTTATACCTGCTGCCATTTAAAAATTCCACTTTTACTTCTGATTTCTGTGATTGTATCATTTTCTATTTTGTATGTGTGTGTGTGTGCATTTTTACTCTACATTAAAATAAATTTAGTTTAATTCACCTTCTGGAAACTCCTATTTATGCCAAACCATTTTAGTGTGACAAACTCTTGTGACATAATCCATCGTTTCTCACATTCTCTCTGTTTTCAGAATAATTTGTCCATGTTTTCCTGTGACATGCAGGCATTTAAGAAGATCATCATAGTAAAACCAAACCAGAAGATTAAAAAATAATAATAAGAAACAAGTTGACCCAGTGTCTCATCTGGGACAACTTTCCACTTTTTAACCCAGAAAACATCTGAGAATCTCAGAAGAAAGTCATGTTTTGCATTGTAAAGTGTGTTTGAATTGTCGTAGTTTTTATTTCCACCCCACTGACTCATTATTCTCTCCTGCAGTTTGTATTTCAACTACATGCACATGTTCAATTAGCAAAATGAAGTGACGCTTTTGGAAAAGTCACAAATCTATATTAAGTGTTGAATTCTGATTTCAGTTAGCCTTTTATTTGCTGCAGAACTATCTGTACAAGTACAACACATTTCTGTAATAAATTTCTGCTCATAATTTTTTGCTTTCCTGCGTTCCTCAGTGTACATTTAGCTAAAAGACGAACATGTAGAGTCAGGATGTCTTCCTGCCATTAGACAGCCTGACTGCTGCTGCTGCATCAAGAGACAGATTTTCATATCTCTTCTCTTTCTAAAGTAGTTTAAATAAAATCAGGAAGGAAAGTTTTCCTTTTCTCTGCATGATTTAACCATGAAAGCATTTAGTTATGTTTCTTCAAGAAAGTGATGATTTCATCACAGCTTCAAAATACTGGAACCTTTTTCAAAACGACACATTTTGGGGTCCCAGCATTTCAGAGCGATGCTTCTCATTCAAATCACTTTCTGAAACTTTGCTGCTGAAATCTGGACTGATGATGTTTTTCCTCTGCAGGGGGTTCCTGCCTCATCAGGGCGGTGGAAGGCGGAGGCTCCGGCACGCCGTCCTGTTCGTTTTGCTGTGGATGTTTCTGCAGCAGACCGGTAGGACCGACTCGCCCTCTCACATTCACTCTGGTTTTTATCTTGTTTGTTTAGAAAGTGACAAAATTGATTGTCTTTACTTGGCTGCATCCCGGACGGAAAATGAAAGTGGCGTTGCTCTCAGGTTACTGGACTGACCACAGTCCATATTTCTAAACAAATTTTCTTTTGCTGAAAACTAAATTGATTTGGAGCAAAAAAGAGAAAAATGAATGTTTTCATGGATTTTAGTCCCACAAACTGTAACGTCTGTGTGACAGGAAGGTCAGCCCTCATTATAGACCAGATGACAGTTTAAACATCCAAATAAATGAGAAGAGATTAGTTTCCCTGTTAACATATATCAGCCTGCATGAGGAGAGTTGTTGCGTAAGATGAAGGGAGGGACGCAGCGGAGAGAAAAACAACCCACAACACGCAGAAACCATCATCTTCCTCAGTAATTACCACCCTGCAGACTCAGAGCTACAAACGACCAAACAACCACAGAAATTAATCAGAATTTATTCAGATGTTGTGGAGTCAGATGTGAGAGCAAATCATTTCTCCCAGCAGAATTATAGAGAGTTTTATTGGTCACAGATAAGGACACCAACTGGAAATGGACCAGTACTGGTTCCAGTTTTATCATATTTCTAATTAAATGGGAGAATGATTATTTCTATTTGCTGAACAGCAGATTGATGCATAAGTTTGTTCTGCTGATTCCTCTGGTTGATGCACAGCACAGGATGCATTTTAAAGAAACACCATAAACATGATATTTCCTTGTGTGACGACTCTTAAAGAACCGAGGACGGCCTCTGGCTGGTTGGTCCCATCTGGTCAAACAGTTCCACATAGAGACGCCGCAGGAGCATCCAGCTGCAGGATGAATCAGGAAGGAGGCGCTTTCTGGTTTGGATGTTAAATGTGTGAATCAACCCCAGAACCAAAGCAGATGATCTTTTAAAGAGGCTGCAGAAGAGAACAGAGTCCTGAACCGACATGAAGGGCAGAGAAGAGGCCGTTTCTCCACAATCAGAATAAAATCTGCAAATGCACTCAGGGTGCAAAGGCCCTTATTTAAAAGGAACCTGTTGTGCAAAATTATATATTTTTTAAGTTTTTAGATGTAAATTTGTGTTTGTGCTTCTAAAAACAGCCCAAGCATTAAAAAAACACCCAGCAGTTTTTGACAATGAGTTGATGTCTTTTGGTGTCTGGAAATCAGCCATTTCAAAAACCTCTCAAGTTTTTGAGTCACGTTGGACGTGCACTGCGCCGTTACCTAGCAACCAGAGCTGAGCTCCAGCATGTTTGGTCAGCTGGTTTTACTGCTGTAGGCTGTACAATGGCTGCTGGAACAGACAAATGTTTTGTTGCAGAAGCCACTTGTTCTTGTTGGTTGTGCAGAAGGCTACACTTCTGCTTTTCAAAGATGTATGGTCGCATAATTGTGAATCTGTTTGCAGCCATTTTCACATGAGACAAATGTTGACTTGTAGGCCGTGGCCAGCAGCAGCTTATTGGGATTTAAAGTGACAGAGCCCTGAAATAGTCAAAACTGAGCAGATTTAAGAATTATTTTGAAACGAACATGTTCAGTATAGCCTATAAATCCATCCTAACCTGTTTAAGGAAACTCAACAGATCATCTTTAAGTGTTTAGGCATAGTGATTATAGCTTCCTGTAGTTTTTGAGGTGAGGTATCAGCAGCTTCCTGTTGTTGAGTTGCTCTGCTCCAGGAGGGACTGGTGCGCTTCACAACATAAAATCAACATCTCCAGACATCTGCTGGGAAGTCGAAGCTTAAATGGGTTTTTAAAACGACCTGAAACCAACCGACCGGCTGAAGAACAACAACCCACTTCTACCAGTTCGGTCAGGAGGAACGGGCCAGTTGGAAAAGCTTGTGGAAGGAAAAACATAAGATTTGACCCGAGTCATCCAGTTCAAAGACAACTAGACTAAATACTGATGGAACCATCTGAATTTAAAGCTTCCTGTCATTATTCTGATATTCAGCAAATAGAAATAAGTTGTTTAATCCTGAAACATAAAAGCTTTGCTGTCATTTAATGAACGATTGTCTCAGTGGATGTAAAAATCTGGGACACATTGTTCAGTTTCGCAAAGATTATTCCAAATTTGGAACAAAGTGACTTGTCCTAACTGTGGTCAGTGCTGGACGCCAACATGGCCCACATACATGTTAATGTACGACCTTCCAGCCTAAAGGGTCTGCAAACAGTATTAAGCAGTTTTATTAACGTTCCTCCATATTTTGACAGATTTATGTTTCTAAAATACCAAATATTTTGATAGTACACCCAGTTCTAAACTTTACGGCTCAGTTTTACGGCTTTTTAACTCTAAGAAGGATCCAAGAGTAGATGATGGTTATTATAAAACTAAATGTTACACTTATGGTTTGAAATTATAATTAGCATCACATTATAGCAGAGTCCAGCAAACTACTTTCTACATGATGGATTTAATTTGCTCCAGAAAAGCAGTCGCCACTGCTGCACATTTTACCGTCTCATTGTTGTTTTATGAGTTGCTGTTCATCTCATTTATGTTTTTTCTGCTCTGGGAAAAATGCTGCATGCTTGACTTGAGGATAAATGAAATATTTGGCAGCGTGAAAATGATCCATTGAGAAAAGCGAAGCGTTTTCAGCCGTTTCCTCAGAGGTGCAGCCTTTATTCTGACAGCAGTTGATCTGTGTCCTGCCATGTTTCCGTCACTCTGCTTGTTTCTGCCGTGCTTCATCCCACGCTGTTGTTTCCTCATATTTTCCGTCCCTCTCTGTGCTCCAGCATGCTGCGTTTTTCCTCACCGCTCCATTAACTAAACCCACTTTTCATGCATCAGAGACACTCTCCTTCATGAAACCTGCGGATGGATCTCTTTTCCATCTGGCTGATACTTTGATCACAGCCTAGAGCTTTTTCATGTTGGACCCGTCTGCAGCTCTGAAACCCATGCAGGTCTCCACCGGAGCCACGCTTCCTGCGCTTTGATTCATTCATTCCAGTTTTAGCCGGAAGTGGATCTTTTCTCATGGTTGTGACACATTTGGCTCCAGATTTCAGGACAAAGTGGGATTTAGGAGAAGAAACTGAATGTTTGAAATAGATTTTTGGTGTTTGAAGTTATGAGTCCAGTTTCCTTTTTCCTCACATTCTGTTGAAATCAGCTGGTCGATGTTACAGAAAAACAAGACATGCTTAAAGTCCTATTGCTTCTTTTTGCCCTTAAAACATTAATTCTGAGAAATACAATTGCTATGAATTGATCATCTTTCTTTGTCTATTATTATGTTGCATATGATGCAACTGATGATAGTTTTAGGAATTGATCAATCAATCAATGATTCTGACGATTATTCAGATGAACAATGCTGCAAATCCTGCAGATTTTTATTTAATCACTTAAGCTGTTTATACACATTTAGAAATACATTAAAATATGCAAATAAAATGTCCAATAATTATTTAAATTAAAAAAAACAAAGTATATGTTTTTTAATCTTAAATGTAAAATGTTTTGGCCCAATTACTGCTCTGAGGATGTTGATGTTTCAGAGTTTGATCTTTTAATGAGTCTGTAAACTCCACTTACTGATTAATTGATTACTAAATTACTTGATCAATATGATTAACTGTTTAAGCCAAAGTGTTGTTAGAACAGTCCTCACCATATCTGTAGCCATCTAACTAAAAATTAAGTTATTCTGTTTCTAGTCATGAACATTAGCTCCACTAGCGCTAAAGAGCTAATCCAGTTTTTATCAGAAGCTTGCTAATTAGTCAGGCTCTCTGCTCAGGTAGCCGGTTTGCAGGCAGGGCTTCTAACTCCAGTTTTATCCTGACATTGTGGTTGGAGCTGCTTTAGTTTCCACAGCAGCAACTCCAGGAAAGTCGCTGCAGCTCTATGATTATAAACGTTTGCAGATTTGAAACACAAACTGTATATATAGTTTCTTCACCCAGTTGGCAGCATTCAGCAACAGGTGGGGGATGCACCCTTGCAGTGAAAGCTCTCTGGTGACTAACACAACCGTGTAGCTGCAAGAATGAAAACATTGGAATCTGCTGCAGAGGTTTGATGTGAGACATTGTGATTCCTGCGTCAGATTTTCCCCTAACATGGTCGTTGTTGGAGGGAATCTGGATCTCAGGCTGATTGTTTGTGCCAGTTTCACTCATTAGACAGGAAACTAAAAACTCGCTAAGAACCGAGGAGCTGATGAGCCAGAGAGCAGAACCACGCTGCGCTTATGTGTTTTCCAGAGCCGGAGCCGCTGCAGCTCGGGCCAAATCGAGCTGCTTCATGCCGCCTCGTAAAGTTCCCAGCAGAACCGAACCGTGATGCTCAGGCGCTGCTGCCGGGTCAGAACACAGGCTGACCCGGAGGAACCGGAGGAACCGGAGGAACGTCTGTTTTCTCTTCAAAATGACAGAGTCACGTCTTCAATTAGCATTTAATAAACACTTTATGAGGTTTGTTACATTATGCCAGACACTGGATGGTTATGGGCTCAAGAAGCACAAACTGGACTGAAGAAATGCAGGTTACATGATTTTATAAAACATCTGGAAACAAAGCAACACAAACACAGAATCTCAACAAGTATTTTTACTTTATTTTGTTGTGCAAATATCTTTGCACTTGAAATGAGACAAAACAAGTTTCTTTTCGGCAGTTTATACTTAATATTTATTAAAATAATGCTTGCAGATTATTTCACTTATAATGAGACATTTTCCATGTTACGAGGGAAAACATTCTGCCAGTGGAACTAAACCGTCTAAATTATAAACTGAAAACCAACAGGACATTTAGTAATAAAGTTGGTTTTGTCTTATTTCAGGTGTATTAAAATATTTGTATAGAATAAAAATTCTGGGTCCACGTTTGTGTTCTGCAGTGACGTAACTTCATGTTTCATCATTCTGATTAAATATTTACTGCAGGTTGATGGAAGTGTTGCTGTCCGGATCAGTGGTGCTGATTCTCCTCAGTTTCACCTGAAGTTTGTTTTGTGTAGCAGGTTCTCATACCTGCTCACTGCAGAATCACCATTTCCGCTGCTTTTTGCTCAGATTCTGGATCTTCTCCGTAGGAACGGTGACGGCGTTCCGGTCGTCTTGGTCTCCATTCACCTTTTACTCTGTAGCTTCGGACTTATTCATCTTTTCCTCGTCGTTTGTTAGAAACACGCCTCATGTCCTCCAGCAGGTTGACTCACATGTTCACAGCTTTTCTTCTGTTTCAGATTTGAAACGTAAAGTTTCTGTTAGAGAGGCTTTGCTTTGCTTTCACATTATTAGAGATGCATTTTACTGACCCACATCAGCAGAAAAGTTAAATGCCAGGAAAACTGAGGTTGATTAGTAGTTTTCATGTTTCCATCAGTTTATTTTTGTCTGCTTCAAGTTTTGAAGTGAAACTTGAACTTCGATAAACAAAGAAACTTAAAAGTGAATAGAAATGTGAAAACAGAATAGATTTCTTGTTTCCACAGACATTTTGATAGGAGAGAGACTGAGGTGGAAAGGAGGGATGAAAGAAGGAGAGGAATGCTGGAGGGAAGGAATGTGAGAGAAATGCTTGAGAGGACAGAGGAGGAAACGGAGAAGGTCAGCTTGAAGGAAGGGTCCCTGAATGAGGCGGCGAGCCGCACAATCTGGCAGCTGCTGCTTCAAACCAGCATCTGAGCTCTGAGGGGTCGGCTCTGCCGGATCCGTCAGGTTCTGAATTATTTACTCCACTGCTTTGGGTTGAATGAATTACTGGGTGAAGGAGAAAACAGGAAAAATGGTCTGAAAACACAAATCCTGTTCCAGATCCATCCGTCTGCTTGTACATCCACCTGGTCACAGATTAAGTTCATAATTTCCTTAGATGATGTTGCAACATTCAGAAACTTTTAGTATTTAAATGTCTTCTATATCCACAGTTTGATCTCCTCCGTTGAATGTCGGTATTTCTGAGCGCTGGCCCAGCATGTCTCTCACTGCTGGACGTCTCACAGTTTGTTGTCCAATCGGCCCAGAGTGCAGGAATCACTCATCCCTCATAAAGTCCTAAGCCCAAAACACTCCGACATGTCGGACCTCAACACGACCTGAAGGTCCTGCCACCACAGTTTAAATGCAGTTTAAGGTTTTCAGCTGTTTGTTTGGGGGTTGAAGACGTTTTCCTGCTTTTCCTGCTTCCTGGAAAAGGAGGGAATCACCATAGCAACCAGTGACTCCACATTTTCTGTCTCTTCTGTTCAGGGATAAAATTCCACAATGGCTGCCATCATAAACTATTCATAGCACCTGAAATCATCCCATATCTGAGTAGGACTTATTAAATTGAAAAAAACCCTTCAAAATAAGAGCCTGGCTCTGTCATCAGCTCATTAATGGCAGAAATTGGTGTCAAATTCCAAAAGATTGAAAACATAAAGCTGAGTTAACATTTTCTCATTTCGTTTTCTGTTAAATTCATCTGCTGTTTTTGAGATTTTCATTCCTAGTTTCTGTTTTTATTTCCTCTCGTTTTCTCTGACCCAGAATGTGGCCGTTAGAGTATAAATAACCTCATAGCAGTAATTATCCAATATGCTGATAATGGGAGGCTTCGCCCCATTTTCTGATAATAAAGCCAATTTATTTGCAACCTGTTATTTTTAATATAAGCCACTTACATCACACTCACTGTAATTTAAAGACGTTGGTAGAGAAACATTTAATGTAAGGACCATAAAAGCCCAATTATTTAAGCCAATTAATTGGATTATTGGGAACACTGAGGGAGCTGCCAGAAACAGCCACAAGGCTAAATGTAAATTTGGCTCCAGCAGTAATCCAGCAGCCATTACGTTCCCTCAGTGCTGAGGACAGAGCAGTGCTGCAAAGATCCATGTTGATCCATGTTGCTTCTGACTGACTGAACTGAAGCCGGTGCTGATGATGTGCTGTTGTCAAGGTAACAGCAGACTCCTCCAGGTGAGAAACGGTCCCAAACAATTTCTACTTTAGTTATTTTTCCTTCCCCCAGTCCTGCTATTAGACAGATGAGTAGCAGGAGAATATGAAGCTATTTAAAGCATTTATTCCTGTTTATTTTTACAATAACACATTAAACCAAAGAAAAAATCAGGACGTATTAAAGGAAAGTGAAGTGGAAGAAAAAAGTCCAACATCCTTTGTGTTTCCAGTCATTCCTGAATCAAAGATGTTGGAAGCATCCAGTCTGACAGACCTCAGTGGTTCGGTCATGTTGAGTCGTACAGATTCTTCTCCTGGAAAAAGAAAACTTCCACAACAAAATCAGAAAATCAGTTCAGTTTGTTTCAGAGATTCTTAGGTTTCAGGTTTGAGTTTCTTTTCTGTGGCATTTTGTTAACGTCTGTCTGATGTATTGGAGGACAAACAGACTGATGACCAGGCGTCGCTGAATGCCCCGTGTTTGTTTCAGTAACCTGAGTGCAGAGCCGTGATGCTGTGGTAGGAAATATAACGTTTAAAAGTCTCCTCGCTTCATTACATCCCAGTAATTCTTCATTGGGAACCACTTCTCTCCCTAATTCCAGCATTTGCTTATCAGTCGCCATGTTTGCATGGATGGACTTCCTCTGTGCAGGTACTGCTCCCTGATTGGTCAGCAGGCCCACACCTGTGCGGTCGGTCAGGTTTGTCTGTCAGGTTTTATCAGGTGTGGAAAGAAAAATGTCAGAGCGGAAACAGAGAGCAGCTCAGATCTGGGTCTGATTCACAGATCGCTTCATCACCACAACCTTAAACTTTCTCTGCACTGGGCTTGAAATTAAGAGGAGAATTACAGGAGAACATGTCTGCAGTGATATTTCTGGTTGTTCTGTGTGGGAATGAAAGCAGTTCTCCTTAAAGCTCCGGCAGTCTGAAAGCATTCAGGTTAGTCCAGGAGGAAACAGGAGAAGCAGCTTTTAGAGTCCAGTCTGGTGAATCGTGTTGCTTCTGAGCAAACCTTTCACCCCGGAGAGAGGGATGAACTGGAAACGGAGGGGGGGGGGTGAATCATGTTGCTCCTTTGAGTTTTTTACTGCAAGAAATGAGAGAATCAGTTTCAGGTGAGCTGAAGGCTGAGGATGTTCTGCAGGTTCCTGTTGCTCATTAGTGAGTCAGATGTTTAATGTTAGTATTTATAGCGTTAATATTTCTAGTGATTCTCCTCTGGATGTGTCGTTAAATTGGGAGCATCTGCTTTTGCCCCCCCAATATTTACACAGTTGGTTTTGGAAGAAATTCCTCCATTCTAATTTTTAAGCAAAAAATAAAACCAGCTATTAAACCAAACCCCCCACGGGAACATTTTGTTTCCAGAGAAACCACGTAGTTAAAGTGATAAAAATGCCACATAATAACATGGCAAATTACCATGAGCTACCCACACATAAGCGCAGCGCTGGTGGTTGCATCATGCATGCCTGAACAGTTGGAGCTCATGTTTTGATGGAGCCTGAAGCACCAACTCAACCTGCAGTCACCACCTGGTCAATCTCTACCTTTCTTTCAATCTTTTCCTTCCACTGTTGCAGCTGAAGCTGCACTGAGCTGCAGCTGCAACCTGCTGTGCCTGCAGCTGTCAGTGACTGTTGGAGTCACCAGTGATCCTGGTGACATAACAACATTTCCCTGTTGAAAGGCAGAGTTTGTTTCCAGTGTACAGCTCAGGACTGTTTGGATTTGGAAACTGTTTTGTTTGGAAAGTTCATTTATTATGTCTTGGCCAATAGTTAGCTGATGCTAACTCCTGCTGATTCTTGTTCTAGTTTGATGCACCTTTACCTGGATGTTCAGCCTAATAACCCAACAGACCATAATGTTGAAGGCTAGTAATTGTGAAAGTGTGATGGTGGCTGATTGTCCAGATGACACTGTGAGAAACAGCAGCTGTGAAGACGTGAAGCTCTGCAGTGGAGCTTCTGTCAGCAGGACACCATCACGGTTTCCTGCACAGTGTGAATGTTTCTGAAAATGTGGCCTCAGACAGATTGTCTTGTTCAAGGCTGGTTGTGGGTTCAGACATGCAGAGAGAGAAACGGCACACACTCAGTGCCGTTTCTGACGTTCTCAGTGCGTTGGCTGTGGTTTGGCTGCATCAGGGTCGGGCCTCCGATGAACAGACTTCATTGTTGCTCCCCATGAGAAAGGCAAACCATTCTTTCCACTTTCCATTTCAGCTCTTGTGTCTCTATTTTTCTGTTTCATGTTGGGGAGCTCTCCCCCTTTTTCCAGCAGTTTTAGAAAACCATAAAGCCAGCATGTTTTTCATTAGTGTTCTTGAGAAAGCAGCCATTGGTGGGTTGGTGTTGATTTCACTGAGAGCAAAGTTTAGAGAGCACTAAACATCAGAGAGTAGTAACTGTTATTTTTGATTAATGACTAGAGCTGTTGCTACATTATGTTAATTATAGGGGTGTAACCTAACATAAAACGGAGGGTTTGGTTTGCTTCAATAAATTAACAATGGACACTATAAAACCAAACTAACTGGATTAATTTTCTGTAATTAATGAGGGACTGTGGGTGTAGCCAATGGATGGTGAGAATAAACATCATTGTATCCTTGAACATGTTGTTGATCAGGATTTGCTGATTAATAAAGGCTGCAGACATTCGTGAGTGAAGAGGTTTTAAATTGGTTGGTTGTTTCTCTCATGCTGACATCATCACCAGATGTACCTGTGAGCATCATTAAAGTGCAGCTGTAGAGAAAGATGAGGAAGACCTGGTTTTTGTTTTGGTCGTCCTCTTCCATTTATCAGCATGTATTTTACCTAAATAATTAGTTTTCTAGATAAATACATAGCAATAGTAAAATATAACAGCCTTCATTAATGTTTCGGGCCCAAGAGATGCCTTCATAAACACAGTCAATAAACTCCTGCACATCTATTAACATGTGGCGTTATGGCAAATGGAAATAACAATAAAACAATAAAAATTGTTTTAGCTGGATTAGGAAATTTTGCACAGCTGAATCCAAAAGTGACATCCAGTCAGGTTTTATTTTATTCCAATGTGATTCAGAGGAATCTGATTTTCTGTGTAAACTGATGACTTTATCAGTTCATTTCCTTAATATTTCTCATCCAGAAAAGGTTTTAGGGGAAAAAGAAATGTTTTCTAATAAACTGCCTTAATTAAATGTTATTTCTGTAAGTTGAATAATAAACACTGATGAGGGAAAGTGCATGTAAATCGAACATTATGTCTTCAAAAATCCTCCGTCTCTCCTCTGTGCTGATGGGTCTCTCCTCTGTCCTGATGGGTCTCTCCTCTGTCCTGATGGGTCTCTCCTCTGTCCTGATGGGTCTCTCCTCTGTCCTGATGGGTCTCTCCTCTGTCCTGATGGGTCTCTCCTCGCCTGATGGTCTCCTCGCCGGGATCTCTCCTCTGTCCTGATGGGTCTCTCTGTCCTGATGGGTACCTGTCTGAGGACTCCCTGTGATTTCCCCTGTGTGATGAGTTCTCCTCTGTTGAGGTCACCCGTGACGTTTCTGTTGATGGCTCTGTCCATGTTTTGCTCACTTGATGAGTTCAACGATAATGTGGATCGTGCATTGAGCTATTTCAAGCACAAAGTTGTGTTGGCAACCATGTTTTTGGATTCAGCTCATCAAAATTACCCTAAACATTTGAAAAACCACAGGCAACTTTTTGGCTGTTGATCTGTGTAATCAATGTTCTATTGATTGATTATATAACTTCTCTGTGGGCTGCTGAACTTTTCTTTAACAGAACAACATCTCCCAGTGTGGGCGCGTTTTCTCCTAATTTCAGGAAAAAACTTCTAAACAATCTTTCTTGAGTTTCTTGCTCAACTCTTGAAAGAATCCTTCGTTTGTTGCATGGATCTCTGACGTCCTTCTTGGAAACTTTTCTCCCTGTACTGCTGATCCAGCCTTGATAACTTTACCTAACTGAAGCCGGCATTTGCCTCGTCTCTCGTTCTGGTCTCTGCTCCGTCCCGTCTTCCTTTGTCCTGTCCTGATGTTAGCAGTCATGTAACTGGAGGTTTGACTCACTGGCTTTATCCCACCATCAGCTCCGGTTCTGGGCTGCGGCTCCATAAACTGTAACGTGGTGCTGACCGAGGCCCAGGGCGAGTTCACGTCACCCTGCTACCCCCAGAAATACCCCCCCAACTCTCACACCTGTAAGTGGACCATGCAAGCGCCAACTGGCTTCATCATCCAACTCTCCTTCTTGGACTTCGAATTGGAAGAGGCTCAGGACTGCATGTATGACCGGGTCGTGGTGAACACCGGTAGCAGTGAATCAAAGTTTTGTGGTCTGACTGCCAGCGGTTTGACACTAAACTCGACCAGGAACGTGATGGAGGTTTCTTTCATCTCTGACTTCAGCATACAGAAGAGGGGTTTCATGGTTAGCTTCCAACACGGTAGGTCTAGCTCTGCCTTGCAAACTCATCTGGGTGGAAATGCCCCACATGTATCCAACAGCAGCTTTATGATTGGCTGAAATGTTGCTTTCTTTAAGATGCCTTCTTTAAGGGTTTGTTTTCAGCCACTATATTAATAGATAACATGCAGCTGCCACATAAACATGTTCATCCACTGATATGGCCAGATTGTGATGTACTTGAGTTTATTTCCTTTTCAAGTCGATGAGATAAAACCTAAAGATGTTGATGTATTAAGTCTAAAAAACTTGTTTTGTTGTCTATTGATTATGTTTAGATAAGTTTAAAAATCAGCATTTTCTCCTGTTTTACTGTCTTTGCTTTTTTTTCCCTGCTTCTTCCTCTCCTTCTTCCATTTCTCTCTCCAGTCGCCGTGGCTTTGAGGAACCAAAAGGTGAAAATCCCAAACGGTAACGGACAAATCGCAGAGGTCATCAACTCCGTTTCCATACCGACGCTCAATGAACTGACCGTATGCTTTGAGGTGGAAAGAACAGGCTCCAGTCAGGTCTGGTTTAAAGGTTTTTTCCTGCGTTTTCACTGTTTAGATATTTTGGGAATCCATCAAACCTCCATCCCTGTGTCTCCTGCTCTGGATGGAGGTTTCATGAGGAGAGCATCACTCCTCTCTGCAGACAGGCTCCTGCGTGGACAACAACTTTGTGATTTCCATCCACTAGATTTTAGCCATTTAATAAGATTTGTACAAAGAATTGTATATAAATCTATATAATTCCTCTCTTACCAAGATGAAAAGACTTCTTGTCATGTGTCCACATCAATGACAGACACTTCAGATGAAGTAAGGCAGAGCCTTTACTCATTCATTTCTTGCCTTATAGGTAGATGAAGTCAGTGACATTTAGGGCAGATATGAGGCACTTCTTGTATCGAGTGGGTTCTCTATTCAAATTCCCACTTGCTGTGGTTATGCTAAACACCAAGGCAAAAATCCCTGAGATTGCTCTTTCTTAGGGACCATTATTCAGCTGATTAAACCATATGGACAAGATATCATGAAAGGAGACCTTTGTCCTGTTTGCTTTTAGACAATCTCATTCCTGCGTTGCATTCAACTTACTCCCAGCTCTTCTGGTCCCTGAACAGAAAGAATGGCTCTTCACCTACTACGACATCAACAACAACGTGGCCTTAAGCTTCGGCTACAATCAGACGGGCATGGAAGTGGTTATTGACGGAGTGGTCTGCCCAGTAGAGTCAATCATCT
The DNA here is from genome assembly GCA_902982915.1 of Phalloptychus januarius. NCBI lineage: Eukaryota > Metazoa > Chordata > Actinopteri > Cyprinodontiformes > Poeciliidae > Phalloptychus > Phalloptychus januarius. Next base: position 16,808,446 of record CADWAE010000459.1, read on the forward strand.
CTGTTGCTGAGTTCACCTCTTCCATGAAGTTCTTCTGTGTCCTCTGGATGTCCTCCAACAGTCGAGTGGCTGTTTACTTCAACAGACGCTACTATGGGAAGACCTGCTCGCCATCTAGTGGCCACTCTGTGCCGGCTGGAGGAGCCTTCAAATTAGGAGGTAAGAGCCTCTACTTCTCAATCTAACTGTCTCTATGGCAGAGTCTGTAGTAACACTTGATAAATTTGACGAAAAAGTTAATAAAATAAAAATCATTGAAAGAGATTAAATTAGTAAAGACTGATAAACTAGCTCCATTCATTAAATCCTTTGAATTCCCCACACGGAGGTATGTTAGGTAATTACACACAAACTTTGTGAACCATTTCTGTGGCAATTTGTTGGATCATTACCTCACTAAGATCCAGCAATGGCCCATTTTCTGCTTTGTCCTGTTAATGATGTCCCACACTCCAGATCCTTAGGAAGAGAAACCAGCCCACGTCACAGAGTCTCCATGTAATAAGCATCAGGTGCTTTATCGTCTATTCAATGTTACCAAGGAAAAGCTTAATCTTAGTTTCATTCCAACAATGGACGAGTTTCTAATATGAAACTTTTGGAACCCTGACGTCCATGTTTGTGATGGAAGGGCAGAAAAAGCTTGGCTGCCACATCTCCTAAACAAGCAGGCGGCTTGACATTTTGAAGCCATTTTATTATTTATGAGGGTGAACACAGACCTGGTCCTCTGGAGTGGAAACTTCTCCTTCCCATTTTGTCTGAAGTATTATGACTGTTCCTGGTGTAAAAACCATCCAGGCTGATAATCATTTAAAAACGTAGAAAGTTGCAAAGCAAACATGATGTTCACTTTGAGCTGTGTCCGTTCGTGTTCAGGCTTAGGGCCGCAGAGCTTTAAGGGGAACATGTACAACCTGCGGCTGTGGGATCGAGCCATGACGGTTCAGGAGCTGAACAGCTTGACCTGCGACATGGTGGGGAATGTCATCGACTGGGACAACAGCCAGTGGACCATCTCGCCCTCTCTGGCTCAGACGGACAACACACTGAGCTGCAGTGAGTTCACTTTATCATCTTTGTCTGGTTTGGATGGTGGCATGAGAACTCTGAGACGTAGGATGAACGTCAAGAGCTGTTAGGCTTGCAATAAATCAAATGCTTTTTTAAATATAATTGTCAACAATGATTAGTAGGGATTGCTCAGTGTAACTTTAAAAAGTTAAAGCGGACTTGTGCAGTAAAAGGTCAAACTTATGAGGTCACTGAAGATGAGGTTATTGCTTCACCTGTCGTAGAAGAAATCAAAGGTTTGTCTTGAATAAAAGTGGCCACTGATTGTTGTGGTCATTTCCAAAGATATCTGCTGAAGGTTGAGACTGATTCAAGTCACAGAAATTAAATCACTCCAGACTAGACTTAGACTTGAGCCCTACAGAGTCCACTTGGTAGACTCCAGTCTTGACTTGAACTGGCTCTTTAAAAAAACTGAAGCTTGACTGAAATTTACTCTTCAAAGACTTGAGACTTGATTTGGACTTGATCTGAACTGGGCCCTGAAAGACTTGTGTTTTGACTTGTAGTTAGAAAAATGACTTGCAAACAACTCTGGTGATTTTCCCCTGTTTTGAGGAAGCCCAGCTTGGAGAGTTGATTTGTAAAAACTGTCCTGTATTGAAAAAGACTTTGAGTAGCACAACCTTCTAATGGCTTCATTGTGTATTTTTGTGCATCTGCTGTTTTCTATGTAAAACTTTGATGCCCAGGTTTGGTCCTCCAGAGATGCTATCAAACTGTTTTTGGATTCATTGATCAGAAATAAACTGCTGAAGGTTCAAATGTCAACTGATTCAGGAAAAGTCAAAGTTTCTCTGAGCCACAAATTCTTGGGTTTTCAGGCCTTGTAAATAAAATCATAAAATCTATTAAAATATTTTCAGTTTCTTCTCTTTGCTGAATTTCTTGACACAGAGCAGTTTTACATGAGAAAATGGAGCCCAGTATTTCACATTCCCAATGCAGTTAGAGGAGCAGTGCACCTTTTCATGCTGAATGTCTAATAGAACGATAAGCAACAGAAAATGGACTATTACCCAGATGACATGGAGGTAATGGTCCAACCTGGAGGCAGGCTCCACAGGTCAAACTGCAGAGCCAGGTCCAAATGCAGAACATTGGATTGTATCAAGCAGGAACTCAAAGTGTTAAACTATTCAGCTACATTCTGCCTTCAGATGGTGAGTTAATGGTTTCCAGTAAGCTGGCTGGCTGTGGACCAGACTTTGCTTCGAGTCTGGGTTTGTTTGGCTCAGTTGGGGAAGTTCTCCCACAGTTCCCAACATGAACTATGGAGCGGCTCAAGAGGGACATGGTGTGCTGATTTATTCACTCTTTCACTGTATTCTGTACCCACAGTAGCAGTAAAATGCATTATGCACACAGACGCGTCCAGAGAAGCACTTGTACAAGCCAAGGTGTGGGTTTATAGAGAACTGTGAATGAGTGTGGAGCCGCAGTGGGCTTTTTCTGCAGCCAGCTGTGCATGCAGGGAGGAATGGAGGTCCGTGTTTATGGAGCAGTTTTGGACGTCTCCATGGGGAGATTCTGCATTATCCTGCACAAACTTTAACTTTCCTTTAAATGCAGGAAAACACCAGAATATACAAGCAAACCTGAAGGTAATTTTCTCCTAACTTCCACATGTTTGTAATTTCACAAGGTGCTGACAGAGCTTAATTCCTGGGCTTCCCGAATCACCCTGCTTGTTTTGGTTTCCCTCTGCCTCTGAGACTTTTGGTGCCCAGACAAGCTGCTAGCATTTGAGTTAACACTTCATGTTTGACCTGCCCAAGCTGCTAATCAATGTTATCAGTCACTGCAATGATCCACCAGGCAAGTTTTTATTTTTGTACTTGAGGACACGCCTCTGATCCTGACTCCAGACATCAAGACTTAAAATTTGCCACAATCAGTTGTTCTGATTGTTTCCTTCTTTCCTTCCCTTCCTCCTTCCTTGTTTCCTTCCTTCCCTGCTTTCGTCTTGTCTTTCTTTCTAGTTTCCTTTCTATATTTTTTCTTCCTTCCTTTATCTCCTTCTCTTCTCATTTCTAACTTTCTTCCTGTACATTTTGTTCTTACTTCATTGCCTACTGAGGTAATTGCCTGTTTTCCCGTTTGTCTCCGTTTCCCTTATTTCTTCCCATTTTTTATTTCTTATTTCTCAACCTTGTTATTTCCTTCTTTCTTACATCTTTAATTGTATTTCAGAAAATTGTCAATAAAATTAAAAAGTAAGAGTATTTGCTTCTTATGGACATAAATTACAGCAATTGAGTGAAATGTTTTTTAAGGTTTGTCCCTAAAACAACTGCAGCAGAACCGGTTCCTTAGGTTCTGCTGCCTCAGCAAAGTTCTGGTCCTTGCAGTGGAAATGTGCAGCGACTTTTGCACCAGTTATTAAGGGCCTAATGAGGCTTTGGATGCAGGATTAACTAGGATTAACACTGAACCCTGCAGTTTCAGACCACTGACTGGTGAAATGGACGGTAATTTGGTCCCAGGTGTCTCTGCTTAGATGAGAACTCTGGTAGTATTTCACATCTTTCCAGCATAAATATAAAAAAAACTTGATCACTGTAAAAAATTATATCTGCTATAAATTTTGAGAAAAAAAATCTAGAAATAAAACCAGATATTCTGGGAAGTTCTGTTTTGGTTTTAGAATAAAAATAAATCTGAGGGTTTATTATTAAACGTATTATGATGTTGATTGTTTTACCTGATGCCCACTAACCTTTTCTTCTTTTCACAGTCTGCTACCCTCATTGCATTCATTTAACTGCTGCTGCGCCCACTAGTGGTGAGTGCTGCTAACACGCTTCTAATATGCATAGCTTGTGCTAACAGAACTTTGTTGCATGAAGACGAATGGAGGAATCTGTGATTTTAGCCGTGTAAATGTTACGTTAGTCTGAAAATGTTTGTATTCCCAGCAAAAGCACAAAACTCATTCACTAACATCCTGTGCTGAGATTAAACCTTTCGCCTTCAGCTGTGGGAGTCTCAGATTATGTAAATTAATAAAGCTCTATGGTGGAGATATCTTTGAGCTGCTCGGGGAAACGGCGTTAAGTTGCAGGAAAATAGTTTTATTTTAACATATCGGCTCAAACTGGAAGCAGTTCCAGAACATCTGAACCATGAAGCTGGGTCCGGATCACTGGGCCCGGGTCACTGGGTCCGGGTCACTGGGTCCGGATCACTGGGTCCGGGTCACTGGGTCTGGGTCCGGTCACTGGGTCCGGGTCACTGGGCCGGGTCACTGGGTCTGGGTCTGGATCACTGGGGCTGGGTCTGGACCACTGGGTCCGGGGTTTGGTCTGGATCACTGGGTCCGGGTCACCGAGAGGCGAACAAACGGACAGAGTTAGTTCACAGTTTTGGTCCCCTGGATAAATGAAAAACATTCTGTTTTTCGTTTCTGGTCTTTACTCATGATGGTCTTAAAACGTCACAAATTTGAGTTGATAAAACTTTGACTAGCTTTTCTGAAAAATGTGTAATAATTCATGATTTAGAGTTTCATTTTTGACCAGGTTCCTTTGGACAGATGATTAATGGACGCAGTCATTTTAAACAGATTTTTCCATTCACTCGGCTTGTGGACAGTCAGTCAGTGGACTCTGCGCCTTCAGAGGTTTTCCTGCCTTTTGATACACTCTCTCCTTTAGCCTGGCTCAGCAGAAAAGCCTCCTCTGAACAGCTTCTCTCCAGGTGTCAGATGATTTGACGAGCACCTGTCAGGCTGTGTTTGCTGCAGTGTCAGTCAGAGCGTCAGGCTGACGCACAGCCTCGGTACATCCACCCTGCGGTTGTCACGGCAGCACCAGGAGGCTGTCAGTCAGCCGTGCCGCTGCTGTCAGGCACTTCAAGGCGGTTCCTGATCTCCGTATCTGAAGGTCATCTCTGAGCAAAGGTGGAGCTGTGCTCATTGGATATTTACGAAGGAGCAACTAGTTCACCGTTTGATTTCTTTACAAAGATACAATCAGCTTAGTTCGCCTGAGAACTCTTTGCTTCCTTTCAATCAACATTCGATTGATTTTAAACATTTAAATCCTGAGTTTTACTGGATGAAAAACTCCACTATTATATAGAACTATAATGAGAGGATGAGCTCAACTTTAGAGGAATTATATCATAAATCCTAATTAATAAAGAAAATTTTAGAGTAACTGGCATGCAGAGCCATTTCATTCAAATTGTAATAATTTAATAAATTGTTGATGAATATTCAATAAATGTTCACATGAAATAAAAACAAAATACTGACCCAATGGGAATCTTGTTTTTTAAACTTTATTTATCTCAAGATTTACTGATTATTTCTGGATTTATGTATTTATGTAATCTTGTATTCGTTAATTTCACAGTTGTTTTAATTTGCGACACTTTTATTTTGCAAAGTTAATTTATTTTTTGTAAATAAGGATACCAGGAGAAACGGGTCCTGTACCACTGTGGGCTGAAAACGTGGCCATTGAGGCAGAATTACAGGAAAGTTGTGCAAACAGAAATGTTAGCAGTGCTAATAACACTAATCATAAACATTAGTTCCCCTAGTGCTGAACTAACATGGTATTTAGCAGAAGCTAACTCTAAAGCTATTAATCACTAACTTTAACTATGTAAATAATGAAATTAGTGCCACAAATTTGTCATTACTGACCTTCCTGCACATTTCCAGAGAGGAAATTGATCTCCTGCAAAAGCACCCACTTCAAAATAAAAGCATGAATATAAACCTCTACCTACTTGAATCCTTAACAGTCAATAATCAAAACTTCAACACACCATATTTCAGAATGTAAGCAGAGAAATTAATTATGGGAAGCTAAAAGTGCCAAACGTTAGCTAAAGTGTGAAATGGAAAAATTAACTGTTAGTTTTAGAAAGCAAGTCTAAACTATACTGAGGATGTAGGTGGAATAATATGAAAAAGGAAAGATCAGCTTCTAAAAGGTGTATTAATTGTATTTAAGGAAAGTGTATATCTGTTTACATCCTAACCAAAACAGTTGACAGCTGTTACTGTTAAAACATTTAGAAAATGAAATAAATTGAATTACCGGTATAACATATTGACAAAGAAAGTGACTGTTTATCTTTGTATAGACGATCAAAATCCCCAAAATGATTGCAGTTTCATCCTGCTTGCATTCTGTCCCCTTTTTAAGCGTCTGGTGTTGTTCCTTATATTTCCTGACTTGTAAATCATCTCCTGCAGAGACGCTGGAGCTTTGGGCAGCAAATTGGCTCGCTGGACAAGCAGAGTTTGTGAAAATCAAAGTGAAATCCTCTGTTTTCATCGCTGTAAATGGATTGTTTGGTCATCTCAGGCAGGACCAGAGCAGAAGGTTCTGGTCCGGTTTGAAGTCGGTGGTGTTAGGCAGGTAATCTCCCAGCGTCAGACTTCATGAATCTGTCATTTTCAGTTTGGCTGTGATGGAGGTTTTATAGCTGCTGCTGCTGGCTGGCCTCCTCAGGACTGTTTTTCTCCAACTCTGAGCTCTGAGGTCATCAACTGTATTAAATAAAAGCAGCTGTGACTCTTGGTTACACTAACAAACCCACCATACCTCAATATTAACACAAAACAAGGACAAATGCTGTGGATCAGTGACAAGTTTGATCAATTATTGTTATTAATCGCCTCTAAAGTTAACATTTCCAGTGATTCCTCTGAGTTTAACACAAAATGCCACTTTTAATGACGCTGCAGCCTCGTGGTGGAGGAATCAGTTCAGGTCTGAGGAGCTAATTCAAAATGGCCTAGTCCAATCAGAACCGATTTTCACGGCTTGTGTTGAACACGGGGTCCCGTAAAGATGCGTTTCCTCCCTGCCCACACGCATACAAGATTTTTATGGCTGTTTCAACTTCATGGTGCATTTAAATCTAATTGTGCTCCCAATTATCTATATTGAACACAGAGGCCCCCAGTATTCCAGGCTTTATGGACCACAAACATCTGCGAATACTTGATAGTCCCTCTGAAAACATAAAAACTGTGTTTTTTTAGTAGATCAGACACTAAATACACTTTAATATTCTTTAATACGCGCAGTGGAAACCAACACCATTAATGTTAACTAATATCAACGTTCATGTAAATGTTCTGCAACTCATTTGTAGTTGCATTCAATAGGAAACTACGTGAGGCATTCTGGGTAAATAGAACCAAACAGACAGGTGAGTCTAGCACTAATGGGAGAAATAACTCGTGATATTTTACCAAAGACGAGAGAGAAATTCTACAGCCTCTAAAATCTGATGCCACTCCATTTCTGTTTACATGCATGTCTTCTTCAGAGGTTTTCATGTTGTTTCCTTCAGTGCGTGTTGGTGCAGCGCCCCCACAGGACAGAAGGTGAACAGGTTTTTCATTTAGTTTGGTTTGACTCAGGAGTGTGAAAGCAAAATGCACCAAATGTGACAAATGTTGAAACTTTGGTTCCCAGTCGAACTGAGTCTGCAGGACTGTCATGTGTAAACAGCCTTAGTGCCTGATTTGTTTTTGACCAGAACCAGGAACTAAATAACAACTGAAGAACCTTTACTAGATTTTCACATTTTTCTTGCATTAGACCCTGTAGAGTTGCTTATTGCATGAGATTTCATTGGTTGATATGTACCTCAGTTTTACATTTGTATAAATCTGATTTATATAAGACTGGTATAATTGGTTATGGGTTGGATCATTTTATATACAACTGTAATTCCAAGAAAACAGCTCTAGTCTTTTTTTTTTAATTGAAAGAATCGCAGTCAGGATAGTTTTGTGCTCACAGCAACTTGCTTTGACAACCATCCAATGACAAAACTGTCTACCTCCGAAACAGTCTCAACTCTGTGGCTGCCTGTCCTGACGTTTCTGTGGATGTAGCGCCCCATGTTTGGGCTGCAGCTGCATTAACATTCAGAAAGCTAAAGAACAAGAGGAGCCCAGAGTTTGGTCTCCATGCTGCTCCTGTGAGAAAAGAAAAAGTTTGAGTTTGTTCTTCACCACAAACTTTAAAAGTAGTGAAGAGTTTCACAGTATTTGCTCAGATGTTCCCTGTTCTGCCCTCCTGCATGTTCAGATAAAAGTGACGTCACTACATGAGCTCTGAGGAGGTTTGAGTTGGTCCAAACTGATCCGTCTGCTGCATGAAAAACCTCTCATCAGCATGGAGACTCCTTATTGGCACCCAAAACGCCTTAAAGGGACAGATGCATAAAAAAATCAGTAATGATATTTGATCAGAGTTTTTTTTAACATACTGGGCTGATATGAACAAGCAAGGTTTATTTCCATTTGCTTGTCATTTGTAGTTTGAGTAACGATGTCTGCCTGTTCTTCAGTGGAGTTGCTCTGTTTAAGGCTTTGTACATTTTATTTGTTCATTCTTTAACTTCAGGTCAGGTGTACTTACTTTCCTTGCAGGAACACTAACTTATTCTGAACCGTTTGTCTCCTTCAGGTTCCAACCCGGCTACAGGCTGCGACTCGGGAGGACTGGGCTGCTCAGGTAGGAAAACTAAAGGCACCTCCAATGTTTGTACTGGAATTAAGAGCCTTAAATCTTAATTTAACATTTTTTCTCATTTTATTTTACATGGGAAATTTATTTGATAGTATTTATTAATTCATTTGTTTAATCAAAAGGGTTTAATTAAAATGTGTGCTAGATTCTGACTTCATTTCCTCACGTATTTCACATGAACCAACTTGTCCAAAAGAAATAGAAATTAATAAATGTCTTGATAAATTAATTAATGTGGCAAATATTTAATAAATATCATGGTCAACAGGATTCATTTGACATTTTTATGGTTGACATGTGAACATTTTATCATCTAATAACGTCAAACACTGTGTGTGTCGCATGTGGAAGTTTTCTCACATGTAAAGAATTTGTTTTTCACATGTTTACCTGCTTTAAGAGTTTTCATTGTTTCACATGAGCAGCACAAGAGCACATGTTCCCATGTGTTTTTCATTACAAGTTTAGGTTACAAAGAAGATTAGTTTGTTCTTGATTTTTTTAAAATATTCAAAGAGTTTTAAAGTTTTTAAGAGTTTGTTCAGATTCAACTATAGCTGCGTTTATATTTGGGAATATCGAGCACATTACACAGGAAGTGGATCTCCTGACATTTTTCTCTTTTGTATTTTGAGATTCTCTTTTGGTCCCATGTTAATCTGTAAAGACAGAGTCAGAGGGATTCAAACTCTCAACCCAAGCAGCTTTAAATCTTCTCAACGTTTCATTGTCCCTCAGCCTGAAAGCTGAGACATAAACCTCAGATGAACCATTTTGTCAGGAATGTGATCATCCAGGAAGCTGCTGACTGGATTCTGGACGTCTTAGGAGAAAATTTCTAACCTGGGCTTTCATGTTGAGCTCATGCTTTTCCCAAATCACAAACTTTTTCTGACCTCTGACCTTTGCAGGTGCATCCATGCCGCTCCGAATGGGAGGAAATGCAGTTCAGCCCAAAATATTCAGACCCCTGGTGATCTGGAAGTTATTGGAAAAGAATCACAAATCTATCAAACAAAGAGTAAAAACAATGTAAAATGTTGGGAATTTTGTAAATAAATAAAACATTAAATAAAAGTAAAAGTTTGCTGTAAACCTCAATCTTGCAGGAGGAATTAAAAAGTTTGAGATTAACTGTGATTTCTTTTCCAATATTTTGTAGAAGTCAATAAGCTTCTGGGGTAATGACAGTATTTGACCAGGGCAGAAAAAGGCTTGCATATTCTCCCTGTTGGTTCTGTAACATGGCCTCTAGTTTGATGTCTTTAAATCAATTCAATAATATTCAAAGGGAATTAAAATGCAGCGTGTGGCGGGTTGCTGCCCTGTTTGGGGGACAGATGGATGGATTTGTTGTTTTGAGTGATGCATACATCTGTAGGGTTTTTATCTGTTTGTTCTCATATCTACAACTTAAGTTTTCTGCTGCTGTTTTCACTGCAGTCGCTTGTCATTTTTGCATCTTCATCATTTTGCAGTTCTAGTTGTTTGCATTTTTGATGTTTCCAGCTGGGAAATGGCGCCACCTTCAGTGCCTCCAGGCACCAATTAATGCCTCCAGGATGACACTGCTGACTGCTCCTCTTTTCTTTCTGCTGTCTTCTTATGGTTCCAGTAGTTTCATAGAAACAGTAGAGCAGTAGGAGTATTTAAAGAAACACTTTGCGAGTTTCAGGAGGATTTGACTTCTGAGGACGGTATCGACTTGCTCCGTTTTTGGGACGTTGTTGATCTCCTTTTGCATCACATTTATCATCCACTGCATCTTTCTCTGTTTTATCCAAACATCTGCACTTCCACCAGCTGCTTCCACCTCATCCACTGACTCCACTAACACCAGCCATGCTACTAACGCCATCTCCCACGGTAAGCAAACCTCATCCTCGCCATCCCTCCTTCTGCCTTCCTCTTCTCCACCTTCCTAGTCATTCATTCCTCTCCTTTCATTCATTCATTCATTCCTCTCCTCTCATTCATTCCTCTCCATTCATTCATTCATTCATTCCTCTCCTTTCATTCATTCATTCATTCCTCTCCTTTCATTCATTCCTCTCCATTCATTCATTCATTCATTCCTCTCCTTTCATTCCTGGTTTTCAGGTTTTTATATATTCTTGATGTTTCTCAGTTTTAGACCCAGTTTCTCTGTTATTCCCATCTCCTTCAGTTGATAGAGAACTGGTCCCTTTCTAACCTTTCAGTGGGAACAGTGGGAACAGTGGGAATGTGTTAACAGCAGCATGGTTTGTCATCTCCAGCCCCCCCTGCCCCTAGCATGCCTCTAACCCCAGTCATCAGCACCAACCTTAGCATCAGCACCACCTCCAGCTCCTCCTCATCCTCTGGTAAGCCTTCATCTGCTTTGCTGCCTCTGTTTGCCAGGACAGTCTTTGCTTGTTGGATGTTTTGCATCAGGACATGATTATTACTTCTCATTTATCTGGAGTCGTTTGTAAAGTTGCACAATTAAAAATGGCTCTGCCTTTGTTAACAGAAACAAAACAGGTTCATATTGTCACCATAATTCAGTTTAAAGTGTAACGTAATCCTTTAAACGTAAACTAAACATTTAATTAGCAAGCTAAATATTTGGTTTACCAACTAAATATTTAGCTTCAAACGAGTTAACTTGCTAACTAAATGCTAGCAAGCTTGCTAACTGGAAGTAAATATTTAGCTAAATATACTAACCTGCTGTGAAATATTCAACTTCACACTGAATATTTTGCTTGCTTAATATTTCCCTCATGGTCATATTTAGCTCACAACCTAAATATGTAGTTTGTAGCTGAATTGTTAGCTTCAAACTAAGTAGATAGCTGACTAGCTATATATTTTATATTAAGCTTACTGGCTAAATATTCAACCTCAATCTAACTGCTAATTGAACAATTATTTAACCAACTGACATCTAAGCTAAGTATTTTGCTTGCTAATTAAATATTTTTGAAGCTTTAGTCAAAACTGTAATATAAATAAATTAACAACATGGTGAAAAAATAGTAAAAACTGAACCCAGTTTTTTTTTCTTTGCAGGCTAAATAACACAAATTATTAGTTTATTTTTGAACTACGTAACTTTACATCCCCATAGCATTTAGTCTGAACTGTATTCTACAGAAACTAATAAAAATGTAGATAAGATGGCACATAGCTTTGCCACATCTGAATGACCCACATGTCTTCTGAAATAATGGACAGATGAGAGAACATCAGAGATGTTGAGCAAGATCTGGAGAAAACCAAAACAGATACAATTTTCCTTTCATTTAATCTGTTTTATTTCAAATTGTTCTATAGACCTAAACATTTTATGTCCTGGTACAAAATCTAAAAGAACTAATTGGTTTCTTTCACTGGTGTGAAACTCCATCAGTGCAGAAAGACTCCTGCTGCTTTGACCCAAAAGCTGTGGCTTTAACCCAGTCTGGTTCTGTGATTTCTGTCACTGACATGCCACCATGTTGTTGCTAATCAGCTTCTGCCTCCATCAACACCACCGCTACTTCGCCCTCATCCACCACTGCTCCCATTGCTCCAACCAGCAGCACACATGGTAAGGCAGAGAGCCATCAGTAAAACACCACCGACATGAAAACATTAAAACCTGACAAACATGAACAATTATTGTTTTATAGTAGCATCAACACTGGTGTGTGAAGGAGACTAACCTGCTGTGATTGTTTTACTTTCCTGTAGCTGAACAGACAACCAGCATCACTGCAGCCGTTTCGTCTGCTAGCACTAACCATGCAGATACTAACAGCACAGCGCTTGGTAAGAGCAACATTAACACCAAACTGTCTGCACAAATAATGCACAAGAAAGTGATCAGTTTTTACATTTTGGGATTTGAAGCCAACCTGGATTAAAATGTATTTAATTATATTTGTTGTTTCACAACGTGATCAGAAAACTGCTTGATCTCTACAATCAAGAACTCACTAAAATATAACCTTTCTGACGCATCCAAAATTTTATTTTAATTTGATTAGTTTATTTAAAACAATGTGCAAAAAAAACGTGAATAAAAGATGCTTTTCACCAGATTTAGTTTAAACTAGTTTCCATCTGTAGCTCTTGAGCAGGTGAGTCAATAAAACAGTCTAATACCATAAAACATACATTGAAAGTCTATATTCCCTACATACAGTCACTGCACAAGGTCATAAAACTTCATTATAAATGGTGTTAAATGCCAGACTTCTGCTCTGTAATCATTAATCTCACAATTACTCTGCTGGTTTTCTAACAGTCATTTCCTGACTTTACAAGAAAAGTCTTTCAGGTCAGTGGAAATTTTAAGACTTTTAAGACTTTCTGGGAGTTTGTTCCATTTTGTAAAGCCTTTGGGAGAAAAGCCTGTCTGTGGAAATGCTGAGCTACATTTGGGTTTTCTGCAGTCGTCACAGTTTGCAGACCTGAAACCCGACTCACATTTACCAAAAACATGCATCTGGTTTAAAACAACAGAAAACTAACAGTTTATTTTTCAGATAAAGATCATGCTAGCAGTAAAACATGGTAGTGGCAGCATGGTGATCTGGGGATGAATTGCTGCTTGTAATTAATGGAATCATGAATTTTGATCTCTAGCAGAAACCCTGAAAGATGATCTCTGTGTATCAGATTGTGACCTCATATTTTGCAGCATTACAATGATCTGAAATTTACCTCAATAGTTTAAAAAGTGGCCTAATCAAAGTCCTGCGCCAGAATTCCTCGAATGTCACCTAAAATCCCTGCACAGTGGTGTAACAAACTCATTTCCTGCTCCCAAACCTTTTGATGATCTGTACAACAAAAATTACTTTTTCATAGAAGACCAGGTTGGTCCAGAGAGGCAATTACTCAGCCTAGTATAAAGATGAGTCTGACCTGAACCATGAAAGTATGACAGAATAAACAGAATCAGTAGAAAGCTATAAATGTTAAGAGGATTAAAAACTAAAAGGAATGTGGGTTGGTGTTTTCTGGTGCTAGAACAGGCCTGGTGTTGCTTCCACATCCTGTAGACACTTTTCAGTCTCTACTTTCACTAAAAACATCTCTGTTAATAAATATTTGAGTTTAGTGATGCGGGGAGACTTTGACTCATATCAGGACCAACTTGGAATCCATCATTATTTTGTTTATTGAACATGAAACCATTTATTATTTTTTATTATTGAAGTTACACAAACCCGAGCACCAACTCTGAACTATATCAGAACTGGTTTAGTGGAAACATCTAATGAAGCTAAATAGGACGGACTGGACAGGTTTTATTGGTTAGTGTCCAATAAAATTTATGCATTTCTTATTTTTACTTCTTAATATTTTAACAAAACTTGTTTGATTCCACTAACAACCTGCATGTCTTAATTACACCCAAAATGTCAAACTTGATTTTTACTTATTCTGATTCAAGATTTAATTCTTCAAACCAACAAATACACATTTAGCATTAGGTAATGAAATATTTTCTTTAAATAGGAGTTCCTGCACGTTAAATCTACTTTGTTTTCATAATAACTGAAACAAAATTCCTCCAGACTGCGTAGGAACCTTGTGTTTTTCCGACATGCTGCCCAGTTCCTGTAAATTTAGTGACTTAGTTTTCAACCACATCAAATATTTAATCATTTCCTCTTCTAGTTTCTTCCTTCGTTTCTTCACCTGAAGCTCTTTCAGGGACGACTCTCCAGCTGCCGTTTCTAACCACCAGCCATCCGTCGACTAACAAAGCCGATGTTTCTTCTCTGGGTAACAAACCAACTGCATGTCCTGTTTAGCGTCTTTAATAAACTCCCCAGGGTCTGAGTTTCTATCCAGTCTTCATACCTTCTGCATTCTTTATTGCTCTAGGATTTATTAAACTTCAAATCATGCATGTGATTCGTGTATCAATCGGCTGAATTTCAGGTTTCAGATGGTCTTGGTTTATGTCATTGGTTTTAATGTACTTTGCAGGTATTTATTTTGCTTGGAAATGCATTTATTTATTTAATCTAACCTGCTTTTTTACTGCAATGCTTCCTCCTTCGATGCTGCAACCCAACAGTGGAGAGGAGTTCTGCAAAATACCCCAATTCTCCAAGGCCCAAACATCTGGTGGTTGACCTTAATAAAACTCTCCTTGGTGGATTAACTCCTGGAAGAAACTCTGGACTTTTTCAAACGATCAGAAGAACCCGGCGTGCGATAGCGTCCAATCCTCGTTCTCTAACGTCCAGTCAGTTCCGTCCTGCAGGTCAAGACTCCAGACCTTCAAAGTCACAGCATCAACCCAGAATCATTGGTGCAGCCCCCGGTCCAGCCTCAGCAGTGGATCCATCACACCCACGACCCCCTGCTGCCTTCCGGGGTTCAGCTTTCTATCACAGCCCCAAACACTCCCTGGGGTTCATCTCTACCCCTCTGAGGAAAAGGCCGAGCGGAGCAAGGCGGCCAGCTGCCACCCGAGCAACCGCCAGCAGGGTGGAGGTTCGTGTGACTAAACCTTCCCCTCTGAAAACCGGACTGAAGTCGACAGCCAGGCCTTCCTCTAGGAACACATCTCCCATGTTGGGAAACCAGCTAAACAGTTTGAGTTCCACAGCAAAGTCTTCATTTTCCACCCATAACACCACAACAATCAAGACCTCCACAACCAGTCGAGATTCTGAAACTCTTCTCGCTCCCATACCATCACGGGCCTCATCTCCACGGCAACATAAAGGTGAGGTGTCATCATCTTCAGGGCTGAGTAACAGAAAGAGCAAACCTGCAGCGCCCCCTTGGTTCCCTTTGAGCATCAGCGGAAGGGAATTCCTAACGAGGAACTGGACAGATCCTCTGGAGTACTCTTCAGGGTCTGACATGTTCATGTATGATTTGGGTGACATGTATGAGTATGATGCTGTTTCCTCCCGGGAAGAACCTCCTGGCAGCTCTGCAACAAGAGTCAGTGACTATCTGAAGGAAGGCGACTCTAAAGACATCTCTCCAAATAACATGAGTCTGATTGAACCAAAGTTTGATGAACGACTAGTGGTTCAGCCATCGGTGTCTTTGACTGAAACTGCAACCTCACCCTCTGCTGCCGTTTCTCTGAAGGTTCCCCTTAAACAACTTGTTGGCGTTTCTGTCTTACAGCAGAAACCCAACAGGACTCCTGATTCCTCGCTTTCTGTGGAACAAACTGGGTATCTTCAACCAACTTCATCCGCTGAAATTCATCCCTCCCCTGTCTTTCACGAAAACTTTCTCTCCCTCTTCCACGCCTCTCTCCATCCTCCATCTTCCCCACCGTCCTTTTTGGGTCCCACTGAGCCACCCTCAGTCTCCTCTAACAGCTTCACTCCTCTTCTCCAGCCTCTTGCCTCTCCTTGGGTGTCAGGAACCTCCCATCTTTCTGGTGTACCACTTTCACCTCCAACCTCAGCCCCTCAGATGGGATTTGACCCCAGAAATCCATCTTTATCTCATCCTCTCCTTTCTGATTCCATCTCTGAATCCCAGATCCCGTCTGGTGTTGGTGCACTCTTCCCTGAAGCCTCCCTGTCTTCTGTGGAAAGATTATCCAATGTATCAGAAATTGATTTTAAATCAGACTCATTCAGTGTCTCAGATGGAACGCCATTGAACAAATCCTTAAGTGGGAATAATCCAGTTTCTCTGGATTCACCTATGGAGAATTTGTCTGAGGTTTTAAGCCCAGTCACTCCGTCACTGAGTCCATCTTCACTCCAGTCTGATCTGAGAGATTTAAAGGATGTAAATCTGTTTCCAGATCAGTCTCATCTGGGTCGCCTATCCACTCCAGCTTGGCGTCCTGCTTCCTTGTCCTCTTCGCTTCCAGATATTTTCCCTCCTGTCTTAAGCGACGGCCTCAGGACGTCGTCTCACACGTCTCCTCCTTCTGTAGGGAACTCAAAACAAATCATAGAGAATCCTGATCTTTTTCTGGCCCAAACATCAGCAGCTCTTTCTCAGGTGGATCATGATGACCCATTTATTCAGTCTTCTTTACACCTGCCTACCGTTCCATCGACAAAACCTCACAGAACCGCCGCAGCACAGCTGGGAATCCCGGCTCCTCTGCCAAATAACTCACACCAGATTCCAGACTTGGCACACACACATCCTTCCCCCTCTGTTCCTCACATTCCTCCCCCTGCATCCTTTCCCTCTCCCCCCACTCTCGCCTCCAGCAGGGCGACATTAACAACCGTCAGCGTGACAGAAACAGAAATTGGCTTTCTGTCACCCACTCGACCCACAGCGGCGTTCCTGAACAAACACTTCCAGACCCCACACCGAGCCGACATGCAGCCTTTTGAGCTCTTTTTCTCCCTCTCTGGGAAACAATCTTCCACACTCTCTGGAGATGAATGGGAAGCCATTCCCTCACAGCCTTCGCTTCCTGCCAGAGACGCTGACGCTGATGGAGTTGACTCTCATCCTGCAAACGTCTCCCTGAAAGCAGACGCCTCCAGAATTGATGCCATGTTTGATCTTGCTGATGTTGCTCCGAAGATGCTTCCTGCAGAAGAGCGAGTCTCTGAAGTCGGAGTGAGCTCTACGGCTGAGAGCAGGAAAGACGGGATGCAGGAAGCTGCAACAGATCGTTTGATTGTTGCTTCCAAACACACAAACAATCCAAGCATGATGGAGGCATCTCAGCAAATCACTTCTGCTGTTACCCCAACCTCCCTGCCGACTTCTGACCCCAATCCAGCAGCTTCCAGGTCCCCCACCAGCTCTTCCATCCATGCCCCAAATCAAGACCTCATGTCTGGTCTGAAAGAGCTTTCTGTTCCCGGTAATACAGACACAAAAATCATCTCCAGCATGACTAAAGACATCATTCTGATGCTCAAAGACGCCCCTCCAGCTGAAGTGACAAACTCCACACAGGCCAAAAATGCTTCTAGTGATTCAAGTGGTTTAGAAGAACCAGATTTTGCAAAGCCAAAACCAGCTTCAGATCTGAACCTGTGGAACCAGGGAGCTTTGCTAAAACCGTCTGCAGCTGCAACGACTTCCTCCTCCTCCGCTGCTGCAGTCAGAGACCCGAGTCCAGCCACGCTGCATCTGAGCGTTGATTCCTGCCGCTGCAAACTGACCTTTGATTTTCCATGTCTGTGCAGAGAGTCATCAGGGAAGAGTATGTTCAAACTGTAGCTGTAGACCGTCGGAGAAAACAATCACATGTAGAAACCTCCTTCTGATTGTATTGAGTCTTAAAATCTGTGTTTTCGCTCACACTCTGAGGGGATTGTAGGACAGAATACATGTTGGATTTCTTTTTAAGGTGGTTGGGCTTTTCTGTAGAACAACAAACATTTACTAATTAATCATATAAATCAGTTAGATCTTCTTGATGGGGTGCCACTAGTAAAGATACACAATCAAAAATCATGAAAAAGAAAAATATTGTTTAAATTTGTAGCCATATTTAAACACTGTTATTTTCACTGTTATTCATATACAAATATCAGTTTCATACTAAATATTTAATAAGCAGACAAAGTATTTAGTTTAGATAAAATATTTAAGTTCAAACTAAATGATTAGTTTGCAAGCTAAATATTTAGCTAGCATATTTAGCTCTAACATTTACCTACATATTTTCTTTAGAAACTAAATATTTTTACTAGCCCAGAGTTAAATAAATTTATTTAGCTAAATACTATTTAGATACATTTATCTATATAACATTTAGTTTGTAGACAAGTAAATATTTATTTTAAATAAAATTACTATTTTTAAATATTTGGATTGTAGCCTAAACATTTAGCTTGCTAATTAAATATTTATATTGAAACTGACATTTATGAATGGTGAAAATATGACTGAAAAATTTACTTTTTTTGTCTAAATAATCAGAATTATTGCTGTTAATTTTTGACTGTGTAACAAACGTCTCCATTTGGACTTTTGGTGATTGGTTTGGTGTGATTTTGGGTCCAATCTAAGGGCTGAGCTGTCCAATCAGGTTGCTGTATTGGTAGTTCTAGTTTAAACACAGGTCTCCAACGCTTTTTTGATTTTCTGACACTTTTCCTCAACAGTTTCAGTCCTTTTAGCGAAGTCCATCCCGCTCTCTGGGGGAGACCTTCCTGCTCAGCTGCTCGGATTCTGAGTCCTTATCAGAAATCTAGATGTTTGAACAAGCAAAAACAAATCCCTGTGCAGTTTGCAGGCTCTCCAACCAGAAATAATGTCTTCTGTTAGACCCTCGAACTAACTGTAGATGCAAGAGAGACACCTAGTGGCTGCTGTGAAGCATAGCAGGAGATGGAGCGAAGCACTAAAACCGCCATGAGAAAACATTAATACTGTTAATAAGATGGAATATTTCAGAATTTTCTTTTTCAATTAATAAAATCTTGATAAAATCAGAAATACTCCTGATGAAACGTATATAGAGAAAAGCTGATGTAACTGTTGCTGAAATGCCTTTTATTGAAGGACATTCCCTGAACTCTTTTGGGATTTATATTAGATCTTTTTTTTTACAATAGATTTTCTTGAATTGTGTTCCAAAGAAAAATTGCCAAAATTATTCAGCTTCTAAATGTTCCAAGCTGTCAAAAGGAATGCAGGTGGAATATTAATAAAGAATTCAGTTTTAGATCTAATTATTTTCCTCCTATTCCTCAGTCAGGCTCTATTTAGTTACTGTCAAACTGCATCTGCTGTCTGTCTGCAAAACATCGTCTTAATCTGCTGAACTTCTCGTTGCACATTTCCCTCTGTGACAATGCTGCACAAATTAGCTGATCAAATTATTTTCCATCTCATCAACCTGCAGATTCCCGATTAAATTTGCAGGTTTTAGTCGTACAAACCCGGAAATCTGGGATCAGCTGCAGCAGCTCAGTCAAACCCCACCGGTGATACCTGAGAGATGAAAATAAGGACCAAGGTTAAAAACCTTTTGCTTTCCCCAGACAGGTAGATAATCTTTCTATTTGCAGTAATGTGAGTCTATTCACCAAAAGGAACTAAAGTCCCTCCATTCACGTGCTGCTGCATACATTCTCCATTTTACGCTCAGTTTGAATGAAAACTATCAAGACTGAGGGAAATTGGGCTGAAAGGTTGAAAACCTGTAAAAGATTTAGGAACCACTAGTGAAACAGCTTCAGTAGAGAGAAGAAACTCCTCGTTTTGTTGGCTGTTCTCTACTGAGCAGCTCTTTTCCTCCTCTCCGGTTCTCTGGAGGTTAACATGCCTTTACTGGCTCTGAGTGCTTGATTCATCTCCTGCTGTGAGGCGCAGAAACAGAAACGTCTCCACTTGAATGAAAAGCTCTGACTGTGGGATGTTTTTCTGTTTTTTGCAGACGGTTTGTTCTACCGGGTTTCCTTCACGGTGGAGTCTGAGCTCAGCCTGCAGGCGGTGCAGCGAGCCGCCGCGCTCTGGGTAAGACGGGAGAAACGACCCACAGTTTAACCTGGAAACAGCAGAACTGAAGGTCCATCAGTATGGGAGAGGGTTAGGGCCAAAAATAAAATAAAATATTTCTGTCAGTTATGAGTTTTATTCTCAGAATTCTGACATTAACCTTAATATTCCGACTTTTTCTGAGAATCATGACGTTTATCTCAGAATTTAAACTTTAATATTTAACATTTCTGAGAATTCTGTTTTTTTCCTTAGATTTGTAACTTTTCTCTGAATTCTGACTTTTCTCTCTGAATTTGTACTTTTTTTAAAAAAAATTCAGACTTTCTCAGAATCCCAACTTTAATTTCAGGGTTCCGTCTTTTTCCTCTCAGAATTGTGACCTTTGACCTCAGAAGTTTGATGTCAGGTTTCTTTATTTTTTAATCCTCTTGTGAACATCAGTCCTCATCTGTTTGTGATCTCTGTCTGCTGCTGACTGATCAGTTTGCTTCTTCTTGCAGATTAATCAAACTTTTCAGAACTGGACCCATTCTTTGGATTTTATCAGGTAATTCTGCAAATCAAGTCAAACTGATTTGATTCTAGCACAAAGATTATATTTGAGTAACTCCTGCTGTGGCTTCCCTGTGAGGCCTTCAGGATGTTGTAAACATTTTATTCACAAGTTTACCATCATCTCCATAGTAACACCCAGTGTCCTTAAATAAAACTGTTTACTTCATTAGCTTGAAGTCACATTAGACAAACTGGATAACCAGACTGCTGTGATGATGATATTTTTAATGTGACCTCAGTCAATTAGTTGTTTTTCTTTAAGATTGGATCAAAAAAAGGATGGGGGGGGGGCAAAGCTGACAAAACTTATAATTAGTTAAAATATGTTTCAGTATTTTGTTCTTTATCTGCTTCTTTAAAAATATATTTTTTTATTCTTCTATATCAGCATTAATATTGTTAGAGTCTCCTCACGTTTGCAGTTTTCAGGAACTAAAATCCAAGTTTGCTGACTAATATCTGTTGAACAAAATAAATTAGGAAAAATATGTGTGACAGGCTAAAACAAAGAGCCAAGAAATCCAATTCACATCTGGTCCAAAACGAAGAGGCTTCACTGACAGGGAACTGTTCCCTAAAACTCTTTATTATCCCAACTAATAAATAAAAAGGATTTTATTTTTCTGTGCCACTAATTCAGTCAGGACTCTCTGTCTGTTGCTGCTACTGCCATCTAGTGGACGTTCACTAAATCTACAGTTGAAAGATGAATAATTATAAAATTCTGAAGCATCTCTGATCCAGGACTGGAAACAAATCCAAAAATGTTGAAAGAGAAACATTGTAAAAAACTTCAGATACAAACACTGGTTATTTCCATTTCTATCTGTACTTTATGCGTTTTATCATGACTCGTGTTCCTTGAATCAGTTTGTTTCTGCTGTTTCTTTATTTCCGTCTGTTTTTCCAGAGTCCAGCAGAACGCAGCCTTGAACAGGTAAGAGTTTCTTTAAGCTTCAGCCCTCAGCTTCAGGTGATCAGCAGTTTAAACCTGTTGTTTCGTCTCAGCTTCACCTGTCAGGTGCTGCTGATGATCACCAATGAGAGTCTGGGTGGAGCCGACGTGTTGGCCCAGCTGATCAACAACCCGGCCGGAACCAGCCTGCTGGTCCAGGCCGCCAGCATCAACGTCCACCAGATAGGTCAGAGATCTGTCGAAATGGAAACTTTGGTTTGAGATATTTGTACAAAAAGAACAGAAATAAACAGAATGCTGCTAAAAATAAAAACTTATCACTTTAGTTTTTCTCCTTGTAGCGCCACAATATTTAATAATGTAATAAAACATCATCAAAACCACATGATGATGTTTCTCACATGTTACACAGATTATTGCATAATAATGACTAAAGATGTTTTGTTACATTTTAAAGCCTTATTTTATGACATTATCACATAATCCGGCGTTAAATCCTCTTCTCTTTGTTCCTTTTGTTCTGAACTCGTTCCTCCTTGTCTGTAACATGTTGCTGGTGAATCGTCTGTTTGCCTCCTTCCTCACAGAAAACTGCCCAGAGGACAACAACCTTCACTACCTGTGGCCTGAGACCAAACCCAGAGTCACTCACTTCCTGCCTTGCTTCCCCAACAAGGACCAGAGCGCCTCCAGGACCTGGTAAAGAAAAACTGCACTTATGCTAAAATAAAACTCTGTTGAGGCATTTTCTGATTTTTATCGCAGCAGCTGGTATTTTGGGGGGATTTCCTTTGCTCAACCTTCTGATCAGATTTTTAAAATCTCACCTTTTTCTGCTTGTTTTGTTCTAAAATTTGTTTCCTCCAATATGTCTGAGGCTCCAGGTGAAGGTGATGAAGAGCCCACAGCATAATACCACCACCCCCATGCTTCACGTTCTTTTAGGAAGCATCATCAGTGTTTTTTTTTCCTAATTTTCCAGAATTTGGATGTTTTTCTTTAGAATAAATAATAAAAAGCTTTTGTTTTGCCACTTGAAACATCAAGGATAAAATAAATGGATGCCTGATGTTCCGTACAAACAGTTTTATCCGTGTTGTGGTTTTGACGTTTTTATCGCTTCTGTCGCGATGTCCAGGTCTTGGTATCGTTTCTGTGGCGCCATGTTTTCTCCGCTTGTTGCTGATTAGGTTCTGCTGGTCACGGTTTATCTAATCTCTCTGAAACTTTACAAGAAAGCACAAACCTCGTAAATCTCAAACAACCCGAATCTCATTAATTGGAAATCATTTTATCTTCTCTGAAGTTTAAATTAAATTTTAAATAGTGGGGAAGATATTAAATCTGATTAGCTTCGCTTTGAGACGTTTCATTAATCACTGCTGGCTGAACCAATAATGAATCGTTTCTCTTAAAAGCCTTTACAGATAAACTCAGTGATTAAACTCCTGCTGACGACAGACTCTATTCATCATTGTTTCTGCGATGTTATGCTGCTGATTAAAGCAGCAAACAAACATAACAGCTTGATTTGATTTCTGCTTCTACTTATAATTATTTTATGTTATTTTATGTTTTAATCATGTTACAGTAGATTAAAACTTTATTGACTGTACTTATTAGACGTCTGTTTTGCTCATTTGCTGGATGATTATAATGGAGTTGGACATATTTTGATGTTAAATTTTCTCTTATGTTTGAACATAAACCTTCAGCTTTAACCTGTTTTCGTCTGTTTTCCCAGTTTGATAAACCCAGAAACCTTCCAGCCTCACTGGTCGACTGCAAACCTCAGCAACTGCTCAGTCACTGCAGGTGAATAAAGATCAAAATAAAACTGCTGCTGTCCAAAATGAACACAAACTCTCGTTTGCTGAGTTTATTGAACCTGAGTTTGTCTCTGAGCTGAAACTTCATTTATTTTTACCTACATTTTATTTTAATTTTACAGAAGAATTAATGATGTAACAATAATTTAAGATTATGTTAAAACAGTGTGAATTAATAATTATTAACATTAAAATTTGCTTAGGGGTAAATAATAAATATATACTGCAGCTCTATGATAGAATAATATTCATGTTAAAACTGAATTTTAACTATAAAACACATTTCTATGTCAGATTAAAATACAGTTAAGAATATGTTAAAACCTTATTTCTACTGTATTTCATCTAAAAATTTCATTATTAACATAAATGTATCTGTGTTTATATTAACTGAAGCCTTGAAATAATTTACACACATTTAAAAAATGTCAAATGCATTTTAAGTTTCCTGAGTTGAGCTTCATTTGGGATCAAATAAATAAGTTTTCTGAAGAGTTTAGGATTAAATGAAAAATAAAATCCAGAAAATGATTTTGATCCAAAATTTTACTGAGTCTTAATTCATAGATTAATTTAATTTATATTAAAGTAATTAAACAAAAACAAAGTCTAATCTGGCAGTTTAAATTAATCAGGATTTGACATGAATCTGATCCTAAATTAAACTGAATTCATAGAAAACATCAGATTTAATTATGTTTGCCTAAATCTCTGCAAGTTTCCACTTTAAAGGCCTTGAATTGAATCTAATGTGTGTTTCTGCAGAAAACGCAGCTGGCGTGGCGGAGCAGCTGGCAAACTTCACCAGGAACTCTCTGTCCAAGGAGGAGGTGGGACTCCAGGCTGAAACGCATCACAACAATAGTTGAAACAAACTGAACCAGCTGTTTGTCTTTCTGTGTCCTGCAGGTCTCTCAGGTTGTGACGAAGGTCCAGGAACTGGTCAACGTTGCCAAGATCGACACGGCGGTGGCCGGATCAGTCGTCCATATCATCTCCAACGTCATGGTCAGCTCAGAGAAAGCGTCCAACATGTACGTCTTCCTACAGACTCTGATCGCATCAGCTGGCTGGACCAGAGCCACTCGCCTCCTGCTGAGGAAACTCAGGTTGTTGTTTCTCCTCCAGAGCTCTGAAAGCTGTGGATGAACTGGCTAAGAAGGTGGAGTTTGCAGGTGCATCGGTGCACATCAACTCTAAGAACCTGGCTCTGGGAGTCCTGGCGCTCAACTCCAGGTTGTTCAACGGGACGTCGTTCAGCGCCTTCTTCCCTCCAAACTCCACCAACCCCAAGGTAACTGAGGGCCGGTCAGTCCGCATCCTGCCGCCGCACGAATCCTCTTCCAGACTGATCATTTCCTTTTTCTAATGAGCAAAATGCCATTTTGTTTTCTTTCTTTAAATCAACATATTGAGATATGCCTCTTAAAATATATTTTTCTGACTTCATATATAGTTTTTATTGCATTTCATGCTTTTATGTAACGTTTTGCATCTTGTGTTTTTATATTAGCTGATGTCTCTTTTAAATTGAACCAATCAGCTGAATGGAGTCTTTCCTGTGTCAGATCGAGTTCGACCGCACAGCCAACCCGCTGGCTCAGGTCACGCTTCCCGCCTCGTTGCTGTCCGGAGTCTCTGCGGACGTTTTCGACCGGTCGTCTCTGTCCAGGATCAACTTCATGTTCTTCAGCAGCCCCAGCCTCTTCATGGTAGGATGGCAGCTCTGAGCTTCATCAGTGAGGATGAGGGGAACAGCAGCTCATGTTCCTGTTTTCATCCCCAGAAAGAGCAGAAAGGTTTGTCTCTGAACAGCTATGTGGTGGCCAGCAGCGTCGGGAACCTTTCCATCACCGACCTGCAGGATCCGGTGAAGATCGAGATCGCCCATCTGTCCGACCAGGTGCAGCTCTGATGCTTCCTCTCACTTCATTTTTACATTATGCTTCTTTATTGTTTACTTTTTTATTTTAAGTATTTCTTGTGATTTTTTTTTGCTTTTCCATGTTTTGTTTATTTTATATTAGTTATGTATTCCTTTTGTCTTTAATTTTATTTTTAATTTTCTGTTTTTATTGTTTATTTTAATTACTAATGGATCAGTTTTTGTTTTTACTTCATTCACTCAAAATGTATAATTTTGGTGTGATTTTTTTTAGTCATATTTAAATGTTATAGTTCAAAACAAGACTGGGTGATTGATTTAATCATTGTGAATATTTTCACGATGAATTCCTAAAAGATATATTTTTTTATTTCTTATTCAACTCTTTTTTGTAGTTTTTATTTATCAGTATTTTTTGTCAGTGTGTTTTTGGAGTCGATATTTTATTTTATTTTTTGTTGAGCTTCTGCCCTTGTTCCTTCGCAGGCGTCTTCGCGCAGGAAATGTGTTTTCTGGGACTTCAGTATGAACGGTGAGTCTGTCACTTTGATCCTGGAGTTGTTCTGATATATTCAAATATTTCTACTTGTTGATTTTTGCAGTAGTTTTTCTGTAAAGTTCCAGAACAAATCATATTAAGAAAACTGTAAACCCAAAGGTGCAGAATGTTATATAATAATGATAAATGAATCAACAGTTTTAATCTGTTTGATCGCCACCAGAGGGCGATGGAGGCTGGAATAGCCGCGGCTGCAGCGTTTCTAAAGAGTCGACCTCCAGCAGAACCGTCTGCCTCTGCAACCACCTGACCCACTTCGGCATCCTGATGGCGAGTCTGACACGTCCATCACACGTCACTGCTCACATTCACAGCTGCTTTCCTCAAACAGAAACATAACAAACAAAAAGAAAATAGTTCTAAATGTTGGACAGTCCTGCTGGAATGCAGTCCTGCAGCCAGAAGTTGGAGTTAACATTGTGAGCATATAAATCTTCGGCTAACCTCAGACTTCATTCTGAAAACAAAATCACATCTTTCATTTTTCTGGCTTGTGATGATGTTTGAGAACATTCAAATGGATTCTTGAGGTCATTTAAACTCTCAATCTCAGTGCTTTGGTTCAACAAAGGTGGAAAAACATCTCAATGTCCAAACCTACCACGAAAGTGTTTTTGTTAAGAAATGTTTCTAAAAATAATAAGCAAAACAACTAAATTCACCTTCTCAGAAAACAAAGGCAGGCTGCTGTTCTGTTCCAACCTGGAAAATAAACCATCAGTGTAAATAAATCCTGAGGTTTTCTGTTTCTGATTCCCTGCAGGACATTTCCCAGACCTCCTTTATGATCGATCCAGAGAACAAGAAGGTCCTGACGTTCCTTTCCTACATTGGCTGCGGCATCTCAGCCATCTGCTCAGCCGCCACGTTGCTCACCTACATCGCCTTCGAGTGAGTCCAGCTTGATTCACTGGTTGGAGCTATGACCACCACTCAGAGAGGCTTTGCACCAACTAAATGTTCTTTTCTGCAGGAAACTGCGACGGGATTACCCGTCCAAGATCCTGATGAACCTGAGCTCGTCGCTGCTGCTCCTCAACATCGTGTTCCTGTTGGACGGCTGGCTCGCCAGCATGGTCCACAACGAGGGGCTGTGCATATCTGCAGCCGTCCTGCTGCACTACTTCCTGCTCACCTCCTTCACCTGGATGGGCCTGGAGTCGGTGCACATGTACATCGCTCTGGTCAAAGTCTTCAACACCTACATACGCAGATACATCCTCAAGTTCTGCATCGTGGGATGGGGTGAGCGCAAACCTGATTGAGTCTTTATTTTTTATAGGATTATGATCCATTTACACCTCATTAGATATGACCAATCGTTGCTGATTCTTGGAGTTATATTTTGCTTCATAGGCCGGTGATGTTCAAAAGTGTGGAAGAAAAATAAAATAGCTGCTTCATTCAAAGACTTAGGAAAAAACAGGCTCTGTTTTCTAAATTGGTGTATTTTTGTTAACTGAATGTATTTTTCTAATTCCTATATGGTTAATGGAAATGCAGATATTATTAGTTTCTTTCCAGAACTGCCTGAAAAACTATTAACTATATTTATAACATTTTAATTGAGTCTGTTT
Source organism: Phalloptychus januarius (assembly GCA_902982915.1). Lineage (NCBI taxonomy): Eukaryota > Metazoa > Chordata > Actinopteri > Cyprinodontiformes > Poeciliidae > Phalloptychus > Phalloptychus januarius. The sequence goes on from CADWAE010000459.1 coordinate 16,835,731, forward strand.
TTCAGTGAAGATGGTAAAGATGTCACCCTACTGACATTAAAATGAAAGCAATGAAATCCTTGCCTAGGATTTTCTATTAAAGATATAAATTTGTCTCTGAAAGTCTCATTCAAAGAAAAACTCAAAACTGCATCTGCTGTAGTTCCATGTAAACCAGCGTTTCTCAACGGAGGTGATACCGCCCCCTGGGGGGCGTTCAGGGGATGGCAGGGCGCTGGAGGACATTTTATGGATGATACTCTGATGTCCCATTCTCCTGAAGGCAGCACAGAAACACTGAAGAGAAGAAGAGATATGATTAACATAGTTCGATCCATGTTTTAATGTTGCAGAGCTCAGACGTTTGCAAATAGTTAAAAGTTTAAACAGGTTTTGTTGAACATCTTTTATCAGGTCAGTTAGTGCAAGATTTAACCACATTATAAAACTACACAGAACAAGAATCCATTCATCTAAAGCATGAGAGCCCAGCTCCAGGCCTGGTTCTGAACCATCGCCTGTTTCAGGCGCGTTGAATCAGGAAAAGACCCGGAACATGCAGGATATCGGCTACTGAGGACCAACTTTGGATAAACTGACAAATATCCATCTGCATTTTTTATTTCCCATGTTCTCCTATAAATTCACAAATAGAAAAACTTTTGTTTTGCATTTTAAAAATCACCCAAAAATTAATTGAGAAATCTAAAAATATGAATTTAAAAACTTGGCATTCCAAGGGCAAAGAAGAGGGGATGTCTTCTGCACTGCAGAGTTCAGAAACCTGACCTGCAACAGGAACCCCCGTTCTGCTGGACAGCTGAGACGGATTACAGGAAGTTTGGGACACCTGGAACTTTTCATGGCTCGATCTCATCAATGCAGGAATGTCTAAAACGTTGGAAGAACAACTGGAAACATTAGAAACTGGGAAAGGCCTTTTATGGGATGCAATCTGATGGACCAGCGCAGAGAAGATGGAGGAGCCCAAACTGTCAACTGAAAGCTTTAAGGCTCTGAGTTATTTGCATTCACCAAAACATCAGGGAAGGAAGGATTTGTTCACTTTGTGAGCAATAATTCCCATTTAACTCTGAGCTATTCCGAAAACTTCCAAAAGACGATGGAAGAAAAACAGACTTTAGTGTGGAGGCGATGCATCAAATGGGCCGGTCCAAAGATCCTGAACAGTTTCCCTCTATGCTTCCTTCCAGGTTTACCTGCAGTGCTGGTGGGAATCGTCGTCACGGTGAATAAAAACTATTACGGCGTCTTGAAGGACCACACCGATGAGTCAGCAATGATGTAAGACAACTATATTTGGAGTTGGTAAAACCCAGAGTGTGTTATTAAATGACCAGAAATGAAGTTTTTATTGCTGTAGAAATGATTGTTTCCTCTAAACTTGAATGTTACTGAACTATGGCAGCCAGCAGCTGAGGTGTTGCAGCACTGAAGCAGCCAGAGACTTAGCAGAGGCTTCTTGTATTGCATATTTCCTCTCAGGTGTTGGATCAAGGAGAAGAGCGTTTTCTACACGACCTGCGTTGGTTATTTCTGCCTGATGTTCCTGCTCAACGTGGCCATGTTCATCGTGGTGATGATGCAGATCTGCGGCCGCAACGGCAAACGCAGCAACCGCACCCTGCGAGAAGAGGTCCATGCTCGATGTTTTTAACACACAGCTGAACGTTTTTCAGTCAAATCAGCTTTTGATGATGAGATTAAGGACAAATGTGTTCAGGATATCTCTGAATGTTTTATTTGAAATGGTTAAATCCTGCTCTGTGATCCAGATTCTCCGGAACCTCCGCAGCGTGGTGAGCCTCACCTTCCTGCTCGGGATGACATGGGGCTTCGCTCTGTTCGCCTGGGGGCCCGTCTACCTGACCTTCACCTACCTGTTCACCATCTTCAACTCCCTGCAAGGTCCAGAGTCCAGACGGCCAGTAGGGCTAACCGAACCGAACCGACGGCTCATGACTTTAGATGTCACTAAAACACTCAGGGTTCAAATGAGGGAGGAAAAATTATTTTAATCTGACGGGATTTCAGGGGCTCAAGGTTTACCATCCATCCATCCATCCATCCATCCATCCATCCATCCATCCATCCATCCATCCATCCATCCATCCATCCACCCATCCACCCATCCATCCATCCATCCATCCATCCATCCATCCATCCATCCATCTGTCCATTCAAAATGTCTTTTTTTATTTTTGTTGTTCAGATTTTTCTCTCACCATTTATTTGGGTTAAAAATGTCCTAATGTTCAGTCGACATGACAACCAGTCGCCTCAGTAAATGTTTCAAGCTGATAATGTTCTTGTCTGATCTCGTCTCCTCTCAGGTCTCTTCATATTTATCTTCCACTGCGCTCTGAAGGAAAACGTGCAGAAGCAGTGGAGGCGATACCTGTGCTGTGGCCCCTACAGGCTCTCAGAAAACTCAGGTATCCGTCCGTCCGTCTGTCCGTCTACCTGCCTCATTTCCCCACAGGAAGCCCTTTGGATTTGTCTGCCTGGCTGCTGCCAGGTTCACAGACTTGTGAGAAAAAAAGGGAAGGACAGTTTAATAAAGCCTAAGTCACCTCGGCTCTGCAGCTCATAAAAGCAGATAAAACGCAGCCGTCTCTCAGGGAGAGGAATGTCCTCCAGGTGCAGTCAATCTGAGGCCCCTGAACTCAACAACACTCTGAACGTCCAATATGAAGTTTGACTTCATACTGAAAAAATTCCTTATTAAGTTTGTGTGTCATCGCCTTAGAAATGAGGAATTCCTCCGTAAGCCAGGATCGCAGCCGTGTTCCTGTCCTGCCTGTGTGTGGGATGAACACAGCAACGTAAACAACAACCTGACGGCGTCTCAGCTGGACGTAAAACCAAAGCTGCTTTCCACATTACCTCGACTTTCCACTCATTGACTCACTTTGCCCAAAATTTGAGCACAGAGAGCGAGGGATCTTTGATCACGGTAAAAGGTAAATGGCCTGAACATGACCAGTCTCATTCACACGCTGATGGGGATGAGCTACTGGATAGTAGCTACAGCTGCCCGACAGAAACCTGGCTGCCCAAGGAGCGCCTTGCCCAAGGAGCCGGGATCAAACCAGCAACCCGCCACTTTCAGGACAAACTCTTTCAGAACTTCTGGCAAACAAAAGCCAAACTGAAAGCTTCCACTGAAGTGGGCGGAGCCTCGATATTTGCTGTGTTTATTCCCGATCTGGGAGCGACGAAGACGTCAACCAGCCTGTACTATCGTAACCAACAGGAAAATTCAGTTGCAGTAGCCACCCTTCAACCCAAAGAGAACCACTGCAAGAATCAGACACGTTTACACAGAAATGTTTCATTTTGCACATAACCCCAAAGAACCTTAAAGGGGCAGTGTCATGTAAAATCAACTTTTTTGAGCTTCACATCATGTTAATGTCATTTCCTCATCATAAACATCCCTGAAGAGTTACTTTGATTCATTCAAAGTAACTCCCTGCGACTCTCCACTCAGCTCCTTCGGACTAGCCAGCAGCAATTAGCAAACACCTGGTGGAACTGCAGCTCATTATAAGAGCTGCTTCTCAGTGAAACACTGGTGTAAAAGGGTGAATGGAGGAGCCATGTTGTGACGGCTTCCTGAAGAGCAGGAGCTTTTAAAGAGACGGAGCCCCAATTTCAATTTGTGAAATCAGGAAGTTAATTTGATCATATTTATAACAACTGAAAACCCGTAACACTGCACCTTTAAGGACAAATAACAAAAACATTGTTTCAGTTTGTAGCTACTCTTTAAGGTGAGGAAGCTGAAAGCCTGAACTAGTGCAACATTCTGGGTAAATGTGGAATATTTAACATAGTGTTTTTATTTGGTTTCTACTCAGGTAGTCATCTGAGTAGAACTAATCTGTACTGGTTCGGTTTCCCTCCTGCAGACTGGAGTAAGACGGCCACCAACAACACGAAGAAGGTGAGCTCAGACAACCTGGCCAAGTCGCTGTCCTCCAGTTCCTTCGGCTCCAGCACCATCAACTGGACCTCCAAGGCTAAAGCCACGCTGACACCGTTCTCCAAGCGAAACAGGAACACAGGTGAGACGCCTGGCTAATGAGAACCCCACATGAAAGTGTTTTCATGCTTGACAGATCAAACAGGACTGTAAGAACCTGGCTGAACACTGCAGTTTCCGTCTTGCTGTGAGAAAATGAGCCCAGATATAAAAGAGTTTTTCCTTCAACCTTTAGGTCTGGAAAGAAGGAAGGAATCAAAGTTCACACAGTTGGACTTTAAAGCTACAGTGAACAATAGTTCACCAGTCTTTCTAGAGGACTGTTGGGGGGAAGTTTGCTGCTTCCCTGTTATAACAGAGTTATAAAGCTCTTGGCTTTATAACCGATTTACGAAAATAAAATGTCAGAAACAGAATAGCAGAAAAATAAACTTTGCAAGAAAATAATTTATAACACATGATGCATGGGCGGTTCAACCGAAGTCGATCAGAGACTATCAGAAGGAGAAAGCCGGGGATTAAGCAGGAAATCATCCCACTCATCCTCCTCATCATTCTTTACATCCCACGTTTCTCGTCATTCCCAGCACCTTCCATCCCACTCATCCTCTTCATCAGATTCATCCTGTTCCTTCTCACCATTTTTTGTCACCTGTCGTCACAATTTTTCTCTTTCTTATCCTTAAAATGTTTCATCCCACTCATCCTCCTCCTTCTTCTGTGAAACTGCTTTTCATCCCAGTCATACTTCTTTCCCACTTATCCTCCTGGTCATTTTTTGCACTGTTTTTATCACAGCACTTCTCCCCATCCTTCTTTATGACAGTTTTGGCTTCACACATTTCATCCCACTCATCCTCTGTTCTTCTCTACGACCCAACTTAATTGTATTCCTTGTTTTTTCAGCCCAGTCATCCCTCCCGTCATATATAATCCCTCTTTCATCCAATATTTTCTGGTTTTTGTTTGTTTGTTTTATCCTATTCATCCTCTCCATTATTCTCTGCCCACTCTTCTCATCCCACTCATCTTCCAGGAACTGCTTTCCTTCTCATTTTCCTCCATTTGTCCCATTTATTCTCCCCACTGACTGACATTGAGTTATTAATCCAGTTAAAACCATTTCCACACAGACTTTTCCGCAGTCCAGTTTAGTCTCATCCTGGCGTTTCATCCTCGTCGTTTTCTCGTTTCTATGGTACCGAAGTACTAAAGTCCTAACTACAAGAGGTCTTTTGTCTGCTGAGGCAGAATACCATCAGCCACATCTCATAAGCCACCAATTATGAGACAAACAGCCTCTTTGGACATCCATTAATGTTGATTTACTAGCAAACGATGTTTATGATAAATTAAGTCTTTTCTTTCCTCTAATATGTTTGTTGTTCCATGTTAGAACTAGTGGAAAAAAACACAGCAGTTGTTCCTTAGTAAGTAGATGATTGTTAAAACCAATCAAATCGGAACCAGGCTGTCTGAGTCCATGTTTCCAGACTTTGTGTGAAAACAGTCATTGTTCACTGGGTTGCATCTTCTCATGTGTGTGTGTATCTGTGTCTGGTGTGTAGAAAGCTCATCAAAGCATTAACAGGAGGAAACCACCTGCAGAGGTAAAGATGATGTCATGTGATCCGCTTCAGGTTTCCCAAAACGCCTCTGACTGAATCTGAATGGTTCAAATCCTCAGATTCACGTTTTCATCAGATGAAAAGTCCAGAATCAGACGTTTTGGGAAAACGGCTCCCGCTGATTGTGTTGTGATTGGCTGCTTGCTGTGATGTCACCGTTTCCAACCCGAGACGCTTTGAAGGGTTTGAAAGCCCAAACTCCACCCGCTCAGCGTCCCGGGGTGCAGAAACAAACGCCCCCTGCCAGTCTGCATCTCTGCTAACATGTGTGGTGTGCTTTGGTTTTTCCTCAATAGTTTGCTGTTATGGATTCTTAATAACAGCCTAATGGTGTGCTTCACATCAGTCACTGATCATGTGGGTTTGCTTTGTAGAATTAACACCAAATGTGAAAGACGTCAAATATTGTTTATGTGTGTGGATGAATGAACTCCAGTGGGAGTGAATTAATCAGGCTTTCATTAGCTGGAGTCACCAAAGCTGCAGCATCTGAATCACTTTTACAATCTTTCATAACGCTGATGGGTTTGATCTGCAGATACACAGATCAACTTTACCTCTAAGATGTTGTTGCAGATGAGTTCATATTTTAAATGACTTTTTACAATAAGTATCAATGTTTTGTCTTTGATACTTTCATCTTTTTACAGCAAGTAGGACGGCAAACATCCAGATGGGTCTGTTCTGTTTTCCTTGACAACAGGCCAAAACATTTGACTTAATTAATCAGAAAACATTTCTCATCAGAGAATATAGGAAACTTTTCTTTAAAACAGACAGATGTGGGACCAGTTTTGTGTTTTGAATCTAAAATGATTCACATCTAATTTCTTAAACAAAAATCAGATATTATTTAAATTGAAATGTTTAATTTTGAAATAATTGTGACCCAAAAGTTCTTTCAACTGAGAATTTTCCAAAGCTGCTGTTAATCTGACAAATGAGCCTAAAACGAAGACAGACTCCGATTTCTAGTCTATGATCAATAAATTATTATCATAAAGCTTTTTATTAACCTGTTCACTTTTATTTTCTTGCATTTGGAGCAGTTCTGAAACATGATGCAATATTACACAATACTTTGCCATAATCAAACCAAAATGACTCTGACTGACGGTGGATCAGAAAATCTGACATTGAGAACAAAACTGAAATCTTCTCTGCAGGTTTCGCCTACATGTATTCATTTGCATCCTGGTTCTCCTGAAGTCAAAAGATTTGGGATTTATTAAAACCTTTCAGTCAATTTAAGTTTAGATATTGAGGATATTTAATTTGGAATGGTTATCGTGGGCTACTAGCAGGACCACAACCAAGCCGTGTAATTTCCTAATTTTCTGCTTTTTATTGATTTAATTGAGGGGATTTTGATGCTGTTTGAGTTCCTTTCTGGTACATGTTGCACCACCTTTCTGTACTCTGGGTTTTACTGGCACAACCTAAGGAATAACCACCAATTCCACTCAATTGACATGAAACAAAGTGTTTCAAGGGAAAAGCAATGTGAGCTTTAAATCAGAACACGTCCATGTGTTTTTACGGACCATTAAAGCTGTGAATGAGTTTTCTAACCTGTTATAAAATCATTCCAACTTCATCTCTGACAGCTGGAATTAGTGGCCTCTTGTGAGTCCAGCTGGATGTTAACTCATTACAGATGGTTGTATTTCTTTGCATTAAGTTTTTATCTTTATCTAATTTTCTCTAAATGGCTTCCTCATGTAAACGAATAGATAATTTTTGTTTCACCCACAATCGGTGTAATTTATCAGTGACAAACTTCACTAAAGTTTATTTGGCTCTCTCTGCATTTTCAAAACACTTTTATTCATGGATGTGAGTGAAGAAAGAAGATTTAATTTCTGATCGTTTTGAACATTTCTTCAGTTTGTACAGCTGCAAAGGATTTAATTCCTGTTTTTCTTTAGTTTGGCATTTTTACAGCGCAGGAAGCGGGTCCAGCTCGGCTCGCCGCTGATTTGGCAGCTCACACGGTGGGCTTCCTTTCCACCGTATCGCCACACAACAGTCAGAAATAACAGATTAACACCCGAGTCCCAGTATCTGATTTTTATCACCAGGTGGGCTGGAAGAGGCTTGTTTGTCCAACACATTCCACAAATACACAGTTGGGTTGAAGTAGGAGAACATGGAGACCGAGTCAGCACCTTCCTGATCCGCTGGAGCAAAATGATGTTTTCTCAAACCCGGCGTCTCAGAAAGCTTCTCTTCAGCGCGGCCCATCTTCACTTTCAAACCGCTACTCCCTTTGCTAGACGACCTTCGACCTGATGACTTTCACCTGGAAGAAACCGGCACACCTGGAAGTTTCTGCCTCACTAAATGATCCGCTTCCATCCTGTTATCCTTGCAGGGTGTCAGGAAAATATGGCAAGCAATTAGTGCCAAAAATTATACATATATTAACTATGTGCTCTAATGTAACGTGATGCAGTTTTTTGTGTGCAATCAGTTTCCTCTACCCCACATTTTAAATATATCTGAATTGTTTTGGGTAAAAGTGCAATGCTGAGACCAGAACCACAAAAAACTAGTGAAGTGTGAAATAAATGACAATAAATGCAATCAGAGACTCAGCTGGAGACGTCTTCAGATCCTACCTGAAAAGGCAAACATGCAAATCTGTCTGAGGAATTCTTACTTTATCCTTATGTTTCAAACCAGCTTTAATTTTAATTTCAAATACAACCTGGTCCATGTTTCAAATTAAAGAGCTTATTTTCTAACTCGATGAGAGCCGATAAGTGAGATCATAATTCCTCCTCTAGTTGCCACTCTTCCTTTAACTGTCGCTCTGGGTTTCAGTCGTTGGGTCCTGCAGGCGTTCCTCTCCACACCGACACGCTGCAGCTCTTTCCAGGGGATCCAGAGGTTTTGCCAAACCAGAAAAGATGTATTATCAATGCACTTTGACATAAATAACGTTACCATAGTTCAGGTATGTAATCTTTGGAAATTTTTCATCAACTTCCCAAATGGAGCAGATCTGGTCTGAAAGCTCTTTAGCTTCTCTGAGGATGAGTTTGTTGGGAATCTTTAGGTTGGACCAATCCATATTCTGAGGAAGAGGTTCCTCTGTAGCCAAATTATCTGCTATTTGTCTCATTTTGGGTCCACTGGGAGGAAATACTCACATTAGAACCCGTTTATGACGGAGTCGCTCATCCCGTGTGACCAGAGTTGTAACGTATAGATTTGTTGGCTGATCTATGGCCGGACATTCAGAGACCGTTTCCAGATGGATGCGAGTCCTGTCCACGTCCAGCCACTTCGCTGAGGTCCACATATTAAACCTCAGATGAGCACACTGGAATAACACTCAACAATTTTGGACGTAACACCTGATTAACTTCCAAGCATGACCAGAAAACGTTCCAGCCGCCGCCTCTGTCGTTTTGTTGGCAGCGACGGGAACAATGTCTCCAGAAGACTTGCAGATCAACAGTCAGGGGACGCGGACTGAGAACATTGCTCATTTCATTTTTTTAAATAATTTTAATCAAAGTTTCTAGCGTGCAGCCTTTCTGTTCAGTGGTCTCATGTCAGTGTTTTGGCTGGTCCAACAGGAAAGCAGAACCAGGTTATTGTTCTTTGTGCAGTTTGTCACATTTGAGGCGTAGAGGACAGCCTGTTCTGATGTCCTGGAAGGTTCTGATTAAAAACAAGTTCTGTTGCATGATCTGATATCTGCACACATGTAGGCCTCATTCTTACATCTGAGGAGCTTCAACCACTGAAGATGGTGTCAGGGTCCAGTTCCATGTTGATGCTGTGACCGTCCTGGTGCACTGTGATCAAGTCCAAAGACGTTTCTTTGATTTTAAAGTACTTCAAAGTGCTTTGAAGGGAAACAGAGGAGCAGATGGGAGGACATTGTCTACAGCAAATAGGCTGGGATGTTAAGTGATGCTCAGTTTTTACAATAAAACGTCGGATGGATTCACGTTTTCATGTTGTCTCACCACGTTGATGCTGAACCTACTGGTCACGTTTTTGTCATCTGGGTCAGTTTGTGAAAACTGCAGCTGCTTCAGAGGGCCTTTGACTCAATCTATCTGTATTTTCTACTCATATTTTATTATTTCTTTCTTTGAAAGTTGGATGCTTCTCAGTAAAAATCCTAACACAGTGTTTATTAAACCTTCCTAATTTGAGAAAATGTGCTTTTATTTTCCCATTATCAGACAATTTTTCACAAGTCAAATTTCCTAATCCAATAAAATAAAAATTGCTACAAATGTTCTGATTCAAGCCTTTAGCCCGGTTGAACTGGGCGAGGCATTCGGGCCTCTGAGGAAAATGTAAAGGACTTCAGCAGAGTTTCTCTGCCCGGCAGGATTGTGATGAAAACTGAACTCCTGCCTGAATGACAGCATCACGCTGGAATAGAAGAGGCCCAGCAAACACAAAATGTGCTTGATTTGGCCAGAGATGTGTATGTTAAGCATGACTGCTTTGGCACCTGCTGCACAACAAATTCCCCAGAAATGTAAACTCCAAAGGCAGCTGGTGTTGATCCGGCCTGCATTCGCTTAGCATTATTAGTGCGAATTCAGAATTCAGACAGACGCGTCTAGCAAACAGATGGAGAATGCTAATGAGTTTTCTGCTGAAATTCTCCCAATAATCATGTTGACTTTGGCACCTGATACATGCTATTTATGCATGTATCCAACCAAAATATCTTGATTGGCTTCACGGTTTCCTACAGGATGTTTTCGATGGATTCAGACCACAAGAACTATTTAAAATCTGTCAACTATTAGAATCCTCTGATACGTTTCTAGTAGTTAAGGGTTTGTGTGCTTTTGTTCCGTTAATATGGTGAAGTCCTATAGATCTAAGCGTTGCCCTGCAGGCCGTATGTCAGGGAAGTTCCCCAAATTCTCTTTTTTACTTGATGAGAACCGATAAGTGAGACTGAATCTTTAGCTCTCTGTTTCTGTGGTTAGTTTAATTCAGAAAGTTACGCTGTTACCCATCCTGGGGGATCCCAACTTGTTCCCAAATGGGAAACGACGCTTCAGAAAGTCTGAAGTCATCAGCAAAGTGGCTAATATGGCAACCTGCTGCTTACCGGACGAGCCCCCAACACCTTCAGCAGGACATCAATTCCATGTCTATTCTTCTACTTGAGCTCTGTAGAAGTGACTGCAAATACTCTAAATATTTCCATGGTAGAAACAGTCTGTTAGCTTCATAAATAGACACTCAGCCCAGCGTGTGGAGCTGAGAACATTCTTGCACACAAAAAGAAGCTCTTAAGGTTTTCACAAGAATTAAAGAATCAAAACATTTTCCTTGTGTTTTCACTGGCGGTTTGATCAGAGCTGTTCAGCAGAGTGAATTTATTCCTCTGACGCTCCATGTAGATGATGCACATCCAGCCTCTGCTCCCCGACCTGCCCGGGGGGCTCAGGTTAATCCCTCTGTCTCAGTTCATGCACCGGCTCTGGGAGCTGGAAAATGAAAAGCAAATATGAGAGTGGCTGCTGTAGCTAAGCTTTGACATGACACAGACTTGCTTCCCTTGGCTCGCTTGTTTCATCTGCTGCTTCCAAAACCTTTCGGGATTGAACCCTTCTGGAAAAATAAAGGCTTCAACCAGCAAGCCACATCTAGGAGGGAATTTTATTTAAAGAACGGCAACAACCAAACTGTCAGCTTTACAAGGCGGCTGCCACTTATCCTCCAAAGAAATCAAACTTTCAGACAAGACAGACCGTAGAGATTAGACTGTTGGTTTGGTTTATGTGCGTTAATCTAACAACGTCCGTTATGTAACATAAAAACATACTTTAGTATAAATTTAAGGATGTCAGCAGAATCATGTCCATAAACTCTTAAAATCATTTAAACAGGCTACTTCAGGTCACACCTAACATTATCATCCAACTGCTCAGTCGCTATGTGTAACAATATTTTCTAAATGATTATTATTTATTGATGCTTTTATGGAAGGAAAATGCAGGACTGGCATCCTGTGAAAACTCAAAGTCTTACAAAGTATTTTGGTTTATGATATTAGTGCAAATATCTGAGCAAACCTGAAATGACTCAACAGTAACTTACGTTTGTTTTCAGCCTGATAAATGAGTTTGTTTTTAGTCACATTAATTAAAAGGTTCTGGCTCCACTGGCAGGTTATTTCACTGTCAACATGCAGATGTTGTGTTGCTGAACATTTTTTCACTGCCTCCTCTGGTCTGAGTCTGATCCACAGGGCTTCACTTAGCATGTCATCACAGTTTTCTCTGGTTTTCTTCCAACAACCCAAATCAAGTATTTTAGGTGAGCTGGTGGTTCTGGATTAGGTGCTGCTCGTGTTTCTCTGGTCTGAGGCATCGCATGAGTCTGGGACCCTGAACAAGCAGGCAAAAACATGACACACATGAAAAACAAAGGTTATCTTCCTGACGACTCCTAAATGATTTGACTTGTGCTTCTTCATATTTTCTGGAATAACAGTGTCGGCGTTCCAAGTGGGAATGTTATTTCCTCCAGGAAGCTCAACATGGGTGGTGCACAACATCACTGCACATCTCTGCTCATGTGCACACGCTGTTTCCTTCACACAGTCCTGTTCTTTCTTACTGTCGGTTGATTTTGCAAGCTGAGATTTTCTTGTAATTTAGACCGATGTGTTTTTTTCAGTGTGATAACTTTAAGTTGGTTGTGGTTCCTGCTGCTCTGCTTTCACATTTGCATCCTAACTGTCTTGTTTCCGTCTTCTTCTGCAGACAAATGTTCCTCCAGCCAGACCAGCCCCAAGTGCGTCTCCTCATCCTCTTCCTCCTCAGATGTGGAGCCGAACTCCTCCTCCTCCTCCATCCTCCCTGTCAGTCAGATGATTGACAAGGTGAGAGATTACTGCTCCACTCGCACCGACAACTTCTACAAAAACATCATCATGTCCGACAGTTTCGCCAACTGCACCCGGCTGTAGAGCTGCAGCTCCAGGTTCTGGACGACCGTTTCTCTTTGTAAATATTCACGGCGCTTTCAGCCTGGGATGCGCCTCACTCTGGAACATCTCCAGGCGTTTAAGGTTTCTTTGTTGTTGGCACCAGAGGAGATTGCTTTGAATTTAAAGGAGCTTTGGGAATCTTTGCAGATCTGACCGGGAACGTCTTCTGGAACGTTTTCCACTGGGGAAAATGGATCAGTCTGTCCGCCGTCCTATGCCTGCAGGCTTAAGGAACATGTTCTATTTTATTGTTTTCTTGTGTTATATGTGTTTGTTTGGTATTGTATAAGTAGCAGGAGTTTTAAAATGTGGAAATCATTTAGGTTGAGAAATTTGTTCAAGCTCAGCTCATTAAACCAAATCAGTGACATTAAAATCTAGTCCTGCCTCAAGATTTCTATAAATTATATCAAATTAATTCCTGAACCAGCTTCACTGCAACCCAGAAGGTTTCTGATGAGAACAAAGAGTCTCATGGGCAGAGAAACAACTGGATGTAGCAAAATAAATGATTACAAATATAACTGCACACAAACCCTATGAAACACAAAATCATTTCTTCAAATGTTTGGTGGGAGGAAACGGCTCCTGGTTTCTTTCCTGGTGGTTATTGGTGGTGGACTTTAATTATTATAAATATTTACATGAATCTAACTGAGATGAGACTGAGAGCATGAATTAGAAATAAATATCTGCAGGGCCCATTTAGACTTTCTTCACTTTTATATTCCAAAATCAGCTCAATAAAAAACTATAAGTAATGTAAAAACCCAAAACTATCGCAGCGTTTTGTGATGGTGCCGTTTGTAAAGTCTGTCAAAAATCAACAACAATTTGGTTTATAAAACCAAATATCATTTCAGTCACATGTTCATGTTGCTCAGCCATTTATTCATTGTTTAAAACTAAATATTTAATTAGAAAGCTAAATATTTACTCACCAACTAAATATTTAGCCAAACTAAATTAAGCTGAGTATTTAGCTTTAATCTAAGTATTTACTTACCAGCTAAGTAGGCAGCTGCTAAATAAATACATACCGTGCAGGTTAAGTGTTTAGCTTCAAACTAAGCATTTAGTTTGCATTTAGTTAGCAGGGTAACTGCTTAGTTAGCCTGAGTGATGAGGAGAAGTGAACCACAGAAATAAAAGCTGGATTTTTCAAGCCTTCAGTCACTTCTTTATTATATATTTTCTTTCTTTTCTTACACTTAAAACACAGAATGACCCACATTATTGGTAAGGAGATGCTTCCTGATTATTCCAGAGGTTCACAAGACCCAGCTTTTATTTTGATAGTCCATAAATTAGCTCAATCTTTAGTTGGACCGTAGCCAGATACTAGCTAGTTGAGAGATGGCTAAATATTAAATATTAAACGAGCTAAACATTTAGTGAGACGTTAAATATGTAGTTTGTAAACTGAATATCTGTCTCGGTATATTTGATTTGAAGCTGTGACATTTATTTCATACATGGTGAAATGATTTAATGGCTTAATAACCCAAACTATTGCTGCTCAGTTTTTACTCTGTGTTTTATTATTGCAGCTATAAAACAAATATATTTTCTGTGTTTCTGATTCAGAGCTAAATGGTGGTTAGTGTGGTGACATATTGTATAAATTATTTTCTGTCAGTTTTATTTGTTTAAGTGTTGTGGAAACATCCAGCAGTGAACACAGGCGATTCCTGGATGTGATGAAACCAAATGGATTCAGGATCGCAGCTCCGCCTCATGCAGACAGAAACCTTTTCCAGTTTAACTCAGCGAGAGGAATGTCACTTCTCACTGCAATAATCTCCTCACTTTATTAAAGTTTAATAATAAACTTTAATAACTTTATTATTTATGTCACTCCTCACTGTAATAGTCTGTTTATTCACACAGAATAAGCTATAAAGAGCAAAATATTGCAACACTTGTCACTATGATTTAGCTTCTGCCATGCAGCTCCAAATGCACAGAAAACTTTGGATGAATTTTGCTTCATTAGAACCAAATTATCTTTTGCAAACTCAGCAGAAAGCAAAGCCCTCCTGAAATCAGGCTTATCAAGTCACAGGAACAAATCTTGGGTCAGAAATGACCCATAAAACCACCCAGTTCTTCACATCCATGATGAGGATGATGAGGGTTTCAGGCTGGAGCCACAGGGAGGCCGGAGGCGCTGATGCCATCCTACTGTATCATGTAACCGCCGGACTGTGAAGAAGGGAAAGAGCAGGAGGCAGGTTGGAGAAAATGGGCTGTTCACTTTTTTAATACTGTGATGTTTGTTTGTGGAGCCATATCCTCTGTAAATAGTGATCTCTCTGTTCCATGTGCCTCATTCTGAGGCGATGAGGTTGTGGATGCAGGATTGTTGTGAAGCTCCGTGTGCAGATGAGATGAGACGGGATGAGACGAAACGACTCAACGGAGATTTTCTCTGCTTCATAAAGCGTAGCATCACGTTTGGTCCAGATTAGACGTTTGTGTTGTTGGGAAACTGATCTGTGTTTTGCATCTTTGATTTCTCTCTGCAGCTGTTTGGGTGAAGACTAAATAAATACACTTTATTGTTACATAAGCAAACTTTTTCCACCTTCATGCTGCTTCATTTTACATTTGACAAATAGAGAAGAAAAGCTCGACCAACTGCAAACAGAGGCGCAATCAGTCTGTTTCTCCAGGCAGGTTGGTTTTAAATCTGGCAGCTTCAACATGGAGACAAATGTTTTAGGCAGAAAAACTGCAATATGCACAAAAGAGGGAAAAATGAGGGATCAGTGGGGAGTTTTCCACAGCGCTGCACATAAAAACTCTTTTTCTTGTCCTTTTCAGTGTCTGTGAGGCAGAAGGAATAAATAAAGTCAATCTTAGAATCAGGAACCTGTTTTGTGTCTTTGGCTTAAACATTGACCACAGAAAAATTAAAGGTTCATTTCACGCATCTCAGTGGGCCAGATTTCTGATCTTTCCCACTGGAAGAGGGAAACCCAAGAACATTGCTTTTGGGGGAAATTGTAAAAGTTTTAGCACCACAAGTGAAATCCTGTCCAGGTCCCTCTGTGCGTTGGCAGCGGTTTAAGCTAACGGTACCTTCAGAAGGTCATGTTCTGCTTTTCTTTGACTTTTACCAAATATTCACATCGAAACCCTGGAAACAACTGGAAACAGGAAAACATGGATCCTGCAGCTTCGGCTGCAAAAACAACGTTAAAATGATGGTTATGGATATTTAATGATGCTACAGTGAACAGCGACTACTCCAGGTTCAGTTTTTGTCAGTTTGTCTTGTCTTGCAGATTCGTGTTCCCATGTTTTGTGTTGATAAAACTGGGAATAAAAGTAAATGAAAAAGTTTCAGAATATGACAGTACAATCATAAACCTCAGAATCCAGATCCAGTTTTTTAAACTCCATCTTTCTGTGACCCGTTCAAACTGTTGCTCTGCGGTAAAGTCTGACCAACCTGCTGACGGACTCACAGTTCTCATTATTTCTGTCATTTATTTCATCTGAATTTGGATCTTCGTGTTTCTTCTGTGATGCTTTTTGAACTTTTTAAATATTTTTTGTTGAGTGCACCGTTTGTCTCTCATGGTTAACCACACAATCGTCTTTGGATCTGGACCCAACGGGAATAAACGGTTCTGGCAGCAGCAGAGTTCACCATGAGGAAGCATTTCGCCGAGCAGCAGAAACCACGAGTCGCAGCACGATGAAGGAATTTATTCATCAGCTCCCAGAATCACTGACTCGGGCTGGACGTCCTGCAGGCTGAGGAAAATGATTCTGTTTTCTCCTGCTGCCCAAAATGCAGCCAAAGTGGCCAAAACACTTCATTATGAATGAGTGAGGTTTAAATATGACCTCCTGTTTTAAATAGAAATTATTTATTTATTAACCAATCAAATTTATTTACGATGCAAATTCAGCAACAAAGCAGCTCAAAGTGCTTCACATCATCAAACACTAAAGGTCCTAAACAAATCATACAGTGGACACCATGAGAAACCATGAGTGAGTTTCATTTATTGAAGCAGTTCTAATCAGGTGAGCTCTGTGTTTCGGCAGTTTTGCAGTTTTCTGGAAGTTTGTTGTGGTGCATAGAAGCTGAAAGCTTTTAAATCAGATGATTTATGTTAATATTCAATATGAACAAAACAGTCGATGCAAACAAGGAGCAGCTCAGATGTTACCTTCACATAATTACATCTTCAGATTTAAAAACATTTATTACTGAGCACAAAGAATCATTAAACGTCATCACACCCTGAGATGGATTCTGGCACAATCTTCAAAAATCAACCAGCTCATACTGCAATTTTTAAAAAAAAAAGCATTAAAGTTCCCAGGATGCCACTTGAGTCGGATTTAAAACAGTAAATAATGTCTGTTATGACTCAGGTTGATGAGCTGCAGCCTCCATCCTCCATCCACAGCAGCAAACCAGACAAACTCGCCCCGTACCACGAGCCGGGTGAACAGCAGATCCTCTGTGTTCGGTACCGTTTCCCGTTTTCTCTCCTCCTCATGTTCACCTCTCTGCTAACTCTCAGCGCTGGGATTTATCAAACATGCGGTCAGGTCACAAATTCAAAAAATGTGCGAACCCTGTCGCTGCTCCGTGTGCCAGGAGTCAGAGGAGAGAAAACACAAGAGCCCAGAGATCATTTATCATACGGTGTATGGAGATGAGGTGGCTGACACACACTCAGCGAGAACAAACCCAGGAGCGCTCAGGTTTCACTGGTTTCGCTCTCCTCTGCAGGATGAGAGTAAAGTGTGTGGTTTGGAAACGACTCGTTTCTGAGGCCGGAGGAGGATTTTCAGTCTGTTCCTGAAAGATATAAGACCCTCATTCTAAAGGCTAATATGTTAGACTTATTATAGTGCAACAATAACTTGCAGGTAAAAAGGGAAGGCTGTCAGTAGCATTAAAGTTTTCTCTCCAGTAATCCAAAATTCTTGAAATTCTTCAAACTCTACAAAATAAATCCATCTGTCTTACGTTTAAGTAGCAGGGATTGCTGCAGTCCACTCAGACTTATTGTTCTCTGCTTGGGGAAAAACTGTGAGAAATGTGTTGAAGTGAGCTGAACTCAAATCTGTATTTGAATAAAGTTTGATATCTGATATGTGTTGACGGTTTAGTTAAATATTCTTCAAGTACTTAGACATTTTATTACGCTGAAGCTTTTTACTCAGCTCCATTTCCTCAGTACTTCTAAACTTTTAAAAAGTTTCAGTTTGAAAAAGTGAGTTTACTGAACAATCTGCAGCCATGTATCTTGAACATGGTTGAAATGAGCATTTTTGCACTTTAGCATGAATTGTTTAACACTGATTAGCGGTTTGAGGTTAGCAGAAACTTTCTCCTGTCTTTATAAAAACACGCCGTGCTCTGTTGATCGGGGTTTTGTCTTAACAAGATTCATTTTACAGAATTACTTGAAAATGTTGGTGATTTAGGAAGAAACCATTCAGTTCCCTCCTTGATCTTTAATATCTGGTCGAATCTACCAGAAAACTGGAGTTTCCATCAGCAGAATGGAGGGAATTTTCCTCCAGTAATCAGGCTGAGGATTATTTTATTGTGAACAGAAAGTTTCTAGCTTGTTCACCAAACCAGGTCTGATGTAACTTTAATCTGGCAACAACAAGACCCTGAAGCTCAACATCAATCTTTCAAGATCTTAACAAAAACTAAGTGAATGTTCCTTCCCACCGCAGTGATTCTGATTTATGCACCACAGGACACGCAGTCAGCAGCCAGAAACCCCGACTGGAGGTATTTGATCACACCTGTGAGTTCCTGCTCTGGGTTCTCCTCGGTGCATTTGAGACATTCATCTCTACATGTTGCTGTGATTAATCCACAGGAGGACGAAGAGGCAAGACAGTGAAGCATAAAGTTGGAAAATAAGAGTGGATTTGGATGTTTCCCCAAAGAGACTGCTGCTTCAGGTCAGCAGGGCGTTGATCCACAGAGAAGCTCAGGGTTAATCTCATTTTTATTTGGTTTTCTTCCATGAAGTAATATTATTGCTCATCACTTTCCTGCCAAGTTTTATTTTCCAAAGTTTGGAGTTTTCAACCAGGAACTCGTTATGCAGATGTTGCTACGTCGTTAATGTTTAACAACCAACGCAGCTTTTATTTTTGTCCTTTTTCAGATTTCTGAAAGATTTTCATATAAGCAGATTTAAAAATAAGATTTCTCAGCATTAAGCCATTCCTGTCTCCTGCTTCCTGATTCCGACTTCCTGTTTCTTGCTTCCGACTTCCTGTTTCCTGCTTCCGACTTCCTGTTTCCTGCTTCTGACTTCCTGTTTCCTGCTTCCAGCTTCTTCTCCAACTGAGATTATTTGTTACATTTAAGAGGTTAAACTTTAGCCCCAGTTCATCCAGACCCCCCCAGCTCCGCCGTCTCCCCTTTCTTCCGACCACACTTTATATAAAGGGCATTTACAAGTTTACGACGCTTGGTCAACCTCATCCTCCTCCTCATCCTCCCTCTCTGCCTTCATCCCTGTTTTACAGGAAGCTGCTGGGTTTGCTCTGCAGAGCTTTGATTCCTTTTCTTCATTGAGGTTCATCACTAATGCACGACTTTGCCTTGTTTTTGTTTGGCTGCTCGCTGTTTATCACAAGAAGACAGAATGAGTATGAAAATAGGAGCGAAAGGAGGATTTTTATCAGCACACATACATGTGGTTCATTTCCTGGAACAGCTGCAGTCAGCAGGAATCACCGCTGAAAATAAAACTGTCTTTACTGTGACTGCAGTGATGCTCTGAAACCAGAGCTGCAGATATGGGTGGAAGAAAACATGTGGGAATATTTACAGAAAAAGGAAAAGCATAAACATCTTGGTGATTGAGATGTTGTCCTCCTGCTGGTTTCACTGAGCAGGAACTCAGTGAAACCGGGTCCACACTGGTGATTTTGCCTCTCATCCCCAACCTCCATATAATATCACTAAAAATGATTCAGAATGAAAACTGCAGCCAAAGTGGAAATTTGCAAATTCTGGGTTTTTGGAGGCGGAGGGAAGAGTTCAGACACGTTCTACTTGTTTTATAAGCCCAACTGATCCATGATCCCCGGTCGACATTATCTTGTGCTTTATTAACATTATATTATAAAACAAAATGTAAAGTAATTGAACTTTTCTCTCCTGGCGCCGTGTTTAATCCCTGACAGGAAGTCTGGTTGTTGTGAAGGATTGTGATTGGCTGTCAGGTGTTAGCTTAGCGCTACGCTGCCCCCTGTGGGTTTATCATGTTTAAAACAACACTCAGCTGATTAGTGTGGATGAAAACTTTTCTTAAGCCAATGAGATAATTTTATAGAAACAAATATCTTCTCTACATCATTTTGAGAAGAGCCAGCTGCATGTGGCCTGGGCCTCATTGTGCAAATAAAAAACATATGAACAAATCTCTGTCCTCTGCATACAATTCGGCCAAAGTCAGGTCAAAGTTCAATCAACGTTTTTGATCTCAGAAAAGAGCATGAAGTGTTTCCAACGATATTCAGTTTCTAGGATTTGGGAACGGAATATCATTGGTCGACATCATTGATTTATCTGAGCTTTGGATGAAATTACTGGGATGTTCACTGATTTTCAAACTGCAAAATGTTTTGCTCTCAGGAAAAGATACTGTTTCTGCAGCATGACAGGCCTCAAAGACTCAAATAAAGGAAGAAATACAGTCATTTAATAAGCGACTGCTTCATGTTTAATGCATTAGCTGGACGTCCTTGGGGGGAGCGGCTTGGTTTTCAGTTGATGGAGTTTATACTGAATTTATTCTAATGTATTTTTCATCTTTATTCTTGCTTTTCCAGGACTGACCAGCTGTTGAGCCGATTGAGCTGCTGGAGGTTTGCCTTCCTTCTCTGGCAACAGCCATGATGTTTATTGAATTATTATTTAGACTTGATTCAGAGTCATCTTTTTGAAGTGTTGAGTTTCATTGTGACTGATTTACTAGATTTGGAGACATTTTCTATGATCTTTCAGTCTGTTGGGCTTGGTTAGAGCTAATCCTTGGTTTGCCCTGGGAATTACTTCAGATGGGTTCTGGGGAACTTGTGGTTGCAGAGTTGGTGGCTGTTTGGCATCCCAGAGCCAGGACATGTGTATGTGGAGTGGCCTTGGAGCTGAAGTGTCTGCATCCAGCCCTCAGAGCGTAAGATGTGGTGTCTGCAGAATGCTGTCGGTGCATGTTTGAGATGCAAAAACACTTCCTGGAGTGAAGCAAAGCGAAAAACACCGAGGGATAATTATGAGTCAAAATGAAGCAGCCAACCTGGCCAGACAACCACAGATCCGTTCAGTGGCACATGTTTCTTCACTGGAATATGTGTTTCCAATTATTCAAATGAATTTATGAGCGCCACAAACTGTTCAGTGGCTGAGAACAACTTATTTTTATTCCAAAGTAAGCCATCTGTTTGAGCCTCCAAGGAGAACTCCCTGTTGTCCATCATGGAGACAGGACATCCATCAGAGAAGAAAAATTAGCAGTAATTTATCCCTCCAATACTTCCCCCTGATCTGGACCATATGCTTGCATTTTTATGGTGAAAGAAAATGGACATCAAACTCTGAGGGGAGAAAATAAAAATCACAAAAACAGAAAGGCTCATCCACCTGCCAGCAAGCATCTACACAGGGTTTAAATGTAGGTCTTCTTACAGCGTGCTAATGCTACGTATGCTAGCTCACCTCATCCAGGATCCAATAATAGGAAACTTTTCAATCAGTCATATTTCTGTCTCTGCATCGGATTGAGTTTCCTCGTCTCTAAAAACAGAAGTTTCTTTGTGAAACAGAAGGAACTTTTTACCTGAGGAGTTCCTCAAGGTTTAGTCTTTGGTTTCTGTTCATTTTTCATTTCATTCTGTCAGGAATGATTTAGTTTTTCACTGTCGTCTTTTAATCCTGCTTCCCCTTGAAAAGGAACTGTTCAAACGAATCACTAAAAGAACAAAGATACAATAAAATTCATGTTTTTGATGATTAATCATAAAGTAGTAAATGTTCTGCAGAAATAATCCTGCTTTATTGCAGCATCTGAGGAATGTTGATCCCACTTTTACTGAAAAATACTAGATGTATTTCTGAGCTGCACAATTATTTTTTATTCTCAGGCACATCCATAAATCACATCTATCATAAAATCAAACCGACATCAATGCTGGAATGGGAGGTTTTCTGCAGGAATTTGATGTCTCCCATCCTGTTCACCTCCTGTTGCTTTTCAATGGTCACAGTTAAAACCACAGCCTGCACATTGTTACCAAACGGCCTTTATTTATGCTGTGACGAGCAAAAATATGCAATATTTTAGAAATGGGAGAAAATTTATTATAATCTGCAGCATAAATAGATCATGTCGAGGTTTGAAAACGTGCTTCAGAAAACAAGCAGTCAGTCAGTCAGAGCTCTGCAGTTTATAACAAGCCTTCATGCTGTGGGCAGATGGGAGCCGTGAGGTGAAAACAGCAAGGAGAGTTTATCTAGACTCTGAGAAATGAAGTGAAAAATGGACAAGAGCTACAGCAGAGAACTTTGATCACTGCACAATAAAAGCTAATCAAACAGTCCGTCAGCTCAAAACTGAACAAACAGCCTTCAGGTGTCACAATATAGTCAAAGCCTCCCTGCAAGTTATTCCAGACTTTACCTAATGTCCTTAAAATGTGATATTACCAGATGATCGGATTTAGTTTATGGAGGCAGAACAGAAGCACATTTTCTCACTTGTTTTAGATTTTCCAACATTCAGATTTTAATCTGTCCTCCTGCAGCAGATCACATGTTATGGGCCTAAAATGAAACAGTCACTTTTCCTGAGACGCTGTGGGATGTCAGTGGCTTCACATCCTGGTTTGGTGCTTGGTGAACATTTCATTTCTTCCTGTAATGTAGAGCTTTGCAAACAGAAAAGACATCGCTTTCTGCATGCTGTAGATGAAGAGCATTCAGAAAGAAACTAATCTATTGTCAAAGTCGTTAACCAAAGGGGACGGAGCTGGAGTTGCATTTTCCACAGAGGATTAAAAACGAGTGAGACGGAGAACAGGCACAAGGGGAAGGACACAGCAGAGTATGTGATCATTTAATATTTTATGGTTTTCTGCAGAATGAATGTATTTTGTCAAACATCATCCTGCCCCCCAAACCGTTTGACTTCAGATATCATGTTCTTTTCTCTCAGAGACTTTTGTCTGATCTGTTTACAGAATATTTTTCCAAAAGTATTTGTTTAGAAGATTTTTATATTTTTGTGACCTTTTGGTTAAAACTCTCTATTTTTACCTATTTTCTCTTTACTAGTGTTGAATCATGACCTCTGACCCTACCTGAGGCCGTGCGGCCTGCAGGCGCCACATGCTGGAGCCTCCAGAAGGAGTCAGTGAGGAGCCAGCTAGCTGTGAGCTAAAGCTGCTGCTGCTTTGAACTTCCAAACATCTTTGTCTTTCTGCTCCTTCTGCACATCTCAGCTTTAGATCTGAGCTACCAGGCAGATCTGGGCATGAAGTTTATCATCCCTGAGGATGGAATGGTGAGTTGTGAATAAAATGTTTGCTTGTTTTAGCATGCTAGCGTTTGTAGCTAATGCTAACTGACTGTAACACAGTTCAACATTTTAAGGATTTATTGACAGTTTGTAGTGTAAATGAAAATGCCTCTTAGTGCAGGTGCTGCATTTTGGGTTAAGCTGTGTGATATTAATATAAACCTGAGAAAAACTTTGAATTATTGGTGATAAAACTGAATCTGATTGTCTGTAAATATTAAAATAATGCACTTTTGTGAATATAACTGCATGTATTTGTCTGATTTATGTGAACATAAGAACCATGGAAATGTCTAGTTACGTTTCTAACTATCAGTGTGGAAATAATTTATTAGTCCTGATGATTTTAATGCAGGTCAGGTGACCTTTCAGGGTTTAAAGCTACTGAAGTCATGGACCGTCTTTGTTTCATGTGTGTCACTTGGTAAGTTGATAACTGATTTGTGTCTCTGCATTTTCAACAAACCTTGTGCACATTAACTCTGAAAGTTAACTGCAGTGTTGTACATATTTGTTTATGGGTTATTCTTTTTATGTTTCATTTTTTTCCTTTAATTTCTCCAGATTTATGGCTCTGAAAACCGTCATTATTCTCTGTATTTATTCACCATCAAACTTTATGATTGCAGTAACTTCTGAGTGCCAACGAGCCATGTTTAATCTGCAGCCTCACAGACTCAGCTTCTGTTATTCATGCCAGTTTTCCATTGAAGTTGAATTGCAGCATTGCTGTTCTGGTTCTTTTGGCTTGAAATGACACTAAAGTGAGCAAATATACCATTTATGAAGAAACAAGCACATTTAGTTCTCCTTTAAAGTCTGAAAAATCGGCTGCAAAATTATACTTGAAAATGTGTTTAGAAATTTCATGCAGTTTATTAAAGAAAGGAAAATAGTTTGCTTTATTTTAAAGAATTTACTTGAAAAATGGTTTAAACTCAAATTATTAGCGTTAGAGATTACAACATGCAGGAACGTCTGAAAGATAAAGCAGAGGAATCAGTGGCTGAGAACCCGGTCGATGACATCAGGTGGTCCGGTGACAAGAGATAGAAGAAACAACAACTCTATCAAGTTGTTGTGAAAAAGTAGAAAAATATTTTTCTTTTGCCAACAGTCTTTTTGTTATTTTATGAATCTGCTGCCTAGTTGAATCTTTTTCTTCTCTTAAGATTCAAACTGAACTTACAACAACAGATGGGATCCCAGGCCGAGTCGGACCCGACCCGTTCCGCCTGGATACTGGGAACTGAATCGATCTGGACGGAGCTGCTGTAGGGAAGTGATCAGGCAGTTACCAAAGCATCCAGCAGTGAAGGAGAAGCGCGCAGACAGGAATCTGCAACGGCGTTCCCAGAACCTGGTGAAGCGAGTTGCAGGTCTGGAGCTGCGTGACTCGTTGCATCCTGCAGTCTGGATCTCTGG
The DNA here is from genome assembly GCA_902982915.1 of Phalloptychus januarius. Lineage (NCBI taxonomy): Eukaryota > Metazoa > Chordata > Actinopteri > Cyprinodontiformes > Poeciliidae > Phalloptychus > Phalloptychus januarius. The sequence continues at coordinate 16,860,343 of CADWAE010000459.1, forward strand.
TTTTGGTTTAGCCATGAATCCGGATCATTTATTTGGGAGGTAAAGTAGCCGCAGCAGTTAATCTGTTCTGCTCCATTCCTGTTTGGCGGGGATCAAGGACTTTGTTCGCTACGCGTTTTAAAAAACATCTTTTAATTTAGCAGCACCCAGAGGGCCTTTTCCTGCTTTCTTCTTCTTCTATTAATTTTTAAGCATATTAAGATGTTCCACAAATCTGTAAATAACCTTTGAAATGAGACCCATCTGGTCCATCAGGGCTGGGATTGAAAGCTCACATTCAGGTCACTCAGCTTCTGCTCTCTGTTGATTATGGAGCAAATTCATTATTTGAAGGCATGTCTGGAATCCTTACAGACTCTGACAATCTGGAGATTAAATCCCAACAAGTTCCTGTTCAGACTGCATCAGGACAAACATGACAGTCTGATCTCAGCTGCATCAGAACCTGGAGCAGCTGTTTGGACCTGAACCTGGTGGCTGCAGAGCACAGCCTAACTTCTCCTTCAGTTTGTGTCGTCTCTGCAGGCTGAGTCTTTCTAACCTCCATATTTCTCTGCTTTTCCAGCTGCCATCGGTGCGGAGCATCTAACAACCTCCCCAACACTCCCAGCGCTCCCAGTGGAGAGTTTCCGCAGCTTTTCCACAGGTGCTGAGTGACCTCCACACCGGGAAACAGATGTTAACATCTGTGGGATTTCAGTGAAGGTAGGAGGAAGCGGCCTGCTTCTGTCACAGTTTGCATTACGACAAAAGTTTTTCACCTTGAATTTCTGGTGACTTCAGTTTGTTCAGCCTGAAGTAAAAATCCATTAGATTTCTGTTTGTTTTATGCCGTGACCAGCTGCCTCTGCAGTAAAGAGGCTCCTCTCTGACCGCTTTTCATGTTCCTTCCTGTTGAGTCCATGTTGGTGCAGAAGCTGCTGATGCTCTTAGTTTATTCACGTGTTTAACTCCAGAACCTGCCCATCTATTGGACTCTGGAGCGTCTCCTTCCTGAACCAGATCCAGATGCCACCTTCAGGCATTTAGGAATCAGAGACATGTATGAACCTGACTCTAGCAGCGCCGCACTTCCCTTCCTGATGTCTTTAGATTTTTCCATCATGTTGAAATCTGTTTGTGTTGCTTTGAAATGAAAATCTATAAAATAGCTTAGAAAAAAACAGCTGCACTTTCCTAATCTTTCTAAAACATTTTTAGAAAGTTTTTTCTAAACTTACATAAGATTAAATCTAAGATGTGCTTAAATGTTGACATTTCATGGAGCAACAAAACCTCCCAGCCGGGTCATCTGGGTTCTTTCTGCTGGACAAACCGTGCAGCCCGTTTCAGTCCCGCAGCAGTTTGTGCAACTTTCACTAAATCCACTGAGTCATGAAATGCAACACTGCTGCTCTTTATGGGTCTATGAAGACATGAAGAAACAACAGGAACGGTGAAGGAATGTGGCCTCAGAGCATTTCATGAAGTCGTCGTGAAAGCAGAGAAAACCAGAGAGGTTTTCTGAAGTATTTCACAGGATCGTCTTCCAAGAAACACGAGTCTGTCAACCATCAGTCCATTAATGTTTCTGCTTTTTAATAATCATTCTGGTTGGTTTTACCCATTAAAACAGTCACTCCTCTTTATTATTACCAAACTAAAATTATAGCTGTACACATGTTGTTTTTATTCAGACTTTTTTCTATTGATTGCATTTGTAATCAATAGATTATAGTTTCCTCTCCCTCTTATTCCACCTCTATAATCTCGATGCGCCTCCAGGCGACAGTCAGGCTGCCGTCGAGTTTCTGCTCTCTGATTTAGATCTGATCAAATATCCTGGAAATGATGAGCAGAAAAATGGACAAACAAAAACAATTGTTGGATTAAATATGGGATAGAACAGGAAAGAGAAAATTTGCACAAATTTAGGGTTAAAATAAAAACTCTTGGATTTCCAAAAAGAAAAACAGAAATAGATTGTTTTAGGTTTCATCAACTTTTTTTATTTAGTTTTAATTTAAAGTTTAAAATGAACATGTTTCATGTTGATATGAACTAAAGTTTTGAATAAAAATTCAAGAATTTAATCTCTCTCTCATGAGGAGAGAAAATCAGTGATTTATTAAAACATTTCAGTCCAATATCTGATCCCTGGGATCTCCACAGTTTATATCAAACAGATATATTATAGAGTAAAAGTAAAATCATTTTAATGACTCTCCTGTCATTAAAGATGTTTTAATAGCAAAGTTGTATTTCAGGCTTTAACTGCTTCATTATTTGCTAAAGTATCTTAAAAACAGACGGTGCATATTTGGATTTTACAGTTTTAACTTGATGTACAAAATCACTTTCCCTAGAATCATAGGAATCCCAATGACAGTGAGTTTTTATGCACCTCTAGATGGTTATTAGATCACTAAATGTTTATTATTAACACCTCTGATGTAATCCTGGAGAAACATGAAGTCATTGCTCATTTTTCCGACAAAAACAGCAGAATATCTCACAGCGGCCTGTTTGAGCTCGTGGCGTTAAGGGATTACCAAATGTTTCAGGTTCTGACCCAGGATTTCCACCGTTTATTTGACCAAACCACAATCCCTCCGTAAAATTTACATTGCCACAGTTCCCATGAGCAGACTTTATCTCAAAATATTGTCTGCTCATGTAGACATTATTACATGAGTTTTGATGTTCAAAAGTGAACATAAAAAACATTTTCTTTGGGAAAAATCCAAGATTCACCAATGAGTCTGCAAGACGAAATAAAATCCAAAGGGCTGGACAAGATGGCGTCATCTCCTACTGAGGGCTCATGGTTGATTATTTGGTTTAATAACACCTTAGTTATTCAGCAGGAGAGCTAAATAGCTGTCCTATTCATAGTGCTGAGGGACTATGGGGATCCTGGGGGGCTTTTAAGGATCTGTGTCGGGGTTCTTGGAATCAGTAGAGTTTGTTCCCTTCGTCCGCCAAGCTTGTTCATGAACTGCACCTCATGGAGATCATGGTGTCTGGTCTGGAAACCTGCAATGGCATCTTTGCTTTTCGCAGATACTGTAGTCCTCTTGGCTTCTTCAGTCCATGACCTCCACCATGAACTGGAGTGTGAAGCGGTGAGGAAGAGACTCAGCTTCACATTCCTACAGTCCTCGTCCGTAACAATGTGGACTGTGTGAACGGACGGACTGCTAGCGCTACATACAAATGCCTGGGTAAAGGCATTTGTATTTACCCAGAATGCCTTGTGCTGTAGTCCACTTCCTGCATTTAAAGCAGCCTCCTGTCCAATCAAACTGCATCAGAGTTCATCAAACTGAGATCGGACTGTGGTTTTCCGGTCAGCATTAGTTTGGTTGTACATTCACACCTCCGCAAACGAACCGGACCTCACAGACAAACAAACTAAAACAGAATAAATTAGCAAACAAAGTGGAAAGTTTGACTCTAATTCTTCTATCCTTTTTGCTAATATGTGGTTTGCATAAACTTGAGTGGCTTCTGAAGGTTTCAGCTGATCTTCACATCTGTTTCTTCTCTAAAGTTCTCACAAAGTATTTCTGTCGTCAGCTGCTGATGTTTCCTCGGTCTACCTGTTTGTCTCTTACTGTATCCCAGTGGGTTGTTTCTTCTTCAGGACATTCCAAATGGTTTTCTCTGGCTGTGCCGGTGTTTGTTCGCTGGCTCTGACTGATTTTCCATCGTCACATTTTAACATGCAGAGCTCCCTGCTTTTAATGTCCGTTGAAACCTCAAACTGCAAAGGCAGAACTGCGAGTGGTTGATAAATGTTCAGTTGCTCCTAATTATTGCAGCTTTTGGAAACTCGATAGGTATTAGAAATATTTGCACAAGCTTATTCAAATCTGTCACCTCTGTGTTGCTTCAGTTTAACCAACACTTCGTTTTGCATGGGAAGGAAAACTCAATGTGAGTTTTTGAAATGTTTTGAAGCACTTATCTCGTCAACAGATGCTTGTGCTTCTGAATCTCCATCAGATCTGATCCCCACCCAGCTTGTTGTTTTAGGTGGAGCTCTTTGCAGGTCTGCAGTTGGTCCAGTTGGACTGGGCAGCGCTGGAAGAGACGCTCAAAGCTTTGGAAGCTGCTGTAGAGCCTGAACTGGTCCACAACGTTCGCCTTGACCTGCTGGGTTTCCTCTGTCTTCGTGATCCTGGTTGTTCTCTGATGTTCGCAGTAAACCTTTTGACATCTTCACGGAACAGTTGCTTTAATACCCAGATAAAATCACACACAGGTGGCCTCAGTTTACTTTAATCAGTGTGGAAGTCATTTGATTTTCTCAGGTTCTAGCAAAAAAAGAATCCAGGTTTATTTCTGTTGCCCACTAATGAGACCCTGCCTGTTTATGTTTCCTTTTTTATTGAGGTGAATCACACATGTTGGGACAGCTTGTTCATTTCATGGGGGTTTACAAGGTCTTTTGGAGCTGTTTTTGGGGGAACCCAACCAAGTGACTCTTTGGAGTGCTATCCACCACAGGATCTGCTTCCCAGATGTTTGGATTGTCCCTGTGAACGTCCTATGATGGTTTACCACAACATTTATCCTCGGTGAGACTCACAGAAAGTCAGCGAGACAGCTTCCCCTAAACCTGGCCCCCGAAAAGATAAAACAGACGACCACTGAGCTGCTTTTTGAGGTTTCCTCGTTTTCCTGGTGTTTTCTTCCAGCTGACCTCGGAAAAGACAACAATGCAGAAATATCGTCTGCTAAAGTAGTAGAGAAGCTGAAAACGGCTCGTTTGGGACTGAAATGATGAATGGATGATCAACGTAACATCCGCCAGCAGCGTGTTTGTTGGGTCGAAGGAGCGAACACAGACCTCACCCTGCCTCAGGGTCACCTGGTGAACAGCCAGGAATCCGGTGTGTTGGTGACATGAAGCCAAAGTCTTAGCCTGTCACTCAGCAGAAGGTGTTTGTGATCGTCTGGCTAACGGAGGGAGAGCGTCTCTGTGTCTGACTGAAACCTGAACAGAGACTCTGGTGAAGATTCAGACTCAAACCTCTGAGAGAAAACATCCGACTGATGAGGAGGAGACGCAGAAAACACCTGCGACCAGATCCAAGATGGAGGAGCTCAATGAGACATCCGTCCATCCATCCATCCATCCATCCATCCATCCGTCCGTCCATCCATCCATCCATCCATCCATCCATCCATCCATCCATCCATCCATCCGTCCGTCCGTCCATCCATCCATCCATCCATCCAAGACTGACAGCTGGACGTTCTCGTTCTTCTACGGCGCTGAATGTATGCTTCAGGTCCCAGAGCATCATACTACCACCACCGTGTTGAGCAGGAGGTTTGATGTTCTGGTTCTGGGCATCTTGTTAGTTTTACAGCTAATGTAACCAGACACACCTTCCTAAAAGCTTTTCTTTTTTCTCTTCAGTCCGCAGACGTTTTTCCCCAAAGTCCTAAAGATCATCAAGACTTTTTCTGTGAGTTGGACCTCTGCGTTGTTTTGGGTCAGCAGTGGTTCTGCCTTCAAAGTCTCCAGTTTTTCTCTCTTTTTGTTGAATCCTGAAGTAGAGACTTTAACTGAGGCAGTGAGGTTCTCATCCTGACCCTGGTGGGACCCTGAGGTCAGAGGATCTCAGCCGATGACCAGGCTGCAACACTTCAGTTGGAAAAGCAGAGGGAATCTGTGAAGTGGAAAAATGTTTCCACACCATTGCAGACAGGCAGCATGGATGTTTTTCCTCCTGCACGTGTGTGTAGATTAAAAATAAACGAGGCAGCTGTGTGTGTGAGGATGGCTTTGTGAGGGAATCCCTGGAGGGAGCCTGCAGGTTACAGAGCGGACCACAGTGAGCGCGGGACCCGGGTCAACCAGAGGAGCTTTAATTTATGGTTCTCATTGCAGGAGCTGCTGCTCTGCATCCTCCTCCTCCTCCTTTCCTCTCCGCCTGTTATCACACAGCTCATTATCCTCCCTGCTTCAGGAGCGTGCAGACGCCTCTGAGCCCCTCCGGTTTCTTCCAGCGCTACCTGACCGGATCAGTCTGGACATACGAACACAAAGCCAGCATTCAAGCTGCAGGTGTTCAGGTCGACAGCAGCCACGTTCCTGCAGGGTTTACCGGTTGGAGACTAAAGAGTTTTCTGCTTTCATTTCACACCTGGAGGCTGCAGAGCAGCATGGACTTCACTCACGTTTGGCTTCTCGCCACGACTCTGATGCTGATCCATCAGTTTCAAGGTAAGACCCGTTTGAAACTTTAAACTTCTACTGTTGATATGGGTGAGGTTCTGTCTTTGGCATACAGACATATTGACGCTTTAAATTGCTTCAATATGCATCTTCTCACTGTATGCAGTGTGACAGCTGTGATCTCACTGAGTTACAGGACTGTGTCACTGGATAACTGAGGACACATAATGCATGTTTTTCCTCTTTAATTATTCTTGGAAGTCGAGGCTTTCATATCAGTTGCATTGCAGAGGATGAGGGAATTTGACAGGATAATGGCAGCTGAGTAATGTGAAGGGCTGGAACCGACCAAAGGTGAGAAAACGTCATAAATGGGATGAAAGCATCAAATCTGGGTGTGGAAAGAAACAAATGGGTTACGTTTTTCTGTTAACTGCAAGCTGATGGTCAGTTTCAGGCCTGTGTTGCCTGGATAAAATCCCAGTTTGTCTTTTTTCATTAAACTCAGTCGGGTTTGATGATGAAACGTGAAATAAAAGCAACATTTTTGTTCCAGAAAGTGAATCTTTTTCAGTTGGAAGTTGATTGTTTGCACCGCTGCTGAGGCAGTTTGTCTCTAAGTGTTTGCAGCTGAAGGTGAGTGTTTAAAGGGTTTTCTATGTAAACGTGTAAAAGTCTGGTCTAATTTGGCAGAAAGGTGTTAATAAATTAGGTTTTTGTCTTGTGGTAACATGCAGTCACTCCTTCTTGGCAGATCCACACATTACCACAGACTTCGGTGGGTAATAATAATTAAATGCATCACTCATGGTGGGACAGCCCAGATTTGGGGTGTGTTTGTGTGCTGTTATTCAGTCAGAGAGGTAATTTATTGATTTTTTATTTCCCCGTGGTAAATTGATGCTTTTTGCAGTTGTGTGCACTAATGAGCTTTGCAGGACAGAAGGACATTTGTAACGCCTTCAGGAAACCAAATATGAGAGGAGAACTTTCCCCGCCTGCTGGATAATGCCTGAGGAATGTAATGCAAAACATCACAGGGGGGGGGGTCACGTCTGCACACAGGAAAATCTGGAATGTATTTGACCCTGGGGCTGCTGGCCTTCTACCTGCAGGTTCCTGTCTGCCCCTGCATGAACCCAGCAGATAAAAACACCAAGGATCACAGGCAGCTCTTTGTGCGCTGCAGAATTTACTTTTAAATTGGATTTACAATTGCATTTGCACCTTTGTTCTGCTATAGCTGCACGAATAACAAAACATCCCCTCAGGCTGGTACATCTCATGCTCAGTGAAACACCCAGGATTAGTTTTAAAAGCTTTCTCATTTCACATGAATCCTTTCTAAGTGATAGATGTTGTTAAATCCAGAGATTGTGAGGAGAAGCTATGTAATCTAGAGTTTATGAGTTTGGCTGCCACTCCCTGGTTTAGGTTCACCTCAGACTGTTAACCCAGACGAATCTGCATGCAGAAGATCAGAGTTAGTGTTGATGATGCTTAAAAGCTCACTTTAATTCAGTTTAATTTGAATGTTATGAAGCTGTAAAAATAGAAAATGAAGTCATAAATTAAACTAATCTCTGCTCTGAAGGGACCAGCCGGAACGCTCAAGTCTCTCAGGATAGAAAGACGTCAGATTTCAATCTCGGCTCCATAAAAGTTCCTTTTACAGCTGCAGAAAACGTCAAGCCTGCGTTTCCTCGGCAGCTTATTGTTTTCCTGACTGTTAAACTGTGAGGTTTAAAGCTGCTTCAGTTATTTCCTGCTCAGATTAAAACAGCATCAATAATTTTTATTGAATTTTGTGAAACAAAACCTGATGCAAATCAGCATAAAATTGATCGAGTTGTGCATCTTCCTAATTTGTTTTATTTAGTCTTTCATTCACTGTTTGAGTTAAATAAATCAATCTTCATCATTTCAGGATTGTTTGGATCACATTCAATATGCAATTCTTAAATACTTTAATAAATTCTGTATTGTCAGTTTTACTTTTCTGAGTTAAAATTTCTTCAAAATGTTCATGCAAAAAAAGATTTTCAGCTTCTCTAATTCTACAACTAATTAAATAACCAGATGATGTTGTCATTGCTTCTAGCCTTCTGATTGGCTGATTCAGACCGACTGACCTGTGGATGCATTTTAAGGAAATGACTCAGACAAACCGCTTCCTGTGTGACATCATGGAAAACAGCCAAGCTGTCAGTGTGAGGACTGCTTTACATGAAAAGCCACTCCTGCAGGAAGAAGCCATTAATCCCAATGTAAGAAATCAAATAAATTACAGATTAAATGCACTCAGGGAGAAAGACAAAAGAAATGTGGCTTTGCTGTTTGAAGCTGTAAGAGAAATGAGATTAAACTGCAACATGTAGCAAAGTTTAAAATGACACTTAGATCACTGAATGTTGTATTTAAATCTCTAAATCAGCACAAACTTCTCCATTCAACAAGATTATCGGTGCAAAGAACATTCCGGGTTTTTCTGCCCTAAATTGATGGATTCTGGAACCTACACTGGAGATTTCCCTCACTAAACCCGTTCAGCTGAAATGCAGCAGTCAGCAGAGCATTTAAGCTAAATTGCATATTCTGGGTCAGATTTGTTAGATTAATTCAGAGTTAATGGAGACTTAGCGATAAAAGGCTTTATATGATGAACACGTTGAAATGGCCCAACATCAGGACTCATTTAGTTCTCACAGTGGACTGTTCAAACTGAAGACCTGAAAAAAAAGAATTAGTACATCTTAACGTTTCAGAGGCCTGTCTCCGCAGAAACGCTAAATAGTTGTAGATATAATGTGTTCCTCTGTGTGTCGCCATCCGAGACGTGGAGGACGGCGAGAACATGCAGAGAACAAAACCTGCATGCTGTCTGTGCAGAGCCGGCCCGGTTCTGGCCCAGTCTGGCCCGGTTCTGCTCCTTTCTACAAGAAACAGATGCTTGATCCAAGTCATTTGATATTTTATTAGCACAATTACCTTCAGCCTTTATCCTCCTTTTTTTCTAAATCTGATTTTAAGTTGATTTCTTTGTGTTTTATGGTCAAATATCTGACATCTAATACAGTTTAATGGAAGAAAATATCAGTTTTAAGCTGCAAAAGAGAAAAAGTAGAAGAAACGTTCAGAGTGGCTCATATTTTATCTGATGGGAACCTGAAAGCACCGAGACACAGATGGCAGAGAAGAAATGACCTTTTGGAGGAACAGGGAGTCATGTGACTGAGAGTTTAGAGAAAAACGTCAAATATCTGAAAAAACACTAGTCCAGAAAAACGGACACATTTTGAAATTTGACAAAAAAATTTGAAGATGAAAATAAGAACTCTGAGGGAAAAAGTTGGAATGCAGCAAAATTAATTAAATTGAATTGAGGATCATTGGGAGGGGGAGAAGAAATAATTAGAGAAAAAATCTTAGAAGAAAGTCAGAATTCAGCCAAAAAAAAGTTTAATTTAGAAACTAACATCAAAATTCTGAGAAAATAATCAGTATTTAAGAATTTGAGGAACAAAGTCAGATTTTCTTTTCACATTAATCCTCCTCCATAAATTTAAAGCTTGACAATTCTTAATATTTTCCATGACTGTTGATTTCCCTATTAAGATATTTAGTTTTAATCACTTTCATGAACAAAGTTTCACCTCCACATGTGAGGAGAGACTCACCCAAACCTTCATCCTGGCCACGTTTGCAGTCGTCATGAAAGCTTTGAAATGTCCTGGTAGTCGCAGCTTTGACTGTGAACTTCAGAAAACCAGCAGTCATGGACGGTTTGAGGAACCCTCAAACCGTCCATGACTGCAGAGACTCTGGGACTAACCTCTCCTCCTTCTGACTCTAAACCAGATTTTTAATTTTTATGTCTAAAAAGGATTTTGTGCCTACTTCAGTTTCAGATTGTTGAGACTTTTTTAGCTGCAAACTCTGTGGTTTATGCATCTGCTTGGATGCCTTTTCACCACACTTTTTCCTTCCACTTAACTTTCTATTTGCCTGGATGCAGCACTTTGTGAACATTCAAAATCTTCTATGACATCAAAATGGAGGAAGTCAGCAGTCTTCCTCTTAATTACATGCAATAAAACTGTATTAAAAATCATTTTTATTGATCGCACGCTACATTCAAAATTTTAAAAGTTTATTTTGAGGACAGCAATTTGAAAAGTCACAGCAATTATGTGGGTTATTTGAGGTTAGTTGTCAAAGTCACTGTTATTTCTTTATAAACATAACAGTTCCAAATTAAATAGCTTACGAGGTAAATATTTAGTTACAATGTTAAATATTTAGTATGAAGCAAAATATTTAGTTTGCTAATTAAAAATTTAGCTTGAAACTGAATAAATAAAATGGTGAAAATGTGGCAGCTCTCCTCTTTGCAGGTGAATCTTGGTATTTTTTTCTCCAGATGACAGATTTCAAACATGTTATTCTGATAATAATCCTCTGTCAAACACTGTAATTAGTAGATATTGATCACTGATTAATGCTGAAAGTAGAATGGCTCCATCAATGTGCGAGTCGAGTCCTGCAGCGTCCCGTCTTCAAGTGGTCAGCTGCTGCCTCCTTTGGCCCACCAGGGGCTGTTGCTTTTGGACCGGATGGGTCCCCCCTCTGTGCTGCAGGATCCTTCCAGCAGTTCTCCGTGTTCAAGCTGGGGACGTTTGGGCTCCAGATTGTGCCAGGAAGGAGTTTAGCTTGGCTGTTCTGTTGGACTCGGCATCGTCTGTTACGTCCAAAGAAACCTGAGTTTGCTCAGGTTAACCTCCAGGCTTGTTGCTTTTCTTTTTACTGCAAACACAAAACCGCTTCACGCCGAAGAGTTCTGGTCAGTACATTTATTCATGCAGATAGCTGCTAAGATGTTACCTAATCCTCCTGGTTCTGGCCGGCCCAAACACGGATCAGCAGCTGATCCACCTGTATGTATCTCTGGATAATGTGGAGCTCCTGTGGAGCCGAGTCTGTTAGAACAGGCAGCAGATTTACAGCAGAGCTAAAAACGTTTCCACGTTAAAGTAAATAACTGCTTTTTCTGCTTGGACACAGAAACGCTTTTCTTTACCGTCAGACAATAAATTACACTAAACTCACCGTTTGTAATTTATTGTCTAAGCAGTTTCAGTCTAAACTGAAACAAATAGAAACTAAAGGGAGTGAGAATAGTTCAAATTTAGACAATTTCCTTAAAGTTTATACATTTTCATCTATTTCATTTGTATTTAGTGGAATTTTCTTGTAATCTGCGTTTTGTTTTTTTGGGAGGCAAAATTTGAATTCTCAGGACAGATTTGTGTAATATTAGGTCTCTGCTACGTCAGCTCTCTGCTACGTCAGCTCTCTGCTACGTTAGCTCTGCTACGTCAGCTCTCTGCTACGTCAGCTCTCTGCTACGTTACACTCTGCTACGTTAGCTCTGCTACGTTAGCTCTCTGCTACGTTAGCTCTCTGCTACGTCAGCTCTCTGCTACGTTAGCTCTGCTACGTCAGCTACGTTTTTTTTTTCTTCGTTTTCGGTGCATGTTGGAAGTTTAGGTTTGGACTTTATTTATTTTGTATTATTATGATTATTAATTATCATAATAATAATAATAATAATAGTCTAGTATTTTCAGAACAGTACCTGCTCTTTTGGCTAATGAAACTCTAACTTTATTTATAATTAGCTAAATTAACCTTACGATTAATCAATGGACAATCATTGCTGTTGGGATTTGCCTCTTTTATTCTGCAGACATGCATGTGAACCAGCACAGGCAGATTTCTATGACTTCTTGCATGAAGCGTTTATGGAAGCAGGCGTAAAGACCGCAGAACACTAAAGGAAATTACAGGAGAGGAAGCCGGGCTTGCTGACGGCTGCTCAGCGGACTGAACCGCTGCCAGGAGGGGAGACAGGAACATCTCAAGATGTGAAATGGAAAAAATGTTGTGTTTGCATCCATAAAGCATGACTCATCGCCTGGAGCAGGGAAACAATAAACTACCAGCTTTCAGCATGAAATCTGATGTCCCGCCTTAGTGGCTTGTGCTCTGCACAGGAAAATGCTGGCATTGTTACAGATGTGGCAGCAGATGTGAATAATATTAGTCTGAGTTTTACAACTGAAGCTGGAACGGCACAAACAAGTGATTCTAAACCCTTCAGGACTTAAATTTCAAATTGGCTCAAGACGAACGTCGGCCCAGTAAATGCTTGCATGTGGTTTGCCTCCCTCTGGCATCCATTAACAGATCGTAGAACATCCTGGTAAATGTTGGTGGTTTTATTGTTTTAACATCTTTTTTCTCGTTTTGTTTATGCTTTTCACAGCAGCAGATTTCTCTGAGCTGCTCAGACTTTTTAAATCCCACCTCAGCGTCTGAGAAACCGCTGATTGATTTAGTTGTTTACCAGAACCGATTTTGCGGCGCAGAGTTTGGTCTGCCGGTTGCAGAACGTCGTTCCTCCAGCAGATCAGAACAGAAAGAAAACTTGAATAAGAGTCTGAAGGGTTCCTCTGCAGCCTTACTGACCTTTTTTCAGTCCACTGGGTTTGATACGAGGCTCCACTTCAGGACGTTAGTGACTAAAAGACTTCTAGGTTTTAGATTAAAATGCCTGCAGCTCAGAAAGCTTTCGGCCTGATCCATCCGATGCCCATACATGATTCAGGCAGGCAGGACTGCAGGTTACAAAAACAAGTCAGGCCAGATTGTTTGTCTTTCGTGAGCCTGAATTACGTTGGTGAGGAAGAACCGGCAGGCGAAGCCGGGAAACGTACCGGTGAGCCGGCTCTCCTGCAGCTGGACTTCAGTCTGCAGGAGGCTGAAAGAGGATGAAGGTTTGATATTGGCACCAGTAGAGAGTCTGTGGTTGAAGTGCTGAAGCCTTTCAGGAAGGAAGGTGAAAGTTCATCCAGCTCAGGTTAAAGGCAGGAATGTTTTACTCTGCTGAAGGGTAACAGAGTTCTTCTCTTTCTTTAATTTTCTGACTTTTTGTCGATTTTTGTGTAATTTTCTGACACTTTTCCTTTAGACCAGGTCAGTTCTGGCCCTCCAAAGTTTTTTTGAGTTCTTTGAGCCAATTGGCACAACCAGCCCTTTAAAACTTTGACCCATGTTTGACCCTCCGGCCTCAGACTCTTATCAGCTGATAATATCTGGGAGCCTCATTTGCTTTGTTAGAAAGTCCAAAAGAAACCGAGGCTTCAGTAATTACCAGGATCAATGTTTACCTGACAGACGGTGTCCAACCAGGTGATCAGCCAGCAGGAGCACCACAGGGGTCTGTACTTGCACCTTTCCTTTCCACTCTGTACAGTCCAGCTCCCACCATCAACAGAAATATGTTAACGTCTAATAAAAGCCAAATGATTTCCTGCTGAAGGGTCAGACAGAAAAGTTCCTGATCTTTGGAAAAAGGTCTTAAGGTTAGTTTGAAGTAGAAGCAAAGTGAAAACATGCTGAAGGTCAAAGGAGCTGCTAGACGACCGTATTTGTTTGGGTGAACACGTGGATCATTCAGACGGGTGTGTTGAGATTTGAGGAAAGGAAAAAGGAAGAAACCTTGAATCTTTAACTTTTGATCTTCTTGTGTATTTTTAAAATTTTCAGTATGTTTGGCTTGATTCGGGCGCAGCTCTGCGCTGCTTCGGCCCCTGAAGCTGCAGTTCTTCAACCAGACTCTTCTGGTGGCCAGACATGCTGGTTTCATGTGTTCACAACATCTTCAGAAGAGACTTCAGATCCAGTTTATGAGAGAAGCTTCAGAGAGACCTTGACATGGCAGAGAACGAAAAGGCCAAGCGTGTTTTGTTTTTTACACAGGGATCTGTAAGATTATAAGATCCATAAATCCTGCAGGCAGAACAAAAACAACAGACAGGAATATAGTTAACATCCATTTAAATGGAAATAAAGTGGAAGTTTGAGCCTAAATCGCGTCAGAAACAGAAGAAAGAAAAGGAATCGATTTGCTCCATTATTCTCTTTCAATGAGGGAATAAATAGAAGAACTGCAAAACCTCACATAAAGAAGCCATGGCAAATATTATTTGTTACAGTTGAATGTAATAACCTGACAGGCTGGTCAAAGTTTCCTCACATGTGGGGTTGAAGCCTCTGAGTTGCTTGTTTAACGCTCCATGAATAAACCAACGTGTCCACAGGCAGGAAATTGAGTGAAGGCGCTCTGTGTGCTTTGGGACACATGATGACCGTGGCTAACAGGCGTGACCTGCAGCGCCGCCTCCGACCGCCGCCTCCGACCTGGAGCGCCTCCTCCGACCTGGAGCGCCTCCTCCGACCTGGAGCGCCTCCTCCGACCTGTCGGCGCTCAGACGACCTGCAGGCCGAGACGTTCGTTCTTCCAGACCATCTCCAGTCGTTGTGAGCTCCTGAGTGTGACAAATCTGAAAGAAATTAATTTTCCAAACTCTAGCTGAACATTTTATTCCAACTCTGGTTCTTAATCCAGCAGCAGGTTTATCTGTGAAATCAACCCGGACTCAGTTCTCACCTGCAGCGTTTAGAAATCCGCTGCAGTTTGCTTCGCTAATTCCAGGAATGTTTTTTTCCAAAACAAGCACATTTATATGAATATTTTATGTTTCATCATATGAAATAGACAAAGTGGAAACAGTATTCCTGAGTAAACTCCAGGTTCTGCTTCATAAAACAAACTCGACTGGTGAAAACTTTAAACAGACATGTTGTTAGCTGGATGTTGTTCCTTCATCATCTGCTGACCTGAGACTGATGGATGAATCTGCTGCTGATTCATCCGTCCATCTGCTCTGACCCAACCCAAAGGAGAACTCAGGTTTTCACCACAGCTACAGTTTGCTTTTTAAGAAACAGGATCAAACTTTGGTTTGGCTAATTATCATGTTGTTGTCCTGCTTTAGCGTTAGCAGAACTTATGGATCTGATTATACTTCATGTTTATTAACTACAGATCGAGGAGCTCCTGCTTATAACTGCTTATAACACATTCAGCTGTGCCAAGGAATTTCAGTATTAATACAAAATATGCCTTAATATGCATTAATATGGAAACCATCTTAGCAGCAACACTAACATCGCTAACGCTAACATCTACAGCCAACAGCATCAAGGAAAATAACAGCTACTTTCCATTGCTGCTTTACCAGCGTCCGTCAGTCCGTCATGTTTGTCCCAAGGAATTTCAGATTCCCAAACTGCTTTTTTTCTTTCAAAGGTTTCAGATATGGTCTAAAAAGTCGATGCCTGGTTGCGTCCCTTAGATTGAGGAATGTTGTGGTGTTTCAGTTTCACAAAGACGTTTAACTAACGAGTTAAATGAATCAATGCTGTTTTCCAGGATGTTCTGAAAGCCTAAACTCTTCAGAAACCTCTGAATGTTGCTAAAAATAAAACAAACCCAAAGTGCTAAAGTTAGCCAGCGAATCCCAGAAGCTTTTGTACGTCAGTTAACAAAATAACAGCTTCCTTGGAAGCTTTACATGAACAACAACCTCAAATATTTCGTTCTGCAGGATAGAGCAGCATGAAGGCCAGACCTGCACCACTTACAGAGAGCAGAGGTGTTATTTTGTCCTGTAAGTCGTGTAAAACCCTCTATAGACGCCCAAACATTCCCGTGTGCTGTGAGCTACATCAAAGCCCATCTGCGGTCTCTCTGTGCTTTATAGGTCCTGAGGGCTGGTTTTAACATGCCCCTATGTGCATGTTGTTCAGGTGTAGCTCTGAGCTGCACTGCATTATTTTCATTCATGCTGTGGCTTTATGCAGTTTACTGGTGAGGCCAGTGGCTGGGCTGGAAACCAACAACTAAAGGACGAGTTTGTTGGCCAGGAGCCGAAGAATCAACGTTTCCATCAAGCTGAATCATTTCTTACTTTGTTGAACTGACAGAAAAGCCACATTTTTATTCTACATTGTGTTTTTTCAAGCTGCTAGTAACCCAAGCATAGTTCACAGCCTGGGAAAAATATTCATGGGCCTTAAAGATTTTCACAGTTTCCTAAAAAGCCCCAAAATGTTCCAAAAAAGAAGCTGTTCATTAGATCCCCATCTATGCAGGTCAGGAAAAATTCACAAAAGATTTTAAAGAAAGAAGAAACTTCGCTCTAACCACATCCCGTCTTTAAAATCCGGCACATGAGGCACAATTTCAAAATGTTGTAGAGGAACAGAACCATGTGGCAACTTTCCTTCCAGGATTGTCTGGTATTAACGGCATCCATCGACCGACTGCAGCGCGGTGGTGCAGCGTGAGGCCGCACCCGCGCGGTGGTGCAGCGTGAGGCCGCATCCACGCGCGGTGGTGCAGCGTGAGGCCGCACCGCGCGGTGGTGAAGCGTGAGGCCGCATCCACTGCGCGGTGGTGCAGCGTGAGGCCGCAGCGTGAGTCCGCATCCACCGCACTGAGTTTTTGCAAGTGGGACAAAAAGTCTTTCAAATGCTGGAATATGATTTTTTTGTTTTTGTTTACGTCACTAATTATAAATGTAACTTCTATCAGATTTATAATGGTTTGTAACATAAAGTGCATAAGAAGAACGTCACACATTGTTTACATGGTCGCTGCTGTCCATTACTGATCAGTTTGGAAGTTGCTGAGCAGAGAACTGACGGTTTTATCAAAGCCAGTTTCTTTGGTGTTTTTCTCTGTTGGCTCTGCTTTCTTCAGCCATTGGCTCCTTCTGGTGCTGAACTGTGACGCACGTCTCATGTCAATGATGTAAAAGTCGGAGAAAAAGCAACACGACTGTTTAGACACTGTGACAACGAGTAGATATTCAATTTAGTAAGAATTATTGGCACAAATCACATTATTTTTATGCTGATGAATGAGTCACATCTTCCTGCTGTGTGAACGTAACTTTTCACCAGTTTGTTCTTCAGGTTGTTCTTATGTTTGTCCATAATGGAAGATGGACAAGAAAAACAGAACAGAGAGAAAGAGAAGATATTAGAGAAACGGCCAGGAACTGGACTTTAGACCCTCTGCAGCTGCATGAAGGCCTGCAGCCTCCAGCTGAGCCGCTCCAGGAGCTTTAAACTTGATTCTGCAGGTTTTTGTCTGAGTTTAAGTGGTGTGAAGCACAGACCTCCTGTCTGCTCATCCTACAGTGACTGCACTGGCATTAAGATTATCTCTCTACCTTCAACAATAACAACAAATCTAAATGTTTTACCTGAAGGATTGCTCATTTTAAACTCATGGTTCATATGTAATCACCTTCTTTCCTCTGTGTTTCCCAGCATCTGACATGAGCCCTGTGGCGGAGGAGGGCCCCCTCGCGCAGCTCGTCCACACAGCCCACCGGAGAGAAAAGCGCTGCTCCTGCGAGAACCAGAAAGACAAGGAGTGTATTTTTTTCTGCCACATCGGCATCGTCTGGGTCAATACCCCGAGGTGAGTAAACGGGAGATTAAACACTAGAAGAGTTGATCGTGGTAACAGCTGAGCTGCAGTGCTGGGCTGATGATGATGAATAGCAGAGATAAGACTCAGCCTGTAGTAGCTGCTGGGAGGACATGCAAACAGCAGCTGCAGTCCAAAACGAAGACAAACCGTCTCTGTGCTCCCGGTTCCTCGTCACTGTTAAGTTCTCAGCCTGGAAGGTAATTAGATTTACAGAAGTGCAGAAACAGCATCTTTAACTATGGAAGATATTAAGAAATCAAATGAAAATGATTTCTACAACCTCTAATTAAAAGACAACAATCTAATAATATTTTCCACCATCAGTGATAAATGAGGAACAACTGATGCAGGAAAGTTTAAGCCTCTCAGTTATTCTTTGCATGCTTGAGATGACCACATGAATTTAGCTAAACGTTTTGTGAAGAGAGCACCGGCTTCCCAAAGAGAAGCTTCTCCCTGCTGGGAAGAACAAGAATGTCAAAGACGTCATGGTTTTCCCCAGGAAATAGATTCCTAATGAGGATACCGACATAAAACTCCCAGCAGATGTCCAGGGAAACCAACAACATCCACATGTACAAAACATGTGAATCCATGAATTATCTGCAGGGTGAATCAGGCAGCAATGAAATTGCGTTTTAACAGCAGTTTTCTGTACAGTGTGGAACAAAAGACGTCATCTGTTGCTCAGCTATAATTTTTTTACACAAACTGTCTTCCATAAACTCTGATCTTTATTCCTTTTCATAAATTTACAATTGGATTGAATTCTTTTGGCTTGGTAATCCGTTTCTTGGGAATGTTTTACATTTCTGAATTCATCCTCTGTTTAGTTGCATGATGTTCCCACCTCCTAACTTCTCTACTGGTAAACATGCAGTGGCATCTAAAGAGTTAATTTCTGACCATTACATTGGCCAGTTCCTTAATGGGTTGTCCACATGTTCTGGAACAAACCGTAAACCAGATTCAACATGCTTTTCCTTCAGCAGTGGAGTCTTGTACAGTGAGTGGGGATCATTTGAAGTTTTATTTGAAACAGTACATCTGATAATTTAATATGCATTTAAAAAAAAACTGCAGTTGAGAATTTATGGAGACTCGACAGATCAACAGTCAAACGACACAATGAATATACAAAATGTGCTTTAAAAACAGCAAATATATGAAAATAAAAAATTGTTCAAACAACAAAGATGTGAAAGTATCAGCAGAAATGTCATTTAAAATGTGAAAATAACTGCAGATCCCAGCAGGGATGTAAAGAGCAGCGATGGTTCTGGAGTCTCACAGCTGGGAGGAAGGACCTGTGATGACGCTCATTCCTGCACAGAGGATGCAGAAATCTGTCACTGAAAAATCTCTAGAGTTTAGCAACATGGAGACATGATGAAACTAACAGCAACAGCATGTTCTGCAACGGTAAGGTTGCACAGATCTTACCCATCATGCATCTGGGTGATTCCTGGGTAATAAATTAGGTTTCTATGGGCAACCAGTTTGGTTTAAACTGGCTGGTGTTAGCAACTTGATTTCTGTCTAGATGCTTTTTATTTCAGCTGTTTTCTTGGCTCCTCTGTGGAATATTAAAAATAGTAAAGTAGCAGTTCCTCAGCCAGATAGTTTAGGGGCCATGCAGAGAGCCTGATAACAACTTCTGGTCCCAGAACCAGATGGTGCCTTCAGTCCTGGACTGTTTTAGGTAACTTCAGCCCTAAAAGAAGTGAATGCAGCTATTTACAACGAAGCTCCTTCCCATAAAGTTCAAACTTTGCCTGTGAAAGTTTTAATGACACCAGAGGAATAGATGTTTAAGTCAGACTAGAGAGCTGACTCCAGTTTAAAAGAAAAGAACCAAAATGCCACTGAAACATTGTCAGGACCACATGGGTGTCTTTTAATTTGCCTGGTTTTAAATAAGAGGAAGCACATCTCCATTCACAATCGCCTCCAATTAACTGGATTTTAGTTGAGTATGCACAAGCAATGACTGAGCAGTTAGCTGTGGTGGAGGTAATAAGAAAGCACATCTTTCCTAAAGAAGGGTAATTTCTGGAGTGTTTCCTCTGGTTTCTCAAATAGCCGGCTTGAAACTTTTAACAACAGAATGAAGAAACCTCAAGAGTTTAAGGCTATTATGGTCAGATGCTCCTTTACCCACAAGCAGTTAACCCCTCCTAGTCTGCTCCCATTTAGGAATCCCTCACCAGATTGAACTGTTCCTCAGAAATTACATAAACTTATAAAACTTTAGTTAAAATGAAGATCTGACCAGTAAAACCAGTGAGGAAAGTGATCTTTATAGATTGATAGGAAAAAACTCCCCTTGTGTTTCCCATCAGTTTAAGTAACAGTAAAGCTCATTTTTTTAGGTAATTTCCCCATAAATTTGCAGATGTTTTGAGGCTGAATTAAAGGTCTTTACAGTCACATTCAAAATTAATTAAGTTGAGGTCAAGTAAAAAAAAGAGTCTCACCAAAATAGCTTCCAGAGAGGATCCCAAAGTGTGTCAGACTGTTGGTTTGGTCTAAACATAGCAGTGTGGTTTCAGGAGATCTTCCTGCCTTCTCCATAAAAAGCTCTTAAACAGCAGTAGCAGTGCCCACCATCACTAACTGCCACTAAACGCTGCGGTCTCTTTCGTCTTAAATCATTCTCCTGAAAACATTCGTCTCATCCGTAAGACAACCTTCAGGTTTGGAAATGAAAACACCTCATCTAATCATCAGCATTCCTAGAATTACAATAATGTTTGGTTAAATGTTCAAATCTATCATTTCTAGTTGACTTCACATGACAGCAAAAACACCAGCAATACTTTTATTGTACAATTTGATATTCTGGAAAATATTCAGTTGACATCTACTAGAAATGAATCGTTTCTGAAAAAGTGAAACCATCAGCGATGCAGTTTGTCCAAATATCTGGTGGTCAGAGGGGATGGAAAATAAATTATTTGCTATTTAAATGAACAAATGCTAACATTGCAAATCCTTTAATAAAAAAATCCAATAAAATAGTTTAAATGTGGCCAAAATGTGCTGGTTCAGTTTAGTCCAGATGCACTAATGACTTCATACAAGGAAAAGCAAAATCATTTTGGCATAAAACTCATTTAAGTGTTTAAATTAAATTTCAGATTTTTCATTTGGAGGAAAAACTGAGTGAAACACAAATCCTATCAAAGTACATGTGGCATTAAGACATTCACAATGAGAAATAAAGAAAGGAGGAGTTTGGGCTTTGGATAGCTGCCTCTGATGGTCCAACGCGGCTGCAGTCCAGGAGACAGACGGGATCAGAGACATGAGGACAGACAGAGACGTGAGGACAGATGGTCCAGGTGACAGATGGGATCAGAGACGTGAGGACAGATGGTCCAGGTGACAGACGGGATCAGAGACATGAGGACAGACAGAGACGTGAGGACCGGCCGCCTCTAGAATGAAACTCAATCAACGTTTTTCAACATCTGGACACGTTTGATTTACAGAGAGACACCATGAAACAGTTGATCTGTCAGCCGTAACCATCAGCCAAACATTCACTGTCTAATATGCTTTAAATGCTCTCAGCCTCGGTTTCCATGGTAACTCCAATGTTTGGGCAGATTCTTGAGTCAGGAGCTGTGAGGTCATATTTTCAGGTAAAAAAGACATTCTGCATGAAAGCTGCTGCCTGGATTCTGGTGCGTTCGGTGTTACTAAATCAAAACTACATGGACTCAGCATGAACCTTCTTCTTTTGGGGCTTTTAAGGACGTATTTCTTTTCCAGGAGGGAACAATTTTACAGCACAGAACTGCAGCCATTTTAAAATACAACAAATGGAGGCAAACGTTGAAATGCACTGAGGATTTCTTCTGATTTATTAAGAGGGGAAAAGTTTCATGCAGGCAGTTAAATATTTCAAGTTTCTGTGCAGAGTAAACACAACATGCAGTTTAAAATGATTCTATTTTTAAAACAAGTTATCAAAACCAAACCCTGTTAACAAACCACCATAACATCAGAACTGCTGGTAAACATGGCAGAGGCAGTATAATGATGTGGGAAGAATCAGATCCACATCTGAATGTGTCAGAAAAACAACGAAATGACGTTTCTGGAGTGGCCTAGTCAAAGTATGGACTCCAATCTGAATGAGATGCTTTAATATAACCTGAAATTGTTTTTTTATGGTAGAAAACTTGAAGTCAGAGTGGAATAAATCGTTGCTAATCCTAATCCATGAATCTTTCGAATGTCATCATTCGATCTTTATCCGATTGAAACAGTTCAGTGGGACAACAGAGGCAAACAGAAGGGCACCTGGAGGGGGGCAAATAGTTTATTCATGAATGTAAAATGATGTAAATCCATAACAGATTCAAACATGTGCAGCCAGATGTCTATCCAAGGTCCAGATAAATCTGACGGCTCGTTATGAATGAATGTATGGCTGCTCTGTGGTCATAAAGTAACTGAGCCTCCAACACCACCAGCTGCAGCAGTTTGGTTCTCTTGAAGCCAGAAGGCTGCAGAGGTCACCTCACACAGCCGTCCAGTAGCTGCCACTCATCCATGTGAAGACAGAGGAAATGTTGGCACCGATTTCTGGGCTGTTTGATGTTTTCTGGCAACAAAAGGGAAGAAACATGGAGTGTCTGCCGCTACGCAGCCGTTACTCATCCAGCTGCAGTTCAACAGTTCAGGTCACCCAGATTTATTCCCCCTGTATCCATAGAAAGGAGTCCTCTGACACTCAGCAGAGGATGGAAGGTGGAGGCAACAGCAGGGAGGTCAACAAGCTGCTGAGAGGAAAATAAATGATATTGTAGAAATGAGGGGACCGAGGAGCAGGAGATGAAAGGGGCTGCATGTTATCTCCAGCTGTGGGGGGAAATGAGATCCAGATGTGCTGCCGATAACACAGGCTTTCAACTCTTACATGTCTAAATTTGGTTCAAAAATGCTCCATTTGGAAGCAATTCTGGTTTAATTTGCTGTTACACCTTTATTTAAACCTGAGGCGCTGGGCTGCAGACGTTCCTGCTGCGGTCGCATTAATGCAGCCGATGGTCCGGCTGGAACCTGCAGCCACTCGGCTCCATGCATCCAGCTCCAGAAACCGGCCCACAACGGATCACAGGAGCCGTGTTTGTGGTTTGTATTAAACTTTGGCTCACAGAAGGATAATTGCAGCTTTTTGATGGATTTCTGGGAAATCTTTTCCAAACCTTCCAGTTTGTAATCGTGAGCTCAAGTTTATTTTGAGTTCAGGTTTATCTGTCATGACCAGAAAATACTAGATGCACTGAAGACTTTTACTCTGAAAAAACAATGTCACAAATATGCAAATTACAGAAATAAAAGCTGATGGTGTAAAGCAGTCAGACTGTTAGAGGCTCGTCGGTGTCCCGGTTCCTAAATCCAACCTGTGACGTTTGAATAAAAACAGAATGAATGTTAAACTTTACCAGCTTTTCTGAAATTAAAAAGAAGTGAGACTGAATGAACATTTGTTCTTCTGAGTGAAGAACAAATATATATTACTGAGTATTTTTTAAATTTGAATCAAAACATAAATATTTAATAAAATTAACCTTCTTTGATGAAAAGCACATCAAATATATTCAAAAGAAAATACATCTTGGAAATTGGAACTAAATATTTGGTTTCAAAATAAATATTTCACTTCATACTAAGTGCTTAACTGCAAAATAAATATTTAGTCTGAGGTTAAATATTTAGCCTCAGACATTTTGTTCCTCACTAAATATTTAACTGGCTGCAGAGAATCAAACTGATCCTCCAGTTGAAGCGTTTTTATCAGAGCTAGTTCAGTGTTTTTAAAATAAACGGTTGAATCTTTTGTCTTCCAGCCAAGTGGTGCCGTACGGATTCGGGTCGGTGCGCCTCCGGAGGGAGCTGCAGCGCTGCTTCTGCAGCGACTCGCAGGACACAGAGTGTTTCAGCTTCTGCTCTGAGCACACACACACACTGTGAGTACACACACACACACACACGCACGCACACCCCCCCACACACACACTGTGAGTACACCCCCACACACACACGCGCACACACCCATGCATGTTTCCTTGAACATAAAAACAGAGGCAATGAGCTCCAGGGCCTGGTGGGGACCCAGTGGGGACCAGGTCGGGACCCGGTCGGGGCCCGGTGGGGACCAGGTCTGGACCCAGTCGGGGCCCGGTGGGGACCCAGGGGGACCCGGTCGGGGCCTGGTTGGGGCCTTTAGCAGCTCTACCAACACTTTGGTTTGCATTGTTGTAAATATTATTGCCAACATGGTTCACAGCTTTTCACTTACTTTCATTTCTTTCCAAGTAATTTTAAAATGTCTTTCTTAATACCTAAAATGTTCAATGCACTGGATCTGTCAAGGTTATTAGTGGAGCATATTTCAGCAGTTCAAACTGCTTTACATCATAAAACACAAAAATAACGTTCTGAAAACAACATGCAGTCACCAGTTGAGAAACTAGCAGCAAATGTAACATTTTGCAATCTTCAAAATCATTCAATTTCTTTATAAAAAAAACCTGTTTTCAGATTTATAAAGTTTTATTCTGTCCCGTCTTTATAAGAGAATTATTCAGATTTATTGGCTTCATAACGATCCTACATTTAAATTAAACCAAGGAAGAACTTAGAGTCTCTTTTTCCTGCAGGGAGGCGAACGCTGTTGAGAAGAGGAAGACTGAGAAGATGAAGAGCTACAGAACTGCATTGTGGGAAAAAAGAAGCCGACACGCCCTCAAGCACCAGACCTGAGACAGAGGCGCTTCGCCGCCAACACCAGCTCTTCAGAACCAAAGTCCTTAAAGTATCTAAAGCAACTCATATTGGACCCTTTAGTACGTGACGGCGGTCCGGTCGTGTACAGTGACGTTTTTTGTTAATGTGATGATGATGATGTTTGAAGCGGAGCTTTGAACACTGACAGGCTTTGGCTCACAAAATGTAGAATATGTGACCTTTGTGTTGACGCCAATCCGGTTTTTAACTGTTAGAAAACCTGGAACCTGAGGATCCAGAGAGTCTTTACAGTTTCCACAGTAAAAAGTCCACAGCTGTTTATGTTTTGTCACATTACAACCATGAACTTCACTATATGTTTTGGTTATTTTATGTGACAAGGTCCTTCACCTAAACAGACTGAGCCTAGAGGTTCCTGGTGTCTCTGGAGGAGCTGCAGAGATCCACAGCTCAGGTTGTAAAGCAAATGTTAGCTGCAGACCACAAATCTGGAAAAAAGTAGAAAAATGTTGAAAGAAAATTGTAAAAAATCTCTTTTGGAGTTTATGACAAACCAGCAAACAGAGCTCCAGTTAGTCACTATAACTGCTGAGTTAGAATGGCCTAGTCAAAGTACAATTGAAAATCTGTGACAAAACTTTAATCTTATTTAACTCAAGCTATTTTTCTGGGATGTTCGGGTTTAGGAGGTTGAATTCATCCTTGCCGTATTTTGTACATTTTATTCCTAAATAATTTTCCTTCCACTTCATAGTTATGCACAACTTGATGTTGATCCCAATGAAACTCTTTTTAGTTTGCGGTTGTTATGTCACAAAATGTAACAATGTTTGAAGAGCAAAAACACTTTTTAATCTTACTGCAGCATGTTTGGTGCAGAAAAAGGAACAAAAATCAGACAAATGGGAAATTTCTGTCCTCAGTGACACAAGATAAGTGTGAACAAGTGGAAAACCAATCAATACCTGCTTTCACTTTAATTATCCCTGTAGCTTTTGCACCCTTTCCATCAGACTTTTTCCTTCCACTAAACTTTCTGTGTTGACACAACGCTCTGTGAACAACCAGGTTCTTGCTTGGTGTTGCAGATGCTGCCCTTGAAATGAAATCTGGCAGCTTTTAAAGACATAACAGCAGCGCTTCATGATCAACAACATTTTGTCCAGTTCAGTTTTTTAACAGAAAAATGCCTCTGCATTTGTTTCTCTTACTGCAACATGCCATGATCAGCAACAGGAAAAAAACAATCATTTAGGGTCGGAAGTGAAAAATACGGTGTGGAAAAAGTGTAATTCAGTATTTTTTGCAGTTTTTTGAAGCTTTTCTTTGGATTCTGGCTTCTTCTCAGTTTCAGACGAGTCGTTGTTATTTGCTACTCTTCTGAAAATAATTTTCCTCTCCAACTTGGTTTGCAGTGTTTGACTCTGTAAGATGTGAATTAAGCTCCTTCATGCTGGGCTCAACAGCTCTGCTCTGAACCTCCATTTTAACAAGCATTCAGAAAAGCAGCTTCTATTTCAGCTTCAACCTGACGGGATTATAAATGACACATAAACTCCGCTTGTTGGAAGATTACTGGTACGATAATCGGGAAAAGTACTGTGAGGATTTCACCTGCTGTCAGAGTTGCAGACTCATCATGTGAATATGAATAATAATAATAATGATAATAATAATATATCTGTCTGTAAAGAAATGTTTTTGCTGCTTCGCATAACGTTTTGTGTATTTTCCATGAATGCATGCATCAAAGCAGCAGCAACAGCTGTTTGCTGTTTCTCTGTGTTTATATCTGCACCTTTGCTTCTTCCTCCGACATGTTAAAGTATCGCTGAAGAATAATGCACACAGATGGTAGAGTGTAAAATAAAGTATTTATTTCATGTCTAACCCTAAAATCCTCTCCATCTCTTCAATGTGGTGAAATGTTGTGACCAAAAAAACCAAAACAGTCATTATAAATGTGTTCAAATCCAGTTAATCTCACATTCATGTTTTTGGACTAGGGGAGGAAGTCGGAGTACCCGGAGAGAACCCAGCATGCACAGGGAGAACATGGAGACTCCATGCAGCCCTGAAATTCAATT
Source organism: Phalloptychus januarius (assembly GCA_902982915.1). NCBI lineage: Eukaryota > Metazoa > Chordata > Actinopteri > Cyprinodontiformes > Poeciliidae > Phalloptychus > Phalloptychus januarius. Next base: position 16,886,777 of record CADWAE010000459.1, read on the forward strand.
CCTGTTTACCCATTTTTGGGGCAAAGTTAAAGACATTTGACCACAAGGGGGCAGAATAACTTTATGTTCTTCTGTTAAAATGCCCTAAAGTCAGTCCTGACGAGTTGCTGGTTCTGCTAACTAAAGTTAGTTGCATTAATGTTAAAGCATTACAACAACATGCTACTTGGCAGAAGCTAAAGTGCTCACTTTAACCATGTTGATGCCCACCGTGATTGCTTTATGTCAACAGACTCACAGTCCATATGGACATAAAAAAAGAACAATGACATGATGCACAACAATACAGACAAAAAAACCTGAAGCTGATGGTGCAGACGGAGAAACCTCAGAAACTCAGAATGCTCTTTATCTACCTGCCCTTTGCAGTGCAGCTTGATTCTACACAGGTTTTCAATAATAACTGAGAACCAGCTGCAGTGGTACAAAAAGTGCAACATGATTTATACAAAACACAAACACATGGAAACTTTGCTAAGTTTTCTGTTCAGTCTGACATTTTCCTGAAAAACTCCAAATATGCTCATTTGCTTTTATAAGTGGCTGATTGTGTCAAAAGAGTTGCTCTTTTGACACAATCACTCCGTAGCCAATCATATCTGACAACCTTTTGACCTGGAGTTTTCTGCCTGACTCAGCATGCTTGGAAATCCAGAGCAGTAGGTCCTAAAAAGAGCCTGGTGCCACATAGCTGTTACCAGTTAAAAGCCTCTTAACCACATGTAGTCAAGCAGGCGCTAGTCAAAGAGGGGCATTGGTTTCAAACAACCAGTATTTGGATCCAAGTCCAATTTTGCCTGCCAGGTTGCCAGCTTTATGAGTATAACCAGGAATTAAGTCATTTTTTACTCCCAAGAAAAAGATGCCTGACAGAGCAACAAAAAACATCTTAGCAATTCTTTAAATTTGTCAAATTCTTAAACACATCGACTAACAACAAGTTTCCCGCAGCAGCTACATCTGCATCCTGACTTAAAAAGTTACAGAAATTTGAAGCGTACCATCTACATTCAGTCATTTCTTTCTAGCATGAAGTTTCCTGAAGTATTTAAGATCTAAGAAAACACTGTCATCAGTCTTTAAGTAGACTGTGCTCAGTTGTAATAATCCCTTCTAACAGCATGGCTGCTGGGTTCATATTGTATAATTGTGTTGATAGATGGAGAAGGAGGCTCCAGATGTGTGATCTCTGCAGATGTGGTGGATGTTTGGATCCACTCTAAGGCTCGGCAGACGCTTTAATGACGGATCAGATTCATTCACAAGGAAACTTCTGTCATCATCAGTGAAAATTACAAATCGCCTCCATCAACATGCCAACACCTCGGAAACAATGGAGCCGATCAGTTAGGAAAACAGATGATCGAGATGTTTACTGCTGAAACTGACGGTGACTAGTTTAGGCATAATGCTGCCACCTGGCGGACAATCTGGATCACAGCAGGAGGAACTGAACTAACTTTCAAACGAAACGTGATTTGAGTTTGTGATCAGGCCTTTAATTTTCCAGATATGTTTTATTTATTCTAAAGAGATTTTAAAACATCACCTTCTCTTGAACAAGGCAGTGATTATAAAACTGAACCACAGTTCTGATTTAACTTTAGGAAGGACTGGATGATCCAGGTGAAATCCATGTTTGGCTGCCTGACATTTCAATTATCACCACCTGGTGAACCAAATGCAGAACTACACCAGCATCTGTGGCACCAGTCAAACTAGTTTTGATGTGTTCTGAAGTTATGAGGATGTGATGAGCTTAAATCCTCGCAGACTTGATGCTTCTTCTCCTCGGATATGTCTTTGACAGATGACAGTGGAAAGATTCTTCAGATCGATGTAAAGGTGGGAAACATCCCGGTGAGTCCTTCATCCACTGGACTGGATCACAAAGGACCAGCTGCAGTTATTAAGGGATAAATTATATTATTAAGCTATTCTAGTGTTAAAATCTCATGCAGAAACTAAATATTGATGTTTTCATCCTGTAAAATGTATAACTATATGTTTTTAAATCGATGCCCTTTCAGACAGATAGAAAAAATGAATCAAAAGAAAATCTGAATCTGTGCAAAAACTTTCTGTTGCTTTGAAAATGTAAAAAACTTTAAACATTGAATCATTTTATTGGATTTTCAGAGCCTGAATGTGTGAACAGATGTACCAAATATTCCCTTAGTGCCTCTGTCCAGGACAGATGTAGATTAACTTTAACTGTTCCTGATCAATACAGACAAATATTTTGAAAGGTTTTCTATATTTAACTTGCGTAGCTTAAGAAAATCAGATCAGTGCTGCACAATGTAGCTACTGAATGCAAAAATATAATCAATAAAGACATTTTTCAAATTATAGATGATCCGATTCTGTAGAATATATTTAGGACAAAAGTAGTTTAGATGCAAAATATAAATAACTGGCCTAATAAGTATAAAGTATATTTGTGAGCCTCTTATAAATAATTATTCCAACCTGATATAGTCTCTCTTTGTGTGAGATGTGATTTTTTCTCGTGTTTTTTATCACTCAGAGCCCCCGTGGTGGCTGCAGCCTCAAGCAGCTGTTCACTCATGTCTTATGTTCTTCTTCTTTGGATGAGCTGCACTGGAATGAATTGTGTTTCACTTCTATGCAGTGACAATAAAGGCTGATTCTGACTAAAGATCCTTAAGATCAACAAAACTTGTGCAAGAGTCAAACCAACCAGCTGTTTACGCCAGTGTGGTTTTAAAGTTTATACCATTTACAGATAAAGTGATTTCTTTAAAAACCAGCCTTAGATCTACTGAAGTCATTTAGTATAACCAATCAGGACAGATGTTGGCCTGATGTTGAGGCAGACTGAGTGGAGATGGTGCAGAATGGCTCCTACAGGTGCAGACAGGGTTAAAACATTCCAGAAGAGCACAGGTGTTCTCCAGGTGAGCGGGAGCAAAGCGTGTGTGTGAACTCTGAACCTGGCAGCAGATCAACACGCGGTTTGACCGGCTGCCAAGCAGCAGAGAACTAAGTCTGACAGTAGGAAGGATTTTACTGAGACTCTCTGCTCAGAATGACGCTCAACTCTGTTCAACTTCTATTTCTGGGTTCAGTGACTTCAAATATGTAAGGCATGTTTTATTTGTTTGCCACCAACACACAGTAGCAAAAAATGACAAATGGGGTCAAATGCATTTCTTCTGCCTTTCTGTTTGTTGATATGGAGAATCATAACCACCTTGTTGTGGTGGAATAAGTAGAATGATTTAAATCTGTAGTTGATCCAGAGTCTGGAACAATTATTTAGAATTTTGTTTCTACATTATATACAGAGAAGATGTGGCTGAATCCTCTGAATGTCCTAACATGTTGCCTCCAAGTCTTAAATAAACCCAAAGCAAAATAGAATCTGATTAAAAACTTAACATTTCCAGTAATTCATTAAAATGATTATATAAAAGTCGTAGTTCTAATTTAAATGCTATGAGGAAGTTCAGACTTAAAGAACCGTGACAAGATGAAAATAATTTACTGATAATCAGCAGAGATAAGAAAACAGTTTTTCATGACTTGTGAAACAAAAGAACTGGTTTGACAGATTCATTTAAAGACGCACGACATGCAGGGATCATTTACTTCTGCACTTTTGTTACCTGGACTGTTGAATAACCGGGAAACTCCATCATGATCAGTTTCACTAAATAAATACGCCACAAAGATCAAACAACTAAACTAAAAGATTTCAGGATCTCTCACCTGTTGAAGGCATTTGCAGAAATATTTCATTTCATTCATGTTCAGCTTAACAAAGAAAACCTAAAGGGAAACAGTTTAAAAATGAACTAGATGCATAAATTTAATTTAGTTTCTAACTAACTGCTTTGATGGCAGTGAAGTGACTGGTTTTGCAGCAGACAGACGTTAAATAGACAGAAAACCCTGTTTTTTATATTTGCTGTACTTCATACTGTATGAACTTCATACACATCAGTCACATCAGTTATGTTTTAGTATAGCTTCTTCAACATACAATAAGAAAAAACAGAATAAATAGAAAATAACAGTAATGTTTAAGCTTTGTCCATTTAAAGATTTAACATTATAAAAATCAAAGCAAATACAGCAGAAACATATTTTTCAAATAAGTGGAATAAGTGAACATCAGTTCTGAACATGAGACACTTTCTAAATAATAAATGATTGCATCTTTTTGCAATAATAGACTGAAAATCCCAGATTTGCTCATAAGTTCAGCTTCATTTTGGTTCAAATTCACAAAAAATGGACCAAATATTCTGACTGTATTAGACTCAAAATTAACTTTTATCCATCCATCATCCATCCATCCATCCATCCCTTCATCCCTCCATCCCTTCATCCATCCATCCATCCATCCTCCATCCATCCATCCATCCATCCCTCCATCCATCCATCCATCCATCCATCCATCCATCCATCCATCCATCCATCCATCCATCCATCCATCCATCCATCCATCCATCCTTTCCAGTCTCTATATTTGACTAACTTGTACTGATTTAACATTAATGGCTGAGCTGGTTTCAAACACACAGAAACACTTGACTGTTTGTGAATCAGCAGTTTCATAAGTTCCTCTTTTATATTCTTCATAAAGTACAAGTTAGGTGTGAAGACGCATCTGAATGTCGTCTTGACAACCTGTTGTCTGTTATATTGAAGGTCAGTGCAGTGACAGAAATGGACTCTGCTGGACAAGAACTTCAAGCTGAAGCTCGACCCAAAATTCTGGTGGAGCGTAAAACATCAATGGATAAATATGCAGAATTTAAGAAGCAAGGGTGAGTCTGTTCAAGTTTATACTTGTCAGTTTATGAAACTTTAAATGTTATATTGAAAAAACTTAAAAGAAAAGACGGATAGAAAGAAAAAACAAATTAGTCTAAGGAAGAATTTGGGAGATAATCCTGATGGATCAGTTTTATTTAAACAGCCAGAAATGTGCAAGATTTTAAACATTGTTAGTTTTCACTGTGTGGGTTTCTTAAGACCAAACTGAGCTGAATTTACTGCTTGACTTGCACCTTTCAGAAACTACAAGAGCACTTACAGCTTTTCAAACAGGATTTTTGAAATGCATTATGTTGTAATCTGCAATTCAGCAAGTTGTTGATCATTTGTAACGCAAATTGACTTGTGCAGAAATGTCTGAACATCATGTGGTTTTCTGTTTTGCTAAAGTTCTCAGCAAGAATCCAAAATGGATGCTGCTAAACCACAACCTAAAGCTGTGGTTTAGGTTGTGGACTCAAGAGTTTGCTATCAATGGACAGAGACATGAACTACAAGCAAACAGAGTAAGTTTCCTTTTACTCCATTACTTCATGTTTTACAATGAAAACAAGGGAAAGAAAATGTATCGTTATATTTTCAAGTTCCTGAATTGTAACACCGGAACAGCTTGTCTACAAAAGGAAATCAAATAATTTCAGGAGAGACTAGAGAAATATCAAACTAAGAAAAAATCCTTAGCACAAAGTGTAACGCTGCCGACAGAAGAGATGCTGATCTGGCAAATGTGCCAAAGAAAATCAGGTGCTGCACAATATTACATAAAGATCACTGGATTAAATTCCCTGCCCTCATGAACATGAGGAAGTAGATCTGGAAATGTTAGTTTCAACCAGAGTTTTTCTTTGATTATTTTCTTTATATTCCATTTCCCCTCTGTCTGTGTGAACTTCAGCGTCTAACATCGGCTCAGAGGTTCGTGACAGTCCAGCCATTCCTTCCTGGCGCCTGCAAATCCAGTTTCACCAGGAAGCGTTTCACAAGTTTCACTCGACACGAAATGTTTCAGTCACAAACAACAGTCAGAGACTGTAGGAAAACAATGTTCAAAGACAGGCCCAGGTTGTAAATGCGTGACAGCAGGCTGATGCCGTTCCTTGTTTCTGTCTAGTCAGCAGTTGCAGGAATGTTGTCCGTCTGCATTGGCATGTATGGCGTGTCAGAAACGTTCTGCTGTCTTCATAACAAATCATTTACACTCCTGCACATTGAAATGATCAAAGTTTCACACCTTCATGATCTTTCCTTTGTCTTCTGCACAAATGGTAAACCCAGTTAACACGCACATTAAGATGGGAAGTCCAAACATCTTCAGGATTCTCTTGAACTGGATAAAACATGCAGAGCTGTTAAAAAATGTGTTCCCCCTTTCACATACACACAGGTGTCACACTCAATTGTTTCAGATCGTCTAGCTAGTTTGACACAGGCTAATAAAATATGTAGATTTCATAGGATTATTTTATTTATCTGCTGGTGGGGATCCGAGGGTTTTGACTGAGCTGCTGTTGCTACGATGCAGCTCATCACCATCAGTGTGAATAAATGGCTGGATGTAAAGAAATGTAAAGAATGTAATGTAAAGAAACATGAATTCTTTGGACTAAATAAGTGTTTTTAAAATGCAGACCATTTTTTTAACCTTGGAACAATGTGTAATGTTTCTGCAGCATCAACCTGCCCTGCTCTGAGATGCTCGCTGATCAATCTGTCCCTGCGCAGCAAAAAAATCTGGATTCCATATTTGAGGTGAGAACATTTTACATTAATGTGACAAAAATCATCTGGCAGGGATGGAAATGCATCATGTTGATGTGTTTAGCATCATGTTGTTTTTATGAACCTAAATTGTCCAAACTTTGGTTTTAATCTGTGATTTAAAACAGAACACTTTCTCCTGAACAAGGCAGTAATTATAAAACTGGCACCAGAAAACTTTGAGTTGAATATTTCTCTAAAATCTAAAGATTATAAGAAAATAAAAACAATGAGCTTATCACCAATATAATCACAAGTTTATGATTTTTCCATTCACATAACAACTGGTTGGTCTAAACGGCACCATAACCAGAGTCTGTCACTTTCCATGTTTACTTTCCTGCCATTTCATATTTTATTTAAAAATAGGCAAGACCCATCTACAGAAAATGTCTCACAAATTACCTACTTAAACAATATACGGACAGGATAAAACTGGAATTTAAACAAATAGCAACTCTTACCCACAAGCACCAAATGTTCGGCTTACAGCAATTTTGAGACATTTACGCTTCATGACAAACATGGTGTTTATGAGCAGAAAGTGGTTATTAATGAGGTCGAACCCAAAATACTGCCTTAGTTTAGATGGAACAAGTTTAGATGTAACACCAAATAAAAATTTAGACTGTAGTTCTGCTCTTTAATAACAGCCTAGAAGGAAATATTCCCAATATTTGTGCAGTGACTGAGGTACAGAGTGAGAAAGATGACAAACAGGAACTTCTGATAAAACAGAAGGAAGCTTTAGGATTAGTTGTTTCCACGAAACCAACAAAATGTTTTAATATAATTGCAGTTAGAATCATATTGGTAAAAGTAATGATGTTTCTTTCTGCAGATCGGATCATCAAGGAGAGCAGAGGGTAAAACCCGATCTTTGGAAGTGTAAGTTTTGCAAAACAGTTTGTGATTTAATCTTATTTAAACACTGGGATTTATTAATAAGCGTTAGCAGTGTTGTTTAGCATAATAGATAGTTAACGCTAAAAAGAACAGAACTGTTTCTTCATGAAGTAATTTTCTTTTTTCATGTGAAACATGTGAAAAAAAGGTTTCACATGGATGATTTCCCAAATGTACAACAGGTGTTGCTAAGTAGTGTAATGTTCACATGTGAATCTAATTCCCACATCACATGTTGCATGGTTTCTTCAAGTGAAACAAATGAGTAAATGTTCCATATCTGGGCATTCTTACGTTACTGAGCAATAAATTCAGTAAGAAATAAACCCAGATGAGTCATTAACAGTTTCTGTTCTGTTGTTTCCCTCCATCAGATTTCTGTGAACTTGAACTAGACACAAACTCAGTGAACAAACACCTGAAGCTGAACAACCTGAACAACAATCAAAGTTAAAGTGAAGCAGCCGTTTTCAGATCATCCAGAAAGATTCGACTTCTGCTGTGTGGAAATTATAATTATATTATTATATAAAGTGACTCGGAGCCTTTGTGTGACGTTTGGAGGCTACATGGAGTTCCTGTTGCTGCGCTTCATGGTGATGAGCAGAGCTGCTACTGGGAAGTGGAGTGGAAAGAGGAAAGGAAAGAGGAACGACTGCAAGATTGGAGAAAATGAACTTTCCTGGAGACTGAAACAGTGGAACAGTCAGATATTCCTCCCGTCCTCAGGGAGTCGCGGTGCATGTGGACTGTTCGGCTGGCATCCTGTCCTTCTGCAGGGTCTCATCCGATGCACATCTCTACACCTTCAACACCACCTTCACTGAACCGCTGTGGGTTCAGCTCACATGACTCCTCAGTGTCTCGATAGTAAACATGACGGATATCTGACAAAACCTCAGTGTGCAGTTCGTAATCTTTAACAAATAAGTAGGACTAGAATAAAAAAGCGCTGAACAAGTCCAGGGGGGGATGCTGTTGGCTGTGGGCTAATCTAAACATTTAGTTTGAAGCTAAGTATTTAAGTAGGAAACTAAATATGTTGCTCCAAACTAAATATTTAGCTATCAAGTAAAGGAATGGAGATAAAAAATTTAGCTTAATATTTAATGAATAAGCTAAATTTAGGTTAAAAACTAAATATTTTGTTATCAAGCAATTGAGTGCAGCTAAATATTTGGTGGACAGATTTTTTTCATCTAACTAGTGTAATAACCACACTTACCAGCTACTAGATGATAAAAGTGGAATTAACTCATTTTCTCTAAATGAGTCTGTTGTTTAAAAGGTTCTTTTCATGGATTTGGAAAATAATATGTTTTGTTTTTATGCATGATGAAGAAAGGAAACATAAAAAGATGGGAGGAGTATTTTATATAATGCATATACTTAAATACATTTCTTCTCCATGATGAACGTCTTCAAACTATTTTGCATGTTTATGGAACATTAGACAGTGTGTGTCCAACCTGAAGAGCATTAGGCCGTTACTCTTCAGAGATAAACAGGTTCAACAAACTGTTTGTGAATTTCATGCTCTCAAGATTTTTCCCCTCTGAGTCTTTAATGTGCTTTTGAAACTAAATCTGTGTCCGATCAACATTTTCCTGCGCCTTTGACCACATTCAAAACACATGTTTTCTATTATAATATTGCAGTCTGTTTTCAATTTATATGTGTTTTTTCTATTCCTTGATGTTGAAATCCCTTCCAAGCTTGTTTTTATTGCTTCTCACAAGATGATCATTATCTTGTATTGATCTGTTTGCGTACATGCAATGAAAATAAATCCACTTTATAAGGATTTATTCACTTAGATAAAAAAAACACAAATAATCTGAATTGATTTGACATTTTCAGTCTACGATGGGGCAACTGTAGTTTTTATTCAGACAGCAGCAGGTTTGTTTGGTTATTTTTTCCCTTAATAATTGTAATAATTGTTTCAAAGCATCTTTTTGTATTTGCTCATGTTATCTTTATTTGATATTAAAATTTATTTGTTCTGAAACACGTAGGTGTGGCCAAAAACACTGAAGATAATTATAAAGTTTCGAAACTGTGTGATGAAACGGTGGATGTAAAAACTTCTTAAAGTTGATCATATTTTTATGGAATTACTACTTACAAGTCAGAAAGAAGGCAGTTCCAAAAAGAAAGAAGAAGAATTGATAACGTTATTGGTATTGTTATTGAAGTAAAAGTTAAATTAAGAGAAGTGTGCATTGGGGTTGCCTTCCCCAGATAAAAGAATAAAAGCTGACTAATTAACTATTATATTAACGTCACAAATGTGTTCTGTGAAACTGAATTTCTGTTTAAGATCCTAGAGTAACTCAAAGATAAAGGGAAATATTTTAAATTATTCCAAAGGAGAGTCTCCAATTAAGTGGCAAAACTGAAAAACCTTTGGCGACCCCTGCTGGACTACTTGCTCAGTGCATTCAATTAGGCATAATTTCTAGCAACTCATATTGATGTGCTGCAGTATCAGCAGCACATCAGATGTATCAGATGTAATAAATAAGATGTAATAAGATTTATTACATCTTATTTAATTCCCTTTCTCCATCCCAATAATAATAATAATAATAATAATAATAGTGAAATTAAGCTATTTTTTGAAAAATACAAACTTAAAGAGAATTTAGTATATTAATGCGAAGTTATTTTTTCCTCCATACTCCAGCCAGTAGGCGGCGGTAATACACCTTCACAGTTGCCCTGCCAACCGCCATAAAAAGGAACTTGTATTTCCGGTTTCCTGAGGCGCGCGACGTAAACAGACTGCATGCGGCGGGAATGTGGATGTGTTTTCCCTGAAGTTCTTCCCCGGTTTTCCAGCCGGAACATGATCCCTGCCGCCGCCTCTCGGTGGACGCGGAAGGAAAGCAGGCCGGTGTTCAACGTCATGTGGAAGTGCGTCGTGTCCGGGTGTCCGAGCCGCATGGGGAGCGTGAACCGGAGCGTGAAGCGAGGACCGAAACGGTTCTTCAGGTTCCCCACGTCTCCGGACCGAGTCAAGGTACGGCGGAGGCTGCGGGAAGTAGTCCAAGCCCTGAAGCAGCTACTGTTGTCCCAGTTTGGTTCAGTATATTTCCTGGGTTTTAAAAAGTCTAATGACACAGTAGGAAGTGAGGGAACATCGTCATTTCCCAGATTTATTCCCTCTCTGTCTGGAAGTGTGTCCTTCTTTCTTCTCCTTTCCTTCATCCTCGCATGTTTCCTTCTGCCCTTCCTTCATTTTGACCCTAATATATCTTCTATCGTTGTCTTTCTTTTTTTTTTTTTCTTTTTCTTTTTTCTTTTTTCCCTTCCCTTCTTAATTTTTCTGTGTCTTTCATCCTGTCCTACATTGTCCCCCTTCAATGTCTCCTTCATCTGTTTATTTTTGCATCCTTTTCCTTGTCATTTCCTATTTCCTTAACCTTCCTGCCTTCCTTTCCCTCCATTCTCCCTTTTCTCCTTCCTTCCTTATGTCCTTCTCTCCTCTCGTCTTTCCATGCTTCTCTCTTAGTTTGTGACCTTCCTAGTCTCTTCCCATCCTTTCCTGTTTCCTTGCCACCCTCCCTTTTTGTCTTTCTTTCCATCCTTTTTCCTTCCTTGGTTCCCTCCCTCATTATTTGTAACCTTCCCTCTGTTCTTTCCTTCTTTTATTCTTCTTTGTTTCATTGCTTTCTCTCAGTTTTCCTGGTTTTCCTTCTTGTTTCCTTCTATCTGTCCTACTTTGTGCCCTTCCTTTTTTTCCTTTCATCTTTATTGTGTCCTTCCCTCCTTTCTTTCCTTATGCATGTTTTTCTTTCATCCTTCTTTGTATTTCATCATATTTCTTTTCATTTGTCCTTGATTCTTTCTTCAAATATGTTTTGTCTCCTCTCATCCCTCCTTGCCTCCTAGGTATGGCTGGCGGCGTTGAGGGAAACCGATAAAGATCCGTCTGAGCAGCATTTCATCTGTGAGGATCACTTCCTGCCGGAGGATATTTCAGGAAATGATGTTCGGAGCGACGCCATTCCCATCATGCCTCCTTATCTGGACGGGCCACAGTTCCCGACCGGCGTCGACCCGTTACAGGAAGAGGAGCAGTGGGCGACCGGCTGGGGTGATCAAGAGGAGGAGGATGAAGATGAGGCAGCAGAGCAGGTCTGGATTCAGTTTCTACATCTTTCATTGGTTTTCAATGTGAGATAAAATCATGAAATCTGGTTTCTGCTCTCCAGAATCCAAACAGACCTGCTCCGAATCCACCAGAACCTGATGTGAAGAGGTACCACACGTCTCAGAAACCGGGTCAATTTGACCAAATTACATGGAAATAAACAATATTTGTTCCCTTTTCTCCAGTGAATTCTGTCCTCAGGATGAAACGACCGACTGGTTCATCAGAGAAGGTGAGTCACAACAAATTAGTTAATTATGAAATAAATGTTTATTTTCTAGTAATTATGAGATCAGTGTTTTCTAATGAATAATTATGGGATAAATATCTTTTTATTTATCCTGATAAATAAAAAGATATTTTATTTCTGGAAAATTTGCAAAGCAAATCCTGGATTTTTTTCCTTGTTTTTGTATATATATCTCAGCAATATATCAGCAGTAACATCTGCTCCCTTCCTCTCATCCTTCCTTGGTTCCCTGGTTTCTTTCTTTCATCCTTTCACCCTTGCCTTCATCCATCCTTCATTGCTTCCTCTAATCATCCTTGCTTCCTTTCTTCCATCCTGCATTGCGTTCATTCATCATGTTGAATAGTGAATATCAACCATTTAAAGTAAATATTGAACCAAGGTTTCATATCCATTACATTTTAGTATCAGACCAAGATAACTTGAAGTCTTTTTGTTTAATTCATGCTCCTGATAAAGTATTGAACCAGCCTGGCTCTGTTGGCACGGTAACGTCACAACGGTTCCGTCTCCAGGTACTCCTCTGACCCGGCTCACGCGGGGTTTCCTCCAGCTGCTCATGGCCGACCCAGACGCCTCGCTGGGCGTCAGAGAGGCGGCGGAGAAGCTCCAGACCCACACACACCGAGTCCAGAGCGTCGTGGACGTCCTGCAGGGCGTGGGCCTCATCCAGAGCGACTCAGATGAGCGGGTCCGGTGGATGTAAGTGGCTGGAATCGGTTCTGTTCAGAGAAAGTGTTCAGGTCAGGAAATCAGGAAAACATTCCTGATTAAAACCAGTTCAACTGGTACCACAGACTGGAAATGGTCCATCTGGTTCTGTCTGTCCTTCCATCCGTTTTTCTTTGTCTTTTCATCTTTAATTTAATTCTTTCATCTTTCCTTTGTTGTTTCCTTCCATCTGTCCTTCCTTTCTCCCTTCCTTCCATCTTTTCTTGCTCGTTTCCATCCAGTTCTGCTTCCTTTCTTGCTTCCTTCCATCATTGTTTCATCCTTCCTTCTTTCCTTTCTTCATCCATCTTTGCTTCCTTCTTTGTCTCCTTTTCTCCCGTTCTTCCTTCCATCTGTCCTGATGTCAGTAGAAACATCTGCAGCAAAATTCACAGAAAATATTAAATCAAACATTTTTTTAGCATGTTTCCTCCAAGCTCCTTGTTTTGTTTCCATATCCAAACTGAAATCTTTGAACCAGGATCTCTCCCTCTCCTTCCTTCTCTCTCTCTTTTTCTCTCTCTGTTCAGAGGAAGTAGTCCCATCTTCAGCTTCCTGTGGAGAGACACTTTGACCTTCCTGACGATGCTGCAGGGGCTGAAGGTCATGGAGGAGGAAGTGGACCGTCTCTTTAAAACCTGCGCTCAGCAGCTCTTCGACCTCACTGAGGATGAGGAGAACTCTTCATATCCTTGTGAGTCTGACTGAGGAGCTTCTGCGTCTAAATATCTTACAGATACGAAGCTGGTTTGGGGTTTAAGCAGCAGTTTGATCCTTTAAATCCACAATATAAACTTTAATTGAAAAACATTTATTTTAGTTGTAAAAACGAGACAATAAAAATATTGCTGGGTTTTTTAGTCAGGTTGTTTACAATGTATCTGGGAAGATGAAATGGGTTGAGTTGCTACAGCGCTAGCTAGTTCTGTCCAACCAGAACAGCATGCATAACAATAAAGTTCAGCCGTTTCATTTTGAACCGAAGCGCGTTGAAATAAAACACAATGAGGCGATGAGAGAGTTGGCAGAAAACGCTGGTGCTGCGAAGATTTCCAGTTTCTACCTCAAACTGTTTACGGTTAGCATCAGGATCAAAACATTTTCACAATTTTATTAGTGATGTTCATTTAGTTTTTTCAACATCTTTTCTTTCCAGTTTGTTTTGATTTAGCTTTAGCTCCTGCTAAGGCTGTTAGCCCTAGCTAACACAGTAAACATGGCTCACGCACAGCGGCCCATTAAAACGTCAATGAAGACGTACAATTTCTGAAGTATTTATGAGTTTTTACAAAAGCTCTTAGGCTAAGAACACAATTCCAACACATTTAGACCAACCGGTTTAATTAGTCGTGGTTCTTTTAAGAAGCGTTTTGAACTTTAACTTTCCTTCACGCTGGCCTACGTCCGCTGCGATGACATCAGTCGCCTTGGAGACCTGCAGCATCAGACGGTGATCGTCATCAGATCTCCTCCAGAAACGAAGCTGATCATTCCTCCTCCGGACGAGGTGACCAGATCCCAGGGGAGAGCAGCCGATCCCAGAGCGATGGATTCTTTCACCCTGGTTTTATCTGATAAGAAATGATGAAACTAGATTAAAGCTGATTGTTTATCTGGTTCCGGCGCTTCAGGATGGGATTCGAATGCAGCTGAAGTCTGAGAACGGTCCCATCGTGGCACTGACCTGTGACATGGGAACTTTGACCTCTGACCTCACAAACGGCAGCGTGGCCTTCTCAGCGCTGGAGAGTCGCGTCAGGGCGTGTACGAATGATGAAGGTACCTGGAACAGAATAATGTGGAATATTTCTTTGGGTGGATTTTAAATATTGCTTAATATTTAAAATCCATTAAATAATACGGATTACTTAATGGATTACTTAAGCGACACAGATGTACATGTTACATTAAGTAACATCTCTGTTGCTTTAATTTATCCTAAATTTGAAGGATAAACTCGTTATCGCTGCTAAATTATTTTCCGAAATAAGTAATTTAAACATTTGAAGTTTATTGAGTAAGGGCACTAAAACGGTCCTTAAATCACTTATTGGTACTTTTTGCTGGAAAATTACCATATTTTCCGGACTATAAAGTGCACTTTACTATAAGCTGCATCTACAAAGTTTTTGTTTTTTTAAATCTAGAAACGTACATATATAAGCCTCACCGGGCTATAAGCTGCTGGTCTTCCATAAGGAAGTTCTTTCTTCTTTGATTTCCAATTTTGACTTCCAATGATTCACTTCATGCTAAAGAGCCTCCACTGGTGGTTGAAGAAAAAAATCGACAGAAAAACTTCACCAGGCTATAAGCCGCATGGTTCAAAGCGTCAGAAAAAAGGCTTATAGTGCAAAAAATAAGGTACCTTAAAAATTGCACTTTTTCCTGCACATTCCATGAAATTTTCCATTAATATTTTTTCGGTTGCGCTTGTGCCACTGCCTGTCAAAAGCAACCCAGATGATTTTTCCTTGGTGTTCAGGTAAGGAGATTCTGATGTTGTCTCTGGTTCAGCAGTGGATTGGGACGTTTGTGCTCAGAAACATCTGCGTGTTTTCATCTTTGAAACTCCAATTCCATCTTCATTTTACGCTTTTTGAATCTCGCCTAAGGACTTGAATGGCTTTACTTAGCAATTCTCTCAAGTCTGCGGTTATTCCTGCTGTTGTTACATTTTTTTTCCTATTGCTAAGCAGTTCTTCCTTCCACTTAACTTTCCATGCGTATTTCTGGGTCAGCATGTAGGTAAGCAGGGTTCTTCATGATCTAGCCCTTGATTTTGCCAAAACATAGCATTGTGGTTTTGAAAACATTTTTCTTATTGGAATCATTTAATGATTTTGTAAGCCAAAACAAATCCACAAAACGAGAAACGCCTAAAATATGTTTTATAATAAAATGAGTGAAATAAATTAACTTTTCAATGTTACATTGATTTAATGAGATGTTTTTATTACACTGATAAATACTCAGCTACTGACTGAAGCCATTTGCTCTAAATTGGTTGATTTCTCTATTATTCTTCTGTCTGACGTTCTTTAAATCCTGAAAACTGATTAAATGTTTGCCTTTTATCCAACTGCCACTAGTGGTGAGCAAGAAGATGAAGATCTAGGAGGAGGATGGAGATTTTCTCAGCAGGTAAAGGGAGAAATTATTGTTTTATGGAGAGATATGTATGTATAAGCAGAAATGTCGGTTTATTTAATCTTTTATTCTTTTTCTGTAGGATGGAAACCCAACGATGCGTCAAACTGAAGGAACTCTGAGACTCAAGAGGAAAACCTCTGAATGTTCGGTGTTGGGGGATTTTACCTTCACAACTGACTGGAAATTCAAACCTGGATCAGTTTCTGCTTGAACGTTGATAGAGGGAAAAAACGGGAACCACAGCGCCCTCTATTGGCTGAACCACAAGCCGGTGTCTTCCTGTTCATCTCAGCCACCTCAACTTGTCCGTTCAACAATTTAAACGTTGATAGTTTTGTTAAACTGGGAGGTAAACGGGGACCAGAAGAAGCTGTTGGTGGATGTACTGAACATCTCAAACCAACTTTTTTTTTTTCTTTGAACTTTAACCTCTCTGGTGTTTTTATCCAAAGTGGAGATGCAGGACAGATGACCAGCTGGTCAGAAACTCAAAACTCCAATACTTTCCTGTACTGTGAATGCGGCACTTGAAGCATTAAAGGGAAGCGCTCTTCAGTGTCTTCAAGCCGCTTAAATTGAAACTTAGACATTAGTCAGGCTGCAGGATGGCGAGAGAGAGCAAGACTTTCATCAGAAAACTGGAAGAATGAACATATGACAAAAAAACTTGCTCTTTTTTTATTATTTTGAACTTTCTGTTGTGGTACATGTTTGATTTACAAATATTAGGGGTCTTAGTCGTCACATATTTAGTCTATGTAGTACTAACCACACTTATGAGTGGTTAGTTTTAGCATGAAGACACTAACATCCGTTTAAAATGTGAAAATCCTCATTCAGTCAAAAACCCGGTTTTACATTCACTGCTTTATTTCACACAGTGTGACGTCTCCCCTACTCCAAATGTAATTTAATAATGACGGCGGAAAGGCTGGAATAAATGTTTTTTTCTGTCAACCTGGAGACATGACAACTGTTTCTGAAATGTGGAAATGTTGGGTTTAATTTTCATTTTAGAAAAATATGAAGGAGGAACAGAAATTAGTTTTGATAGAAACGTGTTAAATGTTAAAATGTCCCTTTGTTTTTGTTGCTGCTGTTTCTCTTTCAACTCAAACAGTTGAAAGAGAAGAAACCAGATATCCAGATGGGATCAGCAGAACCGAAAACGCCCCGGCAGTTTGCAAGAAGGACCGCAACACTGAGCTGAAAAGTTAAATTATTTTTTACTTTTTAGTTTCTTTATATATTATCAGATTCGCAAACCAATAAAAGATTTGACTTCAGATTCAAGAAATAATCCCTCATTTTCTCCCTTTAATCAAACTGATTTTACAAATTACTTGAACAAAACCCTAATTACTTTGGAAAAAAAAAATCATTCTGCAAAGAACAGCTGTACGGTCCTACCAATAACCTAATTATTTAATTTGAGATGTGCTGAAGCAGACATAAAGGGATTTTTTTTAATACCATTACTGCCAACAGTAGAGGGGGCTGGTGGGTTCAGATAGACACTAACTCAGCAGCAGAGCATTCTGGGAGTTGTAGTATAAATGGTTAATTCTCTAGTAAACATTTTTATTCTAACAGATTTATATTTTCTGCTGTAAGGATCCAGTTGGACCTGCTTGGATTCTGTTCTGACTCGGTTTAATTCTCTGTCTCAGAGCTGCTGCTGTTAGTGGACCGACTGCAGATCATTAATATGCATCACAGTTTATCTCTGACTGCTCAGGCAGCGGAAATTAGAACAAGTTGTACAAAAAAATATACTGTTAAACAGCAGGAATTAAAACTTTGGTTTTATGTTCTTCACCAGCAGATCCTTCAGTTAAATGTTCGTTTCTAACTAAAGTTTTTGCTGTTTCTGGTGGTTTTTTGTCAGTTTCTAGAAATGATGAAGTTGATAAGAGCAAAGTGACAGGATGGGTTTGGATGTAAATTTGATTTCAATCATTAATTCAGCCACAAACAGGAAACCTGATCAGTATTTTAAGATCTGCAGCAGAGAAAAGTCTCAGTTCTGCAGCTGATAGACGGACAGGAGATGCTGGTTCTGGTTCTGGTCGCTGTGCTTCAGTTTGAAGGTAAACATCTGTTTTCTTTCACAATAAGATGAGAAAGATTAAAGGGAACTTTAATTGTGATATTTTATGGACAAATGAGAATTAATATTTAGCAGTTAAGTTATGTATCAGTTAATCAGGTTTTGACCAAATATATAGAAACATTTACACGGATTAACATATTAATAACTGTTTTTAAAAACTGTTTTTAAAAAGTTTGTTATATTTTTAATTTCATCTTCAAGATTATTTTTTGTTTAGTGAAGTAAAACTTTAATGTGTCTTTGCTCTGCAGGATCCACAGCAGGAGACCTTCATCTCTATCACAGAAAGTGGGATAATGTTGTTCTACCCTGTAACAGTCCATCGTTTTCTTCATGCTCCGATGTTAAATGGCTTTATAGCAGAAATAAAAATATTCAGCAGGAGATTTGGAACGGAGCAGATGATCAGAGGTCACCTCGAGTTTCCAGGTTTAATGTGGACAATAACTGCTCTCTGATCATCGACAACATCAATTCTAGAATTATTGGACTCTACACCTGTAGAACCGGTCCAGATGCCTCCTCAGATGGCCGTGTGTATCTGAGTGTCTTAACCAGTAAGTATTTAACACTCTTTCCTCTTTCCTTCTGATCTACATGGTGAAATGTTGGACAGATGTTTCTGACATCATCAGTTCTGATTTCCTTTTTCTCTGAAATCTCAGAGAGAAAATATCATTTATTTAGATTCAGGCAAACATTACCCATCAGTCCACACAGAAAGATGAAATGAAGCTCGCAGTGAGGTTTAAATTTTGTTTCTGTCCTCCAACATCTGTTGTGTTTCTGCTACTTCCTGTCTGAGCTGGGGGCGGGGCCACGCTGTGATGACATCAGGACGTCGGCTCATCAGAGTGAACGTTGTGCTCGGCTGCTGAGGATGTTTAGATTTAATCAGTTTCTCTCTTATGGTGGATCGATGTTTGATCAAACTACTGAATAATCAACTTTCTAAATGTCCAGGTTTTTTTCTTTCATGCTGATGAAAACCTGCTGAAATCTGTAATATTAGTTCAGATCAGTCATCAAGTGACATGTAGACAAAATTAAAATGTTATCAAAAGTATTATTTATTTGTTTATTTTAAATTCTACTGTCACTTAACCTTTTGTTAAGGTTAAAACGTTAGAGAAAGTTACTTTAATGTCTTGCAGAATAAGACAACATTTTTTTCATTCATCTTTCAGTTAATCCTCAACGAAATATCTTGACAACAGTGAATGACTCCCCATTAGAGTGTTCCCTGGAGAGACACAGTGGGTTGGGTCTTTGTCCAGAGAAAAGTTTCCGCTGGTTGGATGATGAAGGAACTGAACTGACTGAAGGTGTTTGGGACGAGTTGAGAGGACCAAGACTCTGTGTTTCCTCTCTGACTGTGAAGGATCAGAGGGACACCAACACAAACTACACCTGCCAGTTTGTTGAAGGAAACAGAGTGAAGGTTGAAGGTCACTATACAGTTAAGAAGAAAGGTATGACACTTTCTATCTACTGAGGAAATTAGATTAAAACCAGATATTAGGAATCAGTACAGTTTTGTAATTTACTTAAATAGTCTGCTTAAAAGTCTAAACCAGTTTTCCACCAGAAAAAAAGTAAATTAAAGCTGTTTAATTTAGTTTTTTATACCTAATAAATAAGGTTGAAAACATTTTATTAGTGGTTTAATTCACTGAAACAATCTGTGAAAGAAAGAGGACAAACTTATCACTACAAAGTTAAAATCCAGTGTTTTAAACAGTGGGATTTATGAACATAATTATATGAATATGTGTGAAAGCAAAGAGTGATAATTGAAGATTTTTAAGATTTAGATTTTTTCCTTTACTTACTTTTGAATAATTACAAATAAATAATAAAGTCAGAACTTATGCAAATTTGTTTTGCAATTTATGTGTCTTTTGTCATCTTTTTCAACCGTTTGGTAAAAAAACAGTTTTATGACTAGGAGTAAAACGATACACCACATAGCCAGACTGTAAATAAATACATGATTATTTCCACAGTTTGAAGAAAAAATCTGTGGTTTTTTGACCACAGATTTGCTTTCTTAAAATTTTACTGGAAAAGATGCATTTGACCTTTTTTTGTCTTTAAACAGATTCTCTATTGGATGTGAACACAGGTAAAAAAGCACCAAGATTATTATTACATTATTAATAGTTAAATGTAGCATAAAATCTTTCTGATTGTGTTATTTTTCTACAGGTATCATATCAGAACCAGTCCATCTCTACCTCAGACCTGGAGATGAAGCTGTTCTACCCTGTAACAGACCTTCATCATCCGACTCATGCTCCTCTGTTCACTGGCTTTATAAGAGAAAAGAACACATGAATCAACAGGAAGTTCAGAGAGGAATCGTTCAGAGTTCACCTCGTTCTGCCAGGCTGAGTTTGGATCAGAAATGTTCTCTGATCATCAACAACATCAATGCTGAGGATGCTGGACGGTACAGATGCAGCTATAACACAGATGTTTATCTAAACCTGCTGATCAGTGAGTAAAATGAACTAATGACTCTCTACCTGCTGATTCAGTCTTTCTTAACCCTAAAATCTGGATCTGACTGTTTAGATCATGATGTGTTTTTATCTGAGTTCAGTCTGAACTGGATCTGATGATTTTAGAGACTAATTATGTTATTTATGCTGCAGTGGTGAAGGCCGACCTTCAGAGTTACTAAAGATGTTTGTCTGCAATGTTTAAACAGAATAGCAACTATGCATGACAATAAAAGACTTTATGAAAAGTTTTAGATATTAATTATTTTCTGGTTTTCTTTCAGTCTCTTCATCTCCACCAGATTCTGATCCAACAAAGGATGGAAACATCACATTAGTCTGTTGTCTGTTGAGATACAGTTTAACTGGTTCTTGTCCACTTAAAAGTTTCCTCTGGTTGAACGAGACAGGAACTGAACTGACTGGTGAAGGTGGTGGATACAAGTCTGGAGGTCAGACTGGTTGTGTTTCTCATCTGACTGTGAATCTTCAGAGCAGCAGAAGATTCACCTGCCAGTTTGTTAAAGGAAATGAAGTGAAGATTGAAGCTCACTACCAATATGGAGGTAAGATGTCGTATTTTTATGAAGTTCAAATGTTAATGAAAAATATCAGCTTCTGTGTAAATATCTTCTTGATTTATTGTGAATCTTATGATTAAACTGGAGCATTTCTAGTTTAATATCATTCTTTTGGCCACTTTAACTTTTCACACCACAGTTTTTACGTAGATCTCCAGTTTTCTTCTCCATCATGGTGGTTCAGGTTCTCCTTGGTTCTACATGTGGATCCAAAGTCACAGACACTCAGATTGATGTTCGGTCCACCATCATGTTCAAACTATTTTCTTCCTAAATCATCTGAAAATGATCCAATCAGGTTGTGTCTCCGTCTCCTCCTCAGGCCCCCCCGCCTCGTCTCCTCTGAGCTTCATCATGTCGACTCTGAAGATCACAGGACTGATCCTGATGGTTGGAATCACTGTTGGTATCATCAGAACCAGAGGTGAGGAAACTCAGCTACAATGGAGACAATTTACACAGTTCTGACTTTAATCACTTTATTCTGTTTCTCACTCTAGGATGCAAAAAGCCTCAGAAAGACATTAATGTAAGAGAAACAATCATGGAAAATACCTTCATAGACCTTTTATATGTAGATTATTAATGACAAACATTATGTCAACACTATTAATTTTCATCTTCCCTTTTTAGTGTTTACCTTGAAATGTCTTAGATGAAAAACAACATTCACTGAACTTTAAATTTTTTTTGAGTAATAAAGGCATAAGCTGTTATTAAGGATTTTCTCAGTAGTATCATTTGTGTTGCTTTGAATTTTCTCTCTAAATGTTCATTTTGTGTCTGTAACAGTTTTATCCAGTTAATGTCTGCTTGTATCTCAGGTTCGTTTTGCTGTTGATGACGACACAGTGAGTTATGAAAATGATGGAGAACGTTCTGCTGCCGCCGCCCTGCGCTGAGCTTCATCACATCCATGATGATTCATTAAACAAGCTGCATTTTAACTGTAAACCAGAACAAAAGCATATTTTGCATTGCATTATCTGCATATAAGTAGTAATTCTGATTGTGTTAAATTCAGTTTAGCTCATCACAAATGAGCTAAATGCTGTTTGTTTGAGAGAAAAAGCTTTAAATGTTCAAATATGTTGTTTGCTTCTTTTTTGATGCTAATAAAAGCTTGGGCACATGTTTATATATGAGAAGAAAGAGAAAATTTAAAAAATCAAACTGCTCATTTTAAATGGTTTTAAAATTTTATCAACCTTCTTTATATTGATTCGATTTAAACATGCTTGGCATTAATCAAGCTACAGAAATTGAATTGACTACCAGAATCAGCTGGGTGAATTATTTTCTCACATTATCTCACTGGATGCATTTGCCACACAATTAAATTAAAACAACTTTTAAAAATATATTTTATATACAGTTTGTCAGATTTTAGGTACTATATATGGACGAAAGCCTCTGACAAATAAATTTTTATCTGGAAAATGTGAAATTCTTTATTTCAGTCTGATTGTTGAGTGAGATTTTCCTGCATAAACTCAAATAGAAATGACAAAAACAACTGAATGAAAAAGGTTTTTTTGGTGGAAATGGTATTAAAGCAACAAGATTTTAGTTTTTACATGTGAGGAGCAGGACTGTTCTGACCTCAAATTATCTACAAAACCCTAATAGAGATTCTTAAATAAACCTAAAAGATGCAGTTTGTTTTTTTAGGATTAATATCAATATTCATTTTACTGTTTTTTAGTCCAACATTACCAGCCATCGTACATTTCCTTAGCTGCTTTGTGAAATCAAGAATAATTGAAAATACTGGATTTAATATTACGTTAATGAAAATGTGAACTTCATTTGGTCTGAAACTGCATCCCCTGCTTAATTAATTTCTAATTAATTAAGAAATTTTAAATTTCCCTCTTCCCAGACTAATGCTGCATTAATCCTCCACCAGCAGGGGGCGGCAGTCAGCTGGTATAAAACGGACTCTTGTTTTTAATTCGGTGGTTCTGACATTTTCCTGATTGGACTCAGCTGATTTAAACCAGTTTCTCATTCGCAGAACTTGCAGATCCGTCCTTTTGCACTTGGAGATTCTCCACCCTTTATGGACCTCAACAGCAGGAAGGTTCCTGGTTCTTCCTCAGTCTGTGTTTTCTCCTTGTTGATGCAGATAGATTAATTTCTCAGGTAATCCTGCGTTTTGGACCTGAGCCATCGCCATCGTGGCTCAGGTCCTGATCGAGGGGTTTTACTTTTAAATCTGTGTTCATGTCAACTGCTGGTTAATGTTTATTTCTATCCACATCTGAACCACTGTGTTTTCTGCAAGGAGGTTCTGGGGAACAGAGTCTCTTTCTAGATGCTGATTGTACAAAGATCAGAAATAGTGTAACTGAGCCAAGGGATGAGCAGGATTACTTTTTCAAAGAAATGTATACATAGTTTGTATTTGACAACAGACTATACATAAAGAACAAAAAGTAAAACAGTGTTTATTACCTAAAATTATTATTTTTAAATGTATGTCAGGATTGTAAGCATTTAATGAGTTTGTTGGGAGCTGAAATGGTTATAGAGTCCAACGTCTGCTGAGAGGAAGGATCTCGTCTGATGCTTCTTTGTCCACTTTGGATGCAGCAGTCTGTCACTCTTGGCTTTTATCAAATATTTCAGCTGTTTGTGATTTTCTTAAATTTGCAGTTTAGGGTTTAAGTTTTTGTTTCCTGCAGATTGGGGAGGGATGAATGCGTGATGAAACTCTGATGTGGACCAAAACTACCAGAACATAGGTCTCAATTCAAATTTCTAGGTGAACACCAATCAGCAGGAAGCAGACTACTGCACTGGGCATTCAGGGTAAATACAGTAAAACTAACGTGCAAGTCTGATGTTAGCAGCAGAATGTCACTTGGTCTTTTACCAAAAACAAAAAGAGAAACCACTAAAATATGTTTCTTCTTCATTTTTATTCACATTTTGCAAAGAAGGAAGTTGTTCTCACTGTCTTCTTCTGAGGTTTTGGTGCAGCGCCATCTCAGGCAGTAATAAAGGTTTGGTTGGTTTGAAACGGTGCAGTGTGAAAGCAAATCACAGCAGCTGAAAATGTAATAAATGTTGAACTTTTGGTTCCCAACTTGACAAAGTCTACTGAACTATCAAGTGTGAAAACACTCAAAATGTTTCTGGCGCAACGTTGGATGGTCAGGTCTTCCAACTGGACAAAGATCCCAGAACCTTCAGGTCCAGATCAAACTGACCAGCATTGGTGCAGAAATGTACAAGGAATCCAACAAATTTAGCCGAATTTTTCCAAACCTGCCAATAAATGTGGTCAAAGGTCCCACAGAGAGATTCTAGAAACCTGTGAGAAAATATTTGGAGGTGGTGCAACGAGCTAAGAGACTCTTCACCAAAGGTTAGTGTATGTGTAGATATATTTGAGCCTGTTTGAATGATTTTATCCAAACCTGTTCACCTGTTGTTGTTTTTCTTAATTTGCTGCATTTCTCAGAACAGAATGAAAACTGCGTTCAATATTCAGAGGATTTTGTTGCTGGTCCACATCAGAAAATCAGTTTCCTCTTCAGTTCTCAGCTTTTTCCAACATTTTCAGTGGTTTCGACATGTTGATCAAAATGTAGTTTAGATCTCTTTTGAACAACATTTAAATATAATTTAATTTCAAGGTAAATTATTGAACAGTTTGTCATAATATCTCAATCATAATTAGATATTTCCATTAGACATTTGCTCTAAATCTGTCCTGAATTGGTTCATCTTTCTCCAGCATAAGTAGATGTGTGAAGCTTTAGCTTCCTGATGAATTGACAGAGCGTCTCATGAACCAGCAGCTGGAAAATGGTGCATAAAGCCGGTCCAGAACTGAAGAACCTCTAAAAGCCTGAACATGATTGAATCACTGTTTGTCACAGAGGTGTGGTGTGCTGAAACAAATCCTCCTCCTCCTCTTGTTGGGCTGCAGAACCCCGCCCTCCTGCTGTCAGAACCGAGCAACCGGGTTGGTCCAACTCAGACTGGAGGCAACAGAGACGAAGGAGGCTGCTTCTACTGCCGGTGAGTCCTTCTGCTCTCCTCTCCGTCCGTCTTTCCTTCTGGACTTTCTGCTGCCGCTCAGTGGAGTTTCTGTGGATCCTGGAGGATTTTCTTCCTCTGGTTCTCCTTCAGCTCTGATGCTTCCTGCTTGGACTGGAACAAAACGCTTCCTGCTGATCCCTGAAACTGCTGAAGATCATTTCAATGTCTATAAAACCAACCAGCATCACTGGTTATCAAGTACAGCTGATGACTAAAGAGGGAAGTTTAAGGCAGTTAAACTATTTATTTTAAGACTAAGAGACAAAAACTTCAGTTTAATTAGAGAAAATATCGTATTTTCTGTTCATTTTTCTCCAGTTTCAAAGCT
This sequence comes from Phalloptychus januarius, assembly GCA_902982915.1. Taxonomy (NCBI): domain Eukaryota; kingdom Metazoa; phylum Chordata; class Actinopteri; order Cyprinodontiformes; family Poeciliidae; genus Phalloptychus; species Phalloptychus januarius. The sequence continues at coordinate 16,912,102 of CADWAE010000459.1, forward strand.
GCACCCTGTTCACCAAAGATTGTTTGTATTAAAATATGCAACCGATTAAATTATCAAGAGTTCTTGTTTATTTCTAATAAGATTCGGTTTTAAGAGCAACAGAGCTGTGAGAAAGTTTTTACACCCTCAGGTTTCTTCTGTTTTTTGCTTCTTTTTTTGACAAATTTTAATGTTTTAGAGCCTCAGGTAACTTATTAAATGCTATCAAAGCAACTTGGCCTTGTGTGGAAAAAGTAAGTACACCCTAATCTTAATATCTGGTGTGAGTGTCTATCTTCACTATGGAGGAATTTTTACTCTCCGCTTCGCTGAATTATTTTAATTCAGACACGTTGGACGGTTTTCTAGCATCAACAGCCTGTTTAAGGAGCCAAATCATCCAAGTAGATTGAGTTTAGCTCAGGACTTTGACTAGACCACGTGAAGACTGTCATGTTTTTAAAACCTATTCATAGGTGAATCTGCTGGAGTGCTGTGGATTGTTGCTTTACTGCATAACTTCAGAGTGTTTTAGCCCAGCATCACAACTGATGGTTGGATTTTTTTGTTCCCTTTTTTTATTAGAAAATGTTGAATTTTTCAGTCATTTATCTTATTTTTTAGTTTACTTTTTTATATAAATTTTTATTTATTGTAGATTATTGTTGAGCCTTTATCTTTTATTTTGCTTTTAAAATTAATTAATATTTTTTACCAATTTATCTGCTGACCTGTTTATTTATTTTTATTATTATTGCCCCGTGTAAGCTTGATCTTAAAGGTCTGATCGTCAGTTGTTCTCACTTCTGTCCACAGAATAATTTCCCAGAAGTCTTTGGGAACCTCAACATGTTTTTATGTCAATTTGAGATGATTTAGTTTCTCATCTGTTGGATTCTGTTAGATTGGAGTTTGATCTGATCTTCTGGCCTACTTCGTGCTGCCAGACAGGTTCTGTTCATGTGATTTCTTCAGGCCTGGTGAAACTGAACCATCACATTTTTTAACTTGTGATGGTTAAAAAATCACAAGTTAAAAAAACAGTTTTGTTTCTGTTTTTATATATAAGAAATTAAATCTGCTGCTTTTTACTCATTTTGGATATTTAATATCTGTAAGAAACAAATATCTTTACAGATCTGTACATCAAATTTTGACACCAAGATAAATTCTCAGATACTTGGGAATGTTTTCCAGTAAAACTCTAACAATGTTTCCTTGTTAACATGCCTTATTTGCAGTATTTTAGCTGAAATGTTCCTGGTGTTGCTCCACCGTTTCCCCAGCAGCTGTGTCCCGTTGGGGGGGAAACCCTGTTGAATGACTAACAGCAGGTTGCTGCGGTGTCTCTGTTGTGACTCATTAAAGCTAGACGGCGTCCCGCAGGGAGACGGACCTCAAACCCCAACAGACCCTCTCATGTTTGGTCAGGGAACCGGGCCGACCTTCAAAGCCTGTCAGAGGTCATTTTATTTGCATAATTGCAAGACGAACGGGTCCATCTCAGGTGGCGGAATGGCCTAGTTAAAGTCCAAATTGAGTGGCAAGCTTGGAAGTCTGACAGGTACATCCGCCTCTTTTTGGGTCCCAGTAGAACCAGTGCAAAGTCAATAATCGTACCGCCTCAGTGATCAGGGAGGTCAAAGGTCACCTGAGCTCTCTCTGAACAATAGCTAGTTTTTGGTTTGCGCTGCGTGTCCAGATGTCCCGTTCAGCAGCCCGATGGAGGATGATAAGGCGCTGATCAGCAATCAGGTCGGTTCTGAGCAGCTGCTTCCTGCAGGTGGTTTAGAGCAGCAAATCAAAAATCTATTTCATTTATAACTTTTTTTATTTTTGTTTCCAATTTTTTATTCATTCTTCTGATTTATATTTATCTTTATCTGTTTTTTTTGCATTTGATCTTTTATTCCTTGATTCATTCCTAATTTTTTATTTATGTATTAATATTTTTTATTTTTCATTCACTTTCTATTTATGTTTATTTCACATTATTATATATTGCTTTATTTGCATGCATATATTTATTTTTTTGTTTTTACATTTTTTATTCATTTTGGATGGTTTTTTTTTACCCAGTTATTTTCATGATCAAATTTTAGCCCAATTTCTCAGATCTTCTCAAAACGTCTCAGTAAAGATTCATGTAATATTTATAGTTCTGATCTGAAATAGTTTAGACTCATTTGAACCGGTTCAGTCCGACTGTTCAGATGAGGAAGAACAACTTGCCTTAACCATCGGCCCTCCAGTAAAGCACTCAAACTCTGCAGTGGAGGGTAATTTTCCCGTTACCTCGTTAGCCTCCATGTTGTTCTGCAGAGCAGCAGAAAACCCAGCAGCTCCAGCCGGATTGTTGTTCCTGGGACAAACTGACACGGAGCGGCTCTGTGCACGAGACCGAGCTGATAAGATCGGACTCTGTGGATCAGAACTCAATTAGAGCTCTAAATCCAGCAGCTTCTGGCTAATTGGATTAATTAGATCAAAACCGAGTTTGTTTTGTTGCTCTGCTGCATGTTTGAGATTCTCTAAACTGTGAACCAGCTTCCTGGACCGACTGCAGTAACTGAGTTAGGAGGTTTTGGATCATCAGAATAAACAGACAGGAGTTGGATATGCATTTGTTCTTTTGTTGGTGCTTTTAAAGATTTATTTGCACTTTAAAGTTGCAGTTCTTAATTTATGTGCCTTTATTCCACTCTGATGGAGACAAATGTAGGATTTTCTGTTTAAAAAAAAAAAAATGCATTTTATTGTCTTTATCTTCAGTTTCAGGTCTGTTAAAGTTTTAACAAGGGTATTTTAATCTGATTTCATTATAACTAAACATTAAACTCAGTTTAAAGTTGTAGGAAATGAACAAAATGCAGACGGAGCTGAAACTGCAGATGAAAACCAGAAAATGAAGCCGGTTTGTTGCAACGGGCTGAGATTCATTTGGAATCTGTAATTCAGGGTTTTTCCTCCACAAGCATCTGAATTAAAGAGCGACCTCCCCCTCAGACGCTGCATGATTACTGAGAGGAAACGCTGCAGCTCATCATAATGAGGTTTATTTACAGCCTGCAGCTGTAATTTCAGGAGTCTTCTGTTGGCGCAGAGCAGCTTCGGTTTGCATGGGGGCCCAACGTTGACCGAGCTGCAGGCTGGCAAATCTGAACAGACTTTACATCCAGAATGATGCGAGGACGAGTTCTTTTGACTTTTAGTTGAAACTTGCTTCCTCAGAAACTCTAGAAAAAACCAGCAGATCGGATCTTCTGTTCAAAAGTTTCATACAGCTGATCCTGCCGCTGGGATTGATTTTCTTTTTTTGTGGACCTCAATTAAAGTATAAATTGGGACAAAACTTTGTCTTTTGAATCAAAATTTACGTACAAAAATGTCCGATGCAACACAGTTCATGTCTTTAATTGATGAATTTAAAGTTGGTTAAACAGGAAGTATTTTCAAATGAGAACTGATCTCAATCTGCTTAGAAAAGACAAAATGTTTTTTTCAAGCCCAATTAATAACAAACTGGACACATTTCTTTCAACAAGGAAAAATCATTTGAAGTTTTCAATCTACAAACAGATGTTTAATTAAAATAGCTAATGCTTAATTTATTGTTGAATAGATAAAAAATATCCATAATTGATGTAACTGAGGCATTTTTAACAGAAGTGTGACGGCAGAAAGAGCAGAAGCTTCTTAAAGAGACAGAGTCCCAATTTCAAGGAGTTAAATGTTGACGTAAAATTTATTTTAAGTCATGTTTGTTAAATGGTATTTTATAACAACTGAAAGCAATATAGTTGCTTAGCTGTGGCTAAAAATAAACACTACTTCCTGTTTATACACTACTTCCTGTTGTGTTCATGACAGAGTTATAAAAACAGAAAACTAAATATGAAAGTTATTCCGCCCAGGACAGATGACATTTTGTCCTCTGGCGATTAGATGTTGAGTTTTTCATTAAGTTCCGTTTGGTTCTGGTGGGAACCTGAGATCTGAACCGTTCTGCAGCGTTGCGTCACCGAGTCGCCGTTCTTCCAAACACAAACTCTCAACAGCCAACCAGGATCACCGTTTCCTCAGCAGCTGCTTCCAATTATTCCCAACAAGAGCAGCCTCTCTCTCTCCCCATGTTCCCACAGAATGAACCGCCTCGCTCGCCCGCCCGCTCCACAGTCGGCATGTCGTCATGATTGTCTGTTATTAATGTGAAAACACTCAGAACAGACCATCAGTGTTGAGATTTGCAAACATTTCATCTGTTTTGTTCGTTCCAAATTAAAAGTCCAACTGTAAATATTTGGGATTTTCAGGAAGCTCAGCGTTGGGAAAGTCGTCTCTCGTTTCTTTGTGGCTGCAGGACAGTTTCAGCTTTAATTCCTCATAAAAACTCTCGGTTTCCCTCTCAGCCTTTCCCCAAGCTCTTAAGAGGATTTGTACAAGGTGGAAAAAGTATCTTGTTATCCTGAGCGACTCTTTCATCCCTCAGAAAAACATTTCCACATATCAAGGTCGGATTTCTGCTTCTGTGCGGCTGTTATTCCGGTTTTCCATTGCTGCTCAGCATTTTTAAACTCTGAACAGTTTGGAAGAATCAAACTCTGTCTTCTCTGGATCAGGAATCAGTTGAGCAGAAAGAGAAGGATACAAAATCTTCCATGCCTGACTTCCTGGTTTACTACCTTCCCTGAAGCAGAGATGTATAAGTATCTCTGCTTAAATAGCCTTTTGATTTTGTCTGAGAAATCATTAAAAAAAATCTGAGTACAATTTTAATATTTATGCAAAATTTAGATCAGCACTAACCAAAGACAAAGCATTTTTATTTAGGTAACTCCTGATATTCCCATTATTCCTGCTCTGGTAAAATGTTAAAGGGGCAGTAATGTATAAAATTGACACATTTGAGCTTTACATCATGTTATAAAGTTTTTCCCTCATCAAAAACATTCCTGAAATGTTGCCTTAATCCTTTCATGCATGTTTGTGAAGTCATTTAGCCATTCAGCCGAGCAAAATGACTGGCTGGACCTAGCCCCGCCTTCAAGATGCAGCTCCTCCCCCACTCAGCTCCTTCAGACTAGCCAGCAGCAATTAGCAAGCACCCTGTGGAACTTTAGCTCATTATAGGAACTGCTACGCGCTGGTAAAACCATTAGGATTAACAGAGGAGCCATGTGGGGACGACTTCCAGAAAGAGCAGGAGTTTTTAGAGACGGAGGCCAAAATTACAAGGTGTTAAAATAAAAGTAAAATTTCTTAGGTTATACTTGAGATGTGCAGCAGTTTTATAACAATTGAAGTTAACAAAGCTACTTAATTATACTGTAAATGACACTTTGTGCCTGGAAAACAAATAATACTACCCTTTTAAAATTGAATTAATGAATCCACAACTTTGTTTTTCTGCAGTGTAATAAGCACAGAAACCCGCCTGTACCTTCAATCGGAGCTATAAACTCAAACCAGGAAAAACCCCAAACGGTTATTTCTAATTGAAAATAACTCTTTTGCAACTTTTATTTTATGTTTAAATATAGGAACGGTATTAGAAAAGCACCTTTCACTTGTTGTGAAGCATGGTGAAGGACCTGTGATGCTGTGGGCCTGTTGGTCCTTTGGAGCCTTATCAGACTGCATGGCGTCATGCCTGGGTTCCCTCTGCTGAAAGCGAGCCGCCTCCGGCTCTTTCAGCAGGATAATCATCCTAAACATCAACACAGAAACGGCTCACTGGACGCAGAATCAACTCCTTCCAGAACCGGCCCGGTTCTAAGTCCCAAAGCAAAGCCTGGGTTCTGATCCAGCTGTGTTTTTGTTCTGGTTTGGAGCTTTGAACTCTTCCTCTGCCTCAGATGTTTGTGTTCCTCTGGTTTTGTAGAAGTCGGATCAGGACACAATCTGTCTTGTTGCTGGAATCTGACATCACTCTGATGTTTAACGCAAATATTTCACTAAATAACAAACCGATCAAAACCACATCAGTGGTCCAACTCATCTGGTTACTGCAGGATTCCTCTCGGATAATCCTGTGGTTTTTATCTGCTTTCATCCTTTTGTTTCCCAACTCCTTGTGTTTGAATTTCTTGCCGTGTTCCTGATTGCAGCGTTTCCAGCCGGGCGTTGTGTAACGAGTCGGGCGTTCCTGAGCTTCCTGCGGTTTCTGGGGACTCTGGCAGCAGCTCTTGTGTAAAGTTACAAACTCTAACTGGTTTGTTTTCACGCAGCAGCCGGAGAGGCTGAAGACCGTCCAGCCATTGTTTGAAATCACACAACATGATGAGTTTAGGTGCACAAGAATCCTGGTCTTAACCGCAGAATTGATGTTTTTAAGATCTAAAAACCAATAGTGGAATTGATTCTGAGTCAGAAACCAAAATGAACCGGAAAGATGCAAAAACAACCCGTAAAATGAGCATTAAGCGTGTTTGGGATAAATGAAATGTTCTGGAAACTGGAAATGTTCCAGTTTTCCTGCTCATCGTGTCCCGACAGCGGCACAGGAAGTGTGCGACGGGGAAGTTTGACCCTCCATAAGGTGTTTGATTCCAAAGCGTTTCGGAGGAAACCAGCGTGCGGCGCTGACGTCAGGTTGTTTACCAGCAGGGTGGGAAATTCCCGCTCCGGCAGCCAGATGTGTCTCCAGTTTATCTGCTGGTCGGTTTGGCAGGAAGCCGTCAGCTAAATATAAAAGCTGCTGCTCCGTTTTTAACCTGCGTCAAAGGAAGCAGGAGATTGATTCTCCAGCTTTTAATGCAGACGTTTGAGCTGCATCACCTTCATTCATCTCACATTTAAACGCAAAGCAAGCAGAAGGTAAATTAACAACAATACTATGAGTTATCTAGCCTGCCAAAAGAAAAAAACACTGCAGGTTCATTTTTCAAACTCTTATTTTTACAATGTTATTCATAAAGATGTCCATTTCAAACTAAATGTTTAGTTAGCAAACTAATTATATAGATTATATTAAAATGTAAATATCTTAAGTTTAGACTACTAAATGCTAGTTAAACATTTAGCAGGCTAAATATGCAGCTAGCAAACTAACTGGATAATGAATAAAACTTGCCTGCTAACTAAATTTAATTTAGTCTGACTGGAGAAAGAAACTTTGACATTTTTGTGATTGAATGTTGAAACTTTGGTAGGAAAATCTAAAATTTTGACAATACTCAACTTTTCTGAAAAAATATAGAAAATATTCTCCTAGTTTTCTGGTGGAAATTTACCCTTTTCCTGTCTACATTGACTCTAATATGCCACTGAAAACATCTGCGCCGCATCATTCTTGAACTGAAGTCAGGGGCTGCAAATGGCCCCCGGATCACACTTTGGACACCCCTGTCTTGAGCTTAGTCAGGCATCTTATCAGGATCCCTCATGGGTCCTTTCTGGTCTTGTTAACCAGGGTTGGAATCTCTCCTGGTTTCAGGAGGACCCACAGGATGTCCTTCAAACGACCTCCAAGTCCATCTAGGCTCAATGAACCAGTGAACCCCGGATGGGTGGCGCTGCGATGGCGACGGGTGGCGCTGTGTGACGACGACGGGTGGCGCCACCAGAGGACCGAACCCTTTGTGTTCACATCGGCGGCTCTTCTGTCTCTGATGTCTGAGATGTTTTCTCAGTCTTGATCCGTCTGCTCGCTCAGATCAGCTTCACTTCTACAGCCGAGGCCAGAAAACACTTTGTCTTTTGTCTCTGAAATACTTTGTCCACTCAGCGGTTTTTCAGTGAAAGCTTCGACATTCCTCTGAGGCTCAGACCAAACCCGGCTGGTACAAACCACTAAACACCTCTGGGATCATTACCTGCCCCGAAACAAGCGGACCTTTCTCTGCTTTCCACACATCCTGCAGCTCTGCAGCCGCTGAGCTTATTTACAACCAAAGCAAAGCTCTGTAATCACGTTTTTTGGTTACAAGGGAAACTTTGTTGACCAGCGCTCTCTTGAAACCACAAAATCACTCAATCTGCAGACTAAAAAGGTGCAGTGAGGGAAACCAAACACCCCGAGACCTTTTGGAGTAGAAGCTCGTGAAGGAAAGGTCAGCGGTTATTGCAGCTCGTGGTCTTAATTGTGTTTTGGCAGCACTTCCTGCCTGTTATGATAAAGTTTGACGTAACGACTTAAGCGAAACAATATCTCAGAGCAGTTGGGTGGAGGCCACTCCAGCAGGCCTTTGTTTGGATTTTTGGAGAACTAAGCAGCTTGAAGAGCCAACTCCCTCACTACAAGTCAGATTTAATCAGGTCAGAGGTCAACGCTCACAAAACGGCAGACCTCTAAAATGCAGCTCTGCATCTCAGCGAGGGGAGGAAAACCTGCAGAACCGGCAGCACATCTTACAGCCGTCATCAGTCGCTTTAGGGAATTTCTCAAATCATTTCTGGCTTTTGCAAAACAATTCATACAAACAGTAAAAACCCCATATGCTGTAATGTCTTTATCAACGAACATGTCGGTGCCTCAGAATGATGAGTTCCTGTTTCATTAAGTTCAGATCAGTCAGATTTCAGTCACTAAAACACTGAATGTTCTGCTGGAAACGATGGTTTCAAGTCAAGTTTTGTAATTATTAGTAAAGACGATTCACATTTATGCCTTTCGTGTAATTAGTTGCTGTATAATGTCATGTGACACAGAAAGTATCAATAGACCGTAAGACGATCTCCTAAAGGAAAACTGAACATGCAGTTATGTCAAACTAAATTTCTTCCTCACTCCTCTTCCTCTTGTTCTCTCTGGCTGTCGGCTTCGTCCAAATCCGTGTCCTGAAATGTAACATCATGTTTAACTGTAATTAAAAAAAGCTACAGAAGCGTCTCTTCAGGTTTCAGCTGGATGAGGGACGATGTCCACCTGTAATGAAACACTCTCCTGCTGTCCCAGTTGAACTGAGTGTTTTCAGTCGGTTTGACCTCCTCAGGCTGTGTTGGTCCTGCGGTTGGACTTTATTTGCACAAACTGGGAGTTAACCACAGGATCCGGCTAAGTTCTCAGTGTTTACATGTGTTTTTATGGATGTTTGGGTTCCTGCTGCCCTGTAGTCCAGTCTGACATCATAAAATGGACTGAGCACCTTTGGTCCTTAACGTTGCTGATAACCTGCCCCTTTTTAAGGGAGGCTAAATCAAACTGTGTGTTTGTTGTCACAGTTTTTATGGTTGGAGCTCTTGGGGAAAAGAAAACCTTCCCCAGCGGCGGTTGTTTTGGTTTGGACTCATTTAGCAGCAGAACACCACAAACGGCATCAAACTCTGCAATTTGAGCTGCGATGACTCATTTATTTCACTAAATGTAGCCGCTTGGAAATCAAAGGTTCAGTTTTAGCTACGCATGAAAGCAATTGTACATAAAAGTAGAATTAAGTCCATAATTATTCAGATATTTATTGAATTTATGTTTAAATTAGTTTTTATTCAACCTAAAGCTTTGTTGCTAACAGGAAATGAGAGTTTTGTTCTGCAGAGAGGATCAAGTCCAACCTTTGCTCCAGTTAGTGTCTCTGCAGACCCCACACATGCTTGACATAAGCTGCTTACATAGACTTCTCTGAACACTTGGAGGTCAAAATATGATCGATGTGATGAATGTTTTCCCAGGTCGTCGTCTTTTATAAAAGGATACATTCATTATTAGCTTCCTTTTCTCTCTAAAGTTATGCAGACAATTTCCAGCCTGCGTTTAAAAACCGTTGCAGCACAGAGTCGGCACAGTTGAGGGTTTTGTCTCTGTGTTGTTTTGTGGGCCCTCAGATTCTCTCCCAGCCTTCCAATGAAGGCATCTGGGGCCTGAACAGAAACTCGCCTCCCGTCTTGTGTGTCGACGTTCCTTCACCACTGAGGGAATCCTGCAACAGTTCTGCTGTCAGAGACCCATTGATGCTTTTTCTGGTCATTTACCCTGAGCTGGGGCCTCCAGCGGCCCCTGAGCTGGGGCCTCCAGCGGCCCCTGAGCTGGGGCCTCCAGCGGCCCTGAGCTGGGGCCTCCAGCGGGCCCTGAGCTGGGGCCTCCAGCGGGCCCTGAGCTGGGGCCTCCAGCGGGCCCTGAGCTGGGGCCTCCAGCGGCCCCTGAGTATTTCTGCATCAGCAGGGGTTCATTTATTTAGTCTTTCTTGGAGGAGAAGGGAAGATAAATCTGCTTCATGTTTTCTGCAGCTGTCCAAGCTTATTAAAATGTACATAATCAATAGATGTGGTCTTTGCAGCATCTTCATGCATTAGAATCCATAAACATACAACCAGAGGGAGATTCATATTGCCTGTAGATGGACCACAAATAATATGGTAACTTAATTAAACTGACTTTCTCTCCTTCTAACAGGGAAGGATTTGAAGTAGAAATCCTGGTCACGGCTCTGATCAGAAGAGCCTCACGTTGGTTTGTCCTTTTTGATTCAGTTTTTCTGTTAATGGTTTCATTTGGAGCAAATGTTCAGTGATCTGCTCTGAATATGAGTTCAGATTTAAAATTATTTTAATCAACCCAAAAGTTTAATTCTAACAGGAAATGAGATTTATTGCTCAAAACATCAAAAACAAAAGTAAAAAAGTTTCAGTTCAAATAAATATAGGGGAAAAATGTCATGTTTATTTATTGTCTGTACTTATCTCAGTAATTAAACATTTCTTTGGTGACCCAAGTTTGGGGTTGGAATGTCCTCATACCATCACCCTAATCTTGAGCCTCGTTCAACAGATGCTCTTTCAGATTCTGGTTGATCCGCTATGAATAATTAATTTTTCAACATTAAGTTAAAATGTATTTGAAAATGCTAACTTGGTCCAAAATCAGAACAAACTGAGCTGTTGGCTCACCAAAACGTTATTTACTAGAATATAGTTAATTAATTTTGTGAAGTTTTCATATAATTATTCCATTCATAAACATTTTATGAAATAAGGATTTACTTTGTAAGCTAACCAGTCCCACAGGGAGGACTGGAGGCTGAAATTAGTTTAACTGCCTGGTTTTCCCCTAAAATTAAATTGCTTTGTAAATTAAGAGAAATCTCAAATTGCATGTAAAAACAAACAGTTTTTAATTATATCTTACTCCACTTGAAATAAGACGAAACTAACTTACAAATAACCTTTTAGTGAGATCTAAGAGTTTATTTGAAGTAAATAATGTTATAATTACTTAAGAAAAAGTGAAATGATCTGCCAGTGGAACTAGTAGTTTTGATCCATATTCAATTCCTGCGATTTGTCAATGAAAATCTTGGTTTTGTCTAAAATATTTAATAGATCTTTGTCTTGTTTTTGAGATGCTTTTTGACTTCTTTTTGTTTTTTTTCCATCATTTTTCTCGTACCTTTTTTTAAAACTTGCAGAATAGACGAGTTAATATTAGTGTTGGGAAGCTGTTTTATTAAATACATTAGATCCTGTTTGCTTTTTCATTCAGTGAAAGCGATGTGGTGTTTATTTTATCAGTCCGGTCCTCGTTTCATTAACAAGATAATATCTTCAGGTTTTCTCTCAGTATTCGATCATCCTGTTTATAAGAGGATTTAAGCCGACCGTCGGGGATCAGAGGGTGTTAAAGTTTCCTACAGATGAAGCTGACCTGACTGAAACTCAGATTTATAGGTGACCTGTAGATGACCTGGTTAAGGTAAACCGTGTTTAACCCAGGACCAGATCTGATTATTCCAGCAGACTGTCTGATACGATTACAGACAATCGATTCAATGGAGCAGCCAGGCTTTTTTCATTTTTGATCATTTTTGGTGCGTTTTAGAACAAGAAAAGGTGGAGATTTTTGACCAAATGTCTGATTCACAGAAACATGTGAATCCGGTCAACAAACTCTCCGTTTGTTGACCGGAGAGTTTTTGGTCCTGAAGGTTTGTGCAGCGCATCTGGTGTTGAAGAACTTGGAGTTTTTGTTGTTTTTTTACTCAAAGTTATTAAAGAACTTATGAGTCATTTGTTCATTTTGACACCAAAATTAAATTTCAAGAATACATTTTCACAGTTCTTGGTTGGAAAAGTAGCAGTTGTTGGGATTTAAACCACAGATGGATGGATGGATCAGTGGATAAATGGATGAGAAAGACGAATGGATGTGTCCAATAAACACTGAATGTGAATAAATTGAGTCCATATGAATTCTCAACCTCATCCAGGCCATGGTTTATTCTTTATCATCCAGACTAACCCCTCCATCTCCTCCTCCATCAGCAGCTCCTCCTCTCCAAAAGCTTGCTGTATTCTGCAGAACCTTCCACCAAACAGGAAGCAGCAGTCGTGACCCCACCCGTCCCCCCTGCTTACCCCCAGCCCCACCTGGAGAGCAGCAGCGCTCCACCTGGAGAGCAGCAGCGCTCCACCCATCTGGAGAGCAGCGCTCCACCCATCTGCTCAGCAGTGGCACAAGGAGTCCAGTCATCCCAACAGGAAGTTGACTTCCTCTTCCCTCCTCCATCCAGGCTCGCTTCCTCTGCTGAGAGGAACTCCTCCTCCACCATGTCTCTCTGTAGTCTCCGAGGAGGAGGATCAGGAGGAGGAGGATCAGGAGGAGGAGGATCAGGAGGAGGAGGATCAGGAGGAGGAGGATCAGGAGGAGGAGGATCAGGAGGAGGAGGATCAGGAGGAGGAGGATCAGGAGGAGGAGGATCAGGAGGATGAGGATCAGGAGGATGAGGATCAGGAGGATGAGGATCAGGAGGATGAGGATCAGGATCTTCCTGTTTCTCTCCGGCTGTTTAATGTTTGATAACTTCACCAGATATTCAGATCTGTTCTGGCTTTGATTTATTTAATAATGGAAGTAATTTCAGTTTTGGTTCTAGGGTTGATGGATAATCTCAGTTCTCTTCTCTTCTTGTGGAATTTCTCTTCCTTTCATTCCTTCCAGGCATTTTTTCCTAAATTAATTTTTTTAGTCCTTGGTTGAATTATAAACATCTGACTTAAATATAGATCAGTTATTGATTCAATGTATTTGGGAAAGTCATGAAGAAGTCATCCTAGTCATTTCCTTTTTTATTCAGTGTTTTTATTTGACTAAATTGTCTGAATCCAGATATAAACAGGGGGAAAAAACTGTTGGGTTTGTTCCGTTTTTTGTTTGTTTTTTTAAGCATTCCTGCACATAATTAACCATCCTCAGACTCTGTGTCACCATAACCTGAAGCCAAGTCACAGATGTCGTGTTGAAGGTAGAGTGAAGTAAGAGGCTCAGCTGGTCGTTTGTCTCGGGGAGAACAGGTGGCAATCTCCTCAGCTGCATTCATATTTCCGATTCAGATCCGATGAATTCTTCCATTCTGCTGCTGGGCCGAACCGGGGGAGGTGATGAGGAGGAGGAGGGTCTTTGTCCGTGAAGAATGGAGAGGGGGTCGGCCGTGGCGGGGCGTCCTGTGAGCCGGCAGATGGTCGATGGGTTGAGCAGACAAAAGTGAGCCGCAGAGTTTTTCCTTTTAAAGCTGGAGAGACAAACAGATTCGGACTGAGTGGGGGTCAGTCTGAGGCGTCGGCATCCAAGAAATGATAAACTAAACATTACAAAATAATCTTCTTTAAAAACAATAAGCTCAATGTTTAACTATCATAAGCGGAGGCGGGTAGAGTAACGCAAGTAAGAGTTGTCCAAGAAACTATTCAAGTAAGAATATTTTGTAAAAAGTACTGAGTAACTAATCAAATTAATCATTTAATATTTAAAAATTACATCATTAGACAGACCAAAATATGAAGTTCAGTGTCATTTTAGTATTTGTTCATATAAGTAACAAAGAATAACAAATGTTTCCAAATCAATTTCTTTCAATAAAAAACTTATGACACTTTAACAAAAACTGCAGGTGTGTCTGTCTAGTGCATTTTTGTTTTTTATTAAATTCATAATATAAATACTTCATAATAAAATGACTCAACTGTAAGTAAAAATTTCAGTGTGATTAAATGTAATTGAGTAAATAACCAACAAACTAAGTTTGGTATTTAGTTCCTACCAACTTTGATCATGAGGACCAACAGGAAACTTCTTTGTGTGACGATGAGCAGCAACTCAGCACTTTTCAAAGTAATTCGCTGGTTCTCTTCAGAAATGTCAGATTGTTGTTTCAAAGAGATGATTTCTCCAAACTGAAATTATCTGAAGAAGATTCTTTAAATTCAGTGTTTATAGCAGTAAAGGCCTTTTTCCAGGACTCCAGTTTTGAGAACTTTCAGCTGCAACAAAGTTTTGTATAAATGTCATAAATTTTACTCTCTGGTCCAACAGGTTTGTTTTTGTTTGTTTTCCCCAGAAACAAGTTTGTCAGCTGATTTTCTTGCAAGATATTTAAATTTTTTGGAAAGTTAATTGTAAGTTAATTTTCTTATTTCAAGAATACAAAGATATTTGCACTAGAAACTGGACAAAAAACACTTGATAAGAATTTGGGTTTTGCAGTGCAGGCTTAGAGATGCTGAGATAGAAATAATTCATCTGGACCAACGTTGGTTTTCTAAGAGGTGATTTGGTGGGAAAAAATTCCTGAAAAGTTTTCCTTAAGACCAATCATGTAGTCTTGCTTCATCAGGCCTGTTGTGTTATTCAGAGTTTCAGGCTCCTCAGAGATCGATGAAAACGTTGAGCCTCTCGGACCTCGCAGTCGAATCCAAACTGAAGCCATGTTTTCTTTTTGTGAAAAGATCTAATCATCATTTGGATATTTATCTATATCAGTTCAACACAACTTCCGGAGTCCTGATCTGTGCCAATAAAACAAACATAGGACAAAATTCTCCAAACCTTGACATGTTTGTAGAGAGAATAAAGCACAATAAACGGATAATATTCCATATAGCTTCACACCATATAGATAATATATGGATTATCCATCCAATATATGGATTATCTGCCAACAGCATGCTATTCTGCTTTTAATGCCAGAACAGCATTAGATGTTAGGAGGAGGGAAAAACTTCACTGAAGTGAGGAATGCGGGAAAATCTGTCTGATCCCTGACATACATTAGAAGCTGAAACTGTGTGAAACAAACTCCTCCCCTAATTAAACCTCCTCCTTGGAGTCACAGCTGTCCAGGGTTCAGCCCACTTCTTTCAGGAGAGGTCAGAGGTCGGCGATGCGTTTGGGGGTCAGTGGCTCGTCCTCCTCCCTTCGTCTTCCTCCTGTGGGACAGGATGGGCGCTGCCCGGCTCAGGCCGGCTCTTACGCACTGAACCTTGAGTTTGTCGGAACCTCTGACCCGTTGGCGGAAATGAACGTTCAGAGTTTTTATTGCTCTGCAGAAGACGTGTAATTGAGTAATGATTTCTGATCATGTCAAAGATTGTTGGTTTAAGCGCAGCAGGAAATCCTGTTCTGTTTGCTCAGACTAGAAAAATGGACATTACTTTGCAACAATGCTCCCCTCATAGTTGGCTAATAAAATGTTCTTATATTATTAATTCATCTTTATAAATCATTAATAACTGTTTATGAGAAAGATCTACCATTCTTGTTGAATCTGTTCAGCTATATATTTTATCTCTACTAAACATTTCAGACTATTTAAATGAGCATCAATGTATTTTTTCAGCATGGACTCTTTCTCATCCTTACTTGACAATTATTTATAGTATTTAAAGATTCATTGATAAACTAATAGCCATCTGTAATGGATCCTTATTGTACATCTACAGTTTTTCTCATCTACACTTTTGAGGTTTCATCCAATCAGCATAAAGGAAAATAAATGCTGCTCTTTGATTGGCTGCTTTGTAAACACCAGTCAATAGTTTCAGGTGGCATTACAACTTTATATTTCAGATTCCAGAGTTGAGTTTTATTTATTGAACTATTTATATGCTCGACCAAAAAATCTACAACATTTTCATGAATAATTTCGAGTCACTTTCCACAGAAATATCTGTGAATACAGAACTCAGAATAGATCCAGTACGGATTATATTTTTGCAAAACTGTTCATTCATAAAGGATTGAGAGATTTTGGATGATGTTTCTTCCTCGTATAGTTGTCAGTGAGATGCTTTTAGTCTTTTGTTTTGTCTTTGCAGTTTTCATTTTCTTTTTTTCTTCCTCTTTTCTGTCCTTTTCTCTCTCCTTTCTTCCTTTTCTTTTTTTCTCTTCTCGTTTCCATTTTTGTCTTAAAAAGGGGGAAAGTTTTAATTTCAAGCCACAAAGTCTCATTTAGTGATTTTTGTGTTAAAAACCAACTTCAAGGGATTTTTTTACATTAACAGCTGATGCAACATGTCATAAAGACATTAAGTGTGAAAGAGTTTTTGCTGGAGTCTTGGAGGGCAGTAAATGGAACTGGTTCTGTCCAGTTGGGTTTTTATCCTCCTCAGGTTGTCGGCGCTCCCTTCTGCTTAATGCATCTTAATATTTTTCAGTAAACATTCAGAGGGAGCTGCAACATCTTGTACACCTTGTATCTGATGATTAACTGGACTCCGTTGTTCTGAACGGTTGAGCAGCTGCAGCCAGATGAGCTCAGCCTGCAGATTTCATGTTTGACAGGAAAAAGAAGCAGAAGGAAAGAAAACCAGGCGAAAATTGCTCAGCATTCCAGAAAACCAAAATAAACAGGAGGAGGACAAGGTCTGGTTTCAGAAACGTCATGGAAGAGCAGGAGGAGGGACGGAGGAGGGGAAGGGGGTCGTACAAAAGGAAAGTCTGTGTGTTGGAGCTCACAAAGCCCCTCCCTCCCTCTGTTCTCCCAACAGATGAGCAGAAAGAGAGAGAGCAGCTGGAAGGACGCAGAGGAGGACGGAGCATGAAGAGGCAGCTGCAGATCTGAAAACCGGTAAAAATCCTGCATCTTCATCATCATTTCACACTGAGAAACAGAAAGTTTTGGTTTCATTTCATCAGCTGATGGGATGCTGGTTCTGGATGAAACTGATTTGAGGTCATTTCTGCTCATTTCAGAGAGAGAGAGCTGGATGTTAAACGGAGCAGGTGGAAGAACTGCAGCAGAGTTAAAGACGTTTCATTGGCTGGTGACATGATCAGTTCAAAAGGAAACATCTGAAGGTGATCAGGAATCTAATGTCAGCATTTCTGATTTGGTCTTGAATCATTCAGTTAAAATGATTCATTGAAACCTTAAACTTTTAAGTTATTGCAGATTTTAATCCCTTGAATTTTCAGTTCTGTTTATTTGTTCTTGATGTATTCAGATATTTTTTAAGTGCAGTATCATCAGTCTGATTTGATCACCACGAGTTCCTACAATTTAACATTTAATAAAATGTCTTGCCCTTAAAAAATCTGAAAAGTGTGGCGTGCATTTGAGGTAAAACTTTGTAGAACCAGTTTAACTGCAGTTTACAACAGGGTTCTGCAGCCTGCAGCTTCTGATCAGAAGAAATGCTTCTTCTCCATATTATAATACTGTAGCCATCATGCTTAACAATGGTGATGATTTACTTTGCCTTTTAGTTTTTTCAACAGTTTCTTTGGTTTTGCTGCTCTTCTACTAAACCAGAGCTGTTCAGTGCTCGGCTGCTATTCGTCCTGTGAAATTCTGCATAATATAAAAAAAGATGTTCAAGTGAAATAAACTACCAGTGGAAGCAGTTATTTTTCATTTTTCACCAATATTATGGAATAAGCGATCTAAAAGAATCTGTTGAAATGTTTGAACAAATATTTTGTGTTTTTGCAGGTTAGGACAAGAAAGCAAAGAGTTTATGAATCAGAAGGTCTGGGAATGTCCCTGAGATGGGAATGTTTGAAATTCCAACTTCTGAACTAGAAGTCCGACGTCCATCCCACTTTCATTCACTTCTCAATGTCTCATGTTGATGATGTCATTTTCCAGGTTGCCATGGGAAATGCAGACAGTCACAGCAGCCTCAGCTCTCCGGTCAAACCCTGCGGCTCCCTCAGGTTCTCTGCCAAGAAGGAAGAGGTAGCGTCGGCGCGCAGCTGGTGGCGGAGCGGCCAGAGCCGGGGCCCTCGGGGCCCCTGGGGCCCCTGGGGCCAACATGCCTCCTGGCAGTACGAGTCTGCGCCCAGAGGGGGCGCCAAACAAAGCACGGGATCCCCTCAGAGGTTCAACCAAGGCGACCGGCTGCAGGGTGGCCGCAGGAGTCCGTTTGGATTCCAGGGGCCTAACGGTGATCAGGCGCCCCTGCAATGTGGTGGCAGTCCAAAGGTTCTGCTCAGCAAAGATGGCAGCATGAGAGTGGAGTTTACGAATGCCAGGGTGGTTCCTGTTGAGCCGCAGGGCCCGCCGCCCGCCAGCCTCCTCCCAGAGTCGTCCCACCGCACCAGCAAGGGCAGCTCGCTGAGCTCAGAGGGGTCCTGGTACGACTCGCCGTGGGGCGCCGGCGGCGAGCTCACCGACAGCGTGTTCGTCTGCGGGCAGAGCGTCGACACCAGCAGCGGCTACAACACCTGCTCTTCCACTCAGGTGGAGGACATCTCACCTGGGTTTAGCTCCGCCCTCCTGTTCCCGCCTGCAGAGGGCGCCACAGGCCACAACAGCTGCTCCTCCGGCCACACCGAGGACAGCGGCATCGGGGACTCTGTGATCCTCCAGACTGACCTCCATGACCTCAACCTGGCTTCACTGTCAGACGTCCACAGCAGACACGACGCGCTTCCAGCCTTTCCAACTTCAGCGGACTCTTTCCTGCAGCAGCAGCTACCGGCCATGGACAACGTCCTCCAGGAGGAGGCGCCGTCCGCTGGAGGCTTCGGGCCGCGGTTCTTCTCACACACGCTGCCCAACCGTAAAGCCGAGCCTGTGGGCGCCGCCTTCCCCGGGAACAACCGGAAAGACTTCCTGAAGAGTCGGATCCGACAGCTGAGCGACTGGACGGGGAGTTTGAGCCGCAAGAAGAGGCGGATCCAGGTAAGAGCCTGGAAATCCAGGAAAACCTGGAAATCCAGGAAAACCTGCAACCACACTGCAAAAACATAAAATATTTACCAAGCATGTTGGTCTAGTTTCTGGTCCACATATCTGAGTATTCTTGAATTAAGACTAAAACTAACTTACAAGTAACTTTTTAGCCAATATGATGAATCAGTTCCACTGGCACATTTAATTTTAGCTCTTATTCATGAATATTAATGACTTAAAACAAGTTCCCACTGTATTCTTCCCTGAAACATTACCTGTAAGCCAGTTTAACATTAAGCTACACAGTGCAATGGGATATTTTTGGACATAGATTTGGTTATAGACATTATATCCAACTGTGTCAGGACTAACGAACTAAAACTTCAGGAAACCTTTAGATCCTTTTTAAGTAATTTAAGTTTACTTGTATTCAGCAACAAAGATGTTCAAACTATTTTACATCACAAAAATACAAAGTCATCACCAACTGAAAGTCCATTTTGCCAAGAGGGACATCAAACACATCAAAATGTTGATTAGTGTTTCATTAGCATGGTTCAAAAGAATATTTAAAGCATTTTTAAATACCTATTTACAGCTAATCTTTTATTTTTATTTCCCTTTTTTCTATATTTATATTTAGACTGTATTAATTGAGATCAAAGTTGAGCCAAATTCCTTTGGCATTAAAGCTGATTCTACGTTTAAATGCTGTTCAGTGTCCAAATGCTAAACGGGAACTAAAACAATCCACATCATTGTTCATCAAAACCGACAAATCAACATTTTTATCCCTGAATGTCACTCAAACGACGGGTGGAGTCGCCTTAAATGTTTCCTAAGGATCGTTTTTTCACGTCGACTCTGGAGAGTTTTCACTCCCATTTAGCTGTAATGAAGAAGAAAACTGTGGTCTGGAAAAGCAGCTCATAAACCCCAAGCAGCTTCTGCAAATAAACCCACAGAAAGCAGAGATGCTGACGGGTCATTTTACTGCAGCCGTTCATCAGGCGCCGTGGCAACAAAACATCAATGATCAACCACAATGACAACACAGAAACAAGGGAGGCACGTTAACTATTTAAGAAATGCAGAACAAATTTACTCCAGAAAAAGATCAAACTGAAATTCCTACTTGAAACTGAACTCAGGTCGTACTACTTAAAAATACTTTTTAAGACGTATCCATTCAAGAAATTGCTCAAGTGAAAGTAAAATCATATTTCATTAAAAAGTACTGATTCAAAATACTAAATCAGAATATCAGATTTTATACTTTAAGATATCACAAACAAAAATACACTATTGTATGCAAATTCTGGTATTTTAAAGATTAAAAAGAAATAAAATTACAGATGAAACACCTTTACATTTTTAAACATGCAAAAACAAAATCTACAACTACAGTAATGTAAATATACTAATATTTAGTATCAATACGACATCATTTTGATGTCCTCAATAATGTACAAAGTAAAGATGCATTCATTACAAAAATATTAAAAATCTTTGTGCTGCCCCAAAAACCTACTGCCCTGGGCTGCTGCCCCAGAAGTCCAGCAGAAAAATCAAAACTTCTGTCTGGTTTCCCTGCAGGAGCCGCACAGCAGCGACTCCGCCGGCGTCTTCATCAGCAGCCTGAATGGCGGCGCTCCGTGGCCTTCCAACCCTCTCCTCCAGATGAGCCAGAACCAGTTCCCTCCAGCCCACTGGGACTTCTCCAGGAACCAGAACCAGAGCAGCGACGCTCAGCGGCAGAACGTCTACAGGAGCTTCATGCAGGAGCTGGAGACGGGCTGCGGCGGCGTGGCCGACCGGACCGAGCCGTCGGAGGACAACGACGACGCAGAGGAGGAGATGGAGGAGGAGGCAGGGGGAGGAGATCTGGACGGGTTTCTGGAGACGGATCAGGGCGCCGTGCGGCGGGCGGGGTGGCTCTACTTCAAAGCACTCATCACCGTCAGCAAGGACAGGAAGCTGGAGCTCGTCGCCCGGCGGAAGTGGAGGCGCTACTGGGTCACACTGAAAGGTGATTCACTCATCAGTCTGAGACGAAATTCATCTAAAGTAGATCAACTATTAAATGTCTGAATGACGCATGAGGGTCAAGAAGGGCGGATGAGGAGGATGAGAGGGATAAAAGAAAGAGGGAGAATGAGGATGAGTGGGTTTATGAGGGGTCAAGAAAAAGAATAGAGGGATGAAAGGGATGAAGAGTTTCTTGAAATGGGGAATGTGAGGATGAGTGGGATGGAGAGGAGACTATAAATGGAAATGAAGAGGATTAGAAGGAGGAAGAGAGGCCCAGACGAGGAGAATAGAGGGATGAAAGGGATAAAAAAGGGATGGAGATAATAAAAAGTGAAATATTTCAGATTTAGTTTTCTTTTTAAGGTAAAATCTGTATGGAAGGTCATCTGCAGTCAGAACGAGTTGCATTAAAATCAATCTTTGTTGATGTCAGGCTGCAGCCTGCTGTTTTATGCGACGTTTGGGCGCAGCAGCGGCACCGAGCAGGACCTTTCTCCTCGCTACGCTCTGCTAGCGGACGACAGCATCGTCCAGGCCGTCCCGGAGCATCCGCGCAGGGAGCACGTCTTCTGTCTGAGCAACTCGCACGGAGACGTCTACATGTTCCAGGTGAGAGTCTGAAACGCCCCACAGAAACGGAAACCAGCCTGTAAATTTGGTGAACACCACCATGAAAACATATTTGTATTTCTGTCGGCCTCGGTGACCTTCCTCTGCAGAACCACTGTTGACCTCTGGTTTATTTAAAACCACTCGGGTCGCCCTAATTGTTCCCCTATTAGCTTTACGAGCTCAGGGAGCACTTCTTTATTCCCAGAGTAACTGAGCAGCAGAGAGTTTAGACACAAATCACAGTGAGGAGGAGGAGCGAGGAAGGTGCCAGCATCTGGAGGAGCAGAGGATGGGGGACATTGAAAGCATCTAATGGGAGCCACAAAACGCTGCTAATTACTGCAGCAGACTGAATCTTTATGACTTCAGTGAGGAGCAAGAAAATCCTGACATGAAGAACCAGCTTGACTCTCCTCTGCAGTTACTGATCAGTAAAAGTTTCATGTCATCTTATCTTACTGTCTTGTTCCATCAAACTTCCTCTTCAAACCTCATGTTGCCACTTCTGGACTTACTTTGTCTCATCCTTTCTCATTGGACTTTGCTTCATCTCTATCTCCGCTTCCTGTTTCGTCTCACTTCATTGTCTCATGTTGCTTTAGCTCATCTTCTTGTCAGTTGACTTGCAACTGTTCGTCTTTTTATAAGTGAAGTTTTAAGTAGGTTCATATTAGCAGTGTTTGTGTTAGGCTTGTGCTAATGCTAACTCTGTTTCCTGTCAGGCCACTAACCAGACGGACCTGGAGAACTGGGTGACTGCGATCCACTCGGCCAGCGCCGCCCTGCTGGCCAGGCGTCAGGGGAAGGAGGACACGCTGCGGCTGCTGCGCTGCCAGAGCCGCTCGCTGCTGCACAAGATCGACATGGACGGGAAGATGAAGAAGATGGCCGAGCTGCAGCTGTCCATCATCAAGGACCAGAAGAACCGGCGGGCCGTGGAGAGCCAGGTCAGGAACCGCGTCGCTCTGATCCAACAGTTTTCCTTCCAAAAGCTGCAGAAATGCAGCAGCAGGCGTCCTGATCAGATCGTATAACGGCAGGAAAATGTCCCAGCGCTGAGTCAACGCCTCGTCCAGATGTGTTGGACGGCTGCAGCAACAAGCAATGGTGCAGCTGTTTATGTTTTAGTAACATAAGCTTTGAAAGAGCTGGAGGGATGGCTTTATTTTGAAAGTCCAACAAAAAGTAGCTAATCACTGGTTGCGATGGTGATTCCCTCCTTTCCCAAAGGACTGGAGGAAAATCAATGAAATGTTTTAGAGTTCTGAAGGGAAGTTGGTTGTTCAGTTCTTAGTTTTACTTAATTTTTTATATAATCCTAATGTTAAAAAAGGGACTATTTGATTAAAGTCCCAGCTGTAACATTCCCATATTTAATCTAGTTATAAACATGCACCGTGTCCCTTGTGCGTCAGAAACACATGGATATAAAGTTCTGGCAGGAACCTTTCTACCTGAAAAATTATTTGTGTTTAAGTTTTTAACACAAATCAATTAATCAAAATGAATAAGCTAACATCCTGGTTTCTTCACATATTCAGTACAAACTCTTATAATGTCACTTTGCATCAGATTTATAGTTGGACCAGAAACATGTAAGTACAAAGGTTCCAGTTCAGGACTTTTGTTTTGTAAAAGAAAGAAAAGGGGGAAAAGGAAATGCATTAACATTCTTTACATGTTACAATCAATGTAATTCATTAATTAACTCTTAACAAAATGATACTTTGGGTAATTATGATTTTCTGTATTTTTCAACAACACAAACTGAAATATATGGTCACAAATGTTCTAAATTCTACTTAAAGTTGCAGGTTTAACATCATTGATGTATTAAAAAAAACTTAATAAAACTTAAAGTGGAAAGTTTCAGATCAGAGCTGCTGATCTGAACTTGCAGGACTTTAACTGGACCTGTGATGCTCCTCAGATCCAGCAGTGGGAGCAGAACCTGGAGAAGCTGAACCTGGACCTGTTCCGGCTCAGGTGTTACCAGTCCAGCCTGCAGGGCTCCGAGCTGCCCAACCCAAAGAGCCTCCTGGCTGTGGCCAGCCGCCCCTCCAAAGCCTCGCTGGGAAGACTGGGAGTCTTCTCCGTCTCCTCCTTCCACGCTCTGGTAGGAAGCTGCTAACACGCAACTTTTATTCTGAAAGGTCTGGAAGGAAGTACTCCTTTATTCCTCTCCTATCATCAAAAACCGACTTTTCCTTCCTTCCCTCTTTCTTTCCTTGCTTCATTCACTTTTTGTGTCCTTCCTGCCATCCTTCTGTCCTCCCTTCAAAGTGTCCTATCACCTTTTCTTTCTCGTGTCCTCCATTCTTCTTTCCTCCATTCCTCTGATCCTTCCTTTCCTATTTTGTGTCATCCTTCCTGTCCTCATCCCTCCTTTCTTCATTCTTCCTATGCTTTCCTTCCTTCCTCATTTCTATCTTTTTCATTTTCCTTTCACCCTTCCTTTTTTCCTGTTGTTCTTTCCTCTCCTTCTTTTTCAGTTTTTCTTCTTATCCTCCCTTCCTTTCCTCCTTTCAAGGTTTTTCAATTCATGTCTTGTAAAATCATATTAAGGGATTATAAACCCTGTATTTAGGAATCTGGTAAAGCTTGGGTTTAATCCTGCAGGTGTGTGTGAACCTGTTCATTGCGTGAACCTGTTCAGTGCGTGAACCTGTTCAGTGCGTGAACCTGTTCAGTGCGTGAACCTGTTCAGTGCGTGAACCTGTTCAGTGCGTGAACCTGTTCAGGTGTTTTCCTCTGTGTGTGTGAACCTGTTCAGGTCTGCAGTCGTGAGGTCGGGACCCTGCGGCGGCGCTGCAGGTCTGTGTCTGGAGGCCGGAGGAGAGGCCTGCCGTCCTCCCTGAAGGCTCTACCCAAACCCATCCAGGATGGGAAACTCTCGGACCACCAGGTAACCGCCGCAGACTCAGCGCCGCTCCGCTTCCCTAAAAAGGTGAAAACATCCTGGAATCCCGGCGCTGCTCCGTACGGCCGGGGCTCCCATCGTTCCACATAAACACTCGGCTATTTTTAGGGCTGGGAGTCTGGGATTCAGATTCAGGCGGATAAATCTTCTCTGGGTTTGTTCTGGCTCACGTTCAGGCGCTGCCTAAAACCTAAAACCTGTTGCACTCCAGTAGGAACCCTGGTGCTGCATGGAGAAACAAGTAAAAGGTTTTAGAGGAAGTCCTGCAGCAACAGAAGGACAAACAGCCGGTTTCTCAGATCAGACCGAGAGGCTGGAGTTTCCCGGTTGTCAGATCTGAGGAACATGTGGAACCAGTCGCAGCTGCAGGAGATAAACATCTGGTCTGAGTCACTTCCTGCAGCACAGCGCCCTCAGCAGGCTGCTGGAGAACTGCAGCCTATTAGGTTAGGAACAGGCGAGGATCGAATAGGTCTACACAAACATGTCACATATTTTTGCTCAAACTCATTCTTGGATAATGACATTTCAGTCTGGTCTAGAATGAGCTGTTCTAGGGCCTCTTATCACTTTAAATCCAAATAAGGTGCTGCTGGAAAATGGCTGCAAACAGATCCACAGTTACACAATCACGCATCTTTGAAAAGCAGAAGTGGTGCCTCCTGCACAACCAACAAAAATGCACCAAGTAGTTTCTAAGTTGTCTTTTCCAGCAGTCATTGTCCAAAGCATACAGCGGTAAAACCAGCTGACTAAACATGCTGGAGCTCAACTTGGGTTGCTAGGTGACGGTGTGGGTTGCTAGGTAATGATGCAGTGTGACTCCACAGCAGGAGGTTTCTTAAATGGCTCGGTTACCAGCCACACCTGGACCATTTTCATGTTTTGTTTTGAATCTTTTGGGCTGTTTTTAGGAGCAGTAGAGGCGCAAATGGAAGAACAAAAACATGCAAAAAGTGAATTTTGCAAATATGAGTTTTGCAGATAACTCCTAGTCAGTCCACAGAATAAAAAAATTCTTCCTGGATAGATGCTGGATGACAGCTTAGTTTTTACTTTTTCATAAATATCCCAGAGTATCTGGCAGAACAGAGCCCTTGGGTTTGGTTTTACATGAGTAAAACTAATATTTATGAAGATGGTATGTTCTCTTTGTTGCCTGATTGATTCTGAAACCTGTAATTTCTGCTCAGACCCTCATGTTTCATCTTTCTGCTTTAATTCAACCATTTTAAACCCAGTTTAATTACAGACTGCAGGTCTGAGCTGAGTTTTGCTGAGTTGGGCTTTCTCTGTGTTTTTCTGTTCCAGGTTCTCCATCGTCGCGTCTCGGCGCCGTCTGCTCAGCCCGCTCCTGCTGTCTGCTGGTCAGAGGTAAGGTTTCCACCGTCTTAACCATGAAACATGATATCAGCTCCTCGAAATGACCAACTGGAGACAAGCATTTATAGACTATAAATCTGTAACTCTTCATTGGGTTGAGTTTGCGAAAACCATTTCAGAACCATTTTTTTGTTTGTTTTTTTGTGCTGTTGTAGAATCCTGAGTCTTGGCTATCGGTCGGCCGTGCCCACATGTAGCCGCGTCTTTGGAAAATAAATATCGCCACTGTACTAAAAACTAATATCATACTCAAAGGATCATCTTGAAACAAGTTTTCATCCACATAAACCGACACGAATAAATCACTGAGCGTTGCTTTAAACATGCCAAACCAATAGGGGGCAGTGTAGCACACGGCTAAACCTGTCAGCCAATCAGATTGCTTCAAAACAACCACAATTTCCCATTAAGAATTAAACATGGCAGCAGGTTGTTCATTTGTGTGGACAGATAAACAGGTTTAGCTGTTTCTCATCAGAACATAAAGTCAATAAAACACAAAACAATGTTGATTGGAAATCATTTCGCAGCATTTATATATGAGCTCATTATTTGTCACAGACTCTAAATTTTTACCATGAACAAACACAAGCTGACAAGCTGATGTGCACAATGTTTCCCTAACGCCTCCTTTTATTTCCACTGTGACATTAATTTTTCAGCCTGTCTTGTTTTCTTGCATGTCATATCACAGAGTACACAGTTTTCTTTAACTCTTCATCACATTGTGGTTCTTCTGAGGAAAACCAGATCAGCTGTCTTCAGTTTCTCCTTCATGAATACAGAGTTTAGTAAATAAAGACAGACAAAGAGAGGATGGCTGGGAAGCTAATGTTTGTGGAGCTGTGCAGCTGTTGGGAACAGCCTGCTGGCCTGTGGACACACAGGAGGCGTTGGAGGATTAAAAGCTTGCATAGCCTTTTATTTTCCCAGAATTCCTTTGTCCCTGAGTGTTTGTCACTACTTTGTTTGAGGTGACTCCCCCACCTCCTCCTGTTTCTCCACATGACCTCCACCTCTCTCTCATTAAGCCCCCACCTCATTTTGGCTCCTTCATATTCCTTCTGCTGCTTTTTATCTCTTCCTCCCCCTTGTCTTTGCTCATTTTATCACTTTTACCAAAAATGGTGACATTTTTCAAATGTAATTTCTGTCCATTTAACAGATCGTAACAAACATGCAGAATAATTATTAACGTAACCATTTTGTGTCTGTTTTGGCCTTCAGACTGTGTCCTGCATGTCCAAGCAAAGTGAGGTGCTGCCCTCTCTAGGACATGGGGCAGAACTGCAGGTGGGTTTGGAGTCTGAAAATGTTACTTTTTGTTTTTCTATTTCCTGTTTCAACATCTTCCTGAAATAATGGCCAAACTCATTTGAAAATCACTTTTGGCCAAAAATAAAAAATAGAAAAAGAAAATCACTGCCATTTTATTTGATGATTTGAAGGATTTTTCCGTTTAAAAAAGTAATAATTATGCTGAGATCATTAACCGTGGACTGATTTGCACTTCAGCTGAGCGAGGAGCGTCTTCCTTCAGCTGCCGGAGTCTTCAGCCTGAACGTCTGTCGACCAAACACAGAACAGGACTTTGGTGAGGAAAACATTTCCTCAGTGTGTTTGTACTGTGTGAAAAAGATTTTACTGAATGAAACCATTCAAATCTACCATGAAGAAAAACAAAACAAAATGAAGTGACTTAATCTTGGACATTTCTGAGCTTAAAAAGTTTAAAATTTGGTTGAAACAAATCTGACATTTTCTGGAAAAAATGTGAAAATTTCTGACTTTCAAAAGGCCAAAATGTCTGATTTATTTTTTTAACAAAAAAAATGTCTTAGTTTTTTTCTAAAACATTGGTGACATTAATCTGAAAATGTTTCCTAGCAATTTTTCAGAAATTCAAAGTTATTTACTTTTGTAGAATTTTCTTGTTTTTTTTCCTGGATTTTGGTGGAAATTTACTCCCTTTTCTACAGCAGCTCCAACTCACCGATGCACAAACCACTGCTTCAGATGTTTAATTTTACACTGATAATTACAATAATTACACTATCCAAAATATTGATCTGTTTTGTTTCATGTGTCTCAGGTTTTGCGGTGACGGGTCACGTGGACGGAGCGGGTAAAAGTCACGTGTTCGTCAGTGAAGTCGACCTGCTGGGACTGTCGGCCAGAGAAGGTAGAACAATGCTGAGATCCTCCAGCAGAGGGCGACTCCTATTCAGAGTTTAATCTGCAGAACTGAATTTATTTTTTAGCTTTCTAGTGGATTCAGAAATGATGAAACGCTGCTTTAAATGTAAGAATAAAAAGAAACATTTCACTTGTGACTTCAGTTTATTTTCAGCTTGAAAATCATTTTTCAGGTTTGGATAAATAATGAAAAACAAAATATTTCTATGTCCAGACTTTATGCTCAAAATATTTGCATCTGAAAATGTGTATAAACACTCTGACGAGGGTCACGTTAACCAAATCTTTTAATTTGATGTCATTTTTAAATAATGACAGATAAATCTCACACCTGACGGCTGGATGCAGAAAGTCAACTTTACGCACAGAAAACATCGCAGAGATCACTAAACCAACCAATCAGTAATAGAAAACATTTCTATCACAGTGTCATCTCTGATCTGGACAAAAAAATCTGAAATTTTCAAATTAATCTTAAAAATTTTAAAGAAAAACAAATTAGTTTCTGAGTTTGAGAAGTAAAAAAAAAAAAAACATTTTTTGAAATTAATCTAAAAAATGTCTAGAAAATTTTTGAGATTCATCTGAAATTTTTGGTTTTGTTTTGTCATAAATTTGCGCCCTAATATGCCGTCATACTTTTCCAAACTTTATCGCTGCTAATAAAAAGTTTGATTAATTCATCTTGTGATGACAGGATGTGGATCATCTGATTCGCTTGTTGAATATTAAACAAACTGAAATGCAATTAAATATCATGATTATTTCTGATCTTTTCTGGCTGCAGGCCTGCTGGCCGGAGACGAGGTGCTGGCAGTGAACGGGTCGGCCGTGTCCGGACTGGACCTGGACCACCTCCAGACTCTCTTCAGACACCAGAATCTTCACCTGCTGCTGAGGAGAGACGAGCTGCCTGACCCCGAGGAGCCCAGCATCACATGGCCTGACCCCTCCGACCCCACTGACCCTGCTGACCTCTGGGTCAAACAGTCCGACCTGCACAACTGGACCGCAGGTAATACAGCAGCCACATCAGAACTCTGGCACAGATTAACAGCGACACCTACTGGCAAACATTATATCTTATTATAGCTCAAATATTCAAAATAAATATTTAATTTGAAGAAGAATATAATGATGAAATAATGAGAACCAGCAGTTTAGATGAATGTTGGAGCATTTAAAAGCAACCAAACAGAAATAAAATCTACCTAAATGCTGATTTTAATTATCATCAATATTCATTTTTATTTAAGTGAATTTTAATTCATTTTAAACCCTAATTGTTATTGTGCAATGTCAGATTTCAGAGCTGAAGTGTTTGTTTTGACATATTTTTGATGAGTTTAATGAGTTTTAAGGGAGATTTAATGAACTTCTTCAACCTTCTGGTTTGTCTTGCAGATGCTGCGCCCCCTGCTGGTAGTGACCCGTCAGTGGCGCTCACTCAGGATTCACCTGAGCAGGTGAGCTTCAATCTGTAAACCATTTGAATCAGCTGCTAGCGATTATGCTGATGATTAATCGGATAAAAATTTGGTTCATTCTGCTGGTTTTTAACTGGACCTCTGATCTGGACTAAAGAGAAATCCTATAAACTCAAATCTGACTCATTTTTGTTTACGTTTTATGAAGAAGGACGTTGCGCTCAGTCTTCTTCAGAGGTTTTTGTTTAGATTCCTTCTTGTTGCAGCGCCACCACAGGTCAGGAGGGGAACAGGTTTTTCAAAGTTGGGTTTGTTTGACTCAACGCAGCTGGAAATGGAACAAATGTTGCAACTTTGGTTTCCAATCAAACTGAGTCTATCAGATTATAATGAGGGACTAAGACAGGAAATTACCAGGTAATTCAAAGAGTTCAGTTTCCAAGTAAAAGTTTGATTTTCTTAATTTCTGAATTTAAGCACAGATTTCTGGGCAGAAAAGCAAATCCAGCCAATAATTTCCCACGATAAACTTCAGAAGTTTACAGATTCTGACTAAACCATTTGCTGATGCAGCATTTAGACATAAACTACCTCGTCCCAAACTTCAGCATCTCCCTCAGCGGAAACCGACTCTTCCCTCTTTTACCCACAATCCCCCCTCCCTATGAGTCACATGACCCGCGGTCGGCGGGTAATCTGGGTTTACGCCGTCAGGAGTGTTTGTGAAGTCGCAGCAGACTAATCCTCCTGCAGGAGCTGCTGGGTGTTTGTGAGTAGCTGGGTTGATCCCAGAGGCGACCCCTGACCCCTCACCATGGGCGCCCTGTGCTGGGTGCTGCCGCAGGAAGAGGACGGCGACACCCTGGAGGACGGCGAGGGGGTCGGGCTCCTGGACGAGGCGACCTGCTGCCTGGGCCGGCGAGCTGCTGACGGCTTCGCTCTGCTGGTAAAACGATGGATCTTTGATTGGTTGATCTCATTAGATCAGACTGAACTCCGGAAACTACAGAAACCAAAAGAGATTCAGGCGGAGCCAAACGGACACTCAGCCCAACCGTCACATGATGGAAAACTTAATGTTATCTGAAAATGTAGAGAAATTAGATGTAATTTGGGGCAGAAAAGGGCGACAGACATACGGGACCTTAAACATGTCAAACTTTATTGCATTTTGTTGCTTTATAACCAAAAGTTTTTATGTATTTTACTGGAATTTTATGACAAAACAACACAAAGTAGAGCAAAGCTATACAGGGAAATAAAATTTAATTAATAAAAATCTGAAAGGTGTGGCATGCATTGACATGTTTTGACACCCTTTGTTTTTGTAAAACCAGAAGACAACTGATAGATAAATAAATAGTCCCTCTGTGTGCAATTTAGTCTCGACTCGTAAAACCTGGTTCTGATGGAAGAGAAGCAAGAAACAAACACTACAGCAAAAATCTGGGAGGATGTTAAAAGCTATTTTTCAAATGAAAAGTTTTTTTCACAATTCAGGCTGGATATGAGGGATGGAATCATAACTGACAATAAATCGCAGCAGCAGCTGGTCAAAATATATCTAGGAGAAATGAG
Organism: Phalloptychus januarius; assembly: GCA_902982915.1. Classification (NCBI taxonomy): domain Eukaryota; kingdom Metazoa; phylum Chordata; class Actinopteri; order Cyprinodontiformes; family Poeciliidae; genus Phalloptychus; species Phalloptychus januarius. The sequence goes on from CADWAE010000459.1 coordinate 16,943,052, forward strand.
AAATGGCTTTAAAACAGCATCAGTATTTTATCCTTCTGTTATTTATTTTGATAAATAAAATGCTTCACTGAAATGAGCTACTTACGTCAACATGTAACAAAAATCTCAAATGAAAAAATATGGTGGCAATAAATTTGTGCAGCCCTTTCAGTTTGTTTTGGACATTTCCCAAACCGCATCCAAGTTGGGTTTCATTTTGGTTCTTTTGTCCTGCAGACTTTCCTCTGCAGGTCAGACGTTTTGCTTTGACACCAGATTTAGGAACATTTCTGAGGAGGTGGGATCACGGATTCCTGGAGAGACGTCTCCTTCCTGGCAGTTAAAGCGCTCCGGCTCGTCCTTGGTTGTTATTAAAAGCTCGGCAGAGCGACCGGGCCGCCGGCCGTTTAATAGAAACTGACAGACCAGATTATGATGATGGACGAGGTGCAAAAGCTGCTTTCAGTCCAGCTCTAGTTCGAAGGTTTTGCTTCCTTTCTTCTCTCCTCAGTGGCTGAATCACTGAAACATTCATCCAGGGTTCAGTGGAGGTTTCTGGTTCCTGGGGTTTCTGGTAAAATTTACCCTGCGTCCTAAAGGTGGCGCTGTGGAAAACATCCCCCAAAAGCATTTATGAGAAAGTTGAACATCAAAACTGAAAAATAATAAGAATGGTGCCAACAGTATTTAACTTGACCAAAACCTTTATTATGGTTCAAAATCAATTCTAAACAGGCGACTAGACTAGATTTAGAGGAACTCAGTGTTTCAGCTGTTTTGCAGTTTTCTAGAAGTTTGTTCCAGATTTGTGGTGCACAGAAGCTGAATGCTGCTTCTCAGCACTTGATGAGACAAATGACTCAAAGAAGCATCAGTTTGTTGTGTTCTGGTCTTATTAAAATATGAATGCTGGTAATTCACGTCCAGACAAGGATTTTAACTTACTTGAACCCGTGTCTAAGGGAGGGAAGGTCAGTTTTTCTTTCTCAACTCTTTATCCAACATGCTGGCATTGTGGCTCCATCCAGGACAGTAACACATGTAAATGTAATTGGTCATCATCACTGGGTTCCTCTATTCTTTCCTTCCAGAACACGGACCGGGTTTTCTGCCTGTACCAAACCTTCCCAGAGAGCAAAACGCCGGACACTGACGTTCCCAGAAACGCGTACGTCAGAGAGGGCGGTCTGCACCCGCCAAGCCCCGCCCACCTGAGCGTCTGTCAGCGGCTGCGGAAAGTCATCCAGGAGCTGGTCGACACGGAGAAGTCCTACGTCAAGGTGGGACTTTACAGGTTTTGAAAGTCACCCCATGTTGCTGTGGAGGATTTAATTTTATGCTTATGTCTTTTCCTAATGTTCCCATCAGGATCTGGTTTGTCTTTTTGAAATCTACCTGACGCCGCTGCAGAACGAGACGTTCCTCAGTAAAGACGAGGTGAAACGGAGGAAATGGAGGTTTTGTTGTCAGTTTTCAAGTTCTGGTTCTGAAGGTGTCGTCTCTCCCCCAGATGGAGGCGCTGTTCGGCAGTCTGCCGGAGATGTTGGACTTCCAGAGAGTTTTTCTCCAAACGCTGGAGGAGAGAATCGCTTCCTGTCCGGACTTCACCAGTTTAGAAACTCCTGAGCAGTTTAAGGTTGATTTCATCTGCTGACCTGATTTACTTTAAAAATGCACATTTTATTTAAAATTTATGGAAAAAATTAAAGGCATTTAAAGGATGTATGATGAAAAATTCACATTTTGCAAATTTTTCTACTTCCATTTGGCTTTTTAAATGTAAAAAAAAAAGAAAAAATAGCTATTTCTTTGGCAATAAGTTCATGTTTTTTGATGTCTGGAAAATGAGCCGTTTGAAAAACCTCCAGAATGTAACATCACAAATCACAGGCACTGTTCCTCACCTTGTTACCTAGCAACCCCAGGAAAGTTCAACCCGTTACCTAGCAAGCTGAGCTCCAGCACGTTTGGTCAGCTTGTTTTACTGCTCTATGTGCTGTACAATGGCTGCTGGAAAAGACGACCTACCATCCAGAAACCACTTGCTGCATTCTTGTTGGTTGGGCAGGAGGCTCCACTTCTGCTTTTCAAAGCAGTTGAAGAGCAGCCGTTTTCTCCTGCCAGTGAAAACGCTGCGTTGGGGTCTGTGGCCAGCAGCAGCTTATTTGGATTTAAAGTAACAGAGACACTAAAACAGGTCTCTGTTTTAGTGTCTCTAAAACAGAGACACTGTTTTTTGTCTCTAAAACAGAGACACTGTTTTAGAGACAATGTCTCTAAAACAGTGAGCAGACTGAAACCAATACAGTTTTTTATAGCCCACATGTCTTAACCTGCTCAAGGAAGCATAGCTCTTACATAGATTTTCTTCTTCCCTTCAGATGGTCCTCTTCTCATTGGGTGGATCCTTTCTTTACTACGCCGACCACTTCAAGCTCTACAGCGGCTTCTGTGCCAACCACATCAAAGTCCAGAAGGTTCTGGAGAGAGGTGACCATTACAGACCCAAACCTTCACTTTCTGTCTGATCAAACAATAAAATATAACAGATGCTTCTGTGATGCAGCAAAAACAGACGCAGCCTTCAAGCACTTCCTGGAGACGAGGAATCCGACCAATCAGCACTCGTCTTCTCTGGAGTCGTACCTGATCAAACCTGTTCAGAGGGTCCTGAAGTATCCACTGCTGCTGAGGGAGCTGGTGTCTCTGACTGATGCTGAGAGTCCCGAACACGCACACCTGACAGGTAACGCGCACACCTGACGGGTAACGCGCACACCTGACGGGTAACGCGCACACCTGACGGGTAACGCGCACACCTGACGGGTAACGCGCACACCTGACGGGTAACGCGCACACCTGACGGGTAACGCGCACACCCGACGGGTAACGCGCACACACCTGACGGGTAAAAGTTCCATTTTCTCACTGCCTGCACTTCCTCTTCTTTCCACTCAGAGGCGCTGAGAGCCATGGAGAAGGTAGCGAGTCACATCAATGAGATGCAGAAGATCTATGAGGACTACGGCTGCGTGTTTGACCAGCTGGCAGCCGAGCAGAGCGGCGCTGACAAACAGGTAACCAGCCAACCAGGTGGTCGGTCTGAGGAGCTGTCGGATTGGCTGGACGGTGTGACATCATCCGTCTCTCCTCAGGTCACAGAGATCTCGATGGGGGAGTTCCTGGTCCACTCGCCGGTGGTCTGGTTGAACCCTCTGCCTTGTCTGCGGGGGCTGAGGAAGGATCCTCAGCTCACGCTGTTCGGTTGGTTCAAACTCGCCTCGTCTGCAGTTTATTTTCTATTGAAGGCCATAATTAATGTCGCTGCTGATTCCTCAGTGTTCAAACGGGCCGTCATCCTGCTTCATCGCGAGAACAAGCTGAAGAAGAGGATGGTCAGTCCGCTTTCATTCTGTGTTTTACTTGTTAAACCCCAACGGAGTTAAAACTTGATGTTTTCTTGTTTGTGTCCTGCATCAGACGAGTTCCCGTTCAGCCGATCTGGACCCCTTCAGGTTCCGCTGGTTGATCCCAGTTTCAGCGCTTCAGGTCCGACCGGCCAACATCCCAGGTCAGTGGGCCGTCGGAGGCGGGTGTTGGGTGCCGGCTGGGATGTTCGGTTGAAGGACTCGGTGTGGTGTCTGCAGGTTCAGAGGACCCGTGTGTGTGGGAGCTGGTTCACAGCAGGTCGGAGGTCGAGGGTCGACCAGAGACGGTCTTCCAGCTGTGCAGCAGGTACCAACTTTATAGAGAACGACTGTATGGACTGGTGGAGGGGGAAAACCAGAACCAGGAGTGGATCAGTGGTTTATTCCTGTTGAGGGAAGATGATGGTAGCGACGTCGAGTTGAAAGAAAAGATTTATTCAAGTTTTTTACTTCATTGAACACAAACATTAATGGATTGATGGACTAATGAATACCTAGAAAGCAGACGAAGGTCTTCCAGGCCAGTCCATGCTGTAGAAACCCTGAACAGAACCGGTCCAGAACCTTTGGTCCAATGAAGAACGGAGCCTCTAGAGGAGAACCTGCATCGATGACTCTGCTGTTTGTGTTTCAGTGATCTGGAGGCGAAGGCCGCTTTGCTCCGCGCTCTCAGCTCCCTCCTCAAAGAGCGAGCTGCCAGCGGCTCCCTGAGGAGAACCCGGCCGTCCGCCCCAGAGAAGAGCGCCACCTGCAGGAGGCGGCCCAGACCCAGCCGCGCCGACCTCCAGAGAACCGCTCCTCATCCGCCGGCGGAGCGCTGCGGCGCCGTAGAGGAAACCTGCTCCGAGCCGCCACTGCCGAGCCATGCCGGGTCCTCCGGGACGAGGCCCAGACTCTGTTCCCTGACCGGAGAACTGGAGGCGCAGCTGCAGCGCCTCAACTTCTCCGAGGAGGACCAAGGAGCGGCGCAGAGCCTGGACGAGGAGAATCGGACCTCCAGCCTGCGGCGGGGTGCAGCTGGCGATGGACTGGACTTCAGCAGCTCTGTGGGGAGAGACTTCAGCGTTCAGAGCATGACGTCCATGATCAACGAAGACTGCTTCTACGACTCGGTGCTGGCGATCCAATCAGACAACCTGCTGACCTGAACCTTCATCTGTCCTCTGATTGGACCTGAGGGAAGCTGGAGCCTCCACCTTCATTAAATTTAATGTTTGTGCTGCAAAAACTCAATCTTATAAAATATTTTAGCTTCTAGAGCAAGCATCTTAGTAAATTAGACCAACATTTCTATGGAAGATTGTTTTCTTGTCGAGTTTTTGCAGCAAAACTTTAATTTGTGCCACTATCATTTTAAATATGTTGATAAATGTTTCCAGAGGTCATCAAAGGTCAACCAGCTGCCACATATTTACTAAATTAAGCAAGTTTGGTGTCAATCAACTGTGCTACAAATATTTTAACTGCACAAACGTATCACAGTTAATTAATATCAGTCTAGATTGATTTTATCAATGTGGGTTTGGGAGGGCAGGTTGATCTATGGAAACTTTTATTTCAAAATATCATAAAAACTGTAACGACACAAACAAAACATTTTTATTCACATCATATTTAGCAGGATTTTGTAAATGTGAATTGGCTGATTGACCTCTAATGACCTCTGGAAATATTTAAGATGTTTAAAATCTTAATAAAATTCGCTCAGGTCCTGATTGGCTGCTACAGAAACGCCTCAACCTGATTAAACCAGCAGATGTTTCCAGATGCTGAAGCTCAACAAGGTCCTAAATTAACAGACGAGGAATTTCATTTAAACCGGATCTGGTTCTGGAGTTTCAATGTGGAAAAATGTTGAGACGAATTTAAATAACAAAAACGTTTCATAGGGAAAAGATTCAGAGGAAACGGACAATACAGATTTCAAGCTGAATTCCTTTAATCAATGAAACACAGAAACTGTCTAAAAACTGATGTCTCTGGTTTTACATCCAATTTGGTCACATTTTCTTTTCTCAGATGACTAAAGTATATTTGTCAAAATTAGATTTTTAGTTTTGTAAAATATCACTACATTCTTAGGGCGTTTTTGTAAGTTATTAAAGTTTTAGAACTTTAGTCAAAAATAAAATAATTTATTCATAAAATAATTGTAGTTTTGTCAAAAACTGACTTTTAAAATCTAAATGTTTTATGGAAATATTTTAGGTATTTTTCTTGTTTTGTTTTTTTAATTTAAAGGATGGAAATCATAATTTTTTATAAGTTTTCTATACTTTATTTAATTTAATTTCCTGAACTGTTGTCTGGGAGCAGAACCTTTGAGATCAAACAAACCGGCACCAGCAGGAAACCTAAAACCGAATAAATGATTTATTTTTTCTTTCTTTAACATATGAAAACCAGAAGAGATTTTCTTTTCCCTCAAAGACAAACAAACTGGAAACCATGGACACATTTCTGTCTTTTACTCAGATTTATTTATTTTTTTATTCTGGAAGGAGATTTAAGAAGAGATGAAGTTGATCTTCAGTTTGTTGGGTTTATAACGAACCGAGGAGAAGCTTGGTCACTGGAAAACTTTGATTTTTCCATTTTTATATCACCTAAATGCCGAATGTTGTTTGGATCCTGAATTTTTTATATATTTTATATATGTAGATATCCCTCTGTGTACAGCTTAAGCTCCAGTTGTAAATATTTTTATTTGACAAAAGCAGTTTCTGGATAAAAATCCAGAGCCGCTGCTTCATATTAAAGCCTTTTGTACGTCTGTCACCATCTCTATTTATATTGTTTTTTATATTGTTTATTTTTATTGAAAGGTGACTGTTTCATTATGAAATGAAAACTGTTTATTTGAGGAACTGTCAAAGTTTTTGGTAATTTATTTTTTTAAATATTTGCTGACTTCTGTAAATGATGAGGTGCTTTTAAACACTGATAAAAGGCAGAATAATTCATAAATCTGATGTTTGATGCCAACATTTCTCAATGTTTCATTTATTGTTTTGAACGGGGGTGCTTTGTCTCCATGGCAACAATTAACAGAAAACAAACCTGCCAAAGATTTTTCTGTGATCATGTTTATTTCTCTTTTTATGAATTTATTTCTTTGTTCTCCCATTTTCCACTGACAGTTGTTGGACACATACAGACATGCTTGGATTTCGGATAAAGTAAAATATTGGCCGCTTTTCGTATTTCTAAAGCTATTCGTGGTCTCCTTCCTTCATATTTAAGTTACTTTATTTATTAATTTATTTATTTTATTAATTTTTTTGTAGAAATGCAAAAATGTGTTTCCCACAATGGCGCCATATTGACATTTTGCACGTGACGTCATCCCAGCCCACTCCGCCATGACTTGGAACAACCGGATGCTCCTGTAAACCTCTCAAATGACAGTTAGTTATTTGCCTTGTATCGCTTTTTTCTCGTTGATTTCACTGTAAAAATGGTCATGGAGTGCTGCGCGGTTGACGCCACTAACAGAACAACTTTATATTAAACTTTTGACGAGGAAAGATGGCGACGGATAGCAGCTGTTCGTGGATTTGCAGCGAAAGCTTTTTACAAGGTAAGATGTTTCAGTAGGTACGTTTAGTAAGATGCAATCAAGTATTTCATTATGAAGATGTCTAATGATTAGTGACCATGGAGAGAATGTCCCACCATCATGTAGCCTAACTGGTAAATGTCCTCCAATGTCGGAGAAACGCGGTTTATGAATGTGGTTCATGTGGCGTGAATTTAGTCTGGGATTTGATCAAATAACAAACATTCAGGACGGCAGTCTGTCGGCTTGGGCTACCCTGTCGGGATAGCATACCGGAAGTCTACTAGTCTAAATTATCAAGGCAGTGTACCAGAGTTTGTGTGTTTTGTTGTGTAATTAACGCATAAAACGTATAATCGGACTCACTTCAGCATTCTTAGAAGATTAGACTAACAGGGTATGCCATTCTGACAGGGTATACTAAAATGTCAGAACTTCTACTTCCGCCATGCTGCCTCCACGTGACAGGTGACGTAGTTGCAAATGTCAAACCTTTTAAATTTATTTAAATTGCCCATATTTTCGAATAAAATAAGTTTAAATAATTTTGGAGTTGCATTGACATTAAGACGTCCTGATGTCCCAGCTGCACCTGAACGCAGCATAAGCAGCTGTTGGGAAATTCCCTTCTCACTGACTTGCATTTTATAGGATCTACAGAGTTCTGGTGGATTGGAGGCTTCAGCTGGATTTGGAACTGATTTTTCTCCAGTTCCAGGGATGTTTACACTCAACATGGTGTTAAGGTGAGTAATTCAGTTAATTGCAGCGTGAATTACAAACCTTATTGTTGTTGAAAGATGCTAACATGAAGTTTTGACTTCCAAGTTTCATATTTTTCTATTTGTTATTAGTGGTGGGACTCCATTAAAATTTTCCAATGCATTAATTGTGGAGTCTGTGATAAATTAATGTAATCAAAATCCTTGTATCACAAAATATTTTCAACTCAAAAACTCATTTTGCGGCTAAATTATTGAATAACCAGATACATGAGCTCACCAAATATATTTATTGATTTTAAGTCTTTATTCAACCATCAGATTGGTGCAAAGTCTTTTTCTACCCAAGAGATCTTTAGAAATGTGAGCTGCGGACGCTGACATTAGCATTCAGGTTCTGTGCTGCTGCTACATTTTTGGCATTGAGATTTTAGGTTTAAATAGCTTTTCTGATTGTGCTTTAAATTAGCCAACTTAAATACAACAATATTCTTTTCCAGCGTCAAGTCAGATAATTTTGTGAAGGAAGAATTAACCCAAGAGAAGCATTTCTGAGGTTAAAATGTATAATGCATTAAAATCTATGTAATAAATTAATCCATATTAAAGTATTAAAGTCCAGATCTAAGTTGTTTGATTACCTTAGCCTGAGATTATTAAACCTTAGAGCAGGGGTGTCCTGCAAACCCAACTTTAGAAGCATTCCTCCATCCTTCCTCCAATCAAATAAATTCTCGTTAACAAAACTTTCCTAAACTTGATGCGATAATGAAGAACTAATTGAGTCATTTAAATCACTTGCTTAGAGGTTGTTGTTTTCTAAAGGTGCTTTTAATTTGAAAAATGAGCTTCATCCGGACGTATTTAATTTACTGAATAGAGAATACACAGAAATTAATTAAAACATTGAGAAAAAAATCAAACAATCTTTAATATGTTCATTTAAAAACATTTTTTTGACCTAAACCCTTTTTACCTTATGTGGTGCTACATTTTCAGATTTATATCCAAACCACTCGGCGTAAAAAGCCCACTGCGTTTGTGTGTGTGTGTGTGTGTGGGGGGGGGGGGGGTGTGGGGGTGTGTGTGTGTGTGTGCGTGTGTGTGTTTGGCTCAGATAAGGCTTTTCATTTACATCCCTGTCTGCCTGTTAACTGATGTCTATTGAAGCCCCCGGGGGTTTTCTTTCTTCCAGATGGTTTGATTCTTCTCCAGACTATAATTACATGGGTCAGAGGTCAAACTGTCGCCTTTAATCCGAAGCTAATTTCAGTCATAATGGATTTCAGATCCAGGATTCACAGCCGCTGGTCCTGTGTGAGGACGTCAGTTTAAGGAAAAATCTGTTATATTCTAGGTTCTGATTGGTTTTATTTTAAAAATGTCAAAGCTGATAATTTATTTAAACTTTTTTATTGAAGTTTTTTCAAAACTTGTTTATTATTCTAGATATTCATCAAATTAACAAATTTTCAAGTGATTCATTGATTATTTCAAAGCAAAACAGTTAAAAATGAATAAAAATATTTAGATGTGAACACAAAGTATATTTATTCAAAATTTGAATTTGAATAAAAACACAACAAGTTAATTAAGCTGTAGAATCTGAATTATTGTGAGCACCATTTTAATTTGAAATATTACAAAAACTGGAAAAGCATTCAGCACAACTAAAATTTTAAATAAAATAAAAATGTGTGAAAAATAGACTCACAGGACCAAATAATCTTTGTCCAAAAAATATTTTTAAATATTTTGATAACATTAGTGCAAGCAGAAAAATCATGCAAGGAAATTATTACAGAAGGAATTAAATATCAACACAAAATGTTTTTGCATAAAAAACAAGAAAATAAATATTTAAAAATACAGAATCTATTTTTATATGTAAAACAATCAGAACAGGTCTGACCTGATCAGATCCACCAAAAATAGGGCATGGAAAAAAGAATCAAAGCTTAAAATAAAAACTAAAATAATGACTAACTTTCTAAAACTAAATGCCAAATAACTGATCCTAAAACAAAATTTACATGCATATAAATTGTATTTATTTTTTTTTTAGGTCATATTCAAGCTATTTCAAATTTTACACTGATCTGTATATATTCTGATAATTTTCATTTATGGTTGAATTTATATCTGCTATAAATGTAATACTTTGTGTGGCAGTAGCTTGTCAACAAAATAGCAATTTTTCCTTGCTAAATGGTCAAATTAATCACCATTTTAATCACCAAATTTTGCCATCAATAAAGTCAAAATTTAGAACTAAATATAGGTCAGAAAAAAATAAACAAGAAAATAAGAAATAAACCAATAATTCACATGAATGTAATCATAAAAAAACACTGAAAACAAAAATTCAAATTATATGTCAGGAAACAAAGAAAAAGTGCTGAAAACATTAAAAGTCCTTCATAATGGCTCCTTATCAGGCCCGAGTAAGAAAATCTGTTCTATTAAATGAAAGAACTGAAGTCGACGAGCTTCAAACTGAAGGCAAACAGCCAGCAGAGGTAAAATAAAGCGAACGAAGGAGGGAGGGATGGAGAAAACGAGTTTGTCCTCTGTGTGTTTTCTGCAGAGCGAAGGCCTGCAGGCGTCACTCAAACCTCCAGAGAGCTGCTGTAATGGAGCGGCGCCTCGCCGGGCGACACGAAGCAGGCGGAGGTTAAAACATTCTGTTCGGGATGTGGAACCAACGTCAAACTGCTGCTTCCACACGGCGGCCCACCGGGCCCCCCGAGCCCCCCGAACCCCCACAGGTCCACCGGCCCGCAGCGCTGGAATCACTCACTCTGACGGGTCAGGAATAAATTAATCACCATAAATATAAAGTTACAATAAGAGACAAATAAATGTACTAAAATATTAAAACAAGCAAATAAATGAAAAAGATAAACATATAAAATACACAGAATGACCTAAAAAAATAAAAATAGCTTCTACAACAATAAGCTGAATAAATGTAGGCTTGGTGAGATGTCTGGTTTATTAGTGCAATTAATACAAAAGCATTAGGTTTTTATCACATTATTTAATAAAACATAAAAAAATAATCAAAAATGAATTTTATCAGAAAATGTTGATATTTTCTGTAAACAAAACTATTAACTCCCTATGAAAATGTTTGTATTTCTGATAAATGGACCTGAAATCAGCCTTTCAGGCTGTTTATCTTAAACGGTAGGAAAAAAATTCAAAGATTGTTCCTATAATAATAATAATGACAAAAATTAAAATGTATTTAATTTTCCCTATTAATATGTGGCTGCAGTAAAACTTTATTTTGGTGTAAATTTTAATAATAAAAAAAATCAATATTTTCATTAAATTGATCAATTATGTGATCATTAAACAGAACTCAGATCAGTATTTAGTATCTTCCTGCTTTAGTTGATTGGATTATTTTACCATGTTCCGTCGTCTCTCCGCCCCGTCCATCGCGTCCCGATCAGGTGGAACCGTTTTCCTGTCCGAACGGATCCGGTCGGGTCTCTGCGTCGCTGCTGCAGATCCACGCGTCTTATTGTGAAAGGACAACGAACCCAAACTGCTGCAGCAGAATGTGAAACGCGGCCGCATTCAATCACAGACGTCAGCTCTGCCTCTGCGGTGGGAACCAAAACGTCTGGGTTCTGTTTCCTCTTTGTTGGGAGTTTTCAACCTGAACGCAACAACATCAATTAGCCAGAACCGACGCCTCCGGACTCTTTAAACTTCTTCTCTCCCAGAGAAGCCGGCAGGAAAATGTGTGTTTACAGTTTGCAGGCTGTGTGTGCAGGATTATGGTAATAACAGGCTGCCGGGCCGCGCTGGTGGGCGGGCGGGTCCGCGGACCCTTATCAGCGCGTTGCAGCGGTTCTTCACCTTGATTCTCTGCTTTATCACCAAAACCAGACGAAGACGCTTCTGGAAGCCCAATGATCTGATGCTATCAGCCGCGGCTCTTATCTTCACCCAGGTTTGCAGGAAGCGACCCAGAAGCGGCGAGAGGCGGCGCTGACCTTCAGGCTGGAGAGCAGGACCGGGTTCTTCTGCTGGTTCTTCTGCAGGATGGGCTGAAGCTGTCCGGTTTCCAAGGAGACGGCAGGCGGAGAGGAAGTGAACCCACACGCTGCGCTCTCGCTCACTGCTGGACGGAGCGGGTTCGTCTCTGCTCAACTTCCTCCAGATGTTTGGCTGCGTCAGGCGCAAAGGGATCGCTTCAGTCCGGCGGAGCGGCGCGGAGCGGCGAGGGACGCCGCCGCTTTAAGAACACTTAATTAAGAGTCAATGATCACCAATTGAGCCGTTGAGCCGGCGCTTCCAGATTCCAGCCTCAGCTGCGTCCGTCACGCTCCCACGCTCACGTCTCTCTCCTCCCGCTGGAGGAATTATCTGCCCCGTGTGTTGGGGGCCGGGGGGCCAAACATGCTGTCTGCCGCCGTTCAGATCCTGGCGTTCGCCCTGGCGCTGCTGGGCGTCCTGGGCGCCACCGTGGCGACGCTGCTGCCCAACTGGAAGGTGAGCGTGAACGCGTGGAGCAGCATCATGACCCCCATCTCTCAGATGCAGGGTCTGTGGGCGGACTGCGTGTGGTACAGCTCCGGCGTCTTCAGCTGCACCATGAAGGACTCGGTTCTGTCGCTGCCGCCGTCCCTGCAGATGATGCGGGCCGGCATGGTTCTGTGCTGCATGGTGGCGGCATTCGGGCTCTGCCTCGCCTCGCTGGGGCTCAAATGCACCCGGTGGGGGGGCAGCCAGCGGGCGAAGGGCCACACGGCGATGGCGGCGGGCGGCTGCTTCGTCCTGGCCAGCCTGCTCTGCCTGGTTCCGGCGGCGCTCTTCACCAACGAGGTCATCACCGCCTTCCTGACCACCGACCTGCCCGACAGCAGCAAGTACCAACCCGGCGGCGCGCTCTGCGTCACCTTCATCGCCGCCGGCTTCCTGCTGGCCGGAGGAGTCATCTTCTGTCTGTCCTGTCCGGGAAGCGGGTCCGCCAGACCGGACAGCGTCTCCAACTCCGACTCAGTCAGGCTGGAAAGGAGGCAGGAGCCGAAAGTGGAACCCAAACAGAAGAAGAAGAAAAGCGTGCGGCTGCAGACGGACGAGGTGAGGCAGGAGAAAACGGTTCTGGACCGACAGAAACTCCCACAGAAAGACCTGAAGGACAACTACAGCCTGCAGGAGTACGTCTGACGCTGAGGCGGAGGGGAATGTGGCGTTCAGGCGCCTAACTGGGGGAGGTGTGTGTGTGTGTGTGTGTGTGGGGAGGGGATAATTACTAAATGTTGTAAATGACAGATTGTAGATTCAGCTGAATGCTCAGAAGCAGAGCAGGACTCTAAAGGAAAAAAAAACGAACCTCAGAGACACAAAAGGCTGAAACCTTTAAAACCCGACGGCTGCAGCTTCACTGAAACCAAAAACCTGAAGAGAAAAAACTGGAACGAAAAGCCATTTTATTCCAGCCAATTTTCTGCCTTCACATAAAACTGATGCTGACAGGGCTGCATCCAACGTTTCTGGGGGCGGGGCCCCAATGCAACGTTACACTCAACACTTTTTTATTTTCATGCTATTTGTTCTTGCAGTGATTGGAAAAAAAAAGTTTAATTCTAGATCCAAAAGAACTTTGTTTCCTTTATTATTTAGGGTAAATAACAAAATATTACTGTGAACAAATGGCAGATGTAAACTGGAACTTTAGGAAAGCAAACCTGAAGCTTCTTTTTCCATTTTTATCTGCTGAGGAAAAAAATAGACAGAAAAAAATAAAAGAAAAAATGTGCATCTTGCATGTTTCATCTCAGGTCAAAAACTCCATCCAGTAGATCCCAGTAAATTAAATATTGTTTCCCTATTAATTTCCACCATTTTAATGTATTTTTGTTCTTGCAGATTCTATGGAAACAGAGAAAAACTGCAGGGAAATGAAGGAAATGCACCGATAGCAGTCTGATGCTCCCACAGTTATTATTATAGCAAAAAAAATTACAATTAGGGTTTTTACAAATTTCTCCAGATTTGTCTCATTTTTTGACAGCGTACCAACGATCATAGTAAGAAGCAACTTAAAATAAAATGACTTTACCCTGGTAACTTTTTAAGACTAAACTTGTACAGGAATAAAGTCATACTATGAAAATAATGTCAAAATAATACAAGATTAAATTTGTAGTATAACAAAAATAAAATCATACGATTATGAAAATAAAGATATAATTTGAGAATGAAGTCAAAATTATCAGAATAAAGTTATAATATTATGATTATTTTGACATTACTCTCGTATGACTTTATTCTCATAATTTCATTCATAAATGTTTTTATCTCCATAGTCTGACCCTTATCCTCTGAATATCCCAGCTTGTTACTGGTAGTTAAACTGAATGTACATAATCGGCTTCAAAGGACAGAAACTAAATAAAAAAGCATCATCGCCCCCTACTGGCAGTGTATGGTCACTGTCAAAATTAAAGGGCAAATCTAAATTGCAGCTAGGGCCTTAGCATTCGCTAACCATCATGTTGGTTTAGTGCTTTAGCATTAGTGGATCTAAAGTTCATGATATTCTGCTTCAGGTTTAGCGTAGCTAACGCAGTTAGCGGTTTTCATCACTTCATAGTAATGAAAACATGACAAACAGAGAGAATATCTGTTTCTTCAGGTTTTAACCGTCACTGAATAATTAATTTATTACAGTTGATTATATTAAAGTGCTGATTACTTTGAAACCCCTCTAGGTGGCGATAAAGGCATCAGAGTGCGGCTAAAGCAGTGTTAGGCTAGCCTCAGCTCCTTTTAGCTCATCTTTTCTTTGTCCCTGTTTTCTGTTCTGTTTCTAAATTCTGCAGCTGATACTTGAATGTCATTGGAACCGATGTGCAGTCTAACTGGAACCATCCTGTTTTTTTAAAATAACTGTTTAGGAAAGTTTTTAGATTTTTGCTTTTTCTCACTTTGAGCTGCGACTGGGAAAATTCACATCCCTGTAAAAATGTTCACTAAGCAGAAATGTCTTTATTAATTTGTGAAAAGGTGAATTTAACAAACCAACACCTGCCTTGGACAGTCGGTCTGTTTTTGGAGATTGCTGAGGAAACCTCCCAGGAGATTATCTGGGAAATTGCTTTCAGAGCCTTTTTTCTTTCGTAATGACTGAGAAAATCACAGCTTCTGAATGTGTGCTGAATTTTTATTGAACCTGCTGCCTTCTTCTCCATGTCTGCTTTGGGTTTGCTCTGATCTCATCAATAATTTCTAGAAATCCTTCACTTTCTGCTGCAGCTCTGCACGCTTGTATGAGAAGCAATAAAATATGTTGAGCTTCTTAGGTTCTGCATTGTTGTGAATTATTTTCCAGAACGTCAGACGGGCATCCACTTCATCTTTTCCTCTCCGTTAAATGGGGGAGGAGAGAGGTAATGATGCTCTTTGCTTCCCATTATCTCCTCACCTCGGTTGGATGCACTTCGCCCCTCCACCTCCCAGCTGCAGCAGGACACAATGGACCTGGAGCCCCCACAGTACCGCACACGCTCCGTGGCGCCGCGTCCTGCCCGATGAGCCGTCAGTCACTCCTGCCAAGCGGAGGCTGCTGAGCTGATCGCCCACTCTGCCTCCCAGGAAACGCATCAGATCTGCAGAACAGAAACCAGTCGTCAGCAGAAGCATTTCACCATCAGGAGATGAGGGAAAGCTGGACTCAAGAGGTAGAAAAAGTCCAGCTCTGCACCAACAGAAGGGCTTCTTAGCCTCTGCAGCTGCTGCAAGATTCACATTTCTGCTCTTTTCTGGCTTTGATGGACGAACAGCTTTGATGAGCCGAGGTTTAAAACGTTTAATTAGCTCAGGAGGCGCCGAGTCTCCCAGCTCCCCGAAGCCAAATTAAAAGCTGTTTGAAACCTCTGAGCACTTCCTCTAATATTTAATTAACTGCAGCTATGATCAAATATCTCCACAGATTAGATATTTGATCTTTTTACCCCAGAAGAGCCAAATTAAGTCTGACGTCTTAAATAAACTCGCAGTTGAAACTCAATATTTCAATGGAGATCAAGTTCCTGATCAGGAGGGAAAAGTTTGGTTTAAAATGATGCCAAAACACCTGATTCAGCATTTCCATGCACACACAGACTAATTTGCTCAGATGTAAATAAATATCAACATTTGGTTCAGTAGCTTGGCTGTAAATATCTAAAGAACAAGTCAGGTGCCAGAGGTTTGTACATTTCTGTTCTTCTGGTGCAGAAAAGTGCAAAGATTTAAACCAGTTCTCCTGGAAATCTAAATACTAGAAACTCTTTGTGTTTTATGATCTTTGGTTGACAGGTCAGGTACTTTTGTTGGATCGATCTGTTATTGATGACGAGCCAATCCATCAGACGAACCGATCGACTTCTTCCTGGCTGTACAGATGGTAGGCAGACTGAAAATTAAATACATTTGCACTGCAGTACGCTTCAGCAGAATTCAATGTGTGAATCAGACAACAGGTTTTATGAAGTGCATGAATCTCTTAGTTTCTCTACAGGTTAATCGCTATTAAAGAATGGAAAATTTTACAACTTGTTTTTTTTTTTAAAGTGTAATTTGGTAGGTATCCTTAGTCAGAGTCAACTGTTGGAGTGTTATACCGAAAAATACTGGCTTATTCTTATCACTAACAGTGTTTTAATATAGATTTAGTGAAGCTGTAAAAAGGGGCCCAGGTTAATTGGCCGAACTCAAAATCAATTACCGATTATTGTATTTGTGAACAGACCCAGTTCAAACTAGTGTGATCCATTTGTTACAGCTGTGGTAACACAACAAACTCTAAATGATTCTTTGCATTTTTAAAAAGTACATTTCCTAATTAATTCCTAAATGTAATTTTTTTTATCTCAGCTTAATGCATTAAATAAAATTTAGTAGCATTGTCATTCTCAAACAAAGTTTTAGATCTGTGATCTGTTACAATTCAAGCATTTCTAGGGTCTCTGAATGTCTGAAGGGTGTCTGCCAGCAGCTATTGAGTTTTCTTTGCCTTAATGTCTCCGTCTTACAATTCTAGATCTCTGAGGAGTTAACATTGAAAAATGATGTAGCGCTGGGTTAGCCTCTCTGAGGATTTGATCTTTAAAGCAGTCTGCAGCCAAGTTGCTATGGAGGTTAAATAGCCAGATATTATCTGGGTTTACTTAGTAAAATTGTAGCAAATGTGTTTATTTTATGATATATTTCATAACCATCCCTCCTACGGTCTGAGATCAACACAGTCCTAGCAATACCAGCAGCAACATTATACGCAATGGGGAAAACATAAACTAAATTTGCTTTGCTGACAATGATACAGTATGATCAAATATTAGATGCTTCATTAATATGTGTTGTTGCTATGTTGTCATTGACACTGTATTAAGATCTTGTTCAATGGGCCCCTTTTGAACTTTGAACCCCCGGCCCTCCAACGGTCTCTGCAAGGCCCTGTCACCATGCTGCTTCTGTTAAATATATATTCACTGTTTTTGTCACGCAGACACCTTTGTGTTTCTAACTTGATAAGCCAGTCATTTATTTCAATCTCCAAAGAGGCTTATGAAAATATATTTAATATTAATTCTGAATAGATTTAATCTGTTAAAGCCTAAATAACCATAAAACAATTAAAAAACGCAGTTCAGTCTCTGCAACGTTAGGCTGCAGTGATGCTGCGCGCCGGCAGGGGGCAGCATCCTGTTACTGATTGAGTGTTCCTGCACATTGAATCTTCCCCTTTAAATAATTGTTCATTCTTCACATCATCATATCAATATTAGAAAATCTAGAATGATACTAAAGTTGTTGATTTAATATGTTTATATATATGTTTGCACAGTTTCTTTCATGCTAGAACTTGAAGTTCCTTTTTCTGTCTTCTGTGTTAAGCTTGCCAAACACATTTAGTTGTTTTTGAGTTTTCCTCACTGCACAGTAAGGAAGCCGATCCAGTTCTACGTTTACCGGCTTTGGACTCCAGAGCTTATTGAACCATTCGATGCTAGATGTCCAGGGAGTCTGTTTGAAGCTAAGCCAATGTTAAGAGTTTGTCCAGCTGCTTACATTCAAGCGTCATGCCCATGCTTCATCTGACCGACTGACCTAAGTATCCAAGCAGCCACCCATTAACCCCCAGCCATACCTGATTTAAGCTCAGCTTCTCCTCTGATCACATTCTGGCTCTTAGGACTGGATTGATTTGAGCTGCTTGGAAAAGTGTCTTCAAGGATGGAATTTTACAAACTTTGGCTAAACACAAGCTATTAGGACTTAAACCTTCTTTGGACACAAATACCTAGACCTTTTACTGCAAAACCCATAGAAATGTAAAAACTATCATTTGAAAGTCCACAACATTGTGATTTTGATTGCTCTTTAATTTGCAAAGTTTAGCAGACACAGCACACACTGCAATGTAGCAGATGAGAAAAAACAGATGTTGTAGTGCTTTGCACCTCAGGGCCACCGTACCATTATGCTTAAATATTTTTTGACAAAACTGTGATTGAAAGAACTTTTGATGTATTGAAATGAAATAAAGGCAGAAAGAGGGATTTTTCCCATCCAGTGAAAAAATAATCAGTTATAGCTAATAATAGCCCATTAGTAATAATAATAATAATAATTGTTATTATTAAATAACGATAATCCATTAGTTAATGGAGTGGATAATATGTTGAAATCCAACTGGTGGTTGTAAATCCAGTAATCGAACAAAAACAATCTTTCAACTAGCATCAGAATGAAGGCCATGATTTCTAAACTCCTTACCTACTGATGTTTCAATAGAATAATCATTTAAACTGCAGAAAGTTACTTCAAGATCTTATTTTTTCCCAGTTACTACTGTCATTGTTCAACATTATCAATATTTGCAATGTTTAATTCTCCACAATTGCCAAAAATCGTGGTTCATTTAACTGCTTGTACTTTCAAAATGTCAATTTTATGCCCCACACAGATTAGATCAGCTTTCCATCATTAAAATGTTTCAATTATTACAACTTCTTATAACTACATACCTAAAGAAAAACATTAAATTAAAATTGCTTTATCTCTTGTCCCTTCTCAAATCAAGTTAGATAAGTAATATGCAAACCATACCTCTTTAAACTCTCTAGTTTAACAGTGAAAATGTAATCTTCAGCAAGTGAAAAATGGGATGATCTCACATCATTTTGACACAGATTATGGTGCAGTCATGCTTTAGATCAGGTCGATAAGAAATAAACGACTTAGGTCCTTTTCTAACTGCTAAGGTTTTCATCTCCAATCTCAATGATGCGTCTCAGGGTGTTCAGGACCAGAGCATCAATGTCATTGTTCAACTGTCTTTCAGAGTGGTAGTTCTTCACAGGGAAGATGCAGTTCTCTGGGATTCCCACCAGTTTGTTGAAGTCCTGAACCTGCGATTAAAAACCACAACAGATCAAGTTAGAAATAACAAAGCATGTCTAGGAAGAAAAAGATGGACTAAAAACTCAAAAAATAAGTTGACAATTTAATGAACAATTTAAAAAACATCAATATTCAACATTTAAAAAATATCCCAAAGTACGTACCTTTAAAAGCAACAGCACAACACAAATAATTTACCTTTTTCTGTAGCATCCGGCTCCGGCAGACATTTTTTACATGTTTTTTGGTCTCAGGACAGGCCTCATCAATTTTGGTGAAAACGGCCACATGAGGAATCCCTGCAGAGGAAACACAGAAAGTCACTTATTTCAATATTACATATTTCACATTCTGTGGGTTGGTAAATTATGCAAAAAAATAAAACAAATATGGTTTTTTAGTAACTTTTGTGAAACTAAAATGACTTTAAAAAGGATTTGTTGTTTTTTTGTTGCTCATTGGTGAGTTTTCTCTGACCCAGTTCAGTGGCTTCATCTCTGATGTCCTGAATTGACTCCACTGCATCCTTTTCCAGCAGATTTACTGTGTTGGCATCAATGACAGAAACCACGATGTGAGCTTTGTCATTGATGGTTGGATTCTGGTTGTAGAACGGATTTTTTTTTGCCAAAGTACTCTCAGGATTGAACTGAAAACAGTAAGACAGCCAAAAATAACAAATTATCATGTTTTTTCTCCTTTAGTTTTCACAGCTGCAGCAGAAACCTTACTATGTATCCGTCCTTGATTTGTCCCTTCATGGCCTTTTTCATGTCCTTCACATGGACTCTTCTGTATCTCCGATTGATGTTACTCAGACCAATCACGTCATTTATTGCCAAAGGATACATGTCACCCTTGTTTCCTTTTCTAATGCTGTAGGTTTTGTACTGTTAACCAGAAAAAAACAAACATTTAATGAATGAATGAATGAAAAATGAAACCTACATCCACAGTTTGTCTTCATAGGTTCATGGAGGAGCAGGTGCCTCTTCATATCAAAAATTTTTGCTTTTGTCTTTCAGTTTACATTTAAATGTATCTTGAAAACTGTGATGTTCTGTATAGAGCATTTCATGTAAAACTTTCTATTTCATCAGATTTGTATAGGAGAACATGAATTTATAAATCGTCTTTAAAT
Source organism: Phalloptychus januarius (assembly GCA_902982915.1). Classification (NCBI taxonomy): domain Eukaryota; kingdom Metazoa; phylum Chordata; class Actinopteri; order Cyprinodontiformes; family Poeciliidae; genus Phalloptychus; species Phalloptychus januarius. Next base: position 16,963,290 of record CADWAE010000459.1, read on the forward strand.
CAGTTATCACTTCTTAGATGAGTGAAAAAGAGTCATAGGAATTACACGATAAAGAGGGAATGAGGATATTTTCTTTCTCTTATATTAATTATGCATATATTTTTTACCTCTTTGGTGAAGCTGCTCTGACCAGTGTTTACAATGGCCCTGACACTGATTTTACCCTCCAAGGCGCTGATAACAGAGTTGATAAAACTGGATTTTCCAGCTCCAACTGGTCCATGGAGAAGAATCCTGAACTGCTGTTGATCTTCTCCTGTAGGTTTGTAGTTTTTTATGAATTCCAGATCATTCTGTCTGTCTCTGTTTGGGAAAACAAACATCAGCCACTCAGACACAGCAGTCTCTAATCAGATGGCTGAATTACTGAAGAGGAACATGTTTGCTGAGGGAAGGTTATAGTGCTACACACAAGATAATAGAGGCTGGAAGTAGAACTGTTCTGTTTTAATACAGTTAATGGTATGTAATATATTACATTAACACTCACCCCCAATCCACCTGTAGCCATGGTTCATCAAGAACTAATAAAACAGAAATATTGGTATTACATGTCAGTTACACACTGCCTGGACCAAAAAAAGGTCACACTCTGTAATATTTCATTGGACCACCGTTAGCTATGATTATGGCACACATTCACTGTGGCATTGTTTCGATAAATTCCTGCAATATGGAGTGAAAATAGTCTCAAAAGATTCGTAACTCATAAAAAGGGTACCGATCCAATTACGACTGCAAAACTACTTTTGAGATTCTTTTCAGCCTCCCTGATTTGTGTTGTAGATGGTGCGTTTACATGCTACTAAAAGCTCGGACATCTGAGTTTACTTCGGAAATAGTTTTTTCCGTAGTTCAACACGTATTTCCCTCTCTGCTTGTCTCGTCTCGTGGCTAAGACATATTTTTGTGAAAAATATATATTTTTCACAAAAATGAGTGAAATGAGTCTCAAAAGTAGTTTTGCAGTCGTAACTGGATCGGTACCCTTTTTACGAGTTACGAATCATTTTTACGAGTTACGAATCTTTTGAGACTATTTTCACTCCTTACTGCAATGTCAAAAGATTTACTTCCATCCAGTGTCGCCGTCTTGATGGTGGTAGTGTTTGACCGCTGCACAAAGCCTTGTCCAGCACATCCCAAAGATTCGCAATGGGGTTAAGGTCTGGACTCTCTGGTGGCCAAACCATGTGTGAAAAGATGCATCCTGCTTCCTGGACCACTCTTTCACAGTTTGAGCTCGAGGAATCCTGGCATTGTCCTCTAGGAATATGCTGGTGCCATCAGGGAGGACAAGTATCCATTGAGGGAATAACCTGGTCATTCAGCATATTCAGGCAGCCAGCTGAACACATTCTGTTGCTGAACCTTGACCTGACCAACTGCAGCAACCCCATGGGCTTGTACAGTAGGCTCAAGGCATGATGGGTAATAACTTCAGTTGCTTCTCTTCTTACCCTGATGCCCCCATCACTCTGGAACTCTGGGTAAATTTAGACTCATCAAACCACACAATCGTCTTCCGTTGCTCCAGAGTTTAATCTTTATGCTCTCTAGCAAACTGAAGCCTTTTTCCGATTATCCTTACTGATTAGTGGTTTTCTTACTACACAGATGTTCAGTCCCAATCCATGTGTAAATGCTTTTACTTTCACTTTTACACAGAGCCCAGAGTTCTACACTTGTTTTTCTTCTATTTGATTTCACCAAACATTTAAGTGATCATTCAGGATGTTTTTCCAGCCACATTTCCTCCTGGGTCCTCACTAAGCTTCCAGTTTTTAATAATTTGTTGGACAATTCTTAACACAACTTTAGTAGTTTCTGCAATCCCTGCCAATGATTTGACCCTTCTCAAACAGACGACCATGGGATGTCTTTCAACGTGTGATTCAGTGAACCATTTGGGATCAAATGACTTGTTGCCAGGTGAAACATAATCGCCCATACAGTAGTTATTTAATAGGAGGCTTGTACCTATTTGCTTAGTCAAATCCAGGTGGTGACTTGATTTTTTGCCAGGGAGCTGAATAAATAAATTAATATCAGTTCTAAGCAAACTTACGTGGAGAAGGAGGAGGAGGAGGAGAGCTAAACCAACTTCCCATAACTGAAATAAAGAAACATTCAGTTAAATTTAATCTAAATAACATAAAAATTAAATCAATTTTAGTAATTGAAATAATACAAATTAAATACAATAAAACACAAACTAATTTATGGAAACATTAAGTCTACATCACTGAATGTGCTTTTAAACTGGTAGTTTAAAACGAAGACTATATTACCAAAAGTATTTGTTCACCCATCCAACTTATCAGAATCTGATCACTTCCATGGCCACAGGTGCATTAAATCAAATACCTGGGCATGCAGACTGTTTTTACAAACATTGGTGAAAGAACAAGTCGCTCTCAGCAGCTCAGTGAATCCCATCGTTGAACTGTGACTCCACCTGTACAGCAAATCCAGTCGTGAAATTTCCCCAATCCTAAATATTTCACAGTCAACTGTTAGCTGTAACCCTCCTGACCTCAGTAAGGGACAAGGGTGTAGGAAAATGGATGGATGGATGAACTGTTAGCTGTATTAGAAGAAAATGGAAATGTTTGGCAATGACAGCAACTCAGCCATGAAGAAGTAGGCCACTTAAACTGACGGAGTGGAGTCAGCGAGATGCATAGTGCGAAGAGGTCAGTCACTACAGACCTCCAAACCTCATGTGTTCAGATGCTCCAGAACAGTCAGCAGAGAGCTTTATAAAATGGGCTTCCATGGTTGAGCAGCTGCATCCAAACCACACATCACCAAGTGCAATACAAAGCATCAGATGCAGTAAAGCACGCCACCACTGGACTCTAGAGCAGTGGAGCTGTGTTCTCTGGATTGACAAGTTTCACTTCTCCATTTTGCAAATCTGATGGACGGGTTTGGCGGTTGCCAGGACAACAGCACTTGTCTGACTGCATTGTGCCAGTCAGAAAAGTGCTGACTGGCACAAGTGTCTGAGGGAGGGTTATGGTATGTGGTTATTTTTCACGAGTTTGGCTTGGCTCCTTACTTCCAGTGAAAGAAACCCTGGATGCTTCGGCATACCAAGATATTTTGGACAATTTCATGTTCCCAAGTTTGGGAACAGTTTGGAGCTGGCCCCTTCCTTTCCAACATGACTGTTCACTAGAGCACAAAGCAAGATCCATAAAGACATGAATGGCAAAATCTGGAGTGGATGAACTGGACTGGCCAGCAGAATCTTGACCTCAACCTTTGGGATGAATTAGAGCATAGACTGAGAACCAGGCCTTCTCGTCCAACATATGCGACCTCACAAATGTGCTTCAGGAAGAATGGTCAAAAATCCCCATAAAAACTCCTAAACCTTAGTAACCTTCCCAGAAGAGCTGAAGAAGAGCTGAAGCTGTTCTAGCTGCAAAGAGTGGATCAACGTCACGTTGAAGCCGATGGATTAGGAAGGAGATGTCCGTTAAGCTCATATGTGAGTGAAGGCAGGTGAGCGAATACAATATAGTGTACATTCCATAACCACATGCGGTCTTAGTGATTAAATATTTCTACCCTTTGGAAGTAATTTGAGCACTAAGACTAAAAGTAGAAAGAAAAAAAAGCTTACCGTCACAATGCAGTGTCCTCTAAGTAAAGCTGGCGACAGTCAATGCACGACTGAGACGCTGCTGCAGAAATAAACATACAAATAGCTTTTTGGTTACTTTCACTTTTAACAAAGTGAAAGTAACGGTTACTTTAACAAAGTGAAAGTAACCGTGATTTAAAAGAAATCATGTCATTATCTAGGGGTTGGTTTTTTTCCACTTTAGAAAATAGCAAGAAAAGAAACATTTACCATCACTGGGTGAAAATTTATAACAGAGTAAAACATCTAAGGAGACTTATTTGTTTTTAATTAAAAAACTTGATAAATTACTCTTAACAAAATTATAATTATGTTTTCCAATAATGTAACAGTCTGGTTAAGTTGAAAATTCAAAGTAACCATCATCGCTCTTAAGAAGATCTTCTTAAAATAAAACAAATCTAAATAACAGAGGTTATTTTAATTATTCAAACCAGATTTTATCAACTTCTGTAGCTTCTTTGTTGAATAGTTAGACATGTTCTGTTCTGAAGATGTTCTTCCAGTCATAGTTGAAGTTGGATACTAGAGCTTTAATGTCCTTTAGTGTCCCATTTACCTCTATAAACTTTGACCTACCTGAGAATGGGTGTGTCTCCACACAGAACCAGTGGCTCAGCTCAGAATTATTTGGGTTCACTTTTACTTTATCTTATTGAAAGATTTTTGATGTTTTAAATTTCTTGACAGTGCAAACATTGTTCTGGAGTTCCCCAGGTTCTAATTTTTGGACTAATATCATTTGATATTTCTATCTGTAACTGTACCAACTGGATGATGTATGGATGAGAAATCCATCAGTGAGATAGACCAGATCCAGACTAATAGGTTATTGCTGAATATTTAAGTTCACTTCAACTCAGATTTAAAGGAACTAGATTTTTTGAAGAATAAATTAAATATGTCAAAAAATCTATTTGTCTATGTAACCGGATTGTATTTCTCTTTTGCTATAATTAGTCAATTGTCTGTTTTCTAGTTATTCGTATTGTTCCTTACCTGACTGAAGCAACTTTAAAAACTCTGTTTTAACCATGTTACAATTGTCTTTAAATTGTTTGCACCCTTTAATCGCTCCTCTTTTGTCATGTTGTCCTGTGGGAGAGGTGTGTGCTGTTTACTTTTCATCCAGTTTATTTATAGATCTATTAAGTTGGCTTTTGTTATCACGACCGTTGAATGAATAAATGAATCCATTCCATAAAAAACCTGCATGCAGACACCCCTGCATGTAACAATAAAACTGGAATTAAGAACCCAACTTACTGTCAATGCACAGTCCTCTAGCCGAGGTAAGTGACACACAGCCTCAACGTCTGATTGAGATGCTGTTGGAAGAAGTATAACCTCTTAATCCAATCATTTTCCCTTTTCTTAGTCTACACTGGTGCTATTAAGAGCAAACAGTCATCCCTGGTCGTTATTACTGCTCAGATACCACATTTACTGCAGTTAGAGCTCCGATGGACGACATAAACTTAGATCCTGATGATGTCTCCGTTTTTGGACTCATGGAAATACAGTATCTTGGAATTATCAATATTCAGGTAAAACATACATATACGCTAAAAAAAGCAACCTAAGTTGTCCGTTACTCGGTTTTAAAAAAGGACACTAATCAACTCTGAATCTTTCCATTAGGTAAATGACAAAGTATTATCCAAATATGAGTTAAATATTGAACTTTTTTCTGTCCTTGTGAAGAAAATGTCAGATTTACCAAAATGAAACCAAACTTTTACAGACAAAATGAAGTAGATATTCTTTATCCTTATAGAAAGAGACCACGCTGATTTTATGTGTTTTTATTTAATAAGTGGTGACAGAAATGAGACTGCAGTTGGTTCCTCTGAAGATCCCAAAGTTCAGACTTTATTTAAACGATCCGCTGAACGTCTGAGGATCAGATTTATTCTCATATTTAACCCTGGGTCAGTTTTTGGTTCTGGAGGACTCCCGTCTGTTTTTGCTTTCACCACAACATCAGAAAGCTGCTGCTCTCTGGCCCAGTTTCCCTGCCAGTCCTTACTGGGTATCTCCCAGCACAGATGTGTCTCACTGCCGGATCCGGTTCTCTCTTTCAGAACCGAGCTGCGTTTCTCACATAAAGCAACGTCTTTATCTGGTTCTGCTTGACTTCTGGCGTCTGATATGTACGACGACGTAACACGGCCATTTGAGACAGAAAAAAACAATAAAAAATATGTAAGTTTCTGCCAAAAAGCTCTGAAATTTTCTAGATAAAGGAAGATCATTTCTGCACTTGAAAACTAAAAATAAATTTGACTTCTGAAACTCAAATTTTGAAGTTTTTTCCAGTAAATTTTTGAAGTTCAGACATTATCTTGTTTTTTCTAGAAAATTTCTGAGATATTTAATGTATTTAATTTAATTTAACTCTTTCTCACAGTCGTATTTCTTCACAGAGTAAGCAGAGTTCTCTGGGATTTCCACTGCTTTGCTGAAGACCTGAACCTGCAAATAAAAACACAACAGATCAAATTAGAAAAATAAATCACTGCTAGGAGGACAAAGATGGACTAAAATGCCAAAACTAATGATTTAATGAAGCTCTTGAATTATTTTATAGAAAATAAAGAAACTAACCAGGTATGGATCATGTGAAGCAACAGAATAATTGACCTGGTCCTGTGGATCCTGGTACCTGCAGACATTTGTCTCATCACTGCTGACCTCAGGACTGACGTCCGTTTTGGTGAAATCGGCCACAAGAGGAATCCCTGCAGAGAGGAAACACAGCAAGTCACTTATTTCAATCTTCTGTGGTTTAATAAATTATGCAAAAAAGATCAAAAAAATTCTGTATTTTAGTTTACTTTCAAATTTATTGAGAGTAAAATGATTTAAAATGTTTTTTATTGCAGTTTGTTGTAATGTTTCGTCTCACCCAGCACAGCTGTTTCCTCTGTGATGTCCAGAATCGGCTCCCTAACAGTTCGTCCCAGCAGATTTGATGTGTTACCATCTAAGACAGAAACCAGGATGTGAGCTGCTATAGTTTGATTCTGGTTGTAGAGCCGATCTTTTTTTGACAAAGCACTCAGAGTTGAACTGAAAACAGTTAAATAGTTGTATCAATAATCATAAATGATGGTCTGTTCTTTATTGTCCTTCAGCAGCAGAAACCTTCATCCTTTATGTCCCTTCATGGCCTTTTTATGTCCTTATCATGAACTCCTCTGTGTGTCACGTTACTCAGACCCATCATGTCATTTATTACCAAAGGATACGCGTCTCCCTCTCCTTTTTTAATGCTGCAGGTTTTGTGCTGTTGACCAGAAAAAAACAAACATTCAAAATGAAACCATCCATCCATCATCTCTCCTTGCAGGCTGATGCCTCCGAGTCCTAAAAACTTTCAGTTTTGTATTTCAGTCTGTTTATTCAACTGATTATTTTTGTGTATTTTGAAAATCATGATTTTTGTAGGGAGTATTACATGTAAAACTATTTCTACTTCATTAGCGAAGCCTGGTCTAACTGCAGGATTTCTTCTTTTTTCTGCCATTTTACGTGGCTTTTTGGAGGTTTTAACATATTCAGAAACTCCTCAAACTTCACAAAAAAATTGTTCCCTGCATGTAATTTTCAGATTCCAGTGGAATCAAAAGTGGGCGTGGCCAAACTGCTCTGCAGCGCTTGATATGGTGCAGTTTGATGCATCATGTCACTGCAAAAAAACAACAGAATAGAGAAATCCAGCGTGCTGCGTGACTGCGAGGGGAGTGAGACGTCTGGGCTGAACCACTGACCCACTAACGCACAAATATGAACTTTATCAGTGCAGACATGGAGCCAACGCGCTGGGCAGCATGTTGAGATGTAAACGCACATAATTCCTTGTTCACAAACATATATGATCCTCTCTGCTCGCTCAAGGCGCACGTCTGAAAGCGGTGGCTTTTAAACTCGACCCATACCTTGATGAAGAATTCTCCAAAGAAACATCAGGCCTCACAGCGGATAAATATCCTTACTAGTGAACAGTTTGAGTGACAGAAGGCGCGCCGATCTGCACCGAGGTAAACTTCAGACATTCAGCCGCGACAGCGCGCGAGGCAGCCGGCGTCTGATTGGTGCACTGCTGCAGACTTCCTGCCCTGTTCAATGCATCAACTATAAACCAACCATTCTGCTCAGCGCAGCATAGCGCTGGCAGTCTAGCTTATAAAATAGAAATGATGCTATTTTTTGTATAAAAGCAAGCAATGCTTAGCCTAGCTGGGGGGCAAATAAAGCCTGGCAGCCCGCCAGGCTTATTATACTCTGGAGTAGACCCTGTCTGTAGTGGTAAGTTTTCCAAACACATTTTGGGTGCCGTTGTGCTTTTAGATCAGGTCATAATACACAGAAGTTATGATGGCTGGAATGCTTTGACACAACTGGTTATATTTGGGTCCTTTTTTAACTGCTAAGGTATTCCTCTCCAATCTCGATGAGGCTCCTCAGGGTGTTGAGGATCAGAGCGTCAGCTTCATGGTTCAGCTTCTTCTCTGAGTGGTAGTTCTTCACGGGGAAGATGCAGTTCTCTGGGATTCCCACCAGTTTGCTGAGGTGCTGAACCTTCAAGGAAAAACCAGAATAGATCACAAAACGGCACAGTAGGGAAAAGATTAACCAAAGATAATAAAATTAACTATTTAATAAAGTTCTTTAACTATATTTAACTACATTCAGCATGTAGAGAAACTCCCTGTGTGTGTACCATGAGCAGTAACAGTACAACAGGAATGATTTACCATTTCCTGTAGCACCCGGCTGTGGCAGACATTTTTCAGATCTTCTCTGACTTCAGGACAGGCCTCATCGATTTTGGAGAGAATGGCCACATGAGGAATCCCTGCAGAGGAAAGGAACTTACATCTCACTGTTACACTATATGAAGTTCTGTGGACTGATAAATACAACAGTGTTTTGGGTTTTTGGCCTTATTGATGGCTTCATGCTGGGTTGCGTGGTTCTGTGGTGACTCACCCAGCTCAGTGGCTTCGTCTCTGATCTCCTGAATTGTCTCTGCTACAGTTTCCTCCAGCTGAATTATGGAGCTGGCATCAAAGACGGTCACCAGGATGTGAGCTTTGTCGTTGACAGTTGGGTTCTGATTGTAGAACGGATCGGTTTCGGACAGCGCACTCTGAGGGTGGAACTGAAAACAGTTAAATAGTTGTAGCAATAAGAAATTATATACATTTTTCCGCCGTTTAGTTTTTTTCACAGCTGCAGCAGAAACCTTACTTTGTACTCATCCTTGATGTGTCCCTTCATGGCCATTTTCACATCCTTCTCATAGGCTCTTCTGTGTTTCCAGCTGATGTTTCTCAAACCTGTCATGTCACTCAGTACAAAAGGAAACATGCTTTCATGGTCTCCTTTTTTAATCTTGTAGGTTTTGTACTGTTGATCAGAAGAAAAAAACTAATATTAGAAATAAGCTTTTCATTTTGTCCTTTAATCAATTTATTTAGTTTAAATTTAACATTTGTGTGTGAAATTGTGATGTAGAATTTCAGATTAGTTATTTTATATCAGATCTGAATGAGAGAACATGATGTGAACGTTTTATTTTGGTCTAACAGTAAATCAGTGCAGAACTAATCATGAGAATTACAAGACAGAGAATGAGAATATTTTTTTTCTCTTGAATGATATATTTTCCTTTTACCTTTTTGGTGAAGCTGTTCTGGATGATGTTGCACGCAGTCGCCTTGTGGCAGATTTTACCCCCCAAAACGCTGAAGACAGAGTTGATGAAACTGGATTTTCCAGCTCCAACTGGTCCATGCAGAAGAATCCTGAGCTGCCGGTGGGCACCTTTAGGTTTGTAGTCATTTATGAACTGAAGGTCTTCCTCTTTGTCTCTGCTCAGGAAAACACACATCACATCGCCCCCTAGCTGTAACTGACTGAATTACTGGACATGTTTGCTGAGGGAAGGCGGAGCTAGAAAAGAGGTAACAGGTTTGAAGTAATAGTTTTTATGCAACATGTTGTTGAATAGACACTCACTCCCAATCCATCTGCAGCCATGGCTTCTCAAGAACTGTCAAATATAGAGATACATGACAATAATGACATCAAATTACATCATTTATAATGATAAAAATATATTGGTTTTAAACAAACTTACGTGAAGGAAGACTTTTGGAGTTAGCGCGTCTCATACCTGAAATAAAGACATCTCAACTTTTATCTCATTTTAAAATTATAAATCAAATAATTTTTAGTAAATGCAATTATTAAATCCAGTTTACTTTCACTTTTCATGATTCAGGATAAACACCTCATTATATTCGGATTTAATATTTTAGACTACATGTTAAGATACACACATTTCTGGCTGGAAATGTGTAATGGAGTAAAACATTTAGAGGAACTCCTTTGCTTTTTGTTTTCCCAAAACTTAATGATAAATTCCTCTTAAAGCTGCAGCATGTAACTTTTCAAGAAATGTTTTTTACATATTTGTTGAAACTGTTACCATGTTGTGACAGTTTAATATGAAAAGATCAATTTCCTCCACTTCCACCCTGAGCTACTTTGACCCAAACCCACCAATCAGAGCCAGGAGGCGGGGCTTAGTGCAGTCAATCACCTTGGTGTCCATGCAACTAAATGCGCTAATGGCAGAGAAACAACGTACCTTTAAAAAACCGTCTCTCCGTCATCATTAGTGGCTTTGTTAACTATCCTTAGCTTTTGTTACAGGATCCATTAAGGTGAAACAGCAGTTGTGACATTATTTTGTGTTTTGCTTATACACTCCGTCAGTTGATGGTTCATGAGATGTACCTTTGAAATATATATATAAACATACATTTGTTCATAAATAATAATATAATAAATAAGAATTATTTACTGTTAGTACAGGAAGTAAAACCACACATGTAACATTCAAAGACTATCACAGTTGATAACTGAAACACTAGTTTGTATCAAAAAGTCAAAAATACCAAACAAATGAGGACATTAAGTTGGTGGTTCACATCAGTCCAGCAGTTCTGCCCCTATACATTAAATAAAACACAATAAATAAACATTAAAAACTAGAGGATTAGCTCCCAATGAGCAGTTAGCAACAGTTAACAGTTGCAACTTTAAACATAGTTAAAATGCACGACGTTAATAATAACAGTTAAAAAGATTCACAAAACATGGAAACATTACTCATGAAACTCTCTATATAATTAAATGTATCTAAACTATATGTTAAAATGTAATACTTGTAAAGAAAACCGATCCGGTCCCGGTACCTACCGGAGTAACAGGCGGCAACAGTAAAAGGGGAGGAGCTGACGGTTACCGGTTGCTATGGTGACGGCCAACCGTTAGGAGCAGCGTAACAGAAAATAATGCACCAATGAATGACTAGAAAAACAACATCTGGACTAAACAATCGATACAAAGAATAAATAAACAAATAAGCATATGCTTTTTAGAAAAAAAAGTTATGTTTTTCTTACTTGAATAAAAATAACTTCATTATAAAAGGATTTGTTTTTTACATTGTTATTAAACTAAATGTATTTAGCCAGCTTATGATGTTTAATGTTTCATAATTTCAGTATTGTTTCTTCCTTAGAGTAAACCACAATTCCATTTTTCAGGTTTTATTTTTGGAATTAGATCAACATCATGTAATTTATTCCCCTTTAATGTTTCATTTATGTTTCCTTCCCTTCTGTCATAATGAGATTTTTTTTAAGGAATAATATGTATATTGGATGCAAACAGAAGAAGTTGTTAACTGATGGCTTAGATATTTTACAACAAATTTCACTTTTTTAGTGGTTAATTGTGAGCATAAAAAGATTTACAAAATAAATCAAATTTCTGCTAAGTTATAAATAATGGAAAGGTAAATAAATTCCCTTGAAACACAACAAATAGGTACAGGAAGTAAAATTATTCAAAATAAATATAAAATTATTAAAACCTGATATTTCCCATTACTCCTCTACATCAAATGAAGTGCATATTAATTTTATCTAATCTGTAAAGATTATGATAAAAATTAAATATATAGCAGAAACATCTTTTAGAAAGATGCGATGATCCAAATCAATATTTGGATCAATCAAAACGAAAATTATTCAAATATCTTCGCTGCCTTTGTTATTTTTGTCACTCACACATTTTTATTTGAAAAAAAAACTTTCTGACATGATATCCTTTTAAGTAAACAATGATTTTAGAAAATAGAATCAAACATTAAAGCTATGGAAGACTTAAATCACTTTCAAAACTTCTTAAATCGATCAGCTCAGTTCAGCCTGTGGCGTGTAGCTGCAGTGAAGCGGAGCTCCAGCAGGGGGCAGCACGCTCTTACTTTCTGTTCGGGTTTATTGTTGCTGCACGTTGAGTCATCCTGTTTAAAATAAACCTTATTCTTCCCATCTGGATGAAATATCAGGAAAGATAGAATGCAAGAAAGCTCCAGGTTGAATGTATTATTAAACATATATAAATTAGTTTTCTAGGTCCTCTTTAAGGGTCAAATAAATTTTGTCGGACAATAAAAAACAACTCAATTTCACAATTTCTTGCAGTTTAATTTAAAAAAGGCAAAAAATAACACAAAACATCTACATTTCTTCTAATTAAGTAAATTACATAAAATTATCAAATTATTAATTGAATATTGAGCACTTTCGTTTTTATGTCACTAAACTAATTCATATTTATGTGAGGAATATGTCAGATTTATGAAAATAAAACCAAAGTTTTACAGACAAAATGAAGTAGATATTCTTTATTTTTATAGAAAATGATCAAATTCTGATTTTGTGTGTTTTTATTTAACTGGTGACAGAAATGAGACTGCAGTTGGTTCCTCTGAAGATCCCAAAGTTCAGATTAAATCTGAACGATCCGCTGAATCTCTGAGGATCAGATTTATTCTCATGTTTACACCTGAGTCAGTTTGTGGTTCTGGAAGGTTTCCATCTGTTTTTGTTTTCATCAGGATGTCAGAAAGCAGCTGCTGTCTGAACCAGTTTCCCTGCCAGTCTTTACTGGTAGCTTTGGATCCGGTTCTCTCTCTCAGAACCGAGCAGCGTTTCTCACATGAAGCAAAGTCTTCAAAATCTTCAGATAATACACCATCGTACGTCTGATATGTACGATGGTGTATTACGGCCATTTCAGAAAGAAAAAACAGGAGTTCTGCTTAAAAAGAACAGAACTTTCTGAAAAGTTCTGTTCTGAAAACAGATCTGAAAACTGAGTGAAAGAAAACAATACTTTCACTCAGAAAATTTCTGAGCTTGAAAAATAAAAGAAGTTCTATTTTTGAAATTTAAATTTAGAAGTTTTTTTACAGACATGTTCAAGTTCAGAACTTTGTCGTTTATTTGGGATAATTTCTAAGATTAATTTCAAACTTTCTGAGTATTTTTGTCAAACTTTACAACTTTTGGAGATCAGCAATGTTCTTGTTTTGTCCTAGAAAATTTCTAAAATGAATCTAAAATTGTTTTAAAAAAATTATTTGAGCACAATAATTTTGTGCTCAAATAATTTTGAAAACCAAAATAATTTTGGTTTTGAAAAAAACAAAATAAAGGTTTTCTGAACTTTATTGGTTCAGAAAACCTCTATAATGAATCTAAAAATGTCCAGTTTTATTTCAAATTCTCAATTTTTCAAGCATGGAAATGTACTTGTTTTTTGTAGAAAATCACTGAGACTAATCTGAAACTTTTCAACTTCAGAAACGTACTTGTTTCCTCTAGAAAATTTCTTGTTTTTTTCCAGAAAATTTCTTAGATTAATTTCAAAATTTTTGATGAATTTTTCCATTAAATTTTCCACAGTTCTTTCTAAGAAATTTCATAATTTGAATTCAATCTCAGAGTTGTGACTTTAATCTAAATTCTCTTCATCATCCTCATCATCTTCCCAGTTTATCCCGCAGCATCAGCACCAGAATCAACAACAACACAGTAAATAACAGCAGCAGCAGCGGGAGCATCAGGGGAGCTGGCAGCACCATGAAGGGGAAGAAAACCTCCTCCAGGAGGGGAGCAGCCGACAAGCGGAGCAACACCAGCTGAACCAGTCAGGAGGAGGAGGAGGAGCGGATGGATGCCAGCCTGGGATCAGACAGCAACAGCAGCAACAACCCTCCTCCGACTGGGACCAGCTCCCAGTTTAATCATTATTATGGGAATGGAAGAGGAGGGCCTTGCTTTGATCAACATGGCGGACAACAAAGCCCAGGAACTGGGGTAACAGCGGCGGCACACACGGTACACGGCACCATGGACCAGGTCCACAACTCCCACGAAGGCTACAGCAACAACAGCCCGTACAGCCCCTATCCGAACTACCGAGCGGGCTACGGGAGCGGCGGCTACGGGGGCATGATGAGCCCGTCACGGCAGGGGAACAGCCTGATGGGCCCGGCCGCCGCTAACCCGGCCAAAGCGGCTATGGTGGCCGCCAGTTCTCCGGCTGGAGGAGGCGGAGGAGGATTCCAGCGGTTTCCCGGACAGGGTCAGCAGCACCCTTCGGGGGCTACGCCGACTTTGAACCAGTTATTAACGTCTCCGAGCCCGATGATGCGCGGCTACGGAGGCGGATATTCAGATTACAGTAATCCCGCTGTACAGCAGCACCATTCGGGTGTGCGGCCGGGGGAAGACACGGGCTCTCAGTACGGATCAGCAGCAGCGCATGGTTGGGGGGGACAACAGAGGAGTCACCCGGGGCACAACGGACCGAGCAGCGGCAGATCTCAGGTGATTTAACCGGAATTAACGTCTGTTTTTCCCAGATAATGACACCCAAAACGGTCTGTTCTGTTAGTTAGCCGCTATGCTAACCCCGCTAGCTCTGCTGGTATCAGTGACAGACCTGATTTACACAACACGACAGTGGATTCCAGGTATTCTTTACTAATTACTTAACAAAATACAACACTGCCTGCTTTATTTCTATTAGGAATATCGATTATCACCATATAGAGGTAAAGAATATTGCTAAAATGTTGTATTTTATGTCCAAGGTGACTCCGTGTTTAGCTCGACATGCTAAGCTAATGTTAGCCTCGGAGGCCCGAGCGGATCTCGCGGAAACAACCGTTAACGGTTATATTTACTCATTTTGAATCGACTTTAAAGTAATTTAACTACATTTGGGAACATTAAAAGGTGATGACAGGAGTTAGAAATTATCTGACTGCTAATTCCTCCCCTGACACCCAGTAACCTCTTATCATATGCTAATTAGCCCGTCTTTTTAGTCAATAAAACCGACCATCACGTCGTTTTTTCACCGATACTTCAGTCAGAAAACGGCCCAAATTGTGACTTAAATCCAGTTTTTATTCGTCAAAGTTGTCCAGGTTTGAGCCTCTGATCTGTACAGAGATTTATGGGAAAAACGCCCACAGTGTCCAAGTCTCCAAACAGGAGCCCTGACCTTCACACATGCAGATTAGCCATGTGCCCATCAGCACCGGGATAAATACACAGCTGCCCCCGCAGCTACAACTGCCAGCCAGCCGGAGGCAGCAGTCTCTGACACCGGTCAGCCTGTCACCAGTGTCCGGGACATCAAGCAGAATTTTAATTGCACAAGTATTAGTAATTATAATTTCCTGTCACAAGGATCCCAGCTTAAAAATAGGGGTTAAGTCATATTTAGAACTATAAGGGTTTTTCCAAAATCCCCTCTATAGCATTAATAATAAACACATGTTCTTTCAGTTGCATATTTTAAATGCCAATTTGGGAATGGAAATCTGGAAACGTATAAAAGTTACATGAAACCATCAATAAGAAGAATATAATTGAGAATTGGAAGGAAATTCACACACATCTTGAAGAAAAGGCACCCAGTGTAAGTACTTTGTAAAATCATCAAGTCTCTTCTGGTATCCAGCTGAAATGTTTGCTTCTTTCTCAATTGGATTCGTGTCTGGACTTTGACTAGGCCTTCTACCCCATGATTCTACTGTGATCTCAATTGGTTTGTCCTGTTGGAAGGCGAACCTTGCAGGTTTTCCACCAGGTTTGTGGTTCTTAGCTTCATTCATCTTCATTTAAACTCTGTCCAGTTTCCCCTTTCCTGCTGAAGAAATTCAGCACAGCATGATACTGCCACTACCATGCTTCACTGTGTGGATGATGTGTTCATGATGATTTTCGTCCACATGCTTTTTTTTTCTCCTATATGGCTTGCAGCAAACTCTAAAATGGACATGCATATATTTCATAACATGTTGCTACTCTTTTATAAAGTTCAGATTTTAAAGTTTGCGACTAATGAGGGTGTTTTCCACCAGACAGTTCAATAGATTCGGTTTGATTTGGGTCAAAAGTTGCAATATTTGTTACATTTCCAGCTGCTTTGGTTTCCCTTCTTGCCTGTGAAGGCACTGCACCAAGAACCACTGGAGGAAACGACAGAAAAAACTCTGAAGACACTGAGTGCAATTTCCTTCTTCATAATATCAAACAGAAATGGAGTGACATCAGAATTTAGCAGGTGGGGGATTTCTGTTTTGACACTAGCCATTTCTCATGCTAGTACTAGGCTAATGCATTTGTTCATTATTTACCCAGAATGCCCTGTGCTGTAGTCCACGTCCTGCTTTTTGAGCGGCCTCCGGTCACATGTGTCCTCAAACCGCAACAGAGTTCACTTCAACTGAACCCAGACCGAGTTTTTTCTTTCTAAAGAGGGATAAACACATTAGCAAGTCACAGTTTTTCCTTCCACTTCATTTATTTCACTCTTTGTGTTGGTCTGTCAAGAAATGCAATCTAGTTTGAGGTTTTAACATGGCAAATGTGAAAAAGTTTAGTGGATATGAACATTTTTGCATGTGGTCTGAAAGATTTAACTGAACTCCTCAGGTTAGTTCAGGTGCATTGAAAAATAACAAACAGAACTGAATCGGTGATATTGGGAGGTTTTGTGTTGCATGTTGATAGAAAACCTTTAGTTGAATCAAAGCACAAAGATGCGCTCCGTTGTTGCTAATTTATTATTTTAAAGTATTTATGTCCAGTTTCAGCTTAGAAAGCAGCAGAATCGCCTCTTAGCTGACCTGAGATGAGAACTATTGTTGGTTTACATTCTAGTTGTTGATCAGCTGTTTCTAGTTCATTCAGAAAGGATTAATCTGTTTCCGTCTCCATGGTAACGTCTGTTTCCTCACCTGTCAGCCTCGTTGTGAGCATGGACGTTAAAGCTGATCCAGGCGTGGCAGTTGCTCGTTGCCTCCCAGGTTGCTCTGATTGCTGTCCTGCAGTCAGGATGTGAGGAAGCAGCAGGAGACTTTCTGCTCCACAAACCCTCATCATCCTGCTGCAGCCAACACAAAACGCTGCCGGGAACGTTTTATCTGAGTTTATTAAATAATAACGAGAATCTGTCTGGGAAGCTTTTTATACGATTTGAAATCAAAACTGAACCTGTAAAAGGTGCAATATAAATAAAGTTTACTTACTTGCTATTAAGGTATTTTAGTATGAGAATGTTTTAGTAAGGCAAGAGTGTTGCCTGACTGCTAGGCTGTAAAAGGTTTAATATTTAATGTTATTTTTATACTGTTGTTTATTGCTTGAAGCATAAATAGGATTACAAATGAATGAGATTGTTGTGACTACTTCGGTCATAGTAACACATTTTGCTGGCTGATCAATTGTCCCAGAAGTTATAATGATAAAAGATAATATTGTTGTTTTGAGTTTTTCAAGTAATATAATGCAAGTACACATTCTCAAAAGTAAATATCTTTGATTTCTAGTAAATATTTAACACTGGAACTGGGAAATATTTTAAATGTCCAAAATGAACAAACAACAAATAAAAAAAGAAGAAATAAGATGAATTATGAAATCTCTGTAAACAAGGTTGTATTTCCAAAGAAGAGCTAGTTATCATCTAGGTTTTGTCAGAAAGGGAGATAAATTATATAGACAGAGATTATTGAGTTTGCTTTAAGTCATGATGCGAATAATTACGACAGGTTGTTGTGAATAAGAACTTGTTCTTAGTAACTGGTAAAGTAAAGGTTGATTGAAGTTGGGCTGCACAATATCAAGGAAATATTAAACTGCGATACTGACATTGATAGCTAGTAATTGATAGTTTATCAGCATCTATCATGGTGTTTTTCGAAGTGAAGCCCGCCATGAGTGTCAGACAGTTTGAGGGAAAAAAGAAATAAAAATTAAAAATGTAAAAAATAATTTTTAAAATAAATGTCAACTTTTTAAAATCAATATAATATGTTGCCAACTAAAATCAGAAGGTGTGAGGCAGCTTTTATGCTAAATGAATGTAATAGTTACTGAATAAATAAAACAGAATTAAAAAATATATATTAATGTTTGTTTATGTATTTTATTTGTGAGTTTTTAAAGCAAATTTAGCAAAAGTTTGTTCATCTTTCAGTCTAATTTATAGAAGTGGCCTCACTATTTTTCTGTTTGTCGTCGCCTGCAGGTGGCGCCGATGGACCCGATGGCGATGAAGCGCTCTCAGCTCTATGGGATGAGCAACAGCCCGTACTCCCAGCAGCAGGGGGCGCCGTACCCGGGACAGCCCTACAGCTCCCCATCGCCCCACAGATACCCCATGGGAATGTCTGGCAGGGGGCAGATGGCAATGGGAGGGCTGCAGTACCCTCAGCAGCAGGTAGGGGGAGCCATTGGGATTATTATACCACAAAACTGGATGATTAATTATGCATAAATTTAGCTTTCAAATCTGCTAAACACTCAATAAATAACAGTTTTACATTATTATTGTTAAAGGTAGCAAATGTATTTTATCGTTGAAGATTCACTACCTAAATATTTTGTTAAAATTTCAGAATTTAGCTTAACATTTTATCTAATACTTCTTAAAACCGGATTTATCACCTGAAAATCTAATTATCCTTCAGTCCCGATAGTGACTAGAATATAACTAATGTATCTTCAAAGTTTTTTATCTCTAGGTACCAACAGAGCTGCAATACAACCACAAAAGTAGATGTGTCATGTTAGCGTAGAAGAAAAACATCTATGTCATCCACTTATGTAATGATACAACAAAAACAGGAGTAAATAATAACATGGCAAACTCCAAAGTAATTTTATAAATGTAGGTCTTCTAAAATGAAAACCTTTTCCATATATTTTCCAGTTTTGTTGAAGTGGGATTTCTGGAAAGTCAAACAACTTCAGTCAAATTATTTAGAAACAATCAGAGTACAACAGAAATGGGCCGAGATGCTAACCTTGAGGAACTCCCTATGTTGTTAAGTAGGAGCTGTAAAACAGAAGCTATATGTGCAGGTGTTAGAAAACCAACATAAATTTAGTTTTTGCTCCTTATTTTCATTTTTTTCTATTTTTCCTTTTGCTTAACTTGAAAAAACATTTTACCTTCATCTAGAATCCACACATTCCCTCTCTCTATAAGAGAAAGTCATCAGTTTACGGCTCTGAGGTGATGATTCACATACGTCTGAAGAACAAATGTAACTGTATAGTAATTTCAGTGAGCTGTGGCTGTTTTATCGGTCGTCATTCTCATTTAAACCCATTTAAACCCTGAGCCATTTAAACGCTCCTGAACCTTGAGGTGAGGCGTCTGCGTCTCAACATGTCGGAGCAGACGGCTGCAGTGGAGCGGGTCGGGCCCGGCTGTGTCTGGGTCGGCCTATTTCGGGACTCCAGCCGGTTATATTTAGACTCCAGACTGCTGATTTGGGTCTGAGGCTTCTGCTGCTTTTCAGCCTTTCTGGATGATTTCTGACAAAAATGATGATTCTGAGCCGCAGATGTTCGACTTTATGAGGATTTGTTTGGAGCTTTGGATGTTTTCTGCTAAAGACTGAAAAGTTTTCATTCCTCAGTTTTTCACTCTTTAGTTTTGCTGCATCCAAAATTCTCTTTAACAGCTTGAACAAATAAATAAAGTCACAATAGTGAGTATAATAGGGGATAGAGGAAGCTTTTGTGTAAAAACAAACAATTTAAAATTGTTTATATAAATACATTCTTTGAACAAATCAATTAAAACATCACAATGTTTTGCAGCATATGAATCAGTCACTTTAGCTACTAGAAAGCGAGTGAGAAGAAGTTTACAGTGATTTCATAAAGTGTTTCCTGTAGCAGTCAATGCCAGTACAAACCTTTATAGGGCTCTGACTGCAGACTGTCTAGTGGCATGCTAACATCTCAATCTCCAGGCAGCAGAGACAACAATCCTGGATGATGCAGGAGTAGGGATACGATCCTTCAGTTCTGTTCTGCATCCACGAATTCTCCTTTTCAGTGTCTGGTTGGTTAGACTGAAATCTCCTGGAAGGTTTTCCTCACATCTCATAAAATAATTATTGTTAAATAAAAATACATTTTCCAATATTAAAATGCATTAAAAAAAATTATAGAAATTGTGCACAATATGCACTCTGTGAGTTACATTTCAGATGGGTACGTTTATTGCATCTAGTTTCTTAAAAAGTAACTTAAAATGCATTAAATACATAAATCCAAAAATATATTTATCCACTTAAACCGATCAATTGTAATAAAACGTTCAATGATCATAATTTAAGAGGAAGTTCAAAAAATATGTAGAAATCCTCAAACTAATCTGGTTCATAGAAGTTGTATGACCAGAGAGCTGTTGACCTCTGACCTCTGGGGCTGGTCTTCCCCCAGATGAGCTCCCAGTATGGCCAGCAGCAGCAGAACCTGAGCTTCAGCCAGCAGGGACAGCCGCCGTACTTCAGCCCCCCCCAGCAGCAGCCGGCTGCCCCCAGCCAGCCGCCGTACCTGCAGCCCTGCCCGCTGCCGCCGCAGGTAGGACACGCCTACCGCCTCAGAGACTAAACGCCAAACTGCTGCTGATTTCGTGTTGGGACTAACGGTGGGTTTTTCTGTCTGCTTCATGCAGGAAGTTCCCCAGGAGGCGTACGGGGGGCGGGGCAAGTCTGCAGCAATGACTCCTGGGAAATCGAACCAGGAAGACCTGAGCCAGCAGGAGAGGCCGTCCAGTCTGCCGGTGAGTCAGACTCAGACTCTGAATTCAGATCAAATGTTTGGGTTGGTGACCTGATGCGACTTGAGGCAGACGTTTTATTTTGAAAAGCTGACCATGATGGGTCACTGCTGAGTTATTTAGGGCGCTGAGCTGTTTGTTGTTGTGATTCAGACTCTGACTGTGAGGCAGATTGAGAAGATTTCAGGCTGCGCCTGCTGCCAGATCGTCCTGCAGCTCCCTGTCCGCGTCCATAATGACGCTGTCAGCTTCTCCTGGTCGCTGAAATCTGCAGAGATCACGCTCTGAGCGGCTGCAGCTTCCTGCTGGCAGACCAGCAGAAATAAAGATGATTCATGACACCTCAACTCCTGTTTTACAACACAAATGATTATTTATCTACAAAGAAGAAAAGGAAAAAACGTCAGACTCTGAATAGGAAGGAATTCTCATCTTTAGGTTCTGGTTCAGTTTTTTAGCAGGTTCTTTAGCAGGTTCTGGTTCAGTTCTGTAGGTTCTGGTTCAGTTGTTTTTCCCGTTAAGTGTGTCGCCTCCAGCTGCGATCCGTCCTCCTTCTCGCCGTCTCTTCGTCTCTGATGTTGCGCCGCCGTCCTCTTCCTCTCGTCGCTCCGTCTGAAGTTGTGCTGCCGATGCGGTTGCTGTGGCGACGGCTGGTTTGAGAAGATCCTCAGCTGCGTTGAGAGGCCTCAGTAATGAGCAGAGCAGAGATCAGAGGTTTCTGAGGTTTCCTGTTTGATTAGAGAAAGTCCTCCATCTCATCCCGTCTCATATGGAGGAGTGGAAATGAATCACACACACACATGCGGCCCAGCCTGAACCCAGTAGATGGATGATGGAGGGGCGCCGCCACAGAAATCTATTTACCAGTTTGATTGACTCCTTCAATCAAACTGTCTCTGCTCCATCTGAGGCCTTTGGGTTGCCATGGCAACCTGATTCTCCTCTCTGACATCAGGTTTCATCATCTGTGGTGGCGCTGGTTGTTGTGAGCTCGCTGTGCTGCTTCCAGGAGTCTGGTTCTGGTTCCACGCCAGAGTCTGGTTCTGGACTCCAGAGGTTCTGGTTCTGACCCAGGATTCCAGAGACGGGGCGATCAGAACTGATGCAGCTGCAAACATCTGGTTGCATCTGGTCCTCACAGAGATACACACAGTTACAGTGAACTGGAGCAGAGAAACACAGACTGTTGATTGGTCGAGTTTTTGGAGGGGGAGGGCTCTGATTGGCTGGTTTAAAAGTGTTCTTTAGTCTATCTCTTACTTTTTCTTTCATCCTTTTGTTTCTTCTTCTTTTATTCTCTTTCTTTTGTCTTTCTGTTTTTCTTTCTCCAGCTTGCTCTTTTTTCTCATTCTGTTTTCTCTTTTTCTATGTTTCTGTTTTTCTTCTTGCAGTTTGTCCTTCCTCCTTTCTTTCATTTTCCTTTTCCTTCTGTCTGTTTCTTTTTCTTTTTTCTGTTTCTTTCAGTCTTTCTCTTCTTTTTTTCTTCGTCTCATTTTGAACAGAATTGAGTATTTAGAGTTAAACCTGTTGATGTTTTCCTCCAGTCTGCATCTGAGTTCCGCCCCTCGTGTTAAGCCCCGCCCCATTGTAAAGCTCCGCCCCCTCTCTCTCCTCCAGGATCTCTCCCGCTCTATCGATGACCTGCTGACTGGCACCGAGGCGGCGGTGAGTTCAGGGGCCTCCGGTTCCGGCAGCACTCAGGGCGACCAGGGGACTCCGGGTGCACGCTCTCCTTTCTCCCCCCATGTTTCGCCGCGCCTCCCCCCTCCGGCCCGAACGGGTCCCTCTCCGTCCCCGTCGCTGTCCCCAGCCGGGTCCCGCTCGGGGCCCTTGTCCCCCACCAGCAGCAGTGGTCCAGGTGGGATGAAGCTGATGAGGGTGATGAAGATGAGTGCTGTGACCTCGTTGTTTCAACTCTAGTTCTGTGGGTTTCAGGCTCCCAGCCGGGCCCCCAGATGTCTGGATCAGACGTCGGCCCCCAGTCGGCCATGACTCCAGACCGAGGTTCGGCCCCTGCCTCCATGTTGGGCCCCAGAGTGTTGATGTTTTCTCTGATCTCTGTTTGGCTCTTCCTCAGGTTTCCCTCCCTCCATGCAGCGCAGCAACCAGGGGCCACATTTCGGCCCCATGTCCCCCCACCCAGCACCGGCCGGCCCCGGGCTCCACGGCTCCTACCAGCAGGGCAGCCACTCCTACGGCCCCCCAGGTGGGACATGAGCAGAGCTGATAGTAACTAGTTACAGTTACCCGAGTAACTCTTTAATCTAGTTTGAATAATTAACTGAGCTGCTGATTGAACTTATGTGGGTTTTACAATAATTGCTGTGAATTGGACCTAATACATACATTTAATTGAATTATGAAATATCTCTACTTTACTGGAGCCAAGATTGTAACTTCACTGTTTTAAAAAAATCTCCAGAAGCTTCTCAACAAAACCTTTAACAAGATTTTGATATGAAAAGCAAAAAACTTTATGAAAGCCTTTTTTTTATATTGAAAGAAATTTATTTGGAAAAACATTTATTTTTCCTGATTTTGTTATTTTCTAATAGTTATTTTTTGTAATTATGCTACTTATATTAATTATTTATATTTTGTTCCTTAAAATACCAACATTTCCATATAAATGTATATTTCGTTTTGTCTGATGATGTAATTTTTAAATATTAATCAATTGATGTTTTGATTATTCACTCAGGACTTGAGTAACTTTTTACCAAATCATTTTTACTGGAGTAAAAGATTTAAGTAAAGTGATGTTAAAGTTTCTCTGGTCAAGTCGTGTTTTGGGCCCTCTACCTGCTCTGCTGTGGCCCCTGAAGCTACAGAGGAATAAACTCGTTTGTTCTGGTGTTCCTCAGGTACCTACCCTCGGCCCCCTCACTACGGCGGGACCCCTGCGGCCGGCTACAGCGGCCCCGGCTCGGGACCCAGCCTGGCTAACAGCATGGGGCTGAACACCGCCGGCCCCATGCACGGGCAGGGCCCCTCTACCCCATCGGGCCGAGGCCCCGGGCCCGGAGCCGGAGGCCGCCCCTACACGACTGGACCCGGCACCGCAGCCCCCACTTCCCCCAACATGCCGCAGGCCGCTGGCCAGGGCATGGGGCCCCCAGGGGCCACCGCCAGCTGCAAGCCTCCTGACTTGGGCCCCAACTCTGGTCCGAATGGCAACATGTCCCTCAGCGCTCACAGCAGGTGAGAAACAGGAGACACTGTGGAGGAGAGTGCGCCCCCTGCTGGGTGGATGCCATCAGACTGAAAGTCTGAACGTTTAAATGTTCAGGACAGAAAATGAGAGATTTAAAGAAAGAAATGACCTCTGACCCTGTGACCCCACCTTAGAATAAAAAATGGTCCAGGATCCAATTTCCATTTTAGTTATTTTTGCTTAGTAGCAAAAATAACTAAAATTATAGAATAAAACTAGAATTTTAATCTTCTGCTAAATGTACCCTGTTTAAAACATTCCTCCTTTTTGGTTGCTGTTATTTGTTCTCTTATCTAATTGGTTGTTTAGTTGATAGATCCTTCTGCTTGTTAGTCTGTAATGTTTGATTTATGTGCACTAATTGGTGAATAAATTAAAAATAATAAAGGTAAAATGGATAGATGTTAGCATGATTGTTTCTGCTAAGTATTAACTATCATTTGGAAAAAAAAACTTCTGAAGATGCTTAACATTTGTCATTTTAATTTAATTTTCACCTTGGAGTTTTTGTGAAATTATTACTTTATCCTTCTGATATTCCGACTTTATTCTTTATTTAGCTTTTGGTGTAATAAATAGGAGCTCTGCTTGTCAAACAAAATGGCCGCTCTGACTTCGCTCTGCATTATGGGAACACACAGCAAAAAAAATCCATATTTTTTACAAAAACTATAATAATTGACTAAATTGATTAATCACCCAGAGTTTCCTCCGGTATTAATATTGATCGGTTTTGTTTAATATCCAGGCAGGGCAGCTACTCTGCTATGACAGCGATGAGAGGTTCTGCAGGTTCTGCAGGTTCTGGAGGTCCGTTCAGCAGCTCCGGCAGGATGACCCCTCAAGGCTCACCTTACACCGCTCCAGGTAGGAATCATCAGCGCCCCAGGAATCGTCAGGGATTATAATCCATCATCTGTGTTTTATTTTTCCCTCCATCCCTGCAGGATTAGGGATGATGGCGACAGACGGGACAGGAAGTCATGACCTGAAGCAGCGGGTTGAGCTCCGAGACGCCGTCGGTTCTGCTGCTGATCCAACCAAAATGAAGGTTGATTTGATTTGTTTCAACAGACATGATCCAAATAGACGTGAGAAAGAACAAAGGCACGATGCACAACAACACACATGAAAAATGACTGATTAAAAACAGTGACAGCAAGTAAAACAAATATTAAATTAATACAGAAACAGAAGAAATGAGGAGACATTGAAGTTAGAGGTGGGAATAAATATAAACATTGTGTTGACTAAATTCAGATTATGGAAAGTGAGAAAAATATACAAAGAAAACAGGAAATAAATATTGGAAATGGATAATTACCATCTGATAGTGGTAACATTAAATTCTCGATGAGGAGCGAAAGCAAAATTAATTTGAATTTGGAAAGATGAGAAAGAAACGAAGTTCTGCTCCATTTTTGTGGAGTTTATGTTCATCTGTCTGATTATAAGTCAAACTGAAACTTTTTGATTCAAATTAATCAGCTTGGATTAATTTTACAGTTTACTTACAGTGTAACTAAACCACAAATCTATTTTTTTCAGATAAACTGTCTAAATTGGTCCTTAAATGTTGTATCTTTATATTTCTGTGCAAATTGGTTTAATTATGCAATATTTGGTCTCAAACTGTCTCAGTGCTGCCCTCTTTGGGATGAATGGTGGTACTGGAGTTGAATTTTCCTATTGGTTCAGTTGGTTGATGTCACTCTTCCTGTCTTTCCAAACAAGCCAGTTTCTCATATTTAATCTTTATTTAAACTCACTTCCACCATGTTGCTTAAATATTTCCAGGACCAAAACCGTTGAGTTTTTTTGACTACAAACTTCCTTTATACCTGAGTGTGTGTGTGTGTGTTTTGCAGCAGGACAGCTACAGTTCGCAGTGTGTGGCGCCGCCGCCCAGCACCGCCTGCCCGATGTCCCCCAGCCCGGCCAGCGTGTCGTCCTGTGTGGGCGAAGACAGCGACGGCATTGGCAGCCCTGCCTGGCTCAGGACCCCGTCCAGCCCAGTAAGCCCCGCCCACAACACTAAACAAATGTATGGAGAGAAATTTGTGCCAATATTAGTGCTGCAAGGAAAGAACATGTTTCAAAAACTCAATAATAAAATCAATGACAAAGTCAGAATTTGAAAAACTTCTCAGTCAAATAATACTTCAGGAAAGTAATTTGCAAAATGTTTGGAGTAATGGAACCTACATTTATGTAAATTTTACTTTTTCCAATTTGTTCACATTTCAGTTCTTCTCTTCATGAGCGCAGCACTTTTTAAACAGCTTAAAAAGTGTGACAGTTGTAAAACTTGTCCTGTTGTGATGAAGTGAGTCTTGATCTGCCGTCTGTCTCAGCAGAAGCCCAACGTGGCGACCATGACCAACGAGAAGATCACCAAGCTGTACGACATGGGCGGCGAGCCGGAGCGCCGCCTGTGGGTCGACCGCTACCTGTCCTTCATGGAGGACAGGAACACGCCTGTCCCCAACCTGCCGGCCGTCGGCAGGAAGCCGCTGGACCTGTGCCGGCTCTACCTGGCGGTGCGAGCGATCGGCGGCCTGGCCATGGTGAGGCGCTCTCCTCTCGGTTCTGCTTGGTTCTGTCTGGACCCGTCTGGACCGTGTTTCTCCTCCCCAGGTAAACAAAAACAAGAAGTGGCGGGAGCTGTCGTCGCTGCTGAGCGTCGGGACGTCCAGCAGCTCGGCCAGCTCCCTGAAGAAGCAGTACATTCAGTACCTGTTCGCCTACGAGTGCAAGATGGAGCGAGGGGAGGAGCCGCCGCCCGACGCCACCACCGCTGGCACCGGGGACGCCAAGAAACCCCTGCAGGTCAAGGTTCAACCGCCTTCTCCTGGTAAGACGATGCTGAAAGGTAAGAGGAAGCAGCTGCTGTCAGGGATCCCGTTTCACACACACACACACTCGGAGGGGATTATGTAATGGACTCAGGGAGCTGTCAGCCGTGAACTCAGTGTAAATATAAACATTAGTGACCTCAGTTTGACCCAGTTACCCACAATGCCGCTGTGATTCCCCTCTGCAGGGAAAACAAAACGTGTTGCTGATGATCAGCAGGACGTCCTTCTATGGAGGGAAGATCTTACACTGTTACCATTTACCTGTAAGCTTTCCAATCCACTGGGACGTCCGGGCCTTACCAGAGCCACAAAGTCCAGGCTCATTTTTCTGTGATGTGGTCCATGCCGGTCTGCATCTTCCATAATGAAATTACACATTCGCCTGGAGGAACCATGGAAATGTTGGCATTGTCTTTTTATTTCTTTTTGCAAACATTTTAAAAGTGCACAAAATGTACATGACAATTGGATAAAAGTATAGCTGCTGTCTCTGTAGCGCCGACCTGAAGGGATAGTCAGACAGTGTGTGTCCCTGACCTTTGACCTGTACAAGTTCTGGATAGATGGAATAATTAGTTTGTCTTTTTTCAGCTTATTAAGCTGGAGCCATTTTGGAAAAAGTCAAGGAAATCAGTTAAATTTGGGGATAAAAAATTTGAAAGCATGAATTATTTTACAGTGATGATGTTTGTTACTGATCCCACAAAGAAAGAGACATAATTATTGAGTAAGGATGGCTACGGTGTGAAGGATTAAGACATTTTGGGTGGAGTCAGCGGTCAGTTTGGGTCAGCATTGACGCCATTTTGTTTGTCTGCAGCGAATTCAGGCTCGTTCCAGGGCCCCAACACGCCCCTGTCCAGCAGCTCCTCCCTCACCGATGCTCCAGTTGACCCGAAGCCTCCGACCCGCTCATCCACCCCGCACAACCAGATGGCTCCCCAGCCTGGAAACAGGTGGGGGAGGGGCGTCTAAAGCTAATTTCATGTCCAAACCTTATTATTACCTCTGACTCAGCATTTGTTTGTGTCCCTGCAGAACCATGGGCGGCGTGAGCGTCCAGGACCCGTTCTCCGAAGGCAGCGACCCGGCCTTCCACAACAAGTGGGGCCCGGGGCCCGGCGGGGGCCCCTACCAGCAGGGGGCGGGTCCAACAGAACCCTCAATGAGAATGCAATACGACGCCAGCAAAGACCCGTATGGAGCCCCGAGGAAGGGTGAGGCGCTCAGCTCTCACTCTTAATAGATTTCCCAGAATTCATAGCAGGAAGTGGAATAAATGTTGCTTTACTAATAAACCAATATAAATAAACTTATAGCTAAACCTAGGCGAGAGCATTTACCGTTATAATTTGTTGTCTTGTCACAATAATCAATTAATCACATGATCAATTCAAATGAGCTCATTAATTTCCATTCGCATAATTTATCGTCTTTCTACCAAAATTTTGTTAAAATGTCTTCCAATTCTTGAGTTAAATGTTCATAAGAATTTAAAGCTTGTTGATCTTTGAGAATGTGTTCTTGCTTTATTATATTACTTGAAGATGGTCTCAGAACAAGAATATTATCATTTATCGTAATAATGTACAAAACAATTTATCATCCAGCAAAATTTATGGGCCTAACCATAGTGAGAACGTTGATTAATTTCAGTTAATGATGTTAAGAAAAATCAATAAATATCAGTAAATCTGAAGATATGATTAAATGCAGTTACTGTGAGTTTAAATCACGGTTCTGAACGTCAGTGGCGTCCTGAAGAAGCCTTTTCAAATGGGAATGTTTTTAAAGAGAAGTATCTGTTTTGTGGTTTTTAGTTACATAAAAACTCGTTTAAGTTTTTATTGATATCACGAAATATCCCGTTAAAGTTCTGAGTCATGTTGCTCACCTCTGTGACCAGACTGAGAATGAATGTTTGATATCAAACTGAAGGTGCTTTGCTGCCCTCTGGTGGCCACGTATGGACAGCTCCCACTTACAGCCACTTGCATCACCGCTTGCAGCTCCCTCAGTGTTCGGTTTTCCTCCTTTCAGGCAGAGAAACTCTGTTCACACAGACATGAAACTGCATCCTCAAAGGGACTTTGGTTTGTTCAGGTCCGGTTCCTGGTGAGGCCTTCGGTCAGAGCCAGACGGCCAGCGGTGCGATGCAGGACATGTTCCCCCGCGGACCCTCCTCCGGCGCCCTGTCAGGGATGGGGCCCAGGCCGCAGTACCCATACGGCTCCGGCTACGATCGCAGGTAAGACCCGGTTCCGCCGTCGCTCCTTCATGCCACGTCTAAAACAGCTGAGTGTTGGTGCCACTGTGGTGCAGATTGGACCATGTGATGAGCCCAGAGGGAAGCATGGCGCCCCCTGGTGGCCAGAACAGCATGGGCCCTTCTGCCAATGAAGCCAGCATGTATCCCCCCAGCAGGTACCCCCAGCAGAGGTGAGAGAATGTGATGAACTACATCTGCTTTCAGTTTAATCACTTGGAGGCGTTCCACATGGCTGTGTATTAGGATCCCTGCTTTTTCAATGCATATGAGGCAGTGGAACAAAAAGTAATCATCATTTATCCTAATAGAAAGATACTAATTTACATCAAAATCGACGCAAACTGTCCCACTTCATCCGCGTTTGTTTTGAAACAAAATGTATTTTACAGCAAAGATGAGCAACTCAGTAACTTAAATCACATTTTTCTCTGGATTCATTTGTAGATTTATTTATAAATTATCATATTTCCATGTGCATACCCGTTTCATTTATTTTTTCATAGTGACTCAATGTTTTAATGTTTTATTTTGCTTGTGGTTATTTTTGTATTTACTAATATTTAGCTACCGTTTTGCCAGAAAGGGAAGTGACACTTGAATTATATATTTTTCTGAACTAAGAATGTGTCGTCTTCTGCTTTTATTGGTTTTGGCCTGATTAAGGAAGTTAACTTTTTCTTTATTGTAGTAAATTATATTTTTCTCTCTTTGCTGTAAAGCTTGAAATCGTTGTCGCAAACTGAGTGGAAATTTGTCCGACTTTCATTAATTTCTTTTAAATGTAAGAACGTTGGTGTAATCTGGTTGAATAAAATTCAGTTTCTGTCTTCAGGCACGGACACGATGGGTTTGGTCAGCAGTATCCCCACAGTATGGCCTACAGTTCCCATCAGCCCCTTTTCCCCCAGCAGCAGGTGAGTGATCCCACCTGTAGACTGACCAGTTGGGTCACATGGTACAGGAAACAGGAAGTGATCAGTGCCTGTGTATGTAATGATCACTGACATCGGTTTTCACAAAGATTTCAGAAAATATGAAAACAAAAAATGTGGGTTTTACTTCAATTAGTCCTTCTGAGTATCAGAGCCATGAGAATATAGTTATAATATTAGCAGAAAAGGCCATGTTAAAAGTTAAAAGTTGTTTTTACAAGCAGAATCTGATGTGAGCAGCTTGTGGTTTGTGGTCATTTCAACCTACTGATAATAATTTGATGATATTAAATGTCTCTATTAAGTATCTAAAACTGGCACTAAAGTTTGGTCAGCATTCATCATTTACATTTTTTAAGACTTTATTCTTGTATTTAAAAATAAATATTGTATTTTCAGCCTAATATTCGGTTGTAAATTTTACCTGAATTCAAAGTGCAAGTAAATAGTAGCTGGAAAACAAGATGGCCGCCACCACTCTGATTTATGGAAACCCAAAGAGTGCACCCATGGGAAACAATCCAGATTTTCCAAAAATGTATCTTGATATACCAAAGATGTGATTTTTACATTCCGGTCCCTGATGGTCCCTGACGGCCCCTGACGGTCTCTGATGGTCCATGATAGTCCCTAATGGTCCACGACAGCCCCTGACGGTCCCTGGTGGTCCCTGGGGCCTAATGGTCCCTGATGGTCCCTGGTGGTCCCCGACGGCCCCTGACGGACTCTGCTGTCTGTCTCTGCAGGGCTACAAGCGTCCGCTGGAGGCCATGTTTCCGGCTGCGAAGCGTCATGAGGGGGAGGCGTTTGGCGTGCAGCAGTACGGCTCCCAGCAGCCGGACCCTTTCAGCTCCTATGGATCTGGACCCGGGGGGTTTTCAGGCCCTGAGCGTCGCCCGGTCCCCGGGCAGTACCAGTACCCATACGGCCGGGACCGACCGGGCCCCCCGCAGCACAGCATGATGGGATCGGCCCCTGCGACGGCAGCGGATGGGGGGCGCAGCCCAGTTTGTGGCCCCCCAGGACAGAGATGGGGTTCTCGTACAGCCGGCAGGGCCAGGGGCCCCCCTTCCCCGATCCAGAGGGCCGGCCCCCACAAGACACCCAGTGGGCCCCCAGTCACCTCAACCAGTGCCAACCTCCATTCGCCTCCCTGTCTTCTTCCTCCTCCTCTTCCTCCATGCCCCCCCTCCCCTCCAGGCAGCCCCCCTCTTCTTTCCAGGCCACGCCCACCATCCCAAATCACGTGACCCGCCCCCAGAGCCCCTCGTCATTCCCCCGGCCTCCTGTGGGCTCCCTGTCCCCCAACGGCGCCCCCTATCTGCCAGTTAAGAAACCAGGGGTCCCCACCATTCCCCCGGCCAATCAGGGCCTCCCCCTCGTTTACAGAGAGGTCGTTTTTCCACCCGGCTCCGTGGAGGCCACACCCCCCAAGCTGAAGCCGCGGCGACGGCTAACGGCGAAGGACACAGGTGAGACCAGTGCCGCTCGGTGTAGAGGTCACATGACCAGGGCGCCATCCTTAAAAAGTCTTAAATTCATGTATCAATTTCATTTGCTGCTGCGGCTAACGCTAACTAGCTCTAGCTAGCTGTCTCCCAGTGATAAAGTGAGCTAGCTGTTTCTAACATTAAGGCCTTAAAACGTCTCAGCTTAATTTAAAAACAATAAGTTGACCTTAAATACATTAAACAGGTTTTAAATGTTGTGGCAGGAATATTTAGTTTCATATTACTAGTAATATTTTTTTTTACAAAACATAAATCAGACATTTTTACTGCGTTCTGTGACTCAAGGCAGCTGCTGCTAACCGGCTTCTGCTAACTGGCTGCTGCTAACCGGCTGCTGCTAATTGGCTGCTGCTAACCGGCTGCTGCTATACCTTTGCTCACTCACACTTTCCTTTTGTGCGTTTCTATTGACACAAATCTTAAATTTCATTCCTGATGGCCTTAGAGGCTTAAATTTGAGTTGGTGAAACCGTGCTGAGCCTCACTCTGATCGGCTTCGTCAGGAACACCGGAGGCCTGGCGGGTGATGATGTCACTAAAGTCGGGGCTCCTGGCAGAGAGCACCTGGGCGCTGGACACCATCAACATCCTGCTGTACGACGACAGCACGGTGGGCTCGTTCAGCCTGACGCTGGTGAGGCACCGCGCCTGAACACGTTGAACTATCGGGATGTTATTTCTACCAAAACCAAACATTTGCTTCCTGACCCGCAGCTGCCTGGGTTCCTGGAGATCATCGTGGAGTTTTATCGCCGCTGCCTCATCCAGATGTTCGGCATCCTGCAGGAGTACGAGGTCGGGGCCGAGGGCCCGAAGACGACCCCCCAGGAGCCGGGGGAGGCGCCGTCGCCGCTCGACACGGAGGACGCAAAACCCGAGGATTCTCCTCAGCAGAGCAGCAAGAACGACAAGCGGCCAGTCAGGGTGGAGGAGGCGGGGGAGAGCTGGGAGGAGGTGGAGCGCCGGGCCGACCAACACCGACCCAACGGCTTCATCAGCGGCCTGCTGCACTGGAAGGCCGGAGGAGGAGACTCCACGGCTCACATCCAGACACACTTTGAGCCCCGAACCGGAGACTTCAGCCCCCCAGAGCTGGAGCAGGAGGAGCAGCAGGCCGAGCATCCAGGAGGTAAACGGATCAACATGGGCTGAGCTCTCAGTCTGCAACTCTGACTGGGTCCATGTTCGCCCGGGAAAAGTTTCAGCTTTTTATATAAAACATAAACATCCAAATATATTTCATTTCAGTCTTATTACTTCATGTCTTTCTGTTCTCTGTCCTTCGTGTCCCGTCTCCTTTCACTTCCTGTCTTTCTGTCCTGTAGCCAATAACGATGCAGCATTTAAAGGAGTTCGGCGTGTTAATGCCAAGAGTTCAATGTTTGCAACATTAATCAACTGCTCCTGGTGTTTCTGCTCTGCAGGCTCTCCATCTGAGGTCAGAGGTCAGCACCCGGCCCCTGCTGAGGCTCAGAATCCCATCAGCCTCCAGGAGGACGAGCCGCGTTGCTGGGACGAGGCGCCGCTGTCCACCGCCGAGTCGTGGCAGGACTCCCTGTCCAGACGCTGCATCTGCGTCTCCAACATCATCCGCAGCCTCTCCTTCGTCCCCGGCAACGACGCCGTCCTGTCGCGCCACCCGGGCCTGGTTCTAATCCTGGGCCGGCTGGTGCTGCTGCACCACAGCCACCCGCGCAGGAAGCGGGCGCCGCCCACCTACCAGCAGGAGGAGGAAGCGGGCCGGGCCTGCAGCCGTGACGAGTGGTGGTGGGACTGCCTGGTGGCGCTGCGGGAGAACACGCTGGTGACGCTGGCCAACGTGTCGGGCCAGCTGGACCTGTCGCAGTACCCCGAGGACATCGTCCTGCCGGTGCTGGACGGGCTGCTGCACTGGATGGTCTGTCCGTCCGCCGAGGCGCAGGACCCGTTCTGCGGGGCGAGCGGCGCCGCGGCGCTGTCGCCTCAGCGGCTCGTCTTGGAGTGCCTCTGTAAGCTGAGCGTCCAGGACTGCAACGTGGACCTGCTGCTGGCCACGCCCCCCTTCAGCCGCCAGCGGCAGCTCTTCGCCACGCTGGTGCGCCTGGTGGGCGAGCGCCGCAGCCAGGTGTGCCGGGAGATGGCGGTGGCTGTGCTGTCCAACCTGGCGCGCGGCGAAGCCACGGCCGCCCGCGCCGTCGCCCTGCAGAAGGGCAGCGTTGGGACTCTGATCGGCTTCCTGGAGGACAGCCTGGCCGTGGCGCAGTACCAGCAGAACCCGCACGCCGCCGCCGTGCCGCCAGAGCCGCCCAGCATTAACATGATGTGCCGCGCGGCGAAGGCGCTGCTGGCCGTGGCGAGCGTGGAGGAGAACCGGCCGGAGTTCGTCTTGTACGAGAGCCGGCTGCTGGACATCTCGCTGTCGTCGGCCCTCAACTCGGCGGTGGCGGCCATCATGTGCGAAGTGCTGTTCAAGCTGAGCCGCTCGTGACACACAGACCGCCCGGGAGCGTGCTCAGTGTGACCGACCGGGTCCCATTCTATTTTTATTTAAAGACACAGAAAGACGTCTTTACGTAGAAATGAAAATATATAGAATATATAAACTCCTCGGCTCCATCCACAGATGTTTATTTGGGTTTTCTAAATAATTTTAATACAAAAAAATATTTAATACTTTTAAATTTTCTAAAAATTGTCCGTTTTTGTTTTGTTTGAACCAAAGTGATTTGGCGACGGGAGGGAATGTTCTTAATTTGTTTCTTTGCTCGTTTCTTTCCGTTTGCAGTGATGCTCCATGTGGGCGGGGCTTGCTGTGTGTGGGCGGGGTCAGGGCTATAGATAAACATCCTTTTTTTTAACGTGTTATGACGGAGGAAACACTGATGTTCAGTCGTGTTCTTTGTTCTGGTGCAATAAGT
This sequence comes from Phalloptychus januarius, assembly GCA_902982915.1. Lineage (NCBI taxonomy): Eukaryota > Metazoa > Chordata > Actinopteri > Cyprinodontiformes > Poeciliidae > Phalloptychus > Phalloptychus januarius. The sequence goes on from CADWAE010000459.1 coordinate 16,997,657, forward strand.
TTGTTTTGATGTTTTTTTTAAATGTGAATTTTTGAACCATCGCAGTTCAAACGGAACGAGGCGATGTGGGCGGAGCCGCATCCCATTCTGTTCCCACCAACATCCTCCTGTAAAGATGTACATTGCAGCTCCAGCAGGGGGCGCCGGTCACAGCGGCTGACAGTTTCAGGATGTGTTCGAGGGAGGCGGGTGCGTTTGATTTGACGGACTGCGTGTACAGGCTGTGGGGGCGGGGTTTCACAGACCGCTTCAGAAACAGTTGTAAACAAATGTAAAGAGAGAAAAATGACTTTGTTTCTTCAGTATGAGATCTTTATATGTTCCACGACATGTTAAAAGAATAAATGTACATGAACTCTGGTTGAGCACTGTGAACAGAGCGCCACCTGCTGCTTTTCTTTGATAAAACCAAGCGCTTCCCAAGGAAAACCTGGACGTCAGCGTCACTGTGAACAGCTACCAACAGTGATGCTAGTAGTTAGCATTTTTAGCTTGTCCACATTCAGCTGCATGTCACCTTGGATGATAAAATGTCGCTTTGAAGTTCGATGCTTCTTGCAAACATTTTGCAGACTAAAAACAATTTTTAAAAACAACAGGAAGTCATAATTATGAGATTAAAAGTAATTCTTACTTCATAAAAACTTATTTTACCACCGCAGGTCTGCAGGACTTTAATAAACAGACATATTAACTTTTAATTTAAGTCTTAGAGCAGAAACAAAAACATTCAGTTTATCTCAACATTCAGGCTCACATTTGTCTTACTAAAAATCTGACATTTACAGGTAGAACCACAAAGTCCTGGACTGTTGGTTGAAAAAATTAATCTGTGGTTAAAATGTTAAAACGAATCAATAAAGGTCATTTCTTGTGGATCACAGCGGCATCTACACCTTTTCTCTTTGAAAAATTATTTCTGAAAATCTGGTAATCCATTTCCAGTAAAAAGCAAGACCCTTATTTTTCTTACCATTCTGGACTTTAACTAAGTTGGTAAAATCAGGATCATCTTATTCAAATGTTTTGCTCCAGAAAACTCTGGTAAACCTAACGGTACCGAGCATCGAGCCCTGAGGAACTCCATGCAGTTGCTGAAAACTTGTGGTGGGCACTGCTAACTAAAAAGTTAGCTCTGCTAACGCTAAAACACGCTGTCACAAAAATCTGCAGTGACTGATTAATGTAATTTAAATTGGTAACTGCTGTGATTGATGTAACATATGAACACAAATGTTTTCCTGAAGGCTCTAATGATATGTGTCCCTTTGGAGACTAGATGGCCACATGAGGAGCTTTGGTGGACCAGATTTGGGCCCTGGGCCTTAAGTTTGACACATACCAGAAAAAATCCTCTATAAGACTTAAAATTTGACAACATTTAAATATATTTTATTTACAATATGCGACTGCTCTTGTTCTGGTATGACTTTATCTTCATAATTTCACATTTCCCAGCTGTAAAATCTCCACAGGGTCAGTTTGGTTTTCAGTCTCTGGCTGATCCCTGTGATTTGGACCCGAAGATGGCGTCCCAGTCCAGCGGTTCTGATCCAGCTGCGGCCTCTGGGTTCCTTGGGATGGCCGGGAAGAACGACACCATCTTCTGTCTGAACTCTGCCAACTGCAAGAGTCATGGAAAGGATCAGAAACCTGAACTGTCCTCTGAACTGAGCTGCTTCCAGAAAAATACTTCAAATTAAATATTTATTCATTTTTTTAACCAATGTAAACATTTTTTTTTTACACATTAATTTGAACTCATTTTTGGTTATTTTTGTAAATTTCAATCAATTGTTTGAATTTTTTCCAGATATATTCCAAACTTTCCTCCTTATTAGAAACAAACATACACTATGGACGTTGAGAGATTTCCACACCGCGACGCTGAGCAGCCCCACTCCACACCAGGCGTACAGGGAGCCCCAGCCCAGTGCTCTGAGGGCCAGGGAGGCCCCTGACTCGGGGGCCGCGGCCGTCGCTGCCACACCCTGCAGAGGAAACAGGTTTTTCAGCAGCTGGTTTGGGCCAGAATGGAGATTTTCCTTCTATGGCCAAAGCTGTCTGGTGGCAGCCAATAGGATTGCAGAGACTGTAACCATGGCGATGTTAGAACCACTAGAATTTGTTCTAGCACAGGAAACTTTATGACCAAATATGGACAGAACTCTACCAACGTCCAATCAGATCTCTGCCCAGGGGACATGTGACTCTGGAAATTGGTCACACTAACTGAGTTGCTCACATTTTGGCCCCTGAACCTTCGACCATTTTACACTTTGGCCCTTGAATTCGTCTTTTTGAATTCCGGCCCTTTTATCATGATATTTTTACACCTTGGCCCCTGATGAAGGTTTAATTCCACAGAGAAATATGATTTCCTGACGTGTTTCAGTTCGGTTCTGTTTTCTAGTAAAAGTGAAACAAGCGCCGGGGCCTCCCGCTCAAATCAAATCTCCCGTCAGACGACAAAGCCCGCTGTGTGACGGAAATAGAACGGAGGAACAGTGGCTGGATTGTTCGCCTCAGACGGACCAGAACCGCCGCCTCCTTCTCAGAACCGCCGCCGGATCGAGAGTCAGGAGGGAAAACAGACGTCATCGTTTCACAAACACAGATTTAACTTTACAAACCGGATTAGTAGGAAGACTGGCGCTGCTGGAGTTCACACCAAACATCAGGCCTTTCACACCAAATCCTGCTAATATCGGAATATTGGCAGGATAAATTCAGTCATTTGTAAAATTGTTCTGCTGCCAGTAACAATTTGACGCTGCTGATGTGTTTAAAGGTGAAATATGTCTTTATTTATAAAACCAAAACTAAATTATAACACACCTCATCATAATTGTTTTTACGTAGGATTCCTGCAACCTTGCAACTTTTTTCTTGACTTATTGACTTTTCTTGTCTCATTACTTTATTCTCAAATTATTATGACTTACTGTCATATGTCTGTTTTCCTGTAATATTGTGACTTTAATCTTGTGATAATTTTTTCCCAGTCTGTCTAATAAGGCTCTAACTCTTATCAGAGCCTTAATTATAATATTAACTCCATGATATAATGGAGTTATATGACAATATTATCTCCATTCTTCTATCTGGAAAACATTTTTCCTGCTGGACTGAGTTTACCTTACTGAACCACTCTGGGCTCTTCTTCTTGGCCAGCGCCAGCGTGGAGCCGAACCCAGCGATCATCCCCGCCGAGGCCACCGTGGTCAGAAACACCGCACCTGCAAACAGCAGGCCAGGTGAGCTGTGATGTCACAGCAAACAGGAAGCCAGGTGAGCTATGATGTCACAGCAAACAGGAAGCCAGGTGAGCTGTGATGTCACAGCAAACAGGAAGCCAGGTGAGCTATGATGTCACAGCAAACAGGAAGCCAGGTGAGCTGTGATGTCACAGGATTCAGCTGCTACATTCCTACATCAGCAATCACTGACATAAAGGAGGGAAACAGGGGGTTCTCTACGTGTTTGGACATCGGTACCAGGTTCTGCTGATAATCCAGTTTGGACCAAGCTTCAAGTCTGATAAACAGAGGAGATAATAGTGCAAAACAAGCCCACAGCATCACACCTCCACCACCATGCTTGGAGGGACTTATGAAGCTAGTTAGCTTCCTTCCTGTTTTGTTGTGAATACTCCACATGATTGTTGATCACATATCTTTCATACTCATATTATTATAAATGCTTTCACACCAATAGCAGAATCGATAAAATAGAAAACACACTGAAACTGAAACGTGTGTTGTTCTCCAATGTCACGGTGTCTTTCCTATCCTGCATTACACGAACACAGTGGAGTCAGATTTTTGTCTTAGTGGGTAAATTATCAGCGGAATGGTTGGGGGCATTTCAAAAAGAACTCCTTAAACAGGTTAGTGACCCCTGACCTCTGCAGCCGCAGGCAGGTGAGCTGAACCTTAAACCGGTAGATTTTTGACTGAAGTTCGGCGGCAGCTGTTCCGTTTTGTTGTAACCTCCATTCAATGGGCAGCTGCTCACCTTTTAACACATGATGGCCGTCCTTTTCATCAGTATCACGGTCTGTTCTGACAACAGAGTCTCCGCCAACATCCGCCGCCGTCATGCTGTTTCGGTCCGTCTCCGTAAATCGCCCGGGTACAAACACTAAAAAAGGGACCAGATGTTATTTTCCAGGGAATTAATGAAGAAACCCAAAAGATATGACGACGTCACTGAAAATACCTTAGACAGGTTAATATTTTTCACTGCGTTTTAGCGAATAACCACTTTAACCACAAGATACAGAGCCAGAATCCCGAACCAAAGATTGTTTATTGCTTCTTGAGGCAGATTAAACTGGACACTGAAAGCAAGGGACTCACTACAGTCCAAACATGTTTAAAATATAATATTTTACTTATAGAAAGAAGCTATGAAAGCAATGTAAATGTAAAGACGTTAAATAGAATACATTTTTAAATAAGAATTCCAACTTGAAATAAAAGTGGGCTAAGAAGATGCCATATTATTTTAAAAAACGAGCTTTAAATAATAATATAATAAAGCTGCTATCATGAAGTTAAAATGTGTTACAGGGCTTATACCATAAATAAATAATTACAAGAAATGTTTGTTTGCTGTAGTGGTTGTAAATATTTTTTCATAAATTATTGAGAAAGTTCTAGAAATTTTTCAAAAGAGCAATTTTTAGGAAAGTTCAATTTTTGTTTATTAGTGTTTATTTATTCTTTATTTATTTACTTTTCAAGAAATGTTGTTTTTATTTCATATTTTCTTAATGACCTGACAGATAAAACTGAATGATAAAAACGCTACAGATGGTCAACTTTGACTGAGAGGTTGTTTTTTGTGTGCAGTGATGCATCCTGATTGTGATAGAGGATCTCCGCAGGCTCCAGCGGCTCTGCGGAGGATCGGGATGCTCTTCACCTCCTCCTCTTCCTCTTCCTCCTCATCCTTTTCCTCCTTTCCACGGACGCGGACCATCTGAACGCCCGGTAACCTGGATCACACCCACTCCCCTCCAGAACCGGAACCAGTTCACATCCCGACACTGGGTCCGCAGAAGGCGGACATGGTACCGAACCTGAGGACCTAGTTTGTTTACAGAACAGATTATTTTAACAGTGATAAAACCCGCTCGCTTTTGTTTGGGTTCGTGATGGAAATACGGGCTCCTCCGCGCGCGCACCTTTGATTATCCTTTCATCTCCGCGCGCGCTCACCTGTCAGGACTCATGTCTCAGATCCAGCACGCGGTTCCGGACGGACCGATCCGGTACACGCAGATCTGCACCCGCAGCAGCAGCTGCTCCTCCCCGCCGATCTCATCCTCCGCCGGCACCGAGCCACCGTCCTGCCCCGGACACCGCGGCCGGACCCCCCGCAGGAAGTGGCAGGTGTTCCCGGGGCGGAACCGGTTCTACTGCGACGGGCGGGTGATGATGGCGCGGCAGACCGGGGTGTTCTACCTGACCCTGGTGCTCATCCTCCTCACCAGCGGCCTGTTCTTCGCCTTCGAGTGAGTCACGTTTGGTTTTAAAGTTTATATTTCAGAATATTTAGATGGGAAAACTTTACGTTAAACTTTAAATGTTTGCCAAAGTTGAGATTATAATCCTAAATTCATTCAGTCAGAAGATTAGGGGTTTGCTTCAGCCTCTTTCATGAAGCTAAATGATCATTTTACACTTTGGGCCCCTGAGTTACTGTTCAGTAACATTCTGGGCTGTTGATGATTAACACCTTTGGGCCCCTAACTTGTTGGCAATTAACATTCTGGGTCCCTAACTTTTGAAATGTAACACTTTGGGCCCCTAATTTGTTGGTGATTAACAATCTGGGCCCCTAATCTATTTGAACATTTAGCCCAAATTTTTGAAATATAACATTTTTAAGGTTTTGCTAATTAACCGTTTGGACCCCTACCTCAATAAACATGATAACTCATCCCATTGTTTTGTTTCCTCCTGTTGGATCGAGCTCTCTGATTGGTCGAGACGCTCAGCCTGTCTCTCTGTGTCCTCAGCTGTCCTTACCTGGCGTCCAACCTGAGTCCGGCCATCCCGGCCGTTGGCGCAGTCCTCTTCGTCTTCGTCATGGGGACGCTGTTCAGGGCGAGCTTCAGCGACCCTGGCGTCCTGCCCAGGGCGACGCCCGACGAGGCCGCCGACCTGGAGAGGCAGATCGGTAACCATGGAGATGCAGATTAGTGGGTGTTATTGCAGAAGTCTGGAGTTTGTTGTTGTTCAGTAGTTTCCCTTCTCCTCCGCGCCGTCGGAGCGCTGAGTCACATGTCGCCTTCTGGTTTCCATGGAAACTGAAAGTCGCCGTCTATTTCTGGAAGCCGGTCATTCCTTGATTTGCTTCCTGATGCAGAGAGACGGAGTCGATCAAACATGGAGGACGATGACGGCAACGCCGTCAGAGGAAGAAGAAGACAGGGGCCGCCATTTTGTTTCTGAAACTCCAGGAAGTTCTCCTGATTATACAGAAATGAATTCATCCATCAGAGACATCCAACCATCCATCCATCCATCCATCCATCCATGTATCCATTTTTCCATCCATCCTCCTAAACGTCCGTTCGTCAATTTGCTCATCCAACCATCCATCCAACCACTGTTGTTTTTATCTTTATTTTATTTCTGTCTAGTCGCTCTACTTCAGGAGTCGTTTGTATTTCAGTTTTCCTCTTTGACCTCTGAGGACTTTGACCTCTCATGTCTTTGACCTCGGTGGTCTTTGACCTCTCAGGTTTTGACCTCTCCGGTCTTGACCTTTGAGGTCAGAGTGTGTTGTACCAGCAGCTGTTTCCTCGTCTCTGAGCGGTGTTTTGTTTTCAGACTCGACCGGCTGCTCCAAGCCTCCGCCTCGCACCAGAGAGATCCTCATCAACGGTCAGACCGTCAAGCTCAAGTACTGCTTCACCTGCAAGATCTTCCGGCCGCCGCGGGCGTCCCACTGCAGCCTCTGTGACAACTGTGTTGGTCAGTCGGCCTCGTATGTTTCTGCTTTCTGTCACTTTCAGCCATGGATTTACATTTCTCTCCAATCTTTCACTGGATCTCCGGTTTTTCCAGGTTCTTTATGCGCTAATGTTTGCTGGTTTTTTGCTGCTGCAGAGCGTTTCGACCATCACTGCCCCTGGGTGGGGAACTGTGTCGGACGGAGGAACTACCGCTTCTTCTACCTCTTCATCCTCTCCCTGTCCTTCCTCACCATCTTCATCTTCGCCTTCGTCATCACACACGTCGTCCTCAGTGAGTAACCGTGCTTCTGCCGCCTCCTCACATTGTTTTCTGTTGTGACTCAGCAGCTGATGTCTTTAGAAATCTGCTTGCTGAAAGGAGGTCTTGCTTCTATTACTCAGGACACAAAACTTTGAGAAAATTTTAGAAAAATCCTACCTTTAGATTGCAATGGAAGAGTATTTAGGTAATTATCCCACTAAAAAGATCTGATGTAATTTATCAGTTTCATGTTGCATAAAATGAAAGATGCAGCCACGCATGGAAACACAGAAAGATAGAGACAAAGTCGAACTTCATATATTTTTGTTTAATTGACCTAATTAATTTTTCTTATAATGCCTGACTTTTCCAAAACTGGAAAATGGCTTGGGATAACTTCCAAAATCACCATTTTCAAGTCAGAAAATGTTACTTTGCTAATAATAGGATCAGGCACTGAACCACCGCTAACTCAGAAGCTAGCTGCATTAACACTAATCATAAGCATTAGTTCTGCTAACACTAAAGCGCTACAACAACATAGCATTCAGTGGAAGCTAATGTTAAGGCGCTAAGTTCAAAAACATTGGTTTCCACCAGACGTCAGTGACACAACACCTTTTCAAAGTTGCAGAAGCACTAAGCTAAAAATGATCCACCACTTAGGAAAACTGAAATAAAGACAGAACCATCATTTTTGGATAATTATTTTTTTCCTTTTTACCTGGGGGAACTTCATGCAGTTGCTAAAAACTTAAAACGAACTACTACAGTTGTGCTGTTAGCTAAAAATTGTAGTTGCTCTAACCTTGAAACTTTAATCCTAAATATCAGTTAGCTATAAGCTAAAGCTTTGAAACAACATAATATTTAGTGGAAGCTGTTAAATAATTCAAAACAATTTCAGCGTTAGCTTTCAGTGCTAGCTCTGCTATTAGCGGATTGAGTGCCACTGCTAAAAACTGATATTAACAGACAGAATCGTTCTTTTTGAATAATTCAGAATCAATCTGTTTTTGTGTTGGAAAGGTTTTAAACCTGTCACGTTAACACATTTAACTGCGCTGAACCGGACGGTTGAAAGCAGTTTCTGTGTTGACAGAGGTTTAACCCTGATCACTGGTTCTGGGGATTTTTTCCTGTCATCAACCAGACTCCCTTCTCAGGCCGTTAAAGTTGTTTATGTGGCCCGAAGCTCCAAACTCCAGAGCTGTGAGGCTTTTTAACAACCAGCAGACTGTCTCAGATAAACTCGTGTTTTCTTCTGAGCGCTCCTTGTTTTCTGTTTTTAGCAGCGCTGCTATAAAAAGATGCAGCACAGAGTGGTGACTTTGATCTGCATGAAATTAACTGCAGCCTCTGACGCCTTCACTTCTCCTCAGTGGCTTTGTGTGTTTAAAACACAAAAACAATCCCTCAAAGGTTAAAACTTTGAAATGTTTCTGTGGTTTTTGGCTCTTTCCAGTTGCCTGTTTTCCTGTCTTCACACCTCGCTAACTCCATTAGCTCAATGACATTTAGCTTGTTTTAGCAATAAAACCTTTTTCTGTCTAAATGAGGGCTTTCTAAGAAAGGAGGGCTTTCTTAGATTTAGCTTAAATAAAGGAACAAATTACATCTTCATGATGATTCAGATTTTCACTGTAAAGCAGAAATAACGGGATGAATGGGTGAACCTTATTCATGAAGATATGAATTTCTTCTTCTTTGTTGTTTCCAGGATCAAACCGGACCGGATTCCTGACCACCCTCAAAGACAGTCCAGCTAGATATCCTTCAGAGCCCAGAGGTTCTGCTTGTGGAGCTCCTAAAACTTCTGGAAAGTTCTGAAACAAAACAAATCGCTTCTTTTGACAGAAACGTCACATTTATACACATAAAACACAAAATTACTTGGCTGTGAATCCAGTCTTGACTAAAGAAATCAAGCTGAAAGTGGGCCTGGATCTGCAGCCGTTAGCGTCGCTGTAAAAGTGGCGATAAACTTAGCTGTAAGTGTAAACTTAGTTGTTAGCATCGCTGTTTAAGTGTAGCCAGAAGAGGTATTGTGTTAGCATTTCCATTAGCGTAGCTGTAAACAAAGCTGGATGTGTAGTGGTTAGTGTAAAAGTGGTGATAAACTCAGCCACTACCTTAGCCATAAGCATAACTGAGAGTACCGCCGTTAGCGTGGCTGTATGTACAACTGTTAGCGTAGCTGTAAAGTAACCGTTAGCATAGCCATGAAAGTTACAATAAGTGAAGCCGTCAGGGGAGCCATAAGCATGAATGGATAAGCCCGGCTGTAACAGTAGCCATTAGCGTGGCAGTAAAACTGGCAGTAAGCATAGCGGGTAGCATAGCTGTGATTCATTTTCTATTTGGCTGTAAGCAGAACCAATCTGATCAGGAAAAGCTGTAAACATTCAGCAGTTCCAACATGGAGTTCAGATCTGACACAGAAAATCCACCACAGGCATTAATTAGCTCCCACACAGCCCCTCCCCTCCGCGTTGCTGATAAATCAATCCCTGATGCTGCCACCATCTACAGCTCGATATGTCCTCTAATGCACTGCCAAGGTCAACGTGTCGCCACCCTGACAGGGACATCAGCTTCCCTGATGGGGAAATAAATCAAATCCAGATGAAAACATTTGGGCTTGTTTTTGAGTCGGGAGCCTCCATGTTTGACTCCTTCACTCCACTCTGCACCATCCTGGAGGTGGTGGTGTGCTTCTTCTCCGTCTGGTCCATCGTGGGCCTGTCGGGTTTCCATACCTACCTGATCAGTTCCAACCAGACCACCAACGAGGACGTGAGTATCCCAGCGCTCCCAGTTAGACCAACATGACCGATCTGATGGTTTAACCCCGGTGTTCCCTTCAGATCAAAGGAACCTGGTCCAAAAAGGAGGGAAAGGACAATTACAATCCCTACAGCTACGGAAATGTCCTGACCAACTGCTGCGCGGCGCTGTGTGGGCCGCTGCCTCCCAGGTCAGCAGTAAACCGGCACTAATGTTGGCACAGGTAACCACGGTAACCAGAGATAACTCAGGTAACCAGACACAGTTAGAGGTAAAGTCTTTACCAAGATCAAGGCTAAAGTCTATCAAGGTAAATAATTTAGCTGAACGATAAATTATCCCAGAAGGTATTGAGATAAACGATAATATTGCGCTTTCACACCATTTTCAACTAATATAATGCAAGAAGACTTTCTCAAAAATCAATAAACTTTAAGTTTTAATGAACATTGAACACTGGAACTGGAAGACATTTAAAATATCCAGAACAAATAAACAAAGCAACAAATAAAATGGACTGAAAAAAGGGGCTAGTTGAGACCAAAGCAAGAAAAACGACACATCATGCAAACGGAAATTACTGAGTTTGTTTTAATTTTTGTGCTTTTACTGGATTTATTGCTTATTGCAACAGGCTTAGATATGAAATGGGACTAAAATCTAAAAACAAACTTAAAACCTAAATCTTGATTAAATCTGCTTCAAAATCAGGACTAAAAATAATTTCAGTCAAGACTAAACATAGAAACCTTTAATATTGCTATTGCTGCTGCTGCTCAACTTATCTGGGATCATCAGTTTGGGTTTGGAGCTGTGACCTCTGACCTCTCTTCTTGTTTGTGTGCCAGTCTGATTGACAGGAGGGGTCTGATCCGGGCCGACGCACAGCAGACCGCCCCCCAGTCCAATGGGACCGGCGGCGGCAGCTACGCCCCCACGCAGCTCCACAGTCACATGGTAGGTGGATATCACCCAGGGCGGCTGCAACATGGGGGGGAGCTTCCTGTCAACTCTGCTACTTTCACAAAGCAAAGATTTCCGTTTGTGCCGCTGTCAATTTACATTTACTAGTACATAGTTCCCACAAGTCTGAACCGGAAGTGATCCCCCATCGCACCACTGAACCGCCATTTTGGTAGGAAAGCTTAGAGCAAAGCATAACTGAACCATAGCTTCCAGACCAACTAAAACAAAGCATAGTGACACTTGATCTATGAGCAGGAGGAAGATACATCAACAAAATAGCTGTCAGGATGGATCCGTATGAGACGGAGAATATGACTTGCTTATTGTTGTCATAGCAACAGTCATGACAGTTGGTTACGCATACCTACCAAGATGTCTGTCGGCTACAAGGTTCCCAGGAGTGTGACATCACATAAGAGTTATATATATCTTTAAAACAATGGCGGCACAAACAATTTGGTCAGATCTGAATAAGTTTGGGTTCCAGCTTCACTCTGGTCCCCTCCTGTCCTCCCAGTGCGACCAGGACCAGTGCCTCCAGAGCACCAAGTTCGTCCTGCAGGCCGCTGCCACGCCGCTGCTCCACAGCGACCCCGTCATCCTGCCGCCTCTCCCCGCCAAGCCCGCCTCGCTGGGCGGGCCCTGCGCCTACCTGGCCCCCGCCCAGCCGACGCTACCGTCCTGCGCCGGAGACGTCCTGACCCTGAGGGACGCCGCCGTCGACTCCCACTGCCACCATCATCTGCACCTGCACCACCTGCACCACCATCAGCACTTCACCAGCCCCGAGGAGACGCCCTGCGGGACACCGCAGGGGGCCCTGCCTTGCCCAGCACACATGCACCTGCAGCACCCGGCGCCGCCGGTCCGCTACGACTCTGTGACCCAGGACTCGCTGCACGAAGACTCGGTCAGAGGGTTGGTGAAACTCAGCTCCGTCTGAACCGCCGGGCTGAAAAACTTCAGGAATGTAACAAAAAAACCTTTAAAATGACTAAAAACTGATTTATTTTTATTGCTTCTGAGTTTCTAATTCCACCTTTTCGGAGTTTCATTTGGTGCTGCGAAAGTTCACATTTTCACTTTTTGGTGTATTTTATATGAGAAAACAAAACACAAAGTTTTTCATCAGTGGAGAAATGGAAGTTAGATGGTGGTGCCAGCATCATGGGTTAATGGGAGAGATATTTGGAGCTAAATACAAAACAATCCTAGAAGTGCTGGGATAGACGGCCTAGTCAAAGTCCAACTGAGAATCAGCTAAACGTGAAAACTTTCAGAGATGTTTTGTGAAGGAGAAATTTTCAAAGCTGAACAAGAAAAACCTGAAACGGGAAGACATTGAAAGTTTTTTGAATAAAAAAAGCATGCCACACTTTTCAGATGTACTTCCACTTGCCAGTGAGGGATTACTTTGTGTTCCTAATAAAATTCACTGACGTTTTTGGTTTTTAATGTGGCAGAATGTGGAAAAGCTCAATACGTATTAATTCTTCCGCAAGGTTCTGGGTTTGTCAGTGCTTTTATTTTGAAATTCAGACCTTTGGGTTGTTTGGTTTCAGGTGTTTAATGCATTCAGGTGAAGCAGTTTGAGCTGCACCAGGACCAAAGCTGGACTTCTCTTCTTTCTACCTTCATCTTCCTCCACAGAGAGGAATTTATTGGACTTTAATCCAGAATAAGCTACTTGATGATGATGATGATGATGATGACTCCTTCTTCTTCTTCTTCTTTGATTGTTTCTGCTGAGCTAAGGAGCTGATGCGGCCCAGCTACACTGCCACACACAATGTCAAGTTTTATACCAATGATGTCGTCACTGCATTAAATTAAACCATTCTGTGCTTTTATTCTGAAGGTCATATATTGTTTCCTTGCTGAAACCCTTCACATTAAAAGATCCACAGATAAACTTTTACAGAGAAAAACTGAAGTTATTAAGCTCCTCAGAAATAAACCAAACATTTCCTAAAGATGTTGTCAGTTTATATTTGATCATTTCTGTTTATTACTATGTATATTACTGACTCATGGAGTTTTAACATATATTTTGGGTAGTTAGCCTGCAAAATATAATTATGCAAAATATAAATGAGGCAAAAGTAAATAATAAAAAACAATGTTCATCTAACATGAAATGTGTGCATAAAAATATTTTAATGAAAATAAATAATATTGTCTTGAAAATCAGGAGTAAGTTTGCGTGGAATCAAATTTATAACCACCTGAATTTTAATTAAAATAAAAGTATTTGCTTCTTGAGACTTGGATAAAAGGAAAAATCCACTAGATTACATATGTGTGCATTTATTTACATTATAACAAGATTCAAACTTATTTTTTTACAAATGTCCTTGAAATGTAGGAAAAACCAAAAATAAAAATACAGTAGAATAAAAAATAAAACATATTTAATCTACAAATAAAGAACAAATTGTTCTTAAATATTTTCTGAAAGTTCGCATTAAATTAAAATACATTCTTAATGATGTATTTATTTATTTATCTGTTATGTAGTGGGGAAATAAATTGAGTAAAACATGTCGGGCATCCAGGCCACTAGGTGGCAGACGTAAACTTCTGTACTTCTCCTAAACGTCCAATGAGCGGCCGCCGCCGGCGGTAACCTGGATACAGTTACTGGGCAGATTGCCCCGACGTCAGCTGCGAGGGAAGAGGGATTTAAAAGACATCTGGAGGTTTTAGAGGGAAAACCAAGGAGAATGGTTCAGTTTAAAATGGAATCTGAGTTTGATAAAAGGTAACAACATCCACAATCCAACAGAAATACCAAATATAAAGCTATTTATCAGTAAATCCATACTTTATCAAACCGACTATTAAGGAAGAGACTAATTCCTGGAATGCATTCTTTCGTTGCAAGCAGAATAAATAAACCCATAACTGCTCTAAGATGCATGCAGTATGTACGTGTTTTTTTAAGACTTCTGGTGATTTTTCTGTATGAAGCACATTTTCGCGCTAACAGATTTGTTGACAACGCCTTTTTATGACATAAACAAAGGAAAAAGCGCGGCAGCTGCATGCAGACGCGCAAAAATACAATAAAATCCATCCCACTTTTATTATATTGTCTTTATATAGATTCATGTTCACATAATTTAATCTGTTGAATATTAAGGTGTTGAATGCATCGCAAGAAATCGGGATTAATACGCAGTTACACTGATTACACACGTATTCTGTTGAAAATAAGTCAAATGTGTTATTTTCGAAGTTACCACGAAATGACATCATGATTAGTGTGCTCAAGCTATTGTTTATAGTATTATTAAATGAATAAAACAATAATTTAGCATTTAAGGATTTCCTTTTGCTGTCATTGATATCCACGATTTAACGTCGTAATTTAAATACACGCCTATTTATTTTTGATCTACGAGAGACATAGTTTATTAGCATTTATGTTTCATAAACGGCCGTTTTAATTGTTTTGTAACGTCAGTTTTTCAGCAGTTTTGTAACTTTTGCCGGTTTGAATTTCCCGCAGTATTTGCACGTAGTACGTAATGACGTTACATCAGCTGATTGGCTGAGTTGTTAAAGGGTGGCAGGCGCTGTGGTCCTATTGGCTGGAGGAGTTCTAGCGGGAAGATTCCAATAAAAGGGCGAGCAGACAACAGAAGCCGCTTCATTCTCCGCTGTCTGTCTTTATGTTCGTTGCTGCGTCTTAGTCCTAGTTTTCTGACCTTTCTTAGTGTCTTTAGACGTTAATTTTCTCATTTTTCCTTTTTATTCTTTATATTTGTGTGATACCGAAGCATTAACGATGCTGTCTGCGCGCTCCCCTCTCTCTGTGAAGAACCAACAGACTCTCAGCAGTCAGATAGACAACATGTCTTTGGACAAAGAGAACACGGTGAGCGGGAAAAACAACATGTCCGCTCTGATTTATTAGAACATTTATCTTTTAAAATATATTTCTTGATCCTCTTTAACGTCTTTGTTCCTTTCCAGCCTCCCAGCCTGAACAGCACCCGCGTTCTGGCGTCCAAAACCGCCCGGAAGATCTTCAGTGAAGCCGCGGTGAGTGTGTGGAAATGTTCCGGAGAGAGATCCGAATATGAACCGGAATATAGCGCTGGTTGAACGGGCCAACTGCCGCTGGTCGTGGCGCCTAAACTGGAGGAAGTTTAGGCGCCACGACCTAAACTCCAGTTTAGATCCGATCAGCTCCTTTCTCATTATTTATTTACCAGAAAATTTATTTATATCTTACAAAATGTGGTGTTTTTAATTCATGTTACACATTTTTGTTGTTTGTTGTTAACGTCGTAATTTAAATACACGCCTATTTATTTTTGATCTACGAGAGACATAGTTTATTATTTAAAGTAGCTAAATATAGCTACTTTAAATATAAAGTAGCTATATTTGGTCGTAAATTGTTTTACAAGATTAAAGTAATGCATATAAAGTCTATTAAAAAATAATGACTGTGTGTTGCATGAGACTAATGGCCCTTTGTTTTCCAGCCCAAAGCGGTGAAGAAGAGCAGCTCTGTGGAAGAGGAGCCTCTGCTGAAGGAAAACCCTCGTCGCTTCGTCATCTTCCCCATCCAGTACCACGACATCTGGCAGATGTACAAGAAGGCAGAGGCTTCCTTCTGGACGGCAGAGGAGGTAAAAACCCTAAGAAACGGGTAAACATCCTGACATAATTAATGCAATGCCCCCAGAGCATGATGCTGCCACTTCTGTACATGGAAGTGAGTAAAGCGCGAGATCTGATATTAGATTCTTAATTCTATAAACGCGTTGCTTAATCATTTCAAAGTGCTGCTAGTGAAAATCGTTTAATGAAAGATTCCCTTACCTGCCAAACCAATACCACAAACAACGTGTTTCTTTGGTTCTACCCTAACCCTTACCCTCCAAAAGTTAAATCTTCAAAATCGAGTTGGGCACTACTGAATATCGACTGTTTAGATTTTGAGCTTTTTTACTATTGAGACTTTCAGCCTAAGTCTTTATGTCTAACCTGTGTTGCCATGGCGATATGCGTGCAGGTGGACCTGTCCAAAGACCTGCAGCACTGGGAGTCCCTGAAGGACGACGAGCGCTACTTCATCTCCCACGTGTTGGCCTTCTTCGCCGCCAGCGACGGCATCGTCAACGAGAACCTGGTGAGGAACCCGCCGCGCCTAACCCAGTCGGGCCACTCTCTTCTGGACCCGCCTGGCTCACGCTGTTCCCCTTTTCGGCCACCAGGTGGAGCGCTTCACGCAGGAGGTGCAGGTGACGGAGGCCAGGTGTTTCTACGGCTTCCAGATCGCCATGGAGAACATCCACTCTGAGATGTACAGCCTGCTGATCGACACCTACATCAAGGATCCCAGTGAGAGGTGAGCGGCTCTAACTGGTGCTGCTGGGCGCTCCAGCCACCCTCCCTCTTACGCTGCGTTCACTGACCCTCAGGGAATACCTGTTCAACGCCATCCAGACGCTGCCGTGCGTGAAGAAGAAGGCTGACTGGGCGCTCAACTGGATTGGCAACCAGGACGCCTCCTACGGTAACGTCGCTCTCTGTGACCTCATGCCGTCGTTGCCGTGGCGCCGATATTGATCAGCTGTGTTGTTGATCGCCCAGGAGAGAGAGTGGTGGCCTTCGCCGCCGTGGAGGGAATCTTCTTCTCTGGTTCGTTCGCCGCCATCTTCTGGCTGAAGAAGAGAGGCCTGATGCCTGGCCTGACCTTCAGCAACGAGCTCATCAGCCGAGATGAGGTGATTTATAGCCCATCAATAACCGATAACTGGTCGATGACGATGGGTAGTAACCGCCTCTGTGCTGCGTTCAGGGTCTGCACTGCGACTTCGCCTGCCTGATGTTCAAACATCTTTTGAACAAACCGCCGGCAGAAACCGTCACCAAGATCATCAGGAACGCCGTGGAGATCGAGCAGGTGGGGAGGACTGTGAGTCTACTGGTTCTGCTTCCTCTCTGGTTCTGCTGGGTCTGATGTTGGTTCTGGTTCTGTCCAGGAGTTCCTGACTGACGCTCTGCCTGTGAAGCTGATCGGGATGAACTGCGACATGATGAAGCGCTACATCGAGTTCGTGGCCGACCGGCTGCTGCTGGAGCTCGGCTTCTCTAAGGTACGAACAGAACCGGGTCGGCTGCGGCCCGGTTCCGGTGTGTGGTGATGATCCGCGCAGGGGTACGGACCTCAGCCAGTGATGGGGGCTGAGCGCTGCTGCAGGAACCCATCAGAGCGTGTGGTTCTGATGGACCGGCAGCAGAGCGACACAGACGCCTGTCTGAACACGCCTGTACTTTCTTCTGGGATCCTGGATTCAAAGCAGAGTGAGACCTCCTGTCCTGTTTCTGTCTCTGCAGGTGTACCGGTCGGAGAACCCGTTCGACTTCATGGAGAACATTTCTCTGGAGGGGAAGACCAACTTCTTTGAGAAGCGGGTCGGGGAGTACCAGAGGATGGGCGTCATGTCGGGTCCGACCGACAACACCTTCAGGCTGGACGCCGACTTCTGAACCGGCCCGGAATGCCTGAACGCTTCAACTGGACCTGCAGTCCTTGGCCTTGAGGAACTGAAGGTATCGGCCAATCAGAGCGCTGCAGCTCACCTGGAGTCAACAATGAAACACATTTTCACCTTCAGTGACTCTTCCTGGATGTTTAACTTAATTAGGATGCTGGATTTATGTGTTTTTATATTTAATTTGTATATAAAGCTACTTTTGTTTGTCTTTTTTTCTTTCTTCTTTTTTAATAAATGTTGTGAATATAAATGTGTCCTTCATTAAATCAGTTTTTCAGTTCAGAATTTTGAACAAATTTTTTTTTCTATTTGTTTTTCCTCCACACTGAGGTCAAAGTTAAACATGAAGGCTCTAATTTTAGGTTATTGGTGAGGAACATTTCCGCTACACCCAGATTTCAGGCCTGATTGCTACTTTCTAGCTGCAATAATTAAAGCTTAATCATTCAAATAGTTAATTATAATCTGAACTACAGGGAGCATGTAAATATTAAAAAGGGTGACAGGATTGACCCTTGAGGTACCCCACATGTGACTTCTGAGCTTTTTGGTTGACTTGGAAAATTGTAATTTTCTCTACATTTGCGTTGATCCTAGATGTAGTGTTGGTAGTTCCTGGTTTTACTAGAGAACAGTGATTTTAAAATGAATGTTAAAAATTATTTTAATTCAATTTTAATAATTTTTTTAATTTAAGACATTAAATTAAATTATGCCTTTTACTTATCTAAAAACGTTTAGCTTATATATGCATATAATGTAGTGTACGATTTGGACTTGAACGCAACGCCGCTGCTGTACCACGTGATCTCTTACGTCACACTAGGAAGTAAACAAATAGCCGAACGTTCCTAATTAACCGTTTGAACCCGCGTCAGAATGTCGATTTCTAATCCCAGACAAGTGTTTTCAAACCCGGTAAGATATTTTATTAACCCCGTTCTACCTTTTAGATCCGAACTAAGCTCCACTTTTCAACTTTAATCCGTTTTTATTTTTTTATTTCTTAGGCATGTGCTAGCATGTTAGCTTAGCTGCCAATCTGTCACATCGGAACCAGAATTTTTTAAGCACGTTTGAAATGTTTAGTTTGATTTTTAATGGTTCCATTTTAATCAAAATAGGTGGATAAAGTGAAATAAATTAGTTAATTTTGGTATCGTAAGAGCAGAAGGATGATGACGTCAGTTAAAATAAGAAACTTCTATGAGGAGAAAAATATACAAATTACGAATGAAAGTCTTGGAGTTTTCATAATTTCCAGAATCTTAAAGTGATGCAGAACATCTGAAAACCAGAGCATGGAAATACTTACGTATTTAAAATCTATATTCCCCATGTTATTGTCTAAGTAATGTGACTTTTTCAGTTTTGATGTCAAATAAAAATATTTTTCATCCATTTAAAGTTATTAATTTAAGTGTATGTAAAGAAGCTGAAAAATGTGGCAGAGCTTCCCTCATTCAGAAATGTTACTGCATCTTTGGTATTCTGAGCTGAAAGTCTTGTTTGTCCTGTGAGATCATAAAACAACACAGACAGCTTTCCCTTCCCAATATGGCCGACCTGCTGTCATGTGAATCTGGTGGCTGTGGCCTTCCGGCTGTTTCTGTGTGCAGCTCATTGTGTTTTCAGCTTGAAGCATGGAGAAAATAACTCATTGGCACCAAAACAAAACAACTTTTATTTGCTGGAAGTTGCTGATATTTCATCAGAAAGCTGAAACTTTTTTCTGGTTCTGACGTGTCCAGATGTTTCTCTCTGTCCACAGTCGATCCCTTTCGCTGGCACCATCCTGGGTGGTTTACTGCCCGAGGAGATGGTTCTGATCCAGGGTTCGGTACCATCAGGTGCCGACAGGTGACAAAGATGTTTCTGTTTATTTATATTTACTCAGATTCACAGGTTGATCTCGCATGCAAGTGAAGAAACAGGAAGTGAATAATTATTTGAAAAAGAAAACTTGGGTTGCACCAATATTTACAACATTATATTTATTTGTTTCTGTACTTCAGTGAAAAACACCCACTGGTCTTACATAACCAGTGGTTGGCCCAAAACCACTAATCATAAACATTAGTTCTGCTAATTCTAAAGCACTAATCTAACATCATATTTAAATGGTATTAGCATATTAGCTGACGTATAATCACCACTGCATCTGAACAATCACTTTCTGAAATACAAACACCAAGGAGGGAAATTTACATTGTTAATGTCAGACCAGTTTTAGTTATTGGACCGATCCCGATGAGTTAAAAATGACCATCGTCAGCCGATACTGACAATGGCAATGTTGTGCATCTCGGAATGAAAATGTTTTTTAGTTCGTTTCCTCTGCGAACCTCTCAGGTTCCAGGTGGATTTTACGTGTGGCAGCAGCGTGAAGCCGCGGGCCGACGTGGCGTTTCACTTCAACCCCAGACTGAAGAAAAAGCGCATCGTCTGCAACACGCTGCAGAAGGAGTGCTGGGGCAGCGAGGAGATCCTGTATCAGATGCCTTTAAAAGTCGGAGCTGCATTTGAACTCATCATCCTGGTCCTCAAGGACAAGTACAAGGTGGGAGACATTACACAGCTGTTTTATTATCTTGAAGAAGTTATCTAATATGTTGCATCAAGTAGAGTGAAAACGTCAATATATAAACAAAAAGAAAACCTTTTGAATATTTTCTCACACCTCATGTGGCTGTTAAATCCTTCAGCATGTTGGTGGAGCAGCTACCAGGTTAGCTCTGCTGGATGAAGCCGCATTAGTTTCTAGAGTTGTTGCTAGTCGCATGCAGAGAAACGTTGGTAGATTTGTTGCTAGTTGCTTTTCTTATTAAAAACTCGCTACATTTGTTGCTAGTGGCTATTTAAAAAGAGTCACTAATCAATTGTTTTTTGAGAAGTGTCATGGAAGAAATTACTTTAGCAAGAGTTTGGATGAGAAGAAATAAGAAATGTATTAAAACCTTGCAAGGAGAGAACAGAAATACAGAGTCAAGGAGTCTGTCAGTTTTTCTCTGACCAACAGTGGATCTGGCTTCCGGTTCTGGTCAGAGAAGAGAGACTTGATTGGACAATAGGTGTGAATCCCTGATTGTTGTTCATCAGGGATTCTCTTCAGCCCAACACTGATGATCTGGTCATTTGTCTGTTGTTAAGGAAAGGGGTTGTTCTTTGATACTGAAGGGGGCAGATAAGTCCTGGGTTGGGGAAGAAACACTAGATAGTCTCCAGGATTAAGGACCTCCTGCTGATATATGGCACTGTATCAGCAGGATACAGTGCCATACGTATCCTGCACTGTAGGAGTGCCATATATCTCTCTAAAGGAGAGCAGCTCGACCAATCTGATGATGAGATCATGCAGACACATGATCTCATCATCAGACACAATCTAAAGCACAAAAGGGATGAGGAGCACATTATGAAATGTTCCATTACAGAAGTCGTTTGACTTATCGCTAATCGCTTTCTGGATTAAAAAGTTGCGATGAGTTTGAAAAGTCGCATCAGTGCTTCTCCTTGTATATTAAACAGTTCAGTGTCTTTTTTTATGCAAAATAAAACTTCAGAATTAATTAATTGTATGTTTTTATCTACACTGGACATTCAAGCGTTGTAGTTATTTCTGGGGTACCACAAGGCTGGGTGCCCGGTCCAGTTTTCTTAAGAAATAAAGTTATTAAAATAAATGGGATGATTTTTGTTTGTTTTAATCAGAAGATAAAGGAGGTGATGTTTGTTTGTTCGTCGTTAAGGTTGCGGTAAACGGAGCACACGTGTTGGAGTACAAACACCGCGTGGATCTGAACCGGGTCGACACCATCCTCATCTCAGGGATGGTCGCGGTTCAGGCGGTGGCCATTCTTCCTCCTGCTTCTGTAAGTTGATTTAAATGACGAGACATCCAACCAACCATCCAACAGACCAACCAGCCATCCAACATGTCTGTCTGTTTCAGAGTCCCGCCTCCCCTGCATCCAGTCTGACCAGCCTGAGTCGCTCAGACTCTGAGGTAAACAACCCGTTTGGAAACGTTTTTCCACTTCCTGTTTCGGATTTTAATTTTTTTTCTCCCTTTTCCAGGCAATTCTCTCATTCAGAGATCTGGTGGGTTTTTCTGCTTCACTTCCAGTTTAAAAAACAGGAAATTTATACGTGTGAATTTCTGTTCATGAATCTGTGTCTGGTTTCTACCTGGACCTTGTTTGTCCCTTTAGTCGTCCTCGACCTGCCTGAATGAAAACAGGAAATCAAACCTGCATCTCAGTAAATTAGAAAATTATTGAAAAGTTAATTTATTTCACAGTGATATTTTCCCATTTAGTTCCCATTAGCTTAGAAAAAAACATGCAAACCTAAAATTCAATTTTCAGGCTTCATCAGAGGTGTGACTTGTTGACATTTTTATTTTTCATAAAAAAGTCACTAAATATAGTGAAAGTTTTTTTTATATAGTTTCCATCCATCCATTTTCTATCTGCCTTGGCCTTAGTGGGGTCAGGAGGTGCTGGTGCCTCTCCAGCCAACGTTCTGGGCGAGAGGCGGGGTCACATGGACAGGTCACCAGTCTGTCGCAGGGCAACACAAACACACAACCATGCACACACACACTCACACCTAGGGAGAATTTAGATAAACCAATTAACCTGAAAGTCGTGTTTGTGGACTGTGGGAGGAAGCCGGAGTACCCGGAGAGAACCCACCATGCAGAAAGACCCCAGACTGGGAATCGAACCCAGAACCTTCTTGCTGCAAGGCCACATCTCTACCAACTGCACCACTGTGCAGCCCTCAAAGCTTTCCCATTTAATTTAATTTAAATTCTTTTTTTAAATTTAATTTTCATTTGGGATCAATATTTTTGAATTTGTTGTTCAGCAGGTAAATTAAACATTACAGTGTTGTCTATAAATTTCTCCTGCAAAAAAATTCAGAATTTTAAATTGTTAAATTAAAACAATTAATGTAATCATTTAATACAAAAAAAATAATTTATAGATTTTACTAAATAATGCAAATTATTATTAAGATTATTAAGTTTTTATAATTTAATAGTTTTAATTGAATTACAACTAAAACTAATTTAGTAATATTAATGAGATTATTCTTGATCTCAGAAAGTTCCCTTCAGAGGGCAGCTGGAGAAGGGGTTAAAGGTCGGACGCAGCATCATCATCAAAGGACAGATCAGCCCGAATGCAAACAGGTAAAACACACCTGATGATGTCACTGACTCCGCCCCCCTGCTGTAGCTTGATTCATGTGTGATTTTCCAGTTTCGGCGTTAACCTGCGTGACGCCAGCGGCTGTGACATCGTCCTCCACCTGAACCCCCGCCTAGCCAAACGAGTCTTCGTCAGGAACTCGTTCCTGTCCGAGTGCTGGGGCGCCGAGGAGTCGGACCTGGAGGCCTTCCCCTTCGCGGCGGGCGAGTACTTCGAGGTGAGCGTCCCTGTTCACCACCGGGTCCGGTCTGGTTCTGAGCGCCTCTGTTCTCCCTGCAGATGATCGTCCGCAGCGACTTGCGGCACTTCAGGGTCGCCGTCAACGGATGCCATCAGTTCGACTACAAGCACCGAGTCCAGGACCTGAGCACTGTCGGCCAGCTGGAGGTTTTTGGAGACGTGACGCTGATGGACATCAGGATGATCTGAGCCAGAAACACTAAACTGCTCACCGTAAAACTGGGGTGTCCAAACTGTGGCTCAGGTGTCCATGACGGCGCAGACAGAAAGAAAGGAGCAAAACAACTCAGAAACAATCTGGAAACAAAATTAGGACATTTCTAGAAAACCCTGGAAATTTCCAGTTTCAAAAGTTCAACATTTATCAGTAAAAAAAACTCAAAAATTTTGCAATTAAAAATTTGAGTTTTTAAAGTCAAATAATTTTCAACTTTTCAAACTAAAATTTCCAAATTTTTCATTTAGGCAATTTCTGATATTAAAATTCTCAAAATTTAAACTCTTAAATGTAAAGTTTTTTTTGGTGGAAATTCATTACTCCTTTTATTCTTGTCAATGGCCATGTTCATAGGTGTTTCTGTTCTTAATTAGGATGAAATTATCACACAGTATTCTGCAGTCAATATTTTCTGTCTTAAAATCAAAAATATTGGATGCAAAAAACCTGTTTGGATAAATAATTTGTACATCCTTTTCCAGCATCAAATCTGGCTGTTTCTGTGTAATTCAAGTCTTACATGCTTAGTTTATTGTTGAGGAGATGAAATAACTTTTTTTGTTGTTTTTCAAGTGTTCTTGTTTCGTGACAGAAGTTTGGACGCCCCAGTCTTGAAGCATATCTGACACCTCTGATGCTCTATCATTAACTTTAATTCATTACTGCAGTAATTTCTGGATCAATGTAATGGATTCAAGGCAGAGAGTGAAGTAATCCTAATGCTTGATTTGTAACATTGAATGTTGTATTATTACTGGCCTCTTAAAGAGGAAGATGATTGTTTTTGCACTCTGGGATGTGAAGAGAAAAGATGGCTGATTCATGTGGTTTGCTTTTGTTTTTAATGTTCTGACTGATGGAAAAATAATCTGATCAAATTAATCCGACTATAACCTTAATGACTTTTAAGTTTTTTTTTGCACCGTAACACTTTGGCTTCCTTGCAGCGTGACGTCACCCATGCTAGATCCCGCCCCCATCTTCCTGCTGGAGGGCAAACATCCGCTAGCCGACGATGACTAGCATTGACTAGCGGTCAAGTTGTAAATAATATCACATAGTCTAACAGTATTAATGTTAAATGTACGCCTCTACACTAGCTAGCTACTATCAATATTCAGTTTAAACACCAGATAAATAGAGCAGGAGATGAAATAAACTAATCTACCACAGCGATTAATAGCTAAATAAACTTGAAGATTAAAAACAAAACATGTTTTTCTGATGCCGAGTCCTGAAACATTAGTGACATTGCCAGTTGCTATGGCAACGAGTCTGAGCGTAACGTGGCAATCAGAGAGCGATTAAAAAAGTTTGTTCATCATTGTTCCCTTTGCTGCGGTGCAGAGCACTAAATACTTACATCCCATCTAATGTTTAACGGAACATTATATACTATACACTATAGCGGCAGCCACGACAGCGTTGTGCGCATGCGTGAGATTTCAGGATGTAAACAAGATGCAAGTGCTGCCTGTCTCAAATGGGTTGAAACAATGATAAATGATTTTTGCTGTCTTCTTTCTTTTTGGGCGGGAAAGCCTGTAAACATGAACAGCTTCAGTGACAAACTGTCTGAGGAGCAAAGGGGGCGGGGCTCCTGGCTTTAGGCCTCCTGGTGAAACGCTGTCCATATTTTTTAAAATTATTTAACAGGGTATTTCGGTCTAATAAAGCACATATATATATATATATATATTACATTGGAATACTAATAATTTTTGTGGTGACTTATACTCTTAAGCAGATTTTTTTGATTACATAAACAAGTGATTAAAATGTCCCACTTAATGGTGTATCACATAAGGGACGGTATTTGAGACGGTTTAAAATTAAAGTCTTAGGCTACAAATACAAAAGCTTAACTCTATGGTCCAAACTGCAATCACTTAAGAACATAATACAAAAAAAATAAAACCTGAAAAAGTGTATGTCCTTTATTCTAAACCAGAACATCTGTATTAATCAGACAATAGAGCCAACATTACATTAAAAAAGTTACATTAAATTTTCATTAAATACTTTTACAATCTAATGTACAAACTATGCATGAATTAGCAGCTACATTAGTATCCCAGCATTCACTGGGTCGGGGTCAGAAGTCAGCATCCAGTCTGAAGGATTTCTCTGTGGATGTTGCCATGACTCCCTGACCCATAAACAGGACAGGAGGTCTCACTCTGCTGAGAATCCAGGATCCCAGAGGAAACTGCAGCCGTGTTCAGACAGGCGTCTGTGTCGCTCTGCTGCCGGTCCATCAGAACCACACGCTCTGATGGGTTCCTGCAGCAGTGCTCAGCCCCCATCACCGGCTGAGGTCCGAACCCCTGGCGGATCATTCACCGCACACCAGAACCGGGCCGCAGCCGACCCGGTTCTGCCTGTAGAGAAGTACCAGCAGCAGCCAGTCGGCCACAAACTCAAAACACCAGAGAGAAACAATAAATCATGCAAACAAAATTGAGGTTATTTTAATTTATACAATTAATTGTTTTCTGATTTATTGATTATTGTGACAGGTCAACCAGATGTTCATTTATTTTCTTCAACTGAAAATTGTCCTAAAAACCAAATCTGAGGATGAAGTATGAATGTTCGCTGCTGAAAAGCTGAAACTTTAAGAAAGGGCTTATTAAGGTAGTAGGTGTCTATACAACTGTCTATATTTGTAGTTCTAAGCGGAAACTGTGTGTACATTTCTATATTTCTCTGGGCTGCTCTTGGTCTGATCCCTCTCTAGAAGCCGTTTGTCCCAGTCAGAGGTATGAAGCCTCTGACGGCTCCTAGGATCTCTGGGACCCTCAAACCCCTCCACCACGATAAGGTGGCAGCCCACGGAGGGGAAAGTAAAACCAGAAACAGTTATTAACTGATCTGGAAGAGGCCTGAAGATGGCGCTCTGGTGTTAACAACATCACTTTCCTCTGCAGAGAAGCTACAGCTGGTCTGGCGTTTTGATTGGCTGTGGTTCCTTCCTGGAGGAGGACATCAGCTGACATGATGCTGCCATCACCTAACCATTCTGTCTCCCCTACTGTTGACAGTAGGGGAGAAAGTAGAAAGTTCTCCTGAACAGCTGATCTGTTGTGTCTCTGCTCTGACTTCTCTCAGCTCCACTCGGCCGTGGAAGATGGCTGCTGGTTCTGAGCCTGGTTCTGGTTCTGCTGGAGGTTTCTTCTAGTTGGTGAGGAGTTCTTCCTCTCCACTGTCGCTACATGCATCCTCTGTATGAGGAATTGCTGTGAAGTCAACGACTCAACACAAGTGATTTTCTGTCGCCCCCTGCTGGTCAGATGGAATGAATCCTGTAAGTCACTGACTCCATGCAATCTGCTGGGTTTCCTTTGGTACAAACTGTTTAAACTACTAAGCCGTGGGTTGTTTCGACACAAAAATTAATCGGTTTTCACATTTAAATTTTAATTGTTGAACGTAAATAAGATTGATTTGAGTTATTGAATCATAAAAATATGGACCCTGTCACTGAAATGTAATCTAAATATTTCAAACTAAATCAAGTAGTACAAAATAAAAAAAGAGTTATGTTGAAATCAAAATGAAAGACCACATTTTCACCCAAACATATTTTAAATAGCTTAATGCAGCTATAATAATATCAATACAGCCACATTATCACTGATGTGTGGGCATGATAAAGGTTTACTATAGGGATATTTGCAAAGCAGAAGTTTGCCTCTAAACTGCATTCACCAAATCCTTGGCAGCCATCTTTCTTTTCCACTACAATCGACTTTCAACCATGAACTTCAGATTCCAACATGCTAGCTACTCCTAAACCTACAGGTCGCAGCAACTGCTTCCAAAACGGCACAAAACCCCCAAAAGATGGAGGGATTTCCAGCAGAATTCTTCTCAGCTCAGACGATCAGCAGAATCAAACCAAAGCAGCTCACCAAGAGGCCTACAACAGCCGTGTTAGCATCAGCGCTAGCATCGCATCGAACCAGCAGCAGCTCCTACACTGAGATAACTTCTGGACCCACCATCGAGCAGGTGCTTGACCTAACCTACCTTGAAGGGTCGGGCGGATCCCCCAGGCAGCTTGAAGGGATCCTCAGTTTGATTGTAGATCAACCGAGGTAAGTATATCCATTATCGATCTGCTTCTAGTTCCAGGCGCCATTTTTTACCAGATATTTCGGGGATGCTAGCAGCCAAACAACCCGCCGCTAAGACGCCATAGTTGGGTCACTCCTCCTGTCCTGCGCTGTTTAAGCACACAAAAATGGCTTCAATAACTTCACAAGGGATAAAAACAACTTCCAATAAGTTGTTTTTATAACTTACCGAATAATAAACGCAGCGACTTCAAACATGGCGCTCCCCCGGCCTACTCACGTAGGTCAAGTACAAAGCCCCAAACATAAAGGACACGATGTCAGGTAAATCCGCAAAAGCGTTGAGTCACTAAGGGTGGACGTCCACGCGGTTTCATTGCTTTTTTTGTTTCCGTGCGGCATGTGGTGGACGTCTAAAGTTGAACGCTCACGTCGTAAGCGCGCCATATTCTGTCTACGGCGCATGCGCCTCAGGCTCATAAAAACAAACTTGGCGCCGTCTAGCAGAGTTGCCAGATTTGACAGTTTTAAGTACAAACACGATTTAAAACTCCTAAAACATCCCAAATAAAAACAAAGAAAGAAAGAAAATAGAAAACAGTCCGAATCTCAACCTTTAATAAAGGTTGAGATTCGTTAGTAGCATTTTAATAAAACTCATGTTAGTAGCATTATATGTTTTTTCTATAGTATATCTCCCTAATATAGTTTAAGAATGCTTTAGAGAAAAAGTAACATATTTAAATTTATGATGTAGTATGGGGAAAAAAACATTTCTTCAAAGTGTACATTTTTTGAAGAAGCCAGTTTATGTCTCAAACACTAATTTAGAAGAATTTAGACTAACAGTGAAAATGTATTCATATTCATAACTATATCCCAAATGTAGTTGTCACAAGATGGCTTATTATTAGAAAAATGTACATTTTCAAAGCTGCCCTGATTCTTATGGAGAGTGTAGAGTGACAAATGAGTCTAAACAACTTCTGAAATAATTATTTAAATGTGTCACTAATTATTAAAACTCTTCTCACCTCCATATATTCTGTCTTGTGATCATCTTCAAATAATATAAGTTTATTTATAAATTGCTTAAAATGTTCAATAAAGTTTTCTGAAATGCTTTTTATTTTCGGTTAAATTTATGCAAATATAAGTCAACAGACTGTAATTAAATGTTACGTTTAGATTTCATTTCAGTGCAAATCACAAAATTCTCGTCATTCTGATATTTCTGAGGAGAGGATGGGATGCTGGTCCACATTTCAGGACCAGAAACCATGAAATGTTTGAAGAAAAAGAGAATAAAATGAGCCAGTAGGGATTAGGATGAGAGAAAGATCAGACCCTCAGAGAAGCATTTCAAAAATGCAGCTGTTTTATGTTTTCCACAGAAGAAAAACAGTAGGTTCTGGATCTTCAGAACCAGACTGGTCTGCAGATGGACTCCAGGTAGCTTTGACCAGCTGGTTCCTGTTCCTGTTTACAGAGAACTTGTAACAGGAACAGACCCCTCCTTAAAAGCTGTCTGACAATATGAAGTCGGCTAAAAATCCAGAGAAATTCAAGAATAGTAATTTTATTAAATCTGCATTTCCTCCTCCCGGCCACATGGCGTCACTGTTCTCCGCAAAACGGAACGCTGGCCAGACTCGGCGATCTTTTTGTTTATTTTCCCTGGCTTCTTTTGGCTGCAGCTGGATGTCGGTCAGTAAGGCAAAAGGGCGGAGACACGAAGTTTCAGTTACACGCCTCCGTGCTCTCCCATTGGTCACGCCCCCTCAATGCTGGCCCCTGATTGGTCGGCGGTTGTTACCGGGTGGGGTGGGGAGAGAGTAGTGGAGGTTCGGTTGTGTAACTTCGTACGTCAGAGTCCTGCGGTCATAAACCGGACGCTGTGTTTATATAACACTCTGCAGCTCAGAAAGGGGAATTAACTTTATATGTTTCACTTTATATGTTTCTTTAACTCTTTGTGTCAAGATGTTTTTTGTACTTGTAAATGAACTACAAGACAAAATATAAGTGCAAACAGACAAGAAAAAAACTGAACAAATAAAATCTTATTTCAACATATAAAGTTAGAATTTTGCCTTATATTGATCACCTGAATGTTTTATTCCATTAAGAGATAGCTTAACTGCACTATACTTTTACTTGGTTAATATTATAAAGTCATTTCATGGGAGTATGTTCTGGTTTAATGAGCTTTGTTAGAAAATTTAGATTCAAAATGTTTCTTCTGCTTGAATTTGTTTTTTTCTAAATATATTAATTATTTGTATTAATCTTTTCATTCTTGTCTTTAAAATACTAGAATTTCTACATAACTATATTTCTATTTGTCTAATGACATTTTTAAATATTAAATCAGATGTTATCATCAGTACTTCAGTCATATTTTCATCAGCAATTTCTTGGATGGCTACTTTTTACTTTTATTGAGTGAAAGTATGAAGACGTAGTTATGTTCTTAATCTTCCCAACTTATAAAAAAGCAACACAAATACAAAACAACTAGGAGGTTCATTGTAAAGTTTTATTATAAAAGCTATATTGTTCACTGTTGTCAACAAACAAATGTATGGAAATGGGATTACTCTGATATAAACTGTTATTATTAAGAATAACATTTAATAACATGAGGTATTCTTACTGGCTACACTATGGGCCAAATCATGATATTAAAAACAGCACTTTTTCTCAACAAAGAATGTTAAATAATAATAATAATAATAATAATAATTAAAAAATATCAATAAATGGAGACTGGAATACATGTAACATTCATATAGATATCAGTATATTTACACTATTTACAGTCAAACAAACAGAAGTCGGCTGGTAACAGAAGCACAATACAGAAGCTTTGGCAAACAATAAACCGTGTGCATACGTTCTGCTAAATGTGACATATACACATGAAGTAAACATCATACATGGAAAGAGTATAAAAACAAGTAAGATTTTTATTTTTAAAAATCCAGTGCAAAGTCAAGTTTTGTTGGTTTCTGTTTGTGGATGAGTAGCAGCCTTCAGTCCTCCTCCTTCCTTTTTGCAGCGAGTTTTGTGGTTGTAAAATGTCCTGAGTAGAGTGGAAAAGCTGTGAGTCCGGGTTTATGGCAGCACGGATATTTTAAACGTGGTGCGTATGTGAAGCGGTTCCTCCTGTCTGATTGTAGCTCTTCTTCCATTGCGACGAGGACGGACATCTTTACAGGAAGTTCTTGATCTGAGTTCACCAGGATTTGCGGACCCTGTTCTGATGTGTTGTAAACGTATCCTGAATCCTAAGCCTTGGAGTCCTGAGTTGCCCCCGCGAGTCTTTCAGTTGGCGGTTGAGACGAGCACGCCGAGGGGAAGCGTGGGGCCCTTGTTTTGGCTCTTGGACACAGCGGCTCCTTTCGCCAGGTCTCTGGTTTCCGGGGGCCACGATGACGCCCTTTTGGTAGTCATGTGCCGCCGGGCGTGTTTGGTCAAGTGGTCGCTGCGCATGAAGCGCCGGTCGCACACGGTGCAGACGAACTTCTTTTCGCCCGTGTGCGTCCGGCGGTGGCGGGAAAGCTCGTCGGAGCGGGCGAACCGCTTGTCGCAGCCTTCCCAGTGGCAGCTGAACGGCTTTTCGCCTGCAGAGAGCGAGGACGGGTCGGTTAGAGAGACCAGAAACATGGAGCGCCTTCTGACTCAACGCCACACTCACACTTAGGGCTGCACAGAATGCAGTTTTTTTCTGTGGCTAACGATTATTTCAGTAAAAAGATTATCTATCAATTTATTTTGACGATTAATAAATTACTCTAATGATTAATCTGATGCTTTATCTTATGGTTAATTGATCATTCTTATTGATATTTATGTATTTCTAATATTGTATAAAATATGCGATGAAACGATTGATCAACTAGTAAATTAACTGTTGATTATTTCAATAATCTATTAATCATGATTGTTTCTGCACTAGCTGTTATTGCATTTTCAATAAAATAAGTATATTCTTATTTAAATGTTAATTAAGTTGTTTATTTACACTTTAAACGTATTTCTAATGTTGTACAAAACAAGTCATTAAATGATTAATCGATTACTTTTTGATGACTTTTTATGATGTATAATACATTGAATTGTCTTGTTGCTGAAATGTGCTACACAAATAAACTTGTTGGATTGATGACTAAAGTAATTAATGACTATTTCAATAATTGATTAACCACGATTAATTGTTTCAGCCCTAATATTTACAGAAGTGGATTAGATCAGTATCGGCGCTCCACTAACTCGTACCTGTGTGTGTGCGCAGGTGAGCCTTGAGGTGGGAACTCTTGAAGTAGGTCTTCTTGCAGCCGGGGAAGGTGCAGACGTAGTTCCGTCTGCGGGAGAAGTCGGCCTGCGAGGCGCCGCTGCTTGTTCCTGATGGCATGTAAACGGGGGCGGGGGCCAGGGGGAGGAGCTTGGTGTTGCCCAGGGTCATTACAGTCTGGGGCCCCTGCGTTGTCTGCGTCATGGGCCCCTGCGGCACCACGAACATGACTGCTCCCTGCGGCACGGTGGAGCCCACCAGCAGGGGCTGGGTGAAGGTAGGCGGAGGGGACTGGGGTCCGGCTTGGGTCTGGACCTGGACCGGAGCCTGGACGAACGCCGAAATCATTCCCGTCTGGCTGCCGACCGGAAAGACCTGGCAGAGAACCGGAGAGGAGGGAACCGCCGAGGAAGACGGAGGGGGCGCGGCGTTCTTCTCCACGGGAGGCAGCTCCAGCGGCGTGGGTGTGTCCGACTGGGCGGAGGGCGGCGGCACGGGGAGGCTGTCGGCGGTGTGGCGGATGACGCTGGTGGCCATCGCCTTGCCTGACAGAGCCACGCAGGGCGGCTCGACGTGAGGCGGCGTGGGGATCTCAGGGGAGGCGCAGGGCTGCGGGGGGCGGAGCATTAGCTGTATGGAGGCGGGGCTGGGGGCGGAGCTTGTGGCGAGGACAGTCGTAGTCGACGCCTCGGCAAAGCTTGGACTGTGAGGCGGAGTCATACACTGAAAGACAAGAAAAACTTTTCAGTCCTCAGTTTCTGATTGGTTGCTTTCCTAGTTGTGCTGACGATACAACTGAAATAATTATCACGATATAAGTGTTCCCAGCCGGTCCGGTGCCGTTTCCTCTCTGTATTTTATTTATTTTTAACCAGTTATAAGGAATGGGGGGACTTGAAACTGCTTCTGCGCCAGTTACGCAGCATGTTGTTGCTAGGCAACCGAAGAGCGAGCGAGTGAGTTATTCCACCAGTCTTGCTTATGTGGCTGTGAGACGTTAAAGCCGTGGATCAAAGTTCAGTGAATATTCAGCAGATCAGGCTTGTTCAAACTGCTGGATTCATTTTGTGTGGACGTTGACCTTAATTCAGGAAAGACACAAATTTGGCCATCCAACACTTTTTGTAAACTTATTCAAGAAATTTTCCGCTGGGGATTTCAGTGCAAAACGTTTGGACGCTACTGCTATATATTGAATATTCTATCAGATGTATTGATATTGATATATGTTACATATCGCTATTGATTTGTTGTCCAGGCTGACTTCCTACCAGTGAGGACAGGGCGATCAGGTCCTTGGGAGTGTCGCTGCCCTCCGGGTGGAGCTGGATGGAGTCGCAGGAGTCGGAGGTGGGCGTCAGTGGGCGGGGCTTAGGGGACCGCTGGCACCAGAAGCTCATGCTGACGAGCGCCTCAGCGGCCTCCAGGTCATGGTACTCGACGCACGGCCTCTGCTCCATGGCCGCCAGCGCCGCCGTGTTCACCAGATCCACCTGGAGAACATCAGCAGGTCGGATTAATCAGAGCAAATGTTTTGCTCTGAAACATTTATTTTAAGTCTAATTTTTTTTAATCTGCCAGTTCTTACTATAATCATTTGGAAAACTTAAGACACAATGTATCAGCTTTCATAAAAACCCATTAATCTCTTTTTGCGAAACTAATTTCTTCATATTTTAGCGCACCCTAGTGTTGGAAAATAAAAAAATTCCTTTGCGTGATTAAAATTCAATAAATCACTGAGATTAAGTGGACATTTGGTAAAAGAGCAAATTTATGGACGGATGGACTCTTAGAGAATATTAAAGGTTTTTCTAGACCATCTTACAACAAGTGATGCATCAAACTTTAACTTAAATGCTGCCATGTTGTTTTGTGTTTTAAAATCTTTCCTTTATAACAAAAGAAGGACAGTCTCAATTTTACTGTCATGTTATTATAAGAAAACTGCATTTATTTGAACAGATTCAGAGTTAATTTAGTGAAAAATGCTTCATTCTCAGTGGTTTAGATTAGAAGTGAAAACAAAGAAAATGTCGATCAGGCTGATTACGTCTTGGTGAGCAAACAAGGCAATCATTCCTGCGTGTCCTGAACACACCAGCCGACTGTTTGCCTCTTCCTCTGGGAACGAGGGCGCTCCACCACCCATCTAATTACCAATGATATCATAGTTTCCCCAGATCCTCCTGGGCCCAAACCGCCTCGGATTCTAAATAAACCAGAACCAGAGGCCGGGGTGTAGCAAAAAGACATAAATAATCGACGAATGAACTGCGAGGCTGTGCTTGGGAGGTGACTCGGGGACAAAGGGCTTTGGGTTATTTGGCCGAGTTGGAGCAAAGCTGAGCTGCACGTGCAGGAAGGGTGGAGGAGAGCGAGTGAGGGGCGAGAGACCATCATTAAACACAGAGAGAGAGAGTCCCCCTCTTTCTCTTTGCTGTGTTTCACAAAAGCTAACGGGACCCTCCCTGCACCCAGAATAGATGACGGAAGCCGTTACGCCTCCTAAAAACTGGCTACGCCCCTCGACTGACTTGCCCACAGAGAGAGGGAGAGAGAGGGATAACAACAGGAAGTCAAACAAAACAAAGTCAATTTGCAACAAGCACGCCAACACTCCCATTTCCCGGCTTCACACGAATGCACCGCTTGATTATAAACAGGTTCATGCACACATTAAAGTTCCTTCATGCAGATATCGGCTCCTGATCGTCGTGTGTTGTCGTCTATCGCTGCGTCTTGGGGTTTTTTTCCTCCCGTACGCGCCCATTTCTGCCGAGTCTTTGTTTTCAGGGGCAGCTTTGAAACAAACTGACCCCTGGATGTGATTCCCTGGTCAGATCCACACTTTTGACAAAAACAAAGACAATGTCGGATCAAATTAAAGCAACAATGCTGCATAATATAAGACTAATTCCTGAACATATGTATTATAAGCATTTTTAAAACCTAAAAAATAATTTAATTGCACTTTTGCCAAAAGACTCACACACATACATTTTCTTGATTTTCCAGATATTAAAATATAAACAAATTCCTCAATTTTAGTTTTATTTTACACTACCCACTACTTAAACCTAAATAAAAACCATCAAATAATACAGTGACTAATTAAACAAAGCCAATCTGGTTGAAGTAGAAGAGTTTATTTCAGCAATAAAACCACATGAAAATGTAATTTCTGATCATTTTTCTTGAAAAAAAAAAAGCGCTATGGATCGATACAGTTGGCGGTCGATTGTTTTTCCTGGATGGGACTCAGCTGAGAAACAAAAGAAACCATAAACCAGACAAACTTTCTGGCGCAGCGATGGATGCATTGCAGGGATGCAACTGTTGTTAGAGAGAAGGGAAGAGATCGCGCGCGCACACGCAGGCACGTGCGGTCCTGCATCCGCACATAAACACACATGCGCGCGCACATGGGGGTTCATTGGGTTCACTGTGTCCTCAGATAAACCCGCTGGCAGCGCTGGAATACCGCCGGCTCCGAGTCGGTACCGGACTTGCCGCGGGTTTTATTATTCCAGACAGATAACCGGACAACTTTAAACCCTTAAAATTTATTTTAAAAATTTATTTAAAAATTTTTAAAATAATAATAACAATAAAAAACAGACAGGGGACGACCGAACCGGGCGGGACTCACCTGACAGGGGCTCCCTGCCGAGGAGCTCCGCATGAGGAGAGCGAAGAGGAGCAGAGGAGTGCTGGAGGTTCGGAGCGCTGTGGTTCTGCCTGCAGACCGAGCTTCACTTCAGCTGTGAGCAGCCAAAAAAAAAAACAACACAGAAACGAAATTCAGAGCAAGTCTGGCGGGTGGTAACACGCAGCCAATCACAGCTAAAGGTGTAGCGGGCGGCGGCCAATCACCGGCGAGGCGGTTCGCGATCAATACGTGGCCGCCAGATGATTGGTCCGAGGCGGGGTGCGTGGCCGCCGGGGGGCGTGGCTAGGGAGTCAGCAGTGTCAGAGTAAACCCGGTGAACCCGGCAGCGCGTGCGATGTGGGGGAAAGGTTGGGGAGGAAGGGGAGACGCGACGCACGCGAGCCCGCGAAAACCTGCGGGAGCGCGCGCGACAGGCTGCACTGAGACACAATGACTGCCACAAAAACAGGGAAGATATCGACAAATGTTAAACTGAAAATGGTAAAAAAACGGTTTCAGATTCGGTTTTAACGGCACAAAGACACGGTTTGGGTTCCTGTTTCTGTGTTATTACTTTGCTGGAAAGGCGGAAACGCATGGAACCTCAACAATAACAAAGGACTATCATGTAAAAACACTAAAGTTTCAACTTTGTGCAATGAACAACACATTCAGAAATTCCATCACAGTCATTAAAGTAAATACAATATTTTAGTTTCAAACAAACTAATAATCAAGTGATGAGTCTTTTGTTTGTTTCTAGAGAAGGAGTGTAAGCATCTGGAAGAAATATATAGCATGCTGCATAACATTTGTTGTGGGAATTTGGATATTCCGACATTTTAGAAAAATAAATCAACTGGAACTCCTCATTTAAGTCAAACCTCCTACTTGGAAATTCTGACAATTTGTCAAACTCCAGTTTGAGTTCCAATATGGCCGCTCCTTGCATCAACAATAGTAAGCTGTGATGAAAGCATGTTTATTTTACAAGAAATAGTTGTGAAAGTGGGTTTATAATGAATGCCACATGTAGCGCCTACAACTCTAAACTGAACAAATTCAAAACAGTGTTTGCAGATGGAAAGTAAAGTTTAACATGATTTGTAAGAGGTACAACAGAAAATGGCTGCTATGCTTGAACACTGTTAACGCCGGTGTAATGCAGATCCCGGCACCTGAGATTTAGACTGTAAATTTTCCAGAGTTTCATGCCTCTGGTAAGGCACAGACCCACCAACGCATGGGCGAGTTAACTACGTCAGAGCTGATACAACTAATGTGTTTCCATCTCTCCTTTAGAGCATTAACTCTTTCAGAAAGGAAAAAACAAACACCTCAAACTTTACTTTATTTCCAATTTCGCCATTTCAATCAAACATGTCTTTCTATTGAGCAAACGTAAAAACATTTTGCGAAACAGAGGGAATTATTTCTGATTTTACCATCTCCAACACTGTTTTCTAATGCTATAGACATGTTGCAGTGCAACATCACACGCAAAAAACTGCTGACTGACAATAATTAGCATTGGTTTAAATTGTCAACATAATATGCTAAATCGGAAACGTATGTGTGACATATAAATGAAAAATGGAAGTAGTGATTTGCTACTAATTGTCAACACTACGGCCACTAAATAGCTAAAAATGCCAGGAAAAAGTTTTAATTAAATTAAATATAGTGAGGGAAAGGGACGTATGTCAGTTATGCTAGCTTGACTTTGGCAACCGTAACATGCAGATGTGCTGTGGAATACGGTGTGTTTGGGTTCAGTAAAAAAAATAGGCGATCTAAACGCCAATTTTCTGACATCATAGAGGAGGTGTTTAAATCAGCTAATCAATCACAGCAATCACTTAATAATGTCAAAGTAAACACCAAGAAAACGTCAGACTAACGGTGTGAATGTTCTGTTTGTGTGGAAAATGTTTGAATGTTTTCTGGTGATGAATCCTGATATATTTGGTGGCGTTGCTGACAGTTGCTATGGCAACGAGTCTGTTTGGCGTTGCCAGCTATGGATGGCAAGTAAAAGAAGCATCATTTTGCCCTCCAGATGTAAACAATAACACACAATGCTATGCTATTACTATTCTTCAAACAATCTTTAAAACAATCATCGGTGTTGTTCTCTGGAGTCCAAACTCACATGGATTTCCAGTTTTTTTTATAAACTTTTCATGAATTTTGAATGTGTTTTTTTTTGCCTATTTCATGTTTTTAGACCGGTTCTGTAAAAGTAATTTTATTTTTATTTGCTTGAGCTCAGCCTTGTAGAAAATGTCATCACAGTTTAAGATCTGATATGACTTGTCTAATGAAGCTTGTTTTCCTCCCTGTTTGACTGACATGGCTGTGGAAATGTGTGTTTAGGAAGAGATGGGCGTGTCACATACACAAGCGACTGGACGGCAACAAAGTAAACGCTCGAGTGACATCAGTGCAAAGCCTTTCTTTTTCATTCCCTGAAGGAGTCAGAAAGTGAAGCTGCAGACACAACAACACGCTGGGAGAATAAAGCTTGTGTTTACATGCAGGACTTGGGAATTCAGCTGCTGCTAACGGCAGTCCACGAGTTAACTGACAATTTCTTTTAGATGCTTTCAGGGATGTTGAGTTTTTTCAATCGTCTGCATGTTAAAATGCAGGGAAAACGAGTATTTAAGGTGAGACAAAAGGGAGGTGAGATCCTGCAGCCCTGGAGGCCATCAGCATGTTCCTCATTGTCTTTTCCTGCACTGTTTCCCTGTCTGTGGCTCGCCCCCTCCCCACCAGGCCAATGAACCCAGGGACTCCAGAGCGGCGAGGTTGTAAACAGCCTCTCCAGTGAAGAATTTGAGGGCGGGGCTAAAAGGCACCCCCCCCCACCCTCCACCAGCTTTCTCCCCCTTTTCCTCACCCAGGCTCACAAGCTGCACAAGCTGGCCTGCACCGGCTCCTTTGTTGAAACTGCATGTTAACCCTTTAAAGTGCAACGTGGTGAGAGTGGGTGTCTCAATGCGTTTCCATTACAAATGTCCACAAGTCTGTATTTAAAAAAAACAAACAATTTTACCATTGTGCTGCCTCTACT
The DNA here is from genome assembly GCA_902982915.1 of Phalloptychus januarius. Classification (NCBI taxonomy): domain Eukaryota; kingdom Metazoa; phylum Chordata; class Actinopteri; order Cyprinodontiformes; family Poeciliidae; genus Phalloptychus; species Phalloptychus januarius. The sequence continues at coordinate 17,035,940 of CADWAE010000459.1, forward strand.
AAATAACAAGTTAAATTAGGGCCGTTTTCACAACTGATTGGAGTCAATTGGGGACCAAAACTGTAATATTTGTTCCATTTCCGGTTCTATTTTCACTGCACTAAGTCAAAACAACCAAACGATTTGAAAACCTGTTCCCCTCCTTGCCTCTGGGGGCGCTGCACCAAGAACCACTGAAGGAAACAACATAAAAACCTCTGACAAAGACACTTGGGGCAACTTCTTTCTTCACAAAATGCAAACAAAAACGAAGTAGCCTCAGATTCTTCTTTAGTTTCGCGCTAAGCTAGCATGTTTGTTTTTGTTGTATTTACCCAGAATGCCCTGTGCTGTAGTCTACTTCCTGCTTTTGGAGCGGTTTCCGGTATCACATTAATATCACTTCAACCAAAGCAAAGCCCGGGTTTGTAGGAAACACGGCTATTTTGAAAAAAACGTTTTTCCGCTGCAACAAAATGTGATCAACCACCGGATGTTGCTACTGGGGAAAAGACGAAGAAGACAAGAGGAAGAGGCAGGAGGACAAAGGTGCACCATGACTTTTAAATGTCTTAACACATGTGCAAAAGGGTTATTTTAATTTAGTTTCTTATTTAATGGTTTTATTTTCATAATTTCAATTAGTGCAAACACAGCCACTAACTACTAACTGCTTCCATTGACTGTGCAATTATGACAATTAATTTGCTTAGTGGAAACTAGTCAATACAGAAAACGAAAATTCACGTTTGATAAAACGTTGGAGTTGGTTTATTGACTCAACCAAATTATATTTTTGGCGAAAAAGAAAGAAGACGACAGGAAGTGGTAGGAGGACGATGGCACGTTTTTAATCCTTAACCGAATGAACAAACGTATTTATGTGTGATTTTAATTTTATTTCTAATTAATGAAAATGCCACAACTGCTAAATTATTTTTCAACATTAGCAGAATATGGACAAAGATCTGCGTACATTTGTACAGCAAACGCAGCATGTGTGAACCAAAAGCTTGAAGCAGGAACTGGGTGACGTGAGTTCAATCTGGCTTCCAGGTTCACTGAGGTTGTGGAGTAAAGAAAAAAAATGGGGGTAAAGAAGAGGAAAACACATGAACGCGGGGTCCATATAGCCCAGTCTCCAGGCAGAAAACACTCCCAGACTTGTGCAGGAGGAAATCACAGACTGAGCTCAGCTGTTTCAGGAGTCAGGAGGAAAAATCCTGCGGCCCGTTTTCAACCCAAACCCGCCAAACCTCAAAGCCACACCTGGTTCTGAACACTTCTCTCTGAAAAGTCAAAGAACTGTTTGTTAACGTGGGTGAAACGAGCCGCCTCTGAAATCCAAGGAATCATTGGGACTCGGTGTGAAAACAAGTGAACTGGGAGGAACTCTGAGGTCATTATTAAAAACAGACATGGAAAAATAACAGAAAAAGATCTGAGGACCTTTTCAGAGAGTTAATGCACTTTTTGAAAGGTTATATTCAGAAATAAATAGTCAATTTAGCAATAAAAGGAGTAAAAATGTCTGAATATCAAAGCAAAGATTTAAAAATGTCCAACTTGTTTTTGCAGAAGAAAAAATAAATTTTTAACGAATTTCAGCAGAGACAGAAATAAAATATTTGTAAATGTCTGATAATGCTGACATGTTCATATTTATTTAGTACAGGGATAAATCACCTTAATTCATTTGGGTTTGATAGACGATATTAAAAAAAATAACTTTACAGTAAAAAATGTATTCCCTCTGAAACATTAAGTTATTTTATAATGGGTGAGAAATTAGTTAATTTTATTTGCTTACCTAAAAATACATAATTTAATTTCACAATCTTCGTAAAACTGAAGATTTTTCTTTCAGCAACAATAAAAAGTATTTTAAGATTTCTTTCACAGAAATATTGTTGAAAGACTTAAAGCTTAGTTAAACAAACACTTTAATCAAAACTGTTCAAATATTGTCAGAAATATTGTGAAAGAAGTACTTTGTTCGAAAGTCTTTGAAGATGTTTGTTTCAGAAGCAGTGAAATAATCACTTTTATTAAAAAGTTTAAGAAGATTTTGTCACAGAAACAGATGCTGAGTTCAAAAGACTTAGAAAATGTTTCATAAAAAAAAACCATTGTTAAACAAATGCTACTCAAAAATCTCCAAAAAAATGTAACAAACACCATGAAACAAACATCTAGTTGGAAAATATTTAAAGATTTTTCTCACAGGAACATGGTGAAACAGACACTTCGTTAAAAAGTCTCAGAAGATTTTCCTCACAGAAACATTGTGAAATAAACACTTCAATTGTTAAACTATGAGCAGCTGCTTTGTTCAAAAGACTTAGAAAATGTTTGTCAAAAAAACATTGTTAAAACGAACGCTTTTTTCAAAATCTTCAAAAAATATCCAGAATCAAATATTTTAAGAGTTTTCTTACAGACACATCGTAAAACAGAGGCTGTTTCCATAGAAACACCGTGAAACAAACACTTTGTTCAAAGGTCTTGTGAGGTTTCTGTTAGAAACGAAGTCGGGTTGTTAGTCAGAAAGGCTGGAGAAATCATGGAGCAGATGAAACTCAGAACCGAAGGAGCTGCTGGCAGACCGGCTGCATCCAACCTGAAGATGTTTCATGTTGTTCCAGTTGGACGTTGATTTAAAAAAGCGTCTCATAAAACTCTGTTTTAATCTCCTTAAATAGATTTTTCCTACACAACTAAACAAATAGACACTTTGTGTTGATGTTCAACCGGAGATGGTGATTTGGCAGAAGAATCAGAAAATCTCTTCAGAACATTTATATTTTATTTAGTTAACACATTAAAACAGTCCTAAATCTCAAACTTGTTTAACTTCTTTCTGTGAATAGCAGCTGAATAATTTAAAATATGTCACCCTCCTCTGCTCGTCTCGGTCCAGTAAGTTGACTTCTCCAGGTTCACCAAGTCAAATTCAAGACTTTTTAAGACCACCAACAATTAACCTTAAGACCTGCATCGCGACCGAATTGTACAAAAGAAGATTGTATATTCATACGTGTGCAAGAATTTAAATTCATGGGACTCCTGGTGACAATAGCAGCATTTCAACTACAAATATGTGCAAAACTTTGTCAATACTCTGCTAATGTTTAAAAAACACAATTTTGCAGTCGCGGTGTTTCCATTAACTAAGAAACACTTAAAATCACATGCAACTAAATTTCTTCACGCAGAAGAGCTAGCTAGCAAAGCTATATTAGCAGCTAGTTAGCGGTTAGCATTGAGTCACAGACAGTAATGAAGATGTTTACGCTCAGCTCAAACTCTTGACTGACAATAAAGTCCTGTGAGAAAAAAGAGACTAGACAGAATATATGAGATCAAATAGTTGTGGCACAAATGTTGTTTTAAACATGCCAAACCCATAGGGGGCAGTGTAGCGCGCAGCTAAAAACTGTCAGCCAATCAAAATCCTTCAAAGCATGACTTTCTGTTCAGAACTCAAAATGCCACAAGAAAGTTCATTTGTGTAGATACATATATGTGTTTAAGTACTTTTAAGTAGCGTATTAGAATATAAATAAAAAAGATAAAGCATCTGGCTTCGTGTGGACTATGCTAACAAGAAAACCAAATTGGCTGTTAGCAATGGTCCAGCAGCTTTTGCCTAAACATTTAAAATAAAATGTAATAAATAACCTAATGGTTCCCAATGAACAGCTGACAGAACAGCACCCAGTTATAAAATGAAGTAAAGTAGCTGAAACACACAACGTCAACTATGTTAACATTTAAAAACATTTACGAAACATGGCCAAAGTTACACATGAAACTGTTTCGTACAACTAGATTTGTCTAATATGTGTGTTGGAATATAATGTTCCTCAGTTGCAGACGGCAACGGGACAAGCGGGCGAGGTGTCTCCGGTTGCTACGGTAACCACCAACTGTCAGGAGAAACAGCAAATAAAAGTCAGTAGAAGAAAAACTTTTCAAAATGAATAAATGAACAAAATCAACTTTAAATGTATTAATATTGATTTTATATTGACATTTTTTATGTCAGCATCTCAAACATATAAAACTTTAATCTCTTAATATAAGCTAGGGTTGTCCAAAGAGCGGCCTGGGGGCCATATTGTGGCCTTTGGCCCGATTCTTTTGGCCCCCAAATGTAATCCAAGGCTGATACAAACTTGTTTATTAAGTCAAACCTTAACAAATAGCTTATTTTTAATCAGGGTAAAACAAATTTTTACAAAGGAAAATGTTAAGTGAAACAAATTATTTTACATCCAAACTTTAACAATAAGTGGAACAACGTCTTTGCAAACTTTGCAAACTTTTCCTGGAAAGCCAACAAATCAGCTTTTATTTAATTTATTAAATTCAGCTAAATGCAGCAAACATTTTGAAATAAAGTGACCTAAACCCTGTTCTTATAAAGCCTAAAACAATTTTTAAATGTGTAAATGTAAAATCTTTTTACATTTTGGTTCTGTGATGAATAACAACTCTTTCCTACTAAAAAATGAAATATTTTATTTCAGGGGTTTTTGGTACTTTTGACTCTATGATTTTGGCCCAAATGACTAAATTTACTCCGAGAGGAACTTCAAAGAATAAAAGTTAAATTTAAAGTTCAGTTTCTGAAATGATTTCCAGAATGATTAAAGAATAATTTTTGATTTAACTTAGGTCTTTATTCTACTTTCATCTTTCAGGTGTTTTAGTTGAGTTCAATGAAAATTCTAGATTTAAATTCTAATTTTTAGATTTGATTTTTCATTCAGTTGTTAAATTTGATGCTTTATTTAGTAATTAATTTACTCAGGTAAATAAATTGCTATGAATTTCAGATAAAAGGCTGGAAATGTTTAGTTCAATTTAGAGTTTGGTTCAGTTTAATCTTGGATACAAAATTATGTTTAACAATTTATATTAGAGATTTAGTTTGAGTTCGTTTCAAACTTTTGACTTAGGAGATACATTTTTAGTTTCTGAGTTGAATCTGTAGCTTTTTAGTTTATTTTCATTATAGATTTAAATTTCAGTCTCAGTTCAATAATGTGGAGTTTAATTTAATTTCTTGTTCAATTCCTGAACATTTTCCTCCATCGTCGAGTTTGAAAATTTTGTTTCATAATTTATTTTGTAAATTTACTTCAAGATTTTAGTTTAATAGTTTAGCTTAAAAGCAAAATTAACTGGTTCTTCTGTCATTGACTTTTACAAAACCAGCAGGTGAAATTAAAAACATTAAAACATTTTTATATTTCAGGATTTTCTAAGGTTAAAAAAAAATCTTCTGACAAGAAATTAATCGAATAAAAACATGATTTAAAAAACATTAATCTTTGTCAATTTAAACAGGAAAATAACAAAACTCCTAAACGGAAAAAGCAAGTTTAATTTCTAATAACAGTTGATTCTGTTATTATTATTAACTGTTATTGATTTTAGTAATTTTTCCTAGATATTACAATATCTAGAACAATTTGAACATTAAAATTAATTTAGATAAATTAAAATTCTTCTACGATAATGAATTGTGACAGTTTGACGGAAATGAGTGACATTTTTAAAATGTTACAGTTTTACTTCTTTCTGAAATGATTTGGATTCTCTTTGTTTTATGAAGGTAAAAAATATTTAGATTTTTTATTAAATTCAATAAAATTGATTTCAATTTCAACATAGGAACGTTTTTTTCAGTTAAAATACTTTTTGCCAACCTGCTTCTTCTGGTTTATTAATTAATAAATAAATTGATCAGCTTGGATCATTTTCACTGTGGAAATTTTGACAAACTTTTAGAACTTTATCTTGGGTTAAAAAAAATCAACAATTATAACGATAATTAATTTGTTTTTTAAAATGTTATTTTTTAATGTTTAATCTGTTTTATTTCTATAAACATTAAAGTACGTTTTCAGAAAGCAGAAAGACGGATTTATTTTGTGTAAATGTAAACTGACGGTGCTAATTGACTCCAGTTTGTGTTTAAATGTTGAGTTGTTTCTGCAGCTTCGTCGTCGGAGCAGCAGAAACTCTCCTCCTCTTTGTGTCTGTGAGTTCGAAGCGACTCGGAGCCAGCAGTCGCTCCTGAATCCTCAGAACGGAGAGCCCAGTTTGCTTTCCAGGAACTCTGCGTGGGAAACCTGGACGTCTTCCAGATGGTTTATATCAGCCGCCTGACAGCAGCAGGAGGAACTTTATGCTAAATCAGGAAACTGGGACCTGCTTTCTTATTAAAACAAGCTTCTGGACGCTGCAGGCATGGAAAAAAGGGAGGAAAACTTTTTCAGTTTCTGCTCCACAAACCTGAAGTCTTTAGCGGGTAGAGTCCAAAAACTAAACTCAAGTCAGAGTCAAATTACTGCAACATGTTTTTACTCAAGTAAAAGTAAAAGTAGCTGCCCAAGAAATTACTTAAGAGTAAGAAAGTATTTGATAATAACTTTACTCAAGTAGAGTAACTGATCACACTATCAATCATTTAATTTTTAAATTAAATGATTGATGGATCAAAATATAAAGTAAAGTGGAAATATTGGCATTTTAAAAACCAAAATGACAATTATTCATAGAAATAACAAAAGTAACAAAATCAAAAATGTTTTTTCCAGTTTCTTTCTTTCAATAAAAAAACTTATGAAGCTTTAACAGAAACTGCAGCTGCGTGTTTGTCTGGTGGATTTTTGGTTTGTTTTACATTCAGTGTGTAGAAAATAAAGAAAGTTTACTCAGTTAACAGAAGAAATACTTCATAGTAAAAATAAAAAGTACAGCAAATAAAAGATAAAAAAAATACTCCTAAAAGTACATTTTTTCCAAAATGAGTAAATGTAAGTAGTTACTATCCAACTCTGATCACTTTTGCAACTTGGGGTGTTTTCCCACCTGACAGTCCGGTCGACTCGGTTCGAATTGGGACCAAAACTGCAACAGTCGTCACGTTTTCAGCTGCTGCAGTTAAAAACAGCCAAACCCTCTGAGCAACAAGTTCCCCTCCTGGCCTGTTGGGGGCGCTGAGCAGGAACCACTGAAAGAAAAAACACAAAAACCTCTGAAAACACTGAGCACAACTTCCTTCTTCACAATATGGAAATAAAAGTGTAGTCAGATTGTAAAAAACCATTAGCCATTTTCCTGTTAGCTCTAGAATAGTGGGTTTGTTTTGGTTGCATTTACCCAGAATGCCCTGCTCTGCAGTCCGCTTCCAGTGTCCGGTCTGCTTGGCGTTCACATGTGCATTCGAACCGCACCAGAGTTCACTTCCACCAAACTGATACCAAATATTTCTTCAAACATAAACGGTTTGAATAATAAATTGACTAAAGTTTTAGTTTAGTTACATGTTTTCTGTCAACTTCAATATCATGCAATAAAGTTTTTCTATATTTAGGTCAAAATAGTTTAAAAGAAACCCTGAGTGTCTGCTTACAGCTTTACATTTTTTCTGTTTTTTTATTCTCTAATAGCTTATTGCTCTCTGCATCAATATGACCTTTAAAAATAATAATAATAATAAAAAGTTTTAGCTAAAAGCTCTCATTTCAGTCACTGTACTGGATTTAAAAATAATATTTTCTATCTATAAAACTTATTTCTTAAAATGTTCAGCATCAGGCAAAAAAATGTGAAGAATCTCCAATTTAATAACTCATAATTAAAATTAGTTATTAGCTACCTTAATTTAAGTAAGTCAATACCCATCTAGTTCTTTATATATTGACTTGAAACATGTTTTAACAAGTTCTAACTATTAGGTGTCACCAGAATACAAAATTAGCTCTAAATAATTTTGCTTTATGAAAACAGATAATTCAACAAAACACCAAGTCCCGATCCAGAACCTTGCAGAACACCAAACCATCCACTGTAATTCTTTGAAAATACCTGGATGATATGAGTTACCAAATTTAAATTTGGAACAAATATTTTAAATTGAATTGAATGCAATGAACAGAACAGACTTCCTTTATGCAATAAAGAAACATACTTTTAAGAAAACAAAGAGTTTGTTTAGGGTTTCAGGTTTATTTTGAACACCAAAATAAGTTGACTTTTGCTTTTTTTTTTAAATCACGTTTTTATGTTAAATTTATAAGACTTAACCAAAAAATATTCCTCTGAAAAAGATGGAGGATTAAAAACGAGCTACAGTCCAAGAACAATTCTGGAAAACTCCTCAATTAGACTTAAATCTTGTTTATTTTAACACAACATAATGAAAATGACTGTAAGTTTCAGCCTACAGTAAGTGAACGCAGCGCCAATCGATTGGCCAATAGGCTGCTTGTTTTCAGGTCTCCATGGCAACAGCAGAACATCCCGCTGACACAGCCCAACTGAACGGGTCTGCCGCTTGAGAGCTTTTCTGTATTTACCAGCAGAAACAGACAAAAGCTACATATTTATGTCCAGAGGAAGTAAAATATCAAAGGAAGACGTTGATTTGATGGTTGATTTTGATTCTGGCAGCGGAGGAGAAACGGAAAAACTTGATTTCCAGAATAAGAAATGCTCGTTTTTCTGCAGTTTGTCTCCACCTGCTGGCCATTCCTCTGCCACTGCAGCTCTCCGCTGTTTCTTTGTTTCCAGACAAAGCAGGCGAAACAAACAAGTAAAACTGCTGCTATAATAGACAGCAGCGCTCTGTTAAATGCTAAGTAATCCCAGTATTCTCTGTAGGATATAAATATTGATAAGACAATGATCAAGTAAATGAAACTTCTCGACATTCTCAACATCAGTTCTGGTAGAATACTTCAGGTTATGATAGAATATATATTTCTATTTCTATTGTCCAGCATAATCAAATGTTTTTTCTATTTCTTCCTTTTCTTGAGCTTCTGGGTTTCTTTGCTGGATCTCCAGTTTGAGTTGTGCTTGTTTTCTCAGTCCTGAGCCACTTCCTGGTCTCGAGTTCTTGTCTGATCTGCGGCGTTCTGATGCCAAAGACTCGCCTCTCCACCTCCAGCACCTCATCGAACAGATACCAGGCCTCCACGTCCAGCATGAAGGAGAAGAGCTGCAGCAGCCAGACGAAGGAGCGCGGCAGCGTGGGCTCCATGCCAGGGTAATTTCTGGTGCACCTCCTGCAGAGCAGACGAACACGTCTGGGTTCATAACGAGACGCCTCGTTAACGAGTCGCTGGCTGAGCGTTCAGAGACTCACCCGGGTTTGCACGGCCGCAGCGGCGGATGCCAGTAGTTCAGGTTCCAGGGAGTCATGAATCCGTGACTCAGGGAGACGACTCTATCCAACTTGGTGTGGTGCAGACTGGGCCCGTCTGACCCGTCCTCGTCGCCCCAGCAGAACTGGAAGCTGGAGGGACCGACATAATGGACGACCGCCGCACAAGAAGACAGCCTCTTGAAACACATCTGGACGTTCTCTGAGATTCCTGAAGAAACGACAGCATATGTTCTCAAACCCCAATAAATCCCTGGATGGGTCCCAAAACTCAGCCGACTTCAATGGAGTTTGTCTCCGGTTCATAGAGATGAAGCCATAACTGAGACGGCTCAGGTTTGTTGGCAATCTTTTCTGCAGCGCTCTCTCAAAAGAGAAGTTGTAGGTCTGGACTTGGCCAAACAAAGGGATGAATGGACAGATGAGAGGATGAAGTGAACAGAAGGACGATGGGATCAACAGATGGACGAGAGGAAGAACGAACGGCCACGGTTCTGAGGAGAATCGGTGACACGGCAACTTTGGGGGAGTCCAGCCCTCACCAGAAACGAGTGGGACTTACCAAGACACCAGTCATGCAGAAACCTGTCAAGGGTTTCCTGCTGTACCGATCAACCAACCTACTTTCCTGCCATATGTGTAGAGACCCTGACGGACTTCATGCTTATTCAGATTCTTACTTCTCCTCTTTGTCACAAAATTTCTGTCCCGCTTGTCCGTGAAGAACAGTTTCTTTCCTTTCCACTGTTTCCTGTTAAAAAAAGACAGAAATGATCGGCTGTTCAGCAAATGAAGTCATATAAACACCTTCAGGTTGGTCTCACCTGGCGATGTCCTGGTTCCTCCTCTGCTGGGCTTTCACCAAAGCAGCCTGAACCAGTTTGTACCACTTCCTGAAGCTGAAAAGGTCTCCTGTGAACCAGCAACCATACAGAACAACACAAACAGCTTAACTTTTCATTTTCATACCACTGTGACTCAATCTAATGCAATGGTGATGTACGATATATTAGCATCTTATTATTCAGGTGGAAATTATGCATTTCCTCCTATTTTCCTGAGAGACAGAAAAATAAGACTGAAAAGACAGAAAGATAGATGGATGGACAATAAGACAGACAGAATGATGAATGGATGTTTAAATGGATCAACAGATGAATGGACAGGCAGACAGACAATGGACTGGACGGACGATAATCTGCACTATTGGTGCCAGGACAATTAGATGAATTAGACAAGTGGACGGACAGATGAGTGGATGAAAGGACAGGAAGACAGAAGAACCGAAAGATTGATGAATGATGAGATTGGGATAACAACGGGCTGGATGGATGGTGAGTTGGATGTATAGATGAATGAGTGAAGAGGTAAATAGACGGATGGACAGACCAGCTGGTAGATAAATAAAACCTTTGAGATAAAACAGAAACACGGAGGACCAACCTGTGTCGTCATGGGAACCAGGCTTGTTCGATAAATCCCTGAAACACAGAAACAAAAGTCACAAAGGTGCAGCGGAGACTATGACGTCTCCATGGCAACAGCTCAGGTGTGTCAGGTTACCACTCAGTTTGATCGTCCAGGCCAAACATCACCTTCATGGTGACGATGATGAGCGCGGCGGCCTGCAGGTCGTACCGCGGCAGGACGGGACACGACCAGCTGTCCAACGTGTGGCGCTTCTGATCCGCCATGTCTGCGCGCTCCATCAGGACGCAGACCCACCTGTGCAGCTCGTCTGAGGACCAGAACAGACAGGGGGGTCGTTAGCGGTCCCGGTACCAGTCTGTGGGACTGACTGGGTCGAACAGGTTACCGGGCAGGTTAGCGTCGGTCAGGTAGCGCAGGCTGAGCGGCGCCGGGTGGAGCAATGCTTCTGGCACGATCGGAGGAAAAGCAGGAAGCTGCAGGAAATGGACCAGAACCTGCGCTTCTTTATGGACCGAGTGGTGAGATGGGATCTTCTGCAGGAACAAGAACAACCTTTAGCAGATAAAACGGGTCAAAAACAAAGAAAACCTATTCTCTACGTTTGGCTCAATGGTTCTCCAACTTTCAAAAGACCAGAATTTATATCCAATAACTGGGCCGTAACTCCACAGATTGAAATACTAAAGTATTTTTAAGATGCTTATTGTTTAGACTACAGAACAAATATTTTGTTTATGGATGGAGGACATATTCAAATTCAAAGATACTTTATAAATCCCAAAGGAAAATTAAATGTTATAAAACCATTTTAACAAATCAGAAATCATCATTAACGGGACACAATACCAGAATTAGAATTAAAATCAGAATTAGCGTGTAAAATTTGCTTTGGCATATTAAAATTAGCATGCTAAAATCAAAATTAGCGTGCTAATTTGACAGTGTTAGCATACTGAGGTTAACATGAGCCAAACATAGTGAGAAATTACAGTAGCTCCTTGTAGTACAATGACAAACCTCCACATGGAAAAGAAGAGCGTCCGGACCACACAGCTTCATGTCTTCTGGAAGATCCTCGTATGATTTCACATACGGGACGTGACCTTCTGTTACCAGCCTGAAACCAGACTGGGGTCAAACAGATGCTAAGGAGCAGCTAAAGTTCAAAGGATAAGGATGGGTTAGAAACAAAACTGAAAACAGAAATGCTTTTTTGTTTTGACTGGAAGCCCTAGCTAGCCTTTAGCGACTGGTTTAACTTCAAAATAATGGGCCCAATCCAGAGCCTTGGGGAACTCCATTCCCCAATATTAAACTCTAATCTGCTAAATTAGAGCGCAATGTTTTAAAATATTCAACACAAAGAGAGAAAAAGCAAATACAACTTAAAAGGAACTGAATACATTCTTTCTAAATAATTTAGAACGGTGACAAAATTGAAAAGTGTTATAATGAAGCGACGTGGCGTTTTCATTAGTTGTTTTGTTTTTTATTTGAAATATGTTTGTAATAGTTGAATAGCAAATTTAATTTTTAATTTCATAATTTCTTTTAGTTGTTCGATAAACTACTCAGGTTTATTACTGAATGAATAAAATAAAAACTTGAAATGACAATTAAATTAAATATGGATTGTTATTTAGCAAAAAATTCAACATTTTTCTAGAAAATGTCCAAGAGCCAAAAAAAACTTTTCGATGTTTTTGCAAATTTTTGCTTATTGGAACTCAGAAATTTCCAAGGTTCTTTCTAGAATATTTCTGAGATTAAACCCATTTTTTAAAAAAGGTTTTCTAGCAAACCTTCAACTTTCCAATCCCTAAAATGTCCAGGTTTTTTGGTGGAAATGTTCTCGTCGTTCTGTCCCTCCACAATGGCCCTGATGCTCCATCACATTCAAGTCTTTTAAACATTTTTAAACATGACCATCCAGGTGTGTTTTGGTACCTGAGCAGGTCGCTCAGCGTCAGAGCTTCGCGGCTCCAGACCAGAGCCAGGTGGATCAGAGCCAGAGTCTTCTTCATGGTCATCAGGCTGCGGCTCCGTTTCCATGACGCCGAGCTGCCTGTGCTGCTGTAGTCCGATCCCAGCCAATCACTGGTGCTGTCTGAGGTTCAAAGGAACATTTCAACCAATTGGAGCAGTTTAAAAAATAAAATATTTCACTAAATTCGCCATCGATTGATTGTTAATATGTTTCTTTTTTAGTACCTGCATTAGAGCCAGGGGAGTTGTACAGAACCGACCCGGAGTCGGTGAAATTATCAGACAGAACCGATTCTGCGGCGCTGTCCATGTCCGTGTCCAAGTCCAACGCTGCCTGATGGGAAAACATGGTGGAATTAAGTTATGACCCATTTAAATATTTTTACAAAGACTAGAAATAGTTTAAGAAGTAAAATCACAATTAAAAATGTGTATATTTTAATTTTAGCACTGACACTTTATAAAAATCTCATAACACTGAAACTGGGTGAAACTGTTAAAATTATAGAAAAATTTAAACGGCAAAGAATATTTACACGGTAAATATTTTTAAAATATTATTTACTCTGAAAATTATCAAAAATAAAAAAAGATGTTTTAACCATTACAGAAAAAGGGTAAATGAACTAAAATGATCAAAAACTACCTCAAAAAGAAAGTTCCCTTTAAACACGTTAACTAAAAATTACTGAAATAAAATCTATTAAAATCTTCCCAGAAGAGTGAACATTAATAAGAAAAAAGTACTTTCTCTAAAATAATAATAATTAAAAAATGATCAAATGCAGATGAAAGTGTCAAAAAAACAACCAAAACAATTAGATGAAGTGGGTAACAGTGATGAATAAAAGGAAACTGACCCCTCTAAACATCAGGTTCCTGATTGGGTTTCTGGTGTATCCCTGCTGGCTCTTCTGCAGATAAAGTCTCCACACCTGACACAGAACGTCGTCCTGAAACCAAAACCGTCAAAATAACAAAACGGGTTTTATCTTCTGATAACGGATCAGTGGGAATGATGGGAGCGGACCTTAAACTGAGGACTGACTCCCAGTCTGAGGAGAGCGTCGGCCTGGTTCTGCAGGATGAACTGGAAACCTTCGCACAGCATCCAGCCGTAGCCGCGCTCTGAGGAACAACAAGCTATTATACTACTATCTGGTAGTATGAACAAAAGACTTTAGATATTGAATTATTCAGGTGTTAAAAGTTAAAGCTTGGACACTAAACCTAACATTTCTGGGAAATTTTTCATTTAAAACTCCTAAATAACAAAAGTTTGATATGTGAAAAAAAAAACAGGAGGTTAAAACCAACCCGTCTTCCTGATTCTGGATTGACTGGCAATCCGGGAAATTCTGTTGGAGCTGCAAGTGAACGACGTGTCCACCACCTCTCTGGTTCTCTGAGGACATTTGGATAAAACAGCAAAAACAAACAACCAAAAATCACCACTTATACAGGAGACACGTTGAAGGCACAGCAGCGACACCTGCAGGACGGTTGGTGGTACTGCACTGGGCACAAGCTCAATTTGGTAAGTCCTGGCAGAGTACGTAGGTGATTGCAGATAGAAGAAAATGAAAAGCAATTTTCTGCAAAAACTTTATTATTTTTTTTAGATTAATTTCAGAAATTGTCAAGAAAAATAAACCAAGAAAATCTGTGAGTTTGAAAAGTCCAAAATTTGCTATAAAAACATTTTCTAAAAAAAATCAGAAAGTGAAGATTTTCTAAGAAAAAAACCAAACAATTTCAGGCTAATCTAAAAAAAAAAAAAAAACATGTTCAACTTTTGGGATTAGAGTTAGAAAAAATATGTTTTTTTTGTCACTTTTGAAACTCAGAAATTTCCTTTTTCTTGGAAAATTTCGGAGTTACAAAACTTGAAAATGTGAGTTTCAAAAGTCAAAAATTCTCAACTTTGGATTTTTTTTCCTTTGAAAACTTGGTGATGTCCTTGTTTTTCTGAGTTTTTTTCAGAAATGTACTCCATTTTTGTTCTATCTGTACTGGCCCCAATCATTGTTCAAAGTCGACTCTGTCAGATAAAGGTGTGTTTGGGCATTACCTCGATGACATTGTGGCAGGACCTGCAGTAGAAGCGACCCTCGTCTGAGATGCCCCAGTCCACGGCTGCACACTGATTGCAGGGCTCCTTGTATCCTTCCTGAACCAGAGGAAACACAGAGGGACAGGTAAAGGTGACACACCTGGCAGAGTCTCACAGTAAGATCTGATTTTTATATGATCAAAATGAGCCAAGCAAGAAAACAACAAGTCTATCAAACAAACAAAACATAACAGCTTCTATTTACTCATGTCAACTGTGATTAGATGCTTAAAAGCATAAATTAATAATATAAATGAATATTTCCTTTTGATGAAATAAAATCAACTGGTTAAAATCTCAAGACTAGCTAGATTTCTATGTGAATAAATTGTCATTAAATATTTTATTTTAGAACATTTCAAAGCTGCTGAAACTATTTTAATTAACAACAGTAAAGGATGATGGGAAAACTATGGAAAACATATAATAAAAAAACATATCTTATATAATTTTATAGCCACGATTTGCAACAGTGGCAACATAAAGAATCAACCTAATTTATCCTTCATCAAAACAAGCCATCTGTACCAATATTTACAGTTTTGCAGATAGAAGTTAGTAGTTAACAACTATACTCGCCCATTATTAATAAAATGCTATCTTATCAGAATGAGTAATTGCAATATGTTTACAGCACGTTTCAGAGTTTGTTAATCAGAAAACATGATTAAAAAACAGGTTTTGTTCTATTTGTTGTAAATCGAGTAGTTAACATTGATTTAACTCTTAAAAGCAAAAATATACTGAAAGAAATTTTAAAATAACTAAATAAAAGTTGAAGAGAAACCACTGGAAAATGTTTAATAGAAAACAATTAAGAATTTTATGGCAATGATTTTTAAACCAATATAATGATATAGTCAAGCCATAATATATTTGAACAAATATGTTTTTTTAAGCTTGCTGAAAGTTAGTGGTTAAAATCTATGTTCACCGACTATTAAATAAAATGCTGTATATTCAGGATCAGTAAATAAAATCTGCACAAGATGCAAATCAGTTTGTTAATCAGAAGATAATAGATAAAACACATGTTTTCTTAACGGAGTTTGGCACAAATCAACTAGCTAACACCAACATTTAAGTTCTCGTGATATTTACGTGATATTTTCACGAAAAATATTTGATTACTGATCAGCGCTTACCGTCTCCTCTTCATCCATGGTGAAAGTTCAAATTTATCGGTTACGTATTGATTTTATCAGCTTTTAATGTCTGTAGTAGCTCTATCATGTGGAGCATGAGGAGTTTGGATTTCTTCTTCTTTGTTTTCCTTCAAGCCGGAAACCTGCACTGCTGCCACCTGCAGTCCGATCCGCGAACTACAACACACAACCGGTCAAATTAACTTTGGGACTTTGGCAACTTTTGAAACTTTTACGATCCTGAACCCGTCAAACTGAACGGATGCTCAAGAACGTTCTCTTAAAACTCCAAAGTTTTCACATTTCGTGAAAACTTTGGAGTTTTCACAAAGTTATCCTCCCAGAAATTTTACACACAAGTCTCCTTTTTTAACTTTGTATTTTAATGTGTGGTTATCAGTGTGCGCTTAATGTCTGTGATGCTTTATTTGCTCTAGTTTATGAGATATTTTGCTTCCTCAATCTAAAAGCGGATTTGGGTGAGATCAGAGATTATAAATAGAGCCGCCAGATGTTCCGCTATATTCTCTTACATAACGTCACGACATGAGGTCTTTTTGTTTAAAATGTGTGTTTATTGTTGTTTTGTTTCAGTTTTTAATGTTTTATTTATTTATTTTTGGTTAAATCACAGCCACCATTAACGGGTTCATGTTTCACAAGCAAACGCACACCGCGAGCGCCCCATCAGACAGTCAAGCTCACGTGCGCACGAACAAAAAACACCGGGGACTTTCAAAATAAAAGCATTTCTGAAACGATTTCGTACCTTACGAAGAAAATCTAATTTATTGCTATTGGTTTCTATTATTTAATCCCAAATTAAACGTTTTTGTATCTAGTTTAACGTTTTTAGATAAAACACAATGATGGTTTTCCAATCATTAAAAGAGATAAAAATGTTTATTTGAGGTTCAAGATGTTCCATTAAACTAGCTTAAGAACATGAGAATGACATTATGCAGCTGTTTTTAAGAGGTTTAATTTTATAGGCATAAAAAAGTACAAAAAATAAAGATGAAATAAATTTAACAAATACAACTGAAAGGCTGAAGCTTTGTGACAGCCCTTTGGCCACTTTTTTACCCATTTTCAGAGGATTTCTTTTTACATTACATTACATTTACATACTCTGACTTATTCCACCATTCGGGAATGAAAAAACCTACTAAACTGAAAGGGTCTAACTTTTTTGTGTAATGTGCCCAAATGAGCGCAATATGTTGAAACAGAGACTTTAATAATCTGATTTTCTTCTTTTCCTGATCGTAGCCACTCTGATGAATTTGTTTTGCTGTTCCGTAAAGCATTATTCAAGACTTTATATATGAAAGTTATTATAATTGCTTATTAGATTACATTTGAACGGGTCTTAGCTTCAGCTTCTTGTTTTTAATCATCCTATATGTTGATTCAGGGTGGATTCCTTGACTGCTGTTAATTTCATGCTTTTATTCTGAAGCCGTCAGGCCTACTTCCGCCCCGCCTCCTTGCTTCTCGCCAGCTTTCCTTATCGGCTCTCGGTCTTCCTGGTTCTGCGGAGTTGGAGCCGTTTTCCCTGCGCCTTTCTGTAACAAACAATGACTTCATCCGATCTGGATGCGGATATTTTAGTTTCTAAGAGAAAATGTGTTTAAAGTCGGAGGTTAGCGGCTGACCTTTCGGGACCTTTCCCTCCGTCCAGTCCGTCCCGCTGCGGATCATCCACCAGTCTGTCCAACATGGGAGCCAACTTCGTTGTTTTGACACTTTTTGCAGTTTTTCTCTCCGTAGCAGAGGCTGCTGTGTCTCCACCAGAAGGCAAACAGCAGCAGGAGTTTGGTAAGTTCTCCAAACATGGAGGTTTATGTGAAAACTGAAGTTAATTCATGGAGACAGAGGCGTTTCCAGGAGAGTTTATAATGGTGGCCACTGATCTGGGGGCCAGAAAAACTTGAACTAACAAATAAATCAGTTTATTTTGAGTCCAGATATTAATAAGACCACAGCCTTAAAGCTGATTTAGAGACGTGTTTTTCCCATAATATCATGTAATACCTCAGTAAGTACCACTTAACTACAGTTAAAGACATTTTAAAATTTTAATGTAACTTCATTTTTTTATTTGTGGAAAAAAATATTATGAATAATATTTTAAACAATTTCATCAAACTTTTGGGTTTTACTCAAAGGTTTGAGCAAAAGTTGTCTCACCAATTCAAAATTACAGTTTTATCACCTCAATGGCCAAATTGATCAAATTATAAAAAAACAACATTTTTTATTACTTCTGTGTTTTTTGTAGGTTAGATCTTAATCAGTGTTTAATCAGTGAAATAAATTTCGTTGTGTCCTTCCTCTGCAGAACCTCTGCGGTCCATGCTGGATGACTTCGACGTCCTTCCATTCTCCAGCCTGCAGACCCACTCTGTCCGCCGCCGGGACGTCCAAACCGAGGCACACGTGGAGAAGCTGCTGAGCTTCAACGCCCTGCAGAGGTTGGACCCCAAAACTTCACCGATTCCTCTGAGCCGATCGTCCAAAATGTAAACTCCCCCTTTCCTTCTTCCTGCTGATTTCAGGAACTTCAGGCTTTACCTGAGGACCAACAACGAGATCTTTACTGAGGATTTCAAGGCCATCGTGGAGGACGAGGATGGACAGAGACGAAGCTTCCCTGTCAACAGGCATAACTACTTCACCGGACACGTCATCGGTACGGTGTTCCTCAGGGTTTCAGAGTCAGATTCACCTCAGTCCTTTAAAAAACGCTGGGTTTATGAGAGTCCTTGGAGAAACCTCGACGGATCAGACGTCCGTGAAGCCCAGGCAAAGAATGTAGAAAATGAGGCTTTTAGATGAATGTTTGATTAAGGGAGTTGCTTTATATTTGTGTTTTCTCTCTTCCAGGGGAGGAAAACTCTCGTGTTCAGGCTCATATCGACGACCACGAGTTCTCAGCTCACATCCTGACGGACGAGGCGGAGTACAACATCGAGGTAAAGAGCAAAGAAACTGAATTCCTGCTGAAAAAACATGGAATCACTTTAAAATGTCTCATTCCTCTAGCCTCTGTGGAGGTTCACGTCAGCGCCCCCCGATGGCCGCCTCCTGATCTACCGGTCAGAGGACATCAGGAACATCAGTCGGCTGCAGCAGCCCTCAGTGTGCGGCTACGTGGCGTCCGAATCCGCTCACCTTCTACCAGAGGGCGTCTGGACGGCGACAGAGGGCGAAGAAGAAGGTTGGTATGACGTCAAAACAAGTCGGACAGAGTTTCTGTCTTATGAAACTATTTTCTGCCTCTCGTTTTGACTGATGTCTAACAACAATGTTCAACTTAGTTTATATTTCGGTGACACATTTTTACCGCATTCTATTTTTTTTTTCAACATTTTCACATGTTGAGAAAATTGTTGTAGTTTTATGCTGGATAATTATTCCACTCGTTATTCCACAGGTTTAAATAAATCAATGAAAGCCTCAAATTAGCAACAAATCTCTCAAACTTCTGTCCTTTCAAAACATTTCTTTGGTCCTTCTCAGCTAAATCCTGTTTGAATCTCTAGAAAGACTCCAGAAATCTGTCAAAAAACAGTCAAAATGACTTATTAATACATTTTGTGTAAAACAACCCACCGTTTGTCCATCTTGTCTGCTCAGAGTCAGTGTTCAGAGGGAAACGCCAGGTCACCGACCATAAGAAGAACACGTGTCCAATGCTGCTGGTCGCAGACCATCGCTTCTACCGACACATGGGCCGAGAGGAGGAGAGCACCACCATCAACTACCTGGTTAGCTCACAGCCTCCATCTTGCTTCTTTTCCCCACTACTAGTGATCTGACCTCTCCATCTCTCTGTATCCAGATCGAGCTCATCGACCGCGTCGACGACATCTACAGAAACACATCGTGGGACGAAGAGTTCAGCGGTTACGGAGTTCAGATCCAGCAGGTGAGGAGGAGACCGCCGCCGGCTGTAGTGAAAACGATCAGATGTTAAAGTGTGAAGATTTTGTGTTTCTGCTGCCAGATTATCATTCAGAAGTTTCCCACTGAGGTCAGACCTGGACAAAGTCACTTCAACATGAGGGGCAGTCCAGTGGCGGGAAAAGACGTCTGGGACGTCAAGAAGCTGCTGGAGGTAAGAAACGCTGAACATCAGCAGGCGAAGAGGAGAAACAGGCTGCTGTTTGTCCTCCATGTTGAGAGGCTGGATGCATAGCTGTTAGCATGGATGGATGGATAGGTGTTAGCATGGATGGATGGATAGGTGTTAGCATGGATGGATTGATAGGTGTTAGCATGGATGGATGGATAGGTGTTAGCATGGATGGATTGATAGGTGTTAGCATGGATGGATGGATAGGTGTTAGCATGGATGGATGGATAGGTGTTAGCATGGATGGATGGATAGGTGTTAGCATGGATGGATTGATAGGTGTTAGCATGGATGGATGGATAGGTGTTAGTATGGATGGAAGTTGGATTTTGCAGTGCTTTCATGCTTTGTTTTAATGAGCGTAAGTAAATAGAGCATCGAGATCAGAATAGCGTTCTAGTTGCAGCTCTGAGCTCATTTGCACCTCTCCAGATTTAAGCTTCAGTTTGACTCTTTGGAGTTGACTGTTTCCTGTCTGACCTCCTGCAGCAGTTCAGTGTGGACGTTGCAGAGAATGCCTCGAACGTTTGCTTGGCCCACCTCTTCACTTACCAGGACTTCGATGAGGGGACGCTGGGCCTGGCCTACGTCGCGCCCAACAAACCAGACTTTCCTGGAGGGCTCTGCTCCAAACGTAAGCACCAAAGTTTCCTCTAGCGGTTGTCATGGTTACTGTCAGCATCGCTGTAGTGTTTATGAACCTGCTGTTCAGCTTGTGTTTCGACAGCAAACAAACACGGACTCATCTATCTGAACACGGGCCTCACCAGTACCAAGAACTACGGGAAAACGATCCTGACCAAGGTGAAGTCCTGAAGCCCTTTCTGAGGGTTTTGTTTCAGTTTTTGTAGCTTTGTACTGATGGCTTATCTCTACAGGAAGCAGACCTGGTGACGACTCACGAGCTGGGCCATAACTTTGGAGCGGAGCATGACCCGGACAACGTGCCGTACTGCGCCCCACGGGAGGACCAGGGAGGGAAGTACGTCATGTACCCCATCGCTGTGAGCGGAGACCACGTCAACAACAAGGTGCTAGCAGAGATAGGATAGATAGAGGAATGGATGCTAGCATGGATGGATGGCTACTAGCATAGATTGACGGCAGCATGAATGGATGAATGCTAGCGTAGATTGATGCTAATATGGATGAATGGATAGATAGACATATGCTAGCAACCATCCAACAATGCATGATTGATGGATGATATAAGCAACCATCCATCAATCCTATCATGCAACAAGGTGCTAGCGTGCGTCGCCATGTTTTTTCCATTGTAATCCAGAAAAGGTTTCATGACGGTTCGTTTCCCCTTCAGCTGTTCTCCAACTGCAGCAAGCAGTCCATCGTGAAGCGGCTGCGCTCCAAAGCGGCGACCTGCTTCAAGGAGAGGAACGTCAACGTGTGCGGGAACTCTCGGGTGGAGCAAGGCGAGGAATGCGACCCAGGGTTGCTGCACTTCAACTCGGACAGCTGCTGCACCCAGGAGTGCCGGCTGAAGGACGGAGCAGAGTGCAGGTCCGATTCACTCCAATTTGAGGGTTCAACGGCGGTCCGATCGGCTGATCTGTCGTCTTTCTTTGTTCAGTGACAGGAACAGCGCCTGCTGCAAAAACTGCAGGTTCCAGGTGAGAGGTGAGGTCTGCCAGGATCCCATCGACGCCACCTGTAAGGGCCACTCCTACTGCACAGGTCAGCACTCAGGACTCTGCCTGGGAGGGTTTCCTCTCCTACAGGAATACAGACACTTGTTGCTTTTATCAGTAAAAACAAGGAAGCTGCAGATTTAATTTAAAGTTTCAAACTGGAGCTATGTTAAAAATACTTAACTGTATTTTTATTTCAATTTGAAATATAAACTATTTAAAAATATATATGTATAAAAATAAAATCAAAAACAACAAAAAGTTCTGTTTGCCAACAGGAAACAGCAGTGAATGTCCTCCGCCGGAGAACGCTCCGGATAGAACGGTGTGTCTGGACAACGGGGAATGCCGTGGCGGAGTGTGTGTTCCCTTCTGCCAGGTGGTCAGAAAGCTGGAGCCCTGCGCCTGCAACGGTAACGCTGCTGCATGGGTTCCAGAGCAGTTCTGATGGGGAGTTTCATGGGTTCCAGAGCAGTTCTGATTGTCTGATCAGTAGCGAGAAACACTAACTTGTTTTTTCTCCAAGCTGAAACTGTCTTCCTTGTGAACCTTCTGGTTTCTTCCCAGAAACAAACTCGTCCTGTAAAGTCTGCTGCCGGAGGAGTAACGGAGTCTGCAGCCCCTTTGTTGACATAAAAGGCGACTTCGTGTATTTGCGGAAAGGCAAACCTTGCACCGTGGGCTTCTGCGACGGAGCAGTGAGTCAAGCACTCATGACCATTTGGTGTTGGCAATGCACCACCATAGTTGGTCTGCCAACCGCCATGAAACAACATGCCTGCTTAATTGCTTACAGTCTGGATGGTCGTTATAAGTAGTGCAAGTTACCAAAACCACAGGGTCAAAGGGTACTCTAAGTCTGTCTCAAAAGTCTGTCGCTGGTTTCACCAATGTTCCGTTAGGAAGATAAAGAAGGGCCCTGGTTTTCTGTGATACTTAGTGGCCATTCAGAGACCAAGGGAAGGATGGTCACTGGGGTAGAGCCAGGAGTTACAGCCACATATTAAACTGAAAGGGTACCCATTGGTTTTACCTTGTTATTCCTCAACCTCAATAACCAGAAGCCCAAAACGGAGAAGGCATCTACTGAATCACCCTGAACACAAAGCAAAGAGTTGGGGACCTTTAAGGCTTCAGATCAACCAGAAAGGCTGAACAAGCCGTTCCTGTCTGTACAGGGGAAGTGCATGAAGCAGGTGCAGGATGTGGTGGAACGTCTGTGGGACTTCATCGATAAACTCGACATCAACACGTTCAGAAAGTTCCTGGCTGATAACATCGTGGGCTCGGTGGTGGCGTTCTCACTCCTCTTCTGGGTTCCTTTCAGCATCCTGGTCCACTGTGTGGTCGGTGTCACTCCTCACAGACGCCTCTGTTTTTATTCCCCTGAAAGCCGTAACTTTGATCTGCTTCTCTCTACTTCCAGGACAAGAAGATGGATAGACAGTATGAAGAGACCACCAAGTCTCTATTCTTCTCCAGTGTGAGTATGAGCTTCCTCAGTCATGCCAGCTATAGCAGTGTGTAGGCATGAGGTACAACAGCTTATTAGATCAATAAACAATCTGGCTGATGATGGCATTGTTCTTTGGCAAGACATAAACTGATAAAGAGCCTTCCAATCACAGGAGTTCGGTTCACCTTTACTTTAGGAGAACCCAGTCAGCAGCAGCTGCTCACCAGCTGCAGTTGCCTGTAATTGGCTATTCTGACGTCCTCTTTGCAGCCAACATCTCCATTTGGAACCACTTCCACCAAATAGTACAAGCCAAATCTAGCTTGAACCTTTTTATTGGCAGCAGACTGCATCTTTTACGTCAACAACTTCTTAACCACCATCTTCAACCTATGACGAGACTGTAGTAGCTGCAGATCAACTCCTTGAGGTCCAACCTTTTCATCAGTTGGGCAGAAGAGCATACACACCTTCAACTCAACGGGACAATCAACATGCAACTATACCAAGAGATTTCTGAGAAACTGGCCTCAAGGGTAGAAGCACAAAGTGACGTCATCTGAGTGTCAACCACAGCTTCCCTACATGGTCCTGCCTACTTTCACACCCACAGACAGAGGAAGCCTCTAGCAGCCTGCAGATCGAGGCCGGACCCAAACCGGACATTAATCAGCTATAGTGAGACTTCACAATGGGGAGGGGCCGAAGTGTCAGAGGAAGCAACAGAGGAAGAAGTTTATATTAAGGAGTTGCAGCTTCATCTATGCTAAACTTCAGACTGGGGAGGTTTTAGGCTTGACTGCAGGAGTTATTAGCAGATCTTTTAGAAAGCAATCCTTTATGAATACTTTTGCAGTGGTGGGCAGACATCTGTTAATAGTTAGTAGTGTTAGTTCTTTAGCCAACTTTGGAAACTTTCAGCATGAACAGTGTCAACATGGTTAATGTTTATGACTTTGGGTTTGCACAACTTTTAGCTAGCAGTGCCGACCACATCCTTTGATTTCCTTCTGTTGACTTTCAGATAGGGATGAAGGTTAACAGCAGGTTCCTGTCTAGTCATCACCTCTCTGACATCCTTTTCTTTCCCAGAATGCCGAGCTCCTGAGCAGCCTTGATTCTGCTTCTGTCCGGATCTTCAAACCTCTAAACTTCCCAGCTGCCCCAGTGCGGCTCCCACCGATCAGCCCGCAGCTTGCCAGCACCCCGCCGGCCTTCAGCGCCGCCCCCACCTCTAGCCTTACCTCCCCGCCTCTGGATGCGCCCCACATGGCCACCATCTTGGAGGATCCCAGCCTGGACTCCCACCTGGACGAGGAGGAGCTGCAGGAGGCGTTCGGGCGCCCAGCCGGAGCTACTCGGCGCTCATTTGAGGACCTAACGGAGAGAAACCCGATGAGACGCAGCGACAAGTCGAAGCTGTTCAGACTTCAGAGGCAACATCAGATCGACAGCAAGGAGACGCAATGCTGAGATACACTGCCGGGGGGCGCTGCAGCGCCTCATCTGATCCTTAAAGCTGATCCCTGAACTCACCTCCAGCCGTCTCAGGTAACACGCTGAAGCCATTTTCAAACACAGGCTACTTGTCGACGTGTAACCTGTTTAATTTAAGCTTTATTTTTTTAAATATTAAATTTGTTTGTGTTCGTCACTCATTTTCCCTTCTAAAAAGGTACAACTTTTAAATTTGCACTGCAGTGGTTGAAAGAATACATTGAATTTTTAAATATTTGATATAAAAATAATTTTTTTCTGATTTCACCAGAATGCTAACATCATCCCACTCTGCTATATCGCCTCAAGGTCCAATATTTTCACAATTAAAGCTCAACATTTCTACCAGACATCAGTTCCAATAAACATGACAAAGTCCTGTTAGGGGTTAAAACGAGGATCTGGTGACATTCAAAATCGCTCAGCCTGAGATGACAGTGAGCTAAAAAGGAAATTTGTGTTTTTGTCAGAATTCAGTTATCGACAGGATAAAAATCTGACTTCATAGACCATTTGTAAAAAATGGGAGCAATCTTTAATTTAATTCTAAATAATAGTGATCACAACAAATAAGCTCAAGTTATGTTAAAAATTAAAAATGTTGAAACTGTTAACAGCAAAGCAAGTTTTTATCTTAAGAGAGAATGAAATCGATGACATCACATGGAGCAACTCAAGTTCACACAAAGGATTTGGATAAAGACGATGAAACCAAACTGCTGTGATTTATTTCACCATCTCAAATAATGAAATAACCAGCAATTCAGTGATTCATTAAATTATATTAAATACTAAATTATAACAAAGTCTTCTCAAAAATATTCCTCAAAGTAAGAGTCCAGCACATTTAAACTTGAACTACTGCAAAATTCATATTTTCTAATTTTCACAATGAAAAAAAAATTCTGCATTTTTGTACAGTTTTGCAAGATATTTTACAGAAAATATTTTTTTTTTTACAAGATTTAAAACAGTTTGTGGGGCTAAAGTTAAAGTTTTCTTCAACAGCTCGGTGCTTTTTATTCATGTATTTTTGAAGTTTGTATTTCTCTAAAGCAAATAAAATTCACTTTATAGAGAAAAACTACTGAAACAGCAGCAAACTTTACAAAACAATCTAAAGATGGGTTAATATTTTTAAATATCCTGTAAACTGCTTTGTTTGAAACAAAAAGACTTCTACAAGTCCAGATTAATTAAACCAAAGAATTAGACCAAACTTTACAGTTTTGGTGAAAAAGAAATGTTTTTTTGTTTTATTGTATTAAATAACTGTTAAAGTGTTAAACCACCTCTGTCAGTATTTTGGGATGTTTTGTCTTTGTTGTTTTAATGTGTTTACTTTTGCTTAAATGTTCAAAAACTGCAGCTTTTACATGAAAAATAAAAATGACTGTTCAGAAAGCCTTGTGCATGTTTTCATTTTACAATAAAAGCTTTGAAATGGATAGAAAAACTTTAAAATCTGCATTTATTCAGCTGAAGAGTTCGGTTTATCTACAATTAGAAAACAACGTGCTAAAAGTTAACAGAACAATTCCTGACATGCATATCAGGTGTATTTTCACAAAATAAAGAAATATGTATGAATATTTGAAATCGCCACATTTTCATTTATTGTGGTTCTGATCTGACCAAAATCATTGTTCATGTGACTTACAGAGCTGGACAATTTGGAAGAAAATTTAATTTATATAATTCCAACAGGTTAATTTTAAACAAAAAAAAATCTAGTTAATTTATCACCTGGTTTCAGACAAATTTAAATAATAAGAATTATTGAGATTTATTTTCAAAAGTTGCCAAACTAAATACTGAATTTCCCGTAACAAAAGTAGAACTAGTCAAGAGAAATGTCGCAAAATTAGTTTTATTTTGTACAAAACCATCCTTACGGACATCTGACAACAGCTGTGCTGTAAAAAAATAATCTGGGACAAAGGGGGCGTGGCCTGTCAGAAGACAGGCGTGAGGGCCTCGAAGAGTCGATGGACGGCGACTTCAATCATTTCCCTCAGAGGCTCGTCTTCCGGACACATCACCGCCTGCAGGGTTAAATTCATTGTTACAAAAATGCTCAGATTTTAAATAAAATATGATTTAAAAGAAATATGACTACAAAATGTAACGCCTTCAAATTGGGCCTCTGTCTTTTTAAAAACTCTGACTCTTTCTGAAGCTCCACCTTCAGGAAGTCATCACAACATGGCTCCTCTTGTGCAAACGTTTTACCAGGGTTGCTCTGAGAAGTGGCTCCTATAATGAGCTCAGTGGTTCCACCAGCTGTTTGCTAATTGCTTTGGCTAGTCTGAAGGAGCGGAGTTGGGGAGGAGCTGTGTCCTTACAGACGGAGCTAGGTTGCCATGGAGATTAAAAACATTTCTTAAACATGCACAAACACTGCAGGAATATTTTTGATGAGGGAATAACATAACATGATGTAAAGCTCAAAAAAGTAGATTTTATACAATAAAATCGACTTTTAAAGTTAAGAGATTATTTTAGAGTATATGGACTGAATGTGTATATACTCTGAAACTGACCTCCATTTATTGGCACATCTGGCATTCCGTATTTTTATTCCTTTGTATATTTTACATGATACTGTCCCTTTAAGGAAAAAGAAATCTTCTCAGCCTGAAGAGGGCGCTGCTGTATTGACACATTGACTCCGCCCACTTTTTTGTACTCACTCTTGTCTCCGGGTCGATTGTTGCCGTGGCGCCGTCCACCGTCACGAACAAATTCCTGCTGTCTTTGAAATTCACGCAGTCGTTCCCGAACATGTCACTGCAACACACAAAGCGCTCAGGTTGCTGCTCCAGTTGCCAGGCTTTTATTTTGAAAACAGCGGTTTGTGTGCTGCGTAAACTCACTGCATCATGAGCTCCAGACGCTCCACAAACACCTCCATGTCAAAGGTCTCCTTCCTGCTGTCCAGGACTGAAAAACAAGCAAACAAAGGTTAGAGACTCCAGCCGAGTCGCAGAGCGCCCCCTGCTGGCGGCCATGTTGCGTTTACTGACACTTCTGGGCGTTGGGATTGGACTGGACCTCCAGAACCACAGTGGCGACGGCGTCTGCGTACATGTCGTTGAGCGGGTTGGCGACCCACTGAGGAGGAAACAAAGAAATAATTGTTCATTAACAGTTTTTTTTTTCATGTAAGCATGAAGATAAATTAGTTGATTTAATACTAATCAGTTTTTCTGATTTAATACACAGAAAAAACTTACTATACTTCAAATAAATGTTTCAAATTCATATTTTGCACATTTGTATAAATTTATAATTTATACTATAAATTATTAATTTATTTCCTGTATTTCCTTACTAGACTTTAATTTTTTTCTTTTTTGATATTTGTTTTATTTTTAAAAATGTAACTTTGTTAACCAAAGATAAATAACAAAAAGCAAATATATATATTTTGTACTCTGAAATGGATTGCCATTTTTGGCTCTTCTGGCATTCCATACTTTCATTGCTTTTGCATATTTTGACTTTGAGGATATCAATATGTAAAGTGATACTCAAACTATAACATATTTTCTTTTTTTTCATCAAAATTACAATCTTAGCTTCTACATGTTTCAGACCTTCAAATTAATATTTAAGCCTTTAAAACACAAAATATTTACTGCTTATCACAGTTAACCATCATATGATGCAACTTATAAATGAAGTAAGAGAGCAGCCTGACCTCCAGCAGCACCATGCCGGCTTCATGAACCAGCGTGATGCTTTCAAAGATCTTCACTGTGATTTTCTCCGCTTTCTCCACCTGCTGCACGTCACCTGGCAGAAACACCAAAACACAGCAGGTGAGATTTAGCCTCCTCAGTTAGAGTAACGCAGGTATAAAACATGGACACATGTAATTCCCTAAAGGAGGCTAGCATCAAATAAAAGCTCAGGTGAGTTTCTGCTGTTGGTTTACCTGCCAGGTTCCTCAGCTGGCTCACCAGCAGGGAGATGGGTCCGGTGAACGGGATGGCCTGACTCTGGGTCACCATGCCAACGGACAGATCTGTGTAGTCTGGACAGACAGGGAACCAAGCAACATGAACGCACAACAGCGTGATGCATTCAGGGACACGGAACTACAGGAAAAACTCAAACTGAAGGAACAGAAACTTACATATTAAAAACCAGCTGTTTGTAAGTTTGTATTTAATTTCTCAGAGGTTACAGTTTGTTCAGTATTGTGGCAGTTCAAGGTCAAAAAGAACTAGTTCGAAGTTCAGTTCACAAAAGGTTAACAGTAACTAACCACCAACCACAAAGCCTGAAAAAGGAAATTTCAGGCAACTGTGTGATTGGACAGTTACTTACTGGAGAGGTCAGTTGGGGTCATGATGTGGTAGTTGAAGTTCCTCTTGACCAGGATCCCGGAGACCCTCTGGCCCTGAGCGCACTTCTTGTCTGCGAGCGCCCCCATCACCTGCAGCAGGGCATGCTGGGAGTTAAAGCGCTGTCGGATTGCACTGCGTATTCACGAACACGCCGAGACGAACCTTCGCCAGCTTCTCTCCTCTGAAGTTCAGCGTTACGGCCTCGGTGTTCCTCGGGTTGTGGACCTCGATGTGGACTTCGTCATTGTCCTCATACTCCCGGATCAGAGCTGCCTTCAGCCGGGCCATCTCGTTCTGCTCGCCGTGGACCAGAATCTGCAGGACCAAACGAAGACAGTCGGCTTTTCATCTTGAGTCAGACCCGGACGCAGCGGGAGCCCAGATTACCACGTGGGGAGGTTTGAGAGCTCTGATGAACTCGCTGGTCTGCTGGTAATCGGTGTGAGCCGAGAAGCTGATGTAGTCCACAGACATCTTCAGAGGAAGCTTCTGACCCGACATGGTGGTGATCTCCTCAGGCTCAGTCATGATGTGCTGCAACACAACATCACTCTGTCAGACATGGCAACACATAGCGACCACCAGAGGGAGCTCTTCCTCCAGAGGGAACTCTTCCTCCAGAGGGAACTCTTCCTCCAGAGGGAACTCTTCCTCCTCCTCCAGAGGGAACTCTTCCTCCAGAGGGAGCTCTTCCACAAAGGGAGCTCTTCCTCCAGAGGGAGCTCTGGTGGAGTTGTGCTTTAGCTAGCTTTGAAAGTGCACTTTAGCATTAGCTTCCACTAGATGCTATGTTTGTGTAGTACTTTATTGTTAGCAGAACTAATATTTATTGGTGCTTTTCCATTAATAGCGCAGCTAGCTTTGCAGTTGGCGAGCCCATATCTAAAGCTCTGATCAGGGTCAGAAGTTCCTGTCTGGATCACCTTGGCCAGTGTTCCCTCCACGCAGTACCCAGCGATGATGACGCCGTTCCTCCTATCGGTGCACCAGCTCTCAAACAGCTCTCTGGAGAGGCCACTCTGCATCATACCAGGTGACGCCATCACCACGCTGGGGCCGATGTCGTCAAAATGATCCATGCTCTGAAAACAAAAAACATCTTACAATCAGCGATGTAGCCAGATTGGTCGAGCCACAGCTGGACGCTGTGCTGAGCGCCGCGCCGAACGGCGAGCGCCCTCAGTGACCTTCAGGTTGCTGATGTGCTTGAAGACGAAGGGGTTGTTGACGTTGATGGCCTTGCGGATCTTGTCGTTCATGGCGTTGATGTAGGTCTGGTAGACGGCCATGCACTTCCTGGCCAGAGACGAGGCGTAGTAGATGGGAATGTCATGGAGCTCCGGGTGGTTCTGCCAGTACTCGTCTGGGTCAGAAGCAGATCCAGATCAACCAGACTTACAGAACCACCGTATGGTCAGAGGATGGAGCTGGACTCACCCAGTATGAGCAGCAGCTCCTGGGCTCGTCCCAAGGCGAACACGGGGATCAGGCAGCGGCCCTCGCGGTTCACGATGTCGTGCACCGTGTTGCAGAAGCGGGCCTCTCTCTCCTCCCGTTTCTCATGGATGTGGGTGCCGTACGTCGACTCCTGTCGCACAAAAACACGTCAGCATCTCAAATGTTCTGGTACTTTTCTTGATACCTCTAGATATTCTCAGGAAGGTTAGTCACTGAAAATTTCTCAGGTTGGACCACCAACATTATTAGTTTGATACCCTTTTAGCATTAGCTTCCACTAAGTACTAGTTGGTATAGTGCTTTAGCATTAGCTTCCATGAAATACCATGGTGATGTAGCACTTTAGCTTCCTTTAATAACCATGTTGGTATAAAACTTTAGAGTTAACAAAGCTTTAAAACCAAATGGAAATTATTTATAAAAAACCCACCAATGTGTCTGAATTAACATAATTTATGCAAAGCACAGTGGGTTGAAACTCCTCCACCAGGATGTTAAAGACTCATTACTATATAATGAAGATTTGTGTGCCAAAAAAGCTAAATATAAATCATTAACAGAGCTTTGGGCTACATTCAACACTAGGGGGCGGTATATTGTGGCCCAGATTAAATAAAACAGCTATAAGAGAAGCTTCAAAATGGTCTTAACCAGTTTGAATTGGTAGCAGGGCAGCCGCTCCAGTCTGGTGACTCACTGTGATGAGGATATCTGGCTTCACGCTGGGGATCTCTGCCGCCATCAGGTGTCTGTCCTCCTGCCGGGAGAAGTCCCCGGTGTACAGCAGCTGCACGAAAACACAAACACTTAGAAAATCTCTGCTCCTATTAGTCAGTGTGCTTCACATTCACTTCAACTTTTAATATATTTATTGACGGACCTTGACGCCGGCGATCTCAATCATGAACATGGCGGCGCCCAGAACATGGCCGGCGTGGTAACACCAGAACTTGATGCCCGCCACTTCTTTCACCTCATGGAAGTTGATGGTTTCGATCTTCTCCATGCTGTCCTCCAGGTCCGTCTCGGTGTACAGCATGTCGTCTGCCGAGATGTTACTGAGAGCGACGAGGAAAATCTGATCATTTCCAACGATCAAAGGATACAGTTTCTGTTCTCAGGGTTATTTTGATCAGGTCCTCCTGGTTAACATCCACCAAGACGTTTTATTCTATTTATGATAAATTTCCACTAGAAGAACCAGAAACCACTTTACTGGGAAGGTTTGTCCACATGAACAGTGGTGGTCCTAGCAGGAACAGCATCCAGGGCATGACTCTACTTTTGTCCCCCCAAAACGTTTTTAGATATGTTAGCTCCTGAACTCACCTGACTTTGACGTAGTCGGACAGCAGCCAGCGGTAAATGGCCTTGGTGGCGTGCGTCATGAAAGTACGTCCTTTAAAGCTGGTCTTCTGCAGGAACCAGGGAAGCGCTCCACAGTGGTCCAAGTGGAAGCTGAAAGAGGACAGAGCTGTAGCATCGAGCAATATGGCCAATCTACCATCCACATCACAGCTACTGCAGGGCTGAGAGGATTTTGATGCTGGTTTCCTGAACTCACTGGCTGATGAGCAGCAGGTCGATCTCAGCAGGGTCGATCAGGTCGATGTAGGGCAGAGCGTCCATCCCCTCCAGACCAGGATGGATCCCACAGTCCAGCTGGAGGTAAACAGATGTTTTACAATCTGGGGTTTTCAGTTTATCCGGGAAACAACAGGAAAAACAGAGTTACCATGATTTTTCTGCCTTTGAACTCCAGGATGATGCAGGATCGTCCAACTTCCTGACCGGCTCCTCTGCACACAAACGCACCATGAAACCATAACTTTCACCCAGATTACATACATCGCTCTAAAAAGAAAAATCTGACTTTATAGTCTTCAGTTTGAATCAAAGATCGGTATTAAACAAGTTACAGTTGAACTGGATAAGTGAGGAGACCTTTCAAAGTATTATGAAAATAGGATTAATTTGTGTGTGAAGGCTACTAAAAATATAATCAACAAACTTTTACCTGTCACCGAATTGAAAATATTATC
Organism: Phalloptychus januarius; assembly: GCA_902982915.1. Taxonomy (NCBI): domain Eukaryota; kingdom Metazoa; phylum Chordata; class Actinopteri; order Cyprinodontiformes; family Poeciliidae; genus Phalloptychus; species Phalloptychus januarius. Next base: position 17,068,373 of record CADWAE010000459.1, read on the forward strand.
CTTATTATTATTTATAAAATCAGTATATAATGTGTTTGGCAAGATATATGCGATAAAATCCTAAAAGTTGTGTTTTGTGAATGGAGTTTGGTGCCGGTGCAACGGAAATGTCCGGTTTAAACTCACAGCGGGCGGATCAGCAGCTGGTCGCTCTCCTCCGCAGGAACCGTCGCGTCCGCTTTACGTTTAGCCGCCATGTTTACTCCAATAACCTAAACTATATGTTTATACAAACAAATTCATCACTCCGCTACTTTCGCCACAACTTCAGCACAGCGACACTTCCGGTCCCTCCTCTAATCACTCCGGTCAGTACAACTTCTAGCTTCTCCAGTTCCACAAATAAAGCCCGGCCGTGGATTTGTTGTTGTCTTAATCTGTGACACTTTCTGACTGCTAAACCTTAAAATTCCTACAATCGTACCCAAAACACGCAACAATAATAATTAATTATTTAATAAAGGACAATGTGCAACTCAACGTAAATGTCATTGTTTGATACACTTAAATTAATTCGCCTCTGCAGGCTCTTTATAAAACATTTCAAAAGTTTTTTTTCTATACTGAAAAGCAGTAGCAAACAAGCATGCTTTAAAGAAGTCAACAGGATGTTTGTTCCAGAGCTCAGGAGGACAGAAATTAAACACTAACTTTACTTATTTAGTTCTGAGTAAAAATCTCTAAATTACTTTGACAGAAATAATTTTTTCGAGTTTGATTTTCCAAACTAAACAGATTCCATCGGAGTTTGACTCTGATAATCAGATGTTGTTCCACTGACTTCTCTTTGGGAAGATCAAAATGTGTTTTCATGAGAAGGAAATTCAGAAACAATGTAGCAAAAGATTATGAAGTAAAAATATAACAAAACAGAATCCCCACTTACATCAAAGTGTCTTTATTGAAGAGAGAAAACAACAAAATCTAACAGCCGTTTCCTATTTTACCCTTCTTGACTCTATTGTTGAATCTCACTGCTGATTTTTTTGTGGAGAAAATTTTTTAATATTTTACATCTTTTCCCCGTTTTGACCTGAAGCATTAAGATACAGGATTCACTCATTTCATCGTTCTGTTTGAGATCGTCTTCCACCCATCAAACAATACCAGTTTATTTTTACCCAGTGAATGGCACCTTAATTTGTGTTATGTAGCAAGAATGACCCAAAAAGTTTTACCAGGAGCTGATAATTCCCCAACCTACAGGCAGGCTTGTGCTTTTATTGGTGTTTAGCTCTCATGAGCATCAACAGTTACATTTTTGAACTCTTGATTTTTAAGATTTGGAATACCTGCAGATGTGTTGTGTATTTAGCAGACGTAATGCGTCCAAGTCTCCATATTTACAGTGAACAAACATTTAGACGCCTGCCATCTGCCTCCATGCTGAGGCTCCACAACTTGCATTTCAAAAGTTTTCAAAAATATTTCCAGGACTCAAGTCCTGGAACACATTATTGGAACACATTATTTTAAAACACATTTTTAAAAGTTTAAACAAGGCAAACATAATTTAGAGATGCAAACAATTGTCCTGCAGCGTTGGATAAGATAAACCTTTGGGAGTTTCAGATATTACAGATCAGGTCCGACATAAAGCCAGAGGGTCGTTTATGATCCGGTTTGAGTTTTCTTCCTGGTTACATCCAGTCGGACCTCTGGTGGAGAACGTTAAGTAATTAAAGGACTGAACAGGTCACTCGGTGATAAAGTGAACAAAGGTGACGGGAAACGCTCCCTTTCTGTCCGGTTCTCCTTCAACGTGACCGATCTGAAACACAAAGGAGACGCCGCTTACAGAAACATCATTACAAAATCACAAAAAGAGCAAAACTAGAACGAGGAACAGTAAATGAAGATAGATAGTTTGGAGCAGACTTGCTTGTACACCTTAAAATATATGTTAAAAGTGGCAAGAAATAGTTCAGGAAGTGCATCGTGGTGTACCCCCAGGCTCAGTTCTTGGCGCATCTCTTTTTAGCTTTTGCATAAGATGTTTGCATTTTCACACTCTGGTTCAGGTTGAAACCAAATATTTACATACACTGAATAAAAAGACACTTGCACTTTAAGAGAAAGTTATCCCTGATACTGACCAAATGTATGTAGACTTTTTAAATCAAGGAAAACTAACAGAAGTTTCTAAAAAAATTCTCACCAAGTTTTCTGGCATTTAGCAAATATAAATAATTTTGGTAATTCTAACTAAGCTAAAACAAGTTTGTAAGGACCTTGCATCTGAAAAGTGTTATATTGTACATTGAATGTGTTAAAGGTTTTTTTTTTTTCCTCAGCAACCAACCTTTAATTGGTGACATGAGTTTAAAGACCAATGAACAAATTCAAACCAATTCTAGAGCCATGTGGGATTCCCATTTGGATCAAACTTGCTCAGCATCTTGACATGTCAAGATGTTGTTTTTCTCCTTTTCCTTTTCTGGAGGTCACAGACACTCACCCACCACTCGCTGTCCTCCTCCCCCTCCACCACAATCACCTCCCCTTCTTTGAACGTCAGCTCGTCTGGATTGTCAGCAGAGCAGTCATAGATGGCCTTCACCCTCTTTGGCTTTGGCTTCTACAGAAATTCAGGCAGGACAAAGTTCACACTGAGGGTCAAACACCACAAATGGTTTCACATCTAGAAGGTCTGAGGACTCACAGAGACGGCGGTTCTGGGTTTAGGTGTAGGAGGAGCCGGACTTCTAGGAGACCTAACACCTAGAAAGGAGAAGGGAAGGTTGTTGGTGAATTAATAGCTAATAAAGATTAGCTGAATGGCACCAGAACCTTCTAATGCTACAGGAGGAACACTGACCGCACACTTCATTAGGTACGCGTTGACTAGACTGTCTTCTGACACCCGATGTGTCCAAAGTGAGGACGCAACGCCTGATGCTAATGACACATTAGCATTGACTCAATTGACACATTAGCATTGAGCCTCATTGGGTCAATGCATCTTCCTTCCTGCTCCAAAGGAAGAGCAGGAAGATTTCTCCAAATAGATCGCGTTCTGGGTGTTTGGATGGAGGAACGGATGGAGGACAAGTAATGTTTTGAAGTCCTTGGATCCTGAACTGCTTTGAGGTTTTGACCTGGACTCGTAATTCTCCACATCTGAAATCAATCAGGGTTGATCTCTGGAGACATAAGATCTGCCAAAGTCGACCTTTCAGGGTCTGAGTCCATACCCAGTGGGTCTGGACTCCTTAAGAGGCCAAGCAGGACCTTGTAAATACCAGGCTGTTGGTCTAAATGTTACTGAAGAGAGAAAAGCAAAGAGGTGCTTCATTACCTGGTTTGTTCACAGATGCAGCTCTGACTGGAGGTCTTTGAGGAGCCTGCTTCTCTAACCTGAAACCAACAAAAATTATATCAAACTTTCAAACACTTCCAGGCTTTGCATTTATGCCCAATCTGACTAGATTAGTTCAGCTTCTAACCAGTAAGACCAGTAAGACCAGTTCTGATTCTACTGGAATTAGCATTTATGACACTGTAAACCAGAACCAGACATGGCTGCAACAGGTTTTCATCCATGTTCTTTAATAGGCAAGAACAAGTCCAAGTAGTTTCAAGTCTTTACAGGACAAGTCCAGGTCTAGTCTGAAGTCATCAAACCTAAAATCTTTAAAGGGTCAATCAGGTCCAAGTCGAGTCTCATTTCTTTGAGGGGAGACTTGTAGAGAAATCAAGTCTCAATCTAAGCAAATCACAAGTCTGAGAGGCATGCTGCCGTTTGGTCTCAAGTCCAAGTAGAGTGTCAAGTCTACGGAAAAGTCCAAGTCAAGCCTTGAGTCTTTAAAGTCCAAGTCAAATCATAATGTTTTACCCCTAGTCCAAGTCAAGTCACAAGGGCATAAGGTAGAAGGATAAGTTACAGTCTCGTCTTACGTCCGTCCGTCTGTCCAAGTGGAGTCTCTCTTCTTTTAGACCAACTCAAGTCTTCAGTCTTTTGTCCACATGTTCAAGTCAGTTTATTCTCTGAAGCCAACTTCCAATTTGACGCATACTTGGGCGATGCGGTTCCTGGAGGCCTGCTGGGCTGCTGCCTGTCCAGAGGCGGGGTCGGAGGTTGAGGTTTGTAGTGGGGCGGCGATGTGAGCGGCGGCCCTGGTGGACGTCCAGCTGGTGGAGGAGGTAGGGGAGGCAGGGGCGTGTTTTTGCCCAACACGTTCTTTGCATCGAACCTGCCGGATCTCCTAACTGAAGGAGGAGCACCTGGAGGAGGAGGGACAGCTGGGAGCACTGGGAGAGGAGCATGAAACCAGTCACATTTCTCTCAGTTGGATCAAAGATGGTGAATAAAACCAACGAGACGCTCACCATACACTGAGGTGTTTGAATCAGAGTTCGGAGGGTTAGACGGGTCGGAGGAAGAGCGCTGCCTTCCTACGGTTTCTACTGCAGCCGGTTTGCTGGCCCCCGGTCCTCGGTGTGGACCCCTGGGAGGCAGCGGCGGGGTCGGCCCCAGCGGCGGCAGGGCCCCCTCCATCATTGTGCCGTATGTCTCATTGCTGATCATGGAGCTCGGGATGGGAGGCCTTTGCTTGGCTTTGTGAGCAACGTCATGCGCCAAGGCTGAAAGGTTGGACTGCATGGCGCCGGGAACGATGCAGCTGACCGGACGGTCGTCACGTCGCGGCGTTTTCAGGATGGGCTGCAAACAAACCCCACAGGGCGTTAGCATCCTGAATCCCAACCAGGAGACTGCGGCGGCGTGTTAAAACCTTGTCCTCCAGCTCGTCCTCGCTCTCATCCAGCTCCTCGTGTTGGAGGCGCCACTCATACTCTACGTGAACGTGGACGTTAAACTTCCCCGTCTGAGCTTCAGTCAGCTGGAATATGAAGCACGATGAGAAGTAAATGAGACATTACCCAGAAAGCAATGCTCTAAAATCAGACAGATCTGATACCTGAACCCCTGAGGTTCATACAGAGGTCATGACCTGTTGCTGTTGTTTCTCTTGACATTAAAATGTTGGTCTCATACCAAGCAAACAGTGAACTGGTTTGCTTCATGTTTATGTATCTGTTTTCCAAATAAATTTCAATTCAAGTCCTTTGGTGCCTGTTAAAGGGGCAGCATCCGTTACGTTAATCAGATTCACTGTTTTAGTGAAGTTGAAGTAGAAAAACTTCAACATTTAACCTTTGAACATTTAACCATGTTCAAAATGGTTAAAGTCCTTATTGTTGAATCTTTACGACAGTGGAAAGCAGCAGTCGCCCTCAGGGCTGCAGGCAGGTTTTACTCTCTGCTCCATCAGTTCAGAACTGATGACCCAAACCAGTTCATCAGCTGAAGATTACTGGTAAACTGGTAGGATTATTGATGTGTTTACTTTTATTTGTACTTTGCACAATAAAAAAATATATTTTATTTTCTGTTTCAAAGTAAAGAAATTAGAAGTAAAAAGTGACAAATGACTGAAACACGACTGGACGACCCTAATATCTGGAAAATCTGAATCCTGGAAAGTTTCACATGTGATGTGGAAAAATTTATTCATGTTAGATCATTTTTAACTGAGAAAATTCAAATTTTAAATTAAAAACTGAGTGGTTTTTAATTTGCTACCACAACTGTGAGACATAATGCCCAGTAAGTTGGATTCCTGGCAGGGATCCTGAGCCGACCTTCGAGAACCAGGAGGTGAAACCAGAAGGAAGAGGAGTTTAACCAGGAGAGGCTCACCAGCTCTTTGCACTGAGAGTGACCCAGGCGCCTAGCGATGTCTAGCGCCGTTTCTCCCGCTTCGTTCGCTGTGGAGACAAATTCAGTCGTTCATTTAGAGTCAATATTTTGGTTTATTCTCACAGGAAGCATCAGCTACAAGCAGCTTTAATTCCTCTGTTTATAATAAGTCATGAGCTCCAATGAAAGATGGTTTTGTGAAACTTACGATGTAAATGAAGTGGAAATTCATAATAGACAAAACTGCAGGGCTTTGGAAAAACCTAAATATATAAGAATAACCATGTGACCTTCTGGCTTTAAACTGATTTACAGCAACAAATTAGTTTTTTGTTACTAATTTGTGAACTGAAATCACAGAAAGATGAAAAATCTTACAATTATAAAGGAATTTCATGCAACGTTCTTCTCTTTTCATTACGTTTAAAATTATTTTAATAGCAAATAATTATATTTATGTGGAAAGAGAACACCTGCAGTTTCTCAAACTTGCTGATTATCAAAGTCTGATTGATTCGCTGGTTTCCAGCTTGTTTTTGCTCCTGCTTTACGAAAGGATGAACATTTTGATGCACAGCGAAGCATTATTTTGGTGCCTCTGTCTCTTTATTGCAGCATTCGACCAGCTGATCAACCAGTGACGCCTCTCAGCTCAAACCTGAACCTGCAAAGTTTCCAAAGCAGAAATGACTCCTACAGCTGATTCTGCCATATTTCCATAAGCAGAAGTCGTTTTACTGAACAGTAAAATGAGCCGTTTGAGTCTTACTGATGGAAACCGAAGCTTTCCCCCTCAGCAGCAGCTTCAGACACTCGCTGTTGCCCGTCAGGCAGCAGTAGTGCAGCGCCGTGCTTCCTCTGGCCGTCTGCTTGTCCAGGTTGCCACTGAAACACAGCCAGAGAGGTCAGAGGTCACAGAAGCAGCCGAGAGGCTCCGTTAGTTGGCCAGCCGTTACCTGTTCTGAGCGAGGAAGTCGACGATGTGGAGAGAGTTTCTGTCCACCACTCTGACGGCCAGGTGGAGCACCGTCTCTCCGTTTTCCTGATGGACACGAACGCAGCAGTTAAACACACAGAAAACATTTTAAAACCGATGCAGCAGTAAAACCAAAGCCAAGGTTTGGCCTGGAAACTCGAGACGACTTGTGAAAACAAACGAGTCAGAAACCTGCAGAGGAACAGAAATGACCCAAAAACCAAAATCAAATGAAAACAAAGTATATAAATATTAACTCACACATGCAGTAAAAACTGTTTATTTTGTCTAATTTTGTTACTTTGTAATTATGTTACTTATATAAATGATTTCTGGTCCGGCTCATTACACACTGTTCCCATGTGACGTGACACTTCCTTGAGCTTCGTAACTAAACGGCCATCTTGTCAGGCGGTTGCTATGGAGTCGCCATGACAACAATGAACAAGCCACAAGCTTAGCATGAGCTCTCGACTCGTTCTTAACTTATAAACAGTATTTAGACATTACAGCTATTATGATGACAGTATTTGAGTACTCAGCTGTGTTTACTGGTATTTACTGTAGTACTTACTGCTGAATCAGCAAAATTAGCTTAGCTAATGTAGCTTCTACCTGCTAGCCAAGACGGAGGAGTAAGAACTCAGAGGCAGCTTGTCCGCATCGTCTGACATATTTTCCTCCTCCGTCTCATACTGATCAACAGCAGCCATTTTGTTCATGTATCATTTTTGGTCCACATGTTTAGTTTTTGTCTCAAAGCCACGGTTTGCAATGCGTTGCCTACTAAGATGGCGCGGATGAAGTGAACAACTATGTATTCCTACGTGTTCGTCGGCCTGCGGGAACGCCTCCATCAGGTCCACGCCCTCGGCGTAGACCTGGATGAGCGACAGGATGTCCCGTTTCCGGACGGCCTCGTACATCGCCTTCAGCCTGGACTCGGCGTCGGCGTTGAACTTCAGGGCGAAGCGTTTCTCTGTGTACTTCGCTGTGATGTAGTCCTTCCTCATTTGCCTGGAAAAACCCGCAGACGGCGTTAAGATCCTGCAGCTTCTCAACAGAACAGCACCAGCAGAACCTACATGTCACTTTTTGGGTCCGGTTTGGTTACGCCCTCCAGATCCGCCTCCATGATGTCATTGAAGTTGGCATTTCCCACATTCTTCGCCAGCTAAAACACAAAGAGCAGAAGAAGATGAGACCGGATCCGTCTGGTCCAGGAAATGCAGTATTTTACCTGAACCAGCTGATCATCTGTAGTTAAAAACATCCCAGATACTGACAGCATCTTTAGGCATGAAACTTCTTCTTTTCTCCAGTTTCCTTATTTTGTAGAGCAAAATGTACCCTGTGTGTCTACAGTGCTGCAAACATTTAAGTACAACTTCACATGATAATCAATATTCCTAATTTGATTTTGTTACTTTTTGTTTTTCGTTCTCATAAAATTATTACTTCATCTCCTAATATTACAACTTTATTCATAATAAAAAGAGAAAAATAAGTAAATAATCTGAACTCAAAGTCCAAATTAAAAGAAGCTGCAAAACACACTTATCAAAACAAGATGGCCGCCCGGGCCACTATGAACTATGGAAACCAAAAAAGCAGATTTTCCAAAAATTAAATCTTCAAAAACCAAAAATGTGATCTAGAAGCATCTGCATTCAGAGACGATAGACTGAGTCTCACCAGCAGCTCAGACGTCCCCAAAACGTCCAGCTCCAGACTCTGGATCCTGGAGTAATGGACGCCCATCTCCCGGTGGATCCCCGAACATTCGATGCAGATCAGGACGCCGAGGTTGGTGGAGAGCCACGTTGGACCTGCAGTTAGGATGAAATTATGAAACCATGATGGATCCAGAGCAGAGTTCATTTCATTTCAATGTTTCGTTGCATTATTTACTAAACAACTGAACTGTTTCAAAGAAAACATCTCGGAAAAGTTCATTTACTTCAGTAATTCAGCTAAAAACTAACATGTCATATGGATCCATTCCACACAGAATTACACATTTCAAGTGTGAAATTCATTGATTACAGATAACTGTGGATATGATGACCACATCAGAGCAATAGAAAAGTATTTTGTAACAGAAAAGTTGTTTTTGTTGAAGAATCACCCAAAATCACTTGGATTCTTCTTTGTTGTTGCTACGCTGCACACAGACTTGTTGCCATAGTAACTGACAATAACATATGTATCATCACAAATCACAGAACAGTCAGTTCATTACAGATTTATGTTCTTAGGCCTGATGTTTATTTTGCGACTAATAATCGTGATCGCTGTGGTAGATTAGCTGCCGCTGCTATGTGCTAATCTAGCACAGCTGTGTTTGATTTGCTAATTTTAACACCTGATGATCTGTCAGAGTCCGTGTGTGTTGCCTTTTTGTTAATTGAACCCAAACACACCAAATTCCACAGCACATCTACAGGTTAAGATTGTCATAGTCAAGCTAGCTTAACTAAGCTACTTACCTGCCCCTCGCTTCATTTTTTAAGCTAAAACTTTTTTCTGAGGTTTTTTTCTGGCTGTCGTATTGTTGACAGTGTAGCAAAGCACTGTGACCCTTTTTCTCTTATATATCTCACTTACGTCTAAAGAATTAGCTCGTTATGTCGACAACTTGAGATCAATGCTAGTCATTGTTAGCTAGCAGTTCTTTGCCCTCCAGCAGTGGACTGGGGGGCGGGATCTTACCTGCTTGAGGTCACTCTGTCTAAGGAAGAGTCTATTTGGCGGTAAATAAGACTAATTAGTGCAAAGACTCACTTGGAGCGTCGCAGTCGCAGCAGCTGTCGTTCCCGTTCATCCTCTTCACCTCCCCGACGATGGCTTTGGTCAGCTCCTGCACAATGTTGTTCTCCCCTTCGTTCTGGTCGCCTTTGAAAGCCATGTTCAGAGCCTCCTCCTTGCTGTTCTGCAGCACCGACACCCAGCTGAAACACACAGGTTACTGTCAGAACCAGCAGCAACATGGCCGCCAACAACACACTCCGGAGCGAGAACTTACACCTGACACTCTCCCTCGTCTTCGGCCTGGAAGTGGTAGATTCTGTCGTCTGCAAGAGAGGAACAAACAGGAGAAAACATGGAAATCGTGTTGGTCCGATGTGTAGACGGGTTGGGGCTGCTGCGTACGTGAAAACAGGTCGAAGCTCTTTTTCTCGTCGGGATTCATCTTCACCTGGCAGGTGAGCAGGTTGAGTTTGGCTGGACATTTGTTGGGCTTTTGAACACAGAGAGAGACGAGACAAATTGAATTTGATGGAGCAGTCACCACATTTATTAGACATCCCAAAATAAGTTCAAACGTTTTTCTGAAGACATTTATAATTTACAGTTTAAATGATCTTTAAAAATGAACCTGGCAACATCCAAATAAACAGTAGAGCTTTACACCTAAACACAGCACAATGAAACCCCAATGAACAAGGGGAGTTGCTGCCATTGAACGCAGCACATCTTGGGGTTTCATTGTATTCTTCAACAGTCCAATAACTTTGTGAGGTGAGAAAGTAAACATTTGATGCACAATAATCCATAAATGTGTAATAGAAAATATACCTTCCAGGCAGGGCTGGACGAAACGGCTGAAAGAATTACCACGATAGAAATGCTTCATATATCATTAGTTCTTGATGTTAATGATTATTGATTAGTGTTTTATTTTAAATGTCTGAAGTTTTGGGTGTTTTATCTAGTTTTTTTTTTCCAGGCTGTAGTTTTTAAAATTTTTAAGCAGTTATAAGGAACGGTGGGGAAACTTAAAACTGCTGCTGCGCCAGTTCCTCATCAGGCCGTTGCTAAGCAACCGAAGAGCGAGTGAGTTAGTTTATTCCACCAACGTTGAGAGGCTGAGCAGCTAACGTTCCTCTGCCTACATCTCCCAGAATGCAGTGCGGTTCTGGAATGGAGGTCAGTGAATATCCTATATTGAATATTCTATCAGATGTTTTATCTGTTGATATTGATCATGTCTCTATTGCGATCCTGTTATTGATTTATTGTCCAGTCCTACCATGAAATGAGAAACTTTTGTCAGCTTGTAGTTTTTGTGAAATATATACTGAAAAATAAAATGCAGTTTCTGATCAGCCTTTTCTTTATTGAAAAGGATGAAATACCTGAATAAAGCCTTAAACTGCAGCGCAGTGACCCAGACTCAGTCCTTCCCCCCCAAACGCCTCTAATCAGTGTTGGATTTAAGTCCAAACTTTTCCCACCCTGTTCTCTTTTATCCATTTCTTTATGCTTTTTCTTCTGCTCCTTTTTCTCCTCCTTTTCCGCTTGCTCTGTCCTGATTGGCCCCTTGACTCCTCATGTAAAAACTTCAAAATAAAAGAAGGAAGACGAAAAAGGAATAATAAATATAAACCCAAATAAAAGATCTTGATATTGAAAACCCAGGGGAGCCTTCTGGTTGGACATGCAGGCAGGAGGGTGGGAGCTTTTCATGCAGGACAACCAATGAGACGAGAGGACTCAGAGGTCTTACCGTGCCGTGGTGGATCGTCAGGAAGCCTTTGCTGACGGAGCATTTTCTCTTCTGCCACACCTTCCTCAACCTGAAAAGACAAAAACAACCTTCAGACCAAACACCAGAGTTTCAGCTGCTATTTACAGGCTAAAAGGAGTTAAAAAGCAGATAAAACTTGTTGAAATCAGATTTTGGACGATGAAACAGTGAAATTAAGAAGTCAGTGCTCCAACAGCAACACCAGGCAGGTTCCAGGGACAGAAACCTTCATTCTTGGAGATGAAATGGAAATGTTTCATTGATGTATTTAAAAGATAAACAGGAAGCTCCCTTTTTTCAGTTTTTAAAATCTTTTTTTCTATAATTCTCTGCTATATGTTCATAAAATTCTAAAAAACACTAAATATTCTGGTTGTAAGGTGACAAAATGTGGAATCACTTCTGCCAAAAACAAAAATAAAAATGTGAAAGATGCGGCCAGGTTCTGGTAAAAAGGCTCTAGCCTCCATCTTTTCCTGTTGGATTCTGGGAGTTGGAGTTCACTCACCCCTCACTCCTCTTGTACAGGAATCCAGAATATTCGGTGCCATGAGCTTTGTTTCCTTGAAGCTGATGGAGGTTGTAACCGACGTTCTGCTTCGCCTGAAGTTCCTTTGGTTCAAGCACAACTTCATCAATAACCACGTAAAATATAAACAGTCTGCGAAGATTTCTTCTGTTTTTGCTTTTTTGTCTCACTTAAATCCTTCAGATCAAAAAGGTTAAATAAAAGACAAAGACAAATTGAGCAAACACAAAATTTTGGGTAAATTCAACCAAAATAAATGCGTTAGCCTAGCATTAGCCTAGCGTTAGCCTAGCATTAGCCTAGCGTTAGCCTAGCAAAATAAACTGCTTGTGGTTTTTCACCAGAGACAAAAGAGAAATGCACCAACCACTGAAACCTGACGTGCTCAGTGTCTTCTTTGTGTTGTTCTTGGTGCAGCGCCCCCACAGGTGAGGAGGGAAACAGGTTTTTTAAGTTGTCTGGACCATTTGAATCAGTGAGAAAGAACCACAGCAGCTGGAAATATAACAAATGTTGCAATTTTGGTCCCCAATCAAACCTGAACTATCAGGTGGAAAAATAATCTGCCTCTCGTTTGTTCTTGGACTTTTGAATATCAGGTCAAGATGTGTTGCTTTAAGAGATCTTTTAGCCTACTTCATGCTGTCAGACAGGATCTGTTTAAGTTTCTTTCTTGCTTCTACGGGTCAAACAGCAATCAGACAAATGAAAATGAAATGTTGATCACCATTTACTCCTTTCACTTCATCAATGAAGCTGCGTTTCGGGTTCTTTTTGATATTTGTTTCGTGATCTCAATCATTAATGTGAGACAGAAAAAGCAAAAACAGAAGAAATGTGAAACAGAAAACCAGAATAATGTGGTAGAAACTTCTTTCACCTCCTTTTGCTCCGTGTGCAGCGACGCCTTCAGGACGTCTCGGAGCTGACTCAGCTGCTTCCTCTCTCCATCCTGAGTCTGTTTGATCTGGGCAGAAATAAGCAACAGAAAACGTTTAACTAAAGTCACATTCTGTGTAAAAAAGCATTAACATTCATCAGAAACCATGACTCCTCACCACAGTCAGGTCTGTGGCCATCTTCTCTACTGCTGGTTTCAGATTCTCCACAGTTTTAAGCCCGTCCTGAAAAAAACTGCATCAAGAGCAAAATGTGCATAATAAGGTTATTATAGTTCACTACAACTAACAAAATGACAAAAACTGAAATGGAGGAAACATTTTTGTTTACTGAAATAATAAAAACAGTAATTAATGGGTTGTCGTAAAATTAAAGCACTCCGTTTTCCGTCTGGCGACACTTACGCTTGTCCACAAAATGACGACAGCAAAAGTTGGGAGAAAACAGCAGAGTCAGCAGGTTATAACTGAGTACACTTTTATTTTTCTGGTAACCAGTTGATGTAAATATAGTTACAATACAAAACCTTTGAATTCTGCACCTAGTGATTAACTACCACTATAACTAATAATAACTAAAGCTAAACATTATTATTCTAATAAGTAGAAAAATGATCAAACATACTTTAAAAACTAAAACTAACTGAATTAGGTAAACAAAAAGTCACAACAACCCTGGTAAACATTGCTTTGTTCATGAAACACATGAATTATTTTACAGATACATTTGTTTGTCTCTTGATTTTTGTAAAGAAACTAAAAGGCTTAAAATGATTTGTTATGTTTACGTCTTTCTTACTTGCACTGAGCGTGGAAGTACTTTATGAGGTTCTGGAGGAAGTCGACACCTTTCTTCTGCTTGATCTCATTCACTTTCAGGAGGTACTGCAGCGACAGAAGCAGAAACAAATCTGGTGAGCAAAGATACGCAAAGGGCAGCCAGTCTCTGAAACTAGAAAGTCTGACAGGACCTGATCATTTGGGTTAAACATTCTTCAATAATCTCCTTTCTGGGAATAAAATGCTGCTTTTCGACAGACAAACTGAGTCATCCTGAAGATGATTCTTGAAGAAATGGTGTCCTAATTAACACATTTCTGGGTTCAACTTCTTTCTTTCTAAAGGTTCATCAAGGTTGGGATCCCTCAGGGTAGCGTATTCGGTGCCCTTGCTTTCTTTTATTCCTACTTTATCATTCCTGCAGATGAAACCATAATAAAATAAAACAAATTAAGAGTCTTTGTGAAAGGACGCCAAGATATGTCAGTAAAAAGGTTCTTTAAGTTGTCTGTTATGTATTGGCTGGGGACCCTCAGGGTTGTGCTTCTACGTTTTCTTATTCCTATTTCACCGTTTCTGTAGCTAAAACCATGAGAAAAAACAAGCAAATTAAGGGTCCACCTTAAAATTGCCGTTTTCATGTGAAAAACCAGAAATAAAGATCATTTTACTGAAATAAAGTCTGACTCCTTTAAACAAGAAGTTAGGGATGATTTGGACCAGTGAGTAGTTCCGTATATCCAGTTGGTTCATCATAAGAGCCGCCCTGCAGTGGAGCGTTCATCAGAAGAGAATCAATGCTTTAAGACTCTGACCTCACACATCTGAAGCTGGAAAATCCGTCTTTCTTTCTCCATGTCCTCTGCGATTTCTCCTCCGCTGAACTCGGTTCGAATCATGCCATGCTGCTTGGCGTGTTCTCGCTTCTCCTTCTCAATCTTTGCTCTGCAACAGGTTATAGCAAGATGTTATAAAGAACATAAAGAATAGTTAAATATAACAAATCTGGACAATCTGACTGGAATATTTATGTTCTTACAGTTTTGTTTCGTAATCCTTCCAGGATTTATCAAATGATTTCTTCAGGTCCTGAAAGATCAAACCGGAGACGCCATAAATTCGCTTAAAGCAGCAAACAGCTCCAGGATGAACTTTGACCATCAAGTCACTCTGGAAATATTTCCTTATCATAACATGAGTTAATGAAGAAAGACTCAACCACCGTCGACACTAAAAACTAAATAATGGAATTAAAGTGAGAAAACCTGTCCAGAGAATCTGCAGGAACATGAAGCAGGTTCAGATTTAGTGAAACTGTCAAACAGAAACTGAAACACAAACCCCTTTCACTCCTTTCAGGTCTCCTTTCAGCAGACTGTCCAGAGGAAATGTGATGATGTTGTTCATGTTCTGCAGCTGCACAAACAGAAACATGTTAAAAACCTTTTCCAGTTAGAAAAGTTGCAACCAAATTGATCTGGAGGAAACAAGCATCCTCACCAGGTTCTTCAGGAGAGCCGCCAACTCTTTGGTGAACACGGCGAACTTCAGGAAGGCGGCACCGAGTTCACCTTCCACATCGTTCATGTAGTTTCCTGCAAACTTCTCCAGGGATTGGACGTACTGCTCCTCGTTCTCCACATGACCTGCAACACAGGAACGTCAGGAATATCAGGTTATAGTCGCAAAATAAAGACAAGTTATGATCCAGACTAGAAATAATCAACATTCCAGTTCATACTGAACTCTAACCAGCTGGATTTAAAGGAACTCAGTGTTTCGGCTGTTTTTCAGTTTTCTGGAAGTTTGTTCCAGATTTGTGGTGCATAGAAGCTGAATGCTGCTTCTCCATGCTTGGTTCTGGGGTTGCAGAGCAGAACCAGAACCAGAGGTCTGGAAGGTTCATACAGCTGCAGATCTTTCATGTACTGTGGCGCTAAACCGCTGAGGGATTTATAAAAACTCACTGGAATATTTTAAGGTTTTTCTCTGACGCTGCTGCAGTAAAGAATGTGACTAAAGATAAAAGCATTGATGAGTTTCTCCGGATCTTGCTGGGACTTCAGGTGATAGAAGGCCGAGTTTGTATTTGCCTTTATGTGTTTCTGAACGTTCAGGTTAGAGTTCATCACTAACCCCAGATTTCAGGCTTTTAGTTTCCAGCTGCAATAACTGAAGTGTTTCCCAAACTCAACCTTTAAATGTACTTTAGACAAACATACCGACAACCTTATTACTTTTTATAAACATAAGCAAAGGACACACATTCATATTCCACCGTAAAACCCGTCTCCTCTGACATCGTCGTATTATTGATGATTTAATAACATCAATAATAATATCATAAACCCTCCACTTCAGGAGAACAAAAATTACCCAGCACACATTTAAAAGATAAAAAATAAATCACTAAATATGTTGCCATGTTTTTTTAACAAGCTCAAAAATAAACAAAACATTAAATATTTTTTTAGTCATCCAGCCATTTTGAGTTAAAACAAAGAAAAAGTAGGAAGTCTATCTCAGCAATAGGAACAGCCTCAGTTTAGTTCAGCTGCACCAAAATCCACCTTTGAGTAAATGTCAGTGGATTCATGTGGTTTGATTTACAAAGAAATTAAAGAAAATGCAAAAAGGCAAATTATTAAAACAGGAATAATCTGTGTTGTACCAAACCTCTTTTGTCTGGAATAACTACGCCCTAATTAAAAATGAACTTTAATTAAAATTAGTGTTATGGCCGAACCTGGCCCCTGAGCCATGCTTTGGACCTCCCAAGAGGAGACAAACATCAACAGAGAAACCTAAAAATAAACTTTTGGAGTCTTCAGACATCTGAACAAATCATGAAAGACCTGAAGCTGCAGCCGCTTCTCCGACAGAAACATGTTGAGGCAGCAAGTTTGGTGCTGTGCTGGACTCCCCGCCTTCGTGTGTGTGTAGGTGTGTGTGTGTGTGCGTGTGTGTGCATGTTGGTGTGTGTGTGTGTAGGGATTCCTGCCTCCCTACGTCGGTTTGCCAGTGGTCCGGCGTGCTGCAACAGGAAGCAGTATGAGAGGAATGCTGGGAGCTGAACTCCACCTGCCTGCAGTCAGACCCACCCACCCAGCACACGGCCGCAGACGAACCAAACGCACCCCAAGCTCAAACAGCAGCCAGAAAACTAAGAGGCTTCCACCTGAAGAAATGCCAAACCTGAGGGGAAATAAATAATCCACTATAGTGGTAATTAAATGATAATAAAATTTTTAAAAATCACAAAGGGGGAATAAATAAACAAATAAACATAAATTAATTAATTTTATAAATAAATCTTAATAGGAACAATTATTAATAAAAACTAATTTAAATTTCAGCATTTCTGGCACAAATAAATTATTATTTATTTTTAAAGGGAAATAAGTAAATAAAATAAATCATAATAGTAATAAGTTTATTTAAATGCAAAGTTGTTATATTACTTATTAAAATGAACAACAAAAGCAATCCCAAATGAAAATGTAACAAAATTAAGGCTTTAAGTTTTAATTGAAATTTTTTTTTGTGGCACAAAAAATGTTTGGGCCTAAAATATTTCGTTTCTTTTCCACCCAGATTTCCTGATGGTCAATAAAAATGGGATCCAGCTTTTCAAAATATTTTATGTTTCAGAAAACAGGACTCCCTCAGAAGAATAAAAATAAAGCAAGCGCCTCCAAATGCAGGCAGTTAGCTTCTTAATGGCTCAAATAAAACCTGACCTTTGACCCTGAATAACAGAGGAGTTGAAAAGAGGAGAAGGATGAAGTTCAACCATCTTAATGTG
Source organism: Phalloptychus januarius (assembly GCA_902982915.1). Lineage (NCBI taxonomy): Eukaryota > Metazoa > Chordata > Actinopteri > Cyprinodontiformes > Poeciliidae > Phalloptychus > Phalloptychus januarius. The sequence continues at coordinate 17,085,594 of CADWAE010000459.1, forward strand.
CTAAAAGAGGAAAGTTTACTCACTGAGGCCGGAGTGGTTGATGGCCTTCACCGACTTCTTGATCTTAGACAGGAACGATCTGTCCAGGTCCAGAGCCTGGAGGAAACACAACAGATCAACGCCGGTCCTGAACTTCACCGAATGACAGACATTCTTAAAATGCGCAGCAAAACAACCGACTGCACTGAAGTCTCATGAGAAAAGAGCCGACTAACCTGCTTATGTGTTTGGACCAAAATGAGGGGCCGTTTATAAAGTTACACAGTCAAAACTTCACAGCAATAATTAGCGTAGAAGTTAAAATACGACTGAAAAATGAACCCATATTTTCTCTCTAAATTTGGCTAAATAACCAAAATTCCTGTTAATGTTCTACTGTGTAACTTCAAAATAGCACCTCATTGGTTCTGCTACGCTATGGAAAGCCCAACAGGCCAAAACTCAACATCATCCAGACATTAACATGACAACAGTTACAAAATAAAGTCAAAAACAGCAGAGCAGGGAAAATATCAATGCAAGGTGGAAAAAACTGATGAAAACAACCACAAAAGATGCAAAATGGTGAAAATCCAGGAAAATAATAAAAAGCTAAAAAATAAAAAAAATTGACAAACAGCAGAAAATTTCAGCAAATTTACCACAAAGCAGCAAAGCTAAATCTGTAGTTCCTGCTTCTAGTTTTAATGCTGGTGTTTCTTAATTATGCGGCTTTAAATGAAGTGTGTCTGTCAGTAAAGACAAGCTGACTTGATGCTATAAAAGGGAAAGGGAAGTTCAAGCTAAGACAACGACACGTTGACCACGAAGCTTCTTTCAGTTCACTTGTTTGACTGCAGCTTCAGAAACATGAGGCCGCATTCAGTCAAACTCATTTGCAACATGGAGGTTTTTATTTAAGGGATTTCTTCTGATGACACAAACTTTTTCTCAACAGGAAACGTTGAGCTGCTGCCAGTCAAAAATAGACGTTCCTTCACGGGTTACTCAACAGGAAAGTTGCGCAACAGACCAAACCACTTTATTAGTTACATCCGTACAAACACTAGTTACCACAAAGGGCAAACCAGACAAACGTGAGAGCAGCTTAATGCATTTAAACGTCCAGATCTGTCAAAGATGACCTGCTGGACATCAGAATAGAGGAAAAGAGGATTTTAACATGCATTGTTGAGGTCAGAGGACAAAGGGCCGAATGGCTGGAGGTTGTAGGAAAGCAACAGTAGCTCAAATGTCCACCTGCAGGTATGAAAATTCCCATGTTGAATGCTTTTGTTCTTCCATTTGTGTCTCTGCTGCTTCTAAAAACAGTCCAAGTGCTTAGAAAACTCCACCCACCTGGTTTTTTGGCAATAAATTCAGATTTTTGGTGTCTGGAAAATGACCCATTTCAAAAGCCTCAAGGCCCGTCACCTAGCAACCCCAGCCGAGCTCCAGCCGTTACCTAGCAACCCCAGCCGAGCTCCAGCCGTTACCTAGCAACCCATCTGATTGCGGCCACGTTCACGTTCGAGTGTAAATGTTGAGTTTGGGGAAGGAGGGAGCAGCTGCTTGTTCGCATTTGAAGCTGCAGTATGAAACAAATTAAAATCAAACAGAAGGTGAAGTTTTCTCTCAAAATAAAATAATGCCAAAATATAAAACTCAGAAATTTTACCAAGACTAACAATACTTCATAATAAAATTACTCAAGCAAAAGTTAGAAAAGTAAATTTTTTCCAAAAGGTTACACAAGTAAATGTAACACTACGCAACGCTGACTGTTTCCTGTTTTTACACTAATTTCTGACCCTACATGTCAAAGTTTGTCCAGTTTTAGCTCCACCTGGTTGTTTTCACAAAGTTTTTCATGGCTAAAGCCATTAAGCTGCTGCCAAGTGACAAAATTTCTATTTGAAGAAGAAGTAGAAGAATGAAGTAGAAATGTGCTCTGCTGGTTTAACTGCATTAGTCACATGACTCGGCCCAAGCTGCACACCTTTAGCCTGGAGTTTGGTCTGGATTCCAGCTGCAGCCGTGAGCCACAGCTCAGTGACTCACAGCGGGAAACATGCAGAAAGTCCAGAAGCTCAGTCGCTCTGCGGCTGAAGACAGCGAGCAGAATCTGCTTCGTGTCTATCTGGAAAACTGAAGGACAACAAAAACCGAAGGTTTCAAACCCAGAAATCTGATGGGAATAGAAAACCGGCTTGACCAGGAAATGCTCCACGTTTTGCAATAAGATGCAACAGATTAAGGAGTTCAGCTCTAGTATTTCATTTCTGTATATTCCTCCAGATTGATTTGTTTAAGATCAATAAATCAAAGGTATTTATTTCAAAAGCTAAAGATACACAGAAAACACACAGAAACAAATCATAGCAATGTGTCATCAAACTGGGGCTAAAAAATGTATCACGCTAAAATGGTTTCATGTCAGTCTATATTGATCATTATTGATTAGATTTTTGTTTTAAATATCTAAAGTATTGCCAAGCTGGTGGTGTGACCTTTTCTGTTTATCCACTTTCTTCTCCAGCTGTTCTGAGGAATGGTGGCAAAACCTGAAACTGCTGCTGCGCAAGTTACTCAGTAGGCTGTTGCTAGGTAACCGAAGAATACGAGAGTTGCTAGGTAACCAAAGAATGAGTGAGAGTTAGTTGGTGCTACCAGCCTAGCTTAGCTAGCTGTGAGAAGTTGAGTGGCTGAAGTCCTTCCTTTGCCTACATTTCCCAGAATGCTGTGTGGCTCAGGATTGGAACTCATTTAAATAATTGAACATTCTCTCAGTCGCATTATCTACTGATATTGATCATGTGTCTGTTGCAATATATATTAGTTTTGACCTATTGCCATGGTACACTAAGACCTAAAACCGTTTTCATAAACTGCTAGTAACAGACCAGGAGGCCCTTATGGCAGGACAATCAGATGCTCATTTAACATTTAAAAAGAGAAAAGATCTTGTTCTGATCCTAACATTTGTTTTATGCATTAGCTTTCAATCTCTTCTGTTGTACCCTGATGAACAGGAATTGATGGATAGGTCACTGATTATTGTGTTTTTATTTGCTAATCCTCTCATTTGTTTTTCAATCCAGATTCTTTACCAGTCTGTAGGAACAACACGGCGATATAAGCACTACGGCAAATACTACTGAGGAAAATCCAAGCGCCAGCTGTCGTCTGAAAATGAGTCGTTGATGAGTTGGAGTTATTCAGATCACTTAAAGCAGGCAGGTTGTGACAGGACTGAAGCTAAAGCTGCAGAGAAGAAACAAACGGATGGAAATTATGGAAGAGAAGAAAGACAATTAAAACGTGGAGAGGTTAAAATCTGGAGTAAGAGGAAGGATCAAAGTGAGGCTCATCATGTTGGGACTTGATCCGACTTCAGTGGAGATATCCCAACATGCAACAGGAGAAAACAATGCCTGCTCCTGTGGGTTTTGCCCTCTCATATTTGCCTTTTCACTGATATAGGCATTGGAAATATTTGATGAATCAAATTTAAAGTTACTGCACCTCAGGTCAGAGAAGAACAGGTTTCTGTCTGAATAAACACTCATCTGACCTACAACTTTAACCATCTGTTTTGGTGAAAAGTGAAGTCGTTCGGCTCCTAAACCCTTCAGAAAGGTGAAACTGTATCAAATCTGGAACGCTTTTTGAAGCTCCTTATTTTCAATTGCTTGTTTCAGGTTTGGGAACAAGCAGTGCCTGGAGAAGTGGATGATTTCATAATGAATAATTGATTTTCTTTAAGCATCCAAGGCGATCCTGTGATGGGAATATGGCAAACATTGACACTGTGAGGAGAACTTTGATTTGAACTATTGTGAAGATCTGCAAACACTACAACACCCAGAGCAGATGAGTAAACAGGAAGCATGCAAAGAGACCAGAATCAGCCTGTCTGGTTACTTCTTTAGGTAAGTAAGTATTTGATGAATCGTTCTTTTAAATATGTGTAAAAAAGGCTGAAATCTGAATTTGATCTTATTTCCTAAAGACTTTATTATACATTTCATGTGCAACAAATTCAGATCTTACAGCATTACATCTGCTATTATACCATATGCAGATGATGCACTATTTTATTTTCCTGTGTCTCTCCACATAACCACAGTCCTCTCCTCCTCTTTCACAAACACCAAGTTTTCTAAAACAGATTATATTTTTGATCTTTACAGTAATTGGGCCTAAATCTTGGTTTCACTTCAGTTTGGACCAGCCAACTGGTCCTGTGTTATCCATCCATCCATTTTCCTGCACCCTTTTTCCCTTACTGGGGTCAGGAGGGTTGCTGGTGTCTATCTCCAGCTATCTTTTCGGGCGAGAGGCGGGGTCACCCTGGACAGGTCGCCAGTCTGTCGCACAGACAGAGACATACAGGACAAACAACCATGCACACACACACTCACACCTAGGGACAATTTAGAGAGACCAATTAACCTGACAGTCATGTTTTTGGACTGTGGGAGGAAGCCGGAGTACCCGGAGAGAACCCACCATGCACAGGGAGAACATGCAAACTCCATGCAGAAAGACCGGGGCCGGGAATCGAACCCAGAACCTTCTTGCTGCAAGGCAACAGCTCTACCAGCTGCACCACTGGGCAGTCCGGTCCTGTGTTATATTAATATAAATTTTATGATTATAAATAACTTGAAATATCTGCCTACTTTCTTCTTTCCTCCATTTCTCATTTGTGTTTCCATCACTCTGTGACCTTTAGCATTTTGGGAAAAGCCATTAGAGTCCGGTGTGAACATCTGATGCCATGAGACTGTAGAATATTACACCAATATGAAACATACAAGTTATTAACATTGAAATATTAGCTAACATGCTAGCGGAATGAAAACATTACCATTTACTGCATCTTCTCCATGAAGGTCAAAGGTTATTTTATCTGTTTGTTTTGATCATACATTAGCTCTTTATTTGTTTAAAATTTACATTTTACTGTTTCTTTCTGTACAGTGGATTTCTCTTAATTGACCTCATGCTATTTCCATCATTGTTGTTGCTCTCTTTAGACCAGTTTCCTTTCAGACAAATGAGGAAATTCTGAAGAAACCTTCTTTTAAGACACATATTTTACTCTGTTGACTAACAACAGGCTGTAAATAAAACACAACCAGCATCAGGTGATTAGTTTTCACCCAAATCTGGATCCAGAGAGACCAGAACTGCATGCAAGAAACAACATAACAAAGAAAATGCTGCTAATAAACTCAAAAAAGTTATAGATCATACAGAGAGTAAAAAGATACAAAACAAAATCAAGATGAATATTACAACACATAAAACACCTTGTGCAAACTGACATGACATAAGAAAAATGAGTCGTGGCTGAGCTGTTTTTGTCTCTCTGCATCAAGAAAGTGACGTAAGGAGGAGAAAGTGTCTGCAAGCAGAAGTAGACAACATTCAAAGAGTTGCTCAGACTCGACACGTTGCCTAAAAAGGCTACAACAAAGATACACATAAAGAGTCTAAAAATGATTCAGGGAAATGGACTGCAAAGCTGTAAGAGACAAACAAAGAGGTACTAAAGGCTTAAAGTCCAAAAGCAAACCAAGACAGACAAAATTAGCTTTGGAGATTCTCCTAAAGGAAGTCATAAAGAAACAAAGTGACCAAAGTGACCACTTCATCCTGCTATGGACCGAACTGTTTAATTCAGATGTGCAGAAGCAGAAAAACACCTAACAGCTGCAGGAAACCGGCCCTGTAGACCAGCCACAGTGGCTGCAGGTTAGGGGTGCCACAAAGAAAATATTAAACAATATCGAGATGTCTGCTGTTCCGTGAGCTTCAGCCAGTTGTGGTCAAGGACTGATGATGCCACAACTTCTCTTAAATAATTGGTTTAAAGCATTTCGGTTTCCGGTAGCAACAATAAGTGGTAAATGTTGCATAATTGAACGGTAAACATTTACCGTTCAATTATGCAACATTTACCACTTATTTGTAGTTTTCTTGTCATATTGAAATCTCATCCCGTTTCAATACTGTGTCTTATCTTGAGGGTGTTTTTCCTCCTGACAGTCCAATAAACCCAGTTAAATTGGCAATCAAAGTTGCAACATTTGTTGCATTTTTTGCTACTGTCAACCAAACCAAACCCTTAGAGCAACCCGTTCCCCTCCTCGCCTGTGGTGGCGCCGCAGCAAGAACCACTGAAGGAAACAACAGAAAAACCTCTGAAGACACTGAGAGCAACTTCCTTTTAAATAAAAATAAAAGTTTAACTTTAAGATTTCTCCTTTGTCCTTGGTAAAAGATGGTAAAACATTTCTCCCGTTAGCTCCCGTTCTCCGTCAGCGCTAGGCTAGTGGGTTTGTTTTGGCTGCATTTACCCAAAATGCCGTGCTCTGTACTCCAGTCCGCTAGGCGTTCACATATGCATTCAAACCGAACCAGAGTTCACCTCAACCGAAACCAGACTGAGGTTTGTAGACGGACCAGAGTTCACTTTTTTGGTTCGATTACGCATCCATACTTCCCCAACCGAACCGGACTTTCCAAACACACTAGAGTCTGATTAAAGCCTTTCCTGTCTTTCTACATGAAACAGGTTAAAAGATCTCAAAAAGAAAACTTAATGACCCCGAGCCAGACAAAAACAAATGAGAAACAAAGTCACCTGCATCTGTAAGATGAGAAAGAGTCACAAAGGCGTTTCCAAGATTTATGGACTCCAGAGGAACAAATGGTGTAAAACATACACCACATTTCAGGACAACAACGTCATACCTACAGTCAACAACACATTCAAGGCGATTTCACAGTGTACCTTTACAGCCCAGACTGCAGTCTGAATTAAATCAGAAGAAAGTAATTCCTCAGGTTGTTTTCAGTTCTGATGTAAAGGAGCCAGAAGTTTCTGCACATACCAGGTTTTCAAGGAGTTTGTTCCATATCTGACTAGCACAGAAACTAAATACTGCATCATCTTGTTTAGTTCTGAAAGCAGAGTAAACAAACCTCTAGAGACCTGAGCAGCAAGCAGCGCTTTCTGGACCAGATTATTAACATCTTGTTACTGGGTCTAATCTGCCTCATGTAATCAGAATAATCTGGAATTAGAACCAAAGCAAATGGAAAACAATGTTTTCAGATAATCCAAGTACAGAGTTGAGTAGTAACTACTTACATTTACTCAATTAGAAAAAAATAAATACTTTTACGCTTTACTTTTTATCTTTATTTGAGCCATTTTATTACAAAGTATCTATTCTCTCATTTGAGTAAATTTTCTGGATTTTCTACTCACTGAATGAAAAACAAACATGTTTTAGGAGAAAATTCACCAGACAGAAACACGTCTGCAGTTTCTGCTAAAGTTTCATAAGTTTTTCATTGAAAGAAACTGATTTGGAAAAAACTATTTTGCCTGATTTATTTGTTATTTATATGAATTATTGTCATTTTGGTTCTTTAAAATACCAACATTTCCACTTAACCTTATATTTTGTTCCATCTGGTGATGTAATTTTTAACACTAAATTTATAAATATTAAATTGTTGCTCTTGAGTAATATCTTGGATGGTCCATTTGTACTTTATGACAGCCTTTGTGTATAAAATGGTGAAAAGAAGCAACATTCCAACAGGATTTGTGGTGCATCCAGTTTTAAAGCAGCATCCTCTGACCTTTCGCCGCTGCTTCCTCAACAAAACCAGCTTCATCATCACCGAGTTGCAAAACTTCACAAAGAGGCTGTTACCAAATGCTGCGAATCAACTGCAGCTTCATCAGGAGGAAGTGCTGCTTTCTGTTCCCCTTTTAAACATGAACAACACGAGTCTGCTGCGTGAAACATGAAGAGCAGAGGGTCACCAAATCTTTCAAACTGTTCCAACTGCAGGGTAAGCAGGTTCCAATCAGCTGTTTTCAGAGCAGGAAGTGGACTAACATGACTAAACCTTTCAGCTCGGACTGGATTTGGTTTGAATGTGGACCTGCTGAGGCTCAGCGGGTGGTGTGTGAGTGCGCCCACCTCCTCCAGAGATCCCACCGTGTTCCTGCAGTGGGACATCCGGGTGGTGAAGCTGGACGTGGTCGGAGCTTTGTAGTCCTCATTGGTCTCTGCAACAAAGTCCGTGACGCTGATCTGATCCGTCGGCATCTTGAGGAGTGATAATCCACAGCAGAACTAAGCCGAACCGAGCCGCAGGTCCTGCTGGTGGAGCCGCCACACCTGTCCGGATGAGTTAGAGTCCGCCGGGCTGTCAGAAAATCCTCAAACCTCGGCCAGCTTCTGCTAACGTCATGTCAGTCCATGTTCAAAGCTTGGTCGCATTCCTGTGTCCGTCCAGCAGCTGCTCACCTGGGGAAGCACCGAGCAGGGCGGAGACACGGACAGAGCTCTCACTCTGCTGCAATTTCCTGGAACCAAAGTCTGTCGCTGGCCACGCCCCCAGGCCGTGACATTTTCATTCAGTTGGTAGAGAACCCAGAAATTTTACGCAAGTAAGAGTAAAGATATTTTGTAGCAAAATTATTCAAGTAAAAGCAAAAAGAAATGAAGTAAAAATACTCCTAAATGTACATTTTTTTCGAAAAAAGGCAACTAAATTAAATGCAGTTGAATAAATGCAATTATTTACTACCTAACTCTGATCATGCGCGCCTCCTAGTGGTGTGTGCATATATTGCTCCTGAAACCAGGTCTGGTTTGTTGTTATTGCACAATTCAATACAGAAATAACAAGTATACAAAAAGAATGAATAATTACAACATAGTTTGAATATTTTATACAGTTTCCATTGATGCATTGCAAAAATTAAGATTTGTGCCAACTGCTAAGATTGCTTATACCTTTGGTTGGCTCTGTGCTGCTAAACCTCTCTTTTAGGAGGCTAAGCACCAAAAGTGGCAAAGATGGGCAATATTATCAAGTTTGGAAGTTTAATTACACAGACCAACAACATTTAACAAAAAGTAAAAAGGTAATAAAAGCTGCTATTATCAGAGTGCTATATAAATGGAAAGTTGAGTGGAAGGAAAAACGGATGATTTTTTTATTGGTTCTCTAAGTTCTCTAAGCTTTTCTAAGCATTAGAGAAGATAAGTCAGGATAAACATACAAGTGCATCCCCCAAAATTTGAGTATCATTAAAAAATTTGTCAATTCAGAGTGAAACTCATATCTTATATAGATTCTTCACACATAGAGAAATATTTAAAAATGTTATTCTTTTAAAATCATCCTGGATTTCCACACAGAATATGGTTGTAATTTTCTTTTGCAATAATTTAACTTGTGTTGAAAATGGTAAAAATAAAATTTCTGGAACAACATTCCTCAGTAACTTTTAAAAAACATTACCAACGACTAAATTAATAGATAATTATGATGCTCAGGTAGCGACATGGTTAGTCCTGACCTCTAGCGGGCAGAAAGTATAATTACATAATCATAGACGAAACATTTTTAGAGCTAACGTATGAAAAGAAGTAAAATAATAAAAAGGATGATAAATATTTATTTTTTTATTTAAAAAGAAGAAAAAAATACATCTTAAATCAGATAATTTAAATATAATTCCTCCACCAAATTTTACAATTGACTTTCTACTTTGTAAAAATGAAAACAAATACAGTAAATATTTATGTAATGTTTTTTTTTTTATAAAGGAAATTGGACTTTTTGAGTCGTATTTTTCCAAGATGGAAGTAAAGAATCCCTATCTGAGCTGTGATAGACTATTTTAAATAATAAACTGTCAGATATGAATGAATTCAGGTAATTTAATCATCAGTTTCTCAAATTAGCCTCCAATGGCAGGAAGAAACTGTTCAGAGTCATTCTGATGTCAGTAAAGTCTCCACATCCATCCTACATTCCTGGTCCAGTTGATAAAGGTATGTAGTTAATGATTTATTCAACTTGACAAAGATCATTGAGGTTAAAGTACAGCCGGTCAGACCTTAAAGAACACTCCTGCATGAGGTTGGATCATTCAGGTAAACCAGTCTTACATAAAGGTAAACAGGCACAATGGTCTTTCAATTTGATTAATGTTTGTTCATCTGCTACAGGAACATCTAAACCACCGAGCAGAGACAGAAGCTGATGTGTTTGTAGCCTTCCATAAGTTTCTTTAGCTTTGAGTCTACTTGTATTTGTAGGCAGATGTGATCATGACTGAAAATGAAACAGTAGAGATTGATCAGTAAGAACCACAAACAAGCAGGATTGGTGATTAAGAATGTTGACTGGTAAAACCTTACATTAACTGGTTATTAATGAGTCACAGCATCTTATGACAGTAATATCAGTTTGCTTTGAAGACCCACATAGGAATGAAGGTAAAGAAAAATGCAAGTTAAACACATCATAACTCCGCAGATAATGTGGTAAAAAATAAACCAAAGTTTTTGTTTAACTATTAGTACAAAGTTTAAATTAACATTAAATCCGGAGAAATCATGTAAAGTTTATTCTGTACCCAAAATGAATAATGTTGAAAACAGTTGAAAATCTACTGATGTCCTGCATGCTTTCTGACTGAAGCCCTGGCGTGGTAAGTGAGGCTAAAGCAGCAGCAGAATTAGTGATAATCAACAACTGAAACAATGAATACAAGATCGGTTCCAAAGGATTTCTTCCTGAAGTGCAAAATTGCAGGTGAGTATAAAATAACTAATGTGAGCCTGTAGAGGGTGATAAAACGCATTGTGTCATTGACATTGGGTATCAACATGGTTGAAATTAATATGTTAGCATTAGCTTGCGCTAAACACCATTTTGATATAGTATGTTAGCTGAACTAATGTTTACAAATAGTCTTCAGTATGGGCTGAAAATAAAAGTCTATGTGTAGAGATGTCATTTATCAATTTCAGTTTACCAAAACTGAATATTTATCATTTTTCCCCAAATGAAAAAAATCATGAAGTCAAGTTTATCAGTTTAGCAAATTTCTGAGAGGACAGTTCAACTTTCTCTATATTTTATTGTTATGAAACAAAACACAATAATTGAGTATGTTGAGAACATTAAATGGCAAACAAGCAACACACATTTTCTCAGCACGTACATGAGTATGATTGACAGTGGTAAGACACTGCCCCGGTCTCTGATTGGTTGTTTCTTACCGAGTGGAGTATTTCTGCAGATGGCAGTAGGACCACAGGGAGGAGGCAGAGAAGCTTGATGTTTTTTCCCAGATAGTCTGTCTCATATCATACTGTCAGAACATAATGACAATTTTAACAAACATGTAAAAAACAGTTCTAAAATGACCAATTGCATATTAAAAAAAAGAAGCCATCAATGGAAAATAGTTTTTTTGATATTTAAATGTTATTTGTGTAATGTTTAAATTATAAGAAATGTTGCATAAAGGCCAAACCAATTATTTTTTGAACACTGCTGTTTAAATATAGCTACAATATGTATCACACTATAAGTATATAATGATCAACATCATTATGGAACAAAATAAAGCCAACATTTTTTCATTTTCTAGTTTTTAAATAATTGGTTGAAAAAGTTTAAACTAACAAAATGAAGAAAGTAAATGAATATATGGCAAATAGATGAGGAAGTAGCATGTTATCACTTAAAGCATCGTTTTCTTCCTGCAGACTGGACCCTGCTGGAGAGCAATGGATGGAACCTGGCCTGAGGAAATGTAAGTGTAATTTGTACAAAACGCCAAACTGCAAGTTTGTCTATGAACCCTCCCCAGTCTTAGCACAACATCCAGGAGGATAAAAAAGGAGGAAAATAAATTTTGTAAAAAACATTTTTTTATTTCATTTTTATTAGGTGATCAATTGTAATTTTCTCCAAATACAAAGTTGCTATTTGAAAAATACATCATTAGTATTGTTGTTTAGTGGTTATCTGATGTCACAATATATTTTTTTTCACCTGCAAGAGTTGTCTACAATGGAAGGAGGGACAGGGTCGGTTGGCGTGCTTTTTTGTCTGTCGGCCATATTGGATTTAACAAAAATAATTTCTTGCATTTGCAGCTGATGGCCAGTAGTTGGCAGTGTATTTTATGATGCATTACTGTCCACTTCAGTGGTCTGTGTGTATTTAAAACATAAAAATCCACAGGAAGCACAAGAAAATGGCTTTTAGATAGCTGTCCACTGTAGTGACCACTGTGCATGAAAAGGTTAAGTCAGTCCACTCTATTGCAATAAACAATTTGGATACTGAGCCGTCTGACCTTTCAGAAGATAACTTCCATGTTTGTTCTTTTCTCATTATCAGACCTCTGTAACCTGGAACTGGACATGAACTCCATTAACAGAAACCTCAAACTGTTTGCCAAAAACAAATTAGTGACTTTGGTGAATGAGGAGCAGCCGTACCCGGATCATCCAGACAGATTTGACAACTGGCAGATGCTGTGTACAAATGGCGTGACGGGGCGTTGTTACTGGGAGGTGGAATGGATGGGAGAAGTTCGCATATCAGTGAGTTATAGAGGAATTAAAAGGAAGGGCAACAATGAGGACTTCAGGTTTGGAAGGAACAATCAGTCCTGGAGTTTGAGCTGCTCTGATGTCGGCTACTCTGTCTGGAACAATAAGATCAGAACGCCCATCACCTCTCATGTTTCTCAAAGAGTAGCTGTGTATGTGGACTGTCCTGCTGGCCTCCTGTCCTTCTACAGAGTAGATGCTGACACGCTGACCCACCTCCACACCTTCAGCACTACATTCACTGACCCTGTTTATCCTGGTTTTGGATTCTGGTCCAATGACTCTTCATTGTTTCTGTGCTCGAAGGAAGATGTATTTGGAAGTGATCACCTAAAGTCTGTAACATGAATCATTTTTAGATTATGTTATGTATGTAAATATCCATCATCATAAAAGAAGCAGGCATGTTGACTTGAACACGGTTTACTAATCTGCTTAAAACTGGATAAATGTACAGAATGTGAGATCTGCCTAGGATGCTTCACTCTGAAAGTGATCTGACGGATAACGTTACGCCTTTTTCCCCCTTTTTATTCTGCATTACAGTCTTCTGTCTAACCTGTCTCTGGTCAATATTAACTGTGAATACAGAAAATAAAGACTAAGTTTCTGTGAAACCTTCTCTGCTGTGATTCTATGACGTCACAATGACTAATTGACTCGACTTTCATCAAGTTTACCTCGACTTTAAAACAAATATGAAGTTGTTCCACCTGGACTAGAAATAGTTTCTATGCAGCTGTAACTTAGAAAACCGTAAAAATAACAGTAACAGTAAAAGTATTTTACTTTTTCAGATTGAATAGTTTCATGCCACATATTTTTATGGCTTTATTTGCAAAAGTAAAACCAATGTATAATTTTCTATGCATCACTTTGTAAAGTCCCCCAAAGATAGGTTGAAATCCTTGGCTGTGATGCAACAAAAAGTGGAGAAGTTGGAGTGTGAACTTTTGCAGTACAGTATTTAGTGTTGCTGAATTGACCTGATTCTCAGGCAGCGCCACCTCCTGTTCCTGTGTTAGAATTACACCCAGCTCCCAGCTGCAGGTCCGACTGGTTCGGCGTCTCTGATGTTTCTGTGCCTTTATGATATGGGAACGAGATAAAATCCCAACAGTTTCTACTAACGAGGGACAAGGAGCTGCTTGGCTCCTGAAGATCAAAATTACCTGGAAGTTGGACAAAAGTAAGAAATAATTTAATATTCGTCACTATAACGAATATTATTAGTGCTCTAAAATGTAAAATACTATTAATTATGGAATCATTTGCATGTTTTAAACTTTTTAACAGGAGCACTTTAGAGTTGTGAGTCATGTGGAAATGTTGATCCAGCTCTGACAGAAGCAGACAAACTAGATTCTGAGTTTATTTTGAAACGCTGAAACAATGAAGCCTTTAGTCGTCTGCATATTTTCACTTGTTAAGGAAGAGAAGCTTCCAGCAGCTGTTGAAACGAGTTCATAATGTCAGCGTGGAGCAGTTAGTTCGTTAGAATAGATCAAAATATTATGATTGTGTTGGATTCAGCAGGTTCTGTGCAGTCTTGTATGGCGCTTCTCTTTAAGGAAGTTGTGAACTCTGACCCTGCTGCTGTGTTTCTGTAAAGGTTTGAACTCTGCTATGGATCTGTGTGGGAAACATCAGAGCCAGGCCAAACGGTAAGATGTTTATGTCTACCTTTTCTATATTACCCACTTTATTTAACCATCACTTTCCCACTTCACAGCTCTGAATTCGGTCAGGGGTCAGTCAACCGTCTTCGGCTATTATTTGAACCCTGTGCTGACGCCAGGTGATTATTTTCTGTTTTTATGTCACAATCATTAAATAATGTAGTGAAAACATAGTTATAATTAATTAATATGATTTTTCTTTTGTTTCAGGATCCGACCACTGAAGCAAAACACCAATAAGAGTAATCGACAGAAAACAATCCGTTTATTTGACAAAGCTGAACTCAACAATGGAAAAACGTAAGAATCTGGTGCTGATTCAGTTCCCAACCTGTGAGTTCATTCTGTTTTTGAATGAAACTTTCTCTATATTCAAATGACTTCATCAAGATGAACTGCATTAGAAAATGAACTCTGGACCTCTCTCCTGAGTATTAATGCATTCTTTAAGGAGTAAATGGATTTAAAAGTTAAATGTCTCTTATTAAATGTGTAACAATTAAATGTTTTTATGAAAATTAATTTATTTGGTCACCTGAAGGAAACAAAGTTGCAGAGAATATTTACAGACTAAAAAGTCAAAATCCAAAAGTTGGCACATATTTAGTTAATCAAATGATTGTCGGATGTTTGGTTAAACATTTTTAGTAAAGACACAAATCAAAAGTTTGCTGTGGGAACAAACCATCGAACATTATTATAGGAAATTGTGGCACTTTGATTAAACTCTATTTAAAAATAGAATCAAATGTGACACATTAATGATAACCATTGACAAAACAAAACTACCTGCATAAGCAATCTCAACTGAACCAGATTTTCTTGATTTTGAAGTGAAAATAAGGAGCTGGATTTTATTTCCAGAAGTCAAACTTCAGTCCTTCCCTCTGCTAATCTGTGGCACACTGAGCTTTGGGGTAAACACGGATATTTAAGTGCATTTGCTTAACATTGCTATGTTGACAGTAAAATGGAAGTGGTCAAAAACAGAAAAAGTAAAAGAAAAGTTGCATAAATGAAACTCTTCCCATAGTGAATCAGTTAATCGCTTTACTTCATCATCAAACTAAAAGAAAAACATCTCAAGCTGATGTCTCTCTATTGTCCTCATAATTTCTGTAAACACATTAATCCCAGTTGGTGGGATTGTACGGTGATGGGTTCAACTCCCAGCCTTGTGGTTCTCAACAGTTTAGATCATGAACGCCTCGTCCTCTGAAAGCTTGCATTGTCCCGTCTCTCTCTGCCTAATGAATCTTTTATTTATTTAGTGTTTTTACTGACTCCTACTTCTGGCTCTTTCCTGGGGCGTCCAAAGTGCGGCCAGGGGGCCATTTGTGGCCCTTCAACTGACTTAGCATAGAACCATATTTACTGACTTTGCTGCAACCAAATCAGCTTTAGTCTAAATATGGCAACCACCTTTCATAAAGTTACCCAAATCTTGTATAAATGTGTTCAGTTAAGTCAAAAAACGATGAACACTAAAGTCTTTCATTTAATACAGCAAACATGAAAATCCTTTTTAAATCTTTGGATCAACAATGAATAACATAAAAAAAGACATGGATCTTTATTCTAGTGTGAAAAAGCAGGATTTATAATACCTAGTTTGTAAAAATAAAAGAATGTGTCATATTAACTTATTTTATTCAATAGAAATATCCAGACCAGTTAAATAATCCGGGGTAAACCAATATATGTTGCTTGTCTTGTGTTTTCAACAAAAATGATTGAAAACTTTTGTCAAAATCTGTTATTTTTCCCCTTTCAGAGTAAAATTTATTTCAGAACTGTTTTCTGGAGATAGAAATATGTCTTTGAATCACTTGTACCGTTTGTTGTTTCAATCAGCACCGGCCTGCAGACACCAGTTCTGTCCCCAACCAGCTGTGTGTCCATGAAGAGTGACCAGTCTATGGATCCTATCACCGTGTTTAAAGAACGACACCAGCTGCAGAATAAAGGGTGAAGAAATCACTGGAACTGTCATCTGAAGTAGATATTTGCATAATAAAATGGGAATAATATTCTGGATAAAGCTAATCTCATCCAAGCTGCTGCTAGGACTCGGAGCAGAACGGCTCTTTTCCACTGTTTCAGCTGAACTTCCTTAGAGAAACTTATTTATCAAATCTAGACAAAGAATCATCAGAAAGTCCAATAACATTTTGATCCTAAGCATAAAGATTTAAACAAAGAATTAAGCATAAAAAGATATTCAACTGAATCAAAATAAATCTTAACAAATTTGACAATTATTTAATAACCTGAGTGAACTGAAGTTAGGTTGCGCTACATTGCATTCGATTCAGTTCAGCCGTCTTTATATAAAGAAGGTCATTTTAAATGAATCACATATACGTTCCTGTTGATCCTAGTTGTGTTAAGATCAGTTCATTATTCCAATTAGTCCAAACTGTTTCTGTTTAAATCATCAGAAATGAGCAGAGTCCAGTTCTGTCCCCAGCCAGCTGTGTGTCCATGAAGAGTGACCAGTCTATGGATCCAATAACTGTGTTCAAAGACAGAATCCAGTCTGAACACGAAGGGTGACAATCTGATTCTTTTTTATTGATTTTATTCAATTAAAATGCATTGTGGAAGTATTACTAATTTGTCTCAAAGACACCATGTTTCATAATTAAAACATGCTGAGTTTTAATCAGGACCCAGCAGCAGAGATCAGTCATGTGATCGATCAACAGATCCAATCACCGAGTTCAAATGACTCCCATCCTGACCTTTCAGAAAACAGAACCTTAAACTATTCCATCGTATTTATTGTTTGAGGCAGCGCTTCATGTAAATAACATTTAATCATACCTAAAGATGGACCAGAAAATATCCAAACTAAACAATTTAGCTTTTGCTCAGTGATTTGGTTTCACTGTGTATATCTGGGCTTTCTGACCAGACAGGACATGGCTTCACATTTATAAAAGTTTAAGTCCCATCTGGTCCTTTAGGAAGGAGCATGAATGCTGGACTCACAGACAGATGTTCTTGTTAGATGCTCAGAAAGTTTCAGCTGATCCCCCCACAGGTTGCCTTCATGTTGTTTTGTTTTTTCCAGGATCGATGAGGAGGAATCTGCCTCCTGCGCTGCCAGCTGCATGTCGCCAAAGAGTGACAGGTCCATGGATCCAATAGCTGTCTTCAAATATGGAGACCTGCCTGAGCATAAAGCGTGAGAATATAAATCAGGAAAACAAACACTGCATTCATCAGAGGAGATTTGTTTTATTATTTTGGGTCTACTGCTTCTAGAAATGGGACAAACTTTAATAAACCCGCCAGGTGTTTTTGGGTGATAATAAACATCTTATTCATAATTTAAAGCAAATGCTTTTGTACAGAAAGCTCCTCATAACTACATTTTCTTCAGAAATTTATAATGAAACAGTTAAACTTGTGAAAAGTGAAATGGGTATTTTGATGATGCAAATACAAAGTAAATCCTGAAAGAACTTTTTCTAAAATGTCATTTTCTGCAGTGATGAGCTGCAGGACTCAGAGGTTCTCAGTGTTCAGTCTGTTTATCATCAAGCTGATCTGGACTCCATTTTTAAGGCAAGAACCATTTCAGATTAAACACTTTATTGTTACAATAAATTATAAGGCTCCACTGGGAATAAATAATGTGAGCATTTTAGTTCTTAAATATCTAAAATGATCAGTTATGAGGATTCATCCTCAACGTAAATATAATTTCTAATTAATGTTTTTGCTTTTTGTTTCAGGCTCTGGAGGAAAGCATCGTAGGTTTTGTGAAGTCAGAGCTAAAGAAATTTCTCGATGTTGTTGGGCCAGATTACCATGAATACTTAAAGAACCAGAGAGAGAATGAAGAGGAGTTGGATGGAGGTGAAGAACAGCAGGAAAACACCAGTGGAGAGTCTTTTCTGCAGCTCACGCTCGACTTTCTGAGGAGGATGAAGCAAAAGAGGCTGGCTGATTATCTTCATGGCCGTAAGATCACATGTTCTACTTAAAGTTTACAAAACCACCAAGTAAATCAGTGCTTTTGAATTTATGCTTAAACTTTAATTTATGGGAAGCTTTAAAATGTGCTAAACTTTTTTAGTGTGCCCACCACAGTCAGCACCTCAGTGTAACATTGGGCCAACATTGTCAGATTTCCAGTATTTATTGCTGCAGGAGTTGCTGTTTTCATTGAATCATATAAAAACTTTAAAATGCTGCGGTGCTCCAGCTGTTCCAGGTATAAAACATGAAAAATGTAATATTTTACATGATAAAAAACATCGCAGATGTCTTTACTTTGTACAGGGACCTATTCAACCAAGTATCAGCAAAGACACAAGACTAACCTGAGGAAGAAATTCCAGCGTGTGTTTGAAGGAATTGCTAACGGCGGGAGCCCGACTCTGTTAAACCAGATCTACACGGAGCTTTACATGACAGAGGGAGGAGCCGGAGAGGTCAATGAAGAGCATGAGGTCAGGCAGATTGAAATGACCTCCAGAAAACAAGACAGTCCTGACACAATCAGAGTAGAAGACATCTTTAAGCTTCATGATGACAAACCTCAGCCGATCAGAACAATGCTCACTAAAGGAGTTGCTGGCATTGGGAAAACCATCCTAACGCAGAAGTTCACTTTGGATTGGGCCGAAGACAAATCAAATCAGGATATTCATTTTACTTTTCCGTTTACCTTCAGAGAGCTGAATGTGCTGAAAGAGAAAAGATTCAGTTTGGTTGAACTTGTTCATCTCTTCTTTCCAGAAAGCAAAGAAATCTGCAATTTTGAGCAATTTAGTGTTTTGTTCATTTTTGATGGTCTGGATGAAGGCAGACTTCCTCTGGACTTCCACAACAGTCCGATCCTGACGGACGTGACAGAGTCCACCTCACTAGATGTTCTGCTGACAAACCTGATCAGGGGGAAACTGCTTCCCTCCGCTCGCCTCTGGATAACCACACGACCTGCAGCCATCAGTCAGATCCCTCCTCAGTGTGTTGGCATGGTGACAGAGGTCAGAGGGTTCACTGACCCACAGAAGGAGGAGTACTTCAGGAAGAGGTTTAAAGATAAGAAGCAAGCCAACAGAATCATCTCCCACATCAAATCTTCACGAAGCCTCCACATCATGTGCCACATCCCGATCTTCTGTTGGATTAATGCTACAGTTCTGGAGGACGTGCTGAAGACCAGAGAAGAGGGGGAGCTGCCAAAGACCCTGACAGAGATGTACATCCACTTTTTAGTTGTTCAGACCAAAGTGAAGACAGTTAAATATGATAAAGGAATGGAAACAGATCCACACTGGAGCCCAGAGAGCAGGAAGATGATTGAGTCTTTGGGAAAACTGGCTTTTGATCATCTGCAGAAAGGAAACCCGATCTTCTATGAATTAGATCTGACCAAGTGTGGCATCGATATCAGAGAAGCCTCAGTGTACTCAGGAGTGTTCACACAGATCTTTAGAGAGGAGAGAGTGCTGTACCAGGACAAGGTGTTCTGCTTCGTCCATCTGAGTGTCCAGGAGTTTCTGGCTGCTCTTCATGTTCATCTGACCTTCATCAACTCTGGAGTCAACCTGCTGATGGCAGCACAAAACACACCAGAAACAGGAGAACTAGATTCTTCAGAAATCCAGCTTCATCAGCTGGCTGTTGACAAAGCCTTACAGAGTCCAAACGGACACTGGGACATGTTCCTTCGCTTTCTGTTAGGACTTTCTCAGCCAGTGAATCAAATGTTGCTACAAGGCCTACAAACACAAAGCAGCTCACAAAGCAACCAGGAAACAATCCAGTACATCAAGAAGAAGATCAGTGAGAATGTGTCTGTAGAGAAAAGCATCAATCTGTTCCACTGTCTGAATGAACTGAACGACCGTTCTCTGATAGAAGAGATCCAACAGTACCTGAAATCAGGAAGTCTGTCCACAGACAAACTGTCTCCGGCTCAGTGGTCCACCCTGGTCTTCATCTTACTGTCATCAGACGAAGACTTGGATGTGTTTGACCTGAAGAAATACTCTGCCTCAGAAGATGCCCTACTAAGGCTGCTTCCAGTGGTCAAAGCCTCAAACAGAGCTCTGTAGGTACACAAAGGATTTCATGTATTTAGTCTGTCACATTTCAAACAACCTTCAGTTCTTTGTTTTCTAATCCCAGGCTGAGTGGCTGTAACCTCTCTAGGAGAAGCTGTGAAGTTTTGTCGTCAGTTTTAAGCTGCCAGGCTTCCAGTCTGAGAGAACTGGACCTAAGTAACAACAAGCTGGAGGACATAGGAGTGAAACTACTTTCAGTGGGTCTGGAGAGTCCAAGCTGCAAACTGAAATCCCTCAGGTCAGAACATGCTGGGGTTTCAACTGGTTACACTGGTTTCAAATCTTGGTTGATCCAAGCTTGTAAAGGTTTCATATCACACCCTCCATCCCAATTTTAGTCTTACAGGATGTCTCATCACAGAGGAAGGCTGTGCTTCTCTTGCCAAAGCTCTCAACTCCAATCCGTCCCACCTGAAAGTGCTGGACCTCAGTTACAATCATCCTGGAGACTCAGGAGTGATGCTTCTGTCTTCCAGGCTGAAAGATCCACACTGCAAACTAGAAACACTCAGGTTTGAAACTTAATTTCTCCCTATATTTGTTGACTGAACTAACTCCTCATTTTAAAAAGGATGTATGTCAGAAAGTATTTGAAATACATGCTTTGGGAGACAGAATGACTTTCATGCCCGGTCAGATCTGATCTTCTTGGAAGAAAAGCAGGTCCAGTTCAGTCTTCTTTTTGTCCGAGTGGATAGATGTACAGTTGAATCTCCATAAATTATTAGATAAAGGAAAAGTCTGTTTGTTGGTGATACTGCAGCAGGTATTGCTGCTTTGACCATGTGGGTACAACATTGTACAGAGACACACATGAAGTCCTGGAAGGTCGCTGCACCGACCCTGGACTTGATAAATCAGAGTGAAAAGCAGCAGGTCATATAATCTCTGAATGTAGAAACTTCTTAGTAACATATTCAGCCTTTTGGAGAGATTGTAATTAATTTCTGTTTTTCTTCCTGCAGAGTGGACCATCGTGGAAAGCAGTGGCTAACACCTGGACTGAAGAAGTGTAAGTTTCTATAACCATGATGAAGAAAAACTATGGCATTTTTAAGAATACTTCAAAGTAATATTTCATCAACTTTGTTTATGTCACAGTTTTGCGGTGGCTTGTTGACGTTTCTAAGCTTCTTCTCTGCGTATCTATTCATCGGTACCCTGGGTTCATTTCCTTGTCCACATTCCTTCCATCATCATTCCAGTATAACCAGCTTCTGATGTTTTGAGCTGCACTTCCTTCTGCTTCAAGCACGTTAATAATCCCTCGTCTGCAAACTTGTCATTCTCACAGTTGGCTGTTTTTTAATGCTTTTTATGACCTAATACCTCATCAGTAAAGATGATTTTATCTTGCTTTCCATAGCGTTGATTCTCTCTGAAACCTATCTTTGGACATTATTTAGTCCCAGCCGAAACATGATTCAGCACTTTTTGAAGGTGACCCTCCCCTGTTTTGTGTCTCCTCAGATTTCTGTGAACTTGAACTGGATCCAAACACAGCTGGCCGAAAGCTGGTTCTGTTTGACAACAACAAGAGCGCAAAAATCGTGAACAACGAGCAGCCGTACCCCGACCACCCAGACAGATTCGAATGGAATCAGCTTCTGTGCAAAAATGGCCTGACTGGTCGCTGTTACTGGGAGGTGGAGTGGAGCGGGAGGGTTCTGGTGTCAGTGAGCTACAGGCGACTCACTCGCAGAGGCCTAAGCAGCGACTGCTGGTTTGGTGGGAACGAACTGTCCTGGGGTCTAAGGTGCTGTGACGACGTTGGTTATGCCATCTGTCATAAGAACAACATGGCCATCGTCCCCCTGCCACAGTCCTGCCTCTCCCACAGGATAGCAGTGTATCTGGACTGTCCTGCTGGGACTCTGTCTTACTACCGAGTGTCAGCTGGCACACTGGCGCACCTTCACACCTTCAACGCCACGTTCACCGATCCGCTGTTCCCTGGCTTTGGGTTCTGGTTTGATTCCTCAGCGTCTCTGTGTTCTCCGTAAGGAAAATCCACTTTCAGTGTCACTGTTATGTAAAACAGCATAAATAATATTGATATTGTGATGAAACTAGAGGTAGAAAGAGCAATGAGAATATTTGTAGCAGCGAATAAACATCCACGGTATTTTTCCTGTTGTTTTACGTTATTCTTGAACAATGTGTCATTCTTCTTATCTTTTGAATGTTTTATTATCCTGTTGATGTTTATGATTTGCTTCAGCCTCATGTTTCACCAGGAATGAACCAGCTGAGATCAGCATTTTTCTAAATTGTGGACCAAGTTGTAAAGAAATAAACCGGCTTTCTAAATTGTTGTTTGTAAGTTTCCATTAAAAACACACGTTGTGTCTATTGATGCTGTGGTGTCTTTTTTTTTTTTTATTATTTTAGTAAAATCTTTGTTGTGCAGTTATTCTGCTTTTATGATCATTTTTTGTGTCTTCGGTTTCAATACCAAAGTATCGTTGTACCAAGAAATGGGGTTTAAAAAATGTGCTTTGTAAATAAACATGATTTGGATACAATTTTTGATTTGTAATTAAAAGTGTTGACATGAATTTATATCAGTTTGCTAACAACCCATGTCCACACACAAAAATAATAAAAAATAAAAAATACAGTAATGTTCAATATTTAAAATATTCCTTAAAAGTTTATTTTAGGGCTGGAACCTAAATACCTTAAATACGTCAATTTTAGGCATTGAAATTGTTTTAACTCGAGTCATCACCTCTTTTGATTTTTACATACAAAGTTCTTTGTGGACTTTTTAGATTATATTTTGGTTGAAATGTATCTCAAAAGCCCCAATAAAATTTGTAGTAATGGAGAAAAACACTGATGAAGTAAAAAATATAATTTCCCAGCTATTTGTGCTTATTCGAATGACTTTTTAAGGATTTCAATAAACTATTAATTTTACTGAAAACATCCAAATATATGGAAATAATGTGTGCAAGCTGATACAAGCAAACAGATCTTTACAAATGACAAAAACAACTACTGACGGAATGGCGGCAAAATATTTTACTTTCTGCTCTACTGTAATAAAACACCTACATATTTTACTGTAAATGTTTTCCTGTATTTTGGTCGTAGAAGGCTAACATGTGATTAAACTAAAGGATGACGTTTGCGCTCGTCGTGGGAACAAACAGGAACTGTTAGTATTTTCCCAAAGGCTCCTCCTTGGTTCATGACAGGACGGACTGGTTTCATGGCCCTGTTGAGTTTCCATCATTAACATTGCAGTTAGAAGCTGAGTGTGCATCGATGAGCCAAATGCACAGTCGTCTGTTCTGACAAGGAATAATCAACGCCGTCTCTCCAACCAGATGATGGACAGTTGAGGACTTGAAGTTAGATCAGGTAGGATCTGTAAATCTCTCTTTAACTGGTTAAATATGTTAACATTGTGGTTTGAAGCTGGGTTTGGTGTGTTTGTAAATTTCAATACTGCACAAAAAATGTTTGTTTTGCTAAAGCCCAATAATAATAAATGATTGAACATATACATCTGTGTTTTATTCTTACATAATACCAACAACAATTTGTTGTTGAAAGATGCAGGAAGTGTCGAAACTACCCTGACAACTTTGGATCAAGATGAGTGTTAATTATTCACCCTGACAGTCTGAGCCTCAAACCTTGAGGCTTTTAAAGCATTTAAAAACATGGTGCATCCTCACATTGTTCATTTTGCCTTCTTAATGCATCTTACTAATTCAAATTAAATGGTTAATAATAAATATTCTAAATACTGTATATGTGCCATATGGCAGAGAATAATGTGACAGTAAGTGATGACTCAGCATGTTATTCTTTGTGATAAGGTGTGAAAAATGGATGCTGGCCATTTGTCACAGAAAACGACTGTCGGAGTGGAAGATGAGCGTCAGGGTGAAGCTCAGAGGTGAGATAATGAACTCTGACTGGCTGCTAATCAATTTTCTGACATTTCAACTCTCCGCTTTGATTAATTTATTAAAGAACAAACCTACAAAAGGAAGAATCCAGTGGATCTGAACCAACCTGGAAGCCACTGACGAATAAGCGCTCAAAAGACTTTGATTTAGATTTTAGTGACTCACCTTGTAAGACGCAGTAAGTAAAGTTTATCCTCTAACTTTCTGTGACTCACATTCCCACCATTAAGCAAACCAACAGTGATCTGTGTCTTTAAGCTCTGAGCAGGAACAAGAAAGCGAATGCGCTGGAACTGGACCAGAACCAAGACTTGAACCTCATGGCGTGTCTTTGAAAAGGGACAAATTTCTCAACATACCAATGGATTCCAAACCACCACCTTCTAAAGGAACCGGGTAAGTTTGTGTAAAAATGTTTCATGTTATATGGACCTCATAGTTTTACAGTTTTCTTTAGGGGAAAAAAGTTGTTTTTACCTAAATTATTATGTTTTAATATGTCTACATATTGTTAGGCTTCAGCAAAATGATAAATATTTGTTGACATTTATAATAAGAAGCAGTTTCTGACTAATTTTACAAGAAATAAACATGTTTGTGTAATATTTTCAGATGCCATGGATAGTTTGAGTTGTTGAACTTCACAATGATGATGTGGCTGTTGCACTACTACAAACTATTAATGCAATAACAAGAGGGAATAAATGATGCTCTCTAAGCCAGCACAGAAAACCATCTGCTGCAGTTTGGGCTTTAATCATGGTGTCGGTTTTATTGTCAGTGACTTAATGCAATCTGCTGGGACTCGATGCATTGTTTGATAACTAGGTTCAACTACAATGTAGCATTTATTATTGGCTTGTTGGGAATAAATAAACTGAACTGAATTGAGTTATTGTCAGCTTAGGGAAGAAAGAGCTGGAGAGGCAGGATTAAACTTTGGATTAGGATGGGCAGCCGATCTTAACGGAGAAAGTTTAAAAAAGAAATGACAATGAACATCATTGTTCTGTAGTTCTGTTCTCAAAAGTCCAAAATCTTGTGAATGACAAAAGCTTTTAGAGAGAATATTAAAGTCTGAAAAAAGAGTTTCGTCCTAATCAGATATGTGAATTAGAACTTTATTTCTGTTTAATTGAAATGTAATAAGCATTCCTCTGAGTTTCCAATAGAAAAGTTGCATCTCAGCTTAGATCAAAACAGAAATAGATGATGGTTTTTCTGAAAGACCGGCAAGAAATGTAACAGAGTTTGTGTCTATCATGTTTCTATTACAATTTGTTTAGCTAATTTTATTTTGCTGTGGCCCTTTCAGTAAAACTCCAGGCTCTTCTGTCCCCTGCTTGTCAGTGAAGAGTGACTCTTCCATGGAGATTGCAACACAGTTTAAAAACAGACCTCAAACTTTTCATCACAGGTAGATGGTTGAATTTTCCAACGATTAGAGTTACATCTTTGGATCACCTGATATGACATTAGTGAAAATGTAAATTTCTTTCTTCGGCAGTGTCAGCCAAGAGTTCCCAGAAGAATCTGGTGATGAATCTGCTGAAGTCCAGCATGAAAAAGAGCTGAAATCTGTATTTAAGGTAAAAAAAAATCAATTATTACACAAGCTTAAAAGATAAAGAAAAGGCACTCTCTTTGAATCTAAAGCTGTAAAGCACAACCAGTCTAGTTACTCGTATTACTACCAGACACACATCCTTCTGCCTCATTGATTTATTGGTGCCACATTCTGTGTTCAAGCAAGTGATCAGAAGTCTTTGTTATCATTGCAGTGGAATATAATTGATGGCATAAAGAGAAATATTTGAGTCTGTTTTGGTTGCTTTCTTCAAAGCATCATAATTTAGTTTGCTATTTTTATTTTATTTTAACATTTGAGGGCAAAATGATCTTCTTTAACAGCCATGCATATTTAGTCTGGAACAGATTAATCACAGAAAGTTCCCTAAAGCAGCTGGTTGGCTATGACAGATCCAAACAATGCAAGAAATTCAGTTGCAGCAATTTTGTAAGTTTGTTCATGTCTGTAAATTTCTACATAGTCTGTGAGATTACATTTAATTTGTGTCTGTTCCAGATGCTTGAGGAAAACCTGACGACTTTTATGAAAAATGAGCTGCAGAAGTTTCAGATGATTCTGAGCTCTGACTACTTAGAAGCTGCAGAAAATCAGGAGAAAGAAGATGAGAGAAACACTGCAGATCAAGAACAGGCGAAGGGCAGCAGGGAAACATTTCTAAAACTATCGCTGCAGTTCCTGAGAAGAATGAGGAAAGACGATCTGGCTGACTGTTTGTGGAACAGTAAGAGATTTTCAACTGATTTAGTTTCACAGTTTATCTTTTTATATAATGCACACATCTATATCACAACCTTATTTTGTTCTTTTAAAATATGGTTGTGATTTTAAATAGCTATTAATTATTGCATGTAGAGGTTCTGCTATTAATCTTGTTTACTTTTTAGGAACCTGCGCAACAGAATGCACACAAAACCTAAAGTCTAGCTTGAGGAAAACATTCTGCTGTGTGTTTGAGGGGCTTGCTAAAGCAGGAAATCCAACACTCCTAAATCAGATCTACACAGAGCTCTACATCACAGAGGGAGGGGATGGAGAGATCATCGAAGAGCATGAGGTCCAGCAGATTGAAACTGCATCAAGGAAACAGCATATTCAAGAAAAAGCTATCAGCCAGGAAAACATCTTTAAAGCTTCATCTGAAAAAGACAAACCAGTAAGAACAGTGATGACTAAGGGAGTTGCTGGAATCGGCAAAACAGTCCTAACGCAGAAGTTTGCTCTGGACTGGGCTGAAAACAGAAGCAACCAGGACATCCAGTTCATTTTCCCCTTCACTTTCAGGGAACTCAATGTCCTCAAAGAGAAACGGTTCAGTTTGGTTGAACTTGTTCATCACTTCTTTAATGAATCCAAACAAGCACAACTCTGCAAATTTAACGATTTCCAAATTGTGTTCATATTTGATGGGCTGGATGAGTGTCGACTTCCTCTGGACTTCCACAAAAATGAGATCCTGACGGACGTGACAGAGTCCGCCTCACTAGATGTTCTGCTGACAAACCTGATCAGAGGGAAACTGCTTCCCTCTGCTCGCCTCTGGATAACCACACGACCTGCAGCAGCCAATCAGATCCCTGCTCAGTGTGTTGACATAGTTACGGAGGTAAAAGGGTTCACTGATGTACAGAAGGAGGAGTACTTCAGAAAGAGGTTTATAGACCAGAAGCAGGCTAACATGGTCATCTCCCACATCAAGATGTCACAAAGCCTCCGCATCATGTGCCACATCCCAGTCTTCTGTTGGATCAGTGCCACCGTTCTGGAGAACGTTCTGAAAACCAGACAAGGAAGAGAGCTACCTAAGACCTTGACTGAGTTATTTATCTACTTCCTGCTGGTTCAGAGCAAGGTAAAGCAACTGAAATATGAAGGGAGAGCAGACACAGACTTAACCTGGAGTCCGGAGAGCAAGAAGATGATTGAGTCTCTGGGGAAACTGGCTTTTAATCAGCTGCAGAAAGGAAACCTGATCTTCTATGAAACCGATCTGGCAGGATCTGGCATTGATATCAAGGCGGCTTCAATTTATTCAGGAGTGTTCACACAGATCTTTAAGGAGGAGAGTGGGATTTACCAAGATAAGTTGTTCTGCTTCATCCATTTGAGTGTTCAGGAGTTTCTGGCTGCTCTTCACATCCATCTGACCTTTGTGAACTCTGGTGTCAACCTGCTGGATGATAAACAACCAAAACAAAGGTTATCTAAGGCCTTTAAAAGCCAGCATAATGTAAGAAAACTTCACCAAACTGCTGTAGACAAAGCATTACAAAGTCCAAACGGCCACCTTGATTTAGTCCTTCGCATACTTGTAGGTCTTTCACTGCCAGCCAACCAAACGCTACTCCGAGGCCTGCAGACACAAACAGCAAACGTCTCACAATCAAATCAGGAAACAGTTGAATACATCAAGAAGAAGATCAGTGATGGTCTGTCTGCAGAGAAAAGCATCAACCTGTTCCACTGCCTGAATGAACTGAATGATCGTTCCCTTATGGATGAAATCCAGCAGTATCTGAGATCAGGAAGTCTCAGCACACGAAAACTGTCTCTGGCTCAGTGGTCAGCTCTGGTCTTCATCTTACTGTCTTCAGAAAAAGATTTGGATGTGTTTGACCTGAAAAAATACTCTGCTTCAGAGGATGCTCTTCTGATGCTGCTGCCAGTGGTTAAAGCCTCCAACAAAGCTCTGTAGGTGGATGGACTCACACAAAAATAACTCACAACGCAAATCAAGAATCATTTTGAGTTTTACGTGAATTGTTTTTCAGGCTAAGTGATTGCACCCTCTCTGAGAAAACTTGTGAAGCTATATCCTCAGTCCTTAGTTCCCAGTCTTGCTGCTTGAGAGAAGTGGACCTGAGTCATAATGACCTGGAGGACGCAGGAATGAAAGCCTTGTCTTCTGGGATGCTGGGTCAACAATGTAGACTGGAATCATTGAGGTATGAAGCATCTGGTTGTCAATATAAACATCAGTGGTGGGTGAACTTCTGCCAATCTGCTAACATTACTAGCAGAGCTAATTTCTTATGTAGCAGTCTTCTTAATTTTGAAAATGTTTAGTTTCCCCTAAATAGTTTTTCCTCAGCCATTTTGCAAACCTTTCTGAGCATTACCATTAGCTTTCTCTAAATGCCATTTTAGTATAGCACTTTAGCATTAACAGAACTAATGTTTATGATTTCTGCTTAGGGATAACACAACTAGCTTTCTAGTTAGCAGTAACAACCACTTCATATTTGCATAATCTGTGTAATATTTTACCATTGCATTTGTTTTTCAGGGTAGCTGACTGCAACCTGTCACAGAAAAGTTGTGAGACTCTTTCCTTATGTCTCAGTTCAAAGAGCTTGAGGCTTAAGAGTCTGGATTTGAATTACAACTACCTGCAGGATGTCGGATTGAAGCAACTTTCTGATGGATTGAAGAGTCCATACTGCAAGCTAGAAAGTATTAGGTAAGAGAAAGCATGCAAACCAAAATGTTTTTATTCAAGAAATTGACCAAAATTCTAAATAAAGGCAGATGTTTTTAAAAGTAAGACAGCAGTACATCCAATCAGATGCATATGTGTTAAAATAAAATGGTTCTAATTGTAAAATTGTGTTTGCAGTTTGACGGCATGTAACCTCTCAGAGCGTAGCTGTGAAACTCTGGCCCCAGCGCTCAGCTCTCCCTCCTGCACTCTCAGGTCTCTGAATATGAGCTACAACAACCCGGGAAGTTCGGGGGTGGAGCGGCTGTGTGTTGAACTGCAGAAGAAACAATGTCCAATGGAGACTCTCATGTTCGTTGGTTTTATTATTAAGCCTCGTGAACAAATTCACAATTTGTGTTGAGATTATTGTTAAGATCCAGACAAATATTTATCAAACTGACATGAATCCCTTCGGTTTCTTCCCATCTTCACTTATATGAATGTAGAATCCAGATTTCAGGTTTGCTCTAATCTGACCAAACTTGGACAAATCAAATACTGACACCAGTCATGTTGTGGTTTGTCCAGTAGTTTAAAGCTCCTAAATGTACTTTAATATGTTTTCTCATCTCTGGTTTTTACCAGCATTTGGTGTGAATTTCATGTCAGTGGGCCTATTACAATTACTAGTACCATCAAAAAATAATAACTGCAATCCATGACATTCATTCTGTACATTAATCCTGCTTATTGTTTTTGTCCTTTTAGACTTTGCGGATGCCAACTCTCAGAAAGATGTTGTAAATATATATCAGCAGTTCTCAGCTCTCAGCCATCCAAACTGAGAGAGTTGGACCTGAGCAACAACAATCTGAGAGATGGCGGAGTGCACCTGCTGTCCCAGGGGCTGGGGAGCCCACACTGCAAGCTGGAAACGCTCAGGTCAGTTCAACCTGAGTGTTTTTATGATTGTTTGAGACTTGCACATAACTCACGATATTTCTCAAACACCAGACTGTCAGGCTGTCTGGTCACAGCAAAAGGTTGCGGCTATCTGGCATCAGCCCTGAGCTCCAACCCTTCTCATCTGAAAGAGCTGGACCTGAGCTACAACCATCCAGGAGTCGTAGGGAAACAGATGCTGTGTTGTGAGCAGAAGGGTCCGCCGTGGAAACTGGCTAGTCTGAGGTATTTCCACATGAAATCTAACTGCAAGGATCTCCATTCAGATGTAGATTCTAAGGCATTTTATTGTGAAAAGCCCTTGGTAGATATCCTTAGCTCCAGACTTTATTACCAGATAAACAATTTCTCATCACATTATATTCTTTTGAAAATGTGTAATATTTTACATTAGTCACGTCAAAGTTTATTTCATTGCCACAGTTCTTATGGCTTTTTGCTCTTTTTCAGATACTTTTCTATTTCTTGCTGGCTATGCTAGCTGGTGGAGCAAAGCAGTTTGATGAATTTCACTGGCAGCCAATCAGAAAATGAGCATCAGAAATAAAATTAAAATAAATTATTTTAACTTGTATTTTATTTTTAAAATGATAGAATTACAGAAAACAAACTTAAGATGAAAACATTCATGATATTTGATTCTTATTTTGCCTTCACCTCTCTGAGGCCCCACAGTCTAGACCTGGTCTGGTTTAGAAACATCAGTTACTCTTCTCTCTATTAGCAAACAATTAGAAAATTAGAAAAATGACAAGCCCTCACTGCACAGTGGCTCAGTGGGTAGAGCTGCTGCCTTGCAGCAAGAAGGTTCTGGGTTTGATTCCCGGTCTTTCTGCATGGAGTTTGCATGTTCTCCCTGTGCATGGTGGGTTCTCTCCGGGTACTCCGGCTTCCTCCCACAGTCCAAAAACATGACTGTCAGCTTAATTGGCCTCTCTAGAGGAATGGCTGTTTGTCCAGTCTGTCACCTGCGACAGACTGGCGACCTGTCCAGGTGACGCCGCCTCTCACCTGAAACCTCAGCTGGAAAGGCACCAGCACCTCCTGACCCCATTAGGGACAAGGTGTTAGACAGTGGATGGATGGATAATCCCTCATCCAAACTGTCTCACAGTACCTACGTACGAGATACATGAATATCAAATATGCCTAAAACTTTATTGTTGCTGTTTTTCTCTGCAGTTGGGACCAAGCAGGAGAGCTCAGGCTAAAACCTGATCTGAGAAAGTGTAAGTTTCATAAACGATGAAGCTGGGAATCATTTTAATTGATGGAGTCATTAATTTGTAAAGAGACTAATTTTCCCTCTTCATCAGATTTCTGTGAACTTGAACTGGACATGAATTCAGTGAACAGACATCTCCGCCTCTCTGACAGCAACACAAAGATTAGACAGGTGGATGACGAGCAGCCGTATCCCGATCATCCAAACAGATTCCAGACCTGCTGGCAGCTCATGTGCAGAAATGGCCTGACTGGTCGCTGTTACTGGGAGGTGGAGTGGAAGGGAGCAGTTCTCATCTCAGTGAGCTGCAAAGGAATCAAACGAAGTGGGAAGGAGTGCCGGTTTGGAAGGAACGATCAGTCCTGGACGTTGGAGTGCTCTGACATGTTTGGTTTGGCTGCCTGGCATGTTAACAGAGAAACAACTATCCCTGGTCCGTCTGCCCCCCACAGAGTAGGAGTTTTTCTGGACCATCCTGCAGGAATGCTCTCCTTCTACGACGTCTCCTCTGACACGTTGAAGCATCTCTACACCTTCGGCGCCACATTTACTGAACCGGTTTATCCCAGTTTTGGTTTGTGGTCTGGAGCTTCAGTGTCACTGTGTTCAGCAGCTTCAAAGAAAACTTCTGCTTAAAGCTGTTTCAGTATAAATATAACAGATTTAAAGCTGGGCAGTAGCTCTGTGAGCAACAAAAAACGTCCTGTGAACAGGCAAATCAAGCTGTTGTATATTTAACTGCCATGTTTTCTATAAAACCAAATGATATCCATACATCCCAGTTTACGTTTTATGATAAAGAGGAACAGCAGGTTTGAAAACATCAACAGATCCGTTTAATCTGTTAACATGCGGTAATGGGCTTTTCCGAGCCGTCTTTGAACGCATCATGAGTTTATAGACACCTGTTGTTACACCATACTCTGTGACCGCAGCATATTGTGACTGTAGGAGGCGCTGTTGCATTTTAACACTGGTTAGGTAAACAAACTCAAAGAAAAAGCCAAACAACAAATAAAAACTAACGTTGGAGCACTAAGAGCTATATTTCCATAATAAACATAATAATGGTGGTCAGCTTTTAGGGAGCAGCTTTATTATTTATTACGCTTTGTGACGCTCAATGGCCGTTATTGAAAACAAATTGATGTACATTTGTCGCTGTTTACCGGTAATACTGTGTATTGTATATTCGTTATAGATCGATAAGCTTCAGTTGGTCGTTTCTGTAAATACTGAGGAATACAAACTCACTTCCTCAGAAAATAACAAGACTAATGTGTGTAAATGAGCTCTGCATGATCAGTTTATCTTTTATCAGCTTGAATTAAACAGCAATGACGTGAAAAATCAGCTCAACCTGTGGAGAACTGCAGATAAACAGAAAGACGGCTCCATCCCGGCTCCTTCCTGAGCTCCTTTTTACATAAACATTTAGTTTTCTGTACATTAGGTTTATTAGAGACATCTGTGATAAAATGATATGTTCACTGGCACAAAAAAAGGAAATAAAACTCTTTTTATCTCCAAAATGATCCTGAAGCTTAATACAATGTGTTTCTGCTCTGAATTGTTATTTTCCTGGAAATATTCATGGCCAGATAATATAAGTTTAAATGTGAATTATGACAACAATAGGCTAAAATATGGGCATTTGGATCCACCAAATGTTCTGTTTTTCTCCTAAAGCTGAATCCATTTCCTCATTTACTGGAATAAATACTCAGCAGAACATAGATTAAACATTTATATTGTAGAGTGAAATGTTAGTAAATGTAGACACATTAAATTCTTTGTAACATATAAATATATATATTTTTGATGACATATTTTCTTTGCTACATTTGCAAATATTGCTGCAAAAATCCTTGTTTCCTTGGAAAGAAAATGTGTTTTTATTTAATCTGATTATGTGCTTAAAATGACTAAATTCAGTGAATAAATAAATCAGTTTATCTTGTAAAGTTGCAGGTGTTGTGGTGTAATTCCCTATTTTCTCCACTAGGTGGTGGAAACTGATCTAATGACATTATTTGTCCTTCAGGTCAAAACATTTAATCTGAACACAGTAAAACTCAGGTGTGACTTTATTCCATCTCCAACTGGATTCACCTCAAAAACACAAATTAGAGGTGAAAGTTTTTTAACAGGAGCTTCTCAGTAAATCACAATATTAACTGGCTGTATTGTTCATCCACTCAATGTCTCGATCCAGGCGGATGGACGCAGGGACTGAGCAGTAGAATAGAGAACAGGTGTTTATTAGGGAACAGGCTTAATCACAGTCAGAACGGGCCAGGGTCAGAACCAGGGAATCCAAATCCAGGTCAGGAGCTTCCAGATCTCAGGGTCCAAAACCGGGGGTCCAAATCCAGTGGGGATGGTCAGGATCAGGGACAGGAAGGGCAGCTGGACAGAAGGGAAGAGACAGACAGGTTAGTAACCGGACAAATCGCTAGGTAGCTACAGCAGGCCTGAAAGTGTTACCGCAGAGGGTTTGACAACAATCTGACGCCGTGCAGGACGAAGATCTGTCCTTATATGGCAGCAGCTGGAGATCAGGGTGATGACGATCAGGTGTGAGTGTCACAGCTCAGCTGCAGCTGTGACACTCAACACTTGGTAATAAAGTTTTGCTGAACTTGGACCCAGTCAGTTTGTCAGAACAAACAGCTGCTGAACTTTGGACCGCTGGTTTGAAGCCACATGTGAGTTTTATTTCAAGGGTCAGCAGGAAAAGCAGCTGCTCTGAACTTTCTGCTCACCTCTGAGAAAACTGAGAAAACCTTCAGGATGGCTGAGAGACGGGCGGCGCCTGCAGCAGAACCGGACTTCTGCCAGTTCAACGACCTCGCCTGCGAGAAGGTCGGAGGGAAGGTGAATAATGAGAACAGAGAGGAAAATTACACATCAGCAGCTAAACTGGCAGCGATCAATGTCGTTTTCCAAACTGATGACAAAAATATTAGCATGATATGAGATAAAAATGTCTAAATTTGAAGCATTTTTAACCGTTTGGAAGTTAATCACTGTAACTCCTGCGTACCTAATAAAACGGCCTCCTGCAGGGGTTTTATGCAAAACATGAAAACATGACTGTTTGCACTAAAGTTGATCTCAAATGATGAAATTTAGTAAATTTACAACCTGCTAATAGATTGTAAATAAATGTATGTAGAATTTGTTCAGAGTTAAATGAAATGAAACGTTTTATCTCCTGGCTCTGCCTCCAACACGCTGCTCTGTCGTTTGTCCAGGTTATTTTTGCCACAGACGAATGGTTTGCTCCAGCCAAAAACCTGCTGAAGGTGAAAGTCTGCTTCTACTGATTTTACCTTCATCTGCTTAGTAAATACAAATCTCACTAAATCTGGAAAAGAAAACAAGCTTCTCAGAGACATAAAACCTGGAAATCAAATGTTTACTTCTTCATTTTCTTTCATCCAAAGAATGAAAGACGTTGATAAATTTGAGCCATAAATGAAGTAATATTTAAATTCTAATGTAGCTCAGTTCGTTTCGCTGCTGTCACCCTTCCAACACCTGCAGCCTGTGTTTTAACAGCGAGAGCCTCCACAGTTCATCGCTTCTGCTTTTACGGAGTTTGGAAAGTGGATGGACGGCTGGGAGACGAGGAGGAAGAGGATCCCTGGTGAGCGACTCAATCTGTTCGCCCAGTAAAACTCACAGCGATGAAATAATGTTTCTGGCCTTCAGAACCTCAGATGAAACCTGGTAACTAAATATTAGAACATAAAGTTTATAATAATGTTTTTCACGATTTCACAGTTTAAATGCTAGAAACCAGTTTGAGTGACATTTGGTCAGTGATGACATTAAAACCAGTAAAACGGCAGAAACAGAGAAATGATGGAAGTTTCAAACTGTTTTCATATTTTTCTCTTCAGAATCACAAAAACATTTTATTTTTCTAGTTGAATTAGTGGGATAATTGTGAAGTAAAAAAGTGGAGAATGGTTTTAAAAATGTAACCAATTCAGAATCTGAAAAGTGTGGCAAACATTTGCATTCAGCACCAGATGTTTGACCTAAAGGACCTGACGGAGGAAAATGTTCAGAGCTGATGAAGACAAACCAACAGAAGTCCTGACGGTAAACATGGGGGCTGAAAATAAATCTACACCACACTTAACAGATATTTATTTTCGCAGAAACCTGAACTTCCTTTGTGGGACCAAGTCCAGCTTTCTGTTCATCAGAAAGCTGTTTTATAACAAGTGATCATTTTAAAGTCTGTCACAAACTTCAAACCTTTCATCCCCAGACCTTCAACATCTGCATGTAAACATCATTTTCCATGCAGCTTAACATGATGGTGGTTTTGCTCTGCATCTCGCTGAAGGTCATGACTGGTGCATCATTCAGCTGGGAGTGGCTGGTTTGATTTATGGATTTGATGTCGACACGTCTTTCTTCACTGGAAACCATTCGCCTTACGTCTCCATCCAAGCCTCCTGCCTGGGTACCGATCCTCACTTCCTGCCTCCTGAGTCTCACAGCTCTCCATCTTCTCTTCCTTTACCTCCACATGTCGTTCTCCTACTTAAGTGTGAAATTTATTGATATGAGTTAAAACCTCATCCTGACCAGATGAGCTGCCCCCGTTCACTCCCGGGGAAGATCGGACCGGCATGGCCGCCACCGCGGCTCAGACAGCTGCTGTTGCCAAGGTAACCGTCAGTGTGGATAACAGATCAAAAACATGTCATCATGCTGATGCATGACCTCTGCTAAACGGGAGAGGGAGCCGACAAGCATCATGTGGTGGTGCTGATGGACGGCGGGCAGTTTGACGGTTTTCTCATCGACAGCTGAGCTCAGAGTTCTGGCCGGAGCTGGTGGGCGTGTCGCAGCTGCAGCCCGGATACCCAGACTGCTGTCACCACTACTTCAGGGTCAGCAGCAAGAGCAGGGTCACACACCTGCGCCTCAACATGTACCCAGGTACGTGACACACACAGGGTCACATAATCATGACAGACGCTGGTTGGCAGGCGACTCTGGGCTGCAATAAATGATCACATGATTTGTGAAACATCTGATTCTGTGCAGATGGAGGAATAGCCAGATTCAAGGTGTTTGGCGTCGGGCAGAGGGATTGGTCCTCCATCTCCACCAACCAGGACGTCGACCTCGCAGCGCTGACCAATGGGGGAGTCTGTCTCGGTTACAGCGACGCCCACTTTGGACATCCGCGCAACATGATTGGTTGGATTTAAGTCCATCACTGAGAAGTCAGATCAGAAGCACATCTTCTATAAAGGCCAAATGTCTGAACTGTGTCCTGCTTGCCTGACCTGTTGCCTAATGAACCATAAAGTTATATTTAAAATATTACTTTATAAACTCATCTAGTAGATGTCAAAACAAACTTGAACCCCAACAATCAGAAACTTCATAGATCCTCCAGGGCAGAGCAGCTAAACCTGATCCAACTCCAGGGAGAGAAAATATGAAACATTTCAGTGAAAAAACCAAACCCAGAACTGCACTGAGCCGTAATCACACTTACGAACAGGAAAAATAAAGAACAATCATTTTTATAAAGCAAACTTAATTTAAAGTCAAAAGTAAAAAGACAAAGTAATGATGTCTGATTGAGAAAAATGAAAACTAAATCAGGACATTTAAAAATACACAATGAAAGACAAAGTTGAAGAATTAATCTGTAATATTTGTGACTTATAATCATAATGCTATAATGTTAATAATTAATAAATAATTGCAAGATTTTAAGTTAACTTTAAATCTCTATTTTTCCCAACGTAAAACTTTAGTCACTGATTGGTTTGTCAGATTATTAAAGCAGCACAGAAAACAGGTTCACAGTAAACCACACAGTAATTATTCAGTATTGATTTCATCCATATTCCTCCAGTTTTTCCCTGCTGCTCTGAGTTCATGGATCATCTCAAGGTTCAGTCCAGTCTAACCGAGTTCTCTGTTCTTGCAGGACTTGGTCGAGCCGCCAACATGGCGGACGGATGGGAAACGGCCCGCAGGTCAGACCGGCCCAAAACGCTGAAGGTTTCAACACAATAACATCCGAAACGTTTTTAATCTGAAATATTTCCACTTTCACTTCGTTTACATTGTTCGTACAATAAAATACAAACTATACAGTTAAATTAGAGCAACAGAAGAACATTACATGATTTAAATCGGTAAGATCAGAAATTAAAGCCTGGAACACTGAACTCAGTTCCACCAGATCAAAGCTTTTCAGTGAAACATGAAGAAGTTTCTTTAGAGAAAGAAACTGATGACTTTGAATGAAGGAGTGAATCTGCACTACAAAACATTTCATTTTTCAGTAAATGGTGAACTAAATGTGTCCAACCACAGAGCCCTGTGGAACACCCTGGGAATCTGAACTCTTACCTTTTTATACCAACTACTACAATCCATAGCTTCCACTATGTAACTTAATAGAGCTTTTATTTTGCCGGTCTTCCCTGTGCTTCCTCCAGCTGTGATGAGAGCTGCCTCTTCCTGATCATTAATGTTTCACAAGATGAAATGTCTGAACCTTCTCCCTCCGTGTCGCCTTGCAGGCTGACCAGCAGGGGGTCCTGCAGGTGCCTGGCTGGGAGTGGGCCGTGTTTCGTCTCGGTCATCCTGGGCTGATCGGCAGCATCGAGGTCGACACCAACCATTTCAAAGGCAGGAACATCATGACCGCTGCGTCCTCCCAGGACAAACCCGTGTTTTTATCCCTGTGTTTCCCACTCAGGGAATTTCCCAGACTCCTGTCGGGTGGAGGCGTGTCTTTTAACCCCTGAGGAGGAGGCGCGGCGCGTCCGCACCAGGTGGAGCTCTGGGAACTGGGAGGTTCTTCTTCCACCTCAGAAGGTTAACATTCAGCACCACTCAGAGCGTCTCAAAGCGTGCCCAGCTTAGCGTCCTCACGTCCGTCTCTGTGCTTCAGCTCCGTCCTCATCACAGGCATCACTTCAGCAAAGCAGATCTGACGCTGAATCGGCCCGTCAGCCACGTTCGGCTCATCATCGCTCCTGATGGAGGCGTCAGCCGCCTGCGTCTGTGGGGTCGGCCCACGTCGGCCTCCGGAGCGCCGGCCAATCAGAACTCACCGTCATCCAAGCTCTGACTCTGCCTCATTCAACACCATGTGGGAGACCTGAGGAGCTCATGCTGGAGAAATCATGCTGATGATCTGAATATAAAAGTCTAGTTTCAATCTAAGAAAAGTGAATAAACCCAGAACTTTCCCCGGTTTGAAGGAAACAAAGCGCATGTTGGTCTCCACGGTAACGGCGTGGAGACATCTGGACAGAATCTGTTCAAGTCATTTTAAACAGAAGTTTTTCTGTTTGGATGTTTTTCCATTTGAATTTGTATTATTATTCCAAAGAGGATTTGATGTCGTGACGACGTCCTGAAGGCCGAGTCCCAGAAAGAGACGGAGGCCAAATTCCCTCTAAATACACTGGCCCTTTAAGAGTTTTCTAGTAGTAACATGTCTTCTTTATTTCCATCCATCTCTGGGTTCAGAGACGGTTTCTGTTTTACTCGCAGCCATTTGTTTTAGATTTACGTTCATTTGCTTCTTCTTCTCCAGCTGCATTTTTACCCAATTAAAAACATGAAATAAACAGTTGGAGGTCAGATGAGGTCGGCTCCATTTTTATCTTCCTCAAAAATGAAGTTGTTTTAAAAACATCTAACCAGCATTGATTTCCTTTAGTTTCCTCCAGCAGCTCCACTGAACCGACTCGCTCTGCATCATTCAACGTGCTGCTGCTGTGTTTAAGCATCTGAAGCTCCGCCCCTTCCATCACTCTCAGCTCTGAGCATAAACCTGACCTCTGACCCCATCTGGGCAGCTTCAGCAGGGAGGCAGCCATGTTTGTCAGCTGCTCAGATGTTACTGAAATGACAGTAATTATCCTCGCTGTGTGGTCTCCATGTGTTTGGGTTTGTGTGTGACTGCTGACTTTGACCTTCTCGCCGCCCCTCCTCTCGTTTCCACCTCGGTGGGTTTCCACCAGATGTTGGACATCGCAGGAACATTTTCCTCTAATCTGTTGTTTTAAGGTGGTTTATTCCACAGATACATTTTTAAATTGGATTTCTTATCTGGGTTCTGTAAAAATACATTTTTCTTTTTAAAATAAATAATTATGAGACAATGTTTATAATTTGTGAAACTGATTGTTGTTTCCTGTCATGGGAGGAATATTAGTGCAGAACTTTTCATGCAACCAAAACAAAGAAGAACAAGATTCACAGTAAGTGCAGGATCTCAAGCTATCCTGGTAGCCAATTAAAGTTCAACCTTGGATTTACTGTCATCTGTGCAGCAACAGAATGATGATGTGCAGCATTAGGAAGCAGCAGATTGTTTTCTTGATCAATTAATCGTTTTGCTGTGTAGAAGCAGCCCGGCTGCATGGAGCTGATATGGATATTTTATTAAGTTTTCTTCCCAGGGTGTTCAGGCTAAAAGATTCCCCACCTGCCTGAGCTCTATTCAAAGGTTCCGGGTGATGGAAGCGTAGTCAGTGATTCTGGTCAAACAGTTAATGAGGTGAAGATAAGCAGGTGATGTCAGCAGAGATCCCAGCTGCAGGCGGAGCTGCTACTGCATCCCTGGACCAGATTAACGTTTCAATATCAAACTGCTGATGAACCCGAACCGGACCTGAACTGGACCGAACAAGACCTGAACGACCTGAACCAGACCCGAACCGGACCTGAACCGGACCTGAACCAGACCTGAACTGGACCTGAACCGGACCTGAACTAGACCTGAACCGGACCTGAACCAGAGCTCTCCTTGCCTTCAGAGTTGACCTGAATTCGTTCTCTGCTTTCCGTCTTGGCGCCTCGTCTTCGTCTCTGACGTTAATAGAGATGAAGCACAGAGAAGGAAATTAGAGCCCAGCTTCCCTTTTCTAATGAGATCATCTCCATCACGCTCTGCTCTTTAACCTTCACTGCAGCGGAGCGCGCTGTCACTGCGCTGTCACTGCGCTGTCACTGCGCCACAGAAACAACGAATGCTGCAACATCCTGACGGAAAACTAAACGCTTGTGGTTGAACCTAAATTACATCCATTAAGCAGCTCAACTCAGATGAAACGTCTCAAGAGCTTTTATTCCTCAACAGGGGCAACAGAGACACGGTGCAGCTACTGGAGACATGAAACTCTGACAGCTGAGATGTTATGCAAATGAGCTCCTTACATCATTCTTGTATACTGGGGCGGGGGGGGGGGGACAGGAGCAGCATAATGAAAAATGGCTTTTAATCTTAATGGGAATTCACTTAAAAACATAATTTAGATCCTGCAGCGCAGCAGAGCAGAAAGCAGCTTCATCTGCTGCAGCTGAACAACAAGCAGCTCAGAAACCTGTAAATTACGCAGCAAAGGTCCGTGCATGAAAAACTGCTGCCCTGTTTCTGGGGCTGCAGATTTACAGCTGCTAATTAATAGGATTTCAACTGTTTACTTAATAGTTGCATTGCTTACAGCGATGAACAGACAGCCTCAGCTCCACATGGGAAGCACTCGGTTCTAAACTGTGGATTAGGTGTGAATGAACCCGTCTGAATATAATAATGCTTTTAAGGCCACTCTGTTTGGAAGCTCTTCCATTTAATCTGGGATTGGGTCGCAGCGAGCCGCAGCCTTTCCTGCCTGCAGCCACTCGGCTCCTCGGGGGAATCCCCAGCCCAGAACAGACCAACAGCTGGCTGATGTGACCCACATCCCGCTTCCTCATGACAGCGTGAACGGCCCAGTTCTGGAGATTCCTGAGCTGCATTTTGTATCATCTACAAAAAATCTACAAATAGCTGAATTTCTGAGTAAATCAGAAAAAAGTCACAGAAAAATCTGGGGCTAAAGAATCATGAACAGGTGATTTTCTGCTCTGAAACCCTGAAAAAATCCTTCACCAAAAAGATTCTGTAAATTTTGTTTACATTTTATGAGATTTGATTAATGGTGTTTTGTTCTTCTTGCCTCTTTAACATTTAATATTTGGGTGAAATTTAATGTCTCAGTTTCTGTTCAGTTTTAGTCAATCAGTCTTGAGTCAACATTATTCCTAAAATAATGATTTTGATCATTTTATTGGTTATGATCTCTGATCAATGCGTAGATTTTTAAGTGAAGAGTCAAATTTCATGTTAATCTGAATAAATCCTGAAGCTGAGACATGAAGCCGTCCGTGTCCTTCGAGCCTGATGCACGTTGTGTTCATTCCTCATATTGAATTTCTTGATATTTCTGTGGCTAGTTATCATGACTAGATTCAATAATTCATCTTGTTGTG
The DNA here is from genome assembly GCA_902982915.1 of Phalloptychus januarius. Taxonomy (NCBI): domain Eukaryota; kingdom Metazoa; phylum Chordata; class Actinopteri; order Cyprinodontiformes; family Poeciliidae; genus Phalloptychus; species Phalloptychus januarius. Next base: position 17,127,248 of record CADWAE010000459.1, read on the forward strand.
GTGCAGGCCAGCGTGTGCATGCTCTGTCTGAATGGTTAGCAGAGCTGCTGTGAAACCGTCTCTGCTGGTTCCGTCTGCATGGCGAGAAGAACCCGCCCCGATCGTCCTGCGGCAGCTGAATGTCCCCAAGCGTCACTCAGAGCCTCGGGGGGTCAGAGGTGTGTGGGCCTCCCGCCGCCCAGCCCAGCGCAGATTATTGCTCCGTCTAACAGGCTGAGGATATTACTTTGCCTGAAGCGCTGCCTCACGAGCTTATTTCCCCCGAGACTCCTGAATCACATTTCCAACGACCCTCGCTGGAGAGATCTGGTAAAACCGTGTCGGTGTAAATCCTCCTGAGACGGAGCGGCGGCTTCATTAGCATAGAAGCAAGCGGATGAAAACCAGTGAGGAGGCCGGAGCCAGAATGAACAGGTTCCCTCCCCCGTCCACATACAGGAACGATTCCTTTTGGACCATTTAATACACATTTATGCCTCGGTGTTATTCTATCTTCACAAAGACTCACATCAACAACCAGTGATGAGTAATTCAACTCAAAGCAGCGGAAGCTCATGAGAGATGCTCTGGCTCCACATGTGATATTTTTCAACCAACGACTGTTTTATCACCTTAAACTGTCCTGAGTTTGTCTCCCTGTGGAACGGTGGGTTCTCTCTTGGTACTCCAGCTTCACAGTTCATAAATATGGATAACAATTCATCTCTAAGGCCCTCTACTGCTACAGCCTTGAAATCCTTGGCTGGATGGGAGACGCCTCGTTTCCCCTGAGTGGTTCGGTGAACCTCGGGTCGCTGTGGTTCAGGATGATACTTCATGGTGTGGTGTGTATTCAAGAGTGTTTCATCACCAGTTGAACGAAGGTGGCGTTATTCTAGTGCAACGACAAATCTGATGCACTTCATCTGGTTGCAGGCCGCAACATGATACCCAATGGACGTGTTGCGTCCTGCCAACACAGAAAGCAGTGAAAAATACAGAAAATGTTGGTTTATTTGATGCTTTTTCACTTCAAGATTAGTGACGATTACAATGGTCACACATCCTGACCTCCTGCTCACCATGATCATATAATGGTGAGCAGAAGGTAGAAGGATCCTAAGCCTGTGGACAAAGTAACTTCTCCTGCCGTGCTTCACCTTCTGATTATAAGGATGATTCACTCAAAGCATGGAAACAACAACTGTTGAACATTTATGAGATATAACGATGCTGTCCAAACTGTGAAGATGGCCTAAAAATACTGGAAACAAGATGGCAGACTTTTATGTGTGAAATTCAAAAGAAAAGTTTCTAGATGCAATAAATCCACAGATCCAGCTTTTGCAACCCTTTTGCATTGATTGTTGATTTCCATGATATTCCATGAGCTCCCATGTCACTCAGCGGAGGCAGGAAGAAGCAGCAGAAGTGATGAGGACAGATGTCCTCTGCTTCATCCCTTCAGTCCTCACTCACAGCTGACAGCTCACCGCGTCCCGGAGGCATCGGATTGATCGGCAAGTCAAGGCTCTGTCCTGCTCAATAAAGCCTGAATGAATTCTCTTAACGTTGCATCTGTCATGCAGGACAGAAAATCCACCTTCGCTGTGTCAGGAGGGAGATATTAAAATCCATCAGGATGTGAGCTTTGCACCAGACAAGGCAATTCTTCTTTAAACACTAAAACAAAACTTCACAAACATAAGAAGTGGATTTTCTGTGCATGTGATATTATACCTGAGACCAAAATGAAATGTAAGTCATTTGAATGTGGCTGATTGATTTGATTTGTGGGTGCAGATCAGACCCGTTTGTCCTTTAAGGCGAGATGAGATGACATCAGAAAACTTTCTCTGGATCAGTTGCAGTAATGCTGACAGACTTCTGAAACGAATCATCTAAGGTCCGACCCGTCCAACTGAACTGGCGCTGGGTTTATTTCAGAGTCCAGGCCTCTCCACAGAGAGGATTCACATTGTGTTGGAGGATTTCTGCATCCATATTTGGCCTCTTAGGTCCAGTGACCAGGACCTGCTGATGGTGCCACACAAACGCTGAAAACAAAACCAGACAGTCTTGTTCAGTTGCCCCAGAACTGTCTTCCTTTGGTCCCGTGATTGATGGACTACAGACTCAAAAGACAACAAGCTCAGTGAAGCTGGAATAGCGATTAGATCGAGGAGGAAGTGGAAAGTCTGACCATCATCGTCCCAGGTAAACAGGAACCTGAAGCTTAGAGACATTGTTGGAAGGAAGCCAAGAGTTCGGACTGATTCACTTCCAAGCATGGGTAGAAAAGTAAACAGGCAGAAATTAGAAACATGAAGGAGTTGAGGAACTCAAGAACCGTGGAGCTGAAAGGACAACGGTGCACAGACATGGAGGAACCTGTCCAAGAGGAAGTAGACCTGGGCTGATCAATGGAGAACTACTGGGATGTGAGGAGGGACGTAGTCCACTGTTGGATTTGAGGAGGCATTTGAGAGGAAAACTTGCGGTGCAAAGGCTTCGCTACCCAAACATCCTGGAAACTATTGACATCAGTGGGAGTGACAGGAAGCAAGAGAGGCAGCAGAAAGAGCTGCATGTGAAGCAAGAGGGAGGAAATGAGCTGACAACCAGGAGGGAGTCACCACAGCTGACCACCAACAGGAGTGTAAAGGGTCAGGGTCAAACCACTCAGTGACGCCCGTCACCCATCTGATGACACGACTTCCTGGCCAAAGGAAGCAGCCCATGCTGTATGCAAGCAATCAGTCTAAGCACTTTGTGATTTTTCTATCCTAAAATGTACTGTTAAAGTCTTTATTCCTTACTACAAATGACCTGAAACAGATGAAGCATTTCAAACAAGAGCTCACAAACAAAACTGCAGGAGTTGGTTTGTTACAAAGGTAGACCAGTCATCCAATAGAAAAGACATTGAAAATATGTAGGGCTGGTACTGTAGATAAACTATAGTGCCACTTAATAGTATTAACTTTAGAACATTTTGAGTTACAGAATGAACGCATGTGGCCTCCATCATTCAGGAAAGAAGCCAAAGGTCATTCGGATGAAGTTACAGTGTTCAGGAAGTCACAGTGCACAGTGTCTACTGTCCTAGACAAAGGTGAAGCTGGACAGTGGACTCCTTTATCTAGGACAGTCCAGACAGGATGTTAAAAGTGCAGATATTTGCATCTGTGCAGCCCCTGAACACAAGCGAGGAATCCGGCCTCCCAGCACAGGCAGTTGATGCATATGGTCACTATTTGATTCTTTGGCTGACATTTTTATAGACCACAAACTTAACAACAACTCTTGCTCTAAAGCAGCTTGGAGGCAGCTCCCTCCCCTAATGATTAATACAACAAGCACTACAGAAGAAAGGATGCTCTCTGCACCCTTCCTGTTGCTAGTTTAGATTGAAAAACTAGAAGAGAAAACAATCTGCTCAGAATATTAGGTTTCTCTAATCCCGTCTTATTTTTTAGATCTACAATGATCCAAAAAATATTGATCCCCTTCCTGCAAATACATTTCTATTTGGTTTCTGAACAAATAAAAATGAAAAATGTACCAGAAAAGCTAAGTAGAAGCATAGCTTAGCTGTAGTTGTTTCTCAACCTATGAAATCAAAATACAACCTCGGGTTAAACTGCCAACACTGAGTCTGGAGAGGAAACAGCAGCATACCAACACAATCCTACTGTAAAGCATGGCAGTGGGAGCATCATGCAATGGAAATGTCTCTCTGAGGCAGGTACTGAGTGATTAGTCCAGGTATAATGTAAAATGACAGCAGGGAATTATAGGAAAGTTATTCAAGGAAAGGCTACGTCGATCTTCTATATCTTATATTCTCTTATGGTTTGACCATTTTTCAAACATTAAGCAAATTAGATGGTTTTTATGAAGCGACATCAACGATATCTTTAACTCTCCAGAGTGAATGCAAACAGAGGTGTAGTTCTCTCGTAGAAGAATAAACAGCTGATGTCTCTTTCGCCACACTGTGTTCCTGCAGACAAACTATCACATGCTGACAGTTGTGAGTAATAACTCGGCGAGGCAGCGTTGCACTCTGCAGGGCACCAGGGGTTACAGAAACAATGAAAAATTCATACCGCTGAATCGCCCACATTGACTTCCTCCTCCTGAGTGTTTTCTTTGATCGAACACTGACGAACTGTGGCCTCTGCTGACTCTGCGATTCTCTGCCTCATCTTTTGTGTTGTGAGTCTGTCCGATCGGTTTCTGCTGAAGGACTGCACTCAGTCCAAGGTGAGGAGGATCAATGCTTGTAGTCTGGGCAGTGGAAGGACCTTTAGCCTATAATGAGATGCTCCTGCAGCAGAAATGAAGACAATCAAAGGCAGATTGCTAACCATCCTCCAAGCTACAAATATCCTTCTGAGGACGCATTTACTGACACTTAATTATATGGTTCTCTGTTTCATCCTCTCATCCATCACATTTTCATTAGGCAACTTTTCACTCTGTCACCGTTCATTCAGGACTTTCTATTTAGTAAAGATAAAAATTGAGAAATGCACATTTGGTGAATGTTCAGACCTGGCAAACCTTCATCATCGTCATTTCAGCCCCATTCAGAGGAATTTAACAGGTTTCTGCACATCTTCCACATCATGCTGGCACCTTCACAGCCCAGTGTGTCACATGTCTGCACGGCCTCACTTGAACTTTGTTGAAAATTCAGGAGAACAGTAGCAGTTTCAACTGACAACTTATTTCTTTTACAAATCCAAGTACCCGTATTTTCCGCACTATAAGGCGCACTGCATTATAAGGCGCATAGAATAGACGCTACAGTAGAGGCTGGGGTTACGTTATGCATTCATTAGATGGAGCTGGAATGTCAACAAAACAGTCAGATATGTCAGTCAAACTTTTTATAGATTTCAAACCAGCGTTCTGACAAATCCGTTTACTCCCAACATGAATGAACAGCTGTTTTATGTGATGTGGCATTTCGTTTATCTTTTAACAACAGCAGGGTATAACATGTAGTGCAACATTTATATCACATAGTGGACGGGAGCATTTCCTGGATTCAATAAACAGTAAAAAACAGTCCGATACTGTTACGGTAAATCAAACGTTAGTGCTATCACAATATAGTAACACTCGAAATAGTGCAAAGCAATAACAATATATAAATAACTCAACGTTGCTCAAACGTTAATGTCGCACAACACACAAAATAAACATGTAAAGCTCACTTTATCAAGTTATTCCTCATCCGCGAATCCCTCGAATTCTTCTTCTTCAGTGTCCGAATTAAACAGCTGGGCGAATACGGGATCCAACATAACAGGTGTTCACAGGAATATCGAAGGTGAGTGGAACCTCGTCCATGTTGGTGACGTGCTCTGGCCGGATCTTTTTTTCAGTAATGTTGTTTTTGCAATATGTGCAGAAAGTGACCAGCTTTTCTTGGTAGTCTTGGCAGTTGCTGTGAAACAGTGTGCGGATGGAGAGATTACGTCTTTTCATGAACCGAAAGCGCCAAGAAGGACCGCCTTTAAAATCGTTAATGTTAAGTTCGCTTGCTAGCGCTGTTGCCTTCATTCGAATAGTGATTGTACTGACACTTGCTGCTCTCTGTTCAACAACCCACTGTTTGTCCTCCAACGGTAGCCATCTCGCCTTGTTCCGTCGGAAACTCCGTTTAGTTTTCTTTACTTCGCGCAGGTCGTCTTCTTGCTTCCTCCACTTCCGCACCATTGATTCGTTAACGTTAAATTCTCTGGCTGCTGCTCTATTCCCGTGTTCTGCTGCGTGACTGATCGCCTGGAGTTTGAACTCTGCGTTGTAGGCGTGTCTCCTAGTAGGAGCCATTTTGGGGTCTGTACGTAAACACACAAATGGAATGAAACGGCGCCCCGCGCAGTCATATATCCCAGCATGCATCGCGCGCTTCTTCTTCTACAGGGGAAAATGAAGTCAGCGGCTGCTTACCGTATTGGTCCATATATAAGGCGCACCGGATTATACGGTGCACTGTCGGCTTTTGAGAAAATGTGAGGTTTTTAGGTACGCCTTATAGTGCGGAAAATACGGTAATTTCCTTACGGTGACCTGCATGTAATGATTTACATGGTGCCAGTACAATTTACTAGAATATCATTGAAAATGTTGCTTATTTGACCAATTCATTCAAAAATTAAAACCCGTATTAGATTCAAACATTGATTGAATTTCTATTGATTTTTTGATGACTGTGGCTTGCAATCAATGAAAACTCCAAATTCAGTTTGTCAGGAAAGAACATTTCATGCTGCACAAACATTAGGGAGCACAGATGCCCAGCAGATAGTCACCAACAACCTCCACAGGGAGCGCAAGTAGCAAAAGGTCATCACTAAAGAAGCTGACTGTTCAGAGCTCCATATTCCAGCAAAATAAGAGGAAATTGAGTGGAAGGAAAAAGTATGTTAGTAAAAGGCCAACAGGGATAACCTGTTGAGAAGACAGGTTGTGCACCATGTAAGTGTTTATGGGAACTCTTGGACTGAGCTTTAAGATGCCCCACAACAAAGACGCCTCCAGCTACTACTGATTTTACAGAATCTCATGCTTTCCTTTGTTGAAGTGCTGATTTCGGTTTGCACTATGACTTCATACCTTCCCATGCAGCCAAAGGTACAAATACCCATTTTAATGACCATGGTGTAACTGTGTCCGAATTGGCACTAAACAAAATTCATCCATCCATTCATTGTCTCCTTGCAGAGTCGTCACCAGCAGCCATTGTGCAACCAGTGGGGTCACCTTTGCGAGGTCAGACCTCAACCTAATCTATGTGTTATTGTCAGGAGGAAGATGAGAGAACCAACAATGCAAATGAATTGAAGACCACTACTAATGCAACCTTGGTTTCCAAGACACCAGAGGCTGATGTCCTTCGTACCTCGTTTTGTTGCAGTAATTTATGGAAAAGGACTTCCATCCAAGTACCTAGAGCAGATCATGTTAAGCATTATCTGGTTTCATTTTTAAACCCCAGACTTTGAGGGAGGAAAAATAAAAGAAGAAACATGCAGTTTTCTTACACTGACGACATCCATCCACGATCTGGGGAACATTATCAGGACAAGAAGTTTGTACCTAACTGTAAGAGCTCACAAAATTATTCCCTACATATGAGATAGATAGAAGTGTTTGATTGGTGATATTTGAATATTTGTGGCCTTTGCAACATCTCAACCTCACTTCATAAACTTTTCAAATCCAAAAGTCTCTGGTGAGTCTGGACGTTCATGACTGTCTATCTTTCAGACTGTAGAAACTCAAGTGTCTGAGTGCTTGTGTTTATCCAGCCTGAATGCATGCAGACGCCAATAGGAACGGGCCAATCAGCAGCCAGAAGTCCTTCCTCCATTCAGCATGTTCTTTGACAGATGGCTGATCAGTATTCAGAGCACACACATTCAGCTCCCCTCCACCTCTGCAGCACTTCTCACTTCATTTCTCCGTCATGCTCGGCTGGTCCGTCTGCTCGCTCAGGTCTGCAGCGCCTGGAAATGAATGAGCGGCGGCAGAGATTTCAGGGGGTCGGACAGTTTCAGGGGGGATGACGACGCTGTGGTGAGGAGAGGCAGGGAAGGAGACAGCTGCAGTTTCTGTGCACCCACAGCACAGTCACACAGCTAATTAGACACTTTACTGGGATGTGGAGACGGTGACAGGCACTTCCTATTGAGAATATTTCTTACAATTTCTGAATACTGAAAACTACCTTTGTGTCACATAATATATTTTTATCATGTTCAATCAATGGACATTTCAGACGATTTAGAACTGGCCTGCAGGCCTGGGGTTCTACGGGTTTTAGATGTGCCTCTGCTCCAACACACCTGGGTAAAATAATCAAGTCATTGGCAAGACTCTGAAGAACTTGATCTTTTCTTTTTTAAGGAGTGACTGAATTGTTTCCTGGGTTAGATGTAGTATTCATTCATCCAATATTTGATAGATTTTATGATGAAATTGATTGACAATGCTAGGTTATGTGTAATATCTAAAGACGTTGTCAGTTCTGTTATAACAGGATTTTAGATTAATCTAACAATCATACATGCATCATGTGTCTATGGGTTGGATTAACTGACACATGGACCGTTTGTGTTTTTGAACTAGAAAGTTATAATTAAATAAAAAGACAAAAGCTTTTCCATCTCAACCTTCCCAAGGCAACGTTTTCCTCAACCCAACCTCTCTGTTTATGTCTCTTATGAATGTGAGTCAGAAGGTTTTTTTCCACTGACAGTTGAACAAACAGGATCTTAAAGCTTACATGCCTTGTTTTTCCCAGGTAATTTAAATGCAGCATAGCTGGTTCAGGGAAAAAGCCAAGCTAGAATCCTCAAGCTACAAGAGTTTTCTAGTCTAAACAACAGCCACTTAACCTCTGACAGGGCACCTGAGAATGAAACACCGACAACCACAACGAGAGATTGCTGATGAAAATAGAAAATAGGTCAGCACATTAGGCTAATAAGATTTCTGTTTTTTGATAATTTGGTGCAGAGCAGCAACCTACAGATTATTTCAGCATCTCAAGCTCTTTAGAAATCACCCTTCTTGTATCGTGTGGACCCAGATTTCATTTCTATTTGTTTTCATGGCGTAGTTCACAGCGAGCGGGGTCAAAGGCCAATGAGGAGAACATAGGATACTGAGGGGGTTTTCCAGGGTGAGATGGGGCCACCGGGTGAGTCTGAGAAGACAAAACAAGCTTCTTAACTAGATGAGGGAGCGAAGCAGCCTTAAAAACTGACAGCAGTTTGGTTTTTCTCTCTGGAGAATTTCAAAATAAAAGTATTTTGATGTGTAGGCCTAGTAGAGAATAAAAAATAAAAAAACCCAGCTTTGCCTTAAAAATTCACATCAGGTTGAGAGAACATAAGAAAACATGAAAAACAAATGTTTTTCTTTTAGTAAATTTTAAAAGTAGACAAAAACATAGAAAACAAAAATATTTCAAAGAACTGAAGTTCTGATGATAAAAACTTAAAATTAATTTCTGTAAGCTAACTTTTTATGATATATCAAACTCTGGAAGGTAACAGCTACTGGACAGACAAAATGGTCCATTTTCTGACACCCTTATCCCTAAGTCAGGTCTGGAGGGTTGCTGGTACGAGACCAACCAAAGGAACCAAAATGATATGTACAGGATTTATTTACACTAATAAAAGGCATACGAGAAATGCACCATGTCAGGATTCTGTGGCGCAACGGCAGCGCGTCTGACTCCAGATCAGAAGGTTGCGTGTTCGAATCACGTCAGAATCAGTAAGGAATGTTGTCCAGCAATGTTTTCTATGACTTCCCTTTTCGTGGGTTGACCCATCGCTCTCTCAAACAATTTTTTGAAAAGCTACCATTGTACAGGGAAATTGAAGCCTTCTGTCACATAGAAGACAAGAATCATGCAAGACAAACATTTGGTTGTTGCAACTTCAAGGTTGCTCACTTTATGGCAGTGGGAATCTTCAGTGTTCTCTAGATCTCTGACAAGAACTGGACCTGTGGCCTTAGAGTCTGACAGAGAAGGCTCTGTGGCGCAACGGCAGCGCGTCTGACTCCAGATCAGACGGTTGCGTGTTCAAATCACGTCAGAGTCAGCTAAAAAGCAATTCCTTGTTACTATGCCTAAGGTTCATGATAACAACCAACAGGGTTGATCTGTCGTACCACTGAGATGATCATTCCAGAGGAAATTTGAGTTGCCCGTGCAATTAAGCTGAGGCAAGAACTTCATGTTTGCTCCTATGGATTTGACATTTGGAACCTTTTGGCATTATTCATGACTCTGACAAGAACTCCACTGTGGCAAGGAAGACTAGAGAAAAGACTCTATGTCTGCAACGCAGCTCTGACTCAGATCAGAAGTTGCTGTTCAAATCATCGTCAATCCAAAGCATGGCTATGCTCTTGCAAGCTAATCCTTCTTGCAGAATGACAGTTTTATCCGTCTCAATCTAATCCAATCTTTCTTTCATCACAGTCCTAACAAAAGAATTGAATTCGCCACCTGGTGAAGTAAAAGTATTTCCCTGTACTGTTGAAAAATACAAGTGACTATATCTTACCAGCTGTCTGTGAGATCCTGAAAGGCAAAATCGATGCGAAACCTAGCCGTGATTTTCCAACATTTCCTGGATCCATTTTGGATTTGTTGAGAGTTTAGGTTCACATGACATCATTGGATCCAATCACATCCCTTTGATGAGTATTAAGCTCATCACTTGTCAGTCTTAGCTCTGGAAGGTTAAGCTACCAGACACACCATCCATCCGTCCATTTCTGACACCCTTATCCTAAGTGGTCTGAGGTTTCTGATGACCACAAAGGAACCAAAATGATATGTACAGGATTTATTTACACTAATAAAAGGCATACGAAATGCACCATGTCAAGATTCTGTGGCGCAACGGCAAGCGTCTGATCCAGATCAAGCGGTTGAATCACGTCAGAATCAGGATTTCCAGCAATGTTTTCTATGACTTCGGTGACCCATCGCTAAACAATTTTGAATACCATTGGAATTTTCTGTCATAGAAAGAATCATGCAAGACAAACATTTGTCACTTCAAGGTTGCTCACTTTATGGCAGTGGGAATCTTCAGTGTTCTCTAGATCTCTGACAAGAACTGGACCTGTGGCCTTAGAGTCTGACAGAGAAGGCTCTGTGGCGCAACGGCAGCGCGTCTGACTCCAGATCAGACGGTTGCGTGTTCAAATCACGTCAGAGTCAGCTAAAAAGCAATTCCTTGTTACTATGCCTAAGGTTCATGATAACAACCAACAGGGTTGATCTGTCGTACCACTGAGATGATCATTCCAGAGGAAATTTGAGTTGCCCGTCAAGTAAAGCGGAGGTGCAAAGCAACTTCTATGTTTGCTCCTTATGGATTTGACATTTGGAACCTTTTTGGCGTTATTCATGACTCTGACAAGAACTCCACCTGTGGCAAGGAAGCATTGGAGAAAAGACTCTGTGGCGCAACGGCAGCGCGTCTGACTCCAGATCAGAAGGTTGCGTGTTCAAATCACGTCAGAGTCAGCAAAGCATGGCTATGCTCTTTGCAAGCTATATCCTTCTTGCAGAATGACAGCTTTTTTCATCCGTCTCTCAATCTAATCCAATCTTTCTTTCATCACAGTCCATAACAAAAGAAATTGAATTCGGCCACCTGTGTGAAGTAAAAGTATTTCCCCTGTACTGTTGAAAAAACTACAAGTGACTATATACTTACCAGCTGGTCTGTGAGATCCTGGAAAAAGGCAAAACGATGGCGGAAACCAAACGCGTGATTTTCCATCGTTTTTCTCTTGGTATGCATTTGGTTTTTGTTTGAGAGTTTCAGTTCACATGCACTCATTGGTTCAATCACATCCCTTTGATGAGTAGTTAAGCTCATCACTTGTCCGTCTTTAGCTCTGGAAGGTTAAAGCTACCAGACACACCATCCATCCGTCCATTTTCTGACACCCTTATCCCTAAGTCAGGTCTGGAGGGTTGCTGGTACGAGACCAACCAAAGGAACCAAAATGATATGTACAGGATTTATTTACACTAATAAAAGGCATACGAGAAATGCACCATGTCAGGATTCTGTGGCGCAACGGCAGCGCGTCTGACTCCAGATCAGAAGGTTGCGTGTTCGAATCACGTCAGAATCAGTAAGGAATGTTGTCCAGCAATGTTTTCTATGACTTCCCTTTTCGTGGGTTGACCCATCGCTCTCTCAAACAATTTTTTGAAAAGCTACCATTGTACAGGGAAATTGAAGCCTTCTGTCACATAGAAGACAAGAATCATGCAAGACAAACATTTGGTTGTTGCAACTTCAAGGTTGCTCACTTTATGGCAGTGGGAATCTTCAGTGTTCTCTAGATCTCTGACAAGAACTGGACCTGTGGCCTTAGAGTCTGACAGAGAAGGCTCTGTGGCGCAACGGCAGCGCGTCTGACTCCAGATCAGACGGTTGCGTGTTCAAATCACGTCAGAGTCAGCTAAAAGCAATTCCTTGTTACTATGCCTAAGGTTCATGATAACAACCAACAGGGTTGATCTGTCGTACCACTGAGATGATCATTCCAGAGGAAATTTGAGTTGCCCGTCAAGTAAAGCGGAGGTGCAAAGCAACTTCTATGTTTGCTCCTTATGGATTTGACATTTGGAACCTTTTTGGCGTTATTCATGACTCTGACAAGAACTCCACCTGTGGCAAGGAAGCATTGGAGAAAAGACTCTGTGGCGCAACGGCAGCGCGTCTGACTCCAGATCAGAAGGTTGCGTGTTCAAATCACGTCAGAGTCAGCAAAGCATGGCTATGCTCTTTGCAAGCTATATCCTTCTTGCAGAATGACAGCTTTTTTCATCCGTCTCTCAATCTAATCCAATCTTTCTTTCATCACAGTCCATAACAAAAGAAATTGAATTCGGCCACCTGTGTGAAGTAAAAGTATTTCCCCTGTACTGTTGAAAAAACTACAAGTGACTATATACTTACCAGCTGGTCTGTGAGATCCTGCAAACAGGCAAAACGATGGCGGAAACCAAACGCGTGATTTTCCATCGTTTTTCTCTTGGTATGCATTTGGTTTTTGTTTGAGAGTTTCAGTTCACATGCACTCATTGGTTCAATCACATCCCTTTGATGACAAGCTCATCACTTGTCCGTCTTTAGCTCTGGAAGGTTAAAGCTACCAGACACACAATCCATCCGTCCATTTTCTGACACCCTTATCCCTAAGTCAGGTCTGGAGGGTTGCTGGTACGAGACCAACCAAAGGAACCAAAATGATATGTACAGGATTTATTTACACTAATAAAAGGCATACGAGAAATGCACCATGTCAGGATTCTGTGGCGCAACGGCAGCGCGTCTGACTCCAGATCAGAAGGTTGCGTGTTCGAATCACGTCAGAATCAGTAAGGAATGTTGTCCAGCAATGTTTTCTATGACTTCCCTTTTCGTGGGTTGACCCATCGCTCTCTCAAACAATTTTTTGAAAAGCTACCATTGTACAGGGAAATTGAAGCCTTCTGTCACATAGAAGACAAGAATCATGCAAGACAAACATTTGGTTGTTGCAACTTCAAGGTTGCTCACTTTATGGCAGTGGGAATCTTCAGTGTTCTCTAGATCTCTGACAAGAACTGGACCTGTGGCCTTAGAGTCTGACAGAGAAGGCTCTGTGGCGCAACGGCAGCGCGTCTGACTCCAGATCAGACGGTTGCGTGTTCAAATCACGTCAGAGTCAGCTAAAAAGCAATTCCTTGTTACTATGCCTAAGGTTCATGATAACAACCAACAGGGTTGATCTGTCGTACCACTGAGATGATCATTCCAGAGGAAATTTGAGTTGCCCGTCAAGTAAAGCGGAGGTGCAAAGCAACTTCTATGTTTGCTCCTTATGGATTTGACATTTGGAACCTTTGGCGTTATTCATGACTCTGACAAGAACTCCACCTGTGGCAAGGAAGCATTGGAGAAAAGACTCTGTGGCGCAACGGCAGGCGTCTGACTCCAGATCAGAGTTCGTGTTCAAATCACGTCAGAGTCAGCAAAGCATGGCTATGCTCTTTGCAAGCTATATCCTTCTTGCAGAATGACAGCTTTTTTCATCCGTCTCTCAATCTAATCCAATCTTTCTTTCATCACAGTCCATAACAAAAGAAATTGAATTCGGCCACCTGTGTGAAGTAAAAGTATTTCCCCTGTACTGTTGAAAAAACTACAAGTGACTATATACTTACCAGCTGGTCTGTGAGATCCTGGAAAAAGGCAAAACGATGGCGGAAACCAAACGCGTGATTTTCCATCGTTTTTCTCTTGGTATGCATTTGGTTTTTGTTTGAGAGTTTCACTTCACATGCACTCATTGGTTCAATCACATCCCTTTGATGAGTAGTTAAGCTCATCACTTGTCCGTCTTTAGCTCTGGAAGGTTAAAGCTACCAGACACACCATCCATCCGTCCATTTTCTGACACCCTTATCCCTAAGTCAGGTCTGGAGGGTTGCTGGTACGAGACCAACCAAAGGAACCAAAATGATATGTACAGGATTTATTTACACTAATAAAGGCATACGGAAATGCACATGTCAGGATTCTGTGGCGCAACGGCAGCGCGTCTGACTCAGATCAGAAGGTTGCGTGTTCGAATCATGCTCAGAATCAGTAAGGAATGTTGTCCAGCAATGTTTTCTATGACTTCCTTTTACGTGGGTTGACCCATCGCTCTCTCAAACAATTTTTGAAAAGCTACCATTGTACAGGAAATTGAAGCCTTCTGTCACAGAGACAAGAATCATGCAAGACAAACATTTGGTTGTGCAACTTCAAGGTTGCTCACTTTATGGCAGTGGGAATCTTCAGTGTTCTCAGATCTCTGACAAGAACTGGACCTTGGCCTTAGAGTCTGACAAGAAGGCTCTGTGGCGCAACGACAGCCTGTCTGATCCAATCAACGGTTGCGTGTTCAAATCACGTCAGAGTCAGCTAAAAGCAATTCCTTGTTACTATGCCTAAGGTTCACTGGAGTAACCAACAGGGTTGATCTTGTTACCACTGAGATGTCAGTTCCAGAGGAAATTTGAAGTTGCCCGTCAAGAAGCGGAGGTGCAAAGCAACTCTATGTTTGCTCCTTATGGATTTGACATTTGGAACCTTTTTGGCGTTATTCATGACTCTGACAAGAATCCACCTGTGGCAAGGAAGCATTGGAGAAAAGACTCTGTGGGCAAGCAGCGCTCTGACTCCAGATCAGAAGGTTGCGTGTTCAAATCACGTCAGAGTCAGCAAAGCATGGTCTATCTCTTTGCAAGCTAATCCTTCTTGCAGAATGACAGCTTTATTCATCCGTCTCAATCTAATCCAATCTTTCTTTCATCACAGTCCATAACTAAAAGAAATTATCGGCCACTCTGTGTGAAGTAAGTATTTCCTGACTTTGAAACTACAATAACTATCTACCAGCTGGTCTGAGATCCTGCAAACAGGCAACGATGGCGAAACCAAACGCGTGATTTTCCATCGTTTTCTTGGTATCATTGGTTTGTGAGAGTTTCAGTTCACATGCACTCATTGGTTCAATCACATCCCTTTGATGACAAGCTCATCACTTGTCCATCTTTAGCTCTGGAAGGTTAAAGCTACCAGACACACAATCCATCCGTCCATTTTCTGACACCCTTATCCCTAAGTCAGGTCTGGAGGGTTGCTGGTACGAGACCAACCAAAGGAACCAAAATGATATGTACAGGATTTATTTACACTAATAAAAGGCATACGAGAAATGCACCATGTCAGGATTCTGTGGCGCAACGGCAGCGCGTCTGACTCCAGATCAGAAGGTTGCGTGTTCGAATCACGTCAGAATCAGTAAGGAATGTTGTCCAGCAATGTTTTCTATGACTTCCCTTTTCGTGGGTTGACCCATCGCTCTCTCAAACAATTTTTGAAAAGCTACCATTGTACAGGGAAATTGAAGCCTTCTGTCACATAGAAGACAAGAATCATGCAAGACAAACATTTGGTTGTTGCAACTTCAAGGTTGCTCACTTTATGGCAGTGGGAATCTTCAGTGTTCTCTAGATCTCTGACAAGAACTGGACCTGTGGCCTTAGAGTCTGACAGAGAAGGCTCTGTGGCGCAACGCGCGCGTCTGACTCCAGATCAGACGGTTGCGTGTTCAAATCACGTCAGAGTCAGCTAAAAAGCAATTCCTTGTTACTATGCCTAAGGTTCATGATAACAACCAACAGGGTTGATCTGTCGTACCACTGAGATGATCATTCCAGAGGAAATTTGAGTTGCCCGTCAAGTAAAGCGGAGGTGCAAAGCAACTTCTATGTTTGCTCCTTATGGATTTGACATTTGGAACCTTTTTGGCGTTATTCATGACTCTGACAAGAACTCCACCTGTGGCAAGGAAGCATTGGAGAAAAGACTCTGTGGCGCAACGGCAGCGCGTCTGACTCCAGATCAGAAGGTTGCGTGTTCAAATCACGTCAGAGTCAGCAAAGCATGGCTATGCTCTTTGCAAGCTATATCCTTCTTGCAGAATGACAGCTTTTTTCATCCGTCTCTCAATCTAATCCAATCTTTCTTTCATCACAGTCCATAACAAAAGAAATTGAATTCGGCCACCTGTGTGAAGTAAAAGTATTTCCCCTGTACTGTTGAAAAAACTACAAGTAACTATATACTTACCAGCTGGTCTGTGAGATCCTGCAAACAGGCAAAACGATGGCGGAAACCAAACGCGTGATTTTCCATCGTTTTTCTCTTGGTATGTATTTGGTTTTTGTTTGAGAGTTTCAGTGCACATGCACTCATTGGTTCAATCACATCCCTTTGATGACAAGCTCATCACTTGTCCGTCTTTAGCTCTGGAAGGTTAAAGCTACCAGACACACCATCCATCCGTCCATTTTCTGACACCCTTATCCCTAAGTCAGGTCTGGAGGGTTGCTGGCCACCTAAATGATGTCCCCCATAATGTTGCAATAACTTTGCTTACACATAACTACTTTTTTTTATCTAAAATACAGACCTTATTGATTAAATAAGTTTACTTCTTTTTGATGACAGAATTCGATGTCCCATTGAAATGGACACGCCCACATACGAGGGTCTTAGTCCTCAATGCGGCCGTCCCAGGTTTGATTCCCAGCCTGGCGACCTTTGCTGCATGTCTTCCCCCTCTCTCATTTCCCTATCAATCCTATCAATTAACTGTTAAATAAAGGCCACTAGAGCCAATAAAACCTTTAAAAAAAGAAATGGACGGACTTTCTTTGGTTACAAAGAAAGGTTTGGCCACAAAGAGATTAACCTAAAAAACTTTGAATGATTTAAGAGTAGAGAAAGTTGAAGAAACACAACATCCTTTGCTAATTTTCACATTTTGGTCCTGGAGTTAATGCTGCACTACAGAGGTAATTATTGGTAGTCCATTAATTCTCAGAGTCATGTGAGTCAAATTCACATGACTGAAAACTTATTTCAACAGTAGATGAAGTTATACAAACTCATAACAAGTAACAGCAAAAAGATTTACCAAAAGCTCTACTGACATGTATAATGTCTTTAAGTTTAAATACCATGAAGTGAACTGAAGAAAACATGATTTACTTCTGCAGCTGCTTACTGTGTTCTGCAGTGAGTCTCCTTTGGATCACTGCTTGATACCCACTTTAATGTTTCGTCTGATTAAATCAATCGCAGACAGTGAAACAAGTTAAACAACCAGCAGCATCTGGAAACATTGAACTCATTTGTTTCTGCTAATTTTAACTCAGTTTGGACTCTTGCAGGGTGACAATTAGCATAAGTAGAGGTGAAGCTGAAATCTAAAGGGACGTGTTTGACTCAGGTCCTTTCCCGTTTTCACCTGTTGCAGGTAATTAGACTCATGGTTTGTGCGACGCACCTGTGAGATCATTTCTTTCACTACTTTGTTCTTTCAAAAACCAGCTTGGTTGTGTTGTTATTGTTCTCTCAGAACAGAAAATACGAGTTAATTTTTTGTGTAATATGAAAAGTTCAATGTGCATCATTTTGGAAAAAGCATTGTTTTTTTAAGTATAGATTTAAATACACATTTTTCTAGCTAAAGAAAGATTTTATCTGTAGAGCTCTAGCCATTATCCGATTTTAATTATAATATCTAAAATGTTGTCACATTTGTACTTATTTTCAGGATTGTTGGTAATGTTTAGTAATCCAGTTAAAACAGGTGAGTTTGTGTGTAATAAATGCGTCTGTAGAGGAAGAGGGCCTCGGTCCCCAGGTGAGCGGACTGATGGAGTGCTCACTCTCTGGCCTGATCCTGTCTTGTCCTGCTGCAGCTTGGGGCCTTTTTCATTTCCAGCCAGTCCATCACCTGACAGTTGTGGTCCATTCTGCAGACAGAAGTCATTTTGTTCCTGTGAAATAGAATAAAAAATGAATTATTCATGCAGGACTTGGTGAGTGTTCATTTTATGAGCAGGGAGTGGAATTGAAATGTCAAAATTCTGAGAATATGTTGTGTTTCTTCAAGCAGCAGCCTGATCCCTCAGCAGGGTCCATTTCTAAGTAAACTCTGCAAGTCTGTGAAAGTTGTCTGACTTGATGAAAATATCCGCAATGGCTGCAACAAAACAAAGTTAGTCCAGGGAAACTGAAAGTTCTTGCAGTGGCAAAAGAAGAAGCAGCAACCTGCTGGGGAACCGCGCAGCCCCAGTAGGGGGCCGCCGTGTCTAATCACACATGTAAACGAGGTGGGGGCCCTGAGGTGGGGGCCCTGAGGCTGGGAAGAGTTTGAAGTGCTGCTGCTGGGGGCTGTGGCATAATCTGGAGGAGAGAGAACAGACTGTCTAGTCCAAGTCCGAGTCCCGTTAGCTCTCTTCAAGTCAAACTTTTCACACAGGATGGTCCAAGATTAGCACTGCAAAAACAAAACCTTGCCAAGAAGTTTTAGTCTAGCTTCCAGTGCAAACAAATTAGTACATTTGAAAAAAGACAAAACTTGAAGCTTGTTTTATATAAACAATTCCTTAATATTGACAGGATAATTGTCGTTCCATTTGCAGATTATTTCACTTCTAACATGAAGAAGATGTTTGTTACAAGTAAAATGATCTGCCATGAACCTTTTCATCAATATTAAGGAATTATTAACTTAAAACAAGCTTCTACGTCCTGCTGAAAATGTTCTTCAAAGTTAGATTTGCCTTTCAAACGTACCAGAAACCAAACCAAAAATGCTTGGAAGGATTCTGTTTTTGCAGCGAGACAGAAACAGTTTGTGGAGATTTAAAATGTTTAAACTATATAAATAAAATCCAGATGTATTGTTGAATTATCTAGTCATGGAGGGAAGTGCATTTATCCTGGGACACATTATACAAAATATACAATAAAGGTTTACAAATGGGTTGTTTTATTACTGCTTTTCCAAGTAAAAACAAAAACAGTTTAGTTTTTTAGGATTCCAGGTTATTAAGTTGTTTTGTTTGATTTTAGTTTCATTATTATTTTGTTTTACGAGATTCATCAATTACCTGAAGTATCCCACCTGTTTTTAAAGTGAGTCTACTGACATCACCAGTGAGTCAAACATGACATCATCACCTCACCTGATGAGTAAGCAGCTGCTCACCTGGATCAGGTGGGAGTTGTGGCTTCAGGCAGGTGAGTCAGGCGCGTTTCGTCAGTCTGGCTGAAAACAGCAGCTGACTCAACCACACCTTCGAATCCTGGAGACAAGAAGAGACTCGCTGACGAGCTCCCGTCTGTTCAACCAGCCCTTCAGGGATGAAATATCTCTGTGTCTCAATGGCTTTATGGTTGGGAAGGAACCAGTTACGTTTTAGAAAAATGTATTTTTAGGAGTGTTTTTACTACGCTGTTTACATTTACTCAAGTAATTTTGTTATGAAGTAAAGAGACTTCACACTTCATTTTATTTGTTTCTGTTGTTTTATTTATTTATTTTGAATATTTAAAATGTGGTAAAGTTCCAGTGTTAGACATTAATTAGAACCTAAAGTTTATTGATCTTTGACTATATGTTCTTGCATTATTATGCCATTAACATGTTACTTTAAAAAATGGTCTCAAAATAATATTACAGTTTATCGCAATAACTTCTGGGGCAATTTATCATCCAGTAAAATTTATCGTGATATGGCAACCTTAAACTTTTATAAGTTTTTTATTGAAGAAAATGTTTATTTTGCCTGATTTATATAAATTATATTCCTTTTGTTTTTTTTTAAAAAGAAAGCATTTCAGATTTTGTCTCAACAAAAACAACCTCATAAAATGAATTGATCTTTGTGGTTGTTTTGTTACTAAATGTGAACAATGGATCGATTACCTGGTTAGAGGTGAAGAAAGATGGACATTTTTCACATTTCCTCCAGGGGAAACATGTTCACATAAGATAAAAAGCTCTACTTTTGTCAGGTTTGGGTTTAAAGATGGAGTTTGATTTTGTCTGACTCCTCTGACGCTGTAATGCATCAAAGCGACAGGCCAATCAGAAGCCGATCCACTCTTCATCCAATATGATTAACTGTAATTAATCTGCTCTCTGAATGAGGTGTGAAGTGTGGCGAGTCGTTCATCTTCGTTATGCAACCTTTGGGGAGGCGAGGAGTCGCTGTCCTGCTGCTCAGTCAACCTGAAACTGTAATTGGATCTAATTTACTCATTTATCTGCAGAAAAACAAGAAGCTTAGCTGAAGAGAGAAGCTTCAGGCGCAACTGAAACCCAAAACAACAGATTTGATCCTGTTCTTTGACGCCTTTCAGGCTGTTAGCGTGTAATGAAGTTAGTCAGATGAAATTATTTTCTGTGTCAAAGGGGCAGTGAAAATGTACTGAAACATTTCAACATGCAGCTATTGATTGTGCATTTCTAGAAATAATTACAGTGAATGAGGCTGCTGCTGTTACAGCTGAATTCTTATTATGTGACTAAAAAGATTCAATAGATTCTGGGAATACAATAATAATGCTAAGTTATTATGAGTGTCTACTACATTTAATGAGCTCAAACAGCTTATTTGCTGGCTTAATTCCTCCGTGTTAAATGATTTAAGAAGTAAACATTAACGGCACAAATTGATAAACTGTAGCAGCAAAACTTGGCTAACAACATAGATTAGTGAAGGCAGACATGAACTAACTAGTTAAAAATGCAGGAAAAAAGTAGAACTAGAACTAGATAACTTATGTTAGCTTGTGGCTTCACTGTAGCTTGGAGCCTCAAGCTACATTGTAGCTACAATCAAGCTACATTGATTAGCTTGGCTAGCCAGCCTAGCTGCTAGCTAACGCTACACTCCGCAAAATAACTAAGCCAACAGACAGTTTCCTCAGATTAGTTTTACTTTACCTCTGTCACGTTTTTGCTGTTCTTTTCTCGTTTCTTCTTACTGAAGTACCGGTCAGTTAAGGCCGTTTTGCCTGGAGACTTTCTGAGGTCTAACAAAGTTCCTCCAGTGATTTTCCCCAGAGCGCAACTGCAGTCAACACTGGGTGTGTTTAGGAGAACCATTATTGTTGTTAGCATTTTAATTTAACCTTTTATTGTTGGATGTTATTATTAAACCACAGTTAGCTAAAGCTGCTGTCTTCCTGTAGAAGCAGTGAGGGGAAGAGCAACAAACCAAATGAGAGGAGGAGGTGAGGTGGCTAAGAAACTGTCACTATTATTAGATATAGCATTTAATATCTTTGCTATGCAGCTAAATTAGTGCAGAATCTTTCATATTAGGAAATTATATTATTACCAGTGGTGGGCTCTGCTAACTAAAACGTCAGTACCACAAACCTTAGAGAGTGAACCATAAACATTTGATTCGCTAACATTATACCAACATGGTACAAGCTAATGTTAAAACGCTACATTAGCATGGTTTTGGTAGAAGCTAAACTAAAGTGCTACACCAACATGGTATCAGCTGAAGCTGAAACTAATGCTAAAGTGATACACTAAGATGGTTATTGGTGTAGGCTAATGCTAAAGCAATAATTTCTACCATATTGCTATCCATCAAGTGTGAATTATGCTGCAACATAGCATAGCATCCTCAACAAAGTCAAATTTGATATTACACACACCTTCCAAGGCTCCAGTCAGAAGAAAAGCAAGACATCAGTCAATTTTAAACATCATTTCCTGTTGGAAAGATTTACTTAGGGGAGACTAATCGTGCTAAATGTTTCCAAAGTTGCCAAAAATACTGAACAAAAATGTAACTGTGCTGTTAGCGCATTAGCAGAAGTGAGCCCTCTGAGCATTCGCCTGAACAATGTGAATTTGATTGCAAATGTTTAAACTGCAAAGGAACGATATGAATTTGAAATAAAGCTGTCTGTCACAGCCATCAGCTTGGAGATTTATTCAGAGGAAAACATTAACTGAATCCATGACTCGTCTCTAAAACAGCAGAGCAACTATTCATTTGTCAGAACTGATGATGCTGCTGATGATGGAGATGTGAAGACATAAAACCAGAGTGGAGACTGTTTTTATGGGGAGATGGGAGTGAAGATTTTAATGCTTCGCCCTCATCCTGCTCTCACGCTCGGAGGCGTTTTCTGTCTGCTGAGCTTTATGACGCCGTCTAACGTCTTTCCGCACCATCAGCATCCAGTCTGAGCGACACGCTGCAGTGATGGCAGATATATGATCGCTGCAATGAAAATAGAAAATGCCAGATTAAGTGATATTTTATATGAAGACGTTAATTACACAAAAAAGGTCACGGGGAATATTAATCATTTGATTCCGGGCAGAATAATTCAGGGAGAAGGAAGCAATTAGTGTAAGATAGAGAGGGTGACTTTGTAAGGACTGAAAATAAAAGTTTATGGTGTCAGAAATTCACCAGATAATCCCGTAGTTTCTCATCAATGAAGGTCGACTTTAAGTCTGTAAATTACTGCAGGATATTACGAGTCGTTGCTGTTTCCCCTCCTGTTTCCTGTCTGCAGGCCAGACTTTCCCAACATGTCGAAGCAGAAGCGCTTATCGCTCTTTATGAACCTCTGAGATCATAAAAAAGTAGCTGCGCAGCACAGATTTAACTGGCAGCTGTCTGAAATGCTGCTTCAAAGAAAGGAGGTAGATTATGAAAAAATATCCCAGGCAGGGAGAAGAGGGAAGGAGAAGAAACTTTGTTCCTCACGTCTATGAAAAATACATTTGGTACCAAACCTCAGGATAAAAACCTGCTGATTGAATGGAGTCAACCATCATTTCAAACAAATCTGCTCTCAGTCAAATGATGAAAACTGTCCTGCTTGCAGTGATTTGGACTGAAGGAATCAAACTTTCAAAAAAATCTAAAATCAAGCAGCCCTTTCATTTAGAAAAGCAAAAGATGATCATATTTCAGATGCAAACTGATGGAGTGAGCAAGTTCTCAGGTCTTAAAGCTTCTCTATTATAATTCCTTTTAAACAAGTCAGGATAGATCTATATAGATAAGTTCATTAAATCATTCTTGGATAATGAGATTTTATTGTGGTCAGTTCCCCTTATTAGCTGTTATAGCGCTATGTCACTTTTATTCAAATTAGCTGCTGCTGGTCGCCGCCCTACCCCAGTTTAATGCAAATGGCTGCAAACAACACATTTATACAACGGCACATCTTTGAAAAGCAGAAGTAGGGCCTCCTGCACAACCACTGAGAATGCACTAAGCGGTTTCTATAGTCCACAAAAGCATTTGTAGCAATTGCACAGCACATACAGTGCTGACCAAACATGCTGGAGCTCATATTGAGTTGCTAGGCAACAGGCCAATGCCTGCCAATTGTTGCTTAGTAATCAGGAGGTTTTTGATGCCAAAAATCATCAATTTATTGCCAAAGAACTGTTGCTGCTTTTTTTTGTTTGTTGACTTTCTTGCAGTTTGGGTGACTTTAAGTTCTTCACTAATGGAAGCACAAAAATGTGCAGAAGGTTTTTGTAGCAGAATAAGCTGTTGATGCTGGATGCAAAACAAATTAAGGGGGAGCAAAAGTTTTCATTTGGCTGATTTAAATCTAATTCATTTTCAGTTATTTATTTGAAGTAAAATTTAAGGTGAATTCTGGAGGAGAAACTTCTCAGACTGATGGTGTAAAAAACTCATTATAGTTTATAGATTCAGTCTCAACGCCTCGTCCAGTCTGACCATTTGTGTGGATTATCTCTTAAAGCATCACAGTCACTCTCCTTCTTCTTCATCTTGTTTTCCACCACACAGATGGTGAATTTAACTTTTCGAACTTCCTGCCAATTAGAAGCCGGTGGAGGAGGAAGGGGGTGAGGCAGAGACAGATGGAGACGAAGAGACATGAAAAGAGACTTCCTGCTGCGTTTGGGGGAGGCAGATTGTGCTGCAAACCATCAGCGTCAAACTCGTGAATTCATCGCTCCGCCCGGTGATTTCTCTGTGCGTCTGGAGCCGAGCCAATCCCTCCTCATCATATATTCCTCCGTTTATCCCGTCCCCTCGCCTGGAGGCTCTGGATCTCAGCGCTCAGGAAACAGGGAGCTCCTCAGGGCGCTGATAAAACAACAGGAAGTGTTTGGGCTGAGTGCATCCTCAGGTTTCCCCTGCGTCTCTTCTGCTGCCGGCCAGTCACCATGGATCGATGCAGAAAATGATCTCTAATTGTGTTCACAGCTCAGTGATTGAGAAGTTAGCCTGTGTTGATTTCAAAGGCGCTGCTGTCGCCACATACATGTTTGTACAGCAGTTGCTTTGAGGTGTGGAAGCTGGATAAATCTATACGGATCAATAGTTTCAGTGGTGAACAAACAGGAAGTAGCCTTTGGGTCACTAATGAAGGAAACTACAGCAAAAGCTTCAGAACTTCATGCAACACTGCAGGGACACTAAAACCATCAGAAACACAGGTAGAAACTCCTGGAAACATCTCAGATTTGGTTCTGTAATACACTTTGTTTCAATTGCAGCTTTTTAATTCCTTCATTTTGGTTCCTGAAAGCTGCAGAAAGTAATTATTATAAACCAAAAGGGGAAGCATCATGTAAAGTCAACTCTTTTTTTATCTTTCCATCATGTTTTAGTGTCATTCCATCAACAGAAACACACCTGGAGTGTTGCTCTGATTGTTTCATGTGTGTTTGAGAAATCCTTTAATCTCCATGGCAACCAGTCAGCTGTGCAAAATGCCTGAATGGACTTAGCCCCGCCCCCGAGACAAAGCTCCTCCTCAAAGCTGCAAGAAACAGTTAAGTACTGTTATTCTAATTTTTTCAAATATTTGAGTAAAATTTTTGCAAGAAAACAAGGCCACTGTTAAAAATGAATGAATTGGATTAAATGAAACCATTTGTTTGCATGTTCTCTCTATGAATGTGTGGGTTCTCTCTGGGTACTCCAGTTTCCTCCCTCAGTCTATAAACTGTTAGCTTACTTAGTTTCTGAATTGTGTGGGTGGTTATTTGTTCTGGCTCCACTTTGCTGCAGCGGATGGATAAATTTTAACACCTGTTTGTTCAAAATGGCGTCCCTATCATCCACCGGTTCTCTGTGGACCTGAGCCGGTGTTTCTCCACAGTGATGACCTGCTCTGATAGGAGCTGCTGCTCAACTCGCTCTGATTTTAATTTAAATAAATCAAAGCAGCGCGTCATTCACGCCTCATCAGCTGCTCCTCCTCCTGCTTAATGTGCAGCTTCTCAGAGCTGCAGCAGGATGCAAACCATCAGATCAGCTGCTGATGAACCAAGCAGAAGATTTTACCCGAGTCTCTTTATGACTCTTATTCCTCAGATTCTCTGCATCTGTTTCCACAGCTGCAGCTCAGAGTCAGAGGAGGATCCGTTTTAACACTAAGATGAACTTTATTTAATTCACTCAGACTCTAACACTGATCACTGTGCAGCTGGAAGTCCAGAAAGAGTCATGCTCAGAAAACTAGATTATTATATAAAATACATTATAAGTTTTTATCAGTCAGATGTGATATTCAGATCCTTACTGACATGTTTCCATCTGAAAATGAACAGAAATAAAGGATTTTAAACATAAGTCCAAATAAATAATGATTATTTTATTAATTGATTATTCTGATGATTAATAAGGAAATAAAATTGGCAAATTGTGCAGCATTTTAATTTATCCACTAAATTTTCTAGATAGAACAATGCAGAAAAACAAATAATTCAGATCTATTTTTAAAATAATAAAATAAATATGTTATTGCATTAAAATATAATAAGACTGAATTCCTTTAATTAATTAATCATTTATGGATTAATTGATGATAAATTAACATTTTCATGTCAAACTTTTCCTGATATCAGATTTCAGGATTCCTCTCATAAATTGTTCAGCACAATAATCTCAGTATGAACAAAACAGGAATTTCTCATTTTAGGTTCAGATATTTGCAGTTTTTCTTGAGAACATCGTTCATGTGAACGAATGTTCAGAAATTTCCTGTTTTGTCACCATGAGAGAAAAAAGTCGTTTGAATGGCAGCAGGATGATGATCCATCTGCATATCTGATCGTCTTACAGGCTGCATGATGAGACATGCATCCTGCTCCCACTTTAACATGTTTATTTTTACATTTCCAGGTGATCATTTCCTGCTCGTCATGGCAACAGCGTAAGACGAAGCTCCACGCCCATTTCTGGGTAACCTGGGAAGGGATATCATGTTAGTGTGAAAAACATTTTACAGTGATTGAAACTCAAAAAGCAGGATTATATGGACCCAGAGTGTCAGACAAACATCTCATTCATTCCTGCTGAACACCGGGATCCAATCACAGGGGAGCAGCAGCGGTGATGAACGTCTGCAGCAGGTAGTTAAAGTGTTGCAATGACTCGCTTCTCCCTGCATTAATCAGGTGATGTAAATCCATGTGACGCGCCGCCCTGCTGAAGCTCATATAACCAGATAATCATCAGCTGATAACACGGCTGCCTTCTTCCCTCCACACTTCATAAATACACACAATAACAGCATATTTATTGTCTTCAGAGGGAGACCGACAGGCCGGTTCACACTGCAGACGGAGGAGAAGCTCTGGTTGTTTCTGCTGCCCTTCAGTAATTTGGCTTCAGATAAATCACAAAATATATGTAAAATAATTACAAACCATATAGATTTATTTAAAGGCAACAGGCTCTGTGTCAAAGAAACAGACGTGTTTAATCTGATGCCTGAAAATCAACTGGATGTCACAGCTGGAGAGTTGAATCACATCTTTCGTGAGTTTCTGAGTGTTTATTCACACCAGCTCTGTTCAGCTCTGAACCCAGCTTCAGTCCGTTTGCCTGAAAAGTCCGGTTCGTTTTTTTTGGAGTGGGAATGAATAATTAAACTCTGATGCAAACAAAAACAAACTCATGGTTCACCTACAAACCTACATCTGGTTTCAGTTGAAGTGAACTCTGGTGCAGATTGAATGCATATGTGAACGCCAAGAGGACCAAAAGTAGAAACTGGACACCGGAGCAAGGCATTCTGGGTAAATGCAACCAAAACAAACACACTAGCCTAGCATTAGCAGCAAAATGGCTCCTGGTCTTTAGCCTAAAGAGAAATCCTCCAACCTTAAAATCTGACACCTCCATCTTGTTTCCATCTGGTGAAGGAGGAAGTTGCTCTCAGTTCTTCAGAGGTTTTTGTGTCGTTTCCTTCAGTGGCTGTTGGTGCAGCGCCCCCACAGGCCAGGAGGGGAACAGGCTGGTTTGACTCAGAGCAGCTGGAGGAGGAGCAGAAGTTTAAACTTTGGTTCCCAGTTAAACCGAGGTGGGAAAACAGCCTGAGGTTTTATTTCAGATACAGTGAGAACAGAACTCTGAATGATTCTCTGAAAAGTTCTATAAGGCTTTACGTTTCAAGAAAAACACATGTTGCCATTGCATATTAGCTGCAAACTAATATTAATATATAATGCAATGCAGACCTGGCATTCATTATGGGAAGGTGTTCGGATGAAACCTGCAGCGGTTTTTCCTTTTTTGCTTTATTTCCTTCTTCCACTTCATTTCTCCTGTATCTAATGAGGTCGACTCCAAGGCAGCTCCACGTCCCTCTTGTCTTCCTGCTGGGATTTAAATGACACATTAAATGTAGAAACAAAAAGGATGAATATTTAGATTCTCCTCCTCTGTGTTTTCTGCCTCTCACTTCCACTTTTGCATCTGCTAACCGATTCTCTTTGTACGCATTTTAATAGCTTTCTGGATCAAAACCTTCCTGTTTTCAGGCCGAGGTTCAAGAGACGCCTGGAAATCAGGAGAGGATTTGAAGCTCCCTTATGCAGGGATTTGGATGTGAGTTTGGTGATGGTTCTACTTTAAACCACGGCTGATCTCCTCCGTGCCACGCCGCATTGATGCAGTAACTCAGAACTCTGATGATGCTTTGCTTGTTCCTTAACTGGTGACTCTGATGCTTTTATGATTTAAAACACTTTGAGTGTTTTAACGCACCAATGTCATTTTGATCAAAGGTTTTTGTGCACAAACACTCAGGTTTATTTTGTGAAACTGTAACAGAAACTATTTTTTCCCAACTCGGGTCACATGATCAACAGCTGGACGTTACTGCTGACGGAAACGACAAAGAAGACGACAGGAAGTGGTTGGATGATGATGGTTTGTTTTCACTTATCGTGTGAACAAGTTTATCCACTTGTGATTTTAATTTAACTTCTTTCTTAACTACAGTTGTGAAGTTGTGTTTTTCCAACATGAGCAGAAAATAGTCAAAGGTTTTCAATATTAGCAGCAGCTTTAACCAGGTTATTATAAATAATAGTTCATAAAAACAGTTTGAATAAAAGTTTTTAAAAAGGTTAATCCTTTTAGATCAGATTTTAAAAACTAAATTCCCTGAAAATGTTGAGTTGTGTTGGACTTCAGTCCCACTGCAGCAGCAAAACGCAGACGAAGAATCATTACATCATTAATTCATCTACATATTTAATAAAGGCCTTATTTTATTAATATCTACTCAGTCTGACCTCTTTTCATCTCTTCTCCATCAATGATTGACCGACATCTTTTACATTTCACACATTTTCTTTGCAATCTGTGTTTTTATGATTCTCTTCTTAATTTAGTTTCAGGTTTGATTTGTGAAGTTTTCCTTTCATTTCTCCTTCACATGCTGGTCCTGCTGCTTCCTCATGGCGTTTCATGGGGTGGGGTGTGTGTGTGTGTGTGTGTGTGTCTCAGTCTGTGCATCGTCCTGTATTTGCTGTGTTTGCAGAGTTCTGCTCTCTGCTGCTCTCTTCCTTCTTTCTCATGTAAATTGGAGCTCCAACCTTAAGATGAGCTTAAGAGATGGAGCGGCGTCGGGCCGCTCCATCTCCTCTCTTCTAATGGCTCTCCTCCTCCGTTTGCAGGATGTTGGCCCCCATAATCAGGTTGAGGAGCCCTAGGGGCCCCCGGGGGCCCCTGAAATCCGACCGGCTGCAGGATCAAAAACCCCAGAATATAAATTTCACGGCTGGACATGGGGCGAGGGGTTTTCTGCAGCTTTTCCATTTCATCCTGTTTTTCTTCTTCTGTTCATGATGTCATCTCTAAATGTCAGATCTATTCATCTTACAGTCAGAACTTTTATCCACAACAGCCTAAAAAATGTGATTTTAGGTTTAAGTTTCCTTCATCCTCACTTTTTGCATCTTCATATCTTTATTTTCTTCACCCTCGGTTACATTATTGTTTGGTCAAATATCATTTTATACAAGTAAAAACTAAACTCCTGCATTGCATGTGAAGATCAAATTACTAAAGTTTTAGTTGCTTACAGTTTATCAGCATTTTCTTTTCAGTTTGTTTGCAAAGTTTTGTCTATAAATTTAATGTTGTTTTACTTTAAGCTGCATAGCGACACTAAAATTGAGTTGAATGCAGTTCGGCTGTGAAAAGCTAAAAAGGAAGTAAGTAAGTGAAACTTTATCTATGGAGCCTTTCAAAGTAAAATTCAACAAATAAAATAAATACACAAAACAAATTTAAGAAAAAAACAGATTTAGAAAATAAGCTGAAGCTTAAAGGAAGAGTCTGATAAACAAGCTGATCATGTGACCCACAGAGGCCTGATAAATCAGCAGCATGAACAGAAACATTTGAACCTGAGCATGGAGACCTGGACCAGCCTCATGTTGCACACTTAATGGTCGGTTAGTGTGTTGATCGCAGGTTCGTTTTATTCAGAAACATGTCTGTCAAAAACACAGGAGCGCCAGTGAGCGCCTCCGCTGTTGCTGCGCCAATTTACGGTTAGCTCACTGTGCTCCACACTCCCACCGGTGGCGAACCGCCGCAACTGCAGCTCAATACATTAAAACAAATTCACAAAAAGCAAGAACAGAGAGGGGGGGGGGCATCACTCTGTCACACTCATTTTCCTCTATGAAGTTGAAAAACGTAGAAATGATCAGATGTAAACTTGACTAAACGAGTCGGTTTGGTGTTTGGAGTTTCTTGGTGGAAATTTCCTCCTGCGTGGAACAAAAGGAGAAATCTTCCTTTAAAATGTGACACAGCTCAAATAAAATGAAACGAAGCAGAGAACAGGATAATGTTCCTGGACTGATGTTTGAAGTGTTTTGTCTCCAGCGAACGAGTCGACCATAAACCAGAGCTGTTAAACTTCATCACTCAGCCTTTGTGGCTCTTTGTGCAGCTGATGAAAAACGACGAAACCGCCACGTTTCTGAACACTGGGCTGCACAAAAGCTCCTTTACTGGGTGAACGTGTGATTACATCAAACCGGCCGAGGGCCCACAAACATCCACGCAAAGAAGACGTTATAATTTTACAATTACTTTGTTCATTTCTTTATTTCTTATTGCTGTGAGGAGAATGTTAATAATGATGGTGGGGGGCAGTAAAGACGAGATAATGAACACAATGCTTCCCTGAATGGGCCCTTAATTAACTCAACCAGAATCATCAACACATCCAGTTGGCTGCACATGTTCCTGAGATAAAATACAAGAAATTCATGCTTTTTATTGAGCAGATGATGAGAAAAGAAAGTTTTAAACATCTATGAGCCCAGATTCTGACCCCAGAATCGACACAAGCTGCCTTTTGATTACAAATATGGCCAAAACTTTATCGATATTCCGCTAAGGTCGAAAAAACACAATTTTGCACAGAGCTTTTTGCACATCAGGAAGACCAGCAGCTGGGATTCAAACCAACAACCTTCCTGCTGCCAGGCAGCAACGCTCCAAGTTCCTTCTCATCATTGAGACGCTTTGCAGAAACATTTTCAACAGAAATGATCGATTTTCCACGAACCTCATTCATGTCAATCCTTATTGACTTGGTTCAATATTTATTCAGTTTGATCCAAATGATTCCTCAGGTTCATCTTTCAGACACCCACCTGACAGGTGAAGGTCTTTATGTGTTGCTGTGCGATTCCACATGTAATCTGGCGGCGTTTAATCCAGCTGAGCGATGCGGCCGTTCTGCCTGCAGCTCTGCAGACCTCAACGCTCAATAAAAACACGAACAGTAACAGGAAGTCCTGTCCTGTGGCAGAAGGATCCATAATCAGGTTTAATCCTCTCTGTGGTTAAAAGCTGTTCATCGATCCGCTCAGTTCCTGCTGAGGTGTTTCTCCTCCAGCTCTGCTCCTCTGTGGGAGACATTTTCTCTGAGGTTCACTTTGAAGCTCACACTGACTGGCGTCAGGAAAATACCGCAGGTTCTCCTGATGAAGGCACAAAGGAGCAGGATGTTGACTAATTTGACAAGGTTTATGTTAAAAGTTACCTATTATGATTCCTGGAACAGGTTAGAATAGCTCCAGGGTTTATGCCACATGTTCATTACATTTTCTTGCATAAAAAATAAAGTTAGATAATGAGATTTTATTTTGACCTGTTTTAGAGCCTCTGTTAGTTTAATAAGCTGCTTCTGGCTCCACCCCCCAACTCAGCGTTTACGCTGGCATGTGAGAATGGCTGCAAACAGATGAGCAGCTATTTAACTGCACATCTTTGAAAAGCAGAAATGGAGACTCCTGCACAGGCGACAAGAATGCAGCAAGTGGTTTCAGAATAGCAAGTCAACAGGAAAACACTCGTCATTTCCAGCAGCCATTGTACAGCAGGAAAACCAGCTGACCAGAGCTTGGGTTGCTAGGCGACGGGCTGGATTTCACTGGCGTTGCTAGGTAACAGTGCAGTACAGTACAGTGTGACATTTAAGAAATGGCTCGTTTTCCAGACACCAAAAATCATCACCTTATTTTAAAGAAAAGGCTTTTTTTAAAAATGTAAAAAATGTTTACATTTAAACAGAAGTATTAAAAAGTATTTAATACAGGAGGTTCCCTTTCAGAGCGAGTTCTTGTTTCTCTGCTCCTCCTTCATGTTTTCTCCACATCTCAGAAGATTATTATGAATATTATTCTTGTAATTAAATTTAATTACACCCCTTTTCTTAGTCTGGCCATAACAATCTTTCATAAATTATTGGTGTTTCTCCATAGAGAAACGTTAGCTCAGACAATCTTTAGTCTGAACTTGGAGTGAATTTTTGTTTCCCATGAATTTTGATTTTGGTGAAATCAGAACATGTAGCTTTGGGCCTTTTCAGCTGATGGCAGCAATCCCTTCAGGGACCGCCCCCCCGACCCACCCTGGCTCTCTCTCCGGACCCTCGCCATCTGCTGCAGCTGTCGCTCGCCCCAACCGCCACTCTAATTGACAATGAACCCAAAGGCGCGGCGATAATTACAGCCGGCCGCTTGGCAACTTCTCCGGGTTTCAATTCCTGCTTTTCAGGATTCATCAGGCCCCATCTGCCGGCTCCCAGGTCTGGCATCTGCCTCCCCCGTCCGCCTCCCTCGACATGCTGGGGGTTTTGTGTTGGTGCTTATTAGCGAGCTGGCCTGTAACCCTCGGAGGTGAAGCAGCCTCGAGCAGAAAGACCAGCTCTGTTTGTTCAACCACAGAAAGTTTCACATGAAGAAAAGACTCCTTGTGGTTTTCTCTCTCCTCCTTCTTTTCTTCTTCTGCTTTCCTTCTATTTTCCCTCTTTTCATGTTTTTCTCCTTCAAGAAGCAGGATCTGAACAGCTTTATTGGTGCAGCGTGTCGCCAACAAAGAGCTCTAAGAAATTAGTAAAAAAATCCATTCAAGCTGCACAAAACATCTGTCATTTCATTTAAATCTGCTGTGGAGGTTTAAAGATTTCAGCCTGAAAGGCAGCAGAAGTAACAAAGTTCTGAATCAGAAAATAAACCACATTCAGGCTTTATAGGCTAAAAAATCTGTTGGAAGCATAAAAACAACCTTTCCATTTATTTATCATTCACTCATTTATGACAACATTGTGTTTAGTTGTTATGAACACAGCCTGACAAAGAATATGATTACATGAAATAAAGCTCAGGTGCAAAAGTGGCAAAGCCAGCAAGGTGCTGGATTATTTCCATCTGCTTCTTTAACGATTTATTCTGGTTTGCTTTTTTTATTTGCTCTCATTTCACTTATAATTTTATTAGAATTTCAGGAGTTTCTAGCTGAAAACGTCAAATGAAACCAGAACCTGATGCGTCAAATCCAAAATGGCTGCCACATGCATAAAACATAGTCCTGCTGTAACACTGAGGGACATCAGCCGTCATCATCAGAAGCAATGGACCAACAGCGTTCATACAGAGTCAGTGCAATGTCACAGCGAAGAGCCATCACTCAGTCTCAGCCCCACTCACTTCAGGATGCTTGGTGCTTGAGCTATCACACAAACTCGATGTTCCATAAAATGCCCTTCATTTTCTCAGATTCATATCAAATTTACCCGTCATCTGAAGACAATGTGAAACAACTTCAAAATTCTGCAGAAATAAATAATTTTTTGATCTATTTGAACTGACAGATTGGAGACAAAGATGGAGTCCAGTGATGGAGACACAGCAAACATGACAAAGAACAAGATATAAAACTGAACTTATTGGTTAAAACACTGTGGAAGAAAACTAAAACTTTACTTCTGTCTAAACATATTCCCCTAGTGGAACATGGTGGTGGCAGCGTCATGCTGTGGAAACCTGTTGGAGGCCGCATGAGAGGCTGGATTCACCTTCCAGCAGCAAACAACCAGCCACTGATATTAAGGGTGTTCAACATGTGGCCCGGGGACCATTTGGGGCCTTCGGAATAGTTTTGTGCGGCCCCTTTTTCTGACTTATTCTTTGTATGAGATTTTCAATCACAAATTTAAACAATTTTCTGACATATTGGCCAACAAGTAAGGAAACGTACGACTTTGAGCATCTTTTGTTTCTGTTGCTAAGCAGATACAAAAACATTAAGAATGAATTAAACAAATAAATAAATGGACGTCTCTGGTTTACTGCTGGTTATTCTCCACACATTGTTATTGGACTGCATTGCTCACTGTAGTTCGCCTGGTCGGACAGCAAAAGGACAACTAATTTCTTCTTCTATGATAAAACCAGAGAAGAAACGATTTACAGAAGTTTTCCAACTTTTTCCTCCTCTGATTGGAATAGTCTGTGAATCATTGTCGTCTGCATTCAGGCCGAACTAAAGCAGCAGCAGCAGCAGCAGAAAAGCGTGTCGTGGCTCATCAGGGGGCTCAGGTCAGAGGAAGGGGGGTTTGTTTCCCAGAGGCTCTTCTCTTGTCTGCAGCCGGCTGCTTTTTGTGTGCAAGACGCTGCCTGCTGTTTGTGAATGCATCACGCTGCATTCACACAACCACACACTGATGAATCTGGAGAATATTTGCAGGTTTTAGTCAAAAAAAACTTCTGCAATGACACAAATGTTTCCTAAATTTTGCACCTTCATGTTTTTGGACAGAAAGTTGCTCAGAATACTGTGACTGATGAACTGAAGACTAATTTTCCAAACTGATATGATGATGATGAGGGCAGCAGCAGAGCCGACTGTCTGCTATAAATCAGACGCTAACAATGTGCTAAAGTCATTGTTAGCTACGGTTCATATCTTCGATAGCATATCAGGACTGCAGAGAAAAAAAACAATAACTTTTTAAGTTATACTAGAAATGTTCTAGAAAAAAACAAGGAGGTTTCTGAGACCCAAAGTCAAAAATTTGCAAGAGAAATACTCTGAAATTTCAGGGTTAAATAAAAATGTTATGAGAAAAATCAGGGAAATATCTGAGCTCCACAAATGTCCCGTTATTGATGCAGATTCAGGCTCAGTATGTTTTATATTTTTCTTTTGCAGTTAGAAAAATGGAGGTTCATATGTTTTGAAGAAAACTGAATTTTATGATGTTTTCATGCAGCAGTTTGGTGTTTGTTATGATTCGGCTCTATACCAATAAACTGAACATGATTACATTTTAAAAAGGACATAAAATATGGATTGTCGATGTGTGTTTGAGGTTTTAAGGTAATAATAGATCAGAATTGTATTTCCCAGTCCTTAAGGTTTGGTGACCTGCTACGTTTACATGCATGCTGCTCCACCGCCTGAATGAAGCGACTGGATTTGCTCCTCAGCAGGAGAACCATTCAGGTGCTTCAGGTGCTGGAGATGGGATGCATGTTAAAGTTGCAGGATGATCTGAAGGTCTGGACCTGGACACCTTCACTCTTCTGTCACTCCATGCACTGCCTCCTACTGGCCAGTCGGTGTAAATTCCCTGAAAATGCCAGATACTCTCCATCTTGACACCTTCACAGGTAAAACAATTATAATATTAATAACATCAGTTAACAACTAACAATAAATATAACTGCTACAAGTTTAAGTTGGTGAAATCTTTTATGTGTATTTAAATTGGACATCATGCACCACTGGCTGCACATTAACGTGACATTTGGTGGCTCCTGGTTCCCTTTTGCCTTATGAAATAATATTTTGGCTGTTTATGAAAAACTTTTTTCTTGTAGAAATTCATGGTTCAACAGAAGGAGCGAAGAGAAATGAGAATATAAAGAGAGGAGGTCATAAAGTTATCAAAATATTTACTTTCATTAACTTATTGCACTGCTAACGAAAATGTTAGCTGCTAGTCATGAACATAAGTGATGCTTAAGCTCCATAGCAATCTGGTGTTTAGTAGTAGCTAATGCTAAGTTTCTATACCAACACAGTATTCAGCGGAAGCTAATGCTAAACAGCTAACTTCCACCATGTTGATTTTTGCATGTTTTTGTTTATCAGCTCGTTTGTTCGCGTATTTTAATCTGTTTTCCTCATTGGTTCGTTTACTTTTGCCACTTGCTCAATAAAGTTTCTTGGGGGAAAAAATAGAGAAAAACGTGAGGAGACAAAACGGAAATGCAGCAAAAACAGTTATCACCTCCTTCAAAATAAGAGCATGAACATAAAGGTCTAACTATTTGAAGAATTGTTAATAAAACGTCAAAACAGATGTCAAACTTTAAGTTATAAGCCGAAAGTTTATGAAACAGCCAAGTAATTTAGTGCTGAAAATGTATTTGGAGAATGAATTTAGAGGAAGCTAACTGTGCTAAACGTTTTCAAAGTTATCAAAATGAATAAGCAGCAGTGTGCTAATCACCACTGCACTGAGCTGGACTTTTTGTTTTCTCTGAGTATGTAGTAGCATTTATCTGTTACTCATATAATTTGGAGACTAAAACATGTGAACACATGAAAAATGCAATGATAAAAACTTTTTTTCCTCCTGTGTTTCTGTTTATGCAGATATTTTACATTTTCTCAACATTGTTTTTTTTTCCTTTTTTTTTCTTTTTATAAATTGTTTCATTATAAAAACAATTTATGTTATTAAAAGCAATTTGTCGATGGGACTGAACATTTAATGTTATTTTTAAAACTATTCAAGTGTTTTGAACAGAGCAAATATTGAACAAAATTATTTAAAAAATTAAAAAAGAATTGTATAACAAAGTAAATAATTTTATTTGAAGTAATTATTTTTATTTTAGGTTTTATTGGACTTTGGGGGCAGTTCTGTTACACCATAATCTAGCTCCAAAATCTGTCCCTAATCCTGAAGAGGAGGAAGAGGAAGAAGAGGAAGAGAGGAGGAAGAGGAGGAGGAGGAGGAGCAGGAGGAGGAGGAAGAGGAGGAGGAAGAGGAAGAGAGGAGGAAGGAGGAGGAGGAGCAGGAGGAAGGAGGAAGGCCTGAATCATCTGCCCCTCCCCCATGCAGAGTCACCCTTCCCCCCTCGTCTTCACCACAATGGCGAGTCCCCCGGTGACTGCGGAGCAGGGCGTTGGGTGTGGGGGGGCGTCTTGCAGCTCGGTCTCAGTTTGCATCTTTAGAAAAACCAGCTGCTTTCTCAGCCTGAACTCAGGTTCAGCTTCAGGCTCTGAAATTTAAATCAGGGAAATCATCACCAGCAGCAGAATAGTTGCAGCTCATTTTGGGATCCATCTTGTTGTTTATCATGTAAACTTGTATATTTTTTACTCTTGTTTGTCTCCAATTTTGCTATATTTAGTCACATAATGATGTTTGAGTTTTTATCCAGTCACATCCTTGATTTCATCTCCTATTATGTCCTGAGATCCTTTTCTAGTTTCCCTGTTTTCACACTAAAGTCCCTCTGTGTCTGCTTTGGGTTTCTGGCATCAGCAGCTCTTTATTTGGCAGATCATTATTTAGCAGATCATTTCCACCGATCTGGTTGTCTTCAGGAGAGCATCGGTGTGTTTTCCCACCTGACAGACTCGGTTCGATTCAGGACCAGAAACTGCAACATTGGTTCCAGTTTTGGCTGCTGTGATTTGGTCAAACCAACCAAAGACTCTGAGCAACATGTTCCCCTCCCCGCCTGTGGGGGCGCTGCAGGAAACCACTGAAGGAAACAACACAAAACATGAACAAAAATGGAGTGGTGTCAAATACTAGCGGTTGGAGGATTTCTCTTTTGTCTTTTGCTGAACACCATGGGAGCCATTTCTCCCGCTAGCGCTAGGCTATCACGTTTGTTTTGGTTGTATTTACCCAGAATGCCCTGCGCATTCCTGCGTTTAGTCTGCGTGGTGTTCACATGTACATGCAGAGTTCACAGACTGGAGTTTCTGGGCAAACAGGCTGGAATTGGACCACAGCTGGTGGAAGTGATGCAGCCTCAGACTCTCAGCCACTTGGACAACATGAACGCAGCGACTCACCGCTGTCCCATGAGGCTGAAGGAGGCATCGCGTCCAGCTTGGTGCAGAATTATGACCCATCAGCGACGTAAAAGTTAATCAAATGTGATATTCAGACAGCAGACACACTGAAAACTGACAGATATGAATTAGTGCTGCATATGAAAGTGGAGCAAATTTTCTGGGTAGAAATATTAGAATCGGGTTGCATTCATCTGCTCAGTCCCTCCTATCACTAAGGAAAATGTTGAAGTTATGAATCAATCATTTCTGATTCTTTCTCTCATATTCCCACATTCTGAACTGAGTCTGTCCATAACCTTCTCCGTTCCAGTTTGTCTTTGTAACAGTTCAGGTTCATATTTAGTCAGAAGGAAACAATAAATCAGTAACATGATGAACTGAAATCAGCTGAATCATTTCCACTTGTATGATTTGATGCTTTTCCTCTTTTCTCTGGATCCCCAGAGTTTTCAGGCCGTCTTGGTTTCGGTTTGCTGTTTTTTCAGCTGCAGTCTGTTTACAGAGACTTTATAATTCATGTTGTTTGTTTTTTCTGTTGCTTTGTTTATTTATTTCTCATATCAAAATGTCTTCCAGTTTCAGTTGAATGTTTATTAGAATTAAAAATGTATTCTCTGGATATTACAGGAAAATGGTCTCAGATTAACAATATGATTGTTTCTCGCAGTAACTTCTGGAACAATCATCATCGGGTTAAATGTGTTACGGTTCTCATCTCAGTTTGATTTGGATGATCGACTCCTGAGTTCCTTCCAGAAACGGGATTCAGGATTTCTGGAATTACGACTTTCAGTGTAATCTGCAGTTTAACCTGCTTTGTTTTGGACCAGAACTCTAATCCCTAATCTGTCCTTTTCTATCTGCGGCATGTTTTCAGTTTGTGAATGTTTTCCTTTTGTTAATCCTGTTTTATTCCATAAACAGACACATTAGTTTTAGTTTTTCAGACTCGTGTAAATCCTCACCGTCACCCAGGCGACGCCCGCTCGTGTAATTTCCACCAGTCGTTCCTCCTCTCTGTTGTTTCTGTTTTCTCAGTCGCAGCAGGCGCCTCGCCGTGCCGCAGCAGAGCCATGCTTCTCCGTTATGCAGCGTCCAGTTGGCAGAATTAAACACCGACAGCCGAATCCATCAGAGGCTCATCTGGTGGCGCGAACGCCGCTCCAGCTTTGACAGATCCTGCTTGGTGCTGTCACTGCCCATCGGCCCATCGGCCCATCGGCCCATCGGCCCCTCGGCCCATCGGCCCCTCGGCCCCTCGGCCCCTCGGCCCCTCGGCCCCTCGGCCCCTCGGCCCATCGGCCCCTCGGCCCCATCGGCCCCTCGGCCCCTCGGCCCCTCGGCCCCTCGGCCCCTCGGCCCCTCGGCCCTTCGGCCCGGCCGCAATCAAGGGTTTATTTAAAAAGACGCTGGCGCGACGGAGGCTGGATGCAAAGGAGGTGCATGTTTAAAATTCAGTTGTTGCTTGATACAAATTCTATTTAATGTTTTTTAACCCAGAGGGATCGATCAGTCAAACTGAACTTCGTGTGGTGCATTTCCACCTCCAACCATGCAAACAGGATTTTCTAAAATACTTGGAAAAATACTGGAGCTAGATTTAAGTTTGAAGTAAATTATTCCTTACTATTTATGAGAAAGTTTCTGCATGCAGGTTATTATGACATGGAAACATGTCTCTTTATTCTTCTGAGAAAAAACATGTTTGGCCGTAAATATGAAAAATGTCGATTTGTTCACACAGACGCGATGCATTGCAGCTGCTGGATGCTAAACAGCAGCGTTTTCGTTGAATTGGTAAAGCGTGTGCCTGGAAGGTGGCTGGTGAAAAATCTCCTGTCAGATTCTTCCCTGCAGAAGATCATCACTGATGCGCCAGCAGCGCTGGACCTTCACATCATTTGCTGCATGATAACATCCGAGCTGCAGCAGAGCTGGTCAGGCTTCAAAGCTCCCAGGAAAGGTCCAGGCTCAGTGGGGGGCCGCTGGCCCTGGAGGAGGGGGGCAGGCCGCAGAGCCAGGCTGTCATGGAAACATGGAGGTCAAGAAGCTTCAGTTTGCTACATGATTCTGACCCTCCATGATATTTATTTAGCTCTGTTACTTTCTTTCTCACTTGTTCACTTGAGAAATTCCAGTTTTCTTTTTTCAGACATTTATTTGATCTGGTTTTGGATTCTGTGCAACTGGAAGGATTTCTGCTCCTACTATTTTACTTTCGGGCAACTGTTGATGTGTAACCATGGCAACAACATTCTGTTTTTACAACTGAAGCAGCCGATTAGCATCTCAAATGAGAATCACATCCCCTACTCCAGCATCTTTCTAACCAGATAGAGATTTTAAGAGGTGGAGCAAAAGAAAAAGATGTGGATTAGCAGCGCTGCTAACAACTGATGGTCCATCCAGGTCATGATCCCTGGAAAATCATCTCCGCTTCCTGGTGACATCAGGTTTAGTCTTCAGTCAGAGGCCTCTTCAAATTTGTTGCAAGACTGACTGCTACTGGAGATCCTTCCTGCCCAAAGCATCACCATCCACACCAATCTGAGTTATAACAATATTTAATGTAACATTGGATTAAATAAAGTATTTTAGAATTGAATTGATTTCAATTTCCTTTTCCAAAACGTTATGCCACACAGAAAAACTAAGTTTCTTTACCTGAATTCATATTCCGTAAAGTAACATCTAAACCCGGAGTCACATCTAAACCTGGAGTCACATCTAAACCTGGAGTCACATCCGAACCTGGAGTCACATCCGAACCTGGAGTCACATCCGAACCTGGAGTCACATCCGAACCTGGAGTCTTTTTTCTCTTTGGCTGTTTTCACACTGATGATGCAACAACAAGTCAATAAATCATTTTGTCAATAAATCACTTTGTCTGAATATTTGGACTATAATTTTTATTGCTGTTTAAAAATACTGGCTTTTTATAGCAAAACAAAAAAACTCCATCATAGTTTTAGTTCTGTGTGGTTTTTATTTTCAAAGCTTACTTGGATGAATTTGTATGTATTTTGTTTTTACAGGATGATTAATGAAATTGGTTGCAAGCTGTTGTTTGGTTTGATGTTCAAATATTAACCATTTATTGACTCAATAATAGATGTAGGTAAAAACATTAAAATGATCTCGATATGTTCTGTACACATATAAATATACGGTAAAAACATACATTCAGACGCAGTATGGACCCCCCACCCCGCCATCTTGTAGCTGAATTTCAATGAACCATCCATAATGCATGATGGGCCCCGTTACCATGGCAACATAAATCCAAGGTTACACCAAACCCC
Source organism: Phalloptychus januarius (assembly GCA_902982915.1). Classification (NCBI taxonomy): domain Eukaryota; kingdom Metazoa; phylum Chordata; class Actinopteri; order Cyprinodontiformes; family Poeciliidae; genus Phalloptychus; species Phalloptychus januarius. The sequence goes on from CADWAE010000459.1 coordinate 17,168,189, forward strand.
TGACATCCCCGCCTCCCCCCATCCCATCCAGAGACATAATTGGTTGTCACGGTAACCCAGTTGTTCTGATTCTCCCGATGGAGGAGACGCATCCATCAGGCCGGCCCAACCCCCAACCGAACCACCTCCACCGCTAATCAGCCCCAGCACTCCCAGTCTGCCATGGAAGGAGATAAATCAGCTTTCGCTTGGAAAACAGAAAATAATTCACCTCCACTGGTTTGTTTTCATGGTTTCGTGTTAAATTCTGGTTTCATTTTCACTCGTTCAGCGTAAAAAGTCTCAGTTTATGATGGTTAAACGTGTTAGTCGACCAAATCTCACAATGTGACCTTCAAATGTTGGCTGTGCAACATTTCACTGACGGATCGATCATGTTTTTAACTGAACATTAAAAACCAATAAGGGCAGCAGTTTTTTTTCTACTTGATTCCTAAATAAGTATTTACTAAATTAGTAAAATTTATACTTGTGTCTAGTTGAATAACATGTTCTCCACAATTTCTCATTTTGAAGAGCAGCTCAAATAAAAACTGGAAGTTTGTGTGGCGTCATAGTTGTTCCCCAGGTAAACAGGAAGTCATAAATTGTTAATTAAAAGCTTCTAAATTTAAGTAAATTAAAACAAATGCTTCATTTAGCTTGTAATATTAATTTACTTCAATTTAACTTATTTGATAGTTAATTATTCATATTTCTGTAAAATGCTCAATTTGTCTTGCTAAAACCAAAGATCATACAAACAAGGTTAAAATGATTTAAATACACAGATTTTGTCAATAAAAATAATAAAAAATACCAACAATAAACAGAGAATAGCGGAACTACAAAACAGTTATAAAAAGTATAAGAAGTAATTCAAACTAAATCCTTAATAATTCATTTTATAAAGTATTTCAGTTTTCAGTGAGTCTTGCTGCTGCAGTAAAGATTTCAAACGAAGGTGACGACGTTGTTCATGTTGGGTCTGAACCACCTGAGCGGCTCTGTTAATCACCCTGCTGTGCATCTGAAGCCAACGCCTCGACCCTCCCTGAGTCCTTAACGATCCAAACATCCACAAAGTGAGGAACTGAGCGGGTTTGGAGTAGACCCCATCTGGGAAAAGGGCCGGCATTGTGTTTCCCAGCCACATTTTATAGCTCAAACAAGTAGCTAGTTCACCTTCAGTTGTTAGAAAATGTCATATTTATAAAATATGTATTAAGAGAAATTTGACATTGAAATTAAATGTCTTCAAATTGGGTCTCTGTCTCTTTAAAAAGCTCCTGCTTTTTCTGCTTTCATGAAGTCATCACAACATGGCTCCTCTATTCTCCCTCTAACAATGTTTTCCAGCATTTCACTAAGAAGCAGCTCCTATAATGAGCTCAGCAGCTCCACCAGCTGTTTGCTAATTGCTGCTGGCTAGTCTGAAGGAGCAGAGAGGAGCAGGAGTTGCGCTGCGAAGGCGGGGCTAGGGCTACCCAGGCGTTTTGCACAGCTGAATGGTTGCCACGGAGATCAAAGGAATTTTCAAACATGCATGAAAAAATAAAATCAACACTCCATGTTTGTTTAAGACAGTGCTTCTCAATTATTTTCTGTTGCGCCCCCCCTAGCAAGAAGAAAACTATTCACGCCCCCCACTCCCCACCGTGACTATCCATCTCTGCATAACATTTTATCCTTATTAACATTAAAGAAAAGAAAAAAAGAAAGACATATGGTCAAACTTACAAAGGATAACTTTATTAAATCGTGTTTTAAGTCTGTTTTAAGACGTGTTTTAAATATGTTTAAACTGTAAACATGTTTGACCAACTAACTGCACCATTGCAAAATTAAATCAAATCAATAAATAATATTTAATAATTATAATAACAAAAAAAAAAGCAGCCTGTTCCCCAGGGTCACACGCGCCCCCCCCAGGTATCGCACCGCGCCCCACTATTTGAGAACCACTGGTTTAAGATGAGAGAAAAGCATTTTAACATGATGGAAAGATAAAAAAGTTTGTTTTCCATAATACTTTAATGTACCTGATCAGCAGCAGATGGATTCTCCATTCTGGCTCTTCTGATTTGATATTTTTGTTCTTTACCAATGAAATAAGTTAATTCAACATTCTTCACATTTATTGGCTTCTTTAAGTTTTTTGTTTCTTGTTTCATAAAAACCTGAAGTTGCAGAGAACATAAAAAGGTAGCATGCTTTTATTATGAAACTTTTCCGGTTTTACTTTGAAAATTCTGACATGATCAAATATTTTCCCTTCTTGATGAAATTCTTCCTCTAATTCTAATCAATCCTCACGGCCAATCAGCTCTCAGCACTCTGTTTCCACAGCAACCACATAATCAATCTGCAGACCACGTCTTGCTGCTTCCTGTTTCCACCTGAACGGTTCTCACCGCTGCAGCAGCTTGACCTCTGACCTCTGACGGCTCCCTCAACAACAGCCACATTATTCCAGAGTAAGGCTCAGCTCATGTATGTAAATGGCTGCTGACTCACACACTGAGGCTAATCAAAGGTCCACTGACAGCTCTGATTGTCTCAGCTGCACTTTATTTCACATGTAAAAACCTGGTTTAACAACCAAACTGCAGATTTTCTCTCCTGTCAAAGAAAAACATCACATGTTGCAACATATCCACTTTCAAAATGGCCGCTAGGTGATTTGACTGTTTTGCTCTCAGCGTGTGAACACAGGATTTACACAGCATAGGAAGAGACGGTTCTGTTGGTGTCAGTGGTACCGTTCTGGGCTCTCTGTTTGCAACAGTGGATAATTAACAGCAATATTTGGATTAGTTCGTTTGTCATGAAAAATAAGGGTTAGTTTTTCAAACTAACATTTTCACCATGGAATTCATTCATTTGTAAAGGTCATTTTCAAACTGCACATTTATTTAGCAAGTTAAGGAGTTAGCTAGTGTGGAGAATTGTTCTTCAGTAGGTTTTTGATGCATGGGGCTGAAGACGAGTCAGTGAGTTGAATTCATGAATTCCTTTTAGTAAGACTAAAAAACACCTAGTACAAATGTTAATGTTGTCTTTATGCGCTAGCAGAGCAAAATGGCATCAAGCAACAGTTTATAATTCCCTTTGTTAGCCTCTATCTAAGCTAATGTGTCATTTCCTTTAGCTTTAGCTTTGCAATGAGGTAAAAGAAAACACAGAATTATATATTCTCAACACTAGCAAGCTAAATACTTAGAAAGCTAAATATGTAGCTCCAAACATTTAGTCAAGCTACATTTTGAAGTTAAAGCAGTTTTTTAGGTTACAAACTGAATTTTTATCTTTATACATCACACTGAATATTTATCTCTGTGCTGATCATTTAGCTTACATGCAAAATCATTTGTCAATAAATATGGAGCTACCAACTAAATATGTAAGCTAAATATTGAATTGATATATACTGAATGTCCCTGATAAGAAGTTGGAGTCCCTGTCTGCTAGAGTAAACTATATGACACACAGCAGGAATATCTTAGAAATGATCATTAGAGACATTCTGATAATCGGGTCCTTTAAATTGTTAGGAGAAGATTGAGTTAAAAAGTAATGCAATTTTCTTGTCACATGAATCAGTATTCATCAGAGAGACAGCCATGGGAAATAAACGGTCTCTGTTGCACCAACCTAAAGGTAAAAGTCTGGACAGTTTGTGTCCAGTATCTGTGGGTTCTGCAGACGTCAGCTGCCATTAATACCTGAGTTTTCTGTTGAATACAGGCAGATTTTATCATCACTATTTTGTAGGACTGCACCATGATCAAAAGTGCGTTATTATCATTGTTTTTATTATCACTGTTGCTTAAACAGTAAATAGGTGTTTAATGATTTATCCCTGCTGTTTCTACTAAATGTATAAATACTCTTGGAGATCCATACATACAGACAGACAGTTGGTAAACTCCTGATGATCTACAGGCTGAATAAATATTGATTATGTGATTTTTGTGTCCCTGAACACCAATGAAAACTCATTAAACATCGACAGTTTCAGTTATCAATTTGAATGAGATTAAAATAACGGACAGTCGCCGGTGGGAGACGACGTGCGAGTTGACTTTGAGCTCTGATTGGCTGGCAGCAGTCTGGAGGCGGGAAGGTTTGGAGCTCTAAGCGCTGTGATTGGTCGGAGCTGGAAGCGCAGTGCGCATGAGCAGCCTGTTAATTAGACGCCGAGTTGAGGTCGGAGCAGACGGAGAGATGCTGCTGGTCTGAGCGGAACCTCGCGGCTGGAAGGGAGAAAGGCTGAATTAAAATAGTGAAGAAGGAGCAGGAAAAGCGTTTCTGCTGGATTACCAGCGTCTCCTGCGGTTGACTGGAACAGTCTGGGACCATGGTCCAGCACAGGGAACATCCCGGAGCGGGAATCACCAAGCAGTCCCGCGAGGCGACGGACACCGAGGAGGGTGAGCTGCTGGCGGCTTCGGCCTGCAGCGCCGTGCCGCTGAAGCCGGACTGGTGTAAAACGGCGTCGGGTCACATAAAGCGGCCCATGAACGCCTTCATGGTCTGGTCCAAGATCGAGCGGAGGAAGATCATGGAGCAAAGTCCGGACATGCACAACGCGGAGATCTCCAAGCGGCTGGGGAAGCGCTGGAAGATGTTGAAGGACACGGAGAAGATCCCGTTCATCCGGGAGGCGGAGCGGCTCCGGCTCAAGCACATGGCCGACTACCCGGACTACAAGTACCGGCCCAAGAAGAAGCCCAAGACCGAGGGCTGCGCGTTTCCAGCGGGGAAGTCATCCGCTCAATCCCCGGAGAAAAGCACCGTGAGGCCGGTGAGTAAAAACCCCGGAGCCGCCAAGAAGCTGAGCAAACTGAAGGCCGGGAAGGCGGCGGCCGCGTCCGGCCGCAGGGGCGGCCACCTGCCGCAGCCCGACCACCGGTACCGGTACATGGTGAGCACCAGCTTCAAGAGCGTCAAACGGGAGTTTACCGACGACGAGGAGGAGGAGGAGGAGGATGAAGACTCTGAGGAAGAGTTCAAAGAGGAGGAGGAGGAGGAGGAACCGTCCCGGTTCAGCCTGGCCACGGTCCCGTCCGAGCCGCAGTTCGAGTCCTCCGGCCGGCTCTTCTACAGCTTCAAGAACATCACCCGGCAGGGCGGCGGGGCCTCCGCCTACCCGGCCTCCCTGTCCCCCGCGTCCTCCTCCCGGTCCGGATCCACGTCCTCCTGCTGCGGGGAGGATCTGGACGACCTGCCGGCGGAGCGGGCCGACCTGGCGCTGGGCTTCCTGGGCGACCCCTGGGCCTCCTCCTGCAGCGCCGCCGCCGGGAACCTCAGCCTGTCCCTGGTGGACAAAGACCTGGACTCCTGCGGCAGCGAGGGCAGCCTGGGCTCCCACTTCGAGTTCCCGGATTATTGCACCCCGGAGCTGAGCGAGATGATCGCCGGGGACTGGCTGGAGGCCAACTTCTCGGACCTGGTCTTCACCTACTGAGCGGTCCGGAGCAGGCTCGGTTCCGGTGCTGATCAAGGGGGGCGTGGTCGCTGCCGGATCCATGTCTGGACTCGGTGCCGGTCTCGGAGCCCAGGAGCCCCCGACCTGGACTCGGTACTCTCCAACAGGGTTTTTATGAATTAATTTTCCGTCTCAGGTCCGACCCATTTTCCGGACTATGCAGTCTCACTCAGACCCATAAAGAACCAGAACTGTAGGACTTCAGGTGTTTTTTAACGTCGGATACTTTTGCAGCAACTTTAAAAAGAACCAGAACCGAACTTCTAGGCGTGGCAGGAAACCTTTTGATATTTGCATAACCAAACATACCTCATCTTTTTAAAGATATCCAGAATATTAATAAAATGACTATTTTCAGGCATATTTTTGTACATTCAAAGGGAATGTCAGGCACTTGTTCCACTACTGGGTTTGTTTTCCTGAAAACTGTTGGTTCCGGTTCTGCCTTCATTTAATGCCTTGCAGTTGTTTTAAAGCGCAGATGGAGGATGGAGGAGTACTGGGAGGAGGACTAGGAGGAGTACTGGGAGGAGGACTAGGAGGAGGAGGACTAGGAGGAGGAGGACTGGGAGGAGGAGGACTGGGAGGAGGAGGACTGGGAGGAGGAGGACTGGGAGGACTAGGACCGGGAGGACTGGGAGGAGGAGGACTGGGAGGAGGAGGACTGGGAGGAGGAGGACTGGGAGGTCAGAGTGTAAATGTTGTGTATAAATAGATTAAAGTTTAGCAAGTTTGTGTGACTGGTTATAAAGATGGAGGAAAAGCTGGAGTTTCTGTTTATTTTAATTATTTTTGTATCACTTCATCAGCAGCACACGTCCGTTTTGTTGCTCATTATTTTTGTGCAATATAAAAGAAAATGAACCTGAAGGGCCGTCCTGAGTGTTTTGTAGCAGAAGGGAAACTGTGTGAACTTGTCCTTTATCATAAAGTCTGTATGTCTGAATAAATCAGCTGGAACTGAATCAGATCATCTCATTATTGATCCCTCTGGGCTCTGATTGGCTGATTGGCAGAACGTCGTCGGTACATGAAAAACTCCTGCAGGTTTTGTTTTTGGGGTATAAACCTAATTATCTGTCGTAAAGGGAAAATGTTCTGGAGAGAAAAAGAAATGTCATAACGTCTGACTAAAATCAGTTTTAATATACTTGGCCACATTTTGATGGTTTAAATGCATCTGTTGCAAATTTGCCTTTTTCCATATTCAAACATTCAAATTGTAAAATTATTATATGAATTATTCTTGCAGGTTTGTAAAGTAAACTGCAAATTTTATTTCCTACAATGATCTGTAGGAACTGAAAAATCATGAATTCCAACTGAACTGTTCAGTTTTTCATGTTTCGTCAGATTTAGAAAACTTTACTGATGTAAATCTGACGGATCAGGATACACAGGTGCATCTCTGAATATCCAAAACTTAATTTATTTCAACAAATCAGTTCCTAAAATATTTCAAGCATTTCTTTCAGGTGTTTGGTTTCCCCTGTTTGGGCAACATTTTCTTTCCACTAAACTTTCCATGAATAAAATGGTTACAGCACTGTGAAGCAGTTTCAACATTTTGGATTCATTTGAGGGAAATAATTTAAATTTTGGTTTTAAATGCCTCAGAAATTCACTAGAATAACTCAAACAGTTTAAAATGAAGTTTTTCTTCCTTCTGTCTCGTTTTCCTGATTTCAGTTTGGAGAAGTTGGAAACCATTCAGCTGAAACGGCAGATAACATCCCGCTTTCTGAATAAAATCTGCTTTATGATTCAACAGTGACCTCTGACCTTTTAACCCACCATGGAAATCATAGCCTGAGTAAACTGGAGAGAACCGGAGCGTTTCTGGATCCGTGAGGCTGAAAGTGAAGAACCAACATCTGAGCGCCTGGGAGGCTCAAACCTCCAGGAAGCTGCAGATGTTCCTCCGTTTTGTTGGTTTTCCAGCTGAAGCTTCGTCTCCTTCAGGTTCAGTCGTGAGCTGCAGCTGAAGGGTCGGGGGTTCGGGCTGTGAAGTCAAACTGTTTTCACAACTGCAGCTGATTAACTGGAGGGATGGGCGACACAAACCGGCCTTCATCAGAGGAAGAGGAGGAGAGCCGCTCACGTCTGTGGCTTCAGTTTTATCGGCCTCTTCCAGCCGTTTAGCTCTCGCACGTCTCTGCAGGTTTCATAGAGGCTCTAAAAACCTCTGGCTGCAGGTTCGACGGTTCTGTTTATAAAGTTAACATGAAAGAAACGACGGCAATAATGTGGGTCATTCAGCCCATCGTAGAGGAAGAAGTCAAAGTTTAACCACATTTATAAATGTCACAGTTTGAAACGAAATATTTAATTAGCTCCAGACTAAATATATATTTACCAACCTAAATATTTATTTCTGAACTAAATATTTATCTCCAGACTAAACCTTCACCTGCCGGGACTCACCTGATCTCTGGCTCATCTCTGGCTGAAGATGAAGATAAATGCGATGAAGACGTTTGAAAGCAGAAGTTTGTAAAGAATGCTGGAACACCCAGCTTTTATTTTGGTAGTCCACTTCCAGTTACCAGCAAGTCAATTTTCAAATAAGTTAAATATTTAGCTTGAAACTAAAAGTTTATCTGCATCTTAACACATCTGAGACATTTATAAATGATGAATCAATAATTTGGTGAAAATATGATTTGATTCTTCTTTGGTGAATAATCCAAATTATTGCAGTTAATCCTTTTGTGTAACTTTATTTGTTCCACTTCCTGTTTCAGTCAGTATTCATTAGCTGCTCGTTTCTGTTCCTGATGATGAGACAAAAGCTTCTTCTGATGCTTTCAGTGTTTGACATGCAGATTATGAAGGTTTAGCTGAAAACAACAGGAGCAACTGGAGGCGCAGCGGCGGCTCCCTCGGGCCGCAGGTTTCTGCTTTTGGGTGGAGACGCAGTGAGACGAGCTTTAAGGTTAAAGATCAGTCAGAGACACAATGTGTTCATCATGAGCTGCAGTGAAACGACTCGGTGTTACTGACGGGCCAATATGAGCCGGTTCTGGATCCGTTTAAAAGCCTCTTTAAGGCCCTGATGACAGAACGGCTCATTTTACCTCCAGCCGCAGACAAAAGCTCCAGTGTTGGACGGCGCTGAGGTCACAGAGCAGAAACCACATCAGAAATATCACCTGACACCAGATACCAGCCAGTATGGCCGGGCCGGGCCGGGCCGGGCCGGGGCCTGGTTCTGATCAGCAGCAGAACACGCCACACCAACATGAACTCTGTCGGGTCAGGCTGCTGATCCCAGAACCTCAGCCGCCCCACGAGCGAAGAAGATCTCAAAACCAGAGAGACGTGAGGAGAACAGAAACCTTTAGTTCCTCCTGATGATGAGGAAGGACAAAATGGCTCCGTTTGGGTCGGACTAACAAAATGGCTCCGTTTGGGTCGGACTAACGCTGCAGAAAGTAACTTTGAATAAAAAAAATGTTTTTATTTGTTAAAACTGTCACCATGTTGAGTTTAATATCTGTGAAAATGCTCGGCTCACAGTCAAAAACTACCAATCAGAGCCAGGAGGAGGGTATTAGCGCTGTCAATCAAGCTCATGCACATGCTGCTAAATGTGTTGATGGCAGAAAAAACTACTTATCATTACAGGAAAGTCATTTATCCACTGGCCATGCTTACTAGCCTTAGCATTCACAATTCCCTATGCTAATAGGGAGAACACAGGCATGATTGACAGCGCTAAGACCTGCCTCCTGGTCCTGATTGGTTGTTTTTAGTTTGCACAGGGAGCACTGGGAGAAGGGATTATCTGCTTCATAACGTCACCATATAGTAACAGTTTCAACAAATATGTGAAAACATTTTTTTATACGAGTTACATACTGTAGCTTTGATAGTAGCCCTTTAATCGAGCTCTGGTCCTCCAAACCTCGGCCTGGAAGTGAACGCTGGTTCGATTTCAGTGCATATGTGAACGCCAAGCGGACCGGAGACCGCTCCAAAAGCAGGAAGTGGACTACAGCGCAAGGCATTCTGGGTAAATACAACCAAAACAAAAATGCTAGCCTAGCGCTAGGGGAGAAATGGTTCGTGGTTTTTAGCCAAAAACAAAACAAATCCTCCACCACTAAAACCTAATGCCTCTCCATTTATGTTTCTGAAGAAGCAAGTTGCAGCCAGAATCTTCTGGAGATCTTTTTGTGTTGTTCCCTGGGTGCAGCGCCCCCACAGGCGAGGAGGGGAACAGGTTGTTCAGAGCAGAGAGAACGAGAACCACAGCAGCTGGAGATGGAACAATGTTGAAGTTTTGGTTCCCAATCCAACCGAGCCTACTGGACTACCAGATGTAATCAAAGACTTTATCTTTTAAAATCAGAAAATTACTGGAGAGCCATTCACTGATCCAAAAAACATTGGATGGACAACCTGTCCACCTGGTGTGGTTTCAATGAGATACAGTTGGATATTATGAGCATAGATGATAAATGAAAATAATAGTGGAACCAGAGCTGAGCCTTGTGGAACCCCACAAGCTAAATTCTGAGGAGAGCCTTCAGATAAGACTTTATTACCCAGAAAAAGACATTCTGTTTTCACCCAGAAAACAGAATGTCCTTTGAAGAGAACCGGTCCTGTTCAACAGCTGAGGTCCAACAGGACCAGCATGTTAACGTCTGCCTTCATCAGCAGCCATTAACAGATCGCTGTGGACCTTTACTGAAGGTTTCACTGCAGTGATGCTTCAGAAAGCCAGACTGAAAGTGATTCAAGGATCTGAAACCAACAAAACCGACAAAACTGGATCTGAGTTTCTGTGACTTATTCAAGTAATTTACTGAATGGCAGCTTGGAGATGGACAGAAGATTAGCTGAAGGTTCGATTCACTCCAACCGTTTTAAAACTCAATGAGGCATAACCTTCATTCAGGGAATTGTTACCCAACACAATCAAGTAACTGTTATTTTCAATTGCTCTAAAAATTCTATATGATTTAAAAGAAATTTGACTTCGTAATTTAGCACTTTGAAATTGGGTCTCTGTCTCTTTAAAACCCCCTGCTCTTTCTGAAGCTCCGCCTCCAGGAAGCCATCCCATGACCCCTTTATCTTTATTAACCCTTTAATGTTTTTCTCAGCGTTGCTCTGAGCAGCAGCTCCTTTAATGAGCTCAGCGGTTCCACCAGCTGTTTGCTATTTGCTGTTGGCTAGTCTGAAGGAGCTGAGGGGGGAGGAGCTGCGTGTTGAAGGCGGGGCTAGGCCCACCAGGCGTTTTGGGCAGCTGAATGGTTGCCATGGAGATTAAACATGTCCGAATAAAATGGAGGCAACACTCCAGGTTTCTGTTTGATGAGGATAAACATCAGAACATGATGGAATAATGTTTACATCATCCTGACCCTTTAATCATTGCAGCTGCTGTCGGGTTCATAGCGGTAAGAACCTGAACGGACAACGATGGCGGTCATATTCCCAATGAACAGGTAGAGAGTTTCACTTTGCCTTTGCTCATATTATGTTAATCGTAACGAAGGACGTAAATGGCTGAACTCTGAGTCTCCATGGTTCTAATTGGTTCCTCTTTGCTTTCATGTTTTTATTCCACCTTCTTGTTGATCTGATGTTTGTTTGGCCAGATTTGGCTCATATAGTTGGAGAATCAAACGTCTGTGGAGTTTCTGAACCCAAATCTGGATCCAACCTGACAGAACGAGACAAGCTGTCCTCAGTGGTAAACCAACATGCTGCAGCAGCGCAGGAACTGGGAACGGGGGGAACCGACAGGGGGAGCGGAGCGGGGGCAGGAAGCCGGCGCTTGGCCCTGTCTGACCCCGTCTGATGTTTCCAGTGTGTGAACCAGTTCTCCCAGTTCACCAGAGCCAAGGCGGCAGGAAATGGTTTAAAGTGAGCCGGTCCTGCAGAGGTGTGACGACATCTTCACCAGAAAAGTTTCATGTTGAAGAATGAAAGAAAAGGAAGATCCCGATGTGGGCTGGACTCACCTGGTCCTGCTGATTGCCGGCGCTGGGTGTTAATGGGAGCAGCTCTGGAAACCATTCACTCACCCAGCAGCAGTCAGCTTCCTGCTCTGTGTTTGTGCAGAGATTATTTCCTCTGGTTCTGCAGCCAAACGACGACAGATTTAATCAGAAACCTTTGACTATTGTCTATTTTTAAACCCATTCAGTGAAAACTTTCATCAACTCTTATCCAGTTGAGATAAAAGAATGAAACCCTGGAAAATGAAATAATCAAAGTTGGATTTTCTTTAGAGAAAAAGTTTCAAACCTGATCTGCCCCCAACCAGCTGGTACGTCTTCAGCTGCACCAGAAACAGAGGAAGGTGTAGATTTCTGAACTCATATGGATTTGATTAGACCGTCCAGTTGGAGTCTGTAATCAGTGAGACAAAGGAGCTAAACTCACCAAAGAAACAAACCCTCTTAGAAAACCTCCCCGTAGTTTTGTGGTGTTTAGTAATTATTCATGCATTCTGTAGTTTCTCTGTTTTCCTCTGGTTTGGATCCTGAATGTTCAGAAGGAAATTTGTCAGGAGAAATGAGAAATTTAGACTTTCTGCTAACAGGAAGTTGATCACAGGTTCTGTTTCTATCATTGTGAAAATGGCTTGACTTGATCTTTAGTCATTTAGTTAACTGGTAACCTGGTTGGTTGGTGTGTGGATCTGGATCCCATCACCTTCTCTTTGCAGCATCCATCTGAGCTTTGCTTTGCTTTTTGCCTTTGCAGACCAAAGAAGAGAAATCATTTTTATTTCTTCCAACATTCCAGGTTCCTTGGAAGCTGAATGGTCAGTTTGGTTTGACTCTGAAATAAACAGAAGCACCAGGAGTAGAAAAGGGAATAAAGTCATAAGGCAAAGCAGCAGAATTGGTTTGGAGCTTTTATGTCCCTTAATTCAAACAATGTTCTGATTTTTATCCAGAACTTTCTCTAGATCTGGAGTCGTTTCTTCTGGGAGGAACCGAGCAAAGCTTCATGGAACACGTTTTGATTCACTTTGATTCACTTATATATTTGAAAACCAGGTTTTAGATGTTTTTCTTCAGGACATCTGCAGAGTCGGAGCAAAGCTCCAAAGGTTTCGGTCGGGCGGGGGGGCAGAGACTCTCACAGTAATCAGACTCATATCAGAGGAAATACTGAAGCGATCCCCTCGCTTCTCCATCTCTGTTGCTCTCTGATCAGATGTTTGGCAGCGGATCAAAGCAGCAGCGGCTCAGCTGGATCGTCTCCAGCCTGATAAATCTGGGATTCTGCTCAGGATAATTGAGACCAACTCCAGGGCATTCTGGGTAACGGGCAGACGGGTTCGCACCGAGGTCAGGGGGGATTAAAAAATGATGCTGAAACTTTTTAACTGCCGAACAGACCTTGTTCTAGATACAAATAAAGCAATAAAAATGATCAACTGAACCCTGCTTTAATGCAGCAGGAACAGCTTCGCTCTAGTTTGAGAGAATCTGCAGAATTTCTTCTCTGCTGGTTTTGACCATAAAACAGGAAACATCATGAAATATGGCTGTTCTGATCTGTCTGCAGTTATGCTGCCATAGGCCACTTCTGCTCACTTTCTTCTCCTACTACTCTCCAGTTTTCATATTATTTGTAGTTATTTCAACTGGTAACTTGATCTGTTTCTGAAAAACTGGAATTTTTACTATGTTAATGACAGGACTTGTTATTTATCATCATTTAGTTAGTTGTTAGCTGCACAGTGGTGCAGTTGGTAGAGCTGCTGCTTTGCAGCAGAAGGTTCTGGGTTCGATTCCTGGCCTGGGTTTTTCTGCATGGAGTTTGCATGTTCTCCCTGTGCATGGTGGGTCTCTCTGGGTACTCCAGGTTCCTCCCCCAGTCCAAAAACATGACTGTCAGGTTAACTGTTTTCTCTGTTGCCCTGCAGGGTGACCCCGCCTCTCCCGAACCGACAAAAGGTTTTTCCACCTCAGTCTGGATTCTGTTTGGGGGAAATGCTGCAGCGCTTCCTCCCGGGTTGCAGGTTCGAGTCCAGGTCAGCTGCGCTCTTTTCTGCTTCCTCCCGCAGATATTTGCATATTTTCACTGTACCTTAAGCTCTTATCGGCGGCAGGCCGCCGTGAGACCTGCCGCCTGTTTTAGCCCTGGAGTTTTCTCTCACGCTGCTCCCGGTTTGGTGGCTCTGACCTGAACTCTGATCCATTTCCAGACGTTTATCCGACATTTTGCTCATTAAAGCATCGACCCAGAACGTTCTTTAAATCAGCTTCTTACACTTCCTGTCTGAAACTCAAACTGCCTCTCAGGAGCATAAAGGAACCTTATTTTGTTCAGAAATAACAACAAATATTAAACGTTTTAAAAATATATTTTTTTCTTCCTGATTCAGATGATCTAACTGTTTTTGAAAGCTAGTCAGTGTGTGGCGCCACCTGCTGGACAATAACGGAAACTGAGGCGATTGCAGATAAAAACAATGATCTGAATCAGATCTGCTGTTATCTTAATTTATTTAAAAAACGCACAAATCCAATTCAGATCAGATCCCAGATCCTTATTAACACATCAAAATATCACTAAAAATGTTAAAAAACTGATTAAGTAAGTTTTAAAAATAAGTAAATTGTCATTAATTAAAGCAATAATTTTAAAGAGATGAATTAAATTTTCAGTTCAACAATAAATATATTGGGTGAAAAATAAAAAAAGGGAGTAAACAAAAAATTGAATGAAAAAGTTCCACCACCGCTTTGTTTGCACACTATTTGTTTTCCACACATTTTACATAAATTGGGAGAAAATGATCAAATGCAGCGCATGGCTGCAGCAGCTGCAGTGTTTGCACCTGGTCTCTGGGTTGACCTGCAGCTCTGCAGCTTTTCTGGTCCAACGGCTCAAACATGCAAAGCATGACGGGAGGAGTGAGTCTGCAGGCAACACCTGCTGCGGGAGGGAAGCAGATTTTATCTGCTCCAAACACAGAAACTGCACTTTTCTGGATGGGGGTAAAGAATTAGCCGCCTGATTAACAGTACAGGAGGTTTAAGATGATTTATTAGGTTAGTAGAATTATTTATTTGCTTAATTTCTCCATTTCGACACGCGAACTCTAAATCACAGACAGAGTGACATTTTTTCGTGTAAAATTAAAAGACAAATAGTCTGAAAAACAGCCGGAAGCAGCATAAACGTTCAACATGCAGGTTTTATTGAGTGTTTTTGGTGGTCACGTGGTCACAGATGCAACATCAACACCATTTCCACAAAACACAAATTTAAACAACAGCCTGTTTATTCATAAGTCTGACTTTTATTCTGAATGAACAGCTCATACAGGAAGTTCTTTAAATTTTTCTTAATTTTAAGCCTCAATTCTATAAAATTAGATTTTTAGAATAATCTAAAAATATGTATTATTTTTATTAACCACTGATTCAAACCTAATGAAATCCGCATGATTCCTGCTTGGCTCAAAACGAGCCTTTTTAAGGTTTTTCAGAATAAAAGCAGCTCTGAATGGAACAGCTTCACCAACACATCCACGGGTTTAACATCGAGTCCATTTATTTTAGCAGGAAAAGCGACACCTGGTCCAGGTAGCGGCTAAGCAACATCGACACTGACAGGTCAAATTCAGAGCAAGAAGCAAAACTTTCAGCACGAAACGATTTGACTTAAACACAAACAGGCTAAGCTAACATGATCTACGTCACATCAACGGCTCTTGGTCTAAAGTCAGAGGTTCCAACGTCACTAAAGGGACGAAACAACAGCAACAAACTGATCAAATATGATGTGACGCAAAGGTGTGACCACCGATTTTATTGGTCGTTTAACATAATTGAAAATAGTGACGTGCAGTACCGAGTGACACCACAAGATGGCGGTGGTTTCCGTGAGACGGTTTGGTGCGTCTTTTACTTTACCAGGACTCACCGATAAAGGGCACAAATATATTTGTTTAATTAGATGTTGCTAATGTCCACCAACGACACGGTAATGATTACAGTAAAATGTTTATCATACAACATTTGTTACTGCATTAACTAGACTTATAAACATTACGCTTTAATAACCGTTTTACGTTTTAGCGCTAGCATATTAGTTGCCCCGCTAGCTTAGCACCTGACTGCTAAACCGTTAGCCGTGATAGTACCAGCTTCATGCATGACGCTAAAGAGGAATACAATGATGCATTCAGGGGCATTATTAGCATATTGGTTTTCATACTTCTGTTTGAAATAAAAAGTGATATAAATAAGTTGCATTGAGTGCACAGTACTATGACATGTTTTATGTGGTATTAGCCTAGCTCCAAGCTGGCAGCTGTTGAAGTGGAGCTGCAGCTCCCAAATGTAAACTAAAGTGAGGGCGCACTGTTCAGCTTAGCGCTTTAGCATTTTGCTGACTCTGAGAATACCTAGCCTTTCCATAAGGTAACTTTCCCCACAAATTCTAAAGCACTAATTTACTTGGCTATTTTGTTGTTTCAGTTGAATAAAGCTCGACATCTGAGTAAGAGCAAACTGTGTATAACCTGTTTGACTACATGCTGGGTAGTCAATGACCCAGCATGTAGTCAATGCTGGGTCATTGACTACATTGTCAATGACCCAGCAAACATCATGGGTCATTGACAATGTAGTTGAAGCTTGTGCTTTAGCATCAACGCTCATTAAATACTGTGCTGGCATAGCTCTTTAGTGTTTGCTGAACTAATACTTATGATTAGTGCTTTAGGGTTAGCGCAAATTACTTTTTAATAGTGGTACCCTGACGTTGGTACCCTGTCCTGGTTCATTCACAGGTTCCTGCAGAACCTGAAGCTAAAGAGATATCTAAAACACGGAGGACATTGTTGGTTCCTACAGACGAGAACATCACAACAACAACATGCAGCAGATTCATTACGACACTACAAAGCATGCAACTAGAGAAGATGGCTCTCCTTCGTCTTCATCAGGAGGTCACAGGATGCTCTCGCGCTCCTCGCCGAAGGTGACGGTGTCAGAGGACACGGTGCAGATCTCTGGAGGGTCTCCGGGTTTCAGGCCTCTCTTCAGGTGGACCACTCGGACGTTCTCGTTGTTGGGGCCGGGCCTGGTGGTAGTGGAGGTCGGTGGGTTGATGACGTCCCCGATGGAGGTCTGGGTGGAGGAGGTGGAGCCCTCAGCGGGGGGGTGTGGTCGGCCTCCCTGCTGGGCGTTGGTGTTGTTGTTCAAGGTGACGTTGCTGGGCGTGCGGTTCAGGTTGTAGCTCTTGGAGGAGGTCCAGCTCTCCTCGGGGCTGCTGGCCAGCAGGCTGCACTGGTCTTCGGAGCAGATGGACATCCGGGTCACGGCCGGGTCCTGGAGGCCGCTCAGGCTGCTGGGAATGCCGCTCTTCCTGGCAGCGCTCTCCTCGTCCAGCTTGATCAAGTTGGCCCTGTCCAGCTGCGACAGGTCAGCCTCCTCATCCTGAAGTGAGTGGTTGGGCGAGCTTTCGTTGGAGCGCACGCCAGAGTCAGACGAATCCTTCTTATCCAACATGGCATCTGAAAGGTAATCCTTCCCCTTCAGCGCCAGCGACCCGCCGGGCAGCTTGGCATCGGCCGGCTTCTTGCCGTCTTTCGGCAGGAGGGAGTTGTCGGACTCTTCGGACTCTTCATCGTCACTGGTCAGCTTCTGGTAGCGCAGACTGCCGCCACCGGCCTTCACCTTCAGGTCGCCGGCGCCCTGGAACAGCCCGCCTCTCTCGGCCGATAGCTTGTGGGTCAGCAGTGACTTTGAGGATCCGCTCTTTTCGTCCTCTTCGGTGATTGGATCCAGAGCGTCGCCACTAGAGGCGAAGTCGGTATTGTCGGCTGGCAGTTTGGCGCTGCTTCTCTTGTTGAAGGACTTTCGTCCATCTTGCTCGCTGCTGTCCTTGCTCTTGTCCCCGGCTGATGATGTCATGAACTGCCCCGGCTGCGGTTGGACGGGCTTCTCCCCGACTCCGCTCATCTCCAGCTGCGCCATCTGGGCGATGTACTCCTGGTAGGCGTTGCGGTACTCGGCCTGCTGTTTGTCAGTGAGCTTGCCGATGTCATTGGAGGACTCCTGCGAGTTCAGGCTGGTCATGCTGGCTGTTCGGTGAGCGCCACCCTGTGGACAGTTGGTGGAACAACAGTGAGCAGATGACATCGTCCTGCTGGCTGGTTCTGAAGGGACTCACCATCCAGGGCATGTTTCCAGGTCGGGGCGCCTCGTCCAGGCCCACGCCGCTCAGCTCCTCAAAGCTCAGGTTGAAGCTGTACATCGGTGATGCGTCGGCGTTGGCGGCTCCGGCGAGAGGCGGCGCCATGGCCCGCCTTCCGACCTCTGTGGGGCCGCCTACGACGCTGCCTTGCTCGCTGGCGGTTTCCTCATGCAGCACCTGACTCTCAATATGACGCATCTCCAGGATCTGCAGCAGGATGAAGAAGAGCCATTAAACCCGGACCTGCTGTGTTCTGAACCGCCACCGGATGGAGCGATACCAACAGTGGCTCTGAAGAGCTGCCAGTCTCCGAAGTTCATGTTCATCTCCTTCTTCAGCTCATCAATGTTGCACTGGGACAGAACTCTGCCGTTCACGTTGGCCTGCAGACAGAACACAGCGCCGTTAGCCTCAGTCCGGTGGCGCTGCCGCAGTCAGATTGGGTCGGGTGCGGACCTTCTTGATGGTGGCGGTGTACTGGGCCACCATGCTCTGGTCGATGCCCTCGGTCTGCCGCACGCGCTCACAGACACCGTCCGTCGTCATGGAGCTGAGGAGGACTGCAGGAACTCCCGACACGACTGAAGCCGAGCCCTGGAGGCGAACAGAACCAGCCGTTACGAACCGGACCGACAAACTTCATGTGATCTGAGTATTTATTATTACTGTGGTCACAGGAAACACGGGTCAGTAATTAGCCGCCAGGAAGACGGAATACATCAGGAAGATGGATTCCAGCTAAAATCTGGGAAACGGGAAACTGAGAGGCTCAAACCAAACAATTTAATCAGGATCATGCAAACAGATCTGGTTACCATGGAGATCATCTCTTAGCAATGTGCTAACACAGCAGAACCTAACGTCCTAAATGTTATTATTATGATGATTATTAAATGTAATCATCATAATGAAAAAGACAGTAGCACTTTTTTCTTTAAATTATACTATAAAATTGAGTGAAATTAATATATAATATGATATAAAGTTAAAAGAAAAGTATAATATTTAAATACTTAGTCATTGCAATATTAATAAAATATATTATAAATAAGACAATAATAATAATGTGCATTAATATTACTGTTATTTATCTGCTGATAATTTATTACATATTAATAAAAACAACTCTACATGATACATTAGTATTTATTAGTTTTTTTAATATTGTAAAAATAATGAAATAATAACGGACTATTAAATATAATTTTCTTTTCTTTGAATAATGATGTAACACGGAGTAAACAAGAAAAACATTTAAATATTTAGTCATAATAATAATAGCATTATTATTGGTTTGGTAACGTTTATTATATCAATAAAAAGTAATTAATAAATCATTTATTATTATACTCATATAGCTGTTGTATTTATTAAATATTAAATAATTATTTAAATATTAAATAATTAAAAAACAAATACAATTTTCTCTTTTTAAATGAAACTGCAGCTGGGAAGTGAAGTTAAACTATGTCAAGGCTAAATAAAATGTTTTTATATTTATCCATAAGTATTTTTATTGTTATTATAATAAGAAATAAAAACTGACAGTCATCTAATTTTTAAATTATGTATATTTATCTTAATTAGATTTAAGTTAATTTATTACTAATATTGATAATAATAATAATCCTGAAAAGAAGATGAAGGAAAAAAAAGTTTATTTTATTTATAGGACATTTATGCTGGTTTCACTTTTTATCTTAATAATAAACATTTGATGTTTTAATCTGAAGCTTAATCTGGAAACATCTAATCTGAGATCCTCCAGTATTGGAAATAATTCCTCATTCGGGGTCAAAGTGCAGGGAGGGGGGGTGAACCGTACGTTGCCCTGACAGGTGGGACATTTCCCAGGTGAGGAGATGAAAGAGCAAGTGAAGCTACAGGTTGTCCAGGCAAGGTGCATGCTGGGAAACCGACTCTTTATGTCCACAGAATCCAGTTAGATCCGGCCAATCTGTGGCGGTTTCACTTCTAAACGGTCAAATTAAAGAAATATGAGCAGATGCTAACGGCCAGCTAGCCGGACGCTAATCGTCTCGTATTTTAAAGTGCAGAGGACTTCTGTGGACATATGAGGGATGGGGTGGGGGACGCCCAACATGGAGGGTTCAGTACCTGCTTCCTTTTAAAAGATGAACTCTTAGACTGCAGACAGACAGACAGACAGGCGAGGCATGGACACATCAGGAAATGATAAACATCAGCAGCTCTGACAGAAACCAACCCGCAGGAGAGGAAATGGAGGAGCAACAGAAGAAGAAGAAACTAAAACCCCAGAGGTCTGACTGCAGATCAGACCTGATGTCAACATAACAGAATCTCACATACATTTAAACTGTTATGAGTCACTAATGTTTGTTTAGGTTCAGCCGCTTCAGCCAATGATGCTGCCACCACCGTGCTTAGCAGTCGGTGTGCCGAACGCTGGATATTTTGATCTGAACTGCAGCAAATTTCACCAGACTTTCCTCAGTGGCGTCAGAACACCTGGACAGGTGAGTCTGGTGATTCAACTCTCTGATTTTCACTGATTCTTCACATGGAAACTTACGGCTGCAGCGGCGCCGGCGTCCCGGCTGAAGGAGACTTTGTGCGGCGGCCGCAGGTGAAGATGTGGAGGGAAGGGAGCCACGAACGGGCGTGGCAGCTGGTAGAGGTGGTGGGAGAAATATGGCTGAACGGGGGTGAAAACCAAAATAAGGGTCATGGATGGAGGCGTTCAACAGAAAATGAACTCTGAATCTCTCAGAGATTCACTGCAAAACATGGAAATTAAATCAAAACGATGAAAAATGAATGAAACCAAAGCAGGAGGTCACATGACGTGATGACATCACAGCAGGTGGGCGGGGCCCAGACTCACCCTGTTGTAGAAGGGGTGCTGCGGGCCGGCCATGCCGCTGTAGTAGCTGCTGTGCGTCTGCGGGGAGATGACGCCCCCTGCTGGCGGGTTGAAGGGCCCGCTGAAGGAGGCGGAGGGCGAGCAGGCGGACGACACCTGGCTGTAGACGGAGGTGGGGCGGGGCTGGGCCTCCTGCAGCGGCATGGCGGGGTACGTGACCCCGCCCAGGTTCATCTGCTCCCGCGCCGCACGCACATCTGGAACGAGACGGAAAACATCTGGGCTGAAACATCAAACAGAACCAGAACCAAACACATCTGGATAAAAAGAACTGGAACATCTGGATCAAACTGGAGCGTCTGGCCCAGGCCTGGTTCTGGGGCTCTGACCTGCGATGATCTCCCTCAGCTTGGGGTCCAGGTTGACGGTGCAGGGCAGGAAGGTGCGGACGTCCCTGGCGGTCAGGACCGGTGTCCGTGACGACAGGAAGACCTCGAAGCTGCGGACGTCGCCGTCGATCTCCAGCAGCGGCTCCACGTCTTTGGTGGTGGGGATGTTCTTGGACACCCTGGGAGGCGGAGGACAGCAGCGGTTCAGACGGCGGGTCGGGCCGGCGGCAGCGGCGGGAGGTGAACGTGCCCTCTGACCTTTCATAGATGCTCTTGAGCGCGGCCTGGTCGGGGACGCCGTCGGTCTCCTCTAGGTACAGGATGAGCCAGGACGTCCTGTAGGGCCACTGCTCCGTCATGTTGATCCAGGACGCTAGCCGGTCCCAGTTGAAGCTGATCTGATTGGCTCTCAGGAGGCGACCTGACAGGAAGGGGCGGAGTCAGACGAGACATGGCCTTAGCAGCTGTGAGAGGCTCCTCTGCCTACATGTCCCAGAATGCTGTGCGGTTCTGAATCAGAGGTCAGTGAAATTATTGAGCATTCTATCTATTATCTATTGGTGCTGATCACATGTCATTGATTTACTGCCCAGCTCTAGTTTTGCAGTTCTAAAGTGTTATTTTGAATTTCTTTAGCATGTTTTGCTTGTTTCAGAAGCGATTTGCTTCTTAAATGTTCGCTAATTTGTGGGCCAACCTTCACTCTTTGACCTTTGACCTGTTGCTGCCACGTCCACTTCTACCAAGACATTCGTGAATTTAACTGGAATTTCAAATTAGCCTTTAATCTTTGTAGTTATAGTCAGCTTTAATCACAAATATGAATGTTTGTTTACAAAGTATTTACTCTGTATTTTTACCTTTCACTTAAAATTAGTTAAATTCGCAAAACCAACGGCTCTGAAACTCTCTGCAGACAAGATGTTAATAGTTTCACTAATGCTAAATACTACAGGCAGCATAAACCTTAGTTTAAATTTGGCTAACCGCTAACTGGCCCACACCTGGAGACACCAGGGTGTCCAGGTGTGAGCGGTCGCCGAGGAGGAGGGCGGGGCTTACCTGTGACGGAGACGATGTTGAGCAGCCGCCTCATGGTCTGCGGGCTGATGTCGCTGAACCAGTCCTCTGTCACCATCAGCTTCGTCAGGTCGAACGACATCTGGCGCGTCACCGAGCGCTGCACCTGCCGCCGCCGGTACGTGTCCTGCAGCGACGCATCACAAGTCACATGACCTCAAGCAGCTGGAGGACCAGTCAAAGTCCCAGTCACCTCCGAGTCTGACTCACCCGGCGATTCAGCGTCGTCCTGCTGCCGAACTTTGTTAACTCCCCCAAACTGTGTTGAGACAACTTCCTGTCCAGCTCCTCGTGCCAACCCACTGAAAACACACACACATGCACCCCCCACACACACACACACACACACCCACACACACACACACACACACCCCCACACACCACACACACACACATGCACCCCACACACACGAAATTAAAAAGTGTGGGTCACCATGCTTGCTTTCTTTCTCGTTGTCATGGTTACCTTCAGAGTTGGCAGCGTCCCCGTTGGCGGGCGCGGCGGTGCACATCTTCCTGGCGCTGGACAGGCCCCTGCTGTTGAGGAAGACGGGCAGGTGGACGATGTTCCTCATGTAGTCGTGGCCGTTGATGTTGGAGTCTCTCAGGACGCTGTTCAGGTTCTGGTTGATGGCTTTGATGATGATGTGGGGGTCGCTGGCGAAGATGGAGATGAACGGACCTTTGGAGAATAAAACCCGGACCTGGAGAAGAAAGCCGTGTTTCTCAGTGGTGTCTAACTTTAACAGGAGTTCCTCAGGGTTGCGTATTCAGGTCCATCTAGTTCACGCAGCATCTTCTCACCGTGTCGAGCATCTGCAGGACTTTATCCTGCTCACAGGAGTCCAGACCATCGATGACGACCACCAGCCGCGTCTGATGCTGCGTGAAGCTGTCGATGGTCTTCGCCATCCTCGCCATCAGCTCCACCTCGTGCTTCAACACCTGCAGGACAAAACCAGCGACGGCCATTAAAACATCCTGCAGCCACGCTGGAGCTCCTGCTAGCAAATAAAGGAAAATAAAAATTTAACAAATTAACAGAAAAATTTATTAATCAATAAAATGAAAATGTAAAAATAAAGTTAAAAAAAATATTATATTAAATAATATTTGTATTATTATACAAAAATGAAGTTACTACCAGCAAATAAAAAAATACATGAAAAATAAAAAAACCAAATAAACAAAAAAGAAGTTTCTGTTAGATAAAATAATAATATAGAAATAGAAAAATAATTAAGTAATGATACAAATTAAATACAAAAATAAATATATAGAAAGAATCTCCTGCCAGGAAAAATAAAATGATCAAAAAAATCATAACAAAAGTATAAAAAGAAAAAGGTCAAAAATAAATAACAATAATAATGATAAAATAAAATGAATGCATAAATGAGCAAAATAAATAGTTAAACCTAAATAGTAATAAAAATATGTCAAAGAAAACAAAAAAGAAGATCCTGTCATGCTTAGTGCTGGAGTCCCGTCTGACCTTCATGAAGCCCTCGCTCTTCAGTTTGTGCATCCTGTTGGCGGCGCCGTGGAGCCTCTTCCTCTGCGAGTTCAGCACCGAGTCGGTGACCTGCCACCACGTCTTGCAGTTGAGCAGCAGGGCGAGGCCGACCACGCTGCCGATGGCGATCAGCACGGCGTTCACCGTCTGGTTCTCGCCGTCCACCTTGAAGACGGCCAGCAGCGCCATGCCGGTGATCAGGCAGGCCAGGACGAAGACGAAGAGGACGAAGGACGGCACGCAGCACGTCTTCTTCCACTTCTTTTTACCTGCAGGAGAGCAGAGAGGAAAACACACAATGTAACAAATATTACAGGTAGGTTATAGAAATATTGATATAAAACTGATCAAAGCTCCTTGAAAAGGATCATCTTTACTGCCCCCTGCTGGCCCGTTGGAATACTGACAAAAAATAACAAAGCAACAAAAAAAACGTTTTCAATTCTAGGCCCAGCTTTGCTTAATGTATTGTCTTTTAATGTACTTAATGTGTATTGTCCTAATTTGTTTGAATAGAGTACAACATGGTGTATATTTTGAATCGGTATCGATAAATTCTGATCGGTTTCATCCTGACCGTCTCACCTTGCGTCTCCTCCGTCTTAAACACCCTGAAGAGCCGTGTTGCTAGGAAACCAAACTCTCTCTCGCAGGCGTCCGACAGCGTTGCGATCATCTCCGCCATGGACGTCTCTCCTCCCACGCTGGACAGACGGTTGTAGTCTGTGAACAGGAACCTGCAGAGGAGGTCAAAGCAGAATCATCAGCTCTCCTGTGTTTCCACGGCGACAAATACAACTGGGCCGATAATAACAACCGGTAATGTTTCCATCTTGTTGCCGTTTGGTTCTGATCCATTTTTTCCCCAAAGGTGTCAGAACAGTTGATATGTATATAATATCAATAAATATCGGTTATCGGTCTAAACAAATGTGGACCAATATAAGTAATATTGGATACTTATATCGGTCCACATTTTCATATCAGTGCATTCCTGGTTTTTATGTGTCAAAACTCGTTTTTGTGGATTTTATTTGTATTTAATGTTTATAACTGCAGCCAATGCTTCGTTTTAAGTTGGTAAAACAAAATACTTGTATTTCCTCTTCCACACTTTACAGGTTACATCTTCTGCTCCTGGTTTTGCTGTTTAACGCTGCTGCGGTCTTTGCAGACGGGGTAAGTTGCCCTGAGCACGGTCCAGACAGGTCGTGTGTTCTTACAAGGTTTCGATTTGCTGTGGTTTCCTGTCGTCTGACTGTGACATCCGCCGCGCTCCTCCTGAGCATCGAGCTAAAATCCTGATCCAGGTCCAGATAACTGACAGTTTTATACCTGCCTTTTTAAAAAGCTCTTCCTTTGAGCTCTTTGCCTCCTGCTTCCTGTTTGCTCTGTTTTGATGTGTCATCAACAGGCATCACTGCGGTTAGCTACTAGGCTGCAGATCTCTACTGCTCCTACCATATTTATGATGCATTCCCACCAGGCTGCAGGCGGCGCACGTTACCTGACAGGCAGGGCTCTGGTGCTCTGCTCTGGCAGCTCCGGCGGGTTGACGAACATCAGCCTCAGCAGCAGCTCCAGGTAGCCGATGTGTCGGGCCAGGCGCGTGCTCAGCAGCCACGCCCACGTCCAGCTGTCGCCCTCGCGCCGCCCGCCGAAGTACACCACCACTGTGGAGCAAACAGACTGCTCCATCAGCGGCTCCTCTAGAGGAGGAGGAAGAGAATAAACCCTGACGCACCAAAGAAAAGGTAGAGCAGCGCCAGCAGGCTGAGGGAGACGGCCATGGCGAGCTTGGGGTCGACGGTGAAGCCGAGGATGACGGCGACGGAACCGCAGAACAGCAGAGACAGGAAGACGACGAGCCAGGAGAACTGGAAGAGCGGCTCGATCTGCTGACCGGCAAACGTCTTCATCTCATCTGAGGAGGAGGAGGAGGATGAGGAGGAAGAGGAGGAGGAACAGGAGGAGGAGGAGGAAGGAGGAGGAGGAGGAAGAGGAGGAGGAGGAGGAGGAGGAGAGGAGGAGGAGGAGGAGGAGGAGGAGGAGGAGGAGGAGGAGGAGGAGGAGGAGGAGCAGGAGGAGGAGCAGGAGGAGGAGCAGTGTAAACTTATTTTCTCAACATTTTGCCTGAAAAGCATCAATAAATATCAGTAAATTGGAAGCAAGTGCAGTTTGTTGATATAAATCATTTCTTTAAGTAAAAAACTGAAACGTCTGTTGAGTTTTATTTGAGTCGTTATGATGCTGCAGTTCCAGCCACAGTTACCTGAAAATTAACTTATTTTACCATAATTATCATCACAGAACGACCACAGAATGTTGTGATAACATGCTGTGTTTTGTGTGTGGGGGTGTGGGGTGTGTGTGTGTGTGTGTGCGTGTGTGGGTGTGTGTGTGTGTGTGGGGGGGGGTGTGTGGGGGTGTGTGTGTGGGGTGTGTGTGTGTGTGTGGGGGTTGTGTGTGTGGGTGTGTGTGTGTGTGTGCGCGCTGACCCTCCAGTTTCTTGAGCAGGAAGGACTTGCCGGAGCCCCACTGGGCGTACAGACCCACGCAGATGGGCGGCTGCATGGTGGGTTCGCTCAGGATGTCGGCCAGCGCCGAGCTGTACAGGTCGTAGCCCAGCATGTCGCCGTCCGTCTCCGTGGGCGACAGGTGACCTGTGGGGGGCGGGGCACACGAGAGGTCAGGTTACCATTGGGAACGGGTCACATGATCGTCAGGTGGCAGGAAAACGTACGAGCGCCGAAGATCTGGGTGAGGATGCTCTTCTGGTGGCTGCAGTCGACGTTGTAGGGCGTCTCCCCAGCCTTGTTGGGCCGGTACAGCAGGCGGCCATCTTTGGGGTTGCGGAGCAGCAGCTCGGCGAGGCGGCGGCTCCGGCCGCGGATGGCGACGTGGAGCGGGGTGTCTCCTTTCTGGGAATACGGGACACGAGCAATTCTGTCACAAAGGTGGTGTTTCTATCTAATAAGAAATGAAATCCTATGAATAATGATAAACAATTAGAAGTCCTGGCGGAGAGACGGATGTTTGGGGGAAATTGTAGTCGGCCATTTTACATTTGAGCTGAGAATTCAACATGGAATGACTCAACAAAGAGGAGCACTTCCTGTTTGTTGTTCTCAGCAGTAGTAAAATCTGGATGCTGATCATGTGATTCGATTGATGTGAAAAAAGGTTTTCATTACAGTTTTTGAAAAACGGCCTCATCCCAGAGTTTTAGTTTTAATGCCGTGTTTTCATTGAGTTAACTTATGTTCATAGCTCCAGGTGTGTAATCGGATCACACTTTGTGTTTCCCACCTTGTCCACCGCCGACACTTTGGCTCCTTTATCCAGCAGCAGCTCCACGATGTCGATGTTCCTCATCTTGGTGGCTTTGATCAGCGGCGTTTCTCCGTCCTGACAGGAAGACACACGCTCATCATTGACGTGATCTGCCCGCTGTGATCCTCTGTGGGATCCAGTGGATTCACCTTGGTGCACGTCTCGGTGTCGGGGTTGCACTGCAGGATGTCGCGGACCATGGTGGCGTTCCCCTTCTCCACGGCCCAGTACAGAGCCGTCTTGTTCTCCTGGAGACGCAAAACGCCGACAGAAACATGAGGGAGGAAATCTGCCAGCCATCTGCAAACCCACCAGAGAAACTGGTCCCTGGTCCATTAACTAATAAAATACATTAAAGTTTCCAGTGACAGTGATGCTCCAGTAGCTTTTGACCTTTGACCTCCTGGTCAGATCTCACCTGTCCTCTGATGTCGATGTCGGCGTATTTGTGCAGCAGCGCTCTGACGATCTCCACATGGCCGCCCCTCACCGCTCCGATCAGAACCGTGTCCCCACTCTGCGGACACACACTCTGCCGTTAGCGTCCCAGAACCGGAACCGGATCCAGAACCAGAACCGGAACCAGAACTGGAACCGGATCCAGAACCGGGACCGGAACCAGAACCGGAACCAGAACCGGAACCAGGACCGGAGCCAGAACCAGAACCGAAACCGGAACCGGGACCGGAACCAGAACCAGAACCAGTCTGGCCCACACAGACGGCGCCTCACCCGGTCGGGGATGTTGACGTACGTCCCGGCGTCCAGCAGGTCCTGGACGATCTCGGTGTGTCCCTCCTTGGCGGCGATCATCAGCGCCGTGTTGCCGTCCTTGTCGGTCATGTTGACGTTTGGGTTCCTCTTCAGCAGCTCCTTCACCACCTCCGTGTAGCCGCCCTTCACCGCCACGATCAGCGCCGTCATGGAGTTCTGAGGACACCAGAGTCTGTTGTTTCAGTCGCAGCGAAACGTCAGACTAAATGGGACCAGGAGGCAACACTTCTGAACAGCTTCCCCTCAAATATGACGAGTAAAAATACACTTATCAATTATTCTGTCAATTATTTGATTATTCTAATAATTAATCGGATAACAAATATTGGCACTTTCTGCAGATTTTTCATTTAACCACTTAATCAATGTTAAAATACATAAAAATGAAAATAAACAAATAGTTTAATTCACTTTTTAAATAACAAACTAAACATTTAAAGGCCTAAAATGCATTAACAGGATTCCTTTAGTGATCCCTGGATCCCTTTTTGCTCGACTCAACATCAATACAGAGTTTTGCTGATCTGGTGATTATAATTTTATATAATTATATAATCAGACAGAAAAAGATGCTAATAGGATTATTTTACAGAATCTGAAGCTAAAACTCCCTGGAGAAGTTCTTGGTGGAACAAATTTACAAATAAATAAGATTTTTCATGTTGAATGTAAAGTGGTTGTTCTATTGATACAGTTTTGGCCTCATTAAAGCTGAAGAACTTTTGTCTGTTTGGGTTTCATTGCTCAGCAGAAATGTTTTAACTGTACGGTGGCTGGGTGCGGACATACCGCCCCCTCCTGGTCGACGTCGGCTCCTTTCTCCAGCAGGTGCATCACGCAGTCGTAGTGTCCCTTCCTGGAGGCCCAGATCAGAGAGGTGGTGCCGTACTGTCCACAGAGACACACAGGGGCGTTCAGAAACAACATGGCTGCCGGTCATGATTCCTTCGCCTCTGACTGAGCGTCACCTTGTCTGAACAGTTGACTTTAGCTCCGTGCTCCAGCAGCAGCTTGACGATGTCGGCGTGTCCCCGTCCTGCCGCCCAGATGATGGGATACACGCTGTACTGCTCAGACAGGAGGAAGACCAGAGCATGAGGGGCTGATGCTCTCCGGCGGGTCAGCAACATGTGGGGGTCTCACCTGTCCCGTGGTGTTGGGGTTGGCTCTGTGCTCCAGCAGCAGCCGGGTCACCTCCACTCGACCTTTATAAGCCGCCCACATCAGCGCCGTCCAGCCGCCCTGAACCACACAGCCTCATCTTAGACACACATCCACAGCACATCTCCTCCAACTACGTTTCCCATGAGGCATTGCTCCCACCATGTCTCTGTGCTCGATGTAGGCACTGCTCTCCAGCAGCTCCTTCACCACCTCCAGGTGACCCTCTTTGGCTGCAGAGATCAGAGCCGACCAGCAGTCCTGGAAACCCACAGTGTTACCATGGAAACAGCAGATAATGACCCACTGGTGTCAACCACACAGGACAGAATAAAAACAGAGGGGGAGCGCGGCGTTGGGTTAGCTCACCACGTCGTCCAGGTTGACGTTGGCTCCCCTCCTGATGAGCTCCTGGACGATCTCCAGGCTGCCCTGCTCCGCCGCCAGCATCAGGGGCGTCTGGCCGTTCTGCAAGCGCACAAACAAACAAGTAAGTAAACAAACCAACACATGTAAAAAACACCTGAGCAAACCGAAACGTGCATCATTGATGCACACATAAATAGAGATGTTAAATAAATAAACCAGTATTTCAATAAATATTTTGATTAATACAGTTATATTGATTAAATCATTAGTCAATACATAAGCAACTAATAAATTTGATCAAATAAAAAAATAAAACAATTATTTACAAATATTTATATGAATACTTCATTATTAATGTTATTGATTTTACTTTTTGGTGTGATGCAGTGCGATCGATTCTGATGCGGTGCGATGCTTTGCGGTACAGTGCGATGCGGTGCGATCGATTCTGACGTGATGCGGTACCGCACGATGTGGTACGGCGCGGCGCGATGCGGTGCGATGCTATGCGGTACGATTCAGTGTGATGAGATGCGGTGTGATGCGGTACGGCGCAATGCGGTACGGTGCAGTGCAATACGTACGTCACTGCGGCCGTCCACCTCCTTGAAGCGGTCCAGGTGAGACTTCAGGGCGGCCAGGTTCTCCTCCTCTACGTAGCTGAACAGGTTCTGGATGGCCAGAGTGGTCATCTTGATGGACGTGGTGGTGTCCATGTCTGCAGTTACTCACTGTGCCCCCTGCAGGAAGACAGAGGAGTTTCAAACACCTTCAGAAGTTCACAGGTTTTTAAAATAAAAATAAAAGATGGGCGACTCCGGAGCTTCCTGCTGCGTTTGAACGGTTTGAACCTGCTGAGCTAAAGCTGCTGCAGCTGATGTGAGAGCCTGAGCTGACCCCAGATCAGCCTCCGCTCCCCGCTGACAAACACTTCAATGGGGGATGGATCTCAATTTCCATCACAGCCAGACGGTAAAATGTGGAGCTGTCGCCATGACAACAGCCTACATGTCTCCCATACAAAGAGGGAGCCCAGTGAGTGAGTGAATGTTAATGCAAATTAGCAAACCAGGGCGTTAGCTACGAATCTGGGAGTTCAGACCTGAGAACTGGGTGTGGATCCTTAATGTTCACCCTGACGCCATAAAAATCCCTAAACGCTGCAATCTGGGGACGATTTCTCCATCCGACAACCACAGAAACAGCTTCAGCTCATTTTAAACGTGTAATCAGAGTCAGAGCCTTTAATAACAGCAGCATAACGAGCAGAATGCAGAATAGTGGTTTTCTTCTCTAATTAGACTGAAGCTGACGAAACGATTCCCACATGAAATCCGTTCTGATATTTAGGATTTCTGTTCCTGTTACCTTTAAATCCAGTCAACCCAGAAAAATCTTATTCACTCCATATTAACAGCATTACTCACTTTTTCTGTATAAACTCCAACATTTTATGATTTCTTCCACAATTATTACAAGTACTCAAGTCAAAAATGCAGTTTAAAGTGTTTTTAAACAGCTTAAGTTTAAAAACAATTAATTAAATCCAAATTTTTATTCTCTCATTCATTTTGTATTTCTTTCCATTATTTAATCATATAACTAAATCTAATATGTGTTGTTACTGCTTTTGTATGGAAATACAATTAATAAATACATGTTGTCCTAATTTTTACACTATTGTTTTCGTGGAATTAAGATGCTCATAATAAAAATAATCAGTGGTTTTAATAAAAACAGTAATCTAGTGATAATTACGCAGCTCTAATCACAGCAGCAGGAGAACAGCAGGCCACGCCCCCGGTGTTATATGGCTGCTGTAACCTGAACAACCTTCACTCTGTCCGACACATTCACTGATTTACGGCCTGCGGCGCCGAACCGCGCAGGAAATCACCTCAAATAAACTAAAAACCAAACAATTCACATCTAAAACCTCCATTACAGCGGAAAACACGAACATCCGCGAGGATCTGATTCATTCCGTCAGATTCCTCCGCGACAAGTGCGGATCAATAATTAATAGCAAAGGATGCTGCCGGAGAGCAGAGCGGAGACGAGGACATTTACCTCCAGAAAAGAACAGCGTTCAGCCTGAATGGCCCGGTTCCGGTTCGGGGTTCGGGTTTTAGGTGCGTTTCTTCGGCCTGTTTTCGGATGACAGCCTGCGGTTATTCTCCATCCCCGACAACAGCAGCCATCTTGATTAGAATAACAACCGAAACAACAGCACGAGCCAATCACAATCCTCCAATGCGTCATGCGCCAAAAACAAAGACTGTGTTTCCGCTTTATCCTGTCAAAATAAAAGCCCCAGAAACAGTTGTTTCCTGCATAAAGGTTATTAATATCCGCCAACTTGAAAATCCTGATTTAATTGTTCCTCAAAATGTCCACTTTCAACGTTAGTATTATTTTGGTGTCAGAGTTTCCTTTTTATTCCTGCTATCTTTGTTGTTTAAAACAGTAATAAATGTTAATAACATAAGGCTATAATGGGTAAAAATAGACAAGCATCATCATAAATGTTCCAGAGCAGGCTTTATTAGATGTTCTCTTAACCCTTAACAGCATCTCTGTATTGTGAAACCTTTTCCTTTACATCTCCAGCTGATGCTTTTAGCTGGAATAGCAGTGAAAGGTGGTTCAAATGATCCAAATTCAGTTTTAAAACCAGAGTTATGCACTGCTTTGCCTTGGTCCATCACATGAAATCCATATAAAGTACATTGAAGTTTGTGGTTGTAATGTTGATCAACATCAGGTTGTGTCAATGTATTTGCATGCCACTGCATGATGTCTGGCTACTTTTGGTGTCAATGTTGTCTTCTTTGAATCTGTTATGAATGCAGATTATCATCTGTGCAGTAAATCTACTGAACTTTCTCAGTGCATTAGCAGGAACTCTGCTCAGTATCAGTTTACTCAGGTTTAAAGTGCAGAAGTGTTATCTCATGATAGTATAAGTACAGTGTTGGTATTAGGCCATAGATATACAGATAATCTTGACTATGCCATCTCTGAGCCATTTCCCTCTAGCCTGCAAAAAGCGATACAAAGTGATACGTTTATGTTTTTGGTTGTAAGACATTAAGAGACGATGTATTTATATGATTTTATATGATCCCTAAATGTACTGCGCAATAATGAAGATAACTGCAACTTTAGACACATTAAGTGTAAAAAAAATCCAACATTTATTCACATAATTTACAAAATAAACCAAATAAAATAAACAGTCAAACAAACATGTCAAAACTACAAAGATAGGTGGCTGGTTTTTAATCACTGTTTTACATAAACATGTTCATCAGCAGTCACATCTTTTCAACCAGGTCATGGCAAAAACCTAAAACTAGGAATAAAATTATAGAACAAATACAAAAACAGAAAAATTCAGAGAAAGATTCAGATTTTTCTGTTTTAGAAGAAAAGAGGCAAAAAAACACTGATTTTTACTGATCGGCAGAACTGCTGACTGTTAACACTGACAGTAGTTTGGACAGAAAATGAGATTAAATTGTTTAGATAAACTAAAACCAGAAGTTTGACAGAAGAGAACATTTACAGCAATAAATGTCTTGTTTGATTCTTGCTGTGCTCCAGTTTGAAGTTGAACTGGAAAGTTTGAAGTTAGAAAACCAGCTAATTTTTGTCCTCGAAAACCAAACTAACAACTAAAACCAACTCAAGAGCATTTAATGAGAAAACAGTTTATTACTGTTTATTCTTTATCGAATTTGAAGGTGAGGCTCTGTGGGACAAATGTTAGCTGGTTTTTATTTGGAACACAGTTTTAGCTAGTTAGCTAACAGTTAGCTAAGAGTTAGCTAACAGTTACCTAACAGTTAGCTAACAGTTAGCAAGCTTGAAGTTCAAAAGTAAACACAAAGGAGCTATTCCAGCACGATTTTTCAGCTACACTCAGTGTTAAAATAAATTAAATAAAAATATTGGTGATTACATTTACACATGGATCAGTTTGGTAAATAACCCAAAATATGAGCAGCTATAGCTAAATTAAACCACTAGCTGACATTAAAGCAAACAGTTCAATACTGATTTTTTAAATTGATTGAACAAAACAATGAAGGTTAGGTGAACTTTCCTTAAGCTGTGTTTTTTTAATCTCCTGAAGAAAACACTGATGGAACAGAGAAACCTATAAAAACTTTAGCGTAGAGTCACAGCCAACACTCACCTAAACTTAAACAAATGTAGAAAATGGGCAATCAGGAAGTGAAACGTTGTTGGAGCCTTGATGGAAAAACTAATTTATTTAAAGCTATAAGCTTTTTAATCGCTACTTTCAATTTGAGTTTATTGTAAATAAACTGCTATAATACTGTTTCATGTCACTTTTGTCTCATCAAACTCACTGTATGGTCAAATACTGTTTCATTTCGCAAATCTTCTGTTTTGCAGGTGGAAATTTATGCAGTTAGCAAAACCCACCAAGCTGTAGCATCTTTGCACTTGGATTGAAAACGCCGTAAAAAATGATACATTTGCTGCAATTCAGATTTAAAACTGAACCAATAATGGAGCAAAATGTTTTCTGTTTTATCAATAAAGACTTTTCTAATGTTATTCTAGTTCAATCAGGTTGTAATGAAAAATAATAAATGGATTAAAATAAAAATTTCTAAACTTTTCCTCAGCATTTTTGACCAACAGACATAAAAGGTAACCGCCATGTTGGCTTCCACGCCGTTACCAGACGGTAGTCCTCCATATTGTGAGTGGCACGGTCTCCTTCATAATTATTAGAACTATGTAACTGAACATTCAACATAAAATTGCTGAAATTTCACTCAGCAAAATTACAAATTAAATAGTTTTATGCACAATGAAACACAGATTTAGTATTAATGGCAAAAAAATATCTACAAATCAGAATAAACACAAAATGCACTTAGATCTATGTTAATTTAGCTCTTAAAACATTACAAACCACTTAATTATTTAGCTTTTGTTATAACAACCAAATTGTATCTATTTTGTTTCTCCAGAAATATATGTGCTGTTCGAAAGGGTCGATGTAAAATGTTTCAAATTTCTCAACATGCCACTCACAATATGTCTTTTCCAGAGCCGTAGCGTCTTTTATGTCTGTCGTCTTCTCCACAATAGTTAGCAGCAAGACCAGGCAGCTTTTTCTGCCCAGAGTCTGAGCTAAGTGACGTGATGAGACAAAGTCTGAGTGATGAGACAAACTGTAAGCTGCAAAGGAGGAAAATATTTCCATCCTGAGCTACAAGCCAAACCCAACTGGAAAGGAAAATATGTAAAAAATCATCAAACTTTAAAGGAAAACCACTTTCTGATAATTTCTGAAGGTTTTGTGAAGCTGTTTATCTTTTGCTTATCAAACCACATCTTTTTTTTTGGAATGAAACATCAGTAAGAACTTTAAACCAAAGTTACACATGTAAACACATCAAGACTTTTTTTTAGAACAAATAAGGTGACTGAGTGAACAAACATTGGCACTTTTTCCAAAACTAACTTCTGTAAAATATTTAAAATCTTTCCTTTAATCAGTCTGACTTCTATTCACACAACCCCTGTTGTCATCAAATTATGTATTCCAGATTTTCACCACGGTTTCTTTTCATACGTTTCTTCCTTAATTCAGAAGTTTCTGACAAGTAAGAAAAGGGAGTTGGTTTAAAATCATGTAGTTCAGGCAGTTTGCTCTGATCACACGCAGCTCTCCCATGTAAACTCACATTACGTATTTATATTCTTAAACATGGCAGGTTTTTCTGAGTCTGTTCGCTGTCATTTCTGGCAGTCAAGATTCCTTTAAGAAAAAAAAAGAAACCCAGAGCCTGCTTTCACTTTTATCCCCCACTGAATCCAAATTAATCAGGTTTGGCCTTTTTTCTATACCTAGTCCAGCAGGAGCGTCACTCCGTCCGTCCGGCTTCACTTCCTCCCACACAAGTCCATGGAAATTTACAAGATGCTTCTGGCCCCGGCCTCAGGAGGCTTTCTCTTTGTGACTCTGGGTCTCTGCAGCCTCCTGGGGCTTCAGGCCTGCATCCTGGGAGCAGCTTTTCTGCTGCTCTTTGAGGCGCAGATGTCTGGGTTTGACCGGCAGCGCTACAGCCAGGAGGATGCACATGATGTGGAGGCTGAAGTACCACGATCTGCAGGAAGGAAGAAATAAGGAATATGAACCTCAGTTCCATCCTGGAAATAAGGTTTCATGCAAACCTGATTGTCAACGTACAAAATTAAATGTACAATCTGAGAAATGAAAGAGATGGCTGACCTGTAAAACTTTAGGGACGGACCCACAGACAACAGGACAAAAGGCACCACCGTGTAGCAGATGGCGATCTGAGTGGCTGCCCACGTGATGACATCATAGAACAGTTTGTGGGCCGCAGAATGCAGGAAGTGGGGCCGAACTTTGTGTCTCACCTGAGAGGGCAGAAGACGGACAGGTGAGGACAAAGGTGAGGATGGACCACTAACTTTTACTCTGGATTTTATATTTCATTCATCTATAATCCATCCATCCATCATCCATCCATCCATCATCCATCCATCATCCATCCATCCATCCATCCATCCATCCATCCATCCATCCATCCATCCATCCATCCATCCATCCATCCATCCATCCATCATCTCACCGCTCTGGCTGCCAGCGTGACAACGATGCCGGTCAGGAAGGTCAGGTAGTATCCTGGATAGGCGCCGTGCCACATGGCGGACAGGATGAATGTGGCTGCTGTTGGATGGTAGGGACATCGCTCATAACAAACCCTGTTTTCCAACAGATAAAGATCACAATATGGTTACAGAAAGATGTGTCCTTTCACTGGCATAAACAGACAGACAGACCTTTTGAGCCATTGCACCGTCTGAATGTTCCAGTTGTCAAGAAAAACTTTGAAACTGGTGGCAAGCTGGAAAACACAAAGTCTAATTAGTCCAGCTGCCAACCTGCAATGTTATAAACATAATAAGGACATGATTTCTCCTCACCTCAATGTTGAGTATCCTCAGGTTGGAGATCAGGTCCCAGCGGGGCGCGCCATTACTGTCATAGCCGTTAAAACCAAAGCCGGCAGCATTGTTGATGGCATCAGCTGTTTGATGAGACAATCTCAGGTGAGATATGAGCAACTTGTCTTCTTTAGTTCAATCGAATAAAGAAGTTTGGGAAAATGAACACAGTCACCCACCGAGTGTCCAGACAAAGTAATACTTGGGTCGTGTGGTTAGCATGGACAGGTACAGGTAGACCACCTGGGCATAGAACGGTGTGTTGGCAATGAAGTCGTCCTCGATGTTTCGCTCCACTGGAAATACTTTACACACCGACAGGAAGACCAGCAGGCAGAAGAAGGAGGTGGTCACTTTACGAACCACCTCCATCTGAGGAGAGACACATTTGTTCTGGTTTAGTTTCTGCTTGTAGAGAGGAAGATACTTTTCTCTCCAAGAAGGAACTTCTATCGCTTCCTGGTTGCTGATTGGAGCAGCAGTAAACCTTCAGTAAATTTCTAACTGAATCTCTATATTTTGAGTCGTTTCATACACAAAACTCCAAATCAAGAACCAGCAATCACCGACTGTTCTCAAGCAGGACGATCTTTGTTGGATCTCTCTACGTCATCATAATACAAGCAATGCTCCAAGAACCACTGAAGGAAATGACACAAAAACCCCTGAAGACACTGAGCCAGCTGTGAGATTTTAGCGGTCGGAGGTT
Source organism: Phalloptychus januarius (assembly GCA_902982915.1). Classification (NCBI taxonomy): domain Eukaryota; kingdom Metazoa; phylum Chordata; class Actinopteri; order Cyprinodontiformes; family Poeciliidae; genus Phalloptychus; species Phalloptychus januarius. Next base: position 17,205,047 of record CADWAE010000459.1, read on the forward strand.
TTGTCTTTTGTCTTTGGGAAAAGACCACAAGCCTTTTCTTCTGCCAGCACTACACTCTGTCATTTGTTTTCGTTGTATTTACCCAGAATGCCCTGCACTATTGTCTGCTTGCTGCTTTTAGATTAGAGGTTTTAGGTAGAGAATAATCCTTATTTTAAGACTGCTTAACCATAGGATTGATTATGTCTGGAGGGTGATCGCTACAGAGCCAAACCAGTCAGGTGACCTACGTTTGGCGATGGCTCGCCTTGACCCAGGCTGGTCTTGGACTTGTCAGCCTCTTGGTCTCGGTGGCGATGCGGTTTCCCCTCGATGAAGGCGATGTAGTCGTTGTAAGAGCAGGTTGGACCGGCCAGAATCCCCATAAAGTTACAGTTGTAGCTGAAATACTCAAGAAGGCTCGGCATTCGCCTAAAGAGACACACAAACAGAAAGGTGCTCAAACTTCCAGACGGAAACTGCTTTAAACACGACTTTAAATGCTAAAAACCGTGGAAGAAACCTTATGGCTAAAATCTTCTGTCCTGCAGTCAGATGTTCTTCCTTCCGAGCCATTCCTGCCAAAACAAGAGAGACCTTTAACACCCGAGTCCCAATCTTCCCTGTATTGTATAACTACAGCAGCAGCAGCAGCTCACCATCATGGATCTCAAAGGCCATGCTTGTGATCTTCTGAGTTATGACCATCATAGGACTGGAAAAGGAAGCAAGGCAGCAGATCAAACATCACTGATCATAACTCAAGGCTTTTTAACCAACATGACCAACAGGAGGAGTTTTACCCTGTGAAGTCAGCAGAGTACATGCCGTAGTCAAAGACGTAAACTCGAGTGATCTGGCACAGACTCAGGTAGCTGAGAGCCACCACGAGGCAATACCTGCAACCAAACGAGAGTCAGAACAACAACAACTCACTGATCTCAGGTCAGTTAGTCTGTCTCTGTTAGAGAGACTTCAGAAAGACCTCTATTGAGGTATGACCAGTTTCAGCTCTTGAACTAAATATGTAGTAACAATGTTGGATGCAAAGACTTTAAAGGATGCACTGGGTTTCTTCTTCTCGGGTATCTTCAGAATATCTCCAGCCTGAATCATTGGAGTCAAAACCCACAGAATGAGACTCTGGATGCAAACACCTGAAAATAGTCCCTAGGTAAAGTGGTGAGACTTGAATGTAAGAACAGGGTAGAGTTAAAGTAGAGACTGAGTGAAGCACCAGATACTCTGACATGTTCTGTGAGCCATGTGGACTCTGTACGAACACATGAGATTTCACAGTAAAGCATACAGATCGCCTACATTTCTTGTGACAAATTCCTGCATTTCCCACAATCCAAATGGATTCTAGCAAGTTTGGTGGGCTAACTGGGTACCTAGTTCTATTTCTGACTGACCAGGGCAGCCGCCGCATATCTGTCAGTGCAGCACAGAGACTGACGGTCACTATGCAACCTTTTGGCTGGATGTGCCCACTTGCTGCCTTATTTTAGTATCGCGCTGCTGAAAGTCTGTTATACGACACCAAGTGTCTGACGCTCACTCATTGTTGCGTCCACTTGAGTAATTGTGGACGTCCGCGGAGTACTCAAGTACAAATTGCCCAAATTGGATTCAACTGAGGTGGATCATCTGATCAGGATGCCTTGTGGATGACTTGCTCTAAGGGCTCGCTGGACATACTCCACAGGAAACCCTCCACACACCCAGAACTGTGGATCGAAGTCCTACCACGTCATTGTCCCAAGAAGAATGTTGGGGTTTCATTCCTGAACTGTTGTCAATTGAAAGAAGGATACTGGCTTCACCCATCCAGTTATCTTCTAGAAGATAAATAGTTATCTTCTATTTAAGATGTGATTGTGGTGGCAACCGCAGTAGAGACCCCTAGATCTTCTTCCTCTCAGCTGTACAGGCACTTTACTCTGCTGCCAGTTTAGGTTCAAAAGATGGGTTCTTGAAGGTGTTACAAATCCACTTTTGAGACCTAATTGTTTACTGGATATGAGGGTCTGTCCTCTGTCCTCGAGGGACTTTTCTAAAACAAGTCCCCATGAAGGAATCCCTTTAGTGTCTTCTAGACGAGATAAAAGAGCTTTATAAGTACAGACCATTCACCAAACGCTCCGTCTGATACGGGGAAGTGGCGACTGGGTTCATCCCTATGTTTGAGTCCAGCCTTCTGTGTTGAAGCTTTAGCCGCTTGAATTTATTATCTTATTTATTTTTTCAACTTCCTGATGTAAAACTGATACATTTCAGTACTGAGTTTTAATCTTCAGTATGTGTGAGTTCTGAATTAGTTCATGACCATAACACAATCTACTTATTGTGGAAAAAGCAGTCCACTATTTAATGTACACAAGGAGCAGGAAGTTGTTTTCCACATGAGCTCTAAAGAATAAAACAGATGATTTGAGTTTAGTGGATCACAGATTAATTTCACAGCTGCTGCTTCCTCTGACAGTTTTAATGTCTCCATAACGACGCCGTTATTTAAGGAGTCCATGATGCTCACTTGTGCATATGCTCCACTCCGGTCAGGATCATGATGCCGTAGGTGAGTCCGCTCTGAAGCAGGAAGTGAAGCGCATACCTGCAGAAACAAGGAGCAGAGAGTCAAAGAAAAACGGAAAAACCTTCTTTAAAGATGTGAACCATAACAATAAACAAATTACCTAATTAATTAGGTCTGAGCTAAATATTTAGCCTCAAATTAAATATTTAGCTTGTTTACTAAATATTAAGCATAAAGCTAACTAAATATTTTCTTTGGATAATTTGGTCAGATAACCAAATTATTGCTGCTAATATTAATATACCAAAGGCATCCAACTCTGGCCTCATTACAACGTTTCTTCTCCAAATGTCCCAAATAATCAGAATTGATTTATTTAAGTTTCTTCTGCCAACATTTCCACCATTCTTCACCTCGAGGTGATCCAGAAATTTGTTCTTTCCACTGCAACATATTGATCAGTTTGTTAAAAACAAGCTAAAACCAGGAAGGTTTTCCATGCGCCGCCTCACCAGCCGAAGCAGAACAGGGCGAAGTAGAGCCCCAGCACAGTCGCCACCACATGTCTAATGAAAGGACTGGTTTTACTGGGATGGAGGAAGAGACGAAACCAGAAGGCTGAGATCAGAGCGCAGAGCTGACACACCACGAAGTTGACCTGCAGACGGAGCAGAGGGAAAAGTGGCGTCAGAGACAGGAAGGAGGAGGAGCTCACGCAGATCATCTCAGCTTCCCGTTAACACATCAGTGTCACTAGATTACATTAAAGCCCTAGAAAACCTTTTAAATGCAGCAGAGTCAGATTTATCTCCTGTTTCTCCAAACCAACAGGGAGAAAACCGAGACCTTCAGATTCGCCTCACTCCTTCATGTTACAGAACCAGCACAGCTGTGGTTGTTCGTTCTGCTGTTCTGACTGAGTTCTGGTCCTTTCTGTCCGACCCAGCAGGCTGCTGGCTGCGGCGGGTCAGACGAGGTTTGTTCAGCTGCTCAGATGGTTCCCATCAGCAGCAGCGTGATGAAGCCGGGTCAGGACAAGCTTCAGACGGTCCACATGGGGCCAACAGTGACAGATTTATCTCAACAAGAGGAGTACGAACTGATCTACTGTCAGAATCAGGAAGTAAACTTATTCATATCATCAGGCTTTGCAGGCCAGAAACCAGAAATAAAAATACAAACGATAGAACAACAACCAGGTGGAATAAATGAGCCTTCTGCTGGAGTGGCCTAGTCAAAGTTTGGATTTTAATCTGATGGAGGTGCTATAAACTGGGTGTTTATACTAGGAAGCCCTCCAATGTGTTTATTAAATCAATTCAGCAAAGCAGAGTGGGCCAGTGTTGTGATGCTAAAGGCTAATTAGCAGATCTCATGAACACTCGATGGTGGAACCAACAAATAAACCAGATGAAACAGACCGCAGCTCCAGAGTTAGATTTATTCATGCTTTCATCGAAGTGTGACGAATTTTAAAACTTTGTTTAGATTAATGAGACTCGGCTTAGAGACTGGCTGGACTTTTATTAGACGCATCAACACGAGTCAGACGAGGTTTTACAGAGAATATTCTGAGGTGTCAGGAAGATTACATGGTGGGTCCATCGCCATGGCGCCCGTCATTATGAGATAGGACGGGCTGGACACACATATTCACACCCCTCTACCCCATCCATCCATCCACCCATCCATCCATCCTCCATCCATCCATCCATCCATCCATCCATCCATCCATCCATCCATCCATCCATCCATCCATCCATCCATCCATCCATCCATCCATCATCCATCCATCCATCCATCCATCCATCCATCCATCCATCCATCCATCCATCCATCCATCCATCCATCCATCCATCCATCCATCCATCCATCCATCCATCCATCCATCCATCCCAGCCTCTTCTTCAAGAGACGCCATCATCCCTGAACTTCCTCACAGATCGAATCCTGATCTATGAGAAGGTGGATTTACTAAAAACCAGGCTGTTTGGGTTTAATGCTGCAGGTTTGTGTTTCTGCTGATGACGAGCAGCATCTTCATCCCATGTAGTCTTGTGTTTCCAGAGTGATCTCACTGGAGCATCGGATCTGTCTGTAATCTGAGACCAAGTGTCATAAATAATAGAAAGTGTGTAAACTGAGCGATTACTCATCCGACACTAAACTCCGACCAGCAGCGGCTGGAGAAACGGAGATCCTTTTTCCTCTTTAGGAAGTTTAAACTGGGAGAAAAGATCCAGAAGTGGAAATATAATCACAGCGTATTTCTGTTTGATGCTCTGAAGCAGCATGCCAGGCAGAAAGATATCAGCAGTGGGCCTGTCGTAATGAGCGATACATCAATAAATCAATTAATGTCATGATAAATTAAAACAAGCTCAATAATTTCCATTTGCAAAGACTGGATGGTAAAAGCTTTCAGTCTGGTGCTTTTGTCTCAGCTCAGGAACAGTTAAGACTTCATTTGCTGTTTCTGTTTCATTTATTTATTTTGGATATTTAAAATGTCTTCCTGATCCATTTTTCAATGTTCATTAGAACTTAAAGTTTATTGATCTTTGAGAGTTCCTGCATTATTTTGCCATTACCATGAGATTAGCTGAAAATGGTCTAAAACAAAAAGTTTTATCCCGACGCTTTGTGGTACTGCTGTGATAATGAAAGAAGTGATGATAGGAACTATTAAATACTTAACTTTTATGTGTGACTGTGGCTGTGTGCTGCAGCTCCACAAACAACTGAAAAACATCCCAACGCGCCTCTGAAAGAATCATGTGGTTATTTGCATCACTAAGCTGCAAATAAAAGGAACTTTAACTCCATATGTTTCATCTTTATTAATGTTTTTATTTAACAAACAGTGGATAAAATAGGAAATCTAAGAATCCCAACAATAAGGAAAGTTTTAAACATCATTAATTGGAATTTATCATGACGTTGATATTAAAGTAAATCCCCATTTCATTCAGCGTCAGACCTGTGGTTGTCAGTAAGAGCTCAGAGACTGAAACCAAACAACGATGTTGCAAGTCAAACTTCAGTTCATCTGATCAGCTTGTAAACATTTTCATCAAGCGTTTTTCCATTTTCAGCCACATTCTTCCCTGAATCATATTCCTAACAGAGGAGACGGACAGATCTTGGTTCAGGACGCCATGTGGACGTCCAGGTCTCGATATCACCACCCAGAGACCTTCTGACCTCCAGCAGCAGCACCAACCACCTGATCCACCTGCATCCAGACAGCTGGCTCTCAACCAATCACAGCGCAGCATCGTCTACCTGTTACACTGCCGTATCACCTGTTAGTCTGGAGGCTCAAAGCTTTTCAGGAAGTTTTTATCTTCTGTCAGCTGCAGGAATGAAAGTGTTGATGGTCGATGCTGCATTTCACAGCTTTAACAGAATAGTAACCTTTGACCTTTAGCTTAGCACATTCAAACTCAATGTTGCCACACAGTTAATCTGCTAATTCATAAATGACTTTTTCTTGACATTTTATCATCATAACAACAGAAATATTTTTGCTCTCCTGTTGCTTGAATCAAACTAATTTAGAATTTGAGACAAAAATAACCAATAATAATTGAATAACTTGAAATTCTTTGACTCGTTTTCAGGAAGTTTGATCTTCAAAGCTTTGATGAGTTTATTTTACTTAGACTAGTTGTGAGAGTTTTTGCCTATGATCAGCCAGTGGTGTCTGAATTTCTGCAGATTCTGGGTCAGGATGTGTTTGTGATTTATAGCAGCCTACTTCATGCTGTAATTCAGGTCCTATTTGAGTGACTTTGTGATGAAGACATATTTAGAACCGTCCCTAATCCATCAACTTTTATAAAACAAACAAAAATAACCCTAGTTTCCGTCTAAATAACCCTAATCCCAGAGCATCAGGCCTGTTCAGGGATTTTTCTCTGGAATGTGATTCCATATTGTTCTAAAAAAAAAATCAAAAGAAAATGCTACATGGAAAACTGAGATAGCTAGCTCAGATGCTAACTGACATGCTAGCGGCTGGCGTTTACAAAACAGCCAATAGGAGCCCTATTCATTGTCCTGGGTGCTGATTGGCCTGAGGAGCAGAAATAAGGAAGACTGTGGATGCTAACTTCTGTGGTAGCGCTAATGCTGTTTAACTGAGCTACTGATGCACATTAAGGTATATTTACTGTTTGAACTGTAGAAATAAGCAGGTAGAGGCATTTTAGGACTCAACTATTTGTGGATTTTAGCTCTTTGGAATGGTTGTAGTCCAAAATTCTTGAACTTTCCAGGTTAAACTGTTTTGAAACCTTCTCCTGACTGGTACCTTGGATCTGATCCTTTGTAAACTCTCTACAAACCACAGCTTTACTAAATGATCCTACCAGGACATCTGAACTTTATTTATTGTTAATTATTATTCATATTAGTGTGTCTCAAACAAAATGTTATGCAGCAGTTTGTTCATCCGTTAATATTTTTCTCCCTTGTTTCAGCTGAATTCTGGATATTTTATGACACATTAAGTGGAAAATGTTGGAAAATTAGAGATTGGCTGTAAATTCTGTTATTGATGAACCCTTCATCCTGTTGGGCTCTAAGCTCCTCTTCGTCATTTTATTTGGCATAAATGATCTGGATTTGCAGATGTTTGTGTGGTTGGAGCCTCTGCTCTGCTCCATAAACCTGCTGCAGACCCAGGCTCATGGATTCCTGTTTATTTCCACCACAAAGAGGCGCATCTTCTCCTCAGACCTGATCATCGTTACAAAACACATTCTCCTCCCACAGCTGGACTCTGAGAGGCCTCCGTCCAGCCAGGACTCACCGACCTCCTCGCCGCCCTGTTCAGGCATCTTTTGTTCGGAAGAGGCGCCTGTTGGAGACCCGATCCCCGCCTCGGAGCTGCAGCGCGGCGGCGCAGCGGCGCGGCGTCCGCCAGGCTCCGAGGCACGGGCCCCGGGATGATGCATGCAGAAAGAGTCCGGTTCGGGTCCTACCTGGTCCAGCGGCAGGTTGGTCATCTCGCTGACCGGCTGCAGGAGGCTGGAGCCGGTGCAGGCCGTGGTTCGGGTGCTTTCGTCGGCCATGGCTCCGAGTGGGCTGCTCGGGGTTCCGGCTGCAGCAGCTCCGTGATCCACCGGGAGGCTGCTCTGTTAGTCTGCCTGAGCGTCGTCCTCTTCTTCCTGCTCCTCCTCCTCCTCCTCTCCCTGTCTGTCTGCTCCCCCCTCCTCTCTCTGAGCCCCTCTTTCTCCTCCCCCGTCACCCAGATCTTTACTTTCTCCTCCATCTGCATCCCTCACACTTTCCCTTTTCACCCATCACCTCTGTGTATAATCATATTGTTATTTCCCCTCAGTTACTGAAATTACTGAAAAAAACACCAGCTTTTATTTGTTTATTTGTTTGTTTGTTTTTAGTAATTAAAAATTGAGGTAATTTTTTAAAAATAGTTTTTATTATTTTTTTAGTGTTTTCTTTTAACATTTTTCCGTATATTTCTATGTTATCATTTATAATTTTTTAAGCTAATCGAAAATTGTATATAAAACATATTGTGTTTCTAAAATTGCTATCAAATTCTAGTAATTGTAGAGAAAAAAGAAGGAAGGAAGGAAGAATTGGAATGCAGTTTGTAAAACTATTTTTATGCCAAAAGAAACAAACAATGAAAATGCAAAGAATGTTTTTATGCCCTATGTTTTTTATGCTATAAATTAAAAGAACAAAAAATACATTTTCATTGTAAAATTGTAATTTTCAAGCCAATTTAATTGGAAGTTTCATTTGTTTGGTTTATTGTGTTAATATTCATTTAACGTTTTTAATTTAATAACACTTAAGATTTCACAAACAACCTTTTGTGTTTTTAAACTTACCATGTAAACAAGTTTGGTGATAAAAAAGGATATCCATGGTATCGTCCAGCAGGTGGCGGTAAATACCGGAAGAAGCATCATCAGCAGCACTTCCGTATAGTTTGTTTTGGTCTGTTGTCCTGACAGCAGCGGCTAGCGTAGATCCAGGTGAACATGTCGGCTGCTGAAGATGATACCGAGCTGCGGGACCTGCTGATCCAGAACCTGGAGAACAGCGGAGTTCTCAACAAGCTGAAGGTCAGAAACCAGAACCGGAAACAGAAAAGAGAATCCTACTGTTAGCGGCTTTAGCTTAGCGGCTAGCATCGAGTTGCTAATCTACTGATGAGGCAGTTTAACCAGTTTTACTTTGAAGAAACAGCCTTAGCTAACAGTTGGTTAAAGCTGATGAGTATATAGCAAATTTTATATTATTTTATTTTAATATATTACATAAAACCAGAAATTACTATTTAACATTTCCAAAAATATGTAATTAACTATTTTAGTTATTATTTTGAGGTCAGACCGAACCAGCACTGGTAGGATGATTTATGCGACCCATTTGGTACAACCTGACTTGGAATAGTTCATACTGGACAAGAACTAGTTATACATTCAGGTCATACAGTCTGAAACGACCTGATTCAACTCAATTAAAAATCCTATTAATCCTATGTTTATGTTTTCACGAAATGAAATGTTGTCACAGCTCATAAATATGAGTTGTGTTATCATAAATAAATACAATAAAATAATAACTCCATTACCTTGTTTCCACTACGCCGGATCATAAACTTTCTTTAAAGAGTTGTTGATGCTGATGCTGTGGGCAGAAAGGGACTCCAGTTGCAGTCTGTCGTGCAACAAAACTGACGAGGCCTCTGACTGAAGACGGCTGCTGTATGACAGTCTCATGACTGCAGTGACATGCTAACAGCTCCATATGCAGCAATTTTATCACCTAAATATTTTAAACTTGGCTCACAGCTCCAACTTGAAATAGTTCTTGTAAATTTATCATAATTTCTCTGAAATAAGGCTCTAACATGTATATAGGTCATTATGTACTTTGCAAATTAGCATATGTATTATGCCATTCCTAAACATATGTTTTATTCTCTCTTCTAATACCTTTATCAGCTCAAAAAACATGTTGGCTGGTTGTAACTGTAGCCACTTTTTAGCCACTTTTACCATAAATTTATCGCCGGAGGGATTTGGCAGAAGTTCTTTCTGTTTGGCCCTTTAAACGTTTCACCAAACCTACAGCGACGGAGAAGAACAGCCAGAAACGTCAAGCTGAATTTGTCTTGAAGGAAATTACTCACTTACTGCACTTTTGTTTTGATAAATCTACAGCTGTAACGTCAAAATGAATTCAGGCTGTTTTTTATGTATCTTAGCCTCTAGCAGGAATATTGCTGTTATTATACATTATTATAATTTTCCTACCATTTCAATGCTGTGAAGAAATGACCGCATTGTGATGCTGCATCACTGCAGCATTACCAACTTCCTCATGAAACACAAACAGCAACAAAATGGATTGAAATTAGTTTATCAATCTAAATTATTAGGAAATTATCCTCTAGTTGTGTCAGCAACGGTTATCTTCCAATAAAATCTGTGCTTTTCCTGACAGGCGGAGATGAGGGCAGCCGTTTTTCTGGCCATGGAGGACCAGGACAGACTGGAGGTGAAGCTTCTTCTAGTTTGATCCACAGTTTGTGTTTTTATCAGCTGATTTTCACCTTTATCATGTTTCTCTCAGAACAAAACTCCCCTCATCAATGAAAACCTGAAGAAATGCCTCAACACTAAAGACGGTGAGTTCAGGGCCTCTCTGGAAAGCAGATTTATTTTCCTCTCAGGTAAAGATTCATCAGATGTTTAAGAAAGTCTGGATAGGAGGAAGAATAATCTAAAGAAATGATGGATGGCTCATGTTTGCTGTTGCAGTTGTTGACCACAGGGAGGCACTGTTGCACCATTAGTTTCCTCAGAGCTTGAAGCATTTAGTTTCTCAGATCTGTGTGATAAGCTGTTCTGCTGTGGTTCTGGTTCTGGTTCTGAACCTGTGTGTGTCCCACAGGACACCTGGTGGCCAGTCTCATCATGGACTTCCTGCAGGTGTTCAACCTGGACTTCAGCCTCGCCGTGTTCCAGCCGGAGATCAACTCGGTGAGTCCTGTAGCGTTCCTGCAGGTTGCTGTTAGCGCGTCATGCTAGCAGCTGCAGCTCAGAGCGTCTCCTCTGTGGTCTGTGGTTGTGAACCCTGGATCCCACAGAGAACTCAGCCTGGTTCCTGCTGCCTGAAATTAAACTCTAGGACCGAACCAGCCAGCAGGAGAACCGCCTCAGAGTTTCACATCATTTCTACCTGGACCGACTGGGGAACAGTCTGGTTTCCCACACTAGGTTTTAAAGAGGCAGCATTATGTGTTTTCCAGGCACATAGTGCCATTTTGTAGCACAATCAAGTAACTATGTTATCTTCAGTTGTTATAAAAATGCTACATACATAAAATATAATTTGAAATAACTTTTACTTAGATATTTAGCGCCTTGAAATTGGGCCACTGTCTCTTTAAAAACTCCTGGTCTTTATAAAGCTCCGCCTCCTGGACGTCATCCCAACATGGCTCCTCTTTAACCCTTTAGGGTTTTTACCACGTTTAGTCATGTGAGCAGCAGCTCTTATAATGAGCTCAGCAGCTGTTTGCTAATTGCTGCTGGCTAGTCTGAAGGAGCTGAGAGGGGGAGGAGCTGCGCCTCGGAGGCGGGGCTAGGTCCATTCGTTCTCACTGATTTGAACCTTGTTGTGGTTTTAAGTGTTTGACCTTTGACCTCTCTGCAGCTGAACGGTCTGGACAGCCGGGACGTGGTCTGCAGTGAGCTGGGCGTGTCCGATTCAGAGCTGAACCAGAACGCTCCGGTTCTGCTGGAGCTGGTCCGCAGGGCCCGGCGGAGCGGCGACCTGCCCCTCCGCTCTGAGGTGAGTCCCGGTTCCGATCCGGTCCGGGTTCCGATCCGGTCCGGGTTCCGATCCGACCCGATGCAGCAAAGACTCACCTGACTCATGTCTCTGTTTGTGTTGTCAGGGAGACAGGAGTGGACACGTCGTCAAGGTGAGCTGAAGGTCGGATTCTGTGATTCAGAACCAAATCGAATCATTTGGGCCCAAAAGAAGGAATTTATTCTAGATCGTAAAGAAACAAAGAAGGTTCTGGAAATCAATCAGAAAAAAAGATTAAGATATAAATGATTCTAATTTATATCTTATGATTCTAAATGAATGCCGTTCTGTGAAGTTCTGCCGACTCGGCAAATAAATGCTTTGCTTCCTCTGCAGGAACTCTCTCAGAAGCAGATCAGTCACGCTCGGAAGACGTTTGACTCCCACGATCAGGTCAGTGCTGCAGTTTAACGTCGGCTTCTTCCAACCAATCGCTGACCGCTAACTCACCTGCGCTCTGTGCTGCCACCTGCAGGATCAGAGCGGCTCAGTCAGGAAGGAAGACCTGAAGTTGGTCTTCAGAGATCTGCTGCCCGGCCTCAACAAGTAGGATCCATGTCTGAACTGGTTTCGCTGGTCAGATTCCAGTTAGCTAGCCAGTAATCTGTGTTTGCAGGAGCATGTTGGAGAGGTTCGTCGACGAAGAGCTCAGAGCTGCAGACAACAGTGAGTCTTTGTTTTGTAGCAGAAGCTAATGCTAAAGTTCTACAGCAACATGATGCTAATGCTAAAGTGCTATAACAACATGATATCTAGTAGGAGCTGATGCTAAAATTCTACAGCAACATGATAATTAGCTGAAGCTAAAACACCAAATTCAGCCATGTTGATACTTAGCCCATGTCAGTGACCACATGCTGTGTTGGTATGTAGCTGCAAACCTCCCTGTATGATTCTGCTGAAGTTTTGCCAACTGAACACTGAAGTATTTCAGTCCGACAGCAGTAGATTTTATTATTATTGTTATAAAGTAACATATTATTATGCGTTATTCTGTTTTCTGCAGAGGTCGACTTCCAGTCCTTCCTGTCGTCATACAAACGTCTCTTCGATCAGTGCAGGAGCGTGGTGAGAGACTCACTTAGTCTCATACTTTCCCCTTAGTCCAGAAATCTGAAGGATCTTTCACTCTGCAGAGCCTCGTTTGGACTAAATCCAAACTGTGCTCCTTACAGAAGGTTTTCTAAAAAGGAATCCTGGTTTAATGGACTCAGCTGGAGATGAAATGGAGAGGAAAGGTTTTAATCTTGTGGCTGCTCCAAGCTGATGTGTTTGTCTGATCTGCTTGCAGGTGGTTTCGGACTCAGACGAGAGTCGACATCAGACCCAGACTGCTGAAGACAAACCGGGCTCTCCGCCTGTCAGTAAGGTACAGAGGTCAAGATTTGTTTTTCTTTCAGAGAAATGAACTGATGTTCTGGGAATCAGAGAAAAAGGAAAACAAGCTGGAAAAATCTGCTTCTGTGATGTGCAACCAAAACACAGGGGCAGTGTGTGAAATCCAGTCAACAGAGGCTTTTTCTGCACTTCTGAAGTAAATTATTAGAAGTTTGACAAGGTAATTGCTTGGTGATGAATAATGGTGGTTGATGCTGTTGGATTTCCAGGTCAAGCTGCTCTGCAGGGTTTAAGTCTAGAAAGACGTGAAGTTTAAATGCTTCAAGGTTTGAATTAACATTAAAATTAAACTTTTCACCCGTTTTTTCCTCCTTTTATCCGTTTTGACATGAAATATGTGCAGGAACTCACCTTATTTGACTGAAAGGAGACAGAATTTCCAGTATTTTTGTCGTAACATCTCATTCTTCTGAACTTTTGTATTTCCAGCACTTCCCCAAGTTTTGGTTTTATTTAATAGAACAATTTTATTTAGAAATGGTTCAAGACTTTAGGTGTAGAAATCAGCAGAGCAGTGAGGTGCAGCATCCAGTCTGTGGGTCTGATGGCGGCTGTCCGTGTTGTGCACAGATCCCCAGGTTCAAAGGTCAGAGGAGCCAGACAGCAGCGAAGGTAAAGAAAAGAGGGCAGCACTAATATCATCACCTGAGCTCGCTAACCGGATCCCTACTGCATCTAACACATCCCATCTCATCCGCTGCCTCGTTTCCACTGCAGGTCATAAAGCTGCTCGCTGAGCTGCTCAGTGGAAACCAGGCGCACGTTTCTTCACAGAGGGTTTCCTACAGAGCTGCTCTAATCCTCTGCTGAGCCGCTTGTGTCCAAAGTTTCTGGTTAAACTACTGGAAGAAGCTTCAGATTATTGTTCTGATCAAATCTCAACATTTCAGTGAAATCTGGAAAGAGATTAGAAGTAGAAATACATATTCTAAGAGTTTAAACACCAAACGCACCTTGACCTGTGTTGACGTGCTAACCGCTTAGCGCTACAGCAGAAGCTCATATCTAAAGTTTAAGTTAAAGCTTTGGAACTTTTTGTTACAACTTAAACAATAGAAAAATTATTTCATGATTAATTTGCACATCTAACAGTACTGAGCTGCAGATTTTAAAGGTTTGAACTGGAGATGGATCAGAACCAGGTTGCTTTGGGCTCTGCTGATGCAGAGGAAGCACTGATGCTCGGTAGCAAACCCTTCTGATGCCAGGTTTTAGTCAGGCACCATTTTTAAATAGAGTTTGTTTGTTGGAACTTATTCTGTGTTTTAAAGTTTTGGTTAGAAACTGTTCACGGTTCTGATTGGACCCACAGTTCTTAAAAATAACCATGTTTCCCTTCACTGCTTGCTGATCTGCTTCCATGTTTATTATTTGTCTTCTTTCCACATCTATAGCTACAGTTGATCCTCTTGGTGGTTCTTTATAAATGTTTTCATGATTTTTACCGTAGCATATTAGCATATTTATGAAAATTGATCTGTTCAATCAGGCTGCTTGAGCAGGGAAAGGGATTTAATGTGGGAAAAGTATTGCACAAATCCCTTCAAATATGTATTATTTTCAGTTTGACAGCTTAGATCCTGGACAAGCCTTCAATTTAAACAGCAACCCCTGTGAAAGCAATCCCACCAACAAGCAGCAACATAAACAGCTGAAAGGTCGTTTCAGTTCAGGGTCACTTTGCCAACTGATAACCAAACATTGTTTTTAACAAGCCGCATCATAACTCGAGCGTCTCTGTCTATTTCTGTTAGAAGATTTAAGGAAACAAATACATGCTCATTTTTCTGAAGCTTTTACATCAGCTTTTAGTTTGTGGTTCTGATTCCTGTCGGACTCCAACCTGTTATAGGTCCAGAACCTCCAGCTGGTCGTATGAAACATGTTTCCTCTGAAAGCTGAGGTGTAGCAGAACAAAGGAGGCCAGTAGAAATAGTTTCACACAAAAAATGCTGTTGCTGCTGAAACAAAACGACTGGCATAAACCGACACCAGGAAGGGAAAACCTTCAGGAACGATTTCCTTTGCAACATCAGCTTCTGTTTCATTCTAGAAATGTGTTCGCTTGTCGCCTGGGTTTGTTGCTCAGCTGCTCTGTTTTTTATCCAGGACCTGCAGCCGGTCCTCTCCCTGCCCAAACGGTACCTGCAGCCGCAGGAGCAGCCGTCAGCTGGCAGCGGGGAGCATCTGGACCTGGAGCTGGACGGAGAGGTGGACCATGATGAAGGAGACTCCTTCTTCGACGACCCGCTGCCCAAACCGTTCAAGACCTACGGCTGGTGAGAACAAACGCCTTTGGCTGCAGGAGAAAATCTTCTCATATTTAATCGTCTGCAGATCAAATGTTTCATCAGCTGCAGTTAGAAATTAGGAATAAATGACGACTAGCCTGCAGCCTGACAGCCAGCAGAAGCAATTATGCTTTTCCAAATTGTTTGCAAATTTCATTTTGGAAGAAAAAATAATAATGGATCCTGAATTTAAAAAGGAAGCAGAAGGTTTTGGTTTTTGAAGAACTATAAAATAAATAAAATAAACACAAAAATCCCGTAAAAATAATAAACTAAAAAGTATATTTTTCTGAAATAATAAATGTTTTTTATACATTTAAAGGACTTTTCAGTATTGAGGTTTTAAAATAAGGCTATTAAAAACAGAAACGCTGGAGTTATATTCAGTATCAGCTTCATTTTGCATCTAGAATATATTTTCAAACAATAAATGATCTTTTCTACATGTTAAATATATGATCTAAAGAACTCTGGATTGTTTTTCCAAAATATTTGGAAACTTGGGAATATTTTGAAATAAATATTTAACAAATGTAAGACATATTTGTTTTAAATGTACATTTTCTGTGAAATTTGAAACCATTGAACATGAATGTGCCTGATTGTTGGAGCTGATTTAGTTCTGGATTCTGCATGTTTGGATTCACAGACAAATGAATAAAAATGATCTGAAATATTCGGTTTCCGTCTGGATGACGGTCGGGTTTAAACACACTGATGCTCTTTGTTTCCCTTCCTGCTGCGTCGGAAGCTCTCCGATTGGAGAGAAAGACTCGTCAGAGGACACAAACAGTCCCAAGGAGTGAGTAACGGAACCCGAGTCAGGGGAAAGTCAGAAGGTTAAAAGTCATTTAGGAGAAGAAGGAAGAAAGTAAACCTTATTCGGCACATTCCTCTCAATAAGAAACTTCAGTTTGGGATTTTCTTCCTCCTCTCCTTCCTCTGGTTAACTCTCACCTGTCCACATCCTTGCTCTGCTTCCCCTTTGACCTGTCTCTGAAGCGTCTCTGTCCCTGTCCTGCTTTATCCCGTCCTGTAGCGTTGTCCCGCTGAGGGAGGAGAGTCTGTGTGTGCCGCCCGTCTCCCTGATGAGACGAGGCCGAAGCCTCAGCGAGTGAGTGTGCATGTCAACCTGACGAGCCTCGTTAACGCTAACGAGCCCACCGCATCAAACCATGTCAGAACCAGATCCAACTCGCCTCCTGCACACCTGCAGGGTTCATCGGGACGGATTCAGGAAGCACGACAAAACTTTTCCACTAGGAAGGAAGCAGAATCAGCTGGACATGAAATCAGAAGGAAATCCGCCGAACATCTCATTCGATGGCAGACTGCCTGATGTCACAACACATTTAGCTAAACAATAAATTGTACCAGAAATTATGGTGATAAACGATAATATGGTGGGAAGGCGGAGCTTCAGAAAGAGCAGGGATATTTAAAGAGACAGAGGCCCAATTTTACGACTAGACCAGGAAGTAAAGTTTCTTTCAGGTCATATTTATCTTTCAGATGCATACAGCATTTTAAAAGCGACTGAAGGTAACAGTGACTTGATTGTGCTACAAAATGACATCATTTACCTGGAAACCATAACGCTGCCCCTTTAATACCCATCATGTGGACAGGCTTAGTCACATGGGATTTTAGGTTCATTTCTTATTTAATGGAAACGCTGCAACTGTGTTTTTTTTCAACATTAGCAGAATGCAGACAGATTTGCGTGTTCTTCTAATGGAGCCGGTTGAGTAAAACCAGCGAATCCTCTGTGAATCTCCTTGTTGAATTAAAACTCTTCAGATGAGGACGTTCATGTGGGCTGAGAGCCTCTCAGGTGTTTCCTCAGGTGGTTGAGCCGGACCCGATGAATCCTGCAGAGCTCTGATTTATCCGCCGCCGGCCTGTTTGGTGTCTGTGCCACGCCTGCAGCAGGTGCCTGTGACCGCTGCGTCTCATCCCATCATGTCTGGAGCTGCTCAGCTGACTCGCTGAGCCCGCATGGGGCCCCGGGCGACCGGAGCCCAGTCAGATCACACTCCGCCGTGGGCTGCATGAAAGTTTAATGCAGGAGGAGAAGAGTGGGTCACTGAGGCGAGACGAGCAGCAGAGCAGCTGGACCGAGTCTGTGTGTGTGTGTGTGTGTGTGTGTTCAGACACATGGTGCTCTCTGACTCTCTGCATCCCTTTTCTTCCTCCTGGCTGGTTTCAGTCTCTCGGTTCTGGCTGGAGGCCCGCAGCCCGAGCGAGGCGATCCCGTCTCGGATCTCGGCTCAGAGCTCAGGTGAGCTGCAGGCGGGATGAACCCAACAGAACTCTGGGAAACATCTTAACTCTACACCTGTTGGTTCTGGTTCTTTGGGATGGGATCCTGGTTTATAAAGACCACTTTGATTAATCAGAACAGAAATATTTGGATGTTTAACATTTTTCCAGCTTGTCTGGCTGCATCATACATCTGGATTGGATAATCGTCCAGGTCTGGGCAAAGTTTGGAAAACTAGAACAATTTACTTATTATCTAAAAAAAGCTGCTTACAGGTGAACAAGCGTCGCCTCGCAGTCCAAAGGTTGAAAGTTTGGTTCCGGCTTCCTCCTGTAATCCAAAATAATAATAATTATCCATATTATGTTGGATAACATAATAATCCACCATAGTTTCCTTCAGAAGGAAGTCAAGAGGTTTCCAGCGTAGCCTGTTAGCATGTTAGCGTGTCAAAGTCCTGCAGCCTTTATTTAAACTTGACAATAAAAACAATAAACCAGCAGAAACAACCGGGTCAGAAACCCGGCCAGGTTCCGGTTTGATGGAAGGAACCACATGGAGGACAGGATGAACCGGGTTCTGTGTTCTGACCCACAGGAAGCCGGAGGCGACCGGCACCAGAGGGAGTCCGGCGGGTTCTCAGTCTGAGGCATCGAGGCCCGGAGCAGGAAACATCGGGTCGGAACCGAACCACAGCAGGAACGGTCAGCTTCACTCAGCCGACCCACAAGGATGATGAACCCTTCCCTCCTTCCCTCTTTCCCTCCTTCCCTCCTTCCCTCCATCCCTCTTCCCTCCATCCCTCCTTCCTTTCCTCCATCCCTCCTTCCCTGTTTCCCTCCTTCCCTCCTTTCTGAGCATCAAATCTTTTTTCTTTCCTGCAGGTCTGAACGACTTCAAAGACAAATATTTTAAGTCTCCGAGCGACAGAACCGGATCTCTGCGTTTGGGTCAGAACCATTTGATCTGCTTCATCCTTTTGGTTGGATTAGTTCCAGGAAGGAAGCCGGGTCTAACAGTCGGACTGAATTTTTTGTCTCCACAGACGAAGACGTGGAATACGACGACGACTTCAACAGGTGAGGGCGCCGTGGCGCTCGGTCTGATGGCTGAGCTGCTGTAGAGGGATGCTGGAGTAGGGGATATGTTGGAAGAGATGGTTTGAGGGATGCTGGAGTAGGGGATATGTTGGAAGAGATGGTTTGAGGGATGCTGGAGTAGGGGATATGTTGGAAGAGACGGTTTGAATGATGCTGGAGTAGGGGATATGTTGGAAGAGATGGTTTGAGCTGCAGTCTGAGGAACAGTCTGTTTTTGCCATTATTATTTTAAAGATTTGAATAAAACGTTTCCAGAGGTCATCATGAATATCTTCAGAGCAAAAGCTGCACAAACGTAGCTGAGCTGATTGACACCCAACGTGTTAGATTTTGTAAATGTAGGCGGAGGCTGGCTGACCTCTGATGACCTTTGGAAATATTTATTAATATCTTTACAATGATTAAAGTTTTGCTGCACAAACCAAAATGTTTGACTCCAGTCTGTTTGGTTTGAAGGAGGTGCGCCGCCAGCTTCATCAGGTTTGACCCACAGCAGGAAAACTCATTTAAATCCAGAAACACTTTATTGATCCTAAAGTAAACCCTGCAGCTTCAGCTTTAAGGAGGCTTTGTGTTTCAGCCATCGCTCGGACCTTTCCAACGGCGAGCTGAGCATTGGCGAGGAGATCGAGGAGGTTTCCATCGAGGGCCCGGAGACGAGCGACAAGGTTTAACCCTCTCCTGTCTGGTCTGAGCGTCTGATCTGAGGTCAGCTCTGAATGTCGCCTTCTGTCTGTCTGTCTGTCGCTCAGCTTGACGAAACCACGCAGGACCTGAGCGTCTCTCAGATCAGTCAGAGTTACGGAGCCGACTACATGGAGGACGTGTCCTGAAGTTCCCATCATGCACCTCTTCCCCTCTGGATATTTAAATCTGTACAGTTTGATTAAAGCAATAAAAGGGTTTGTTTTACTGGGTTCACCTGGAGGGAAAGTTTCTGTTCCAGTTTCGGCCTGAAGGAAACTTCACAAGCTCAAAGAAACATACGGAGGCCTTCATATTAATCTTAATATTTTTGTCCTTTGAGGACAAAAATATTAAGATTAATATGAAGGCAATACATTTATTGTTCTGTGGAAAAATGCTAAAATAAATAAGTTACACTAAATAATAATAAATTTATATGACATAAGGAAATAAAATATGTATTTCAAAATAAAAGTCATTCAGAAAATAATTTTTACTTTTTATTGAAAGTGGCCAAAATTCATTTTAATAAGTGAAAGCTCCCTGGCTTAAATATGTGTAGGATTTCAAAATAAAAGTCATGTATATAAATTATTAATGACTTTAATGATAATTAAGTATCCTAAATCAAGCCAAACATGTGACTGTGCGATTACAAAATAAAAGCACTCCATAACAAATTGCGTTTTCTGAGTAAAATAATTTTATCAAATAAATTTAATGTATATATTTTAGATATAAAATAACAAACACCACCAGATGAGCTAGAATAAAATAAAACTCTTCCAAAATAATTAAGAAATGCATCTAAATTCACAGTAATGACAAGACAGGCATCCAGAAAGCTGAGAAAACTTTAAAGCTCGATGTTGAAACGGCTGTTGAGTACAGCAGTGGAGGTATGATACTGTGGGAGATTTCTTTCCAAACATAGAAAAGCAAGAAATACAACAAAAGAACGTATGATTTAACGGCCTAGTCAAAGTCCAGACCTCAGAAGTTCTGCTAGAAGCTTCTGGATGGTGGATTTACATAGAAAACGTTGAAGTTGTGTTTTATTGTGAAATGGAGCTCCACTCTGATGAAGAGACGGTTCAGTTGCTGGTCTGTTAACGGTTTGCAGCTGCTGCATGTTTTGTTAATCACCCTCTGATGTTGCAGGCAGAGCCAGAGATGCAATCGGACCTCTGAAAGCTCTTCAGATGAGTGAGAACCAGGTGCTGTGCGGACGGTTCACGCTGGTCTCGGCTGGCTTCGTTAAAAGCTCCTAAATGTTTGCAGAAGAGCCATAAATAAGACATGAGTTTCTGCAGCGCGTCGTAAATAAAGTTTAAATGAACGTGAGAGGATGAAGCACCGAGTTCAGCAGGAGGAAGCTGGAAGGACAAAGCAAAGATCAATTCTGCTGGGCTGAAAGAGGAAGACTTCAGCTGCAGGTTTCACACACACACACGCTGTTTCCCTTTTACCAGCAGGTTTGCTGTGTGATGTTGAGCTGCAGCATCAGTCTCGCCGCCGCTGCATCACAAGCATCAGCCCTGCTGCTGTCCACCACAGAAAGGTGAGCGCTGAACATTTTCTCTAAGGGTTCTTTGCTTTGATCTGTTGAGTCTGAAAGTTTAAACTCAACATTTTAAGGCTTCAGTTTAGGCGTTTGGTTTTCTTGCTGTTTGCTCAGACCTGAGCCTCATCTCGTCATCTGAACTCCGTGGCGTCGTTTAGGTCATGATGTCTCTCAGATGACGCCAGGCGCCGCGCAGCTGTTCCCTTTTATCTCTTTATCTCTTAAATCTTCATGATGTAGTCGTGTTCACGTGTTTGTCTATTTAAAGATTTTCATGCTGGCAGACCACAGATGACTATCAGTGAAACTGACGGTGAACTCTGACTGCTCCTGTGATAAATAACCTGCTGCTCTTACATTTAACTGGGTTCCTTCTGTTAAACTGAGTCTGTGAAGCTGCTGGGTGCAGAGAAGAAACATGTTTTTTGGTTTGCATTTTGCCTCTGAGGTTCATCTGGATCTAATCTAACATTTGAAATGTTAGAGCTCAGCAGTGTGAATCTCAGAGCCGCAGTTTCCTGCGTCGTTTTTTATGCTTGTTTTTTTAACACCTTCTCTTCATTATGTGGGAACTGCAACTGCTTAAAGGTTAAACATGTTGGTCATTTGCACAACTTTCCCTTATTTTAATCATAAATTGACCAAATTAAGAACAAAACGGTTGCTGTTCATGCATGTTAGCCAGAATCTGCATCGTTCCTGTTTGAGCTGCAGCATGTTGCTGCAGCTTTTATGAGGCTGCAGCAACATGTTTGTTTGTTTAACTTGAGCTTCATGAGTAAATGTGTGAGAACTGGTTTACAGCCTCTAGCTTGTAATTAATTGTTAACTTTGACTTCAAAGTAAAATGAGTATAAAACGTGAGTGAAGCTGAAATCTTCAGCTTTCATTTAAACAGGAAGGCAGGAAATGATTCTTACTGCTGCTAAAACCATGTAGCTTTAGGTATTAATGTATCAATGCATTTTTATGATTTTAGTTTTCATTCATTTATTTCTTACATATTTTTGTTGATACAAACTTATTGTAATTATTATTATTAAAGTTTCTATTTTTAATCCATTTCTAAATGATATTTACTTGAATAGACCCTAAACACTAAACTTGCTGTTGTTTCTTCAGACTCTTTGCTGCATAATAAGCTGTGAATTAGTCGGGCTCTCTGCTCCAGTAGCTGGCGGTTTAACAGAAATGCTAACATTAGCCTGCTAGCTGTGGTTTTAGTGCAGCGGTGTCTTAGCGGGTGCTACGCCTTGGTCCCCATGATGTCTGTGAAAGTCTTTCCTTTACTAGCAGCGGTTTGGGAACCCTCACGCCTAAAGGAAACCCGAACACACGTCGACCCAATTCAACGGGAAAAGGAACCAAAGTTCTCCCGGTTCTGACTGGCTTCACTTTCTGCTGTGAGAGAGAAACAGAGAAAAACAGGAACACATTGTGCTGTAATCCAGTTACTACTGGACTGAAGTCATGCACAGCTCTGATTGGTGTTTCTGGATGGTCCAAAACGAGAAGTCGGTCGGGTTCTGCTGCACAAACGGCTCAAATGGACACAAATGAATGGATTCAGTTTTCAAGAATGAATCTTTGACACTCGGTTGGAAATTCATAATAAGTTTTGCTGTTACTGTGTGAAGCTAGAACTGGTCCAACGATGCATGAAGAGCTGGACGCCAGTCAGTTTCTGTCTGAGTGAAACGGCGCCGCCGCGTCACGGTTTCACTCTGACCTGCAGGTGAGGTCAAAGTGACAGACGCCTATCAGTTATTTAGTTCATTTTGAGTCAAATTCTTAAAGAATCAAATTGTTACATCAGAGTAACTAATAAATAATTTTAGAACAGTAATAAATAATGATGGGATTATGATTGAGCTCTAATAATAGGAAGTTTAGTGGAAGGAAAACATATAGATGAGCAACAAGAAAGTTTGTTTCGAGTTTTGACAATATTCATAGGAAGTGGAAAATGGAGACAGAGCCACACAGACTTATTCAGGACATTGCATGTTAACAGGAAGTTGAGTGGAAGGCAAAAGTATGATAGAAATGAGAGACGACAAAGCAGAGGAGCTGAAAGCCAACCTGGGCTTCCTGAGCAGAACTTCATGTTCTTCTGACTCGTCAACATAAATTATTTTAATGCTTGTTTGAATATTTTATGAAGCAGTAAGAAAATCCACATTTAAAGGAGAATTAAAGTTATTTTAAAAGGTGAAAGTTCCTCAAAAGCTTCAAGTTCCTGATCTGCACTTCTGCTCACTGGTCAGACGTTTGTCTTCATCGACTTCTCAAATTTAAAATGTCATTTTCAGCCACGAGGAAGAGAAGCTGACCTATGACCTACTGCTGGTTCTGTGGATCGACTTTTGAAAGATGAAAACTGTGAAGGTTTCATAACGAGACTCGGTTTCCCTCACGCTGATGGTTCAGACATCGGCAAAGGTTGGAGCAAAACAGTGAGAATAACAATAATAATAAATAATCAGTACTATTAATAATTGGTATCATCATAATAACTATTACTATTTATTTAAATTAATAATAAAATAACAATAGTAATTAAATATTATTGTATATTATTTTTAAGATATTATTTTTTATTATAATTATTGATATTAAAAATGTTATTATTATTATTATCTTAAATAGATTAATAAAATGATGGACTGATCCACGGATTCTCGAAACAAAGTAACAAATATTGGAAACGACATTTACTTTTTCTCAATAGTCAATAATTGTAAACTTAAAACAAGCTGCTAAAGTAACTGGACTGAGATATTTGCAGTAGAAACTGTTTCCATGTAACCGCAGCAGATGACAGTGAAATATTACATCTGAAGGAACCATTTCCTGTTTGTCAGCTGATGTGGCTGAACTCAGCTGGTCGTTTCATTTATTTCCACCTGAAGCAGGTGAGAGAAGCACAAAAAGAGAAACTGCACCTTTAGTTTTGATGGAAGTAAATAATGAAAGAGGAAAGTAACAGAGGAAATACATGAGCTTTTATTCCTATACAAATTGTCTCGTTGACTTGAACTGAGCTGCACCGATGAAGAACAAACCGGCTCCATGACTGCTGAGTTCTGTTCATGTTTGTGCATTAATGAATCTGGTCACATTTACTAACTAAATAAGATCACATCCTTCTAGACTCTTCTTGTTTTCATCTTTTGGTTTTTCCCCAGATGTGAAGTTGTGAGATTCTGTATTTACTCAGTTTTGTAATTTGCGGTTCTGCTCTGCTGGGGAGGGAAACAAACCACTCGTGAACTGGGTCACTCCGAGTCAGGCTGACCTCTTTTCTGCAAACTTCCTCCCAGCTCTGACTCTTGTAAAAAACAAACCCATCACATCTTCAGAAATGGGGCATCTTATTCTGACGCTCTTTACCAGCAGAACCAACCTTTCAAACGGTGCCGGAGCTTCTGGGCACACTTCAGATCATTTAAATGTCTAAGGTCAGGGGTTTGGAACTTCTTCCATCACACTGAATAAAACTGGCAGAAAGTCAAATCAGAATCAGTTTTCGTCACAAACTGGCAATGTGGAGGTGGAAAAGTGTGTCAGTGACAAATATCTGAAAGCAGTTTTTTATGAACTCATGAGGTGAAGCTGCAGCAGTGGTTCTATTGAACATGTTTCCTGTTGATTAGAACTTTATAATGAGAAAACTGCTGCTTCTGCTGTTAACAGTTATTTGAACCGAAAAAAGAGGAAGAAATCACAGGAAGTAAAGACATCTGCACAGAAAGTTCTGCACTCATTTGATCACACGACCTATTTAACAATATCCTTTTGTAACCAAATATGTCTAATTTATTCAGAACAGTGCCAGAAGTTCAGCTTGCAGTTCTTCAGGTTGCACTAGTAATGAATCCTATAATCTCAGAGAAATCGTCATAAATAATGTTTCACGTCTTTCCGTCAGTTTCAGGAATAAAATGCATCGTTTTGTTGTCCGACCCAACATTTGTAGATTTGAGTAGTTTTTTACTGACTCGCTAAAGCCTGACTGCCAACATCATAGAGCTGACCTCAACTCGGCACGTTGTGGGTCAGTGGGCAAAATACTTTGAAGACCTCATTAGTCCCATCAACATGTCCTCCCCTGAGGAAGCTGAGCCTGGGGTCTTTCGGTTGGTTACAAAACTCTTTGGTGGCAGGACCCCGGAGATGGATGAGATTCTCCCGGAGTTCCTCAAGGCTCTGAATGTTGTGGGGTTGACATGACTTTGCAATATTGTGCAGACATCAGGGAGATTCGGGGGTCTGCCAACCGGCAGCACCCCCGAATCTCCCTGTACTCAAAAAGGGAGAGCACAGGGTGCGTTCTAACTACAGGGGGGTCACACTCCTAAGCCTCCCTGGCAAGGTCTATTCAGAGGACAGGAGGGTCTGTCGGATAGTCAAACCTCGGATTCAGGAGGAGCAGTGTGGTTCTGGTTCTGGCCGTGGAACGCTGGACCAGCTCTACACCCTCAGCAGGGTCCTGGAGGGTGCGTGGGAGTTCGCCCAACCCGTCTACATGTGTTTTGTGGACTTGGAGAAGGCATTCGACCGCGTCCCTCAGGGAGTCCTGTGGGGGGTTCTCCGGGAGTATGGGGTACCGGGCCCTTTGATACGGGCTGTCAGGTCCCTGTACGACCGGTGCCAGAGTCTGGTCCGCATTGCCGGCAGTAAGTCGGGCTCATTCCCGGTGAGAGTTGGACTCCGCCAGGGCTGCCCTTTGTCACCGATTCTGTTCATTACTTTCATGGACAGAATTTCTGGGCGCAGCCGGGGTGTTGAGGGGATCCGTTTTGGTGGTCTTAGGATCGCATACCAAGGCCAGGATGTGAATCAGCTGGGATGAGGATAAGTGACTCCAAATCCTAGTCCATGTTTTTCAGCCAAAAAAAGGTAGAGTGCCTTCTCTGGGTCAGGGAGAGAGTACTGCTAAAAATGCTTTGAATTTTTTTTATCCATTGGTATTTCAGCTGGTCTTCATGTCAACATTATCAACACCAGCTGGTTGGTGTTTTGTTTGGAATCAATGATTTTTATTGTCTTTGTTTAACATATTTTCAAACTTTTCTTTCTCTTTTATTACAGTGAAACAAGATGAACTCCTCTGACAGCTTTAATGACAACTACGACTACAATGACAGTCTCTATGACTCTAACTATGATGGTTATGAACCGTGTCCTAACAGTTTAAACGTTGTGGTTGGTCCTTACATTCACTCCATCATCTGCATCCTGGGCTTGGTGGGGAACAGCCTGGTAATCTTGACCTATGCCCTCTACAAGAGAACCAAATCCATGACTGACGTCTACCTGCTCAATGTGGCCGTCGCTGACCTGCTGTTCGTGCTGGCTCTACCTTTCATCGTCTACAACGAGCTGTACTCTTGGCCGATGGGGCAGGTGGCCTGTAAGCTGCTGCGTGGTTCCTACAGCATCAACCTGTACAGCGGCATGCTAATGCTAGCCTGCATCAGCACCGACCGCTACATCGCCATCGTCCAGGCTCGCCGGAGCTTCAGGTTACGCTCAGTTTCAAACAGTCGCATCATCTGCGCCCTGATCTGGATCTTTGCCTTACTGGTGTCTGTTCCCACTTTCCACTTCTACCATTGGTACAAACCATCACACAATGACGTCACCTGGTTCAACAGCACAGAAGAGAAAGAAACAGCAGAGCCACAGTACGTCTGTGAGTTTAGATTTGATGACAGCAGCACTGCTAGGCTAGTGAAGGTTGCTGTTCCCAGCACCCAACTGGCCATTGGCTTCTTCCTGCCGCTGCTCATCATGATCTTCTGCTACACCGCAGTCATCATCACCCTGCAGAAAGCCAAAAACTTCCAGCGACACAAAGCGGTCCGAGTGGTGATGGTGGTGGTGCTGGTCTTCATCGCCTGCCACTTGCCCTACAACCTCGCCCTGATGTATCAGACTGTCCGTTTGTTCAAACACAAAGATTGTGACGAGCAGGACTCTCTGCAGACGGCGCTGTCTGTGCTGCAGATGGTCGCCTACCTGCACTGCTGCCTGAACCCGCTGCTGTACGCCTTCATCGGGGTGAAGTTCAGGAACCACTTCAGGAGGATCTTCCAGGATTTGTGGTGTTTGGGTAAGAGGTACATCGCCCCGCACCGTTTCTCCAGGGTCACCTCGGATACCTTCATGTCCACAATTCGGCGCTCGGTGGACGGGTCCAGTGAAAACGGCACGTCTTTTACCATGTGATCAGATTGAGACCTGCAGGTCTAAAATTCAAACTTAACTCTTTGGTTTTTTTACTCTAAAGCAAATTTTAGCCACAATGTGATGAATTTAGACTGAGAGAACAGAACATGACAAACTGTCTAGGTTTGTTGTGCTGATTGTTCCTCTGCTGCCAGTAGGATTTTTGGCATACTCAGCATAACGATTTCTGAAGGTGAAACTGACAAAACTTCATTTGAGAAACAGACAAGTCAAGTTTTCTTCTGTCTCAATGAGTTTAGTTAATAGAGAAAATTTGTCCTGACATGATTACTGATGTCTGTTTGTGGTTCAATCTTTGATCAGCTGGATGCACCAACCTTGATTCCCAATGTCACCATTTAGGATAAATTTGGACAAGACATAAAAAATGTTCTTGATTTTCCAGTGTTTAGAGACAAAGGCTTGACTCAGAAGTGTCCACTGCCGTGTTAAAAGGAAATGCTTCACCTTTTATGTGACATATAGCTTATTGGAAAACTAGTAGGCCTGTCACAATAACAAATTTTGCTGAGCGATTAATTCTCTCAAAAATTATTGCGATAAACGATAATATTGTTTGAAGACCTTTTTACACTGATTTAATATAAATGACATAATAATGCAGCCAAATCCTGCCAAAAATAGATCCAAGTTATTTTCAAAAGAACATTTAACACTGGAACTGGTAAACAAAGAACCAAAAACAAAAATAAAATGAACCTCAGTCTAAAAATGCACTTTAATAAAAACTAAACAACATAAAGTGGAAATAAAAACTACATTAACCAGAGAGTGCAGATTATAAAGTCTGTATACTATATTGCCTCCAATAATGATTAGATTTAAATAGAGCAGCTGATGCAATAGTTCCCTCAGTTCACACAACATGATTCATGACCATCTAACAACCTTCTAACATGTCGCTGCGGTTTCCTAACCGATCGTCCTGTAGCGGGTCGTGAATGATCGGGTCCAGTCGGTAGAACCTCGTGGCTCCGATCTACGGGGTTTCCCCGCAGGGAGCGAGAAGCAGCCTGCTGAATGTGACAGGGAGCCAATCAGAACGCAGCCTGCTGAATGTGGTAGGCAGCCAATCAGAACGCAGCCTGCTGAATGTGACAGGCAGCCAATCAGAACGCAGCCTGCTGAATGTGACAGGCAGCCAATCAGAACGCAGCCTGCTGAATGTGACAGGCAGCCAATCAGAACGCAGCCTGCTGAATGTGACAGGCAGCCAATCAGAACGCAGCCTGCTGAATGTGACAGGCAGCCAATAGAACGCCAGGATTCCCCTCAGAAAGCAGGAGGGGAATCCCAACCAGCTGGTGGCGCTGGAGAGCAGCGGACATGGAGATGATATGTGGAAACAACATTAATGTTTATTCAACATTTGGTGCAAAGAATCTCCACAGAAACGACCAGGAGAGGAGCTGCAGCCAAACTGCTACTGCAGTTGATAAACCCGGTAACTTTCCAGCGTGACATAAACAGGTTCTAATGATATTCATTCAGTCAGGACTTTACTGACACCAGCCACATGCACTGCAGGTAGATTGGAGTAAAACGTTGATTAATGCTGGTTTTAAAATCAGTTAACTGGACTTTAGCCATTACTTTGGGCCCATTGTTGGACACCAGACGCCACGATGGGCTGGTGTTGGTCTGTCAGGTTCTGAACATGGCCGACAATCAGCCCAGTTCTGAGATCTAGTGTGATCTGGGCATCAGGCTAAAGACATGAGGAAGGGAGGGTCAGTGGAGAGCAGGAGTTGATCTCATCCAGCGTCATGGAAACATGCAGGGAGAAACGATAATGACCATAAATTAAACATCAATAACTTTTTTTAAATCGTCCGATTAATTGATTTATCAAACCAATAAATAAGATTCAATATGCTGTAATCTGGTTGCATTAGTTTTCTCACCCTTAAACTAATATTTTCTTCAAGCACCTTTAGGTTAAAGTTCAGCATTTCTGCAGGAAAAAAGTCTAATCTTTTTACATGTGAGGACATCCACAGGTTCACCTTCTGGATGACCCCAGAAATGTACTTCTGGACTTTGACTAGGACTGGAGTCTGTAACCTTTGCATCCATAGAGCCACTTTTATACTCAGTTCATCTAAATAAACTTGTTAAAAAGTATCATTTATAAAGAAGCACTGATTTATTTCTGTTATTAGATTTAAAATAAAGATTCACATAAAACAAAAACAGGATGGACAGACTTTCTTCTTCAGGATGTTGATATTTGTGGAAAGTTATTTAAAAAGAAGATAATTTCCCACTAAAAGAGAAAATACAGATATAAAAACAATATTTCTGGTACTTTAGCATCTTCAATGTAATTATTCATTGGAAAGTTGTAAAAACTCTGAAACCTCAGTTTTTTAATGTGTATATTGTTATATTGAACAACATTAGTTATTTAGACGAAGTTAAGAATCTTTGTGGCTCGTTGCTGCAGATTCAAGACTCTCAGGTAAAAACTTTCCAGAACTTTCATTTTCTTCTGTCATTGTTTGGTTGATTTCCATATATGATTGGATTCACTATGAGAACCAGCACACAGCCTGATGCTGCCACCACCATGCTTCACTGGGGGTTTGGTGCCATGTTGGGATTGTGATCAGAATAGAGCACATCCTTGTAAAGTTTAGGGTTACAGATTTAGCCTCTAAAACTGCTTACATTTTTTAAACTATTTGGAAAATGTTCATCAAAATACAAATTGTAGATAAATGTTTTTTTGCTGATGTGGAGATTTTTCCTTCAGTTATTTTTTTTGTAAATTTGTTGGACTTGTGTAACCTGAGGATGTTAAGTATAGATTTATTTCTCAGAACGAGGCAGATCTATTTTTTTTATCTTCTTCACTGTTCCTGCAGCTTTTCTCTGCTCAAACTTAATCAGCTTTTAAGGATTAAACTCTGAAACTTTTGCCAGCTGCGAGGCTTTTATTTTGACGCTTTGAGCTGAAAGAGTCTTCCTGTTTTACTTTAAGCAACATTAATGTGTGTGAATGTTGAGGCTGATATAAAATCTGTATTTTGGGAGATTTTGGTGTCAAAATAAAATTTTTTTTTAACATAAAGTTGTTTGAAAGCAAAGATTGTCAATACTCTGAAGATGTCTGACGCTGTTCTTTTTAAACGTTGTTGAGCCGCAGCATCGGAAGACCACCAGGTGAGATAACTGCTCTGTAACCTCACTGCGAGGTCAGGCGGTTACTCATTTATTACAGGGAGAAGAAGAGCAGCACTGTGAAAACATTTAGTCTTTCCTCATAATAAATCTGTCCGTATTGAATTTCCTCAGCAGATATGGCAGCTCAGTCAAATTTGTTTGGTCAAACAAAATCAAATCCAGATTAAATCTGTATTTACTGCATAACGTAAGATTGTTTGGAATGATGGATTACAATTTATTTGTCGTTAAAATCCTGATTTATTAATGTAGCAAAATTTGAGACAAAAACTTAAAGCCAGTTTGTCATGTGATGAACTTCATGGTAACAACCAGCAGAGGGCGCTGTTGCACGAAGGACCGATGAAAACAAACTCCAGGAAATAAAAACTGAAACAACTTTTATACTTTTATTTAGCATGATCATCACACTGTCCACTTTTAAGACTATTCTTAAAAACAAACTTTGATTCTGATGGTTAAACTGACTCAGGTGATTCTGATCTTCCTGACTGTCACCCTGCTGGACGAAACGATAACCGCCCCTCACTCTGCTACTGCTCTCCAAGTTTGCATTATTTACTGTTATTTTAACTGTTAACTTTATCTTTCCTGTCGGTTTTTAACTTTTTATAGTAAATACACCTGGTCTGTTACCTGGAACACCTTCCTGCGGGGCGGGGCCGTTGTTGTAAAATACCTCCAAGCCACATGTTGTGAATTAGCTCTGTAATTAATCACTAATGTTCTTAAATGCCAACTTACAGTTTTATTTTCATGTTCATTTTGCTAACAGATGGAATTTAATCCTTTTCTGTTTGAAAACCTCACACTTTACTCAAACTTGGGGCCCCAAAGGTCCCAGTCCTTCTCTCTGATTGGCTCAAAGTATCCGATTATTGTTTGGAAACCTAATTGATCAAAATATATAGAGGAAGGAAAAACTGAGGCTGATTGAACTGTAAGTTTCCTTCTTAAATGTGACATGTGCCTATGAATTAACCCAAAGTACCACGAAGCACCACGAAGCAGGCTGGTGGCAAAACCAGCTATGATTGAATCTGCAGTAAAAGGTTTTCCAGGGCCAGAGAAGAACTGGACTGGACTGGACTGGTCTGGTCTGTACTGGACTGGTCTGGTCTGAACTGGTCTGGACTGGTCTGGACTGGCTGGCTGGACTGGACTGGTCTGGTCTGGTCTGGACTGGTGTGGACTGGCTCTGGTCAGGTCTGGACTGGACTGGTTTGGACTGGTCTGGTCAGGTCTGGTCTGGCCTGGACTGGTCAGGTCTGGACTGGTCTGGACCTGGTGAAGATGGAAATGTAACTGTCCCAGGATTCACGGGTAAATATCAGAATATCATCTGCATACTGAGGAATTTCTGCTGCTTTGTGTTTTATTGTTTTGTTCCAAACAATCATGTTTTATGATAATATTAGAAAATGTGGAAGGAAAGAAGCTAAAGTTAAAAACTAATAAAGACCCTCAGGAATCCTGAGGAACATGATAACAGAGATACCAGGAAAGTCTGACGGATGTGACAGTAAAGACATTTTAAAGATATGGCAGTTCAGCATAAACAACTGAATGTGAGTCAAAATTGTTTCATATTTAATTTCCATAAAATCAGACATTTTCCAATCATTTCCAAATATCATGTTTCGGGTCTAAAAGTTGGATTTTATGTCTGGATGATATTTCCTGCTTCATGTTGCTGCTCAGGATCACATTAGTAATCCAGACACATGCAGGATATTAAACTGAATATGAAAGATTCCCATCAGGCTGCAGACACTGCAGCTCTGACCGGATGAAACATTCTGCTGCTGTTTCCTGCCGTTTCACTCACATCTCCAAAGATGAAAGCTGCCTGAGCTGAGGAGGAAGAGGAGCAAGAGGAGGAAGAGGAGCAAGAGGAGGAACTTTCTGTGGATTTTGGAGGATATTTGCTGCCATTCAGAGATTCATGGGCAGCAACAGTTGCTTCTCTGAAGACATTGCTGGTTTTCACCTGGATGTTGACACACCAGAGCAGGAAAAACCCAAATATAGAGGATCCCTCCGATAACCAGGCAATTCAATCCGTGAGAGCAGAGCTGTAATATTTATGAACATGTCTGAGTTCATGTTTGTCCTCAGCATCACTGACCTCTTTCATGCTGCATGACCTCTGCTGCTGTCCTGAATCATGCAGCTTTTCCTCATTTATCCAGATGAACCGAATTAAACAGAATAATGAAAGTTTCTATCAGCTGTGAGCAATAATAATCAAATGAATGTAATTTATTTACAAATTGCACTTTATGAACTGAATTACTGATTACAGTAACTGATCTTTGATGCTCTTATTGATCTGGGGCACCTGAAGGCACCGCGGCTGACCGCAGGACCCGGTTCGGGTCACTTGTCCAGACTGAGGACGAACGGTACCAGGGATCCGCGGGCCTCCGCGGGACCCGGAAGCATCTCGGACAGGAAGCCCTCGCGCTCCTCACGCACCTCGAACTGCAGCGCGTGGCCGCGGCTCACGCAGTAGATGCGGTCTCCCAGCACCGCACAGCGGAACGGCTGCGGGTTCTCCAGCGGGAAGCGCGCGCCGCCGAGCCACACCTTCACCAGCGTGTTGTACCTGTACACGCTCACGGCCGCGCGCTCCCGCTCCACGTCGAAGCGGTAGATGTGGCTGCGGTGCGCCACCATGTCGGCGGAGCGCCGCCGGCTCTCGTTGAACGGACACTCCTCCCACTCGTCGCGGCGGCTGTCGTACCTTAGCAGGCGGTAGAAGAGCGAGCCGCCGGACACGAACAGCGCGCCGCCGCACGCAACAGCCTCATGCGCGACGGCAAAGGAGCCTTTGGGCAGCGGAGCCACGTGAGCCCACCTGTCCGCGCGCGGGTCGTAGCGCTCCACGGTGAACAGACACTCCCCCCCGATGGCGTACAGGTGTCCGTCCATAGAAACCAGGCGCAGCTGGCAGCGCGGCTGCGTCAGCGGGCGGACCCGGGTCCAGAGGCCGGTCCGCGGGTTGAAGCAGAACACCCGGTCCGACGCCGTGGAGCGGCCGTCCTGAGTCCCCATCCCGCCCGCCACGAACAGGTAGTTGTAGAGGGTGCACATCCCGGAGCCTTTAGCCGGGACTTCCTCCGGCAGGACGGTCAGCAGCTCCCAGCGCTGGGAGTCCGGCTGGAGGCAGAGCACCCGGCGCGGGGCGGGGTCCTCCCGCTGCGGGCTCTGCGGGCGGCTGCTCTCCAGCAGCTCGTAGGTCTCGGCCACCGCCAGCACCTTCCGCCCCTCCATCCTGCGGGCCAGGATGAGCTCCCTCTCCGCGGCGGTGAGCCGGCCGAACACGGCGGGACTCCGCAGCACCTGCAGGTAGTGGTCGCTCATGAAGTCCAGCAGCCGCTGCTTGTCGCGCTCCGAGCCGCCGCGCTTCGCCTCTTCCAGCAGCTCGTAGCAGTTTTTCGCGGTGATCTGCGGCGGGTTGTCGGTTCCGTCTGGATCCGGATGCTTCACTTCGTCCGCTGCCATCTGGTACCGGCTCGGTTCGATGCGAGTCCTGTCAGGCCCAATCTTCTCCTTTTTAATAAAACCCTCAGAGAGTTGACGCCCTGCTCGCTGCGCTCTCATTCATCCACTCTGTTGCTTCAAGTTTCCCTCCTGCTTCTTCTCCTCCGGTCTGGCTGCGGCTCCCCGAGTCTCCGGACACAAAGCCGCCCACTGACCGCTGACTTTTCTTCCTCCTCCTCCTCCTCCTCCTCCTCCTCCTCCTCCTCCTCCTCCTCCTCCTCCTCCTCCTGCTCCTGCTCCTCCTCAGTCCGAGGCTCCAGACTGGACTCCGCGTCTACGCCCTGCAGGCGGAGCGGAACCGGCTGCTTGGTGGAACAATGGCTCTGCAGAACCTCCCAGAACTCAGGATTACAGTTTCCACACAAACAGCAGCGGCTGCAGAAAGTTCCTCTGGAAGAAACACGTATGAAAACATAAATGGTGCTAAATTCTGAAATAAAACACCAAATGTTTGTTTCTGTGAACTATGTGAAGCGGGTCGCTGTCCTTGGTGCTGAACCAGGATCAGGTTGTCTCAGAACCAGAACCAACGAACAATTCGGACCAATTAGAAGCTCTAGGGGTTAGGCAGAACCTGTAGAGAATGACTGAGTCAAACCAGTCTTTAATTCATTCCTTAGCTTCATTAAAGAGCTAATTTAATATTTTCCTAAATTGATTAACATGATTTCTGCACATTCAGGTTTCTAAACTGTGCATGAAGTAACGTTTAGGTCCAGGATTTGATGCCAAACCCGTCAGAACCGGTTCCGTCAGGCTGATTGTTGGAGCCTGCAGCCAGCAGGAGAATCTTTCTCCTTCAGCAACCTGCACAGTCCAATTAAACTAATGAGTCTTTCTGTTAATCAAAGTGGATGAAACGTCAGTGAATTTACTGCCGAGCTGCTCCCCCTGCTGGATGGACGGCGCAACTTCTGCTGGTTATAAAATATTCTTTTAAAGCTCCAGTTTCATGGCAGGTCTGGTCTGACTGTACAGGTAGTGATGAAAATGTTACTCCATCAGTTCCAAACCTCAAATATTTTACTTTGACTGGGCCACTCGTCATTCCTGTTGTATATTTTCTACTTTCAGTAAATGGTGTCATGCATGATCAACTTTACAACTTAAACCAGAATTATTATTAAATTGTGACAACAATGTGGTTTGAACTTGGATTTCTATCAGTTTTTATACTGAAGCTTGTTTTCCTCAGTCTTCTCCCAGCTACAGCGCCCTCTGCTGCCGATCAAATGCATTAATAAACCCGGCCTTTTGCTATAAACACATCACAAACCGATTGGCACTGAAATTAAAAAATAGCCAAATAATATTTAACATAAGCTGTAAATGTAAATTTATCCTTATTTTTTGCGGCTCAATAAAAAGTAAAAGTTTGCTGTGAAATCTGCTGCTGACATTTAAGACCAATAAGGGCAGATTTATTATGGGGAAGTGAAGATTTGAACGTTGCTGCAGCCTAAACATGTTTTGATCACTGAATTGTTAAGTTATAAAAATGTTTATGTAAAGAAAATACGAGCCAGTCGATTCATATTGCAGGCAGTTTTATCAAAACAAGTGAGACCAATAAACATGCAGACAGATCAGAGGAGAAGAGGCAGATATTACATGTTCTAGATATTCTACTGACTCATCAGTCCAGAAAACGTTCTGCACAACAGTTTCCTCATATTCTCTGCATCCGTCTCAGTGAAAACGTGTGAGCAGAAAATCCAGCCGGTTTGAAAAGAACGCGCGACTTTCCAAGTTTGGCCTGGTTTCTGCAATTATCAAAGATGCTGCATCAGCTGATTTTGTCCCTCCAGATGATCATTTCCTCATGGTTTCCTATGAGTGCCTGATGCGGCCAGTAACCAGCAGGATAAAGGCCCGGCGGAGTGAGACCTCCTCAGGGTGGTGATGGGACATTTCAGCTTCAGAGAAAAACACAAAGCCATAATCAAAACCATCAATAAAATGTACATAAAACATATGAATCAATGTTAGAGTTGATATTAATCAACAGCAGCTCTAACCAGCTGGTTTTTAGCCTTGATTTAAAGGAACTCAGTGTTTCGGCTGTCTTGCAGTTTTCTGGAAGTTTGCTCCAGATTTGTGGTGTGTAGAAGCTGAATGCTGCTTCTCCATGTTTGGTTCCGGTTCTGATGCAGAGCAGAACCAGAACCAGAAGATGGCTTAGTCTGGACGGTTGGACATCAGGTCTTTCATATATTATGGTGATAAACTAACAGAAGCCTTGATCCTTTTTCCTGGTTTTAGTCAGAACTCCAGCCGCAGCGTTCTTTAATTCAGACCTGTGAAGACGCTGCTGCTGTAATCAATGCGACGAAACATGGATGAGTTTTTCTGAAATTAGTCCTCTCACCATGGAGATATTATTCAGGTGGTAGAATGCTGACTTTGTAACTATCTTTATGTGGCTCTGAAGGTCCAGGTCAGAGGTCATCCCTACTCCCAGGTTTCAGCCTGACCTTATAAAGGTATTTTAAGCTGGTGTCAAAGAACATGGAAACCAAAAATAATATGTTCCCCAAAGCAGAACCCTGAGGTACACCACAATCAAGATGACTTAATGGAGACTCTTAATTTGAAGCAGTGAATAAGAAAACAGTTCATGCTGTTTCAGAGTTTTCAGCCTTCCAAGGTTTAGTTCCATGGAATCTCCTCAACAGAATGACGCTAAAAGAAACAGAAACCTGAAAACAGAAACAAAATGTTGGTTCTTAAAAACATAACACATTTTCCAGACCACATCTTCACCATGAGTTCTAATTGGTCTTTTTTGTCACATTAGTTCAAAGTGAGTTTATGCAGCTGGACTCAGTGACTCAGAAGACGTTAAACTCCTATGGGAGTCAAAGTAAAAATCTCGAGGATCTGCCTCAAACCAGAAACTTTATTTGAAGGGACTTCTGGGTAG
Organism: Phalloptychus januarius; assembly: GCA_902982915.1. NCBI lineage: Eukaryota > Metazoa > Chordata > Actinopteri > Cyprinodontiformes > Poeciliidae > Phalloptychus > Phalloptychus januarius. The sequence goes on from CADWAE010000459.1 coordinate 17,241,640, forward strand.
AATAAAGTTTAACTAAACACCCAGAGGGGCCAGTGGGCAATGAATGTCCTCACGAATGGCCCACAGGGGCATCAACTGAGCAGCGGCTATAGGAGGCCACCATGGAGAAGCGACTCAGGTCACGGGGTGATGATCCTCTTACCCACACAGCGCAAATCCTGGAAGATCCTCCTGAAGTGGTTCCTGAACTTCACCCCGATGAAGGCGTACAGCAGCGGGTTCAGGCAGCAGTGCAGGTAGGCGACCATCTGCAGCACAGACAGCGCCGTCTGCAGAGAGTCCAGCTCGTCACAATCTATGTGTTTGAACAAACGGACAGTCTGATACATCAGGGCGAGGTTGTAGGGCAAGTGGCAGGCGATGAAGACCAGCACCACCACCATCACCACTCGGACCGCTTTGTGTCGCTGGAAGTTTTTGGCTTTCTGCAGGGTGATGATGACTGCGGTGTAGCAGAAGATCATGATGAGCAGCGGCAGGAAGAAGCCAATGGCCAGTTGGGTGCTGGGAACAGCAACCTTCACTAGCCTAGCAGTGCTGCTGTCATCAAATCTAAACTCACAGACGTACTGTGGCTCTGCTGTTTCTTTCTCTTCTGTGCTGTTGAACCAGGTGACGTCATTGTGTGATGGTTTGTACCAATGGTAGAAGTGGAAAGTGGGAACAGACACCAGTAAGGCAAAGATCCAGATCAGGGCGCAGATGATGCGACTGTTTGAAACTGAGCGTAACCTGAAGCTCCGGCGAGCCTGGACGATGGCGATGTAGCGGTCGGTGCTGATGCAGGCTAGCATTAGCATGCCGCTGTACAGGTTGACGCTGTAGGAACCACGCAGCAGCTTACAGGCCACCTGCCCCATCGGCCAAGAGTACAGCTCGTTGTAGACGATGAAAGGTAGAGCCAGCACGAACAGCAGGTCAGCGACGGCCACATTGAGCAGGTAGACGTCAGTCATGGATTTGGTTCTCTTGTAGAGGGCATAGGTCAAGATTACCAGGCTGTTCCCCACCAAGCCCAGGATGCAGATGATGGAGTGAATGTAAGGACCAACCACAACGTTTAAACTGTGGTTGTCACTGAAGGAACATGGTTCAGAAAGTCCGTCCTCGTTGCTCACGTTGTAGTCGTAGGCTGAATAATCAGAGTTCATGGAGGAGTTCATCTTGTTGCACTGTGATAAAAGTCAACAAGAAAGTTATTCAAAATATGTTAAATTAAGACAATAGAATGCATCGATTCCAAACAAAACACTTTCTGTTAGTGTTTCATGTCCAGAGAACAGACATGGTCTAAAATATGGAGGGCAGTAGTCCACATGGACTGGCATTGAGACATGCCTAGAAAATGTCCGTTGGTACCATTGGGTACCTTAGGATCTCAGATCTCTAGATCCTAAAGTACCCAAACTAGATACCCTTCTCTCCACCACTATGTCTTGAGATCCTGTCCATGAAAGCCACAAATAACGCACAGTGGAAGGGGTGAGACTTTGTGCTGAGAATGCGGACACTGCTTCTGCTTTGGGCAATCAAGGATTGGATGTTCCTTGGAAGCCACCTGATGCTCCCCAGAGGACACAGTCTTACATTTTCTCCAGATCCACAAAACACATGCAGAGCAGAAACTCCTAAGAAATGTCTCATTAATTCTGCAAGAGTAAAGCTCCACAGTTCCATGGCCAAAGGAGCCACATCTCTGAGTCGCCAAACGGTTCACCTACTTCCTGCTGCAAAGGGAGCCACCTGGCAAAAAATGTTAGTCCATGTGGTCAATGGTGGCATTACATGGAGAGGTGTGGTTTACTCCAGCACACCTTGAACCAATGACTGAAGACCACATTGGAAATGCAAATAATTGCCCTGTTAGTTGGAGACTCAGAAAAATGGAGCAATTAACTGATCACACCTGGCGACAAAGTGGATCTTATAATATTCTGGAGTCGGTTTCCCAGGAGTCCACCAGGGTTGACCCATTTCATCCATCTGATTGGTGAGAAAATGTCAGGGTGGCGACTTGGAGCAGCAAGTTTACCGGACCATATTATTCCCCTTCCATCCGTCAGCAGACACTGCAATCTGTCACAGTCAGGCAACAAGTTGGTCTCACTCTGATGTATCGCTGTAGCAGTTAAACAATGTTTGTGAAAAAACACACAACACCAAAACCAACAACACACTGGCAAACAAATCAAATAAAACTGTGCAAATAACAGAGAAGTGCTTTGCAGAACCTTCCCACAGTGTCAGCTGTGGCATCAAGTCAGAGCTTTATCTTTATTGCAGCCATAAAAGTTTTATCAACCATAAAATATGCAAAGGTCAGAGGTTACTGCATTACCTACTCTTAAACAAACACTAATTCATAGCTTCATTGTCCAAAATAAATGTCAGGCGTTGCTAAAATGTCAGTGTGTTTTAGTTCCAGTTTCACTCAGTCTGAACTGAAATGTCAACATGGTGTGAATCAGTTCTTCAATGTAACTGAAAGATATGAGATACATACATATATATAGATGTTCTTTTCTTTAGTCCTTAGGAATAATAATAACACACTCTGTATAATTATTGAGAACTTATTCATCTAAACAGTCCAGCATTAACTGCTGTTCAGCTGCGTTAAACCAGGATTCTCACCTCCTGAAGTCGATGTTCCGTTTCCTCCTCATGTGATGAAGAGACGCTCAGAGAAGTTCATTGTTTCCGACTCAGAGCTGCTTTTTGTGTCAAAACGATCCAACTGCTGCTGAACATCCCTGTAGCTCCGGTGCCTCGTAGAACCCAAAAGCTTTTCTGAGGCAAAGCCTCCAGTGGTTCCTCTAGTCCGCCACCTAGTGGACGTAATGTGCCAAACCCTTTCCCTCTGTGTTCCACCCCCACATGCAGCAGAACCGCCTGTCCTCCAGAGCCAGAGTCCAAACTGCAGGTTCATTCTGGATGGTTTGGTTCGCCTCCCTCCTCTTTGCTTCTTCTTAACAAAAATTCTTTACATTTTCATAGAGTGAGATTTTAGATGAGAAAAAACAGAAAACAAAATTATTTACTTTGTTTATTGGCACAACAGGAAGCATTTATCTGCTGTGAACGGCTGAGAAATTTCACTGACTGAACTAAACTCTGCAGGTTCTGATCCATGAACTGCTTTTGTTGATTAGTGTGAAAAGTGAGGAGAGTAAATTCAAAGCAAAACTCAGAAAGGATTTACATGTTTGCAACCGTTACCATGTTTTAGACCGAAAAGATTTACATTCCTTTATACAAGCTATAGAGTTATGAAAATAGTGCACATTAATAATAATAACGATAATATTCTGGCTGCTCTCAGACGGTCGGTTTCGGCCCTGCAGGGTTTCCTGCAGAAGGACTTAGAGGCAGACAGGAGCTGCAGAGGATCATAGTGATGGATCTTAAACAATGAAACTGAAAACATCTGATATTAATGATGGGAAAACATGCAGAAACCGAGAGTCGCTAAGCAAGATGATAAACAGGAGCAACTGGGAATAACAGAGCAGGCAGAGGAGGAGAAATGAGACCAAGTCCTGAGGAAGAGGAGGAATCAGAGCCACTTTGGATAAATACTCACAAAAACAGCTGAATAAATCTGACCTCTGACTCCATTCATTTATCTACAGAATCACCGACTCTTCACTGTTTAAACTTAACCACATTTAGCTTCATACAGTAACAACACAGATCTAAGATGGATGGAAAACCTCAACCTGTAACCAGTAAATGCCTTTTGTGCAGCTGTAAGGGGCGTTAGTCTGTAAATGGTCTCAGAGTCACTTCATCCTCACAGGAACAGAATCGGGGTCAGACCAGCAGACGACCTCCAAGCAGGTCAGGTTGTTGAGTCTTAATAAGCTGAAGGCTAAACATGCTGGACGTCATCGCATAAGAAAGTGGAATATTAGAGAATGTTGTTTTTTCATATTCAAAAAGCAACACAGGAAAGCAGGAAGTCCTGTTTTGTTCATGAAAAGCTGCAGATGTCTTTGTCTGCCGGTCCTGATGCTGCCGCCCAGCCTGCCTCAGCCAAACGGGCCGGTCCTGATGCTGCCGCCCAGCCTGCCTCAGCCAAACGGGACGCTGAGTGAAATGTTTGTGGTTTACTGATCGTTTGGGAACTGAACCCCGTTTGAGACGAAGGTGGAGACAAAGTTCTACTTCTGCTCCGATGTGAACATTAAACTCGTCCCTCTGACCAGGCGTTTCCCCTCCAGGCTTTAAAAGCAGCAGTTATTTTAAAAACTAATCAAACTGATCAAAACGACAATCTGGACGATGTTCAGACTTTAAGTTCATCTAATGTGGAACAAATTGACAGAAAATCTCACTCTAATTAAAGTGTGTTGGTTGTCTGTGGAACCACAAACATCACAACACAAATCTTTTGATTAAAAGGATTTTTATTGTTATGCTTAAAACCTGAAATATGCAGATTTTAGCTCAGTTTCAACATTCAAGCAGCATAAATGTTGCCTAAAGTGTAACATCAGACATCCTCAAACATTTAGCAGCAAAATAAAAGCCTCCAGCGTTTAATCCACTGAAAACAGCAGGAGGGAAACATGGCGAACAAATTCAACAGCTGAGCAATAAAAACAGGCAAAATCATGAAAGTCATGAACAATAAGGTTTTATTGACAAACATACTTTAGGTAAAAATCTTCCCAGTTTGAAGAAATTAGCCAGTTTTTGGAGTTTAAATCTAAAACCTGAACAGCAACAATGTTTTATAGCTACAAACTGGCAGCTTTTCCGATTCACACATTTAAGCTGAGATTTTATTAAAATACGTTTTATTCCGTTTTAACTAAATCTCCCTGAGGTCAGCCTGCCCTCATGCTGAATCTGGTGAATAAACGTTTTTGTCCTAATATTTTCTGATATTTGCTGAACAGCTTCAGCTGAGAGCAGAGATGCTGCAGAGGAACAGAGTCGCTGTTAAAGGGCAATAAACAGCATTTCACTCATAAAACTGGACATGAAAGACAATAATGTGAGAAAATATGGGCCATAATCATAACTAGACATTATGAATAAGAAGCCATTGCAGCAAAGAAAACCTTTAAAATAACCTCGGCTCCAGAATCTGTCCTGGTCTGATGAGATCAAATCTGAACTTTCAGGCCTCAATTCCAAGATGGCACCAAAGTGAAGCACGATGGTGGCAGCATCTGCCTGTGGGGTTTATTTTTATGTCACAGTGAATCCAGACATACATGGACATCAACAAAACAATGACTTCATCAGAAGAAAATGAAACGGCCTAATCCAAGAATCCTGAAGTTGATCTTTGGACCTTCCACCGCGACAACTTAAAATGATAAACAACTAATATTATTAAATATAGACAATGATGCAGGTTGTAGGGGTTTCATTTTTCTGTGCAATAACTAAATAATATCTCTTCAGGAACAAAGCATCATGACCGCTCTCATGTAATTCACACACATGTCCACCAGGCGGCATGTTTGGCGAATCGCCTTCAGTCCAGTTCAGCTTGAGTCCAGCAGCAAGTCTTTAGAGTTTGGCCAATAACCTTCCAGGCAGGAGTTACAGTCACTTCCTGTTTCATGATGTATTGGTGACGACTTCCTGCAGGCGCTTATGATAGTGGAGAAGTAACCAAAGTGTCCTTAGTGTTCAGTGAATGGGCGGGGCTTAAGTGATGTCACCAAACTGCAACACCAATGTGTGCAGCAGCGCTCCCTGATGACGCACAAAAGATCTGGTACAGAGCGAGATGCAGCTGTTTGAGTATTCCAGGGGGCGCACTAGAGTCACATTCCAACTGTTGCCATCTTGGAGGGTCATACAGTTTATATCCAGTTTGGTGCAAATCGGACGATGCGTGTGTGATTTAGAGCAAACCGGATGCAAATGGAGAAGGTTTGAAATTCGCCAATCTGCCACGCCCAGATTGGTTCAGCCACCAGCCAGTGTTGAGAGACGGATTCAGCAACATGTTGTTCTGACGCCAGACAGGTGAAAATCTGTACGAGTCCAAAGGAAGTCATTCAGCGGCTAAATAAGTGACTTCCTTCTGGAAGGGGGCGGAGCTAAAGTGATGTCACCATGTGACTATTGCAGGTCTGTCATGATGTAGCTGGGAGTTTGACATCATATCATCCTGATGTTTTAAGGTCAAATGGTCAGACTTTGAAGCTTGGCCACGCCCACAGGCTTTCATGCAGAAAAAAAGCAGTGGGAGGAGTTTTCTCAGATATGTTTGCAAAAGAGACAAAATTTTGCAAACATATTTGCATTTTGGACTTTGATCCAAAATGGCCAACTTCCTGTGGGAAGTTACACATATATACCGAATGCCATTGATCAAAGCATGGATTGGGTTTGTTTTTTTAAATATTGCAGGGTGTATGATCGATGAATTAGGCCACACCCACCAAATACTAGGATTAGGATGGATCATCTGGAATGTGGAGCAGATCGACTGAAACATTTATAGCCAGACGTATGACCACAGGGGCGGGATGTGATGATGTCAGCATATATATATTATCAAGGAAACAACATGGGTGACTCAGACTAAGTTTGGTGGAGTTTCTTTCTGAAACTTTTAGCATTTCCTTTGATTTGGTGAGCATGCCAAGTTCCCAGTTTGGCTAAGCCCCCTAGATATGCCCAAAAACTCAAGACTTTGATAACTTTTAATCCCCCATTTCTTAACTGCATACTGAAAGAAGCTGAAGCCAATATCCCAGGACTCTGAAGTTTGAGTTGTGTAAATGTGAAAAGTGGCTGAAGTTCCCCAAAACGGCAACTTCCCTGAACATTTCAGGACATATTTAAGAGACTTTATTTACTTGATTTTTGGAGCAACCACCTACATAAGTTTCAAATCTCTATGATGAACCATTTGGCCGATTACACCTTGAGCAGTTTGGCCACACCCACTTTGGATTCCATTAAAAACATGTGAGGGATAATTATGGTTAAGATTGGAGAGTTTTCAGATATGCTAAAGTCCCTAAATTTACACTTCGGATGGAAAAGCGAGAACTGAACAACAATTAACACAAATAAAGAAGTTTATTTTTTCTCTTTCAATCCTCTGTAAGTCTAACATCTTGTGGCTGATCAAAGCTTCTCACACAAACATTTTCATGTAAGAAAAGATGTGCTGGTTCTGCTGGACCCGTCAACAGAGCGGCGAATTGTGGACATGTAGACATCGGAGGCGACCCTGGATGAGCGGCGCGGGGCGATGATCCTCTTACCCACACAGCACAAATCCTGGAAGATCCTCCTGAAGTGGTTCCTGAAGTCCACCCCGATGAAGGCGTACAGCAGCGGGTTCAGGCAGCAGTGCAGGTAGGCGACGGTCTGCAGCACAGACAGCGCCATCTGCAGAGACGACTCAGCGTGACAATCACGAAGTTCAAAATAACTGATGGTCTCATACAACAGAGTGAGGTTGTAGGGCAAGTGGCAGGCGATGAAGACCAGCACCACCACCATCACCACTCGGACCGCTTTGTACCGCTTGATGTTTTTGGCTTTCTGCAGGGTGATGATGACTGCGGTGTAGCAGAAGATCATGATGAGCAGCGGCAGGAAGAAGCCAATGGCCAGTTGGGTGCTGGGAACAGCAACCTTCACTAGCCTAGCAGTGCTGCTGTCATCAAATCTAAACTCACAGACGTACTGTGGCTCTGCTGTTTCTTTCTCTTCTGTGCTGTTGAACCAGGTGACGTCATTGTGTGATGGGTTGTACCAATGGTAGAAGTGGAAAGTGGGAACAGACACCAGTAAGGCAAAGATCCAGATCAGGGCGCAGATGATGCGACTGTTTGAAACTGAGCGTAACCTGAAGCTCCGGCGAGCCTGGACGATGGCGATGTAGCGGTCGGTGCTGATGCAGGCTAGCATTAGCATGCCGCTGTACAGGTTGACGCTGTAGGAACCACGCAGCAGCTTACAGGCCACCTGCCCCATCGGCCAAGAGTACAGCTCGTTGTAGACGATGAAAGGTAGAGCCAGCACGAACAGCAGGTCAGCGACGGCCACATTGAGCAGGTAGACGTCAGTCATGGATTTGGTTCTCTTGTAGAGGGCAAAGGTCAAGATTACCAGGCTGTTCCCCACCAAGCCCAGGATGCAGATGATGGAGTGAATGTAAGGACCAACCACAACGTTTAAACTGTTGTTTTCACTGAAGGAACATGGTTCAAAAGCAGAATGGTCGTAATAATAATCATAATGGTCATAATGATCTGAGGAGTTCATCTTGTTTCACTGAAATAAAAGCCAAAGAGAAAGTTAATTAAAATGTGTTACAATGAAGGCTTTTCGTTCCGTACTCCTTAGACTACATGTGTTTGTGCTTCAAGGTGACGTTTCTTATGACTTTAAACCGTTTCACTGGAAGCCAAACAGGTTCTGAGTCTTCAGGATGAAGGATGGATGTTTCCAACAGTTTGAGCAAAAGCTAAACATCAACATGTGAAGCCAAGTGGCTGCAGGCTGCAGCTCCGTTCCTGCGCTCACACTGGTCCCTTTACTCAGCCTGCCTCTCTTCACAACAGGAAGGAAAAACAGTCACATGAATGTTAAATGAATAATTAGTGAGAGGAAGTTTAATGACCTTTAAATAAGTAAATACTGATCTCTTTCTGGGTCCAGTCAGAGATCAGGAAACATTTTAACAGTCTCATCAATAAACTGATGAAATATTCACTGCAAAAGTTTTACAGTTTCTTACGTTGTTGTTTTTAAAATTTTTCTAAAATTCTCATTGTGAAGAAATGGATTTCAATCTGTAGATCTATTCTAATAGAAAAGACAGATCTGTTCTGAACTGGTTAAAACCAGGCAGACTGGAAAAAACACGAAGCAGGAATCTGTTAACTTTTTAAATCCACTGTATTTCCAAAGAAAATGTTTCCCTGCATTTCCTGCTGTTCTTTTCACAATTAAATGAATATTAAATATTAAGTTAAATTATTTCATTCACCCATCACCACATGCTGGATGAATAAAACATTTTGAGAGAATAATATGTATTTGTCTTAAATACAATCTAAGCAATATAATCACTGAACGTGAAACCATAAAGCTGCCTGTTCAATAGAAGATCTTTGCTTCCATCCACATTCAAACCAAACAACTTTTCAGTTTCCATTGAGTAAAAGGAGCATCTTCTTTAAAACTACTGACGTTTCACCAAACAATCCAGCTTCAATAAAACCTAATCCAAGCCCCGTTTCAGAGAAGCCAGGATTCTCACCTTCTGCAGCTGCTGTGCTGACGTTTCCTCCTCGCTGTGGTGATTAAAGCTCAGGCAGAAGAAGCCGATCGCTTTAAAGTCGGAGCTGCTTTCTGTGCAAACGGCTTCTTGCTGCTTCTACAAGCACAGAGGAACATCAGAGCCATGTGACCTGCGACAGAAGCTGTTGTTCCACTTTAGTTCTTTAAACTTTAGGTTTTAAAGGTCATTTAGTTCCTCTGTCCTTACTCTGAATTTTATTGTTATATCTGTGTAAACATTTACTAATATTATCTGCAGGAGGAGAAAGTTACAAACACAGCAGGCGGAGGCCAGCCTGAATGATGGCTGCAGATCAGGAGCTTATTTTGTTTAAATTCTTGTTCAGCGTCTGTGAAAACATCCATCCATCACCTTACAGTAAACCAGAACTGGTTCCGGTCCTCAGCTGCTGCTGGGACTGGGTCAGTTCTACAGACCCGTTTGGATTCCAGTTAAAACACTGAGCAGCGATTTGCCTTTTCCAGGCACATGATGCTAATTCCTAGCACTGTCAGGTAGCTGTTTGTTGCTGTGATAAAATTGCTGCATACACAGAAAATAATGCAAACATTTGGCCTGTGAATGGTTGCCATGGGAGATTAAACGATTTCTCAAACATGCATGAAAGCATCAAAACAAACTCCAGGTATGTTTTAATGATGGAATATCGTCATAACAGCGAGCCGGGCGATGGCGATGTAGACGTCAGCCATCGGTTTGGTTCTCTTGTAGAGGGCAAAGGTCAGGATTACCAGGCTGTTCCACACCAAGCCCAGGATGCAGATGATGGAGTGAATGTAAGGACCAACCATAACGCTGCTGCTGTTAGGACACGGTCCAAAACCATCAGAGTTCTCATGATATTCATGGTCTGGAGGATGGAGTCATTGCAGAGGTTCTTCTGGTTTTGCTGTAATAAAAGTCAGGAAAATATTCATCACAATATGTCAAAATGACAAAAGAAAGCAGCAACCAGCAGGTGGCGCCGATGTTGACATTAAGAAAAGGTGAAATATTGAGAAGGAAAACATTCAAGGCCCAGTGAGGCTCTTTCTTTATTTCTACTTAGTTCTACAATTAATATGTAGAATTGGGGATTCATTTTTGCAGTTCAGAAAATAAGACTTACTAATGAACATTGTTTAAAATACATTGATATTAACCTTGTAATAGAGGAATATTTTGAATAAAACTTTAATGTCAGGTTTTCCAACATCTTCTACACTGAAAAATAAAAATATAAAACCTGGAGCTGGCAGAGGGAGGAGGAGCCATGAACAGCTCCACATTGTTCTGCTGCTGCTTCCGCTTTCCATCCGCTAGAGGGCGACAGGAGGCTGCGCCTGTGGAGAGTTCCTGCTGTCTCAGCCACCTGTGGTCTGTCAGCCAATCATCCTGCAGTATGTGAGGAGCTGGCTGCCTGAGTGTTGGCCAGTTTTTGGTCAGAACTAGTTCTCTGTGTTTTCTCTCTGAAGATTCTCCTAGTCATTTGTCCTTGTCGCCTCTTTCTCAGGTGTTTCCTTGTGACGCCCTGGAAGATCCTTTGTGTAGCCTGAGACCTGGTCTTCAGGGTCCTCCTCTTCTTGACACTGTGGATCGTTACCCACTGGTTGCCTGAGTTCCTGCATCGTCTCAGCAGAAATACAACAAACTGTTCCTGGATTCCCAGCTGGCTCCTCCTCACCTGTTCTCACCTGTCCCCCCTCCCCTCCTCCTCACCTGTTCTCACCTGTCCCCCCTCCACCGCTCCTCCTCACCTGTTCTCACCTGTTCTCACCTGTCCCCCCTCCACTGCTCCTCCTCACCTCCTGGGACAGAAAATCTCCAGTCGTTCTGCTTCAGTGAATCAACTTTATTTCTGCAGCCAAAGACCTTTACACTGAAACAGAAATACGCGAGAAACATAGAAACAGGGCAGGTGTATTATGGGGTGTCGATTATTATTTAAAGCTCATTTTAAATAATTGGGTGCAGATACACTGAGTTTTACTGTTGCATCTATTTGCATATTTTATGGTCTCTATTCCAAACAGTTCACTAAATCTTTTGTCTTGTTAGAAACAGTTTCCACCTCGGAGGTTTTTTGAGTGGCTGTTTCTGTAACGTCCATACCGCACATGAACACTAGAGGGCGCCTCGCCTCTAGAGAGAGATGAGTGTCCAAATAATGGTTTATGCTGGATATTTGATTTGATTTCCTGCATAATGTGCTTTTGTTTGTTTTTGTAGCTTTAAGTAAACATAAGTTTAAGAAAAACTGGGAAAACCAACCCGAAACTGGATTCTGGACTTCCTGTCAGAGACCACAGGTTGAGGGGAGGAAGATTTCTGCTGACAGTCGGCAGAAATCTGCAGCCTCAGTCCTGAACTCTTCACATCACAAACACAAAACTGCACTTTTACACAACGAAGCAGTATTTCCCTGAAGTACCGTGAAGATATGACTACACTGAGCTGCATTAGAGGGAAGGTTTTCAGTCCATCACAGGGACAAACCACCATGAGCATCCAGTAAGAACCAGAGTACCCAGAGAGGACCCGTTATCTCACAGGGAGAAAAACTCCAGGCTGGATTCAAACCAGGATCTTCTTACTGCATCGTAACAATAATTTCAACTGGGCATCACAAACAACTGAAGGGTTTTTAATCCATCCAGAAAAAAACATCTTATTTCTTTATGTCCTGTACAAATGTATCCGTAACAGAGAAGATGGAAGTCAGGTTGGTTTGTCCACCTGATCAATTAAATGTAGACATTTACAGTCTGTCTGGAAAATCTATTAGTTTTTAAAGAACTTCCTCAAATCTTTCTGACAGAAAACATTTCCTACCTGCTTTTTAGTTACATTTTGAGGACAGTTACCTACAGACATAATTATGCCTCAAATACAGAGTATTATCAACCAAAGCCAAGATTCCTATGGAGAATGAGCAACAATCAGCTCAACTTAACTAAACTTATGGATCTTGTCATGTTTCTTTTCTTTTTCAGTCCTTTCTAAATCCGCCATATTGGTGGTAAAAGTCCAGTTTGAATATTAAAGACCTGAACGTCTCAATCAGAGCCTCTGAGATCAGCATCTTCACATGAATAAAGACGAACAGTTTTCATCAGAACCATCCAGCGAATGATGAACTGTGGACATGTAGACATCGGAGGCGACCCTGGATGAGCGGCGCGGGGCGATGTTCCTCTTACCCACACAGCACAAATCCTGGAAGATCCTCCTGAAGTGGTTCCTGAACTTCACCCCGATGAAGGCGTACAGCAGCGGGTTCAGGCAGCAGTGCAGGTAGGCGACCATCTGCAGCACAGACAGCGCCGTCTGCAGAGAGTCCAGCTCGTCACAATCTATGTGTTTGAACATACGGACAGTCTGATACATCAGGGCGAGGTTGTAGGGCAAGTGGCAGGCGATGAAGACCAGCACCACCACCATCACCACTCGGACCGCTTTGTGTCGCTGGAAGTTTTTGGCTTTCTGCAGGGTGATGATGACTGCGGTGTAGCAGAAGATCATGATGAGCAGCGGCAGGAAGAAGCCAATGGCCAGTTGGGTGCTGGGAACAGCAACCTTCACTAGCCTAGCAGTGCTGCTGTCATCAAATCTAAACTCACAGACGTACTGTGGCTCTGCTGTTTCTTTCTCTTCTGTGCTGTTGAACCAGGTGACGTCATTGTGTGATGGGTTGTACCAATGGTAGAAGTGGAAAGTGGGAACAGACACCAGTAAGGCAAAGATCCAGATCAGGGCGCAGATGATGCGACTGTTTGAAACTGAGCGTAACCTGAAGCTCCGGCGAGCCTGGACGATGGCGATGTAGCGGTCGGTGCTGATGCAGGCTAGCATTAGCATGCCGCTGTACAGGTTGACGCTGTAGGAACCACGCAGCAGCTTACAGGCCACCTGCCCCATCGGCCAAGAGTACAGCTCGTTGTAGACGATGAAAGGTAGAGCCAGCACGAACAGCAGGTCAGCGACGGCCACATTGAGCAGGTAGACGTCAGTCATGGATTTGGTTCTCTTGTAGAGGGCATAGGTCAAGATTACCAGGCTGTTCCCCACCAAGCCCAGGATGCAGATGATGGAGTGAATGTAAGGACCAACCATAACGCTGCTACTGTTAGGACACGGTTCATAACCACCATCATCAATATAGTTTTCATATATTTCTGGATCGGTGGTCATCTTGTTTTTCTGTAATAAAAGTTAAAGAGAAACTTTATTAAATTATGTGACGAAAGCAGCGATTCAGAAAAAATGTTTCATTGCTCATGAGAAACCAGCAGGGGGCGGTAATGTCGACATTAAAGACAAGTTGAGATATTGTAGAGGAAAAGCATTGGATGAGGGATTTGTTTATTTTTGTTTTAATTTTTTTGTATTTGTTCAATTAGAAAAACTTTATTGATTAATTTTTGCAGAAAGGAAAATTTGAGACAAAAATAGATTCTGAAATAAAGGTTTTTTCAGTAACATTACTACGGATTAGATGCTTCTTATGGTTTTTGTTTAAAAGAGTCTCCTACCGACTTTGTTTTATGAGGAATGCAAAAATTAAATTAAAAAATATCAGTTTATTAAAATGACCTTGAAATAAATACACATCTTTATAAAACTTTTACATAGGAAAAAAACTGATAAAGTATTTATTGTAATATTTTATACAATTTATCTTCAACGTTACAATGGCGGCTCAGGCCATGCATGCATGCATGCGCTCAGTGATTGATTGATTATCACAACGTAATCATCTGTTTTAAAGCCGACATTCACTGATGGCATAGAAGTGATCGTTCTCACCACCTTCTGTTCCAGACATCCAGGGAGGAGGAAGGCAGATCATAACACATGCAAATATAAAACATTTATTTGCAGAGAATATTTCATGCAAATGACAGTAATATGAACTATGGTGCTTAAACCTGCAGCATTGTGTGAACATGGTCGATCCTCTCACTGAAGGGGAATCCAGTTCACAGCAACTTTCTGAACCTTCAGCATATTTGAACAGCTGCTTATCAGACACATGAAGATCATCTGTGTTTCCACAGAAAATCATCTTCTGCATCTTTACGTTGCTGCTACTTATTCATCAAAACTCAACTTGTGTAGAACAGAAAGCTATGAAGTTATTTTCTGTCCCGGAACGAGATACTGGTCAATAAAACATGTGAAAAATATGAAAAATTCAGCTTTGTTGGTCATTTATTAGTTGTAGAAATGATCTAAACAATATTCATCACTGCAGCAGTAATTCGATTCTGACCTTGATTGATTTACAGTTTCCTGGTCGCTGTGATGAATTAAAGCTCAGACAGAAGAAGCCGATCGTCTCCAGCGCAGAATGATGCTGAACATCTTCTGATGAAAACCTCCGACTGGCACCAGGGACCGTCCAGTTGTTTTCACTTCACTTAGTTAAAGTTATTTTTAACTTACCTACCCTCAGTTCCATCTGATATTTGAACTATTTGCATGTTTGTTGGAAGTGCTGAGTTCCTCCTTCCTCATGTGAACAAGGACGGCGTGTCAGGCTATGAGCCAGTCAGGCGCCATTCATGTCTGGCTTCACATCAGATAATTGACTTTTTGTCCAAATTCCAGGAACCGTCTGTCCTTCACCTGAAGTTTTCTGTGACTGGTTCTTCTGCTGAGCCAGTTCTGAGGCCCGTTTGGGTTCCCAGTGAAAACAGGAAAACACCTCAAAGTGCAGAACACAAACGGATCCAGAAAAACATCTGGCTTCATTTTGAAGAATTACAACGTTTTGTTGATATGAAGCACCTTAAAGGTCGGACTGGCAGCATGTTTCTTTTTTAAATGGCATTTCAAAGTCTGAATCTTTACTAGTTTCTTCAGAGAATGACTGATGATTTATGTCTTCATGACATAATCAACCGATCAGAAATAATCAGGATTAGAGGATCAATAAAACTGTCACCAACCAAACAAGGGAAACTGACTGCGAATGAAAATGTCAAGGTAAATAAATATTTTATTACATTTCAGCAACAAAGCAGCTCAGATTATTTATCATGATAAAATGTTATTTCATAGCAGTGGAAAAAGAAACATAAGATTTTGATGAAACGCCCTTCAGGTGACAGAAGGCCGACTTTGTAACCGTCTTTATGTGTCTCTGAAGGCTCATTTTGGCCATTAGTTTACATGGAGTCAAGCTTTCCAGCATTTTGTTCAGCTTTCTGACCGTTTCCTCTTTTACTTCTGAGTAGAGGAGCAAACAAAGCAAACAGAGACGACATCCTGCTGCAGAACAGAATCCAGTTCATTTACTGAGCTACGAAGGAAAGGAGGAGAGAGAGGAAATGTAATTCAACATTTCATCTGTGTTGTTCTTAGTTGTTCGTAGTTCTACTGCCTGGCCACTAGATGGTGATGTTGAACAACAGAATGACTGAATGAATCACGTCTTCATCCTCAAAGTTTGTCCCATTCGCCTTTTTAACGCATCTAAAGTTCAGTCAGTTGGGAGAAAAATCTCTGAACGTTCTTGACTCAGATTCCAGTGTGGACTTTAACTAGGCCGCTCCAACACACAGACATGTTTGGATCCAGAGCCTGGGAACAGGTCAGACCTGTTCCCATCGTCAGCAACGAGGATGTTGATGATCAGTTGGATCATATCAACCCAGAAAGCAGTTCTGACAGGGAACCATCGGCTTCTCCTGCCTGAGCCGCAACAAGGAAGGAACTGACCAGCTTCAGGTGAGGATCCTGGCTCTGAATGAGAGAAACGCTGCAGGAGATTCATTACATGCAATCTGGATCATTTAAAGGGGCGTCGCTCTTCCTCTGCTGAAGGTGAAAAGACGTTTATTTTAAAGACCGGAGGAACCAGGGGTTCGACTCCTGGCAGCTTTACTTCATGTTGCACAGATTAATGTGGTTCATCTGATATTTAAGGTAAATACACATTCAGGTCAACAAGGCAGAATGTCTGACATTGTTTCAAGTGTTTTACTCACCAGCATCTTCCTGTTTCTAAGCTGTTTAAATTAAAACGGTTTGTGTTTCTGGTGGTTGTAGAAAAATCTGGATGATGCTTCAAAAACTCAGAGGACAGAAAATATAAAAACCAACAAATATTTCTTTATTTGTTTCTAAACTTAATGTTCATTTTATTTTTATATAACAAACTCATAACAGCAAACATGACTAGGCCTGAGGTTTAAAGCAGAGCGAAGTCTCTGTCTGTTAAATGGACTTAATGGATCCAAAGTTATGAGAGACGAACGTTTTTAACCCTGCATGTTGTTCAGGTGGCAGGAGATTTAAATGCCTTTTTCATCCAGTTCAGTTTCTACATTTAAGGCCAAAATAAAGTCCTGAGAGACATAAAGTCTGAAGTTTCCACAGATGAGAGTAAAGATGTAAGAATCAGACGGTAAACGACCCATCAGAGGGACGACGGCTGAGACCATGAGGCGGATCCGGAGATCTCTGGATTCAGACCAGAAACCTGCTGCTCAGCTTTTAGCTCAAACTCTTGAACATGTTTATCCTTCATCCTGAGCTTTTCTGACACCTCTCTGGATCCGGGTCTGGAGCAGGTTCAAGTCTGGAGCGGGTTCTGGTCTCGGAGCAGGTTCTGGTCTTGGAGCAGGTTCTGGTCTTGGAGCAGGTTCTGGTCTGGGGTGGGTTCTGGTCTGGAGCGGGTTCTGGGTCTGGAGCAGGTTCTGGTCTGGAGTGGGTTCTGGTCTCGGAGCCCAAACTGATCCAAACTGCCTCATTCCTTCAGGGTTAAAGAGTGAAAGTAACAGACGCACTAATCAGTTTTCTGGATGTCAGGATATTTATGAGCCATTATGCAAATGAGGGAGTTTTAGAAACATGTTTAACGTATCAAACTGATAGTTTGTCCTGCTGGTTGACAGTGAAGTTAATTAATTAGTTTCAAACATTTAATTCTTACTATTCTACATTTTTGCTTCTCGTCTGCAGTGACTCAACACAAAGAGATTCAAAGTGACTCACAGGACAGAAACAAAACAACGACAATAACCTGCAGCGGCAGCATAAACTCCTGCATCAGCTCATCTGTTGGTGCTTTAATCTGAAATGTTCTTCAGGCGACAGAAGGCCGACTTTGTAACCGTCTTTATGTGTCTCTGAAGCTGATCTGATGATTCAGTTTTGCTTCTTCATGCACTGGTTTACTTTATGTTAAACCAGTTACGCACCAGCATCATCTGCATATATGATCCAGTCCCTGGTTACACCTGAGCCAGTGGAGCAAACAGAAAGGCTCCCGGGATCAGACCCTGGGGTTCTCCACCTGCATCTGGTTCTTTAAACCAGTTCAACCAGTTACACTCTGATGAGGTCCAACAGAACCAGCTGTGGTTCTTCCTCAGTCTGTATTATTTATCAGACCAAAATGCTTTTTCTTTCTGTCAGGTAGAATTAACAAAATTAATTGTATTTGCAAAATACCAAAAAAACGAAGCATCAACATTTTTAGATTTGTTTTTCTGTTATAGTTAATGATTATTATCTGACCTCGTGTTGAACTGTAGATGATAAAAACTCGATGTTCAGATTTAGTCCAGGTGATTGAAATCATTTGCTTCCTGTTTGATGTTCATTGTAACATTTCTCAGATATCGGCGCCAGCTGGAAAAGATGCTTTATTGTTTGCTGGTTTGTCTCTGCTGCAGTGAAACATGGAGGACTCGGCGTTGGTCCAGGCAGATTCCAACGCCTCTGAAAGCGAAGAGCTGCCTGAACCCTGCAGCTTCAGCAGCAGCAACAGCACCAACTGGCTGCTCAGCTCCTACATCTACTCCATCATCTGCATCCTGGGCTTCGTGGGGAACGTTGTGATAATCGTCACTTTTACGTTCAGGGCCAAACAGAAGGAAAAGCTGAAAGAACATGAAGTCTTCCAGCTCAACCTGGCCATCACCAACCTGCTGTTCACCGTGGCGCTGGCCTTCCTGATCTACAACGAGCTGCTGTCATGGCCGATGGGCCAGGCGGCCTGCAAGCTGCTGCAGGGGTCCTACAGCATCAACCTGTACAGCGGCATGCTGACGGTCGCTGGGATGAGCGTCCAGCACCTGGTCAGCGTCTCCTGTCCTCTGCTCCGCCAGACAAACACCATAAAGAGGAAGCACATCTCCATCGTCTGCACGTCCATCTGGGTGTTCGCCGTACTGCTGTCTGTCCCCACCTTCTACTTCTACCAGCTGTATGAGCCAACAAGTGAAACCATCCACATGCTGGAGGGGGAAGGACACAGCAACTCCTCGGCGTCGCCGCAGTACGTCTGTGAGTTCCAGTTTGAAGACCCTGACTTGTCCCGGATCGTTAAAGTGGCAGTTCCCAGCGTCCAAATGGCTGTGGGCTTCTTCCTGCCTCTGCTCGTCGTTATCTTCTGCTACACCTCGTTCATCATCAAACTACTGACCAGCACCAACAAACACAAGCGAATAGAGGCGGTGAAGACGGTGACGGCGATAATGTTGGTGTTTGTCGCCTGCCACCTGCCCTACAACCTCATCCTGCTGTACGACACCACCACCATGTTCCAGCTGATGGCGTGTGAAGAGGCGGACCGCTGGCGCACCGCCCTGTCCGTCACCGAGTTCATCGCCTACCTGCAGTGCTGCCTGAACCCGGTGATGTACGGCTTCATCGGCAAACACTTCAGGAAGACGTTCAGGACGACCTTCTGCTCCAGCCTGAACCAGCCCTCTGTGAAAGGGACCAGACCCAACTCTAC
This sequence comes from Phalloptychus januarius, assembly GCA_902982915.1. Classification (NCBI taxonomy): domain Eukaryota; kingdom Metazoa; phylum Chordata; class Actinopteri; order Cyprinodontiformes; family Poeciliidae; genus Phalloptychus; species Phalloptychus januarius. The sequence continues at coordinate 17,260,665 of CADWAE010000459.1, forward strand.
ATGCAAACATGTTCCGGTCCCAAGTGCAGCAGAGAGCCTCCACACTTCCACCCCAGGGAAGGACGAGTGCTGATGTCTTTAACGAAGGTTTCAGCTGGACTGTGCCGTGGATTATTGGGAAGGTGGATCTTCTGTTACCTAACGAGTGAAAACATGTCGACTTCTGGTGTGACTTCACTTGTAAATCCCAGTGTGGATCAAAAACCCTAAAAATCAGATTAAAGTTGATCAAGTCTCAGTTGTTGTCCAGTTCAGAGGTGAGGGGGAACCGGAGACACTGGCTGAGCTCTGGAGGACATCTCTGCAGACCACACACATGCTGGACACAGACTGTTTAGACTTTTGCCTTTGGATCGGCGCCACAGAGACATTTTCTGCCTCAGTGATCAACAACACAAACAGTCGAACTATTTTTACTTTCTGTTTTATTTATACCCCAGTGTCTGTCTGTCTGTCTGTCTGTTCACACATCTTGGTTAATGAAGCTGCTGGGTTTGAGCCTAAAGCCTGGAGGCGTCTGGAAACTCAGAGATCAACTGATGAGGAACGTCGTGGAAGGAAAAACTGAACTCACAGCAAAACACAAAAGACAATCAGTTTATTAAAATCCTTTTGCTTTTCAGGTTATCGATGCTTTTGAATATTGATGAAGGTGAAGGCAGAGGAAGAGTTTGGCTCAGGTTTGTTTAGTTCGTCATAGATATGAAGTTTCTGAGGAGTGGTTGTGTGGAGCAGCTGTGAGGTGCCAGCATGTTACCTGATGTGAACCAGGAGTGACTCAGCTGGAATGTTTGTCCTCTGCAGCTCAGGTTTCCTCTGAGTTTCTGCCCTTCATGCTTTAGATGCTTTTCTGCTTCATTCATCCTGACGACGAGGCAATTAGTTTCTGTTCACACCTGAGAACAAACGTGAGAACAAACGTGAGAAAAGCTTTAATCAGGCTGGTTTTATCAGGCCGTGCCTGGAGAGAAACACAAAGCAGAAACCCTGCAGTCAGACACGTCAGAGTTCATCTGTATCTGTGGAAACCTGGATTCTGACTTTGAGCTAAAGATTCTGACATCTATGTAAAAATTCAGATTTTTTTTAAATTCTCACATTTGATGTCAGAAGATCAAAGTTAAAATTCTGACAAGCCAAAAGTTCAGAATTTCAAATGAAAACTTTCGATGATGAAAAACATCCATATTTTGGTGCTAAACTCAGAATGAAGTCTATTCTGGTCCTGCTCCTGTTTCCTCTCTGCATGAGGAGACATGCAGAACCTTTCTCAGTGCTTCTGAGTCCTCCTGATTTTCTGTGAAGTTATTGAACCCAGTCGGTTCCCAGAACCCAAACCAGGAACCGATTCCTCCAGAGAAACGAGTGAGAACCTCAAACTGCAGAACCTTCCTGTTGTTACCTGAACTGAGGCCCAGTGAGGCGGAGAGGATTTCCTCCATCACGTTTCCTCCTGGCAGGCCGGCTACCTGCCTCCCAGGCCCGGTCCAAACCGCCGGGCCAAACCGCCGGACCAAACCACCGGACCAAACCACCGGGCCAAACCACCAGGCCAAACCACCGGGCCAAACCACCGGGCCAAACCACCGGGCCAAACCACCGGGCCAAACCACCGGGCCAAACCACCGGGCCAAGCCGTCTGCAGAACACCAGGAGTCTCTCTTAGCTGGAATTGAGGCGTGTCGGAACAGGAAGCACTGAAATATTCAGCTGAACAGGTTCTGAGGTTTTATTCATCCAGATGACAGAGTGAAGCTGAAAACCTACTAAACTTAATTGGTGTTTATTAAAAGACAAAGAAACAATAATCTGATTCACGAAGTGTAATGTAACCTTTGACCCCTGCAGGAGGAAAACGTTCTGCTCTGTAAAGAATCACGGCTTTTTAACGGTGAAGAAACTAAAAACCTGCAGGAGGCTGGAGACTCGGAATCGTTTCATTTTCAAATTATTACCAATAAATCTAAATCTTCTTACAATCATCTTCAGTTTTTAATCTTTAAAAACACATTTTAGATTCTACACTTTGCTGTCAATGAATTAAAATTAAAAGATCGACCCAAATATTTTCTCTGTCTGTTGAGTCGCATTCATTTGTCTCCTGGGGAGAATCTGTCTGTCTCTCTGACTGTCTGTCTTCCTGCCTGCCTGTCTGTCTGTCTGTATGTCTGTCTGTCTGTCTGTCTGCCTGCCTGTCTGCCTGCCTGTCTGCCTGTCTGTCTGTCTGCCTGCCTGTCTGTCTGCCTGTCTTCTGTCTGTCTGTCTGCCTGTCTGATGTTTGTTCCTTTAATTACAATCTGAGCCATTAACACTTTATCTTGCCTTCTTTTTGAATTAAATCCCAGACGGAGAACCAAGTGGATTATGGCGCCACCTGTCTTCACAGAGAAACACTGCAGATGACTTTCTTCATGTTTGTTCATCTAAATGTAAACTTTGAAAAGTCCAGTGGACCAGAACCAGAACCAGCAGAAAACATGGCACCAGATTTCTGTCTGGACTGAAACCAACATGGATTCTGGTTCTTTCTGCTTTTCCTTCAGACTCTGAACACGATGAGAGAAACTGAGAGGAACCGTCTAGTTCTGGGTCTAGGTCTGGGTCTAGGTCTGGGTCTGGGTCTAGTTCTGGGTCTGGTCTGGGTCTGTTCTGGTTCTGGTTCTGGGTCTGGGTCTGGTTCTGGTTTGGGTCCTGGTTCTGGTCCTGGTTCTGGGTCTGGTCTGGGTTTGGTCTGGTTCTGGGTCTGGTTCTGGGACTGGGTCTAGTTCTGGTTCTGGGTCTGGTTCTGGTTCTGGCTCTTCTATTTTTGAATCTCCCCTAAATTTTCCTTCGATTGCATTTATGTATCCTGACTTTTACTGCACTTTTTTCTTCCACTCAACTTTCTAAGAACATACAAGAACCAGTAAAGTCGGCGCTTTTACTCCTGACTTTATTACATCTTAAGAAGTTTCTGAGAAACTAAATGATGAAGCATTTAGTTATTTAAATGATGTTCCCATAATAAACATATTTCTAACAGAAACAGTTTCTCTACGTCCTGTTTGTATTTCATGACCTCATCTGGATTATTAAGTTTTCTCTCTGATTAATGAATATATTCAGCCAATATCAAACTACAAAAAGAGCAACAGAACCGGTTCTGATCCAACCAACAGACCATTTCTAGCACCAATGTGGGTAAATATGGCGTTGCTCTGCTGTGTGAAACATGACGGAGGTCAACAGAGGTCACCGTTTCCATGGTGAGTAATTCAGGTGACAGACACTAATTAACAGCAGAAACAAAGAATCTGTGAGGAGGAGGACGGAGACAAACGGCACAATTAAAGCGTGTTTCATCCTGGTTGCCATGGCGACTGAGTGGAAAACATTCGGAGTTCTAAACCAGACATAAATACGATTACTCAGCAGCAGAGCTGTAGTTAGACCTGCTGTCCACATGAAGTGTTGCAGACATTTATTTAAATCGTTATAAGCCGTCACACAAGGCCTGATCCTCCAGCCATCCCATAATATTTCTGTACTCGATCACTGAGTCTTTCTTTGTTTCTGTCCCTTCCACTGAGAGATGATCCATGTAAATATGAAACCCAGCCAGCAGTGGGCCCCAAATGGGACAAAAGAGGGCAGACAATATGGGTCAGCAAACCCTAAAACATGAATATTATGCTTTTATTTTGGAAAGCTCCAGCCTACTGACGGGAATATTTTCCAGAAATTCCAAAGTGCTTTTAGAAAACGGAGCAACGACTCTGAGCTTCCTGGTTTCCTTCGGAAAGCGTTGATGCTGGAGGGAGGATGAGCTTCAGCTGACAGCAGAGAAAAGACAGAACCGGCCAGGCTGCAGGTTTGAATCCGCAGCAGGAAAGCAGCTGGTGCTGCTCAGACACACAGTAAATAAAAGGCCATCAGGTGATGTAGCTGTGAGCACCGATTTCCCTCCCGTCTCTGTTGGACGTTAACAGCTCTGACTGTGAAACGTGTCGATAACCTGCTGAACCAACGACCCAAAGGAAACAAACTGCTGCCGGTTTTCTGGGCTCGTTTCCCAGAGTTTCTGTTTCACATTTTATCTGTTTCAATATTTAGAGGACTGAAAACTTTAACCCTGTTTTTTCTGACTGATTTCTCACAGGACTCAGCAGATTTGTAAAGAAAGACCAGAACAAGCAGCCTGTTGGTTTCAGGTTCTACAGATCTGCAGATTGCATTTTTATTTGTGCTCTTAATTTGACAGCCGTGCAGCAGACTTCCTGCCTGTCCAGGAAGTCCTTCCCGGTTCAGGATGAACCTTCATCTACATGGGGAAGACGAGGAACCCGGTGAAGGTGCTGAGGCGGCCCTGGTCTGCGATGGTCTTGTCGGCCCACAGCTGGACGTAGACCCGGTTTCCCTGCTCCAGAGCCATCACCATGGCGTTGGAGGCGCCGGCCTGGGTTCCTGCTTTCTGGTAGATGGCGAACATGGTGTCTCCGTCCTTCTTCACCCCGGCGTGCAGCTCACCGTTGGGACCGGCGATTCCAGTGACCCGGATGTAGTAGAGTCCTTTGACCGGGGCGGTGAAGACACCTGCAGGAGGAGAGTCTGGGTCAGTGGTTCTGGTTCTGGAAGACATTAAACTGCTGCTGGACTTTAGTTGGTCCTGGTCACCAAATCCACCAGATTACTGTCCGACCATCAAGTCGACCAAAACACATTAAAGATCCACAAACTTCCAGAAAACTGGAAAACAGCCGAAACACTGAGATCCAAACCCGTTGAGTTTCCTCTGAGCAACTGGATCATTGATCAACATATTGATGTTTATCGATCATTTATTGATGCAACTGGACAAAATGTCTGTTTCTGGTTTTAAGATGTTGGTTGAATGCTGAGTTTATGATGTTTTATGTTTTCATGGCTTCTGAAATGTGCTGCACAAATAAGCTTGATTGGTTTCTGATCCCAAATGAACTAAATGCTGTAAATTAACTCATTTTGTGGCGACAGAGTCGTGGTGCGTTCAGGGACTTCAGACCAACCCTAAGCTAACGTATCGTAATGGATCCGTCCACCTGTTGCCGGGTCGTATCCGTTGCCGATGTTGGTGATCACTCTCTTGAACTCCAGAGTTTCATCGGCTGCAAGCGGGCCCTTGGTGGTCCAGGTGTCTGAGTTGAAGAGTGCGGCGGAGAACGCCACCCTGGATTTGGCTGCAGGAGGTCAGAAGGTCAGTTAGAGAAACTCAAACATCTGGGAGTCTAAGAGACGATCAGCTAAAGTCTGAGGAAGAACATCGGAACCGACTCAGGACGTCGTTGTCCGCTCCAGCTTCTGGACCCGCTGCGGCAGACCGTCCTGCTGGGCCCTGACCAGGCCGCACACCAGCACCGCCACCAGGAACAAACCGGACTTCATCTTCACTGAGGACTGAGAGACCGACTCTTTGCCGAAGCTCTGGAGCGCGCCGGGTTTTATCCGAGTCCGGATCCGAGCTTTGGGTCTCTGGGAGCAAAGATCCGGGTCGAACGAGTCCAACATGGCGCAATTTATTGATCCTTACTGGCAACGGATGATCAATACTGGTTAATGTTTCAGCATCACCTTATTTGACATTGGATCAGCATCTTCTGGTTCTGGTCCAGGCGGGATGAGGAAACATTGGATCAGAACCAGAGCTGCAGCTCAAGCAGGAAGTTTGGTCAGATACACACACACCCAGCGTAGACACACACAACATGGACACCAGACACACACTGACTTCCCAAGTTTAGCCAAAGTCTCCCGACTGCCTTCGTTTCTCAGACTCCTTCATTTCCCACAATCCAAACCGATGCTAGCAAGTTTGATGCTAGGCGTCAATCATTAGGAGGACGTCTCCATCCCCTCAACAGCACCGAGATGCAGCTGACTATGCAAACACTTTGGAACAATAACCTACAATAAGATGGCCGATAATATGAACACTGATATAATCTAATGGTTAGCAGCTGCAGTGAACATGTAAGTCATTCTTAGATAATGAGAGTTTAGTCTGCTCTGTTCAGAATCCATCTACAGTTTTTCTATGATTGCATAATTTGGATGCTGAAGTTTTCAGATTAAGCCGTAATGGCTGACTGAATGGTGCGCCCCCTGCAGGCTCTGCCGTGTCATGACAACATCAAAGGGACATTTTGATTAAAATCTGTTTTATTTCCAGAATAAATGATCTATGACAAACAGCATTTGTTCACTGATTCCTACATTTTATAAAAGGCTGAAGATTTATTACATTTTTAAATGAAAATAATGAATTTAGCCAAAAAATAAAACTCAACCAACCGTCACTTCTTGGAGCTCGGTTTCACTAAACGATTCATTTGGTTTAAAATTTCAGACAAACTTCCAAAAAGCATGAGGTTAAATGTGTCTGGGCTTTGTTTAGGTCACTTTCCAGGAAAAATTATGTTTCCTGTTGTTTCTTTCAAACACAATTCAACTCGGTTACAATACAACCAGTTTTAAAAATCTTCATTTGAACTAAATTCAGCCAGAAATTTAAAATAATCAGACAGAACAGGAACCTTTACTTTCACGAGAATTGTTTGCTGAATAAATGAAAAGCAGCCAAATCCCAGAGAAAGCCAGTTTTTACAGAACCAATCTGAGCTCTGACTGCTCATCTCTAAAGTTCTTGTTTTTCTCTCCATCTGCTGATCAAAAACACATGAACTAAATTCATATTTGGGTCAAACTTTCCTCTGCTGTTCCCTGAACTCAGACTCCTGAGTGTCTGCAGGCTGCATGGAGCCGCGCCTGCAGACCATGTGACCCAACCACAGAAAACCAGAAGCAGAGGAAATCTGACCAAATGTGACCATAATTCAAATGTTTCCTGCTGTAATTATAATCAGTGACTGAAAGATAACAGGATGTGTATGAAACTGTCTGGGTACCATAACTCAAAGCGTCACTAAACCCCAACTAAACGTTCAGCTGATAAACTGTCTGAATGTCATTTTTGTGTGAATTTGTTTCGTTCTGTAATATTTTGGGCGTCTCAGTGCTGCCCTCTTTAGGTTGTCGCTAGTCACTATATTTGTTGTGAGGAATGTAATTTTGATGCCTTGTGTCTACATGATAAAATGACAATAAAGTAAACTTTTACTTTTTTGTTACAAAGTTGCTGGATTTGTTGCTGGTTGCTTTTTGCATAGATGTGCAGAGACGTGTTCCCATGGAGATAAGAAGGTTTTTAAAATCCGTATTAAGGAATTATTTACTTACAAGCTTCTATTTCTTGCTGAAAAGCTACTTGTTAGTTAGTTTTGTCTTATTCCAGGTGTGCTGAGATATTTGCACCAGAAACTAGACAGACATTGAACAGTTTGGTGTTTTTCCAGGGCAGGAAACGTTCAGGTTCTCCCATCTGTTCTGTTGAGCTGCAGGACCAACTTCCTGCAGTTTTATCAATGTCCAACTTTTCCAGATTGAAATATATTGCTTAGATCATTTTGAGTGTTTAGGGAAAAAAACATAACTAAAATTTTATGTAGTTCAACCAGTAATAAAGATGATCATAAAAACATTAGAATGATGAATTTCTGTTTTTCCATCTGGCTGAACATAAACGTTTTTTCTTCACTAAATGGAAATGATTTAAAGCCCAGTCTGTGAACATCTGCACCTTTACTCAATAGAGGAACAAAAATATTCAAAGAATATTCAGTAACCATAAAAATGTGTGGCATGCAATAAATTGGTTGTTTTGATCTGTTGATGAGATAAAAGCAGATATTTGAGTCATGTGTTCAGTGCCTGACCTGTCCTCAAGCGGCCGGAGAGGTGAACGCTCTAATTGATTGCATAAGGTCTAAAGCGGGCCTCTGTGTCCACAGCTGATCTGTGGACTGATTAATGTTGTTGATTCTGGATGAACCTTCCTGATCGGTTATGTGCTCACCATTTGCTGAAGGTCAACCTCTGACCAAATTAAACTGAACGATGCTGCAGAAAAACATTGGCTGCAAGAAATCAGACCAGATCTGCATAAATCAGGAGAATCAGACAGGAAACGAGTCCAGATCTAAAATTGATCATTTATTAAAGTGAAACTTTCATCCAAATTACTAACAGTTACTGATTAGGATTTGCTGCTAATCTGAATTAGGACGAAATTATGGTTTATGTCGCTTTATATTTATGTTAATCGCAACCAACCAACGAACCAACCAACCAACCAACCAACCAACCAACCAACCAACCAACCAACCAACCAACCAACCAACCAACCAACCAACCAACCAACCAACCAACCAACCAACCAACCAACCAACCAACCAACCAACCAACCAACCAACCAACCAACCAACCAACCAACCAACCAACCAACCAACGAACCAACCAACCAACCGACCGACCAACCAATCAATCACATTTTATTTGTGTATGAACCAGATTGTTCATTTTCATACAGAAACAGTTTACTCATGAAAGCAGGACCAAAGTTTATCAGCTGTACGTGTTTTTCATTTCAAACGGCCTCAAACTGGTTCCTGAACCCACTGAGATCTCCTGACCTCTGACCTCTGACCCAGGGCATCAAACAGCAGATTGTGATTATAAAAATGAGCCCGTTTCGTATAACGTCTAACTCTTATAAAACAGACACGAACAGTTTCAATACTGATTCGTTTTCTTCTTCTTTGGTTCATAATGAACTAAAATATTTTCAGATGAATTTATGATTTATACACTGTGATCTAATATATAAAACTACTGATTAGACTCATTTTAATCAAACTGTGATTATTACATCTAAGGAAAATGTTCTGCTGACTAAGTTACATATGGATTAAACTATGAGTCTAAATCTGACCCAAACTGAGGCGACTCAAAACAATCAGGATCCGTCTAATATTTCAACATGCACTAAAGATTAAACATCATTAAAACTAAGATAATTAAACCAATATTTCCAACAGGAGCCGGTCAGTGATTTATAAACTACCAGGATTTTAAAGTTTATTCTCTGAGCTGCAGGGAGCCGAGGCAGGCTGTGATGTGCTGCTGCATGAACACATTGCAAACATGAACGCACCGTTGATGCACCAAATTATGGCAAAAGCTAATTAACATCTGCAGTTTGTAGTCTAACTCAGAAATTTCCACATTTTTCAAGAACATTTCTGGCATTTTCTGTTTTGTTTTTTTTCTAGCAAATTTGACTTTTAAGCTCAGAAATTAAAATGTTTTTCCCTAGAAAACTTATGAGGTTAATCTAAACATTTTGGAATATTTTCTACACATTTCAAGCTCAGAAATTGTCCTGTTTTTTTATTATTTATTTATTTATTTTTAGAAAATGTCAAAATGTGATTTTTTTTTTCTAGCAAAATGTTTCCTTCCTAGATTCAGAGATGAAGCCCAGGTGGAAATTCCAACTGGAAGAATTTATTCGTCTTATCTTGCGCCTCCAGCTTGTCGGTGATGGTCTCCTCCTCCGGTCATCAGGTGTTCTGACCAGGCCCAGCTTCATCCTTCTGCCTTCACCTCGAAACGTCTTCAGCATCCATTCAGTCTCCAGCTGCCGAAGGGGGAACGGCTCTCTGACAGCCTGCAGCGCCCCCTGCTGGTTCCGAGCGCCAAACACTTACATCTGGCAGTTAAACTTTCTAATTCCTCTCTCTCTGTGAGTCTCTCCAGGTTGAAGAGTCTTTTTCTGAACATTTCTGGAGAGAATTTTACCTTTCAAGCTCAGCGATTTCAAGTGTTTCTAGTCCCTTGCAGGTTCCTCTGTTTAAAAACTCTAACATTATGAATGATCCAATCAGAAGCTGGCAAAGCTATGACATCATCCCCTTGGCCTTTCCAAGCCATTTAAAGACTCGCTGATATTCCTAAAAGCAAGCTCCCCAAATTAAAGAAAGTTAAATCTGATTTTAACACATTCATTTGATAAATTAAATACATGGATTTTAACATGTTTCTTCAGAAGTTCCTCCAGAACCTTTATATCTGGATGTTTCTGGTACATCCGTAAATCTGATGCACAACAACAACATGGAGGAAGAAGCTGCTTTCTGGAAAAGAAAATAGTTGGGTTCAAGTTGTGCTAAAAGAATTAGCCTGTCAGTGACGCTATGCTAGCCTAAATTAGCATCAGCTCACATGCCAATTATTTAGCAACTTAGCAGGAAAACTGGTTTTTGAATTTAAAATGTTGCTTCTTTTGTCAATAAAAGCTCCTTAAAGCTCCTTCTGTTTGTTTTCCCACTGCTGCAGTTCTCTTCTCAAACTTTAGGTGTCGCTGCTGAGATTACAGTTGATTGCAGATTACAGCTGCTGATCTGTTTTTTTCATTAATCTTCCACCCATCCACGCTCTGTTCTGATTGGTCGGTTCCATCTCATTTGAGTATTCACACCAGAGCCGTCAGAGCATCACGTCGGCCTTCTAACTGGATCCTGCCGGACCCTTCAGTCAACAACAAACACGCTGCAAATGTTGGGAATGTTTACTGGAACATTTCAGGTCAATATTTGACTTGGAGGGAATGGAAAGTTCTCCAGGTGAAAAAACTCCAACGGTCTCTGAACTGAGCTGTGGAGAGTTTCACGACTGAAAAATTCATAATTCAACTAAAACACTGAATTTTTAAAGTGTTTAAAGTGCTTTGCACTTTTACTGAATTTTTCAGTTTAGTAAAATCCAAATAAGACCCAAAAAATCCCAGAGGAGAAGAAAAGGAGATTTAATGGCTGCAGAGCAGAAACAAAGGATCAGATCCCCTACTCCAGCATCTCTCCAAACAAACAGCCAAAGAGGAGCGGCAAAAGCAAAGGAGGTGGATCAGCAGAGCTGATGATGTCATTCAGGACCTTTTACTGTGGACCATCATCTCTGCTGCCTTCAGTCAGAGGCCTCCTCTGATTCCTAGCAACGTTGACTGCTGCTGGAGCTCCGTCCTGACCATAGCATCTAATCCGAGTTATAACATTTAATTTTCCTTTGGAATAAATAAAGCACTTTTGAACTGAATTTGATAATTTAACATCATAGATTATGAACTACATTTAAATATTTGGAACAAGACAATCATTTCAAAACATAAATTAATGAAATACAATCTAAAATAGAAAAATCTGTAAAATGAATTGGAACAAAAACAAATCAGCCTTTATATCCACATTCCTCCTTATATTGATGTATAAGTTTGGTTTTGATGGTGCAAATCTGTCAAATTAAAATTAGTTTGGTGGTTTTTGGATGAATTTTATTTTTCTTTCCTTCAGATAGTCTAAGTTTGCATTTCTAAATAAAATTATTATAATTTAATTTCTGTCTTTATAATTCCAGCTACCAGTGAAATATTTATTTATTCTAAATTTACTAATATCCTCACTTGGTGGAAACAAATCTATTTTTATGGGTTTTTAATGAGTTTGACGAAAAATAAAATTTGGCAGCAAAATACATCAGTGCCAATTTTTAACATTTGCTAAACAAAATACGAAACTTTAATACAATCTGAGGAAGATCTGCCCTTAACGGGATATATTAGAAATTTCTCAAAATGAGTCATTTGTTGAGATTTTAGAAAGAAAGAAATAAAGTCTAAAGTGTCTGTGAGGAAGGGAAACAGGAAGTTTTGGCCTCTTCGTTGCTGATGGATAAATCTGGCTGCTTTAATCTCCCAGACTCAAACTACTGAGATGCAGAACTGTGAAATACTGTTTTCTACGAGTTTTTACTGGATTCCAATGTTTTTCTGGGTCGCGTCCCGATCAGCGCCTCAGCCCATCAGCATAACGAGGTTTCTGCCTGATTGGAGATCAGCTCAGATTAATCCCATCCAAATGGATCATCTAGCATCTCCTGGATTAAAGCCGCTTCATCAGCTGGTGACCCCTTGACCTCTCAGGTAGAAACAGGAAGTGTGTCTGATTTTAGACCTCATAGAAAGGTGAACAGAGAAATATTCCTCCTTTCAGAGGACGGACATGTGCATAGTTGAAAATTTACAAGAAAATACAAACTCAAAAATGTAAAAAAAATAGTCTGAAAAGTGGAAAATGTTTGACATTTAATGATAATGAATCATTTAAAAAGGGACAATGTAAAACTCAAGCATAAATGTCACCATTTGAATCGCTGTACCAGATTATAACAAAAGCTAATTCACATCATTCAGTCAATTGCAGAAATTTGGAAAATTTTTCTAAAAAATATTTGATAATCTTAGAATTTGTTTTTTTCTAGCAAATTTTCAATTTTAAATCGAGAAATCTCGTTTTTTTCTAGAAATTGTCTGAAATTTCAATATATCAACAATATTCAATATCAACTAAGTTTTGTTTTTTAGTTTTACAGCTCAGAAATTTCCTAATTCTTTGTAGAAAATGTCTGAGAATAATCTAACATTTTCAGAGCTTTTTTCCTAGAAAATTTACCTTTTCAAACATTTGAGATTAAGATTAAACTTTCTGAAATTTGGCAGAAATTTACTTATTTTTTCTATCTACAAAACAGACCAGGGCCTATTTGCTAATTTATTGCCAGGGGATGGATGGACATCTTTTGTGAGGTGATGACAGTAATAAAATGCCCTTCTTGGCCTCCAGGGGCTCCATAGAGCAGTGTGCTGCTCCAGCTCAATGGCTTGGAGATTTACAGAAATCCACTGGACCCAAAAGCCAAGTTCACATAAACTAGTTAAATTTCAGTAAATACTCATGGAAAATAACATTATTAAGTTAAAGAGAAAATATGTAATTTACTTGTAAATTAATGTGGAGATATTTTGATAAAATATTTGATATTTTCCTTTTAGAAAATGAAAAAAAGTATAATTTCTGATAATGAAACTGACGTGAAGATAAGGAGGATTTTCATCAAACAAACACTGCAGCTTGAAACAGAAGATCACTTGGTTTATTGAGAGTAGAACAAAGCCTGTGTGACCAGAACAGAACGTGAAACTGGACCCAGAACTGCAACAGAACCAGCGGATCGGACCAAAAACCAGAATCTGCAGCAGAAATGAAGTTCAACTAGTTTGATTTTAAAAATAAAGTCTCAATAAAATCCGTGCCGATTTTCCCTCTGGAGATCAGAGGTCGCCACGGCGATGCCTGACAGGAAGAAAAAATCCCAGAGAAAATTGACCCATATTTAGACCAACAGTTCTGCATGTGAAACGGCCCTTTAGTGCGTTCATTGAACCAGAACCAGCAGAACCAGATCTGGAAGATTTTAAAAGTTGAAAAGTGTTTGAATCTTTAAACCTTCAGTGAAACCAGAAGATGCTCCCAGTTTTTCTAATCAGTCTAAAGATCTGAGTCTGACACCAAACCTCTGAATTCATCCAGAACCGGTTTGCTTCCCTCCAAACATCCACATTATTATAATTAGTTTATAAAGACAAGCTGATCCTCTTCATATCCTGACTGCATGAACTCAACAAGCTGAAGAAACATCTCAGAGGTTAAATGGACAGAATCAGTCGCTGCATTTTAAAACCTGCAGAGCTTTGGGTCATTATTCATCTGCTGGAGAAAAACCTGATTCAAATCAGGTTCATCTATTCGTGTGAATTATTGCCTCAGTTCTTAGTGACCAGATGATGCCTGTGCTAAACCAACCTGTCGCCTCAATTAAACAGGCGTACCTAATAAAGTGGCCAGTGAGGTTACCTGCATCTGGAATGAAAACAGAAATCGTCTGAATCTTTAAACGCTTCATAACCAGATCGCTGACTCAGCCTTCAGATCCAGGAGTTTTTCCTTCAGGAAACTTTTCAAAACAGAACAAAATAAAAATGGAGAAAAATGAGCTGAAATAAACGAAAACGAACTGGATTCAAGTTGTGTTTATGAGACTAAAACAAACTGAAGTGATAGATTATAGATTTATTGGCTTTTGGGTTGATATTAAACTTGTATTTTTTCAACACAAACAGTTTATATCAGCTGTCAGCAAATTACAGATCCATTTTCCTGCAGGCGCCACTTACGCTGGTCCACAAAATGGAGACAGAAAAAGTTGGGAGGAAACTTCAGTCAAGAAGAATTATTCAATTATAATAACTGATTATAACAGAATAATTCTTTGAAAATAATTTCCTCTGTTGAGAATTTATTACCTAATTAATCACAATTCAACAGTTTGACTTTTATTTATTTTTTACTTTGACTATAATTTATCAAATTTAAACAATATTTAGCTAGTAAAAACTAGAAACACCAAATAAAATTAACTTAGTCAAAAATTCACAATAAAATGAAACTAAAAACTAAATAACTTTGATGAAGTTGGACTTGGAGCTGCAGACATTAAGGATCAAAGTGAGATCAGAAGTTGGTTTCTTCACAAATGAAAAACTTTATGCATTTATTGCTTATCAATCAGTGAGAAACTTAGATGTTTATTTCTAAAATCTTTTGCAGTTTAAAAATGTGGTTTGCCTTTTTGTGCCAATTTGTTGCAAGCTCAGCAAAATGCCAGTTTTTGCAGGAACTTTGTTTAAAGTTGTGATGAAACGCAGGTGAGCTGCACCTCAGTCTGTTTGCAGAAAGTCACTGAGTGTGAAGTTTTCCACATCAAAAGGAGACAAACAGATTTATCAGGGTCAGTGGGGTCAGTGCCCGCCGCTGACCCCGCTGGTCCTGCATCGCCTCGTTTCTGACCTGAAGTTCCTTCAAAGCTCAACAGGAAAGGAGACGACATGACAAACTGTGAAAATGAGTTTTATGTGCTTTTGTTCAGGCAAGAACTGCTGCTCATTTCTCCACCTGTCCTCTTGTTTCTGAGCTGGACGCACAGATCAGATCACTGTTGACCTCTCGGATCTTATGCAACGCGTTGCCATGGAAACAACCATCTCCGTTTTCACATCTTTTATTTTGATGAAATAAAAGATAAATAAAAGATTTATCAGAAATCATCTGATAAATAATAAGTCAATTCTGATGAAGCTCTTTACCAGATTAAAACCTTATTTGAAAAAAGTTAAATATTTAACAACATTTTGTTAAAATATTGGCCTGATGTAATAATTTATTTTACTGTAAATGGAAAATCATCATAATTAGCAGAAAGTTAATCGATATGATTTGTTCCATTTGGTGATAAATTTTGTGAAACAGATTCTCCAATAATATTGTGATTCTTTGAGTGATGAGAATAAAGAATCATACAAAGATTCAGCAGCTGCAGGTAAACGAATTGATAATCAGTTATGCATCTGGAAACCATTAGATCTTGATCACACTTAGCTAGAAAGCTAATTATTAGCTAACGACATGCGGTGCTGCCCCCCTGTGGCGGCTGGTGGTAATAACAACAAACATTAAAAATGGCCCAAATTGTCAGATCAAACTCCTATTTTTATTCTCCTGGATGCTAATGGTCAACTCATCTTGAACTTTTCCAATGTTTCAAACACAACATTAGAAATTATTAAAAAACTGTACAATACAAAAACAAAGGAAGAAAACATAAAAAAAGGTAAAAACAGGCAAAGGAACGTCTTAAAAACACAAGATAGTAAAAGAGGAGAAAAATTCATGCAACAAAGTTAAAAAGAGCCTGAGAAAGTTTGAATGCATAAAGATAAAAATATGAAAAATAAGAATAAAAGGCAGAATTTTCATCCAGGATCCAGTTTGTGAAGCCAAACCTAAAAAATGGACCTGAACATTTCCACTTGGTGAAAACTGAACGGTGCAGAACAACGAGGATCCTGCAGCGGAGGAACAGGAGGAGGAAGAGGAGGAGGAGGAGGGAGAAGAGGAGGACGAGGAGGAAGAAGAGGAGGAGGTGGGGGAAGAGGAGGAGGAAGAGGATGAGGTGGAGGAAGAGGAGGATGAGGAGCGGCTCATCGTCCGTCTGACCACAGCAACAATAAACAGTATTTACAGCAACCAACCAAACGGATCAATTCTGATTCAGAGAAGCAGAAATGATTCTCCACGGCTGACCCATAGGGGGCGCCGTGTGGAAAGTTAGACATATTTAGCAAAATGAATAGTTGTTGCTAAATATTTAGTTCCTAAACTAAGAATTTAGCTACAAATCAAACAATTTGATAACTAAATATTTAGGTCCAACATTTAATTTCCAAATTAACATTTTGCTTCCTAACTAAATATTTGGGTTGGCAGCAGAATATTTAGCTCTTCATTTAATTATTTCTTCCTTCTTGTGTTTCATTGCCAGTAAATGGATACATATTTGGCTCAGACATTTAGTTTGAAACTAAAAATTAAATGTTTAGCTTGGAAATCTGATATCAATAAAGAGAAGAATCTCATGAAAATATGACACCAACATGTCTTTGTGTATGATTAAATCATTTCTGTTTTTCAGTGTAACTGCAGGCAGCAGCTGGTCTCCGTCCAGGACTCGGCCCTGCGGGTCTTCAGGTTGCTTGGTTCTCTGGACTCTGACGGAACCGTCAGAAACCTGAAAACCAGAATCCATCATTCCTGTCAAAATGTCTCAATAAAACTAGTCGGATCTTATTTATCTCTTTATCTCAAGAATTTACTGATGTTTTCTAAATGATGTTGCATAACGAAGATTTCAGCATCATCAGAACCAAAATAAACACAAAACATGATAAATAAAGAATAATTAAATAAGGAAGTTCAAATCAGTAGTAGATGCAGTAGAAAGGCACTTCCAAAGCTCCCGTCTTGTTTGGGTCTCGCTCCGTTTCCATGGCGCCTACATCCCATGACGGCCGTCCTGCAGCGCGGCGGCGGCGCTGGTTGCCGTGGTGACGCTGATGTCGAAGCAGGTCTCCATCATGACGCGGGCCTTGCAGAGGTTGACGCAGGACTCCAGCTCCGCCGTGGCCTGTGCCAGAGCCTCCAGGTACTCCTGGGACTCCCGGTCCAGGTTCTGGTCGACGTCGACTGCAGAGGAGAAACGGCGACGTTACGATTCACCGGTAAAACCAAAGAGAACCGCGCGACGTGTCTGCTGGTCGGTAGGGTTATGTCAACAGCAGGACGTGTGGAAACGTTCAGGGGAAGAAGCAGAAGTTCTCTGACGGACGGCAGCAGAACCCAAGTCTGGAGGAAAAACCTCTAAAGGCTGAAGCTACAAACGTCTCAGTGAAAACCTCCAGACTGAAAAGTCACTGGAAGGAAAAACGTCATTTTCATGTTTCCAGACGGAACAGAAACAGAAAATGTTCCTGAACCGTTTATGATCCAACAAGAGGAAACGACCAAACACACATTATAGAAATGAGTTTATCATTTCTTCAAGTTGGTTCCTGGATTCAGACGATGTTTAGCAGAGAAAAAATTTACTTCCTGTTTAGCTTGAAATGGATGAAAAACATTTTTATGAAATTAATAAAACATTTATTAATTACATAAAACCATAACCTCCTGGGTCATTTCAGCATTTTCATGATTTTTATTTATTTCAAATTAAAATAACATAAATAAATAATGAGGCATATATAATAGAAATCTGGAAGGATGCAGTTAAAAACCATAAAGTTAATAAACATTTTGCTCACAGTCTCTGCGCCACCTGCTGGACGGCAGCATCAGGTGCAGCTTCGCCTCCTGCAACTCCGCCTGCAGCTCCGCATGGCGGCTCATCAGCTGCTGCAGCCGCTGCCGCTGGACCGGACCCTGAGGAGAACAGAACCCGGTCAGAGAACCAGAACCCAGTCAGAACCAGAACCCTGCAGACTAAGCCGTCTGAGTCGATGAGCCAAAGATCTGTTGATGTTTTTTTTGCAGGTGAATCGGCTCTCGGGTCCAGACTTGGGTTCGGACTTGGGCCTAGACTCGGGTTCGGACTCGGGTCCGGACTCGGGCCTGGACTCGGGTCCAGACTCGGGTCCAGACTCGGGCCTAGACTCGGGTCCAGACAGGACTCTGACTGTGGACACCAGAAGTTCTTTCGCCAGAAGCTTCTGCATCTTCTGAATCTTGAAAAGTCTAAAAGTTTGGCATGAAAATCTGATCATAAACAAATAATAGAGAAAATAACAAAACCAGAAGTTTAGAAATCAGAAGCAAAGAACAGAAAAGTTTAGAGAGATGGAGGGAAAATTAAATAAAAATTTCTCATCATTTCAGCTCCTCAGATCATTTTTACCTTCAAATGTTTTAGAAATGAATTATTGATTGATTGGATGATTATTATTATCATCATTATTATTATTATTGGATGTCAGGAAATCATTTCTGTAAAAATATTTTCCTAAACATGAAGATGTTTCATGAGAGAAGCAATATTTAAACTATTTACTCACCTTTCCGTCATCCTGGAGCGCGTGCTGAGGGAGGAAACGGAGAGAAGGAGCGTTCAGAGCCGTCATCATCATCATCTGAAATAAATCAGAGCCTGACCTCTGACCCCGCCGCCTCCTTCCTCTGCAGCCGCTCCACGTCGTCGATCTCGTACACCTTGATCTCAAACGGCTCCTTCAGGGCTCCGCCCAGCGGCGGCAGGTCCACCCACTGACCTCCGACCTTCCTGCCCAGGGCGGAGGCGTCTGGCAGCGGAGCCGGGATCAGCCGCCGCCGCAGGAAGCCGCCTGCATGACGGACAGGTGAGGGGCGGAGTCACAGCCGCACAAACACAACATGCGAAACAAGATCCAACGTAGACAACAGGAAGTGACTCATTCAGGATATTAATGATGTCATGAATGAGACGCCGCCATCATCATCATCCAAATGATTTACCACCAGCAGCTGTCGCTTCGTTACCATAAACAGGATCGATTAGTGAAGCAAACGGCGAAAATAATCAGCCTGACAGAGAGACGGGGCAAACTGGGGTGTGTGTGGGTGTGTGTGTGAGTGGGTGTTGGGTGTGTGTGTGTGTGTGTGAGTGGGTGTGGGGGGTGATAATTGGAGTCGGACGTGTTTTCTGGGAATCCCTCATGAAACTTTCATGAAGGATCTCGTCTGCATGAATCTACAGCTCAGAGGAATCGACGCATTCAGAGGCCAGACGCTGCAGCATCAGCATCAGCCCTGAACGCAGCATCAGCATCAGCCCTGAACGCAGCATCAGCATCAGCCCTGAACGCAGCATCAGCATCGGCCCTGAACGCAGCATCAGCATCAGCCCTGAACGCAGCATCAGCACGCCCTGAACGCAGCATCAGCATCAGCCCTGAACGCAGCATCAGCCCTGAACGCAGCACGGCGTCGACCCGAGCGCCTCTTTCATCCTGATGAATCCATAAATATGTTAATGTCTCCATCTTTCTTCAGGAGGAGACGAGTTTAGTTTCTGACGGACCATCAGAACCCATTTTAATAATAACCGGTTCTTCCAGCTCCAGGAAAATCCACTCTGACATTTTTACTTTGTAGAAGAAAAACACGACTTTATAATTAGATCAGATTTAGACAAAGTGGAAAACGTTGCTGAAGATTCAGACATGCGTCTGAGTCGTTGTCGACTGAGTTTTCACTCTGCAGTTTTCCAGATGTTTAAAAGAGTTTCAGAAAAATAAATCACTGATATTTTTAATTCCTGTTTCTGTGTCCTAATATCTCTTAAGATCCAGATATTATAGTTAAAATTATGAGGATCGGAAATTATGAATATCTATATTAAATAATGAAGGCAAAAACATTTATTTTCACTGTAATGAATAAAAACAAGTGAAAAAGACACTAAATTCACTGAAAACTCATGGAAAACAGGAAGGTAAATTCCCGCTTCACTCTTCCAGCAGGTCGTTTTTTACTGGCTTATAATAGAGTTCCTTGTAAGTGGCACCACCTGGTGGTCAGTAGATGTACTGCAAAGCTAGGAGTGAACACACTGGTGTGTTGCTCAGCCCATTAGACTGACTGTTATAATGTTCTTCATTTCTACTCACCGTTTCCTCTCTTCTTGGGCGATTTGGACACTCTGCCTCGGTTGGACGCTCCGCTCTCGCTCATGGAGTCGTGCGCTGACGAGGTGCTGCCGGTCGTCTCGCTGTCTCGGATCATGCTCTCGTAGCCGCTGCTGCCCCCGCTGTGGTAAAACAAGGCGGTGCGGCCCATGGCGGGGGGAAGCTCCCCGCTGAGGATGCTGCTGTTGTCGCTGCCGTGTCCGCTGCTGTAGCGCTGCGGCCGGCGGGGGGCTGTGATCTTGCTATAAGGCGAGGGCAGCAGCGTGATGATGCCACTCGTCCCGCTGTCGGTGCTTTCACTTTCCCCGGTCCCTCTGGTGAGCTGCTGCTGACCGGCAGCGAGTTCGCTGACCCGGCTGTTAGCGGCCCTGCTGATGACCTGCTTGGTTCCCATGATGGTGCCTCTTCCCGTCTTAATTCCGGCTCCGGCTCCGGCAGGAGGCTTGCCGGTTGGGGGTAGGCCGCCATTGGGTCCAGCAGGGGAACTCAGGCTTTTAGAGCTGCCGCTCGACAATGTTCGAACCTTCAGTGCAGCAGAACCGGCAACACGGGAGTTACCGTTGCCTCGGACCTGCAATAGTTTACTGGCCGTTGAGAGGAAAGCAGAAGAGGCTTGGGAGGAACAGGGAGCGTTTAAAGGTGGAAGGCCAAGTCTTGGTACAGATCTGTTGGATTTGCAGCTTCCCCCTGCACCAGCACCATTAGCGTCCCTGAACGCCTCCGGTTTCAGGAGAGTTGAGGTCGGACTGTCTCCCCTCTCCAGGGATCTCAAGCTCCCATAGAACCTGTGAGAATCTGCTTTGGCTCCTCGTGTCTTCAGACTGGAAGATGTTCTCGAAGAACCATGATCGATTTTCAAACTGGCCGTCTTGTGACTGAATGAATCCGCTCGGTGCCTGAAGGTGAACTCCTCCTCTGAGGTCAAGCTTTTAGGGAAAGCAAACCTTCCACTGTCACTGCTCGGTTTTAAGGCACTTGGAGACCTGGTCTTCGGTTCTTGGCTGGACTGTCTGATAAGTGGCGTAGGAGGAGAGATGCTTCCAGAGTCAGACTTTGAGATCATGCTACTTTTCTGACCATTTGACTTCTTCCCCAGTGATGAAAACCTTAATGTTCCCGTCACACTGGCAGCTTCTTGATCCCATTTTGTCTCAGAGCTCTGAGAAGTGGAAACAGTTCCCAGAGTTGTTGCACCTCGTGTGAGCAGCTTGATGAGAGTGTCTCCTCTTCTGCTGACAGGCTTCTCGCAGCCATCAACGACTCTCTGAGCTGTGGAAGACGTTTGTGTCTTTGGAGATCGAGGAACGCTGTTGCTGTTTCCTCCAGACCTCTTGGGGGAGTTGCTGGCTGTGCCACTTCTCACTGGCTTTCCTGCAGAGAGAAACTCAACCTCTCTTGGATCAACCAAGCTGCTTCCCTGAAACGACAGGTCCTCTCGTCTGCTGTTGCCTACAGCTGCAGAAGAGGTAGGCTTGGTTTTCCTGGGAAGACTGGAGTAGTGGGGAGAAGAAGCTGGAGTGTTAAAGGCTCGCACCTTAGAAGATCCTTTAGGTGCGGCTTTGGTGGGATCAGGGAAAGCAGGGGCCTTGGTAAACGATGGTTTGTTGGGTGTGGCGGGATCACTGTCCAGCTCTGAGAAACAAATGCCACTGTCATTCAACGAACTCTTCAAGCCATGCTGCAGAAATGGCTGTCGATGGTAAATGCTTGGTGAGGTCAGGATGGACGCGCTCTCTGCTGCTGTACTCTCACCTCTCATGAAAAACCTGCCTGCTGAAGAACTGTCTTCACTTTCAGCCGGCCTTAATCTTGCAGATGAATGGCTGCCTGATCCTGTAACTCCATGCTGAGTTGTGTAAACGTCATACTCATCATTGATGCTACTGATGATGCTGACTGGACGGGAACCTGCAGCTAAGGCCTGCAGCGAACACTCTGGGTTGAAGCTGAGGAGGTTGGCGGGGCGGCCATTGTCCGGGACGAGGCCAATAGGAAGCTCCTCTATGATGGTGAACACCAGCTCATCCTCCCCGTTCAGCTCCACGGGCTGCTGGAGCGTGATGGTGGTCCTGAGGAAGTCTCTGTCCAGGCATCTTCCTAACAAAGCCGCTCGCAGGCCGCTGACTTCCAGGGGGTAAGCTGTGGGGTGGTGGGACCTTTCCCTGTCTGGTCGCTCCATCGGTTGGCTTTGTCTTGGTGCTTGGTAGCTCATACCCACTGGGGGAGTCCGGCCGAGAGTTTCCCCTGAGTCAGATGCTGTTATGGGTCTGTGGGGTAAGGACTGAGGAGGTGTTGCTCTGGTAGCAGCTCCTCTAACCTTCTCTCTTACCACAGGCTCTGGTTCTGATGAACAAGGCTCGCTGGACTGTACCGAACATGGCTGAATGAGGGAAGCATGGAGTTTTTCTCCTTCAGCACTGGTTCTTTTGGAGGATTCCACTGGGCTTGCAGCCGAAGGGAGTCTGGAGTCTGGTCCGGTTACGTTTAGAGAGGAGTTCTCATCAGATTCTGGTCCAGCTTGAGTCTTCATTGGTTGTGTTGCTCTGCTCTCTGTACTTGACGCGTTTGGAGCTTCACTCCCATCGATGCAATCCAGCCTCTCCTGCAGCTCTGCGAATGTGTTGCACTTAAAGTGATCTCCGTCTGAACGGGGAGAATCTTTGGTTCGCTTCTTGTTCAGGGAGGGAATGATGGGGACAAAGGAAGGCGGGCCCTCATTGTCACTCAACTCTCGGTCAGATATCGCTGTTCCACCGGGTCCCACGTAAATCACGGTGTCGCAGGACTGTTCACTGCTGGAGGAATAGTCAGGATCGCTGGAGAGCAGCAGCGGCATGTCAGGATCCAGAGCCACGGTCCGGGGGTAGAAAGGCTGAATGTGAGGAGGCCGATGGGATGGACCTTCCTCACTGGAACTGTTGCCTCTGGAAGAGCTGGAGGCGCACTGGAGACAACAGAGGCAGCGCAAGGATGAAAGATGCAGGCAGAGGAAAGGCTTTAGCAGCTCACCATCTCACAGCCCAGTTAAGCTAGCTTAATCGCGCTTTGGTTACCTAGCAACAACTTGTTGAGTAACATGCACAGCAGCAGTTTCATACTGGGGCCTAGTTTAGTCCCTGGAGGTCGGTGTGAAGTGGAGGTAGAGTCAAAACATCACCAAGGAAAAGTTTTACAACCGCAGAAACAGCTTGGCAGGAAACGGCGTTCACATCTAACTGCTAATGTTGAGAGTCGGCCCAATCAATTACAGCACAACTGCCACACCTAACCAACTCATGTAGCTGCTAGTGTGCTGTCAGACTGTGGGAAATGAAGGAGTTTGTCACAACAAAAGTAGCTATTCGTTACACTTGATTATAGAAGCTCGACCGTCTGGGCGGGGCGGTTCACACTGTTCACCTGAGGGGGGGGCAGTTTCAAGTTTACCTTTGTGCCTCAAAACGGCTTAAAATCAAAACATATTCATGTGGAAATTGTGGATAAAACAAGAAATGTGATGTCATTCGTTTGGCAGTATTTAGTGTAATTAAAACTAAAAACTAATCAATAATTATCAATAAACACTGTTACTGTGAAACTCTGTTCAGGATCATCACACAGCTGAGATCAGCTGCTGGAAAACGGACAAGTTGAACTTTGATGTTTTTCTGTTCAGAAGCACCAAACATTGAATTGGTGCTTCTTAAAGTGACAGAAGTCGTTTCTCATAGCTTATTTAGGAGACTAAAATAATGGGCCCTGAATCAGGAGGAAGCACATAGAGAATACACTCCTGCTCGTCAGGTTTTACTCTCAGACAGAAAAGCTGCGAAACACAGTGCAGAAACAGTCCAGCACCTTGGACCTCTTCTTCCTCGTGCGGTGGACGCGGGACGCCAGCTGCACCGTGGTCAGCGTCTCCAGGAAGTTCGCCGGTGAGTCCGAGATGTGGGCGATCATGGTGGTTCGACAGTTGATGTTACCCAGAGACTCGCTGAGCAGCATGGTGAGCTTGCTGTCCCTGAATAATAGATCAGAAAAAACCTCGTTAGACCAGAAGAACGAGGAAGAGACGCCGAGAACCCCACAGGACCCGGAGACTGCTCATTACGCCGCGCAGGCTGGACTCAGACAGGCAGAGAGGAACGAGAGGAATCTCACATTCATGAAGCCACTTTGAACGCCACATGCAATCTTCTACAGACACAGAATGAAACGCTGCCTTTGAACAGAGCTGGAGGGAGCTGCTGAGGGAAACTGGATCTACGTACTGCAGCTTCCTGCTAGCCTCCCATTCAACAGGATCAGCTTTTATCTGCATCGAGTCTTTCTGCATGTCTGTCAGCTGCAGATATAGAAAATGACCTAATTATTACTTTAATATAGAACAAACATGCAGACGGACGGAAAGTCCTTAATTCAACTTCAAGACTTTCCCAGAAAGAAAAGCCTGGTGAGATACTGACTGCCTGCAAATATTCCTCATAACCACTTCAGAAACATGGAACTGTCCCTTTAATTGGGCAGCGGAGACCATCATTCAGTGAACGTCTCACCAGGACCCAAAAGCCTCCATGTTGACTCAAAACAGGAGCCCGACTCCTCCGTCCCCTGAGGGACATTCAGTCCATCTGTCTTTACCGAGACGCTCGGTGCGGCTGGTACCTGTAGGGGACGTGCTTGGCCCCGTTGGACAGCGCCAGGATGACGTTCCCCAGAGCGGACAGGGACAGACACTGAGCCCCGCCGCCCTCCCTGGTCCGGCTGATGTCCGTCTCACAGCTGCCCAGGTCCAGCAGGTGGAGACGACTCCGGCCCGACACTGAGGGACACGAGGACACAAAGCATCACAGGAAGCTCTGACGCAAAACCTGTAATGATTTATAGTGATTAATGCCTGTTGGATGGACATCAGACATTTTAATATTTGTGCTAATTTTAGCCCAGAAGGCAAACAGAACCGGATCAACCCAAAAGTCCAGAACCAAAACTCTGGTCCAACAAGTCCCTGGGTCTAGAACCAGAACCAGGACAGCTTTATGGATCTTAAAGCTGCGGAGCTCCTTCAGTGACAAACTGCTGCATCCAAGGTGCACAAACAAGCGTTACAGGAGATCCTTCCTGTCAGCTGACCGACGGTCAGGACGCAGTAACACCTTTAAATTACATTTTCATTTTAATTTATTGGCAAAATAAGAAACATTTTCAATCCAAAAGACATTTTTGCTGCTAAATTATTATTATTGTTGTTGTGCACCAGATTTACGGACGTACCAGAAACACGCGGATATGAAGGTTCCACTCTGAACTTTTGTATGTAAAATAATTGAGTTGAATGTTTAACAAATTTAAATTCATGTCTTTAATTCATCCAAATTAACTTATCTAAAATCATCAAGGCTCCTAACAGCTCAGTGTTTTCATTTACAGTTATTTGTCAACTTTATTTATTTTAAATGACATTTCTGCTGGTTTTTGAATCTCTGCTTTTCTGCACATCTTTTATTTTATTTACTTCTCTTTTTAATGCACATTATTCATTTAACAAGTGACCCTACATATTGCACATCCCTTGGACCTGAATAACTGCACCGTATTGTTATGCTGTAATCAGTCATTTTTAATCTTGTTTTATGAATATTTTTATGTCCTGTGCAATAAAAGCTGCTTCCCCAGATCTGGTCCAGATTTAAGGGTTTCAGATGAATGTGACTCCAGTTCAGCTCCTGCTTGTTTTCATGTCTCTAATCAGCTCTGATGAATATTCAGCAGCATTTTAACCGCCTGCTCACTCCACTAATTCAGAGTAATGAGGTTGTGAAAGTTCAACTGGCCGCATCAGCAGGATTTAGAAACTGCTGAGAGCAGCTGAGCATCCCCCTTTCTGCCCGCCGCCCCATAAACACGGCGGGACGCGAGTCGCCGGGCCTCGTTAGGCGTCCTGATGGCTGCCAGGTGTGGACAGTAAGACGTCTCTGCTGTGGCAGGTGGAGGGGGGGGCGCCCCTCGGCTTGTAACTGATCCAGGTGAAGCTAATTAGCAGCTACGTGTTAGCAGCAGGGAGCAGGAGGAAGACGAGCTTCAAGAATTTATTTCTGGCTGAGAGCCTCAGAGCTGCAAAAAGTAAAAAGATCCGACTTCATTTCCACTTCAGACTTATTGATCCCTCAATATGCTAAAGGGACATTCTGCTACTTTAATCTTCACTTTGTGCAGGACGACATGATGGAGGAAGTCCTGGCTTCATTAAAAGAAAGTGAAGTTTCTCTGAACATCTGAGAACCAAACCGACAAGCTGAGTTTATCCTTTTGGAACAAACAAATCCCATTAATCCCTAAATGATGTGGTGAAGATCCAGGGAGAGAGATTCATAATCACTGCACTGTGAAGCTCTTTAATCAGAGCTGCTTGGTTTTAAATGAGCTCATTAAATACATTAAGAACTCCGACGTTTACTTTGATATTCTGGGCAGTGAAATGACTCTTTTAGCAGCGTGGACTTTAATGCCGCTGCGCAGTGAAGAAGCCATTGTTTGCAACTGTGAAGTACGGAGGTGGCAGCATCATGCTGTGGAGAGGTGAGCTTCAGGTGGTTTGTGAGGAAATAACATCTCAATTCATCAATGAGAATCTAAAGAAGGAAAGTTCAATTTAGATTTAAAACATAAACTATCGGTGCCCTTCGCTAAAAGAGCAGCTAAATTCAAAATTAAAGCCAGAAAAAGCAAAAATCTGCTGTTTTAAAATTAATTTCTAAAGAAGAAAAGGAGAAGAATCGTCTCAAAACGTTTCTAAAAGATGCTGATTAGTTGAAATCTTGTCGTTTTTCATCATTTCTCCCGGCGTTTAGTCGGCTGCTGCCCTCTGACCTGTGGGCTTGTTGCTCTTGTCCGCCCTCTCCTGGTAGAGGTGAAGCGTGAACAGGAAGTGGGAGTTCCTCCGGGCGTCCTGGTCGTCGGGCGCCCGGCTGCCCCTCCTCTCTGCCAGAGCGGCGTCCAGGAAGTAGGCGGCGCGCTCAGCGCTGGCGGCGCGCAGCTGCGTCTGGTTCTGCAGCTGATCGGACGAAACTATTCAGTTATTTCTGTGATTAGAAGTGAAGTTTCTTAGAAGCCTGAAACTCAAACCATCACAGCAATATAATAACGACCATCACAGTAACACTGTCAGGGAGCTGCAGGAGGTTCTTTAAACGCAGATCTCAGGTTAAACCTTCTTCATTTCGCTCTGATTTAAGGAACTCCTGACTTTAACTGAACTCTGGCTGAAATGAATCTCTGGGGCTTCTGCAGCGCCGCTTCCAGCCGCTCCTTCGCCTCGCACAGATAAAAGGCAAAATGAGACAGAATGGGGTTTGATAAAATAAGGACGTCTGTATGTGTGCAGTGACAGAAGAAGAAAATTAAAGTGAGAGCAGATAAAAAGAGTCAGACTGAAGGAGCCGGGAGGAAGATCCAAACTAATTGGACGGCTTGCAGAGCGACGACGTCCCAGGAGGTGAAGAGGAGGTCAGAGGAAAGTGAGAGAAGAAGAAGAACAGGAAGCTTAAAGGACGACGCCACACAAAACGTCCAGCAGCTCCCAGCATGAGAAACGTTGTGCTACTTAATAATCCATGTTCATCTGAGAATGTCTGATCAAACCTTTTCTCACATTACAGTTTTCAAAATAAGGAACAAAGTTTGTTTGATTCATGCTGATATCGTTTCGATATCAGCATGAATCATTATTATTATATATTATATATCATTATTCAAATTAAAATCCTTCTGGGATCAGTTTAGATTTCATTTGAGCGAAAGCTGAACTAACGTTAATCAAAATGAATCGTGTTCCTTTGTAGGAAGCCGTGCGGTCGTACCTGGGAGCCACAGACAGGATCCTCCCGCAGAGACACGGCCGGCCCCGGGGCCTCCTGTTGGCCCCCCGCCGAGCGCTCAGCCAGGAGGTCGGACAGCGCCTCCTCCTGGCCGGAGATCTCCACCGCCGACACGCTGACAGAGAAACGAGCCGCGCTTTTCTCCCTGCGCTCCTCGATCAGCTTGAAGAGCCAGGAGATGGCGGTGGGCGCCACGCCCAGGCTCTGGGTGGAGCAGTCCCGACCGATCATGGTGTAGGTCTTCCCTGGGGGCGGAGCCAGCGGAGTTTAACGGGGACGTGTGTGTCGGCGTGTGAAGGAAAAGGAGCGGCTGTTACCCAGGTTGGCGTGTCCATAGCAGAAGATGCAGCCGTCGGCGCCGTTCACCACCGACTGGATGACCTCTGACACGGTTCCTGAACAAACCTCCGCCTGTCAGGAGCCAGAGGTCACGCTTAGACCGTGTCATGATGCCATAACATGTAGCAGTGTGACGCGAGGTTTGAACTGAGCAAACCGCGTCCATCCTGACAGAATTATGTAAAACCCACCATCATGTTTTTCCCTCATCAGAAACAAACCTGGAGTTTCACTGAATGGCAACCATTCACCTGAAAAAACCCTGGGTGGACTTAGCCCCGCCTCCAGGGCGCTGCTCCTCCTCCACTCGGCTCCTTCAGACTAGCCAGCAGCAATTAGCAAACAGCTGCTGAGCTCATTAGGAGCTGCTGCTCAGAGCAGCTGGTAGAAACATTAAAGGGTTAATAGAGGAGTCATGTTGGACGACTTCCTGGAGGAGTTATTAAAGAGACAGATGGAAGTATAATTTCTGTTATGTTTCCATAACAGCTGGAGGTAACAGAAATGGGAAACACATAAAACTGCCTTTTACTGCGAGGGGAACCAAAGACTCCTGGTGTAAACGATCAGGGGAAACATTTCACTGACAGGAAGCTGCTTCAAACCTGCCGACTTTACTTTCTAATCTCAACCATCAGATCCCACTTTCCAGACTCAGTGACATCAAAGTCCGTTTCATTGGCTGGATGAATCTGTTCATCTCTCTGGAACTGGATGTGAAACATGAAGCGGCTCAGCAGTAGAGGAGGTTCATGCCAACACTCAACTCAAAACTTCAAGTCGCTCCTTCAAGTTCAGCCGTTAATTTTACGGTTGACATTTAAAGTTAATTTCTGGAATATGAGCCACAGGGAGGCTTTGATATTGTTCAGCTTCATAAACCATAAAACATTTTGTGGATCAGAACAGATGACCTGGTTCTGGGATCATGTTGGGTTCTGGGATCTGTTTTCCTCTGTTGTGCTCAACGATGCATAAGAAGGAGGAAAGGTGAAAAAGTCACAGTTGATCTGCTGCTTCCTGTCAGCTTCGCTCTGCTGCTGCATCACATCTGACACAAACTGCAGCTCTGATCCTGCTGCTGCCTCTGGGGAGCAGGAGCGGCCTGGCGGCGCCGCTGATGAAGAGCTCAAACTCCGGCTGCGTGATCTGAATCTACATCTGCTGAAACCTGTGAACACATCCGGCCTCCTCATCAGGCAGGATGAGCCGGACCCAGAGTTTAGGAGCTCCTCCCACCTGTGAGGCATCCTGCGTGAAGATGGCGTCGAAGCTGAAGGTCTTTGGTGCCGCGGCGATGGATCGTCTCTGAGAGGACGCGGAGTTCCCGCCGTTTGGAGCCTCGATCAGAGTCAGCTGCTTTTTTCTGCCGTCCACCTTCAGGAAGGACCCGGACTCCGAGTCGCTGCTGTTAGCGGAGCAGATGCGGACCATGACCCGGACCTGAGGACGGACAGGAAGTCCAGGTCAGAGACATGGCTACAGAGACTTCCTGTCTGATTAACTACAATCAGCAGAAGGCACTGCTAACTAAAAAGCTAGCTGTGCTAACACTAAAATCCTAAACATTGGTTCAGCTAATGCTAATAACGCTAAATCCACTAAGAATTTATTAGAGCAAAATAAATCTGAATGCTGGTAGGCCATATTGGCAGCATTTGGTCTCTGGGTCCAGATCTCGTTCGTCCTGCAGCTCGGTGTCTGACCGTCTGGTCACCGCGGCGACCCGGCAGCGGATCATCAGCCGGCGACGCTGCAGGCGGGAAACAGCCACCGCCTCGGTTTTCATGTCGAAACACGTTCACAACGCAAAGCGGCTGCTGGAAGAACCAGAAACGGCCTTGATCCGGAGGATGCTGCTGTTACCATGGCAACCACAGGTGAGGGGAACCGAGGCAACGTGAAGGCTGATGATTCTGAGACCACAGCGTGTTTCAATTAATGAACTCATTAAGGTTTGAGTGATGAAGAGCTTAACGAGAGAGGAGAGGAAGGTCAAAGGTCACGACAAGCTGCTGGTCAAAAAGGTTCATCATTAAACCTTCAGAAGATCATAAAAATATCTAATAAGTTTTATGAGGAAATTAGGAAGACAAGACGAAACAGAGGAAGGAAAGAAGGAAACAAGAAAGAAAAGAAGGAAGGAAAGAAGGAAGGAAGGAGAGAAAGATGAGTGAAGGAGAAGCAGAGCGCCGAGTCGAGTCCATCAAAGGTTTATGAACCTCTGAGGAACGACTGCTGTAAACAAACAGCTTTAGTTTATGAGCAACGAGCCTCAATAAACGAGGAGGAAGAGGAGGAGGAGGAGGAAGAGGAGGAAGAGGAGGAGGAGGAGGAAGAGAGGGGGAGGAAGGGAAGAGCAGGAGGAGGAGGAGGAAGGAGCAGGAGGAGGAAGGAGGAAGAGGAGGTTCTGCTGCTGAGTTGAACCAAACTGAAATGTTTCTGTAGAAGAACAAACTGAGGTTGTGGGTTTGATTCCCTCATCAGAACTCGGGCGCCGTCCTACCTTTCCCATGCCGGGCGTGTCCTTGACCTTTGACCCGGCCCGTAGGAGGCTTGGCGGGACGGCGGGGGGCGACAGCTGCAGGGCCCCGCCGAAGCCTCCGGTGAACAGCGGCGGGCCCGGCGCCGGGGCCTCGGGGGCCGCCGGGCCCAACTGGGACTTCCTCCTGCGGGACAAACTGAGCTTCTGAGCCGCCCTGCAGGGAGACAGAACCGGGACAGAACCGAGACCAGTTCTGGGTCAGGACCGGATCAGAAAGATCCAAGATAAACAAAGATATGAACGTCTGGTTGGTTCTGACCCGACCCGTCAGCTGGAGGAACAATCAGAACATTACAACACCAAACCAGGACCAGGACCAGAACCAGGACCAGAACAGGACCAGAACCAGGACCAGAACCAGACCAGAACCAGGACCAGAACCAGGACCAGAACCAGGACCAGAACCAGGACCAGAACCAGGACCAGAACCAGGACCAGGACCAGAACCAGGACCAGAACCAGGACCAGAACCTCCAAGACATTCAGTGCAACAGAGGAAAACATGAACCGTTTCTGTCCACATCTGGACCTTCATCCGTTTCTTGTCTCTTTTCTCAGGTGAGCCGACATGCAGACATTCGGATCAGAACCAAACCGTAAAACATTTGGGCCAGAAACGTCTCCAGCTCCTCTGATGGTTCTGATTTCAATCGTTTCCAACCGATTCTGTTTCTAGTGACGGATGAAGTTATGGCTGCAGACAGAACTGGATTACTGAGGAAGAGGAAGAGCAAGTCCTCCTCTTCATCCCTCCATCGAGTCCAGTCAGAAAACAGAGCATGAAGGACGACTGCAGGGATCAGGGATCCACACCGGGTGATTCCTCACACAGAGAGGAGGGGGCGGGGGGGGGGGGGGTGGGGGGGGGGGGGGGCTGGTGACATTCATGCTTCATCTTCATCTGCTGACAAATGTTAACTAGAGACCCAAAAATCGCCCAGGAAGAATCTCTTTCCTCATGGAGACACGATTTCCTGTTTCTGCGACTCGGAGAGAAAAAGCCTCAGAAGTTTTCAGCAGATTTTTCACTGAACGAAAACCAGGAAGAAAAGTTAGAGGAGGGAAGAAAGACGGAGAAAGATGAGAGGAAAGCAGCTTCAGAGGTCATGACTCAGCAGAATGGAGCTGATCTGGATCAGCAGGGTGAACGACCCGCCAGAACCAGCAGAACCAGTAGGACCAGATATCCTACCATCACAAACAGAAACAGTTAACTAGGACTTTGACTGGACCATAGAGCTGAGCTGTCAGGTCCAGGAAGTCGGGTTTGTTCTTCATCACTCTATCGTCGCTCTGAGGTTCTGAACAGGTTCAGGAGGAAACTCCTGGTTCCTAAACGTCACCACACTAACATCCAGAAATGTCAAAATGCTCCTGAGTTCCTGCAGAAAAAGAGACGATAATGAAGCAACGTTTCCTCTGCAGCCTCTTGTGTTTGTGTTCATCTACTCACAGTTCCTTCTGGTCCATTATCTCCTCGCCGCTTCCTGCATCATGGATCTACTCCGAGTGAGAGAACAAATCCAAACCCTGAACCAGCTGAGCTTCGTTTACCGGTCAAACTGGACCGAGAGAAAGTCCCCACAAGTCTTCATGTCCCATAAACCTGAGACGCTTCATGTTTGCATTAGTTCCAGGAAAATGTGATGATTTTTCATTCCGTCAGTCGCTGAGCATCAAACCTTCTGCTGCACAGAATCCACCAGTTTTCACTGCACACATGTCAAAGCCTGAGCTTCATCGGTGGAAAGTTTCTGTTCTCCGTCCATCAGCTGGACGCCTGGAGTCGAGACAGGAAAAGCTGGACGCAGCGTCGGTCCGCCTGTCCGTCTCCTCCTCCCAGACATGAACCAACCCAGATTCACAGAGTTCATCAATCAGAGTTTTCACAAAGTTTCTCTTGGATTAAACCATCAGATTCCATCTAAATCCTTTCATTTGTGCTTTTCTTCATCCCAGCAGCTCCAGCTGGTTCATCATTTCATCCCATCCAAGCAGAAAACGAGGGAACGTTTCCAGGAAACCCAGCAGATAAAGACAGAAACCAGGAACGCCGACCTGATCCGAGTCGTTTCTGTCCAGGGACAGGTTCCCCGGTCCGTCCGTCTGTCCTCCTGTCCGTCTGTCCTCCTGTCTCATCCCGCTCCGCCGGGCGGATCAAAGGGAACTTTTAGGGAGACGTTTCCCCTCCGTCCTCCTCCACCTGTAAACCCTTCGTCTTCTTCTGCTCCTCCAGTCGACCATCCTCTCCATCCAACTCCTCTCTCATCTCTTCACCTCTTCTTTCTTTCTCCGCTCATCCCTCGGTTTCTCCTCGTCTCCCATCTTCTCATTCCCGTTTTCCTCTCCGTTTCCTCCTCCTCCCTCCTCCTCCTCCCTCCTTCCTCCTCCTGAACTCCAGGAGAGAGAGGGATGAGAGGCGGCAGCAGCAAAGGAGGATGAAAGACTGGAACAAGAGGAGGAAATAAAGCAGGAGGATTCCTGAATCTGGTTGCTGTTGTTGCCGGGAAACACAGGAGAAGCTGCAGCCTTCCTCCTCCTCCTCTTCCTCCCTGTCCGTCTGCCTCTCTCACCTCCTCTCCCTCTATTTGCAGCCCCGCCCTCCTGAGAAAACCCCATCCACACACACACACAGAGTGTTTGAAACCCAGCAGAGGGGGTGTCAGTCGTCTCATGAAGTATTCATACAGTGTGTGTGTGTGTGTGTGTGTGTGTGTGTGTGTGTGTTGGACCATGGTTCCGGCAGATGGATCGGTCCGGTTACAGAGCCGGTTCTCTTTAACTCACTGCCTGTGTTAATGTTCAGGTATTAATTATTTCTCTGCTCATCAAATCAAAGATTCTCCTCAGATGGAATAAAAAGTGATTCTGTGATTCTCAGGTGAAGAACCTGCAGGCCTCAACGGGAAGCTGCTGCTGCAGCTGCTGCTGCTGCTGGTGCTGCTGCTGCTGCTGCTGTTGCTGCTGTTGCTGCTGCTGCTGCTGCTGCTGCTGTGCTGCTGCTGCTGCTGTGCTGCTGCTGCTGCTGTTGTGCTGCTGTTGCTGCTGCTGCTGCTGCTGCTGTTGCTGCTGCTGCTGCTGCTGTTGCCTGTTGCTGCTGCTGCTGCTGCTGCTGTGCTGCTGCTGTTGCTGCTGCTGCTGTTTTCAGTTCCCAGGCTAATTTCTTCCTTCGGTTCTGCAGCATCGCGTCCAGAACAGAAACCCGGTTCTGTTTGCGTGCAGCTGGTGGCTCTGAGCTGCGGGTCGATGGAGGCGGTTGAGGCTCATGGTTTCTGCAGATAAAAGGCTCAGAGTGTCTGGAGGTTCTCATCGGATCCATGAAACCAAACCCAGTTCAGACCAGGTCGGATCCAGAATGAGACCTGGAGTCCAACTCCGGGCTTTTAGCCGGGAACAGCTCAGCCATGCAGGTTCGCTCAGCGTTTGGCTCTCTGCGCCGTTTCTCAGAGTTTTCAGCACTTTGCTCAGTAAAAGTTTTATTGAGGTTTGAACTTTGAACTGTCTCTGCTATCAGCCTGTTCTGCAGGAGTCTTCGGATCCGGCAGCAGCAGCTCTGGAGGAAAATCTCTCTGCTGCCCAGGATCAATAGAAACGTTTGGGCCGAGGGCCAGAAAACCACTTTGGGAAACTCGACCCTCTCGGAGCAGATCTGAGGCTTTCGCTTCTTTTAGGTCCAGAGAAAATGTTTCCGTATCGGATCTCTGGGTGGCAGCAAAGCAAAACGTGACTCAGAAACAGATGGAAGAATCAGATTCATTCAACCGACATCTGGAAACATCTGGAACCAGCAGAGCTGAGATTCATGAAGCAGCTCAGAGAAACATGAGGAAGATTTCAGGCTCAACAAGAAAACATCAGCAGGTTTTCACTCCACCTGGCATGAACACGAAGACGGAAGGACGGACGTCTGTCCACTGCTCAGACCAGCAGGATCTCCTGTCCAAACTCAGGACAATCGCTGCTCTCATTTGACCCCCGACCTCCGAGCTGTGGACTCCCGGGTCTCCTGGTTCTCCCGGTCTGTGTTCTACGCGCCGTGGCTCCAGTGGAGGTCCAGAGGTCCTCTGATTGGTGGATCCGCGGTGCGTTCGCTGATCAGACGACAGAGTCTTTGACCAGAGAGAATAAAACATGGCCGCCGCGTTTCCTCCTGATGTTTTTATTTCAGGATGATAAAATATGAAGGCCCAAACCGAACCAGGATTCTGTTCTGATCCGGTTAGTTTTTAGACAGAACCAGCAGCTGATCAGCGATTACAGGATCAGAACCGCCGATCCGCCGGACTCTCAGCAAACTGTCATCTGAACCAGCCGACCGGGTCGGAACCAGATGACTGGGTCAGAACCAGCTGACCGGGTCAGAACCAGCCAGAGAGGCAGTGCTCCAAACTCTCCTGTCCTCAGATAAAGCGTTTGGTTCCCATCAGCTGCTGATTCACGTCCCAACATCTGAGAAGCAAAGTTTCCATCTCTCTCAGTCAGTCAGTCAGTCAGTCAGTGGAAACCAGAGGAGGAGAACCGGCAGCTCAGATCAGGTTGTGTTTTACTTTCATAATGTTCAACTCGCCTTTCTCTCACTTTTTTATTTAATTTAGCGCGTTAGCATTAGCTCCTGCCAACAGCCATGCTGGTATTAGTGTAACTAACTTTTAGCCATGACTCCTAACTGTGTCCAGTTTTGTTTCTAAAGCTGCTAAAACTAATTTTTCAGCAGAGAAAGAAAATCCTCTTTTATCTGAGATTCAGTGCATCTGATCTGAGACCGCTCTCCGCCGCTTCACGCTGAGAAACGAATCAGTGTGAAGAGGTTCCTCTCCATTGTTGCTGCAGCAGGAAGTGAGCAGCGCGGCGAGCGCAGCCAGCGCGGCGAGCGGTGCGTTCGCTCTGCAGGGAGCTGCAGGTTAATCCAGCCTTCACACGTCTGCAGATGAAGGCACAGCGACTCTGACAGATGCATGCTGGGAAATCTGCTGGTTAATGCTAACGCTGAATCCTGAAGCTCATCTAGTCTACAGAGAAATATCTGACTGCAGGTTTCATTCCGGCTCAGCAGGAACTCCAGGCTCTGGAGGCCTGAGCTGATGTCTCAGCAAGCCAGACAAAAACATTTCAGCTCCAAGGTATAAAAACAACGAGGGCTTTAGGTTTCCTTTTGCAAACATGAAGTCCATTAAAAACACTGAATTATCTTTGTTTCATAAAATCGCAGCTTCATTAAAACATTGTTGCCATTTTCATTCTGAATTTCATATCTGGAGGGTTTGCATTTAAAGCTGCAGGTATCTAAACACCTGCAGCTTTAAACACCTGCAGCTTTAAACACCTGCAGCTTTAAACACCTGCAGCTTTAAACACCTGCAGCTTTAACACCTGCAGCTTTAAACACCTGCAGCTTTAACACCTGCAGCTTTAACACCTGCAGCTTTAAACACCTGCAGCTTTAACACCTGCAGCTCTCCACAGTTCTCCTGCTGCAGTCAGACATCAGCCGGATCTTCAGGAACCCTAATGTGACCCGTTCGCTGCGTTCCACCGCTGAGCAGAAAAGGTCCACTTGTTTGCTGTGACAACATGACACACACACACACACACACACCCCAACCTGCATCAGGTATGCAGCAGCAGTGAGCCCATAATCAGTCGGATGGAGCAGAACCCAGATCCCCGCGGCCCGACCCTGACAGCTCCAACCTCTCAGGATAAAAATAGTAAATCTGCCAATTAGATTCTGCTCACAGAGGCGAGCGCCGCTTCGACTCCTGAACCGAGTCGTCTCGGCTGAATCTGAATCAGGACGGAAGAAAAACTCTGCCCTGAAGGAAACTGCATGATTCACAAACCCACAAAAAATCCAGTTTTTACAGACAGGAAAACATTCATGGTTCCTGTCACACCCAAAAAGGAAAACCTAAAATCTCCTAAATGATCCTGATGTGTTGGAAATGCCGCCCGGCTCTGAGCGGTGCGTTCGCTGACCGGTCCGTTCGCTGACCGGTGCGTTCGCTGACCGGTGCGTTCACTGACCTGAGGAAGAATGCGGCCGCACCAGACGGAGCCTGGCTGGTTTGGGTGGCGATGCTGTGGGCCGCTGGTTTCACCGGGACGTCCTGAGTCGTCATGGCAACACGGCCCTGGCCCGACGTCGAACCCTGATGAGAGAGAAGAGGAAACGTTGATCCTGATGTTCAGAACATTCTGGGAAAGACAAAGTCTCTGGAGGTCCGGTGGCAGGAACAGGAAAAGCATCATCAACAGGAACAGGAAACGCATCAGCAGCAGGAACAGGAAACGCACAGGAAATGCTCGTTAACCAATCAACTCAGGTCATAATCTGGTGAGTTTTTCTCTCCATAGAAGCTCCGCCTGGTCTGGCGTCCTGATTGGCTGTGGTGACTTCCTGGAGGAGGGAACCGGCTGGCATGATGCTGCCATCACCAAACCGTTCTCTCCTGCTGCTAAACCATGAAGGTTCTCCTGGTTCGGTTCTTCTGCCAGGTTCAGGTTCTGCTGGCAGTTTCTTCCTGTTAAAGGAGAGTCTGTCCTCTCCACTGTCGCCCCCTGCTGGTCAGGATGAATAAAGGGTTCGATCTGATCTGCTCGTTTTCTCTGACAGAATCGTTTCGATCCGTTTGATGAACTGAACTGGTTCCAGGAACTGTTCACTCTGCTGGGTTTCCTCTGATCCAGTTCTGGGTTTTATTTCATGTTTGTGTTTCTCTGTGAGGCGGTTCTGGTAAATAAAGGTTTTCATGTTTCTGGGCCTTCGGTTCTGGTGGATTGTTACGGCAGCAGGAAGCAGCCAGCAGGCGACGCGCTCGGCCGGCTAACAGGATTACAGACTGAGCCGGCGGCGGGCCGACCCGCTGCCAGAAGCAGAACCTCAGTTCATCTCTGCTCCGGGCGGGTCACCGGAACCGCCTCTGTGTTTCAGGGTGAAATGGATCAGACTGGTGGCTTGAGGCTCTGGGGCTGGATAATCTGCTAGGCTCCTCCTGATCCTCCCCCGGCCTCTCCCTGCCACCTCCCCCCCCTCCTCCTGCCACCTCCCACCTCCTGCGTCCTCCTGATCCTCCCTCCCACCTCCTCCTGCCTCCTCCTGCCTCCTCCTGCCGCCCCCGGCCTCCCCCTGCATCTCGTCCAGGAAGCAGCCGCTGAGACGCAGAGATAAGCAGCATCGCCGTGTGAAATAGAAAAACCTGAATGAGTGACAGACGGAGCCGAATCGGGAGAAAATCGCCTCCTGTCTCCTCTTTCAGCTTCTGTCATGAAAAGCAAAAGGACAGTCAGAGAATCTGCTCTTAAAGGACGTCTCTTATCTCACAGCGGACAGAAGCTCCACGGCATTCAGGCCTGCAGAGCCAAAGCAGCGACTCTGATGGGGATAACGAGGCTGAGAGCTTTAACAACTCCTCTTTACAAAATCCTCCATCTTCCTTTCAAAATACTAAATAATAAGAAGTAAGCTTTTCCGCAGCAGAACGAGATTTTTCAGTCAGGAGAAGCAAACCGATGCTAAGCTACTTAAAGGTGCACCATGTAGGAAACACTGACCTCAGGTGGTTAAACTGGGCATTGCAACCTGGACAAACTCCCAGCAGTAACAAAAATATATTTACTGCATCTAAATTAGTCTCTGCATGCAAAGAGAACCAGCTGTTCAGCACGGTGGTGGCTGCATGATGCTGTGAAAGAAAATTTAAATTCATTGTCATCAAATGATCTGATATTTCTAATTTAAATAAATATTTTGCGATTTTCATCTATTAGTTGTAAATTGTTGCTCAAATAAGTTGCAGAGGAAATAAATGTGAAAAATGAGCAGAAATGATTAAAAACTTGAGCTCAGCATTCAGATTTCTTTATAGTTTAGTTAAAGAAACAAAATCTGTTGGTTTTACAGAAACATTTTTCTGAATCAGGTTGAAAACTAACAGGAAACAAAACAGAACCGTCAGCCGGGTTCTGGTGGCCGGCGTCACGGGTTCTGACGTC
The DNA here is from genome assembly GCA_902982915.1 of Phalloptychus januarius. NCBI lineage: Eukaryota > Metazoa > Chordata > Actinopteri > Cyprinodontiformes > Poeciliidae > Phalloptychus > Phalloptychus januarius. Next base: position 17,299,252 of record CADWAE010000459.1, read on the forward strand.
TGAGGATGGATGACGTCATCTCTGATCTGGATCAGTAACAGCCAATCGCTGATCATCATGTGGCGTCTATAAAGTGAACATCATGAATAAAAGCCTCACCTGAAGTTCAGGTCTGCAGCAGGAGACCCTCCAGATTCCCTCCAGGTAGTTATGAGCGTTCAGCGGCGTGACCGTGGCGAGCCCTTTGGCTCCGCCCCCTCCCAGGTAGGTGCTGTGCACGCCGCCCCAGGCCCACGGAGCTCCACCCCCCTGCTGCTCCTCCTGCATCCACCTCTGCTGCTTCACCGGCAGCTCCTCCGTCTCAAAGCGGGCCGGCGCGGCGGCGGGGCGAGGCGTCATCTCCCCGCTGACGCCCAGAGCTCGACGCAGAGCCAGACGCCTCAGCTGCTGGTAGGCGGCGCCGCAGACGCTGCAGCGGGCGTCGCAGGACGCTTGGCGGCCGCGGTGAGGCCACTGCAGGCGGTGCAGCTTATCGAAGACGAAGGAGGCGTAGGCGGGATCCTGCAGCCGAGACACGGCAGATTTTATGTTCTTACATTCAGATTCCTGAGCTGCAGAATCAGTAAAAATACATCTGGAAGTTAAAATGACAGAAAAATGAACAAAAAGCAGCAACAGAAGCAGGAAACTGAGTTTCTAACTAGAATCAACATCTGGGAATCTTCCTGATGAACTGATTATGTTTTCCTGCAGGTTTCATCCTGGTTAACAAGGTTTTCCTCTCCACAGTCGCCACATGCATGTTCACACTGCACCAACACAAAGTCACCAACTTTTTTAAATGTCAATTATTCATCTTGATGAAACATTTCTAGTTCAACTGGCAGATTTTATTTACATCAGGGAACAAAAACAAATAATCTGCCAGTGGAACAAGAACTTTTAATCAATATTAAGAAAATATTGACTTGAAACAAACAACCTGCTGAAAAGTCAATAAAATATTTGCACCACAAACTGGAGCAGAAACATTTGGTAAGATGCTGCTGAACAGAAAACATTTTCCTTTTCCTTTTAACTCATTCAGATTTTATCCTCAGATGTGTTTCATAATTTGTGTGAGAATAAAGCAAAGTGATAAATCTGTGGCATAAACACGTCTGCAGAGCCTTTCCAGTTTTCCTCTGAACGTCTGCTCCCTCTTTCTGCAGCAGCTGCTCTGGTTTTTATCCAGTTTTCAGACGCAGCAGATCTGCATCAGCAGCTGCTGAGGAGAGCTGCGGTGCAGCCGCCGCCTCAGCAGGACGTAAAACCGTCTGCGCCTGAAGAGGAGCTGCAGATTTACAGCCGGGCGTGTGCGCCGGGTTTGACCTCCAGCCGACCCCCGTCAGCCGAGGTCACAACAAGCGTCAGGGTGAAATAACTTCAGAGGCTGCAGCAGACGGAGGCAGCAGACGGTGACCTGCAGATCCACAGGCTGTTGTTCTCCAGCTCCTGAACACTTTCACTCCGACTGGCAGCTCAGTTCACCTCTGATCTGCAGACGCTGAGCTGCTGCCTCAGACTTTTATGGAGGGAGTTTGATTTAACCGACTTTCAGCTCCTGTTCCTCCTTCATCCAAACATTAAAGACCTCAGAGGATAAACACAAACAACTTCTAACTTTGGTTTCTGGACTTTAAGGGGGTTAAAGCCAACCTGCCTCTGTTTGCTGACTGACATGAAGTGAGTCCAGCTTCACATCGAGGCGGAGAAACGATCTGCAGAAAAGATTTCTGATGCTAAAGTTAGAAAGCGTCTCAATCTGGAGGTTCCTCCGTCAGTCGCTGCTGAAACTGAACTGATTCCAGCAGACAAATCATAGTAATGTACAATAATGTTCACCATCCTAATCAATTTAATTATTTATAGTTTCAGTTAAATAGTTTTTTTAAATATACTTTTATATATTCAGCAAAACCAAAATCCAAGTTATTCACAGATTTATTTAATAGAGCATTTCCAAAATATTCTAAATGCAGAATAGGAATTTGAAATATTTTGGAGCAATTATTGGTTATGAGTAATAATCAGTTATTGGTAAAGCAGGAGCAGCTTTTATTCTCCTGAAGCCCAGAGCTTAGCTTCACTTGCACTGAATCATATTAATGTTTATTCATTTATATTTTATATGTTATCTGTTTTTATTTGGTGTCTGAACCATTAAATTATGAAGTTTTGAGCATTTTAAGAGGGAATATAGCAGCTGATAAACATCTTGATATTAATATCAAGATGTTTAAAACTTCTTAAAAACAGAAAATTCAGTTTATTGCATTTTGAATCAGTTTGAAGCTTTTAAAATGTTAAAGTTTCTTCAACTGATTCAGTTTTAGTTCAGAATTTAGTTTCATGAAGAAACTTTTTATCTTTTCATCATCAGTATTTAACTCAGATGAAACCCAAACACATCATGAAGCCTCTTCAAAATAAAAGCCTCTTCCTGCAGACCTTTGATGAACTGAACAGAAATAAAGTTAAAATCATTTCAGTTTTACCTCCGACTCCGATCCCTCCGTCTGTTTGGTCCTGAAGCTTCAGCAGCTCTGAGCAGAACCTCCGACCCGAAGCCTTAAATCTGGCTATTCATCCCCGGACGGCGGGGCGGGGGTCAGGGGTCAGGGACCAGCTGTGACCTGCAGACGCCGTGACATCACTTCCTGTCCCGCCTCCACAGGGTCTGATATAAAACGATCCTGCAGATCCTAACCCGACGCCAGCGAGTCACAGGAAGTCCAGTCGGTTTTGCTCAGACGGTTCTCAGTCAGAAAACCTTTGACTAGACCACTGTTTCTCAACCTTTGTTGGGGAAGGGCCCCCCATCCATTATCCAGGTCCCTCACCGCCCCATCAAAGAAGATGTAGGATACCTGCACTGAATATTGGATGATTATTAATATTACTGTCATTATTGACAGTAATATTAATAATCATCCAATATTCAACTTAAAATCTGTAGGTCTAAAAGCCGCCGATCAGAGTGGAAATAAGTATTTTTATTCTGTGTAATTTTAGTTGTTAAATCTAACAACCCACACCGCCGGCCCCCCCATGGCTATTTAAAACAGGCTGAGAGGATTAAGAGGAACCTGAGGTTTGATTCCTGTTTGCTTTAAGGGAAACAAACTGAGCAACAACAGGGAGGATACCCAGGAGAAACGGAGGTGAAGGTTGTTGGTCAAGGAGGCTGAAATGAATCCTCTGGAGGAAAAACTCAGTTTTTATTCCTTTGAGGGATAAACTATTTATTCTGTCCTCTGCAGGCTCCTGTATTTGTTCCTATGACCTTAAAATATCAAAGTTAAGTTTCCAGAGGTCATTTTTGAATAAAACGTCCAAATGATTAATGTTCCCACAGAACCAGGAGCGGTTCTGTTCAGACCTTATGGGGCAACAATAACCCAGAGAACAGAGACACTCGGATGGAACCGGCGCCCGGCTGGCGGGTTGAAGGCGATTCGTTCTGGCAGAGGAACGATCCATGATCAGGAACGAGTTGTTACCAAAAGGTCCTCATCCAGAACGAAACATAAAGTTACGTGGAAACGTTGGTATTTTAAGAACCAAAAGGAAACTAATCTATTTTGTAACATAATTACAAAACAACAAAAACAGGCAAAAAAAACATTTTTCCAAATCAAATTCTTTCAATTTTCAAACTTTTGAAACTTAGAGAAACTGTGCAGTTAAAACATGTTTGTTCTAAATCCTGAAATTTTACTGGAGTAAAAAGTAGAAAAACTTTATAATGAACCAAAATAAGAGACACAGCGAAGTACAAATACGTCTAAAAGTACAAGAGCTACTGAAGTAAATGCAGCTAATTAATACCCCACTGACTTTCAGTCAGCCATATGTAACCATGGCAACAAGGTATTGTTTTTACAACCGGAAGCAGCTGGTCAGCGACTCAAAAGCTCAAATAATCCCAGAGATTCAGAAATGAGGCTTCAGAGCAGAAACAGAAAGCAAACAGGAGAGGCAGGAGTTCAGACCCTCCCATCCAGCATAACGGCGTATCCCCTACTCCAACATCTCTGCTTCCCATACAGCAAGAGGATGAAATGAGTCTCAACATCAGAGATTAACATGGAGAAAGCAAATGATGCGCATTAGCAGTTGTTGCTTTTATGTTATCTTACAGAAAACAGTGGAAAAAGCAGCAGAATACCAATCAGGTGGTTTAAAACTTTTGCACGGTCCTGTCTGTGTTTCAGCAGATCCTTTAAATCAACGTGACCAAACGCTGCAGAGAGAGGAAGCCGCTCTGCTGGTTTAAAGAAAACCCAGTCAGCAGAAACTGGGAGACCGTGACCTTCAGCTGCAGCTAATTACATTTTTACTTTAATTAGGCCACATGAGTGGATTCATCAGCAGCAGCAGAGAGATGAAGACTGACAGCAGGAGGGAGGGAGCAGAGGACGGTCCGTCTGTCCAAGACGCTTTAACGTTTCAACTGCAACACTGAAAACCCAGACAAGCAGAACCAGAACCGACCCGATGATTCCTCACTCGGGTCATAAAGTTCCCCTTATGATCAAAATAAATCAGTCGGTATCAGCCTGGAGGTCATGAGGTCAGACAGAAGAAAACCTTCCAGAGTCGCTGACGCTGCGTCCCCTGAATGTCCCTGAGGGACGGAGAAGCACCTGTGGACCAGGACATTTAAGGACCGGGACGTTTAAGGACCGGGACGTTTAAGGGACCGGGACGTTTAAGGACCGGGACGTTTAAGGACCGGGACGTTTAAGGACCGGGACGTTTAAAGGACCGGGACGTTTAAGGACCGGGACGTTTAAGGACCGGGACGTTTAAGGACCGGGACGTTTAAGGACCTCTCTGTCCAACTGGTTGATCTTTGGGGATTTTCATGGGTTTCATTACGGAGACGTAGATCAGCTGATGTTCTGAGATCCTCCAAAAAGCTTGAAGTCCAACAGGAGACTCAGACTCTTGTCCCGACATCCTTGGACTCTTCCTCTACTTTTAGGGGTCATAAGCTGTTTAGCTCGGGCTCAGTCTGACCTGCACCAGGCTGAAGTTTGGCCTCTAAGGAGGTTTTGATTGGTGGAGATAAATAATCAGTTATAGTTGCCGTGTTCAGCAGGACGGCCAATGAGATCATCCGTCTGACCAGACCTGATACCAGCAGGCCTTCAGGTCGCTTTGGTTGAAGCTCCATCTAGTGGAGCAGAGAGGAACTCCACTTCACAGAGCTGAGGAAACTCTAGCAGAAGCTCTTTCTGCTCAGCTGCTGCAGGTTCCTGCGTTTCAACAGAAGCTCTGCAGTGAGACTGGATGGATTTGCAGCCAGGAATCCGGTTTTAATGAGTCAGTTGGCATTTAAACTGTTTCTTTTCCCAGTTTAAGCTGAATCCAAACCAGGATGATGGAATAGCCTGAAAGAACCCAGTAAATGAAGCTGAGCGTCGTCTCTGCAGGCCCACTGGAGTGTGTGCAGCACCGCGAGCAGCTCAGAGGGCGAGAGAGGGGGAACGAGGGAGCGAGGGAGAGCGAGGTCAGCGAGGAGGAATCAGCGAGCGAGAGATCGGAGCGAAGCCTCGACGCGAGCGGCTCTGATGTTCACGCAACGACCTGACAGGACGGCTCAGCGTCAAACACCAAACCAAAACCCAGCAGAGTCTGCAGGAAAATCACTGCAGGAACTCAGACTGGACATCTGAACCAGAGCAGCACCAAACCTTCAGAGTCCCTAGAAAACCACGGCAGGTGCATTTCAGTCAGTCGCGCCAACGTTTGGGCCAAATACCAGAGGAAACTGCAAATGTTTCCAGTTCTACTTCATTAACTGTGTGTCCTGCATTAGTTGGTATCTTATGGACAGACTGTCAGACATCGTGGCTCATAATGAAGGGATGGAGGTAGAGATGTGACCAGGAGTTTGTCTAAATGTTTCCTGCTACAGGAAGGCTAGCATCCAGAGCTTCTCCTCCCTGAGGGAGAGTCCAGAAACTCAAACCACGATCTGGTTTGTTCAGGCCTGAAGCTCGTCGCCTTCATTAAGGATCACAGATCGACTGGTAAGACTCTCTCTGTACCAACAGCATCCGATGGTTCACCAATCATCTGTTTTCCCACCTGATCGTCCTGCAGACTCGGTTCGACTGGGAACTTTTGTTTTATTTCAGCCGCTGTGGTTCACTTTCACACTTCAATGTGTGAAACCAACCAAACTCTCAGACAAGCCAGTTCCCCTCATCCCGACCCAGAGAAGGTAGTCTGGACAGGACCGGTTCTGAGGCCCAGAGCCGCCGTCGCTCTGATGGAGGAAACCTGAAAACGTGTCGAGTTTAAAGTCTAGAAAACCTGCTGAGTTGCTGCTTCTTGTTTCTATAGAAAACAGACGAGTCATGTTTGCTTCTCTGCTGACCTTCATGGATGCGGCGTCAGTCAGAGCGGCAGCCTGCCTGTTCAGCTGCGACGCCATGATGTGGCAGCGCTGACACAGCCTCTGCTGCTTGTCCTCCTCCGGCTTGCCGTAGCTGCTCAACTCGCCGGCCGACAGCGAACCTTCAGGGTTGGGCCGCCGGGCGCAGCTCCGCAGGGCCTCGTCCTCCCCGCCTCCGGACGAACGCAGCCGTTTCCTGCGACACGTGGAGCCCAGAGGCAGAGCGGTCTGCCCCTCCACCACCTGTTGCCACAGAGACGAGAGGCTTTTATTCTTTCGAGCTGAACACCTGGCAGGTGTTGTACTTCTTTAACTGTTTGTAGGATCACAGGCGCCTACAAATACTTGAGACGCCACAAAGAATGACGGCTAAAGTTAAAGGCATCAAACACTTTATATATTTACTATTAATAATGCTGAGAAACTCATTGCTGCGTCTTAATCTGATTCTGCTGGTGCAACAAAAGGTTGTTAAACCTGCTGCTAATAAATAACATTTTATTCATGAAGACAATTGAATGTTGGTAAATCTTGAAACATGACTGAAAATTATAACCAGCTTTGATTCATTTCTGCAGACATTCCTGGATCTGAGATATTTCAGTCGCAGCTCAGTGTCCAGATCAGCCTCTGTGGATTAGTTCTTCAATCTAAATGAATATTATCTGTATAGAAAGTAAGAACTCTTACTCTCATTACAGGAAGTTAATGATTTTGGCTCATTGTTCCGGACTGATCTGCATGAACCTCCTGAAGGTTTTCTTTGTAATAAAGTTAAATACTCACCGTGTGTCTCCTGCAGTCCGGCCCGCCGCCCGGTGCTCTGCTCCAGAACTGGGAATACATTTCAGTTCAAAGTCCTCTTGGTCTTCTTCCTGCAGCTCCAGCCTCTGGAGACTCTGATCAAATCTTTCAACACAGCAGAAATACAGGAGGAGAGTCTCTGACGGCTCGGAGGAGGAGATGCCACTGAGGCGTGAACCTGCAGAGCGCCGGGCCGGAGGAGTTACACAACCACTGAGAGACTCTGCTGCACGCATGACCGGCACAGCTAACCGGTTAGCGTTAGGGAGGCTAACCGGTTAGCGTTAGGGAGGCTAACCTGCTCACCATCAACATTTAGCTTGTTCATTCTCCATCAGCTCATCCAAAATGCTGCTGCCAGAGTCCTGAGCAACACCAGCAAAACTAAACCAAACTGGATACAAAAATAAAACATCTATTTTGTTATTCTATTTTTGATGTTATTCCATTTAACATTTTAAGCACTAATCAGTGGCAGCTCATATTTATATTTCAATATAAAAATATTCAGTTATTACTATATCATAATCTAATACAAAGATATTTGCACCTGAGTGAAAAACTATATTCATAAAAACTATATTATAGTTTTTTGACATATATATATTTTCAAAATGTGAATTTCTGGATTGAAAGTCAGTACAGAAATAAACAGGAAGGATCTGTGATAACGCCCATTAATGCACATCCATCCGAAATCATCTATTTCACTTTAATTGAATTTTTTATTCTGTATCTGTTGTTTGGGTATTTTAGGCCCCAGTTTCTGAACCTCCAAAGTAAATAAAATCACAAAGTAAAGTGTCAGAATTAAACACCATGTATATGATACAATAAATCTGAAGCTTAAACTTGTAAAACTCAATAAGCTTTAAATGTGATGGACTTTGATCAAAGATAATCAAATGTTTCTTACTGCAGATTCTTTTGTGATATGTCATATTTTGGTGCTCAAATGAGGTACAAGATTTCTTAATTGCTGTGACGCAGCCAGGCCCCGCCCCCATGCGGAAGTAGCCAAACAAACAAGCAGCATTATAATGGCAGAAGTAGTGGAGCTCAATCAAGAGACATTTTTGAATCATTTTTACCTGATCCAACAGGTGAACTGCAGCGAGTCTGTCAACAGGCAGGAAAAATCTCTGAGTCTCATCAGGTCTGTGACGTCATGTCAGGGAAACGATGAGAATCAACTGAAAAAATGAATCTTTATCAGTGAACCGAGTGTGTGAACCGAGTGTGTGAACCGAGTGTGTGAACCGAGTGTGATGCTAATGCTAACCGGTAGTTAGCATTAGCATTGACACTGCGGTCACTGCAGCTTGTTCTCCAGCTCAGCTTCCTTCCTGCATTATTCCAGACTCCTTTGGGTTTTGGAAATGTAACCATTTGTGAACAGCTGTTCTGAATCCGTCCTATCTTCTGGTAATGCGCATGCGCATTTCGATGCTACGTCACACACTGCTGGCTCAGCAGATTTGCTAAAACAGGTGGCATCATGTGACTCAGTGAGTCTGTCACCTGGTTGCCATTTAAACCAGATTTATTTTGTTTCCTGCTCAGACTTAATGCATCGGTAAAACCTGATGGGCAGGTTACATTATGTACATTTCATGCTTAAAATATTCTGCAGGAAAATATTTCCACTTGTTTACTTACCTACTTCTTCCTGCAAAGGAAGGACTGCTTTTCTGTTTCACTCTAGTTTAATTCTTTTCTCCACCTGAAGATCCTGGGAACTGATTTTCCCCTGAGTTTATTTTTCCATGTCAAATACATGTTAGTTAGGAATGATCCCCCTCTAGTGGACAGTTGTTAGAAGTGCATCTCTCTTCCTGATCAAATCTGTTTCTTTTGTTTCTCCAAACCTTAAAAACATGAAGATATGGAGATGAAACGTCACTGACTGGTGATGAATATAAGCATCTCCTGCCTGCAGCTTGAAACTGAAGCAAACAACTTTATTTTACTGATTTGATTTCACTTTATTTAAAGTCCATCAGACTAGAGCTTAAAGTCAGAACCAACTGATGAGATTTAGAGATGAACTGAGGAGGAAACATGTGAACTGGAAGTGATGTCATCAAGCTAAAAACTAAAACTAGCTTCATGTAGGAAAATCTGAATAATTCATAGATTTAAACAAGTCGTCGTATTTTAACTTAAAACATTCATTCATTTCTGCACCTTCTTGGTAGAAATGTAAATTTAAATGGATCTAATCTGATGCAAAAGCCCAAACATAGTAAATGAAAAATAGAATAATAAATAACAGACAAATAAAGCAGACCTTTCATTACTGTAGTATCACATAAAGCTGCTGGTTTCCTGTGGCTTGTTTGTATTTATCAGCTGAAAGTGTTAAAGTTTCTGTTGGATCTCAGGTTCGTTTCAGAAATAATTTAGTTCCTAATTAAACTGGAAGCTGAAATAAATAAACTTCCTCCTTTTTGTTTCCTGGAGGAGCTGGTTTCACACCTGTTACCATGGTTACCCTGGTGACTGCGTTACCGTGGTGACAGATATACATCAGTGATTCAGCTTAAAAAACTCCAGCACTTAATACTGAGTAGGAGCCGATCGGGTCAGACAGCTGAACATCTGGTTCAACAACTTAAAGTAAAAACTCTGAAACATTTAAACAGGAAAAACACAAAACATGCAGAAACGAGGGAGAAGATGAACTTTTTATTGTTCCAAACATTAAAGAACATTTTATCTGCAAATTACACAAATTTTAAACACTAAAGACAAAAAACCAGCAAATCAGAAGAAGCAGGATCAGAAACCAGGCTGGAAAACGAAAGTGATGGAGGAATAAGTTCATTATGAACAGAGGAACTGATGAACTGATGAACAGAGGAACAGATGAACTGATGAACTGATGAACAGATGAACAGACAAACAGAGGAACTGATGAACTGATGAACTGATAAACTGATGAACTGATGTTCCTGCATTTATCTTTAACTTCCAGCTTTTCAGGACCTGAACCTGATCAAACAATTTAGCAACAGAAATGACATTTCCTGTGATAATAACAATAAAATAAAACATAAAAGTTACAAAAACAGCTGCAAAAAACATTGATACATTGATTATTGAATCATTTCACACTTCAGGTTGATTTCTGAACTAAGGCCTTTCAGGACCCAATAAGAATGACAAGAAGCATTAAGAAAAGGTTGTAGAGATTTAACTAAACAGATCTTCCTTCAGTCACTTTAAGCTTTAAAAGAGTCTAAATAAAATCTCACAGGATCTGAATCCACCGGATCCTCCAGCTGTTCTGCAGACGTTCACTCCTGGACCCGGATCAAGTGGTCCTAAACATTTCACAAGCGATCTGACTGCTGTTGAACTATCTAGAACCACTGGACCAGAGAGGATCTGCAGCTCGGGTCGGATCGGTCCGGTCGGATCGGATCGGTCCGCTTGGGTCGGGTCGGATCGGTCCGGTCGGATCGGATCGGTCCGCTTGGGTCGGATCGGATCGGTCCTGTCGGGTCGGATCGGTCGGTCCTGTCGGGTCGGTCTCCGCTCTGGCGTTCTGCTTGTCGACTCCTCACTTTATACTGAGGCTCCTGCAGGTCCAGGAATGAAGGCCGGACCGGTCGGGCCTGAAGCAGGGAGGGGTTACCTGTCGGGCCGGGTGGCAGCTCCCTCACCTGCTGCACCTGCTGCACCTGCTGCACCTGCTGCTCCACCTCGGCCTCCACTGAGCCTCATTCAGTTTCAGGCTGAGACACTTTGGAGTTTCTAGTCAAACCAAACATCAAACCTGATTTATTGGATGATAAAATCGTCCTTCCCTGTTTGGACTTTTGAAACATGGTTCATTTGTTCTGGATTCTAAAGCTGCTTTTCACACATTAAGCTGAATTCAATCATCCAAAGCTAATAAAAACCTCCAGTACCACCAGTAAACCTCTTTCTGGACCTTCAGGTCGACTCGTCTCCTTCATGAACTCAGCGGTTCTGTTAAAGTCCAGCTGCAGGTCCAACAGATCCACTGGAACCAAGTTTCTCCTGCTGTAAGAAAAGAAAGAACCGACCCTTTAAACGCTCTAGAAAAGTAACCTGGGCTTTTTCTTTTCTTTTCTTTTCCAGTTTGGTTTCATCTTTACTCAGGAACTGATGACCTGGTTGAATCTGTGGTTTTATTTGTTTAGATCCTGATGAATCTGTTCTGGACCGAAACCAAAACCTGGCCGGTTTAAATCGGACCAGCCAACCGCTCACTACCAGAACATCTGAGAACATCTGTTATTACACCGTTATTAACAAGGTGATGATGTTTTAATCTGATTTCTATTTAATTCTAACATCAGAATGAAACTTTTCAACTTGTTCATTTTCTGAGTCCAATATTTCAATTATAATGTTCAATTGTTGTCCAATTAAAACATTAACAAAATAAATGCAGAAAATAGAATTAAGCAATAAAACACAAACTCATATTTAAAATGTCAATTAACTCATTTGGTTTGTTAATATTGAAAGGCAGATTGGGAAACTTTCCTTTATGCATTTTACTCTCCACATATTTATTAGTTTTTCAGTCACATCAGGTTTTAGTCACTGCAGTTTGACTGAAACTGTTTTCAAAACGATCCTAAAACCTGATCTGGGATTTAAACTCCCTGAAACTCCAGCAGAGACGCCACGAACCTGAGCAAAGAGTCGCAGGTGAGGAAACGCATCAAGAGGAACTTTATTTAACCAAAGTGTCTCACTGAAGTGCAGAACATGCGACATTATGCTGATGATGTGATTATTTGTTCATAAGGATTCAAACAGCCTCAGCGGCTGCAGGCGGCAGGTTCAGCTGGTTTAATGTGAATGAAACTAAACTGTTTATTAAAAACAGAATCTTAACTAAAATATTTCATGTAGCTCAACGTCTTTATGAGGGATGCTAACAGCTGCTGCGTCGGTTAATATGGAGAAAACAGGAGCTTAACCTGGGCTTTTATTCTGAAAAACAGCCTCCAGTAGTTTATCAGGTATTTCTAAACTTTCCGATGCCATTCTGATATGTTAGTTTGGGTCCTGCAGGGACCAGCGGAGATCAGGTTGATCACATTTTACTGCCTCATCTCCGTCTTTAAGCACAGAGCAAAGATTTAAAGGCCGCAGCGAAACCTGGGCAGGAATGTTGAGAGAGCAGGAAGTTTGGCAGGTTGTTGCTCGGCTGGATTCCTCCTCCTCATGAAAGCAGGTCTCACCTGCTGGTTATCAGCCGCATCACTCAGGTGAGACGCTTTACTTTACACAAACTGCTCCACAGGCACAGAACAGATCAGATGCTTCCTGGTTAAATCCAGATCCTGTTCATGACCAGTGGCTACAGTCAGTCTGTGAGCAGCAGCAGGTTGGAGGCAGAAACTCGACAGGAATGAAGTCGGGCTGCATTCTGCAGCCGGGCGTGAGGCTGACTCACCACGGCTGAACAAAGGCAGGAAAGAAACTCAAACTGTGACGCAGAAAAGGAAGAAAATACGAGACAAACAAACCTGGAATAAATTGCGGCTGAGCAGGAAGATCAGCTAGAAGAACCAAAATAGAAACAGATACTTTGGTCATTATTGTTCATAATAAATGACCCTCATCACATCCGACCCCAGTTTGACTTTATTTACTGAAAGTTTAATGTTATTCCAGAACTTAGAAATTCAGATTCAAATGTTTTAAAGTTGATGACTGAAGTCCTGCTGATTAACATGTTTTCTCTTTGGTTGCAAAAAATTAAAGTTTTAGATCAATTTTTTCACCAGATAAATAAAAATACACTTTTCCAAATTCTAGCTCTAATCACACAAATTTCTACATATTTGATTTATTACTTGGAAGATCAGATGGCAAACAAGGACAGGAGCAGGTGAATGGGCAAAAAGAAATGCAAAATGTAAGAAATATTATTAAACTGAGTCCAAAAATGAGTAAAAATTATTTAAAATAAGTAAGAACATTTTGAAATGTGTGTGTTTATGTTTGGTCCTTTGCACAAACTCAACTTTTCAGTAAAACATCAGCCAGTGTTCCTGCAGCAGTGGCGCCAAGTGGTCACTAGGGGGAGCTCCAGTTCCCACTGGGACAGACGCTGCATCCCATTGCACCAACAAGAAAGTGGTTTCTGTTATTGAACTCATTATATATTCACCTTGAAAAGTTAAGTTAGTCATTAATAAGCAGGCAATTATTAGGAATATAATTATGAATTTTAAAAACGGTCAGACATTGAAGCTGATGAACTCGATAGATTTACTGAGCTGTTAGCAGCTAACAGTCCTGCTAAGGCTACGTTCATTCATTGCAACCATAAATGGCATATTTTCATGACTATCATCATAATTAGTTATAGTTATAGTTATAACTATAACTACTGTAGTTACATTATATAACGTTTCACTTATTGAGAACAAAGCAACTTTTCATCACGATTTTAAATGAATGCATTGAATACAACTGTATAATTCACAGTTTCTTTATTTTAAACGTAAGTCTGAATACAAACATGATGGACTAATAATGTGACGCCTCATCTGCATCTCATGGTCTGATGTTTTTGATGATAATTATTGTGCTGCTTTTCAGTCCAGTTTCAGAAACACAAGAGAACATAAAGGAGTAAGAGAGGAAACACAAGGCAGCTGGAAACGGTTCTTACATTAAAAAAAACACTGGAACTAAAGGAAATATGGTAAACTAAAAACAGACAAAAGAAGACCTAAAAAACAGGAACACAGCTGATCTAAAAATAATAAGAACTTAGAAACACAGAACTAGAAGGACTAAACAAAGATAAAACGTAACTAGACTAACAGGATAAAAAAACTAGAAATAAAAAAACAGAAGAAAGAAGAAGTTCACTCACAAGAACCAAACAAAAATGTGAACAAAAGCATAATGATAAATAAGATGAACAGCAAAACCCAGAAACCTGACAAACTCATCTTCAGCTGCGCATAAATGTTTGTGGTTGGAATTATTTTTCTAGTTTATGTAGAGACGGATTCATCTCCATCCTGTTGCCTGTTAGTGAGAAGCAGAAACAAATGAAATGAAATGAAATGAGGGCACTCAAACTATACTTCCTTCTTTATGGCCAATATTTAGATCTAAGCTGGAAGTTATAAAAGTTATTTTTGTGTGTGTGAAATATTTTTTATGTTTATTATCGAGTTTGTTTTACTTTATTACCTATGAACAACTTTTATTTCAACATAATTTTCAGAGATACAGAAAGAAGGACAAGAACTTATTCTGATGAGGTTCTGTTCCGGTTCTGTTCCGGTTCTGATCCGGTTCTGATCCGGTTCAGTTGGCTCAGAACTGGATCTGAGCCAATCAGAGCAGGACTCTGTGGAGTTACAAGGTAGAAAAACCAGGCAGAATCAGAACGACCTTTGACCTTTTATTGAGCCTCTGAGCTGAACATTTATTTCTGACCCACAGTGACACCTGGTGGTGAAGGTTGGAACATCATGAACACAACAAACTAAACTGAAATAAAACTGGAACAATTTACAAAGAAAAACTGCAAAATTAAATGAACTCATCAAAATGACTGATATCATGAAATATTACAATAAGATACAGAATAAACAAATACAGGAAGGAAAATATAGCATTATATATTTGATTTAGAGTCTAAAACAAAAGATAAACAGTGAGCAGAATTACAACATAATCAGTTCTGTTCACACATAATTACAGATCCATAATAATATAGAAAATAAATTATAGTAAGAGGCAGTTCATTCAAAATCATGAGTATATCTATTTAAATATAATTTACAGTTAGTTCAAATCAGACATTTAACAATATTTTACTCACATTTTCATTCATCTTTGTGATTTACAAATCAAGACAGTGAATCTTCTTTATAGAAAATGTTTTGTTTTCTTCCTTAGAAGAGATAATAAATAACCTGGAACAACAATTTTTAAAATAATAGCAAAGAAGCAAACAACTAAATGTACAAAGTTCAGTTCCTAGGTTGTTTGACTCATTTGTGATTCAGACACAAGCAGATCACAAACGAGTGATTCGTTTTTGTGGCTTTAACTTCCTGGATCAGAAGCATTTATAGTCTGAGCTCTGTCTAGACTGCAGCTGTGGGTTTATTATTGTTTTTACAACATTCAGCTTTAGATATGGTTTATCTTTCCAAACAGTGCTGCAATGTTCTGATCCTGTTTAATTGATCTTAAGTTTTATGGTACTTGAGAAATTTAGCCAAATAATTAATGTCTGATTTCTGACTAAATGTGATTATTTCTGCTCTTGTTTTGTCAGTTGAAATATTGAATTGTTCAGCAAATGAACGCACAGAATTCATCACATCATCTAACTTTGTCTTTACTGTCAGAGAATCTCCGTCTACATAGATCATCATCATATATCTGGAACGGATAATAACTGAAGATGTTTGGAATTTCATTTTGAGATCATGAATAGAGGCGATGAAGACGAGTTGAGCAAGGAAGCTTCCTTGTGGCAGATCAGAGGAAACTTCACAGTAAGACAGGAAGTTTTTTATAAGAGAAAGATCCGAGAAACCAGAACGACTTAATTTATCTATCAACCGATCAAAAGTGCCGGTGTTAAATGCAGAGCTGAAGTCCAAGAGCACAGCTCTGAATGTCTGCTGTGCTCCACTCGCTGCGAGCCAAACAGTTTCCATCCGTCTAATTTCTTCCTGTAGAGTTCCTGAAGGAATCAGGTTCTCTGTGGTAAAGAACTGTTCGACCTGCTCATAAAGAATTCTATCAAATATAAAACCCAACATGATGTGGACTCTGTCAGCACTGTTGTTGAGTCTGGAATGAATCAAGTTATGTCGTAAAAATGGAAATGTTTTGAATTTTTTCAGCTCATCAGGAATCTTTCCAGTGCTGATGCATCTATTTATAATGTGACAGACGGGAGCAGAAATAAAATCAGCTGCACGTTTCATCAGTTCAGCCTCAGTTTCATCTATTCTCTGAATCACATCATCACATAGACGCATCCACCAACCCTTCACGGTTTCTGGATCCGTCTCTTCAAGTCTAAATCCATCTTTTCTCCTTTTCTTCCTCTGTTGGACAGAAGGACCTTCCAGGCCAGACTCTGGACCTGCAGCTCCCGTGTTGGTTGGAGGAATGTTTTCTAGATGTGCTTCCTCTGAGGTCAAAGCTCTGTTCTGTGTGATGGTGATCACTTGAGAACGCAAAAGTATTTCAAATGATTTTACAGACACTTGGAATGATTTTGTACATCTTGGCCTCAGTTTTGCTTTTCCTTCACCACCTTCACTAAGGGAACCATTGTTAGTTTGGTTACTGTTTACTACGTCCTCTTCTGCTTCAGCTGTTTGAGATAAGAAAGTTTCAATCTTTTTTCTCGACTTCAGTGACTCATAAATATCTTGGACCATTAATGGGGCATGTTCATTTGCTACTGACAGGTACATCTCAGTAAACTTGTCCAGAGCTTCCTGAGGATCAGACTTTTCATTGACATCAGTCCACGGCGCTTTCTCTACAGATCCCATGAATGAGATCGGATTAACCTTTGACCTCAGGATCATTTTAGGAATCTTTTTCTCAACCTTGAAGGTGACGAGCCGATGGTCACTGCAATCCATTTCAATGGATTTTGGTTCTGAGCAAAGATCTGGAATATTTGTGTAAATGTGATCAATGCATGAAGAGGATTTCTTGGCAAACTTGGTTTTAACTTTTACAATCTGAGTTAAACCCAAATTAGATAAAACATGAACAGCAATATTTGTCATCAGAGAATTTTTGGCGCCCCATTTTATGTTAAGGTCTCCCATCAGCAAAATGTCTTTTTCCTCTTTCTCTTTTACCACCTCAGTCATCATCCTATTTATATCAAGCAAATATTGTACATTATTATCTGGACGTCTGTAACAACATCCCAGTAAAACTGGTCGGCCTTCAGGAACCTTCATCTCAACCCAAATGACCTCAACTTCATCCTCCATCAGATCTAATCTTAATCTGGTTTCTATATGATCCTGAACATACAGAGCGACTCCACCTCCACTTTTGGTTCTGTTGTTCCTCCTGTCTCTCCTCCATATCCTAAACCCTGGAATATAAATGTCACGGGCTTTAACTGAGGCATCCAGTTTAGTTTCACACAGAGCCACAACATGAACCTTACAACGTTTAATTATGTTTTCAATTTTATCAATCTTGTTTCTCAGACCATTGATGTTCAGCAGAGCCAGAGATAATTTTTCATCTGCTGAGTCGTTTATCTGTGATGAAGTTGCCATGGCGATGACTATAGATGTCCTCCTCCCTTTAGAGAAAAATACACAAAGGTTACATGTAATAAAACAGGCTCCAAATATTAACCACAAAACATCAAATCTGTTACTTTATTCATAATAAACTCATTCTAAGGTTTTTCCTCATCAAACCTGCAGAGTTTCTCTGCTCAGATGAAACTGATGTTATTTCCTTCCTGGTTTCAGGATGCTTTCAGCCAATCAGAGATCTGTGAACAGATTGAAACGTTTCCATGACGATGTGAAGGTAAACCTACAGTCAGACTCTCAGACTGTAACTAATGTCTCAAGTTCAAAAACTGAAAATAACATCTGAACAAAGTGAAGCATCAAAACATAAAGATCCTTATTAGTGTGCAGTTATTATCATTTAAGGATGATAAAATGATGGAAACCAATTAAAGTTTTAGACGGTTTATTAATCATTGACTTGTACAGATATAAATATGTTCCTAAAGTGTTTTCATGTGAAGCTCAGAGATTTTCCTAGTCACTGATCTGCTGATGATTCTAGAAAAATCTGAGTTGATTATAATCTAAATTATGTAAAAGAAAATTTAGCTTGGGAAAAAATAATGTTCAATAGTACTTGATACACTATTGGCTGGCGTTTGTAAAGCAGCCAATCAGGGAGCGCCGTTCATCTTCCAAGGTTCTGATTGGCTGAACTCTGCATAGTACAGATTTACTAGGCAGTAGCTGTTAGTTTCTGCTGACATGGTTTGGACAAACCAGGTAACAAGGTGTTTTCACACGTTGTCTGAAGTTCAGAAGTTATTTTTCTCTCTGACCCTCAGCAGCAGTTTACTGAACTGATTCAACAGTTCAGAGGTTTTGGGGAAAATCTGCTTTAGACTTTTTCTCTCATTTTCAGTCCAGAAGCTGATTGTTGTCAGACACATTAAAGCTGGACAGAAGAACAGAGAGAATTTAACCACATGAAATATAGACGACTTTCTAGTACAAATGAAAACATTAAAATTAAAGAGAGTTAAAAGTTAGTAATGTGTGCAGGAGAGTCGTGCAAGGTGTGGGTTGTGTGGCATGAAATCATCACAAATTTGTAGCATATTTAATTCAATATTTACCCGTGTAAATACACAGATAAATACCTGCTTTCAGTACAGCAGCTATGAAAACATTGATGCTGCCACAGTTCTCCATCTACTTCCTGTTTCTGAACTTCCTGTTTCATTTACTATCCATAAACGGTGAAGGAGTTTCTCTGCTATGAGGTTCAGTTTAGTAAAACCTGCACAACTCGCACTGAGTGAAAATAATGCAAAATAAGTTCCAGATATTCAGTCAATAAATGATTATTAACAAAAAGTAAATCTAAATAGAAAAGTCTGATTTCAAATCTAATTGCTGTTCAGTAGAAACTCTCATATTGATCATGATTGTAGAAATAATCACTTCTGTTTCCATAAAATAAAGTGTTTTAGTTTAGTTTCAACGTTTTGAAAGAGAGCAGACTGTTTTACTGAAAGGCTTCAGGAAGCTTTCCTCTTTTTTATACATAGTGAGGAAATTCAGACACTACAGATGTTTTTTTTAAAATATTTTTTCATATCATTCTAACTAATGTCCAACCTGGAACCTGTACAGGTACAGTTTCAATACCAAATATCACAGATTTAAACTGACAGTGTTTAATCAGCTCCTTCTGGTTCATTCAGTCAGACTGGATGACTTGTTGCTGATTTGAAATGATCCTCATCATCTTTACTTCCTTTTAAATGTTTACGCCTCACCTGTTTGAAGGTTCCAGGGAGGCTGAAGGACGATCCGTTGGATTCAATCAGCAGAATAAGATCTGAAGATCTGAATGCACTGGAGCCAAATGGGACACGATGACTGAAGTCAAATGAAGTCATCTTTTATGAATCATGTAAAACAGGAACAGCTTAGGTAAAACACGGGAGAAAAGGGCGTGTCTCTCATATGGTCTCTCCTAACACATCCTCTATGAATGGGATCCAGAGCAGAACACATGTTGGGTTGGATGTGTTTCAGCATCTTTTCAGTTTTATTGAAGTTTGTGGTGAATAGAAACTGAATCCTGCTTCTCCATGTTTGGTTCTGTTCTGGGAAACTCCTCTGTGTTTCACCTGAGCCACACCTGATTCACTGCAGCAAATGTTTGCAGTGCAAATATCAAAGGCCATGAGATGGTTTTGTTCCTTTGGAGTAAAGTCATCATAACAGGTGAGGTAATATATTCATACAGCAAGTTACAAGAGCAGGAACATGACGATAAAGAAAATACATTGGAAATAAATATTATAAATATTATGTTGCAGCATTTTCTGAACCTATTTTATCCCTCCAGACTGGAGGTATTCTGTTGGTATTCTGTAACTCGTGCAAAGATTACAGACATGTTTGGTCTAACATGGGTCTCTAGGTGACACTAAACAAACATGTAGAAAATGACACACAGAAGAGAAGGAACCATCAGGTACTGACAGGAAATATACTGATTTGTTTTAAGATTTAAAGTATCAGTTCCTCTTATTTGTCACAAAGTTTAAGTGTTTTCACCAACAAAGCAACAAACTTTCAACCTGGTCAACTCATAATAGGATGGAAATCAAATATAAAGTCTGCAAACCAAAATAAACATAGTCCAGAGTTCCTGAAACAATCTAGTTATGTTCAGAGTCTCTGAAATTAGTTTGGACTTCAGTGTTTTATTCAGTTCTTGTGTTTTCAGTTCTGTATGCCAGTCAAAAAGTCATGTTGTTGTCAGAGCACTCTTATAATTCAGTCAGAGCATCTGATGCTTCAACAGTGTTGATTTCCATGGGGGAGGTTCAGGCTGGTTCCTTGGTAAATCCACTCAGACTCACTGGTGGCTCTGCGCTCCTGGCTGGCTCGCCATCTCCCAAACGTTTCCATGTTTCCAATAAAACCTAGCCAAGACTTCACTAAATTTTATATTTTTCATGTCTTTGTAATCAAAGTCGATGCCATTGCATCACACAATGTTGTAACTAATAAATCTCAACCATTTAACCATTCACATTTAATCATCCTGTTTATCATTTTTGGACCTCAAATTCTGGAGATTTTTATTTTAGATCTGCTATAGTTATCTTGGTAATTATTAAAACTGACTCATCAATAATCATCACTTCTTATCTGTGATGTTTGCAGCAATAAATTTGGAAAAAAACATTTAGATTAATATTATTTCTGAATTTTCTGTTTAATGGAAGCTTTTAGCGTAAATTCAAGCTGGCAGATCTCACTCAGCATGGCAGCATCGCCCACCGCCACGCCTACGTCCCGATCATCCAATGCCGAGGCACAGCTACTCCAGCCAATCACACCGCAAGAACATCATTCAAAAGAGCAAACCGAGCCGGGTTCATCAGCTGTCCAGCCGCGCGTCGACCCACCTCCTCCCCGCCTCCACCCTCATCCTGCCGGACACCATGGCTACCTCTTCCCCGGCTCCGCTCCACCACCAGTGTCCGGTCACGGGGGAAGATGACCCTCAGTCCTGCCCCGAGCTGACCGAAGCTCGCCAGGAGGCTCAGCTCGATGTCTTCCGCCGGCGCCTGAGCGCCAAAAGTACATTGTCCAATAAATCTTTCTGATTGATCTTCCTTTCTCTGTGTGAGTCTCTCCAGATTGAAATATAATAGAATAATTAATATGGTGATGGGTTAAATGTGCAGTAATCATTTTTAGATTTAATTGAACTCATGAGACAGATGCTTGATAAGTTTTCAGCCTTCCGGGATTTTATTTTCACAAATAGTTTATCACAATGTTAAATAGCAAATTAGGAAACAATCAAACATTTAGTTATTGTGTAGATTATATGATCCATGAACAGAGAACCAGAGCTATTAATATGTTGCTGGATGTGAAACTTTTCAGGATCCAGAGAATATTTTGGAAATTTTCAGGCTTTGTGAAAGTTTTCAAACACAATCCTGCTTTTATTTCCTACCAGAAATATTTTAATTAAATCATTATAGATAACATGACCATAAACTGTAACAAACTTAACTTAACAAAATCAGCTGCTTTTATTAAAAGTCAGCATTTTATTAGGACATGCTTGCTTTGGGTAGGGTCGAAAAAACCTGCCGGCTGGTTTTACAGGAAAAACTTCCCTACAGTCCTGACCCGTTCCAGCGACTGCCTGTCTATCTCGGCCCAAAGCAAACATGCCCCGACCTGCAGGCCAATTACTTCAGGCTTCACCACTAACAGTCAGAGTTCACTCACTGGAGATGAAATGTGACCATA
Source organism: Phalloptychus januarius (assembly GCA_902982915.1). NCBI lineage: Eukaryota > Metazoa > Chordata > Actinopteri > Cyprinodontiformes > Poeciliidae > Phalloptychus > Phalloptychus januarius. The sequence goes on from CADWAE010000459.1 coordinate 17,321,020, forward strand.
AATAAAACAATCATGTTGATTGATAAATTAACACACGAGTAAATGTAATCTAAAGACTATGAACAATTTAACACAATGGTATAACTAAGACAGAACATTGGTTAATATCAGAGAAACATTGACTTTATGTAACTATGGAGAAGCATTTCAGGTAGGAATAGACTAAAACTGAGAGAATGATGGATTCACAGTTCAGTTTGTTCATTTTCTTCTTCTCTGGTTCTCTGAAGGCGGAGAAATAAGTTGAGTGTCTCCATCCTGTAGCAACAATCAGGTTGAGTCATCATGACACGATGCTTCCTAAAACCAAGCGTTATGGTTTATTACTGTGAATGTTTTAAATTTGAAGGAAGCTTTTAATTGAGTTATGAACACAGTATAAAAAAGCGGTGTAGCCATTGCTCATCGAGTAGAAGATCACATTGCTGGACGTATCAGCACTCCAGATCCTCCTGGGAGTAGTTTTCACGCAAAAACGTGAGACTTGGCAGTATCCTTCACCACCATCAGAGGGCTTGTCTCCTTTTTGCATCCGTCGCTTTATTCCATCAGTCGCTTTATTCCATTCCTCCATCCATCCGGGTCACCCTGGGCAGGTCGTCAGTTTGCTGCAGGGCAACACAGAGACACACAGGACAAACAACCATGCACACACACACTCACACCTAGGGACAATTTAGAGGCCAATTAACCTGACAGTCATGTTTTTGGACTGTGGGAGGAAGCCGGAGTACCCGGAGAGAACCCACCATGCACAGGGAGAACATGCAAACTCCATGCAGAAAGACCGGGGCCGGGAATCGAACCCAGAACCTTCTTGCTGCAAGGCAGCAGCTCTACCAGCTGCGCCACTGGGCAGCCACCTTGCTTTATTAAAATGGCATAATTTGCATCTATTTTTGTTTTCTGATTACATTAAGTAAAATATGTTAAAGTATTGCTAGTCTTACTTTTTACTCTAGTCATGTTTGTCGTCAGCCACTATATGCTTTTTTTTGTAGATATTTTTCAGCTTTTTTAGGTAATGTTTTAGTGTAGACATTTTCTGTCGACACATCAAATTCTTTACAGAAACTTTCCATATTAATCAACACATTTACTTATTTTTGTTCAACTGACATGGAAAATTGTTCTGGAATTTTTTTGTCTGATGTTGATCCAGTTTAGATGTTGGATCTAAACCTTTAATGTCCCAACTTGTTGAACTTTTCAGGTATCTCCTTTCTCAGTGCGACAGTGATAAGATTATGATCACTGTAATCATTCGGCTCAGATCTTATTTTGCTGTGAACTGGGATGTTGGTATAGATGTGATCGATACATGTTGATGTGGATCCCCTCACTGTGTTTTGCTCTCTGGTGGGGTGGTTTACAATCTGGCTCAAACCACATTCATGTGACAAGGACAATATTTCTCTTTTAATTGCAGTGTCATTAAACCAGTTGATGTTAAAATCTCCCATCAATAAAATGTGTTTCGCTTCTCTTGATGCCTGATTAATCATCTCACGGATCTGATGTAGATCACCCTTATTACTTCCCTTCGGTCTGTAGCAGCAGCCCACTAACAGAGATTCATTATTCGGCAAAAACATCTGAATCCAAATAATCTCAACACCAGAAAGCATCAGATCGCACCGTAATGTGGTTTTAATGTGATCTGAGACATAGAGAGCGACTCCTCCACCATATTGATTTCGGTCTTTCTTCAATAGCCGATAACCTTCTATCCTAACTTCCCAGTCATTAACGTTGGGACCTAGTTTGGTCTCACAAAGAGCCAGAATGTGCAGATTCTTTTGTACAACTATATTTTTAACATGGTCTACCTTGTTTTTAAGGCTATTTATGTTTAACAGACCTACAGTTAAATAATCATAAGAACCAAGTGTGAATCTTGACTGAGCCATGATGATGATGGTGATGAAGATTTGTCCTCGTCTTCAGCTCTATTAACCCTTCGTTAAAAATACAAAATACAAAAATTAAAATCTTAAATCATAAAGTTAAACAATTAAAATGTTCAAAACCAAGTTTAAGCCAAAGTTTCAAAACATTTTTCTTCAACTAGAATAAAAATAAATCAGACAGAAGAACTAAAACTGAATTAAACTCATTATAACCTGAAAACACCTGTTTCTAACAGATTCCATTAAGATTCCATTATAAAATACAGAATTACTAACTTCATCACAAACATTATCTTTAAAGAGTCTAATTTGATTTGTTGGAGTGACGGCAACCCGGCTCCTAAAAGGCTTCAACAAGTTTCCTCAACATGAAGTTTTCTTCTTTTACTGATGATTTCACACATTCTGGATCTTTCCAGATAATTTTATTTCATATCCAAACTGGACTACCTACAGTTACAACTTTTATATAAAATGTAACAGATTTTAGACGAGATGTCCAGGTAAGCAGCTTCTTCTATTATATTACATAAACTGGACAACATGGCACTGATCTAATTGATTCTAATACTTATTTAATTCATATTAAATATTTATTCACTCACCTGGTCTTAGGCTTGTATGTCGATCAGTTGACAAACAATGACATATATAAGCTAACTGACACACCCAGGTGAGTCACCCACCTGGGTGTGTCATGTGACCAGCTGACATACCTGTGATGACTCAAACATCAGCCTGCAGATTGTCCCAGAGTTATAACAATAAAAGTGTGAAGAATTATCAAAAATACCAACCTGGGTAAAAACTAAGAGTCATTAAACTCGGTACAGGAATTCTGGACTCGTCATGTTTTAATTTGATCTTTATGATTATTTCCACCACAGCTGAGCAGTGAGTTGGTTTAAAACCTCCAGAAATATTTTATCTTTTATTTTAGATGGAGAATTAAAGAAATGTGTCTAACTGAGCGTTTTATACAGCAAAAATAAATGTTTAAAATAGGCCAACAGTCACAAAAACAGAACATCCTGAAGTGTATTAGAAACTATAGAACCGTTCAGAACCACGAACCACATGTGGACCAGTGGAGAACCTTCCCAGGAGGTCGACAAGCAGAACGACACCAAGAACTCACTAAAGGCTCATCCAGGAGGTCCGGAACAATACAGCAGAGGTCAGAGGTCATGATTCATCGATAAGGCAGAGTGACTAAAAATGGCTTCCAATGGAAAGATCCAAGACCAGAACCACTGCTGACCCAAAAGAACTATAATACTCTGTGGACTGAAGGGACAAAACCTTTTAGGAAGGTTTATTCCAACAACATGGACCAAAACAAACCCAGCATTTCAGGACCAGAACATCATTTAGACACGGTGGTGGCAGAGTGATGCTGTGGGCCGCTTTGCTGCTGGAAATGGAACTTTTATCAGCTTTTATTCTGTTTAACAGTAGAGATTAATTCAGTTCTTTTTAAAACCATGCCTAAAGAAATGAACCCGGTTCTGAACTGGTTCTGATTTGGTTCTGATCCGGTTCTGATCAGGTTCTGATCCAGTTCAGTCAGACTCATCAGATCAACAATCAGCCAATCAGAACAGGACTCTGTGGTTACAAGGTAGAAAAACCAGGCAGAATCAGAGCGACCTTTGACCTTTTATTGAGCCTCTGAGCTGAACATTTATTTTTCTGGCCCACAGTGACACCTGGTGGTGAAGGTTGGAACATCATGAACACAACAAACTGGACTGAAATAAAACTGGAACAATTTACAAAGAAAAACTGCTAAATTATATTAACTCATCAAAATGACCAATCTGTAATATTGTGTTAAAATGTAGAATAAACAAAAACATAAAGATAATATGTCATTATATATTTCATTTAAAGTCTAAAACAAAAGAAAAACTGAGACCAAAGTCAAAACAAAATAATTTCCACTTACACATGATTATAGATCCATAGTAATACAAAACAAATACATTTTATTTAGAGGCAGTTCATTCAGAAACATGAATATATATATATGCAATCTGCATTTGGTTAAAATGAGACATTTAACAATACTTTAGTCACATTTCCATTACATTTGGTCATATATGTGATCTATAAACCAACACAGTGATTCTTCCTCATAAAAATGTTTTGTTTTCTTTGTGCTAAATAATAGAAAGCTAAAAAAATAAGCAGAAATATGAAGAATCTTTAAAATAAGAAGCAAAAAAATAAATTGCCCAAAGTTTAGTTTTTATGTTACTAAACGAGTCACTAGTCACTAGAAACGAGTTTCTACTGTCAGCAGGAAAAGAAATCCTGTTTTAATTTTCTGGATTTTTCTGGGAGTTTATCTGGAGCTGTAGATTAATTTGACTTTAGTTTCTTTTAGCTTTTATCAGCTGACTTTTGATCACCTTTTGTTGTTTTTATAGTTCCCTGTATTGATAAAACTTGTAGAATCTGAATCCTGTTCATATTTCTGTCCTCCTCGACCTGCGACCAGGTTCACCAGCAGGGTCTTCAGAAAGTTTCTGATTTTGTGTTCCAAATCTCTGCAGTGAATCTGGACCAAAGTGTAGCTCTAGTTCTTTTGAGACATTGTCATATTTCCAGTCACCATTTTCCTTCACTATGTTCCCAGGAGCTCTGATCCAGTTTGATTCGTCTCCATGGAAACGGACCATAGACTCAAGGATCTTAAGCATGACTGGCCGCTCCAATAGTTTTTGTGTGTTTCTAAATGGAATGTTTAATTTTTTGGCCCATTTTTCTACAGTTTCCATTTTATCACGTAACTCTGACTCATCTCCACAGATCATCATGTAACTGTTACAGATAACTGCAGATGGTTGTAAGTTTTCCTTTAGATCATTCATAATGATGATGGAGAGGAGTTGAGCGAGGCAGCTGCCTCGAGGCAGACCAGAGGAACTTTCTTGGCTGGAAAGAAAACTTTTTATCAGTTTAAGATCAGAACCTAAAAAGTCAGATTTCTCCAGTTTTTTAATCAGCTGATCATGACTGATGGTGTCAAAGGAATAAGTGAAGTCCAGGAGCACAGCTCTGTCTGCTTCACCAATTTGCTGCTGCAGTGTCTCTATTAATTTTTTTTGATCCTCAATAAAGGACGATTTAAACTGCTTATAAAGAAAGACATCAAATACATAACTTAATATGATGTGAACTCTGTCAGCACTGCTGCTCTGTCTGATATGAAGGTAGTTGTCTCTTAGAAATGAGAATGACTTGATTTTTTTCAGCTCATCAGGAAACTCGCCGATCTCTCTGCATCCCTTCAGGATGTCTCGGATGGGAGCAGAGATGGATTTAACTGAAAGTTTAAACAGTTCAGCCTCAGTTTCATCTATGACCTTAACCACATGGTCACAGACATACTCCACGAATCCCGTCACTGCTGTAAATCCAGCCCCACTTCTTCCATTTCTCTTTTGGAACTGAGAGTTTCCAGAAACAGATCCTGGATCTGTGTTGGTTTTATGTTTTTCCTCTGAGGCTTCAGTCTGGGGGAGATGAAAAGGTGAAGTTTCTGTTGAATTATTTCCATGTGAGTTGGATGACTTTGGATTCTGAGGTTTTCCTTCTAAAATCTTATCAATATTTTCCTGAATTTTCTTTCTTTCCTTAATAGATTTATAAATTGTGTTTATCATTTCATATTTTACTTTATCTCTCTCAGATAGAAGTTTTTCCAACTGAGCATCCAACTTCAGTAAACTATAAATATCTTGGTTTTTTAATGGGGCATATTTATCTGCTGCTTGGAGAAAGATCTTGGTAAACTCTGCCAGAGCTTCCTTTAAGTCGACTGTTTTCTTAGACTTAGCCAATTTACAGACTTTAGCCCAATCACCACCTTCTATATCTTTCTGAAAATTCTTTTTGTCAAACTGGTTTGGTCTGAAGTTTCCTTTGCTAGGAGGAATCTTTCTATTAGTCTTCACAGTAATGAGGTTATGGTCACTGCTACCTGTTGCTATGGATTCTGGTTTTGAGCAACGGTCTCGAACATTAGTATAAATGTGATCAATGCAAGTTTCTGAATCTAGAGTCACCCTGGTAGGACCGTCAACGATCTGAGTCCAACTCAGCACTTTAGAAGTTTTTTCCTTCACATCTGAGTTCCAGTGAACGTTAAAGTCGCCCATCAGGAAAATGTCTTTCTCATTATTCTCCTCTGATATCGAGCTTTTCATCTCCTCGATGTGTTTTAAATACTTTTTTTCATCTTTTGTAGGTCTGTAACAACATCCCAGTAAAACTGGTCGGCCTTCAGAAAGCTTCATCTCAACCCAAATGATCTCAGCTTCATCCTCCACTTCTCTCCTGCTGGTCGAGTTCATCAGGTCAGGCCTTAATCTGGTTTCTATATGATCCTGAACATACAGAGCGACTCCACCTCCTTTATTGTTACGCTCGTCGTTTCTGTCTTTCCTCCACATCCTGAATCCTGGAATATGAACAACAGTGTCTGAAACGGTTGTGTTTAGTTTAGTTTCACACAGAGCCACAACGTGGAGTTTATCACGAGCTATAATGTGTCGAACCTCATGAGTTTTGTTTCTAAGACCGTTGATGTTCAGCAGAGCCAGAGATAATTTTTCCTCTGATGGATGTGAGGGACTCTGAGAGCTTTTTGGGTTTTGTGAACTTTCCATGGTGATGACCTTCTCTGTCCTCCAGACCTTAAAGACACAGAAACACTCAAATATTAAACCAACTTCCTGCTAAAGCTGATATCAGTTTGAATCCACCTGCAGTTTGATATAAAATCTGATAAATATTAAATATTTACAGTCTGATCCTCCTGGATCCTTCTGCTCAGCTTCTGACCTTTGACCTGGAGGATGGAGGAAGCTCTGACCTCTGGGTCTCTGTCTTTGAAATCACAACCAGCCTCTGTTTCCTCAGGAACAAACTGGTTTGATGTGGATCAGCTCAGACTGGTTCTACTGGGTCTGACTGGGAGGAAGTGAAGATGAAGATGAAAACAGTTTGGACCAACATCTGGACCAACATCTGTTAGTCCAGATGTTGAGGTGGGCAGATTTACTCTAGTAGGAGGAACTTTAAATATTTGTATTCACACTGAAGTCAAACTTTTATTATTAAAAGTCGACTCAAGCACTGAGTAACTGATCAGATTGAATATTTAACGATGTTAGAAAACATATAAACATTATTCAGATTCTGGTCTTTAAAAGAATAACACAATAAATAATATAATTACAACATAACTACTTTGAGTTTCTGTATTATTTTCATTAAACCACATTTGTTCTCCAGTCAGTGAACTAACAGAAATGATACTTTATAATATTATGACTGAAGCAAAACAAATGAAAAATACTTTGAAAAGATCAACAATGTAAAAAAAGAAGTTAGAAAAATCCTTTAGCAATAAATATAAAACACAATGAGAGCACAGGTCAAAGGTCATCAATGCTTCTACAAACTTTATTCCTTACAGTAATAAAGTTTATCATGAACAGCATTAATGAAGCTGTTCTGAAATATAAAAGTTGTTTGAATTTAATAAAACTGTAACATGAGAAGTGATGGTGAATCACATCATCCATGAAATAGACATGAATTAAACACCAAACACTGAATTTATAGGAACATATTATAGATGATGAGAAATATATACACTGTTAAAAAAACAAGACATTTAAAGTCTCTAATTCTGGTTGCCAGAATTTTACTGTATAAATTCAGAAACATTTTTTACACTATAGATATGGATAGATATGTAGTTAGATTGATATCACCACATTTAAAACTGCTTGTATCAAGTTAAGCTGAAGAGATGTTGCCCACATCCAGTCCAGCAGCTGTTATAATCTTCTCTAACTTCAGGTTGAATCTGTAAAGTTTCCTCTCACCTCTGAAGTCGATGTGAATCAAACGCTGAAGGAAACGCAGATCGAACTCCTTCTGGACCTCAGCTGAACTTCAGCCTTTATATTCTGACTCGGTCAGAGCAGCTCCTCCTCTTGTTCTCGGATGATTTTCTTTCTCTTCCATGTTCCAGTCACCAGTCAGAACTTCCTGTCCATCAGCTGTTCCTGGTTGGACCTGTTTGGTGTCCAACCAGGAACATGCTGGGTATTCAGCACTAATGTCAACAACACGTCAATCAAGCAGCAGAACAAAGGAGACGGAGCATCTGATGACGCCTGACAGCTGGACCATTTCTTCTTCTTTCAGTTTTATTCTGTGTCTCATGAATCTGGACAGGCTGGTCAGTGAGACTGAAGCTGCTGAAACTACGAACAGCTGAGCTGCTGCTGGTACAGCAGAGGGCCTGTGGTGCTGCGGGCCTGTTTCTGTGCCATCTATAACTGAAGCTCAGCTGGTCAGAGATCAGGAACTAAACCAGAGAAGAACTTCAGATCAGGAACCATTTATACTTTCACTGGAGTCAGACATCAACTCATATGAAGCAGAAACTCAGCAGCCAGACACTCAGCTGCACCTTCTGCTAAAGTTTCATCAGCTTGTTATTGCAGGAAACTGATTTGGAAAAGTTATAATGATGTGGAAATGATGTGACATTTCCACATCATTTATATTTTGTTCTGTATGATGATGTAATTTTTAAATATTAAATGGTTGATCATTTAATCAGTAGCTCAGGATTTGAATAGACCTTTTACCAAATCATTTTCCCTTCTGCTTGAGTAAAACATGTTACAGTATTTCTGGTCTTCAGTATCATTTTTCTGCTCTCTGATTGGTGGATCTATGATCGTCTTTAGATCTGATTGGCAGATAGCAGCAGATCAGTGATGCAGGTTTTTCTGCTTTATGGAACATTTATTTTATACCATTACATTTGATGCTTACATTAAAACTAAACTCGTACAGTAAACAGCATGTTGAGTTTGCTGCCCTCTGCTGGTGGAAGCTGAAATCACTCCGTGTTTCTGCTTCCTGCACGTTTCCATCTGTTTGTGATGTTTCATTTCTGCAGGAGGACAGATGGATTCTCCTGAGGAGCCGGACTGGAAACCAGTAAAACCCAAAGATGTTACAACATAAACAGAAGCTTCCTGTTCACACTGAGAACACCTTCATTCATGAACTCTGGATTCACACCGTGGAGGAAACAGATCAGATTCACCTGAACATGTTTACAGCAAAATCAACAAACTTTGCTTCTGGTTCTGTTTTATTTTTATTTTATTTATTTTTATTTTTTGGTCGGTTCTTGTAGTTTGAAGGGATTTGTGTGAAAACTTCACTGTCCTGCTTCCTCCTACATCTCCCAGAATGCACCTGGACATGTCCGTCCGCCCGATAAACCACAGAGGAAAACAAGTTGACTGCAGTAGAGAAGCGACTTCCTGTTTTCCCTGGCGGAGTGTTATCTGATTGGCTGAGAGCAGCGGGAAGAGGCCCCGCCCCCTCCTGCAGGCTCCTCCCAGTTAGACTTTGGCCCACTCCTCCCAGTATCATTCTGGTTCTGTGCGCTGGTTTGGGTCGGTTCCGAACAGGAGCGGCTCAGAAACTCACAAACACACTGAATGTATGGAAGTCCATTAGTGTCAAAATAATAAGAGAATAAAAATGTTAGCAAAGAAAACTGAACAAACTCTGTTCACACATATTTTCTTTCTTGTTTGCTCGGTTTGAGTCTCTTTGCTTCCAACTCAGCACCTGAAGCAGAATCTCATCTGACCCTGGTCGTTTCAGGAAGGGAAATGAAACTTTTTATCTCCTATAGTAAAGCTGGATCTCATTAATCTGATGGATTACAGTAGAAACTTTTCCAATGTGTATTTTATTGTATTCAGTCAGTTTAAAGCCTTTCCACAAGTCAAAATCACGCAATGCTGGAGAAACAAATACAGAAACAGGCCATAAATATTTAAATCCCTGTCAATGGAAAGAAAACCAACCTGTGTTAATGGAAGAGTTTTATACTTTCACTTTTTATTTATAGACACAACATTATTGAATTTAAGACAGGATCTTTTTCTAAGACATATTTCCAAGGAAGGGTAGGGTAGTCACCGCAGTCACCTCCAGGTAGCGCAGCCTCATCTAGTGGAGGATGAGGGAAGCAGCAGACAACAGAAAATCCCCACAAAGAGCAAAAACCCCAAGTTCCCAACACATCCGTCCTTAATATTATTAAATAATTAATATTATTTAATATTAATTAAGGACGGCCAGATGGATGGATCAATTTTCTTTATTCTATTTTAAATCTTCTCTCTTTCTAAGTCAATTTAATTAAATTTACTGATTTGGTTAATTGGGTTCAGCATCATTTTTGTCCCTCCTGGTCTTCCATACAACTGCTGACCCTTCCTCCCCCCCCCTGCGGAGGCTGGACTAGCAGAAACATCTGGAGCAGCTGCTGCTTTCTGAGTTCTGCTCTGCGACCAGGTGAGAATCTGCTGCTGTCTGTCTGTCTGTCTGTCTCTGTCCTCTGTCCCTCCTTCCCTCTGTCCTCTGTCCCTCTGTCCTTGTGTCCCTGTCTCTGTGTCTGCAGCTGCATGCAGGCTGCAGTTCTGGGGAACTTTTCTGCTAACGTGGCTGCAGCTGCAGCCTGATCTGCAGCAGGAACAGAACTTTTTTCGGGTCAGAACTTCTTGTGATCTCAGTCTGGACCTTTAGACTTTCAGTTGATTCTGGTCAGGCAGTGAAAGGCCAACCCTGATCTGGTTTATTTGGTCACTTGGCTCATTTTCTGCAGCTTCTTTGCGTCTGGAGTTCTGACGTCAGAAACCTGAGGCGAGTTTCTGCTGGACTGAAATGAGTTTGGTTCTGAACCTCTGGTCCGAACCGGTTCAGCCCAGCAGAACCTTTCAGAGTTTCTTTATTGATCCAGAAAAAGATCTTTATCTTCAGTCTGACTGCAGCTCCAAACATCTGCTTTACATTTTCTCTGCTGGGTTTTGGACTCAGCAGCTTCTGGTTTGATTATTAAAATATCAAAATATTTTCTGATTAAATATAAAAACAGGATCATCTTTACTGATAAACTTCAGCCTGAATCGTCCAGCAGCGCTGAGCTCAGACTCCAGTGATTAATCGAGTTCTCCTCTCATCCTTTCAGCCATGTTGTCTCTGGCATCCCGGTCGCTTCGCCTCAGCGTTGCTGGTTGCCAAGCAAGCCGGCGCTCCTTAGCAATGGTCATCTCTGGCAGCAAGACGTCCAAGTAAGTTATTGGAGCAACAACCGTAAATCAGGATCTGAACTGTTCCTCGGAAACCTGCAAAGTCCTCTTTATGCATCGCTGGAAAAGAAGAAAACTGCAGACTAAATGTAAAACAAGTTTACTAAACTTTCTGCTTGATTAACGTTCATTTCTGTGTTACAACACCGAGATGGAAAAAACATCAACAAACACATTAAATCAGCAGCTGCAGCACGATTCCAAGACAGAAAAGTATTTTAAAAGTAAACCTCAGCATACAACACCGACTAGTCGAAAATGCTTCGCAGCAACTTTCAGGCTTTATTCATATAATCACCTCAAAAACCTGCTGGACAAAAAATAAACATCTTCAGCCACTTTGAACCGAAAAGTTGCACAAAGTTCAGCTTGACTTTTTTTCTTCGGCTTCATATATGAGTTAAATAACTATTGATCAGATGTAATTAATTAAACTTAAATTCAGCTGCTGCTTGTCGCGCAGACAGACTGTCTGCAGGCCACCTGCGTTTCCAGATGTCAGAGTTTAGAAGCTGCAGGCTCTGGTCAGCTGGATGGAAGAAAAAAAAACACTGTCATTATTCATCTAGCCGTGTTTTTTGTTTGTTTGTTTTTATATATTAATATTTTTTAGGCTCTAGTTGCTTTTATTTGACAATAATATGATAGGAAAGAAACCGAAACGAGAGTCGAACTGGTCGCCCACCACGTGCGGTGACGCCCGTTTGCATCACCTGTTTGGTAAATTACTTTATAGTTTTATACAATTCTCACAGCTCATTTGTCATCTAAAAGTTTTAGGAAAAAATCGACTAGTCGACTGGTTGGTGGAGACCCTAAAATTGACCATCAGAAGTACAGCAGCAGATCTACAGAACGGCTGACATGAGGTTAACGGTCTAGTCAAAGCCCAGAGGTCAGCAGGAACAAATGCAGAAATCAGAGAAGCAACATGGACCGAACCGCCTCCAAAAGATTTCTGAGTTATTTCAGCTGCTGGTTCTGTTGCTGCCAGGCCGGTTCGGATCGGGTCGTGGGTTCGCTTCCACCTGACTGCAGGTCAGATCTGATCCTGGATCTGTGTGCAGGTTGGTGAGGGAGCGGCTGAAGAACGACGTGGAGAAGATGAAGAACCAGTTCTCTGGGTTCAGGCCTGGTCTGGTGGTTCTGCAGGTGAGACGTCTGGGTCCAGAAACAGAACCGGTCCGGTCTGAACCAGCTGGGTTTACAGCAGCTGGTTCTGTTCTCAGACCTGGACTGGTCAGACCGACCAGAACCTGCGGCGGTTCAGTCAAAGATCAGCTACAGGTGAATCAGTAACCTGAGTGTGTGTGTGGGTGGGGGTGGGGGTGTGTGTGTGTGTGTGTGTGTGTGTGTTCCAGGTGGGAGACAGAGACGACTCGAACCTCTACATCAGCTCCAAGCTGAAAGCTGCAGCCGAGGTGAGAAACGGGTCGGTTCGGTTCTGGGAAAAAAACCAAAATAAACTTTTATTTACTGATAAATTGTTCTTTAAGAGTTCTATTTTGCCCAAATTGACATTTTCATTTAGATTTGTTAAGTTCAATAATGTTTCGTCTGAAATGCTGCCCTCTTTTGGCGGAACGGCGGTACTGCAGTCACAGCTGGGAGACACTGACTGACCGGTGCTTCACATGTTGCCAGAAACGTCTCCAGCAGCGGAAAAGAAGTCACCGTTTCCTTAAAAACAAGTCACTAGATTTTTTTATTGGTTATTTGCAAAAAAAAAACGAAAGAAAGAAAAGAAAAACGTTAATTTGTCACTAATTGGTTTTTAACTTTTTTTTAAGTGACTCAACAATTGAACTGATAAAAACATTTGTTGACAATTTTAAGTCTCAAGTCAAAGTAGAATAAATGAGAATATGAAAATATTTTTGAAGATGTTTTTGTAATAGTTTACACTAAACTTCTCTATTTATTTAAATTCCCCTGTTGGACCAGTAGAGGGCGCTCAGCTGCTATAAGCAGACAAAGAAAAACAGAAATCATCTCAGATCTCTCAGACTTTTATGAGTATTAGAGCCTTAAACATTTATCCTGAGGATCTTGTAAATGTTGAACTGGATGTTACTAAACAGAGTTTCGTTTTTTCCCTGCAGATCGGAATCGAAGCCAAACACATTCGGCTGCCGAGCTCAGTGACTCAGGAAGAGGTCAGAGGTCGCCCGTGTTGGTGACCCCGCAGTGAGGAGGTGGTGACGACTTCCTGTCGCACTGCAGGTTCTGCAGAGCATCATGGCGGTCAACCAGAACCCGGCAGTCCACGGCCTGATCGTCCAGCTGCCTCTAGATTCTGCCCACAAGATGGACACCGAGCTCATCACCAACGCCGTCTCCCCCGACAAGGACGTGGACGGGTCGGTTCTGACCTGGTTCTGACCCAGTTCTGGCCCGGTTCTGACTCGGTTCTGGCCCAGTTCTGCAGCTCCACTGGACCCTCTCCCATTGATCCCGCCCTGCTTTAGACTTAGACCGGATCGACCAATCACGCGGGGCTTTGGGTTAATTGGTTAACGAGCGTTAGCTAACCTCTGTTTCCGGTTCCTCCAGGCTGAGCTGCATCAACGCAGGAAAGTTGTCTCGAGGCGATCTGAGCGACTGCTTCATCCCCTGCACCCCCAGCGGCTGCATGGAGCTCATCCGGCAGACAGGTGGCGCCACGCACACACTCAGTCAGGCTAATGAAGAAAAGAGACAAACTGACAACCTGACTGAACATAAAACAATGATTTCAAATGAAAATGTTATTAAGTGAAGAAACTCCAAACCAACTCTGAGGAAAAGTATTCACACCCTAAACCTGATAACTGGTTGTTCTTCCTCGGCGCCAATTAGATATCGTTAGCATGATGGCTGCTAATGGGTCTTTAGCGTCACAGTGGATGACTGACCCTCTCTGCTTCGCAGAATTGATTTAATTCAGACTGAACACATTTATCAACATGACCGACCTGTTTAAAGTCTTTCTACAATATCTCAGTCAGATTTAATTCTGGGCTTTGACTAGGCCACTTCAAACCTCTGTTTTTGCAAGCAGTTCAGATTTAAACTCGGATGTTCCTGAACTTTACATCCGAACCAGACAGACCGTCTCCTTCTAGATCTTCTGCTTTTCTTAATATACACTATAATAATAATAATTATAAAAGCTTTGTTATTTATTCACATTATATCTGATAAGCCAATTTGTTCTTCACTTCCTGCCTTTTAAAGAGACAGAATCCCACTGGGAACCAATAGCAGGGCTTTATTTTGTCATGTGACTTCAGGGAAGCCATGTTTAATCTCGTTCCTCTCGTGATGTCACACATGGACTTCCTGTTTCAGGTGTGTCGGTGGCAGGTAAACACGCCGTCGTCATCGGTCGCAGTAAGATCGTCGGCGCTCCGATGCACGACCTGCTGCTGTGGCGTCACGCCACGGTGACCACCTGCCACTCCAAGACCCAACACCTACCTGAGCAGGTGAGTCAGCGACACGCCTGACCGCCGTATGTCTGCGGATGGCCCTCACCCCGCCCCCGCCCCGCAGGTGGGCCGCGCCGACATCCTGGTGGTGGGGGCGGGCCGAGCCGAGATGGTGAGGGGGGAGTGGCTGAAGGTCGGCGCCGTGGTGATCGACTGCGGGATCAATCACGTTCCAGGTTCAGTAGATCCACTTCCTGTTTGGCTCTGAGGCGTGAACACCAGCCTGACCTTTGACCTCTTCCAGATGAGACCAAAGCCAGCGGGAAACGGGTGGTTGGTGACGTTCACTACGCCTCAGCCAATCAGAGAGCCGGATTCATAACACCTGTTCCTGGAGGGGTGGGGCCGATGACGGTGGCCATGCTGATGGAGGTTATTATTAATAATGTTTACTACGTTTTATTTATAATAATGAATTATTATCATACTAAAATACATCACATATTTCAATAAGAACATTTTATTTCTGATAATTACATTTTTCACAGTAAGAGCCAAATTTTACAGCATAAATCAGAAAATATGAAAATATTACATTTAAATAAAATTATTATTCAATCAGTTTAATTTGAATAATAAATAATACAAAAAGATTTTACTATTATTATTTACATGCAAGTACAAATATTAGTAATTTAATTCGTTATTTAACAAACAAATAATAAGTTATTTAATTAAACATATTATGTATCAATAATAATTCATTTATAATATCCAAATTATAACACTTTTTATATTAATATATTAATATTCTTCTTAAATGTTCTAATTCAGTTAAATATTAACATGAGAGATTAATTTTGTCTCAAATTAAATAAAATTATTATTAGTATTATATAACAAAAAACTAATAATACCAATACAATTTAAAAATTTATCGTATTTGTAAAAATTTATTCATTAAAATTAATTATCAATAATTATATTAATTATTTTTGGGTTTATAACAACTAATAATTTTTAATCATAATAATCTTTGTAGGTTTGACTGTTTATTTATTATTATACATTCTCAGTTAAATCAGTTCATTCTGATTCAGTTCAACAGATTTAAACAGATTTAAATTATAAGTAATTATAATTCCTGCAGTTTAATATTTACCCATACATCAGTTTTATTTTGTGGTTCATCAAATATTTATGTCCAGTCAGCATTCTTCTGTCTCCCGGTTTGTTTGTTTTTTCATATTTTTTCCATATTTCAGAACACGGTCCAAAGCGCCCAGCGGTTCCTCCTCAGGACTCAGCCGCTCAGGTGAAACTCAGACAGGTGAATAAAATCCTCCATGTTCTGCATTTAGTTTTTATTTTTCCTCTAAAAGAACTAAAAGTTTCTAATGAACTCGCCTGTTTCTGCAGCTCAAACAGACGAGAACCAGATTCAGCTCAGATCAACGTATGTTTTATCATAATTCATGTCTTTTATTCCAGCCTGCTTGACGCTGAAGTTTTTCTGTTTTTCTGCAGCTCAGGACGAAGTGAAGCTCCAGCTGCTCATCGGAGCTTTAATCCATTTTTATCTTTTTATTTTATCCTGAAACTTTCCAACCTGCAGCTAAAATATGTTTAACCACAAATTATGATCAAAATGTTTACAGTAAATAAAAGCAGAAAACCTCAGAGCTGAGATTCAGAGTCCTTCTTCCTGTCACAACAGCTGATGTGGTTTTCTGGGGCAGATATCAGTAGTCAGTATGTTACCTGATGTTTTATTACAGGTCAGAATCAGATTTCAGCTTTTTAAAACGTTTTTAGGTTTCATCTGCTTAGTTTTATTATTTGTTCTGAACTTGAAGTTCAAGTCTTTTCCTGTTAAAACTAAGTTGTTCTTCTCTACAGTTGCCACGTGCTTTTTAAGATGCATCTAAATACGTTTTTCTTAATGGAATCGAATACATTTAAAAGCAAAGATTGTTTAATAATCAAACAGAAAATGTTCCGAAAGAGAAGAAAATAACATCCGTTATTATTGATGCGTTATATGAACTAAATTTCTCCTGTAATTGGATGTAAGATTCACCTGAATCAGCTGAACAGCTTTCATTCATCCACACTGTGGGAACAGAAACTATACATCTACATTTAATGTTTTATTTTCAAATGTTTTTGTTCATATTTCTGTTATTAACATTCTGCATTAATAAAATATTTCCCTTCTGATAGAACAAAGCATCAAAGCTAAAAATCTTTTTCCACTTGAACTTTTTTATTGGGATCTTAAGTTACGTGATCCAGACCCTGATCTCACCGCACACGGTGAAACACGGTGGTGGCAGCATCATGCTCTTGTAGCAGCTTGGCGTCAGACGGCTGCAGGACCTTCTGGTTTAATGTTGAAGAAATGTGGAAATATTCACCGGGTGTGAATACTTTATACAGGTGCTGGAAACACATTTGGCCCAAAGCGTGCGTTTCCACGGAGACCGGGTGGGTTTCGGACCCTGGGCCGGTCGGGCTCATTAGAGCACATCCTCTTGTCAGCAGCAGGAAGTTTCCTTTAAATAGAAACTATTTAAAGGATTTAAAGCCGATTGTTCCCGTCTGGGAGAAATAAAACCAACCGAAGCTAAAACTCATCTGGATTCTGGTTTTTACTCGTTTCCTGTCTGGACGTTTCTGCTGTTCCCACATCCAGCAACCAGAATGAGGAACAACGATCCAGTAAATCCGCTCAGACGTTCACTGGTTTTCTTTCCAAGTCAAACTTTGAGTCATTTCCTCATTACATCCAAACTCTGAGTCAGAAAAACAAACTGAACCGTTTCTGCTGCTTATCTTTCAAAATGTGTTTATTTCCTTAAATCCTATCTTAGTTCATCGTGTCTAATTATTTTATTCCTTAAACTAAAATCATTTGTGCATTTAGAAATAAGTTCCTTAGATTCAATAAATATTATTGAAAAATAACCATAAAATACCACTAAATAAATAAATAAATGTCCCCATAAAATAATGAAATATGCACAAGATATTTTAATTGGAAACTTATTTTACTTATTTATACAGATTTATTTAGAAATATTTCCATCTGTCATTTAAATCTAAGAACATAAAATTAAAAAAACATGAAATGTAAGCAGTTAAAAAAATAAAAGTCCCAGATATATGTTAATAAAACACAATAATGAAATGAATAAACAATGAAATCAATAAATAAACTGTGGTTGACAAAACAATCTCCCCATAAATTTTGAAATAAAAAATAAATATTTGATGTTTCATTAATAATTTATTAATAAGAGTTCTCATTTAATTGTTCATTTATTTTATGTCATTCTTCATTTATTCGTTATAAATCGCTCTGGTTTCATTTTTCTGCTCTCTTCCTGTGAATTTTCCGTGATGTCATTTCCTCCTGTTGCCTTTTCCTCTTCGACCCAAAACTCATTTATTTATTACATTTTATTCATTATGAAACTCCATAACTCCATACAAGTTTAATCCACTATCCTTTACTAAATGGTAATAAAAATGATCAGAACAGGAAGCGCTTTTATTTATTTATTTTTTTAAAGGTTTATTGGCTCTAGTGGCCTTTATTTAACAGTTAGTGGACAGGAAGGAGATGAGAGAGAGGGGGAAGACATGCGGCAAAGGTCGCCAGACCGGGAATCGAACCTGGGACGGCCGCGTCGAGGACTAAGGCCTCCGTATGTGGGTTGTGCTAAACCCCTGCGCTTTTATTTTGATATTCCTGACAGGAAGTGCAGCAGCTAGCTTAGCAGAGGTCGGGTGATGGAGAAACATTCCTGCAGCATCAACAGGTTCTATTCAGACTCCTCTGGGTGTTTGTTTCAGTAATGCTAATGCTAATGCTAAGCTAAGCTAGGTGTTTCCTGCCATCTCACACGTCACCTGGCGCCCGGCGGCTCCAGGTGGGCGGAGCCTCCGCTGCCCCGCTGCTCTCGGGTCAGCTGATCCACGGCGGCCATCATGGCGGTTCTGACCAGCGACCGCGCCGCCTGCAGCAGCTGCAGCTCGCTGGGGTCGGAGCAGATCAGGTGGAGGAGGTGGCTCTCTGCGGAGGCCACGCCCACCCAGCCTTCACCCTCCTCCTCCTGGGGGGGGTCATCCGGCGGACAGAGCTGGATCCGGATGGACGGTCCGTTGGTGGACAGTTGGGGCGGGACAGACGTCTGGACCGTCTTGTCCTCTGGGGAGAACTCGAACACGGGCTGGTCATGTAGGTCCACAACAAGTTCTGAGTCAAACAGAACCTCGTCCTCCTCTGAGGACACGTCCCGCACCAGAACCTGGTTTATATGAGCCATTTGGACTGGCACCGGTCCATCTTCTTGGTCCGCTGTCTCTGCTGTAGGTTCCGGTTCTTCAGGTAAACATTCCGCCTGGTAGTGGAACATCTGGACCTGTGGAGGACCTTCAGGAATCCCGGCGAGTCCAGAGACACAGGGATCCAATTCCGGAAACGCGTCCTCCTCGAGTCCCGGCGGGACGGACCGTCTCCTTCCCGCTCTGACGAAGAACTTCTGCAGTTTAATCTGGAACCTCAGAGAAGATTTCTTCCTTAGCGGAACGAATCTCCTGAAAACGTTCCTCATTTTCCTCGTCTCTTCATGTCTCTGCAGCGCCCCCTCTGGTGGACTGGCCTCACTGTCCTCCTGTCTCCTGATGCAGTCCACTGCTGAGGACACGCTGCTCCACCAGCTGCGTCTCCTTTTCCCTGCAGCGCTCTGGCGCCCCCTGCAGGCTGTCTGTTCGTCGCTCCCAGCTGTTTCCTCCCCGTTTCTGGCCAGTTCCAGTTTGGTTTCCTCTCTGGTGCTCCTGGTTCTGGTTCTTCCCAGCAGGAGCCTCGGCAGACCCGTCGGCTTCCTCCTTAGTCCTCCTCGCCCTCCGTCCTCGGCGGCCATGTTGGATCTCCGTCAGCTGAGATGAACCATCAGCTGCTGAGATGAAACTCCTGGGAAGCTGCAGACCAACAACCAGACGACAGTCATGGTGATTTATGAGCGACGAGGCGGCAGGTAGTAAACCGAGACTCTGTCACACAGAGAGGCAACTGAAGCAGCAACATGGAAACAATCAGCGGATTCACAGCAACAGGAAATCTGAGACACAGAGGAAACCAAACCCAATCCAGCTGCAGCATCTACATTTTCTGCATCAATCAGTTATTTTCACACTAGTTCTTTACATTTGAGCATTTCTTTTGACTTTAAAATTGCATAATTTAGAAAATAAATGGAAATGCACCAAATTAAAAAACCTTTTATTATATAGTTTTTGCACAAGGATGACATGTTTTACTGGCTGCATTGAAATGAATGCAATGGAAAAACTTTTCACTTCACACAAGTCACATGATCAACAACCAGGTTTTACTACTGCAGGAAATGATGGAGAAGACGACAGGAAGTGGTAGGATGATGATGATGTAACAAACAAACTTATTCATGAGATTTTAACCTCATTTCTTTCATTTCTTTCTTTGTTATTTTCAGCTGATTATTAGTCATCAATAAACAACCAATCACATTGTTTCCTAACAGCAAGGCTGACCTGTCAACACTTAAGGAGGCGGGGCTAAAGGACACTAAATGGACTTTAACTGAACCATTTATTTCAATATATTTTATAATTAAAATAAACAGCAAACATTTTAAATAATCATTAACAAAACCTGAGTGGGAACCTGACAGAAACATGCAGTGAGTTAGAAATACACAAAACCAACTGGAAGGCATAGAAATTAATTATTGATTAAATAAATATTATTTTTAATTTTCAAAATGCTCTGTTTCCTTGTAAGGATTAAAAGCGGCTGCACAGTGGAGCCTTGATGCCATGTTGAGATTAACAGTTAATTTGAGTTGGAAAAGCAAATAGAAGCAGCAAAATAGCAAAGAGTTTCAGGGAAACAAGTTTAATAAAAAAGAAACTTTGAAACATGAATTGTGGAAAGAAATAACATCCGTCTGCACCGAGTCACTTCCTGTCTGAAACTGTAAATATAATCAGATGTGACTTTGTGTGTAAAAAATAACAAATTGATTATTACATCAAATTTTAAAAAGTGATGTTCAATCAAAGGCGATTTAAAAATGTTTCCACGTCCAAAGCAGATTTTATCACTTATAGGTCAATTATAAGAGAGGAAAATGGAAAAGGAAGTTTAAACAAACTTTATTATTTTCATTTTAAATCTGAGGAATAAAAAGGAAAAATTAAAAACGGTTCAAATGTCGACATGAGAATAAAACCGGATCAGAACCTGCTGATCCGTCACATCCGCTGCAGCACAAAGTTTCCCTCAGAGCCGTTTCTGATTTTTCTTTAAATCTGAAACTCTGTGCACCTTGATGATGTCATCAAACATGCGTGATGATGTCATCAGGCAGGAGGCGCGATGAGAGAGGAATAAAGCAGAGCCTCACCTGGTTCCGTCTGGCTGCTCCGATCCGTTTCTCCAACTGAGGGAAGAACCGAGCTCGCCTCTCCTCTTCCTCCTCATCCTCAGCTGATGATGCTGCATCGCCGCCTCGGTCTCCATGGTAACTGCACTGATTGGCATTTCCCACCGCTCTGTTGCTCAATAAGCTGACAGCGCTGGAGGAAGTGTCATCGCCTCGGGGGGGATTTTATTTCTTTTAACGAATTTCTGTCAGATTTCATCAGAAAGTCTCAAAACAACAAACACACACACCCCCACACACACACACACAGAGGAACAGAGAGAAGCTGTTCACATAAGAAGCGTCTTATGTGACAGAGAGAGAGAGACGAGGAAAATGATTAAAATAGCAACATGGAGACCAGCAGCAGGTTCTGGTTCTACAGCAGCTCTGAACGTCTCAGAGAGACATGGAGACAGGACAGACCACCTGCTGGGACAGGGACAGGACAGGGACATGGACATGGACATGGACATGGACATGGACATGGACATGAAGGAGAGGAAAAGGCCAGGATTCATTTTTCCACCAAAAGGCCTGAAGGACTCAGGAAACACCTGGAATAATTTTCTCTGTTCAGATTAAACCAAAACTGAAACAAACTGGATTTCCTGAACACACCGTGATGCATGGTGGTGGCAGCATCATGCTGGGGGAGGACGGTCAGAGTTGATGGGACGATAGATGCATTTTCCCTTATTACCGTTGTAAATGTTGAAATGTCATGCACATGATTCATTTTTGGACCAACTGATTCTTAAAATATAATAAATTAAAATGTCTGATCCGTCTGTCCCTGAACGCAGCACGGTTTGTTTTTGTTATGCTGATCATCAGAGTTAAAATAAAATTAGAAATGCAGATCAAGATGTAAAGTTTTCCTTTATAAAAGCAGCAGAACTTCTTCCAGCAACAATCTGAACTGAAGTGGATCCAGTTTTTCCTCATGTTTCTCTGACTTCCTGTCACCCAGGAAATAAACCTTCAGCTGTTTCACCGATCAGTAATCAATGATCAGTGATCGATGTGCAGCAGGTCTTCCTCCTCATTACGTCTATTTTTAAAGGTGTGAAGAAGAGGAGCAGCAGCTTTTGTTTCTATAGAGATGGAGAGTAAAAATACCCCCATCTGTCCCTAAGCAACAGCGCGGCGACCAATCAGACCCTCCGCCAGGTGAGCGTGCCACTCACTGAGTCCGGACCGAAAGGCATTCTGGGAAGTGGAGGCAAACTTGGACTTAGTTTCAACACGCTGGTTTCCCCTGCAGACAGGCGGGAACTGATCAGCGCCACCTGCAGGTGACGGGTAATATTTCATTACACGATATTCTGATGTTTTTACAACAGAAAAACTCAAACAGGATAAAAATGAGTTCATTCTGTTACATCTGAGTGAAAAAGCATCATGCAAAGTTACTGAAATTTAACTAAATATGATGTAAAATCAGAGAAACAGGACAAATAGTTTCATTTTAAAGATGAATCATTGAGCAGTTTCTGTTTGAAATGTCGCCTTATTCCTCTAATAATTTATTTGTTTTCTCCGTTTTTCCCTGTAACATTTGGGAATTTATCTGTATATTTCTGAAGTTCTTCCCAGATTAAAACTAAATCCTAATTAATGTTTTTAATTTATGACGTTGAGTTGATCACAGAGATCCTGAAGTTAAAGGAAAATAACCAGCTGGTTTTGGTGAATAAATCACTGAATTCTTTCATTGGCTCATGTACAACAATATGAATCAATGATAAAATAAAGCTAATAAATAATAATAATATATATAGTAACAATTCTTCATTTATTTGAATGTATTTCTCATTCTTCCTTTTGAATGTCTTAAATAACTTTCTCGTTCCTCTGCTGCCCCCTGCTGGTCTGAACCTGCCAGTGCACCCAGAGGTCCGCTGTTGATCTGGTCATTTTATTCAAAATAAATCACATTTTTATGTCTCTCCCATTAGGATAATCCATTTATTTTCGCTCCTGAGAAATCAGCTCATCGATTGGACGAGGGAGAACTCCAAATTAAAGATCTGTGACGTGATTGGTGGAAAAAGGACATTTATTTACAAAACATTTCCATCAATGAAAAACAAAACGTGTACAAAAACACGTCGACACCAAACTTCTTGTTGTCATGGCGACACACGGAGAGAAAGACGACAGTCACGCGTTCAGTGACGCCTCGGCTGGAGCATCCTGGTCATGTGACCTCTGACCCCAGCAGCAGCAGCAGAGCTTTAAAGGAGCATTCTGGACTTTCTTCATGATTTTACAGTTAACCTGTAAAATGATTGATTATTAATTAACACATGTGATTGATTCTGACACCTGCTCTCCTCCAATCAGATCCCTGAAACAGAAACTGACCCCAGGCTGCGAACTTTCAAAAAAATACCAGAAAATAAACGTCGTCATGGCTACAGAACCGAAACACGGTTGAGCTGATTAGAGCCTGTAAACATCTGGCTGAGCTAGTGAAAAGTAAGTACACCCCATAAAATCTATGCCTTGAATTCTGGTCCAATCCAATCAGCTCTCTGGACTTTGACAAGGTTACTGGACCCGGTTTGGACCAAACTTCATCAAAAACCTTCAGGATACAGAGAAGCTTATGCAAAACAAGCCCGTATCATGACCCCTCCACCACTGTGTTTACAGTCAGGAAAAAGGCCAGCTGTGTTCCAACCTGGCTCAGGGCCATGACCTTTAACCTTTAGCCTTGTGAATGAGGCCTTTAACAGACCATTTCTCTGATTTCAGGCTGATTCTACTAGAACCTTCACTAACAGGAAGATCTCTGACTGGTTTTTCTCTCTGGGGGATGATGGGCCTCAGACATTTTGACCTTTGAACCCTTCCCAGGTTAAAGAGCAGCAACACAGACTCAGATTGTGAAAATCTGAGGCTGACTGAGATCCATTCAGAGAAGCTGAAACCCAGAAAACGAGAAAAACGCTAACGACTAGTTGGACTAAATATGTTCTCATTTTCTTACCTGATGTTTGTGCGGATAGAAGCTAAGGAAGGGAAAATGTCTGAGAACAAGCTAGCATGACCAGCCTTTGATTTACTGCTCACTATACATTAGCTAAATCTAAGACCATGAGCTACCATGATTAGCTAAAGCTATGACCATTAGCTTTAGCTGGTTTATACCTAGAGCCAAAACCATTAGTTATAGCTGTTTTAATTAGGTTTAGCTATTGTTAGTAGCTAGATTTAACACCATTAGCTAGAGATAGCAATATTAGTCACAGTTAACATCATTAACTTGAGCTAACACCATTAGCTAAAGCTAATGCTCCAGTTCAAATTGAAGGGCTTGAACATTACTGCTTCTGTTCTCTTGTTTCTGAGCTCAGCATGTCACCCAGAAATAAAACATGGCAGCGTAAACAAGATGACATCAGCGTGACAATATTTAGTGAACTTTTACTGTGTTGTTTTCACATCTGACATGTTTAGTTAGATTCTGTTGTCAGAACTGATGGTGGCTCCTGTAAGGCGGGGTGTACTTTCTTTCCACCAGGACTCCACGGTCCAGATCTCGGAGCTGCTTGGTCTCAGAAAGCTGCAGATTGTCATGAAGCTTGGAGCTGCCAGGCGGCCGTCGGTCATCAAGGCACGGCTGTCTGCTGATGAAGAGCTGCGGCCCAGCATCCTCTTCCTCACAACCGGCCGCTCTTCGGGATAAGGATGACGTAATCATCATCATCATCATCAGCTGGCGCATTCCACAAAGTTCAACACAAACCAGAGAGAAACTGAGAGAATGACTGGTTTACACACACACACGCCCGCGCGCGCACACTCACACCTGCACAGGTACACAGTCCCCGACGACGACATCATCATCACTCGACGGGAACGCCGTCCACGCTCTCCTGGGACACCTCGGAGTCCAGCGAGTAGCAGGAGCTGCCGTTGTCCTGCGTGTCTCTGTTGGCGTCGTCGCAGAGCGCGGCCGAGGCCCCGCCCCCTCCGCCCGGCTCACCAGCGGCGGCCGAGGTGTCGCAGAAATGGGCGGAGCCCTGGAAGAGCTGGCTGCAGAGGCGGTTGTAGCGGTGGAAGCGGCCCGGCTTGCCGGTGTGGCTGTACATGTGTTCCTGCAGCTGGCTCTTGTGGGAGAACCGCAGGCTGCAGACGGCGCAGGCGATCTTCCGCTTGCGTGAGTGGAGCATGGTGGGGGCGGGGCTTGTGCCGCCATCGCCGTCGCCGCGGCTCCGCCTCAGCTCCGCCGCCAGCTGGTTGGCGAGCACCTGGCTCTGCCGTAGCGCCTCCTCCAGGCAGCCAGCATCAAGCGGCTCGGCAGCGCCTGGCAGAGGCTCCTCAGCGCCCGGCGGCGGCGGCGGCAGCCCGTCCAGGGCGTGGCTGAACAGGTGCTCCCTCAGGTCCTCCGGCGAGGAGCAGCGCTCCCCGCAGCGCGGGCACTGCAGCAGCAGGGGGCGCCCTTTGAACAGCGGGCTGCAGCCCTGCGGGGCCCCCTCCTCCGCCTCGCCGTCCTCCTCTTCCACCCGCTCCTGCTTGATGCGGCCGGAGACGTCTGAGTCGTCCGCTGACGTCACGGAGCAGATGTTGCGCAGCCCCACCTGCTGGTGGTCCTGTGGGACGGCGTCCAGTCCCACTGCAAGGGACAGCTGGGACCGCGGCTCGGGGGCCGCCCGGGACGCCGCGGCGGCCTTGGGGACGCCCGGCGTGTCTTTGCTGGCCAGCTGGGAGGAGATCTGGATGCCGTACAGGTTGGACATGCGGACGCTGTCGGCGGCGGCATCGGCGGCGGCGTCGCCCGGCTTGCGGCACAGCTGGTAGGCGTGCAGGAACTTGATGCCGTCCTGCAGCCGGCTCTGGTCCACCGGCTGCTTGGGACACATCCCGGTGTACATGATGTGCAGCAGGTAGCTGAAGACATCCGGCTGGATGTCGGTGGGCTGGATCTTTATACATTCACTGAGGAGGCAGGAGGTCAGAGGTCACTGCAGGATCTAAAACATTATGGATTAAATCAACCTGAATAATCACGTTTACATCACAACACACTCAGAATTAGCATTAAGCTAACAGACCATTTATTAGCTGATCAACACAAACTCTGATCATCTGGATTAACTGAGATTAACTAACCCCAATCAGTATACACTGGTCCAAATCCAAATTAAATCAAAATTCAGAATAAAAAACTAAATCAGAATCAGCTGTTAGAAATCAAGATAAATTCAACCTGATAAAATGATCTGGCTTCAGTCAGGATTAACTAAACCAGTTCAGTTAAACCTGGTTTAGTTTAGATCAGCATCTTAAAGTTAATTAAGATTAACAGATTCAAATAAAGATTTAAAAATATCTGGTCCAAAACCAGTAGAACTAAACCTAATTAGGATCAGCAAGTCCAAATCTAAATGATCTAAACCAGATTTGAATCAGATTATCAAAATGAATAAATCTAATTCTGAAAAGGTTTGATAAATTTTACTTTGTTTAGACCAGATTAATTCAAACCCAGATAAACTGAACCTAAATATTTACAGCTGATCCTAATCAAGTTCATATGAACAGTCAGGATCATCTGATTCTTATCGATGAATCTGAAATCGATTGAAACTCCTGAGCCAATAATTTATCATCATATTTATAATCCAGAGTTTTTTCTTCTGCTTCAGAGTTTTTGTAGTTTTCTGAGCTGGACATCCTCAGGTGTTTTACCTGGACTGGTGGATGAAGATCATCTTGAAGTAGTTGGAGAAGGCGGCCAGCACGGCCCGGTGGGCCTTGAAGTAGACGTTACCGATGGCAACGGTGCAATCGCACAGGAAGCCGAACTCTCTCTGCACGTTGAGCTGCTGCAGCAGGAAGAGGCTGTGGGACGACACCTCCATGGCCCGCCTGGAACGCAGAACCGGGTCAGAACCGGGCCAGGACCAGGCCAAGACCGGGCCAGGACCAGGCCAGGACTGGGCCAGGACTGGGTCAGAACCGGGCCAGAACCAGGCCAGGACTGGGCCAGGACCCGGCCAGAACCATGCTAGAGTCAGGTCAGAAACCTGGCTTCAGACCGGGCCAGAACCGGATCAGAACCCAAACAGAATCTCATACTTTCAGCTCTTACTGTTTTACTTTCTGACAGCTGTGATGATGTGTAACCATGGTAACAGGTATCATTTTTATGACTGTTTAGTGTCTCAAAAGTTTAAATATTACCTGAACTTTGACCCCAAATCCCAGAGGATGTATCCCCTACTCCATCTTCTCTCTAACTGAACAGCCAGACAGATTGAAAGAGCAGCAAAAGCAAAGGAGCTGGATTAGCAGAGCTAGCCTTGGATATCATTTCTCTCTTTTTTTAATCATAACATATTTATTAAGAAACTTAAATTCACACTTTGTTCTGTGATGGATATCTGGATTATAATCATGTAAAATTTCTAATCAGGATTTAAATAATGGGATTTTTATTGTGACAATAAATTCCGATTACTGACATCTGAAACCCCAAAACTGGTAACATCACCTGGATCGTCCACTGGTTTCATGAAAACATCAGTAAATGAAAACATTACAGACAGTTATTGGTTGCTAATTATTATTTTTAAAAAAACTTTTTCTGTGTAACCTCAGCATTGAGGTTAACCAACGGTGAGGTATTGTTAACCTCTGCAATAATATGAGGTTATTGCTGTTAAAAAGCAACTTTCTGTCTGTGACTCCAGTAACATGAAGTCACAGACACACATCTGTCTAAAGAACTCAGCAGAAAGGCCATATTTTTTTTATTGTTGTCATAAATAAATATAAGGTTTCAAGTCCATATCTTCTAGTCTGGATTACTGCTTTATTTTAAACCAAATTCAAATTTTAATAACATTTAACCAGTATTAATGTGTCCTGATGTTATATTAAATGTCTCTTTATCAGTTCAGAAGCCAAACATGGAGGACAGAAGTGAGCTGCTGCCTGAGGGAGGACTGGCGAAAAGCTCCGGTACCAGACGGTTCTTTATAAACCCGACTCTCTGCAGAACCCTCCATCAAAATGATCTGTCCTCTAAAACCTGAGTTTTATTTCGAGGGGCCAACAGGTGAACTCATGTTGGGCCTCAGATTTATTTGCATCGCCTCTGGACTGTTTCCAGCATCCGTTACCATGGTAACGGGCAGCTTCCTGAGGTTTCCAGCCTCTGTTGCCCATCTCTGCTCTGTGTTTGTGAACACACACCTGAACACACACCTCGTGTCTGCTGCTGGGTATCTGAGCTGAAACGTGCACGCGCAGAACCTGAGCGCACCTGTCCACTGCAGGTGGCCCCGCCCACCTCCAAAACCCCTGACCAGCTGGACATGTGACCTCAGACTGAAGGTCACCCGCAGGAAGCCAGCGCACACGCGCAGAGGAAGAGGAGCAGGATGAAGATCGAGGGTGGTCGTCAAGCACAGCCGGCGCGCGTGCACGCCGCGTCGCGCCCGTCAGGCTGCAGCCTCCATCCATCCATCCCGCTCTCTTCCACACACACACACACACGCACGTTCCCATCAGCGACACCGCGCAAACACAGGCGCGTGAGCACGCGCCCCGAGCCCCGCACACGCGCTTGGCCGGCGCTTGTCGCGCACGCGCCTGCTTAATCAGCCTCTTACCGCAGAAACGAGCAGATTGTCTTCAGGAGCCGATTTGCTGCTGCAGACGTGATCTCGCGAAGAACCGCGTCACGTCTCGCGAGAGAACGGGTCAAAAGGGCTCCCTGGTCACGTGAACCTTTAAGACAAAAATATAATTGAAGTAATAAATCTTATTATTATTATTGTTAATATTATTTCTGGGAGTTGGAACCAGTGATTGTTTCCAGGCTTTGTATGGAAGTCTGAAAATGCCAAATGAATAAATAAATGAATGTATATGAGTATAATAACTGTTAATACTATTATTATTATTTTATTATTATTATTAACATAAAATTAAAATAAGTACTTAAAAAATAATTTATGTACATTTTTGATACATACTTTCTTTATGGAAGTAGAAGAACCATCCAGAAACCATTTATTGTAAAAAAGAATGTGTTTTTAGTGTCTCATCTGCTTAAATAGAGATTAAATTAAAAGTATATACAGTTAAATGGCTGGTGTTGCAGAAACTAAGTCTTTGCTTTGATGGACCTAAATCAGGAGCTTTTGATCCAAACTCCTACAGTATGTCTGGAGAAAAGCTCCAGCCTTTACAGCGGGCCTATCTAACACCACTCAGCTTATGAAGCACGGTGGTGGCAGCATCATTCTGTAGCTGCCCATCCAACCTGTCTGAGCCTGACGATTGAAATCAGATGAACCAAGCTAGCAGACACACTCAGGCTGTGATCGTTGCTAAAGGTGCAAAGGGTGTGAATACATTTTTAGCTGCAAAGTATTCAAAATGGTAAATTTAAAATTTGGTAAATTTAGGTGTAAATTCTTTTTCTAATATTAACAAAACATTTGTTCTGAGTAGGATATAAAGATTAGGGTGATGGTAAGGAGGTTTTTCAGTCTCTAAGAGCTCATGAATAGTCACTATAGGGCATCTCCTGTAGAGGTCTGTGTTGCAGCAACATTGTAAGCCTCTGACTAAATACAAATAAATATTTTCATTCTTCTTCACGCTATCAGCTCTCCAGGCTCTAGAACAGAGCCTGGAGAGCTCTGTTCTAGATATAAAGACGGGTCAGTCCTCTTTATAAAACAAGAAATCTAAACCAAACAAGACAATAGTGATTTGGTTGTTTTTAAAAAAAATAAATTACTTTTGTAAATAAATGTTTTGCTTTTACATTCATACGTTTTTAACAACGGTAGGTTTAAAACTCATGACAGGTTTTAAACATCAAAACTGTTCAGAGTAAAAGCCTCAGGATTTGCTTCTACCTCTGGCCGGCTCGGCTTGCTAATGTACATGAGGTTAGCAGCTAGCACAGAGAGTGCTGTGCTTGGTGTGTGGGGAACCGGATGTGTTTTATTTTGACACTCTTCAGTGACGGTGCGGCACTCAGTGCGGAAGTTCTGTCATCCTGCAGGAGGAGAGGAAGGAGAGGCGCCGCTTCGTCTCAACTTTCCGCCCGATCGCAACAACCTGTCCCGGCAGGAAAAAGCTCCGTTTCCCCGGGAACCGCAGCCCCTCCGCCGCCGACAGAAGCAGCTCCTCCGCGGGCCTCAGGCAGACTTCGGGTGAGTTAACGACTTCCTGGCCGGTCCGCGAAGCTGCCTGCTCGGCTACAGCGGAGGAAAACGGCCTGCCGCCGAGTGCGGTGGCAGTGCGGGGGTGGCGGGTCGTTTGCGGGAGAGATGTGGCTCTGTAGCGCCGCTGTCTGCGTGCAGTCAGGTCATATCCGAGATGGATTTTCAAAATAAGTGTCGCTTAAGAATGTAAATATAAATAACGTTTGTAAATCAGCTATATAAAATATAAAAAAGGTTATAAATGTAATATTTATTTTAATACTTGTAATTAATTTCAATAAAGTAATGTAATTAATTTCTACATTTAATTGAATTATAAATCTAGTATAAATCTAAATGTTTTTTGAGAACATTCTAAGTTTCAGAAAGCACTTTTTAAAAACTATTTGTTTTCTCTCTGCCGTCATATATTCCCCCAGTCTTTTGTAAAAACATGTATACTAGAAAGAATACAAATATTTCTCAACGATATTTAATTTAATGTATATCCTTCATAAGGAGCATAATGAACCAAAGTCGAAAAAAACCTAAATACAAAATTACCTAATACAAAATAATATATAATCTTAATTAATGCGTGTATTTTAAAGTGTTATAAGTATTGTTTTATTTCTATAATTTATGTGTTAATATATTTTGTTACTTTGTGGTTGGCACTTTCTAGTTGTTGGCTTCAAATAGGGATTACAGATAAATATTGCATAAACATTTGAACCTGGATGATGAAAAAGTAATACTTCTTTACCGTACTTTCTTTTATGGTAGTAACCTCCGATTAGAACTGCGTGTTGCTCTTTGTTTTACGTTGAAAGTCCTACTTCGGTAACTTCCTGTGCAGGCTAGGCTAACACCTCGTAGCTTCCCGCAGCTAGCCCCGGATCTCCATTTTAGCTTCGGAGCGCCGCCGGCCTCTCGAAGCTGTCCGACCGCGAACGTAGCCCGTCTTCGCCCCGCAGTGCGTGGAGCTGAGAGCCGGTAAGTGCGTGGCTGCTCCCGCAGTAGTTCTGCGGTCGTGGGCGACTCGTTGGGGCTAAACGAGCTCCTGGAGACTGAATGACGTCTTATTTCTCTGTTTTTTATCACGTAGTTCGGAGGCAAAGGAAGCAAAACTTTGTCCAAATGTCTGAAAGAAGCAAAAAAACATGTTTTAAAATGATAAAATAATCGTGATTATTATTAGAAAGGTAAAGTTGTGGACCATCTTCTCAGTGGGTTGGTCCAAACATCTCGGAGAACCAACCACAGATTTAATGTAGATGCTGTCTCACATGGGATCCAGAACCGCATCATTCCGTCCAGAACTTCTTGTTCCTCTGTGGTCATCGTGATGAGGACGTCTTGTCTTCCTGCAGGATACATTTCTGCTTTCCATCATCTGGACCAGAACCTCCAGTTTCATTAGCGGCCTCGGTCCTTCCAGAACCCCCAGGACCTGCAGCTGTTCTGTGGACTCTGGTTCTGATGTTCTCATGCTCCGTTCCCCTTTCAGTTTGTCTTTTTAAAACTCTGTTTTTATGCTCATTTAAATAAATAAACCCTAAGTTTTTGCTGTAGATAGTGCCAACATTGGTAAATATATCCTGTAAAATGGATCTGCTGCCCAAACCGTTGAGTGACAGTTTTCCTCTGGCTGCAGGTCCTCTGAGCATCAGGTTTCAAGTCCTGCCCAGGTTCCCACTTTGACTAGGCCATTCTAACCCATGAATCTGCTTTGATCTAAACCAGGCTCCTAAGATTTAAAATATGGGTGTACTGATAACAAATGCAAGTTTTAACCAGTATTCATGCAATAATTGCATTGAATTTCAAGAACTGGACTCGGTTGGATTGGGAACCGGAGCTGCAACATTTGCTTCATTTTCAGCTGAAAATATTAACACCCTACAGAAGAAAGGTTTGATGTTTTTCTGTATTTGAAAACCTTAAAAATTATTTAAATAGTTGGTTATTTAACAACAAAACATTTATTATAGGAGATATTCCATGAAAATGTGTGTTCAGGGTCATGTGTGGCATCAGTGTTGAGATCAAGTTGCTAAATATTGAACTGGACTTTTTTTCAAGGTGTCAGAGTAAAGGGGGTTCTCCCACAGACCAGCTGCAAGTATGGGAAAGGTCAAAGGTTATGAAAACTTCTGCAATATGCAGGAATCTTGACTCAACATGATGTATTCAGATTACTGGGCGATATCTCACTCTGTCATTCCAGCCTGATGGTCCTTCATAGCTGGTTTGTGTCGGTAAGAGTTCTCACTCTGACCGATCTTCAGAGGAGACTCATATGAATCTGGTTTGTGCAGCAGATGGTGGTTTCCTGCCCTGCAGGAGGGCTGGAAACCCCCTGAGGTCTGCTGAGATGACTTGGGTTAAATGTTGCTGAGTCATTGCGGGGCTCTTTAGGCGTTAACCGTGTGTTCCTGTGTCGTCTCCAGGGCGATGGCGAGGCCAAGCCACAGCGATCACGTCCTCCAGCAGCTCAACAACCAGCGGGAGTGGGGCTTCCTGTGCGACTGCCTCATCGCCATCGGCGACATCTACTTCAGGGCCCACAAGGCCGTGCTGGCAGCCTGCAGCTCCTACTTCCGGATGATGTTCATCCGCGACCAGCAGGGGGCAGGCCACCTGGACCTCAGCAACATGCAGATCAGCGCCGAGTGCTTCGACCTCATCCTGCAGCTCATGTACCTCGGCCGCATCGTGGTGGGCAGCTACGAGTTCGAGGAGCTGAAGGCGTCCATGTCCTACCTGCAGATGTACTACATCCCTGACTCGCTGGAGGACCTCCGAGACATCCGCAGCTCCAACCTCACCCCGTCTTCCTCCGCGTCTTCCTCCTCCTCCTCTTCCTCCAGCTCCTCCACCGGCGTCTCTGGAGGGAAGATGATGTTTGGAGTGCGGATGTACGAGCAGCAGAGGTCCACGGCGCCGGAGGCGGAGCTTCTACCGAAGCCGGCGACCAGCAGCAGCGCAGGGCGCCCAGCTATTCCTGTAGCTACCAGCAGGGTGGCGCCGGCAGTAGCGGTGGCAGCGGAGGAGGTGGCTAGCACACCTTTGATCGTGGCTCCGCCCACCGCAGACAGTGGTGCAGAGCAGCCATGTGACCTGAGAAAGCGACCCGGCGGCAGAAGTTCTGCTCTCAAAGACCGGCCCAGATTCGGCCGCACCTACACCTGCGACGACTGCGGCTTCGTCTTCAGCTGCGAGAAGCTGCTGATCGAACACATCCTGACCTGCACCAACAGGAAGGCCTACCACCCGCCCCGAGGAAACGCAGAGGGCGACAACAGCTCCGGCAAGGCGGAGAGCTCCGCCTCCGAGAGCGCAGAGGAGCAGAGAGTCTGTAAAGGGGAGGACGACTGGGCTGATGGTCGGGCCGACTCGGAGCTGCCCGTCAGGTCGCTGGCGGCCGGCACCGACAGCGAGCCCGGCTCCACCCGCAGCATCAAAACAGAACCGGAGGAAGGCCTGTTCCCTGAGATCGAGATGGTCCAGGTGGGCGAGCACGCATCCAGGGACTCGCTGAGGGAGAGGATGGGTTTGACCCGCGAGTCGGAGCCAGGAGTGTCGGGTCTGGAGAGCTGCGGCGAGTCGGCTGAAGGCCACCTGCCGAGCAGCAGCGACTCTGGGATCCCCGCCAAACTCCGGAAGGTCAAGGATGAGAAGCAGGAGGCCGACTGCACTCCCTGCGAACTTTGTGGCGCTCTTCTGACTGAGGAGGACAAGTCCGCCCACTACCTGTCCAACCACATGGGCCACATATGCGCCTGTGGGCGGTGCGGCCAGGTTTTGATCAAAGGCCGGCAGCTGCAGGAACACGCCGAGCGCTGCGGCGAGTCCCACGGCGCCGAGTCGGACTCCCACGGGGAGGATGAGGTTTCGCTGCTGGGAGAGGCTCAGGGGATGGACGAGGGTTTGCTGGACGCTGCCGACTTGGCCTGCCCTCACTGTGGCCTGCTGTTCCAGAACGAGAGCCTGGCGCTGGAGCACGCCTTGACCTGTCACGATCAGGACTTGTTTCGGCCCGTGGCACTGGAGGAGGGCGGTGAGCCCGACCACCGCCGCAAACACTTCTGCAGCATCTGTGGCAAAGGCTTCTACCAGCGCTGCCACCTGCGGGAGCACTACACCGTCCACACCAAGGAGAAGCAATTCACCTGCCAGACCTGTGGCAAGCAGTTCCTGCGGGAGCGCCAGCTGCGGCTGCACACCGACATGCACAAGGGCATGGCGCGCTACGTGTGTCCTGTCTGCGACCAGGGAACTTTCCTGAAGCACGACCACGTCAGACACATGATCTCCCACCTGTCGGCCGGAGAAACCATCTGCCAGGTGTGCTTCCAGATCTTCCCAGGTGGCGAGCAGCTGGAGAAGCACATGGACGTCCACCTGTACATCTGTGGCGTCTGCGGGGAGAAATTCCGGCTCCGCAAGGACATGAGGAGCCACTACAACTCCAAACACACCAAAAGACTGTAAGGCATCTGCAGCGTCTGTGACGTCTGCAGCTTCTGTAGCATCTACACAGTCAGTAGCGTCTATGGCATCTGCTATGTCTGCAGATTCTGTGGTGCCGGTGGCATCCGCGTCTTCTACAGGGTCTAAAACTTCTGTGGCGTCTGCAACCTCTGTAGTGTCCGCGGTGCCTGCGGGGACCACGGTGCCCGCGCAGTCCGCGGTGCCTGCGGGACCGCGGTGCCCGCGGGGACCGCGGTGTCAAACGTCCGTGAGATCTGCGGTATCTGCAGCGTCTGCTCTTGTCAAACGTCCGTGAGATCTGCGGTATCTGCAGCGTCTGCTCTTAGAAGCCATAAATGTGAGAACAAATCAAGCACTTGAACACCAAAAAGATGACTCTGAATCTGCACTTTGAAGCTTAATGCTGAACTTGAACAGGTGTTCAGACTGCGAGCTGCGAGGCTGGTGATTGGTCGCTTCAGATCATTAAAGACTGCTTTGATTAGATCGTCTGGTGCTGAAACTGATCCGACCCGGTTCAGTTTCTGCTAGAACCAGGACAAGAAGTCCCAAATGGAGCGGGTTGTAGAACCGGGCCGGAACAGTCTGATGGTGTCGCTCGCAGTTTGAACTCCAGCTGCGGGTTTTTAACTCCCACAGCCAGAACGCTTCTGATTGGTTCACCTGTGAGGAGCCTCTCAGGTGAGGTCACTTCCTGTTTCAGAGCATGGACTTGTTTTTGTTTCTTTTTTTAGCCTTGATACCGACCCATTTTCCAGAATACTACAGGTTTCTGCAGATGTTTGGGCTTCAGGTTCCGGTTCTCCTCTAATGTGTGCCTTTGCTGTCATATCAGAACTCCAAGAAAAAAACACTAGAACCAGTTGGTCAGAACCGGCCCGACTGGTCTGACCTGGGATTGTGATGCCTTACCAGCTTCATCTTCATCACTTCCTGCACAGAACCAGAACCGGTCTCTACACCGACCAACAGAACCAACTCAAACCGGTTAAAACAAAACAGTTTCTGACTAAAACCAAGTTGGTTCAGATGATTTCACACATCATGAGTCCGGTTTCAAACGCTTGGACCGTGAGAACATCAACCGGGTCCAGAATCATCAGCTTCTGATGGTCCACATGGTTTTGACGGTCCAGATGGTTCTGATGTTTCTGTTTACCACAGAATCTCCCAGAGGCTCCAGCATATTGTGAGACTCAAGCAAAAATCAGAACCATCTAGTTCTGATCCAGCGGTTTCCAGTTTCCAAAGTTACGGTCCAGGGGCCATTTGTGGCCCAAAAACGTTTCCAGAAAAGTAAAAATTTGACCAAAGAGAAAAAATTCTGTATACAAAGCACCTTATTTGTTTTTTAACATTGTCAATATTTAATTTTAGTGTAAATAAGAAAAACATCTGGAGAGTTTTCAGTCTGAATCAAACTTATGTCCGACCCGTTTCCTGGTTCTGTTGATAGACAAGTTAGATTGAGAACAATAGACAAAGTTTAATTAAGAAATTAATCCAGGTAAATTATATAGTTTAATAATTTCAATAATTTTATTTCAAATTTTAGTCTAATACAAATAAAAATGTATATTTTAATTACATAAAATATAAAATGGAGCTGAACAATAATCATTTATTTTAATAATAATAATAATAATGCACTGTTATAAAATTTGTGTCCATATTTACCAGTATTATATATATATTTCTATGTTGAGGACTTTGCTTCTCTGCTTCAGTTAAATACCCACAATCCTATGCTGCATCACAGTCACATGACCAGATGCATGAAGCTCCGCCCCCTTTGCAAACAAACAATCGGAACAAAATGGAGATAAATGTCAATTATCATTTATTGTTGATGGAGATCATCATCACTTCCTAACTATATTAATCCATATTATCGCTGCTACTGTTAATAAATGATTATTGATTATTAAACCAGGTATTTATTTTTTGCCACTTAAATTATAATATTGTGTGTTTTAATTGGTTGGAGGTAAATTATTGGCTCGTTTTATTCCGGAAGCAGCTTGATGCTCACAGTGTGGCGGCGTTGAGGGATCGTTTCTATGGTAACGAAGCTGATTAGGCGTCTATCTGACCCAGACCCATCTGAGTCATCTTCATGGTCCGGTTGGTTCTGGTTAGTTCTAACTGATGGGCCAAAACCAGTCGGCAGATCTGGTTCTGCTGGATCTGGTTCTATGAACGCACTAAAGGGCCGTTTCACATGCAGAACTGTTGGTCTAAATATGGGTCGATTTTCTCTGGGATTTTTTCTTCCTGTCAGGCATCGCCGTGGCGACCTATGATCTCCAGAGGGAAAATCGGCACGGATTTTATTGAGACTTTATTTTTAAAATCAAACTAGTTGAACTTCATTTCTGCTGCAGATTCTGGTTTTTGGTCCGATCCGCTGGTTCTGTTGCGGTTCTGGGTCCAGTTTCACGTTCTGTTCTGGTCACACAGGCTTTGTTCTACTCTCAATAAACCAAGTGATCTTCTGTTTCAAGCTGCAGTGTTTGTTTGATGAAAATCCTCCTTATCTTCACGTCAGTTTCATTATCAGAAATTATACTTTTTTTCATTTTCTAAAAGGAAAATATCAAATATTTTATCAAAATATCTCCACATTAATTTACAAGTAAATTACATATTTTCTCTTTAACTTAATAATGTTATTTTCCATGAGTATTTACTGAAATTTAACTAGTTTATGTGAACTTGGCTTTTGGGTCCAGTGGATTTCTGTAAATCTCCAAGCCATTGAGCTGGAGCAGCACACTGCTCTATGGAGCCCCCTGGAGGCCAAGAAGGGCATTTTTATTACTGTCATCACCTCACAAAAGATGTCCATCCATCCCCTGGCAATAAATTAGCAAATAGGCCCTGGTCTGTTTTGTAGATAGAAAAAATAAGTAAATTTCTGCCAAATTTCAGAAAGTTTAATCTTAATCTCAAATGTTTGAAAAGGTAAATTTTCTAGGAAAAAAGCTCTGAAAATGTTAGATTATTCTCAGACATTTTCTACAAAAAAACGAGATTTCTCGATTTAAAATTGAAAATTTGCTAGAAAAAAACAAATTCTAAGATTATCAAATATTTTTTAGAAAAATTTTCCAAATTTCTGCAACTGACTGAATGATGTGAATTAGCTTTTGTTATAATCTGGTACAGCGATTCAAATGGTGACATTTATGCTTGAGTTTTACATTGTCCCTTTTTAAATGATTCATTATCATTAAATGTCAAACATTTTCCACTTTTCAGACTATTTTTTTTACATTTTTGAGTTTGTATTTTCTTGTAAATTTTCAACTATGCACATGTCCGTCC
The DNA here is from genome assembly GCA_902982915.1 of Phalloptychus januarius. NCBI lineage: Eukaryota > Metazoa > Chordata > Actinopteri > Cyprinodontiformes > Poeciliidae > Phalloptychus > Phalloptychus januarius. Next base: position 17,359,025 of record CADWAE010000459.1, read on the forward strand.
TCTGAAAGGAGGAATATTTCTCTGTTCACCTTTCTATGAGGTCTAAAATCAGACACACTTCCTGTTTCTACCTGAGAGGTCAAGGGGTCACCAGCTGATGAAGCGGCTTTAATCCAGGAGATGCTAGATGATCCATTTGGATGGGATTAATCTGAGCTGATCTCCAATCAGGCAGAAACCTCGTTATGCTGATGGGCTGAGGCGCTGATCGGGACGCGACCCAGAAAAACATTGGAATCCAGTAAAAACTCGTAGAAAACAGTATTTCACAGTTCTGCATCTCAGTAGTTTGAGTCTGGGAGATTAAAGCAGCCAGATTTATCCATCAGCAACGAAGAGGCCAAAACTTCCTGTTTCCCTTCCTCACAGACACTTTAGACTTTATTTCTTTCTTTCTAAAATCTCAACAAATGACTCATTTTGAGAAATTTCTAATATATCCCGTTAAGGGCAGATCTTCCTCAGATTGTATTAAAGTTTCGTATTTTGTTTAGCAAATGTTAAAAATTGGCACTGATGTATTTTTGCTGCCAAATTTTATTTTTCGTCCAAACTCATTAAAAACCCATAAAAATAGATTTGTTTCCACCCGAAGTGAGGATATTAGTAAATTTAGAATAAATAAATATTTCAGAGCTGGAATTATAAAGACAGAAATTAAATTATAATAATTTTATTTAGAAATGCAAACTTAGACTATCTGAAGGAAAAGAAAAAATAAAATTCATCCAAAAACCACCAAACTAATTTTAATTTGACAGATTTGCACCATCAAAACCAAACTTATACATCAATATAAGGAGGAATGTGGATATAAAGGCTGATTTGTTTTTGTTCCAATTCATTTTACAGATTTTTCTATTTTAGATTGTATTTCATTAATTTATGTTTTGAAATGATTGTCTTGTTCCAAATATTTAAATGTAGTTCATAATCTATGATGTTAAATTATCAAATTCAGTTCAAAAGTGCTTTATTTATTCCAAAGGAAAATTAAATGTTATAACTCGGATTAGATGCTGTGGTCAGGACGGAGCTCCAGCAGCAGTCAACGTTGCTAGGAATCAGAGGAGGCCTCTGACTGAAGGCAGCAGAGATGATGGTCCACAGTAAAAGGTCCTGAATGACATCATCAGCTCTGCTGATCCACCTCCTTTGCTTTTGCCGCTCCTCTTTGGCTGTTTGTTTGGAGAGATGCTGGAGTAGGGGATCTGATCCTTTGTTTCTGCTCTGCAGCCATTAAACCTCCTTTTCTTCTCCTCTGGGATTTTTTGGGTCTTATTTGGATTTTACTAAACTGAAAAATTTAGTAAAAGTGCAAAGCACTTTAAACACTTTAAAAATTCAGTGTTTTAGTTGAATTATGAATTTTTCAGTCGTGAAACTCTCCACAGCTCAGTTCAGAGACCGTTGGAGTTTTTTCACCTGGAGAACTTTCCATTCCCTCCAAGTCAAATATTGACCTGAAATGTTCCAGTAAACATTCCCAACATTTGCAGCGTGTTTGTTGTTGACTGAAGGGTCCGGCAGGATCCAGTTAGAAGGCCGACGTGATGCTCTGACGGCTCTGGTGTGAATACTCAAATGAGATGGAACCGACCAATCAGAACAGAGCGTGGATGGGTGGAAGATTAATGAAAAAAACAGATCAGCAGCTGTAATCTGCAATCAGCTGTAATCTCAGCAGCGACACCTAAAGTTTGAGAAGAGAACTGCAGCAGTGGGAAAACAAACAGAAGGAGCTTTAAGGAGCTTTTATTGACAAAAGAAGCAACATTTTAAATTCAAAAACCAGTTTTTCCTGCTAAGTTGCTAAATAATTGGCATGTGAGCTGATGCTAATTTAGGCTAGCATAGCGTCACTGACAGGCTAATTCTTTTTAGCACAACTTGAACCCAACTATTTTCTTTTCCAGAAAGCAGCTTCTTCCTCCATGTTGTTGTTGTGCATCAGATTTACGGATGTACCAGAAACATCCAGATATAAAGGTTCTGGGAGGAACTTCTGAAGAAACATGTTAAAATCCATGTATTTAATTTATCAAATGAATGTGTTAAAATCCAGATTTAACTTTCTTTAATTTGAGGAGCTTGCTTTTAGGAATATCAGCGAGTCTTTAAATGGCTTGGAAAGGCCAAGGGGATGATGTCATAGCTTTGCCAGCTTCTGATTGGATCATTCATAATGTTAGAGTTTTTAAACAGAGGAACCTGCAAGGGACTAGAAACACTTGGAAATCGCTGAGCTTGAAAGGTAAAAAATTCTCTCCAGAAATGTTCAGAAAAAGACTCTTCAACCTGGAGAGACTCACAGAGAGAGAGGAATTAGAAAGTTTAACTGCCAGATGTAAGTGTTTGGCGCTCGGAACCAGCAGGGGGCGCTGCAGGCTGTCAGAGAGCCGTTCCCCCTTCGGCAGCTGGAGACTGAATGGATGCTGAAGACGTTTCGAGGTGAAGGCAGAAGGATGAAGCTGGGCCTGGTCAGAACACCTGATGACCGGAGGAGGAGACCATCACCGACAAGCTGGAGGCGCAAGATAAGACGAATAAATTCTTCCAGTTGGAATTTCCACCTGGGCTTCATCTCTGAATCTAGGAAGGAAACATTTTGCTAGAAAAAAAAAATCACATTTTGACATTTTCTAAAAATAAATAAATAAATAATAAAAAAACAGGACAATTTCTGAGCTTGAAATGTGTAGAAAATATTCCAAAATGTTTAGATTAACCTCATAAGTTTTCTAGGGGGAAAAACATTTTAATTTCTGAGCTTAAAAAGTCAAATTTGCTAGAAAAAAAAACAAAACAGAAAATGCCAGAAATGTTCTTGAAAAAATGTGGAAATTTCTGAGTTAGACTACAAACTGCAGATGTTAATTAGCTTTTGCCATAATTTGGTGCATCAAACGGTGACGTTCATGTTTGCAATGTGTTCATGCAGCAGCACATCACAGCCTGCCTCGGCTCCCTGCAGCTCAGAGAATAAACTTTAAAATCCTGGTAGTTTATAAATCACTGACCGGCTCCTGTTGGAAATATTGGTTTAATTATCTTAGTTTTAATGATGTTTAATCTTTAGTGCATGTTGAAATATTAGACGGATCCTGATTGTTTTGAGTCGCCTCAGTTTGGGTCAGATTTAGACTCATAGTTTAATCCATATGTAACTTAGTCAGCAGAACATTTTCCTTAGATGTAATAATCACAGTTTGATTAAAATGAGTCTAATCAGTAGTTTTATATATTAGATCACAGTGTATAAATCATAAATTCATCTGAAAATATTTTAGTTCATTATGAACCAAAGAAGAAGAAAACGAATCAGTATTGAAACTGTTCGTGTCTGTTTTATAAGAGTTAGACGTTATACGAGACGGGCTCATTTTTATAATCACAATCTGCTGTTTGATGCCCTGGGTCAGAGGTCAGAGGTCAGGAGATCTCAGTGGGTTCAGGAACCAGTTTGAGGCCGTTTGAAATGAAAAACACGTACAGCTGATAAACTTTGGTCCTGCTTTCATGAGTAAACTGTTTCTGTATGAAAATGAACAATCTGGTTCATACACAAATAAAATGTGATTGATTGGTCGGTCGGTCGGTTGGTTGGTTGGTTGGTTGGTTGGTCGGTCGGTCGGTTCGTTGGTTGGTTGGTTGGTTCATTGGTTGGTTGGTTGGTTGGTTGGTTGGTTGGTTGGTTGGTTGGTTGGTTGGTTGGTTCGTTGGTTGGATGGTTGGTTGGTTGGTTGGTTGGTTGGTTGGTTGGTTGGTTGGTTGATTGGTTGCGATTAACATAAATATAAAGCGACATAAACCATAATTTCGTCCTAATTCAGATTAGCAGCAAATCCTAATCAGTAACTGTTAGTAATTTGGATGAAAGTTTCACTTTAATAAATGATCAATTTTAGATCTGGACTCGTTTCCTGTCTGATTCTCCTGATTTATGCAGATCTGGTCTGATTTCTTGCAGCCAATGTTTTTCTGCAGCATCGTTCAGTTTAATTTGGTCAGAGGTTGACCTTCAGCAAATGGTGAGCACATAACCGATCAGGAAGGTTCATCCAGAATCAACAACATTAATCAGTCCACAGATCAGCTGTGGACACAGAGGCCCGCTTTAGACCTTATGCAATCAATTAGAGCGTTCACCTCTCCGGCCGCTTGAGGACAGGTCAGGCACTGAACACATGACTCAAATATCTGCTTTTATCTCATCAACAGATCAAAACAACCAATTTATTGCATGCCACACATTTTTATGGTTACTGAATATTCTTTGAATATTTTTGTTCCTCTATTGAGTAAAGGTGCAGATGTTCACAGACTGGGCTTTAAATCATTTCCATTTAGTGAAGAAAAAACGTTTATGTTCAGCCAGATGGAAAAACAGAAATTCATCATTCTAATGTTTTTATGATCATCTTTATTACTGGTTGAACTACATAAAATTTTAGTTATGTTTTTTTCCCTAAACACTCAAAATGATCTAAGCAATATATTTCAATCTGGAAAAGTTGGACATTGATAAAAATGCAGGAAGTTGGTCCTGCAGCTCAACAGAACAGATGGGAGAACCTGAACGTTTCCTGCCCTGGAAAAACACCAAACTGTTCAATGTCTGTCTAGTTCCTGGTGCAAATATCTCAGCACACCTGGAATAAGACAAAACTAACTAACAAGTAGCTTTTCAGCAAGAAATAGAAGCTTGTAAGTAAATAATTCCTTAATACGGATTTTAAAAACCTTCTTATCTCCATGGGAACACGTCTCTGCACATCTATGCAAAAAGCAACCAGCAACAAATCCAGCAACTTTGTAACAAAAAAGTAAAAGTTTACTTTATTGTCATTTTATCATGTAGACACAAGGCATCAAAATTACATTCCTCACAACAAATATAGTGACTAGCGACAACCTAAAGAGGGCAGCACTGAGACGCCCAAAATATTACAGAACGAAACAAATTCACACAAAAATGACATTCAGACAGTTTATCAGCTGAACGTTTAGTTGGGGTTTAGTGACGCTTTGAGTTATGGTACCCAGACAGTTTCATACACATCCTGTTATCTTTCAGTCACTGATTATAATTACAGCAGGAAACATTTGAATTATGGTCACATTTGGTCAGATTTCCTCTGCTTCTGGTTTTCTGTGGTTGGGTCACATGGTCTGCAGGCCGCGGCTCCATGCAGCCTGCAGACACTCAGGAGTCTGAGTTCAGGGAACAGCAGAGGAAAGTTTGACCCAAATATGAATTTAGTTCATGTGTTTTTGATCAGCAGATGGAGAGAAAAACAAGAACTTTAGAGATGAGCAGTCAGAGCTCAGATTGGTTCTGTAAAAACTGGCTTTCTCTGGGATTTGGCTGCTTTTCATTTATTCAGCAAACAATTCTCGTGAAAGTAAAGGTTCCTGTTCTGTCTGGTTATTTTAAATTTCTGGCTGAATTTAGTTCAAATGAAGATTTTTAAAACTGGTTGTATTGTAACCGAGTTGAATTGTGTTTGAAAGAAACAACAGGAAACATAATTTTTCCTGGAAAGTGACCTAAACAAAGCCCAGACACATTTAACCTCATGCTTTTTGGAAGTTTGTCTGAAATTTTAAACCAAATGAATCGTTTAGTGAAACCGAGCTCCAAGAAGTGACGGTTGGTTGAGTTTTATTTTTTGGCTAAATTCATTATTTTCATTTAAAAATGTAATAAATCTTCAGCCTTTTATAAAATGTAGGAATCAGTGAACAAATGCTGTTTGTCATAGATCATTTATTCTGGAAATAAAACAGATTTTAATCAAAATGTCCCTTTGATGTTGTCATGACACGGCAGAGCCTGCAGGGGGCGCACCATTCAGTCAGCCATTACGGCTTAATCTGAAAACTTCAGCATCCAAATTATGCAATCATAGAAAAACTGTAGATGGATTCTGAACAGAGCAGACTAAACTCTCATTATCTAAGAATGACTTACATGTTCACTGCAGCTGCTAACCATTAGATTATATCAGTGTTCATATTATCGGCCATCTTATTGTAGGTTATTGTTCCAAAGTGTTTGCATAGTCAGCTGCATCTCGGTGCTGTTGAGGGGATGGAGACGTCCTCCTAATGATTGACGCCTAGCATCAAACTTGCTAGCATCGGTTTGGATTGTGGGAAATGAAGGAGTCTGAGAAACGAAGGCAGTCGGGAGACTTTGGCTAAACTTGGGAAGTCAGTGTGTGTCTGGTGTCCATGTTGTGTGGGGGGGGTGTGTGTGTATCTGACCAAACTTCCTGCTTGAGCTGCAGCTCTGGTTCTGATCCAATGTTTCCTCATCCCGCCTGGACCAGAACCAGAAGATGCTGATCCAATGTCAAATAAGGTGATGCTGAAACATTAACCAGTATTGATCATCCGTTGCCAGTAAGGATCAATAAATTGCGCCATGTTGGACTCGTTCGACCCGGATCTTTGCTCCCAGAGACCCAAAGCTTGGATCCGGACTCGGATAAAAGCCGGCGCGCTCCAGAGCTTCGGCAAAGAGTCGGTCTCTCAGTCCTCAGTGAAGATGAAGTCCGGTTTGTTCCTGGTGGCGGTGCTGGTGTGCGGCCTGGTCAGGGCCCAGCAGGACGGTCTGCCGCAGCGGGTCCAGAAGCTGGAGGCGGACAACGACGTCCTGAGTCGGTTCCGATGTTCTTCCTCAGACTTTAGCTGATCGTCTCTTAGACTCCCAGATGTTTGAGTTTCTCTAACTGACCTTCTGACCTCCTGCAGCCAAATCCAGGGTGGCGTTCTCCGCCGCACTCTTCAACTCAGACACCTGGACCACCAAGGGCCCGCTTGCAGCCGATGAAACTCTGGAGTTCAAGAGAGTGATCACCAACATCGGCAACGGATACGACCCGGCAACAGGTGGACGGATCCATTACGATACGTTAGCTTAGGGTTGGTCTGAAGTCCCTGAACGCACCACGACTCTGTCGCCACAAAATGAGTTAATTTACAGCATTTAGTTCATTTGGGATCAGAAACCAATCAAGCTTATTTGTGCAGCACATTTCAGAAGCCATGAAAACATAAAACATCATAAACTCAGCATTCAACCAACATCTTAAAACCAGAAACAGACATTTTGTCCAGTTGCATCAATAAATGATCGATAAACATCAATATGTTGATCAATGATCCAGTTGCTCAGAGGAAACTCAACGGGTTTGGATCTCAGTGTTTCGGCTGTTTTCCAGTTTTCTGGAAGTTTGTGGATCTTTAATGTGTTTTGGTCGACTTGATGGTCGGACAGTAATCTGGTGGATTTGGTGACCAGGACCAACTAAAGTCCAGCAGCAGTTTAATGTCTTCCAGAACCAGAACCACTGACCCAGACTCTCCTCCTGCAGGTGTCTTCACCGCCCCGGTCAAAGGACTCTACTACATCCGGGTCACTGGAATCGCCGGTCCCAACGGTGAGCTGCACGCCGGGGTGAAGAAGGACGGAGACATCATGTTCGCCATCTACCAGAAAGCAGGAACCCAGGCCGGCGCCTCCAACGCCATGGTGATGGCTCTGGAGCAGGGAAACCGGGTCTACGTCCAGCTGTGGGCCGACAAGACCATCGCAGACCAGGGCCGCCTCAGCACCTTCACCGGGTTCCTCGTCTTCCCCATGTAGGCCGAGCCGCAGACATCCTGAGCCTCCAGGAAACTGCAAGAAAATCATCAACACAACAAGTTCCATCTTGCAGAGACGGATTCTGACCTGGAGCCGAACGAAGCCGAAGTAACAGAAATAAAACCTGTTAAAACCAACAACTCTCTGCTGGTGGGTTTTCTTCTTCAGAGATCAAAGGGAAGCTAACAGGAAGTCAATGAACAGGATTTACAGATAATTACGCCCAAGCAGTAAATTGGCTCCACTTCCTTCCTGAGAGCCTGAATGAAAACCTGAGCAACATTCCAGGTTCCGTTGGACCCTTTTCTTCCTTTTCCAACATTTTCATCATAAAAACTATCAATTATGCCCACAACATGGAAAATTATAAGAATTATGGTTAAAAAACCAAATTCCCCCAAAATAAATCCACAATAAGTCTTTAAGTCTTTTTACATCAAATTTCCATAAAAAGTAAAATAAATCAGCATGTTCCCAAAGATGATTTATTATCATACTGGATTGTTTTAAAACGCACAAAACTGAGAAAAAATAATATAAATATTAATCACATTGAAATAAATGACAAACTTCTATCAGGTTTTTTAGTTTATCATGACATACACCGAAATACTCTTTAGACACTAAATACAGTTGTTTTTACATTTCTGACATTTCTTCATTTCTGCCATCATAAAAAATGTCACGTTCTAAATAATCATATACTTTTAATCAATAAATTTGTCTGCCTTATTTAAATAAAGCTTCATCAGAATAAATGTTGAATAATAAAATCAGATTTTAAAAAATAAAACCTGATCTGTTTTCTGCACAGAATTTATTTATTCCAACCAATATATCAACATATGCTGCGATGCAAACAGGAAAGTAAATCTACTTTCTATTTATTGCTTATTTCAGATAACAGTTTTCACTCATGGTTTATGCCTCCTTTTTATTTTGTGTTTAAAGAACAAATTTCTCAAAAAAAAATTTTTTTAAATCAGCTCCTTTAAATAAATTGATTTTATGCATTAAGTTGTGAGAAGTGCTATAATTTCTCAGTCCCCGGACCCGGAGAAGTCCGCCTCTGTCCGCCGGCCACCAGACGCCGCGTCCCGGCCTGCCGCGCTGCGGTGGGTCGGCAGGTTGGACGGATCCTCCGCGGTGGCGGCCGCGGGCTCGGTGGGAGTCGCGGCCGGAGAAGTGACGCCCTGCGCGGCCAGAGGAGCCTCAAAGGTCCCGGTGGAAGAAACATGAACCGAAGTTCTGCCAGGTTTAATATTTTCCTGTTTTCTGCCAGTAAAGTTCATAAAGTCCTTATTAGCATCAGGCAAACAATTATTATTGCAGTTATCTGCGCCGCATTTCTTCCCGGTTTTTGTTTCCCTGGTTCCGCTCCTGGTCCAGTTGCTGCTCCGACCCGGCGGTCCGGAACCGGGCGTGGGTCTCCAGAAGAAGCCGTAGTAAACAGCCAGGATGACGGCGGCCAGAGACACGGCCAGGACGTAGCCCAGCACCGTGGCGAGTCGCACCCACTTCCTGTTGGCTCTGGCCAGCAGCTGCGCCTTCTTCTCCCCGGTGTAGGTGGCCGGCTTGCGGCGTCCCGCGGGGCCGAACCCCGCAGTCCAGCTCTTTTTCTCCCGCATGCTGCGCGGCGGCAGGCGGCGGTCACGGAGCCCCGTTCCCTCCAGGACCATCCATCATCCCGCTCTGGACCACAGGAGGCTTTTCAACAGGTTTTATACTCAGACTGTGAAGCTGAAATGGGTCAATACGAACAGGAATCCCACCAACTCTTCAAAATAAAAGCTTGTTGCTTTTCCCTGCATGTTTTAGTTCCCTTCCGGTGGTAGCAGGTCAGGGTTCTTCTAGGGCCTCTAATGAGCCATCATTTGATCCAGGTGCGTTGAACCAGAGAGAGAACTAAAAGATGCAGGATGTTGGCTCTCAGACGCCACTGAACTAAAGCGACGCACAGAAACAAGATGGCGGCAGGTTGTAAGTTAGGAAAGCTGCACCTGAATGGAGGACAAGACTTCAGGGACAATGTCCTCCAGAGCAGAGGTTCCCAAAGCGTGGGGCGGGATTCCCAGAGGGCAGCAGCAAATTCACAGAGAAGCTGACAAATGACACAAACAAACGTTCTGAAATGGCCTAGTCAAATCTCAGACTTCAGTTGATTAAAATGTATCAAGTTGTTTTTAATGAAGCATTATTTTTTTTAGATTTAGATTGATGAACATAGAGACGAGTTCTTGGTGCTCATCAGTGTTTATTATTGTTTCTGCAGAGTTACATCAGTACAGGTTCATGTTCAAACCTTTATTTTGAAGGGCTCATTTAAAGGAAATCAACAAGTGAAGCCCTTTTGACTTTCAGCAGATCTACCCAGCTAGAAAAAGTGTTGATCAAAGTGGACTAACAAATAAAATCATTTAGTAATTAAAGATTTTATGGATATATTTATGAAACCATAAAGTTTTAATTATTTTGAAGAAAAAATCTTTTGCTTCATTTCATTGTTGTGAAGGAGGAAACCACCAGCAGAACTCAGTCACGTTAAAAGTATCAGGCGTAGCGGTTTGGTTCCAGAACCTCCTGAAAAATAAAAACAGGTTGAAACAAATCAAAGGAAACATAAACTTATACTCTAATGAATTAAAGTTTGCTGCTTTTAAAACTAATATTAATGTTTAAAACTAATATTAATGAATATGGAGTTAATCTCAACTTTATAAACTTTATGGTTTCTTATTATGTTGAGAAAAATGATACAGCTCCTTTAATGAAAATATTCATAATTAAATACATGGATGTATTATTATTTTCTTTATGTGTAATTGTCACTGAACTCAGTAACAGGTTGAAACTCGGTGAAGATAAAAGCTAAAAATAAAAGAAAAACAAATAATTGAGCCACGATCAAATTTCTGGCAATAAACTCAGAAATTTAGTGATTAATTTAGTATATTTAGAAGACAAAACTTGAATTTTCTATGATGTCAAAAAGTTGTACATTTGCAAGAAAAAATAAGCAATTTTTCATGACTAAACTCATAAATTGATGATATTAAAATTGGAATGGTTTGTGGCTTTATAGAGTCATAAATTAGTAAGAAAAAACTGAAGCTTGTAAAGTCGGAAAATATCCTGAGCTAAAATCATCAATTTAGTCAAGATAATGTGACTTTTTTTCTTGCAAATTTCGGACTTAGCATCAGAAAACATCCCAGTTTTAGCCTGTAAATATATAAAATTAATATTAACATTTCTGTTTTACTTGGCTGAAATTTATTCAGCTGTGACCACATTATTCCTCTTTCTTGATCTACAACTAAATATCTTCCAAGCTAAATATTTGCTCATCAATAAATATTTAGCTAGGAACTTACATATTTATATAGCAAGCTAAATATTTAGGTCTGAGCTAAATATTTTTGCTTTGGAAAAATAAATCTTTGGGTTGTAAATTAAATGTTTAGTTTGGAAAATAAATGTGTAGTTTTGAACTAAATATTACTTTAGCAAAACAAATATTTAATCTTTAGGTAAATATTTTTTTTCAAACTAAATATTTAATTCAGACTTGAACATTTAATTTGGAACCAAATATTTAGCTTCCAACCTACATTTTTAATTTGAAAGTTTATCATGTAAACTAAATGTTTAGTTTATTTAGTTTGTAACTGTGATATTTATAAATGTCTGAAAAACATTGTGAAAAGACATAATTCGCGGCTGTTTGCAGGAATTCACCTAGCTGGTCGGCCTGCTCAGTCGTCCAGTCCCTTCTTGGAGGATCCGTCCCGGGTTTTGGCTCTCAGCTTGTTGACCTGTGACTCTGCGATGTCTGCTCTCTCCTCGGCCTCCTCCAGTTCATGCTGCAGCTTGCGCAGCTTGGCCATGTTAGCGTTGGCCGCCTCCTCGGCCTCCTCAGCCGTGTGCTTGTAGGACTTGACCTTCAGCTGCAGCTTGTCCACCAGGTCCTGCAGGCGCGCCATGTTCTTGCGGTCCTCCTCCGTCTGGTAGGTGAGCTCCTTGATGCGGCGCTCATACTTGCGGAGCGCCTTGACTGATTCTCCGCCCCTTTTCTGCTCTGCCTCCAACTCGTTCTCCAGGTCTTTGATGCGAGCCTCCAGCTTCTGGAGCTGCTTCTTGCCGCCCTTCATGGCAATCTGCTCGGCTTCATCCAGCCGGTGCTGCAGGTCCTTGATGGTCTGCTCCATGTTCTTCTTCATGCGCTCCAGATGGGCACTGGTGTCCTGCTCCTTCTTGAGCTCCTCAGCCATCATGGCGGCATCAGTGATGGCTTTTTTTGCCTTTTCTTCGGCATTGCGGTTCTCCTGTATGGCGTCTTCCAGCTCGTTTTGCAGGCTCAGCAGGTCGGCCTCATGTTTCTTCTTCTGGTTGATCAGGCTGGTGTTTTGGGAGTGCAGCAGCTGCATCCGCTCCGTCGTGTCGGTGAGTTCCTGTTCCGCTAACTTGCGACTTCTTTCCGTCTGCTCCAGTGCAGCCCTCACTTCCTCCAGCTCCGCCTGGATCAAGTTACTTCGGCGGTCCAGCAAACCGATGTTCTCTCTCAGGTCATCGTTGCCATGTTGGGCGTCATCCAGCTGGAGCTGAGTGTCTTTCAGGAAAGCCTGAAGGGTCTTGACCTGCTTCTGGGCGTCTGCCGCCTGCCGGTTGGCTTGGCTCAGCTGGATCTCCATCTCGTTCAGGTCGCCCTCCATCTTCTTCTTGACTCTCAAAGCCTCATTTCTGCTCCTGGTCTCCGACTCCAGAGAAGACTGAAGAGATTCGAGCATCCTTTGGTAGTTCCTCTTCGCCTGCTCCATTTCCTCATCTTTCTCAGCCAGTTTACGCTCAATGTCAGCCTTTATTTGGTTGAACTCCATCTGCGCTCGCAAGATCTTGGTCTCTTCATGCTCCAGCGAGCCTTCTGCCTCTTCCAGCGCTGACTGGAGTTCGGCCTTTTCTTGCTCCAGCTGCTTCCGGATTTTCTCCAGCTCGTGTGTGCTGCGGCCGCCCTCCCCAAGCTGTTCAGTGAGGTCAGAAATCTCCTCCTGGAGGTTCTTGTTCTCTCTTTTCATCGTCTCAAGTTGATCCAGGGATTCTTCGTAGGCATTTTTCAGTTTGAAGAGCTCAGTGCTCAGAGAGCGAGCTTCCTTCTGGGAGGCCTCCAGTTCACATTGCGACTCCTCAAACTTCTGCTTCCACTCTGTGAGGATCTTATCGAAGGTTCTTTGCTTTTTGTCCAGCACTGCCGAGGCTGCATTGGATCTCTCCAGATCCAACATGAGATCTTCAATCTCATTTTGGAGGCGGTGTTTGGTCTTCTCAAGGGAGGAACATTTTGCGTTCACAGCCTCGATGGCCTCTTCGGCTTCCTGTAGTCTCTGCACCAACTTCTTCTTTGCCTCCTCCAGCTCCTCCGTTCTCTGGATCCCATCTGTCTCATATTTCGTTCTCCACGCTGAAACTTCCGTGTTGGATTTAGATAGAGCCCTCTGCAGCTCAGCTTTAGCTTCCTGCTCTTCTTCGAACTGTTCCCTCAGCAGATCGCAGTCGTGCCGAGCAGACTGCAAAGCATGCGCGAGGGCATTCTTTGCCTTTACCTCCTCCTCCAGTTGTCTGCGCAGGTCTTCCACCTGCTGGTTGTACGAGTTCTTTCCTCTGGTCAGCTGTGAAATCAAGCACTCCTTTTCCTCCAGCTGGCGTCCCAGCTCTCCATTCTCGGTGAGCAGTTTGGCCTTCTGAGTAGTCAAGTCGTTGGTGGTTCGCTGAGCCTCCTCGTATTTGCTCTTATATTCATTCATATTGTCTTCCATTGTGCGACACATCTTCTCTATGTTGGATTTGGCCTTCACCACGCTCTCCATGTTGGAGGCCAAGTCGTCCAGCTCTAGTTTCAGCTCTGTCTTCTCTTTCTCCAGTTTCTGCTTCACGCGCTGCAGGTTATCTATTTGCTCCCCCAGTTCGGCGACACTGTCGGCATGTTTCTTCCTCAATGTGGCGGCAGTAGCTTCGTGTTGGAGGGTCGACTCCTCCAGCTCCCTACGTAGCTTCTGAAACTCAGCGTCTCTCTTCTTGTTCATCTCCACTTGGGCTGACGTGGCTCCTCCGGCTTCCTCCAGGCGTTCACTGATGTCCTCCAGCTCACGAGAAAGATCTGAGCGCTGCTTCTCCACCTTCGCCCGCGCTGCACGCTCAGCATCCAGCTCTTCTTCCAGCTCCTCGATTCTCGCCTGGTTTTCTTTCAGTTTCTTCTGGAGCTGAATCGAGGCAACCTGCTCATCCTCCAGTCTTGAGTTCATTTGACTCACCTCAAAGTCCTTCTTCTTCAGTTTCTCCTCCAGCTGCTGCTTGTCATTCTCCAAGTCCATCAGAGTTTCCTGGGTCAGTTTCAAGTCGCCTTCGAGTTTCCTCCTCGAGCGTTCCAGGTCCATCCTGACTTTCTTCTCTTGTTCCAGTGAACCCTCCAGGTCATCCACTTGCTGCTCCAGTTTTGCTTTAGCTTTAGTCAGGGTGTTGGCTTTGTCCTCTTCACTTTGAAGGTCATCCAGTGTCTGCTGGTGAGCCTCCTGTAGTGCCTTTTTCTCTTTGGTCAGCTTCAGAATGTTCTCATCCTGAGACGCCATCTCTTCCATGAGGTTTTTCACCTTATTCTCCGTAGCATGCTTCTCCTTTTCCACCTTGGCTAAAGTTAGCTCCAGGTCATCGATGTCCTTTTTCAGCTCAGAGCACTCATCTTCAAGTTTGCGCTTCTTGGCTGTAAGATCTGCATTCAGCTCCTCTTCATCCTCCAGTCTTTCATTAATCTCTTTCAGCTTGGCCTCCAGTTGAATTTTACTCTTGATGAGTTGTTCACACCGTTCCTCTGCATCTGTCAGAGTGTCCTGTTCAGATTGTATCTGCAAGGTCAAATCATTCTTCTCTTGGAGAAGAGTCACTATTTTCTCTTCGAGTTCCTTCCGCCGTCCTTCGGATTTCTCCAGAGCTTCCTTCACCTTCTTGAATTCGTCCTTTATGTTGGCCATCTCCTTCTCGGCCTCTGCACTCTTCAGAAGTGGTTTAATCTTAAAGAACAGCTTCATCCAGGGCCAGTTCTTCACACCCAGAAAAGATCGGAGGTTCCACTGAATGACCATCAGAGAATCCCTGCGCTCCACAAGTTTAGCAAATTTTTCCCTCATCAGAATCCCTCTGGCATTGGCCTGAATCCTGGTGATGATCCGAGAGAGTTGCTCATCTCGCATCTCCTCAAGTGTCCCCAGCAGACCGGCTTTGAAGAAGACTTTTGTGTGCCCAAACTTGTACTGGGTGTGGTCGATGTCGAGAGATCCCAGCAGCTTTTCGGCGCTCTTCTTGCAGTCGATGAACTGACCTTCTGGGATGGCAGAGGCATTCAAGATTCGGTAGCGTTGCTTGAAGTCGCCATAGAGAACCCGGTTTGGGAAACCCTTCCGGCAGATCCGGATGCCTTCCAGGACGCCATTGCAGCGAAGCTGGTGCATCACAAGGCAGTTGTCCATGACCCCTGGAGTTTTCCTCTCATTAGGAATCAGACAACGGACAAAGTGGGGATGAGTGGTCTTCAAGTTAGTCATCAGCTTGTTGAGGTTCTCCCTGTGGAGAGCAGACACTGTCTGGAATGAAGAACCCTTCTTCTTCGCTCCTTTGCCACCTGATTTTTCGCCACTATCAGTTCCTGAGTAGCTTGAAAACAGCAGACTCAGCAGCTTTAGAGAGGATTTCTGGTAAAGTCCAACCACGGTTTCATTCAGAGGGTCTTTATTTTTGACCAGCCAGCCGCTGATGTTGTAGTCGACTGTACCAGCATAGTGAACCAGGGCAAAATGAGCCTCTGATTTCCCTTTTGTTGCCCTCGGTTTCTCAAACATCTTGTTCTTTCCCATATGATTATCGTAGAGCTTAGCCTTAAAAGTCTGGTCGCTTGCTTTGGGAAACATACACTCCTCTTCGAGAATTGAAAGAATCCCCAATGGCTTCTCAATCAGGTCAATACAGGCCTGAAGATCCATCCCAAAGTCAATGAATTCCCATTCGATCCCCTCTTTCTTGTATTCTTCTTGCTCCAGGACGAACATGTGATGGTTGAAGAACTGTTGCAATTTCTCATTTGTGTAGTTGATGCACAGCTGCTCGAATGTGTTGAAATCGAAGATCTCAAAACCAGCAATGTCCAGCACTCCTATGAAGTACTGACGGTGCTGCTTGGTGTCCAACGATTGGTTGATTCTCACCACCATCCAGCTGAACATCTTCTCGTACACTGACTTGGCCAGTGCACCGATGGCATAGTTGACTTGATCCACACTTTGGCCCTTGGTGACATATTCATTTCCAACTTTCACTCTGGGATGGCATAGCCCCTTGATGAGATCTGCAGAGTTGAGCCCCATTAGGTAAGCTGATTTATCTGCAGCCTCGGTACCGTCCGGTTCAGCCTGCTCCTCGCGCTGCTTCTGTTTGAACTTCATGTTGCCGTAGTGCATGATGGCACCGGTCAGTTTGTAGACGGCTGTTTTCTCCTCAGCAGTGAAGCCTAGCACATCGAAGGCGCTGTCAGTAGCCATAAGCTCCTCGGAGTCGTTAATGGAGGCGACTGTTACCTCTCCTTGGGAGATGTAACAGTAGTCGTATGGGTTGTTGGTGATGAGTAGCAGATCCAGCAGCTCAGGCTTCTGGTTGGACAGGATCTGGTAGAAGATGTGGTAGTTCCTTTCAGCCTTTAGCTGGAATGTAACCCGGGACTTTTCCAGAAGGTATGTCTCGATGTCAGCCGATGACAGTTTCCCGCTTGTGCCAAAGTGAATCCTGATGAATTTTCCAAAACGAGACGAGTTGTCATTTCTCAGCGTTTTGGCGTTGCCAAAGGCCTCGAGTGCCGGGTTTGCCTGGATGATTTGATCCTCCAGAGTCCCTTTGCTGCTGTCCTTCTTGGCTCCGCCTCCAACTGCAGCGATGCTGGCGAAGTACTGGATGACCCTCTTAGTGTTCACCGTTTTCCCTGCGCCAGATTCTCCGGTGATGAGGACAGATTGGTTCTCCCTGTCGGTCAGCATGTACTGGTAGGCGTTATCGGAGATGGAGAAGATGTGAGGGGGCGCTTCGCTCCTCTTCTTACCCCGGTAGGCTGCCACCACCTCCGAGTCATAGACTGGGAGCCACTTGTAAGGGTTGACGGTGACGCAGAAGAGCCCAGAGTAGGTGTAAATCATCCATGCGGCATAGCGCTCTTTGAGGTTAAACAGAACTGCTGGCTCATGGAGGAACGTAAACATCGCCATGTCTTCGATTTTATCGAATTTGGGCGGATTCTGGGGATGAACATCCGAATCCTTCACCGTCACTGTCGTGCCGTCTTCCTTCTTCACGGTCACCGTGCTTCCTTCTTTGCTGACGATCTGTCCTTTCATGTACTCCACTTTATCATCCACAACAAAACATTCAGTCTTGATGTCAAATGGTCTGGTCTGAGCCTCCAGGCGCTCCTTCTCCGACTTCCTCAGGAAAGGGGCAGCCTTCCCAAACTCGGCCATCAGAGCATCACCCATGGTAGACGGTAGACAAGAAGAGAATGAAACGTTTCACTTCCCTCTGCTGAACTGCAGCATAGTGAAGAGGTCACGGATTTATAAATCCTCCCCTTGGACCAAATTAGGAGATATCTGGTGAGATGGAAGCAGCTGCAGATCTAAATGTGTCTCTGAACGCACCATGAGGGCAGATTCTGGACCTTTGGGTGTTGCTGTCCTTTTGAGGTGAACCAGAGAATCGCTACTTATCTGCCTGCTGATAGACAGTCTTAGTTTAGACTCCAGCGTAGCTCTCAAATATCTCCTCTATCTACAGAACAAAACATAATACTTTTCAAAATAATGCATAACGCTTATTAGAATTGACCTTTTCATTCATGGAAAAAAAGAGACTTCAGCAGGTTAAGGTTAGCGACTATTAAATCTTCCAAAAGTCATTTATGCAAACTGAGATTTAGGTTTTACATATCATCTGGTTATGTGGTTGACCATTGTATATGAGTTCATTTGTCTTGATTATTTTATACATCTGATTAATCACATTTTCTTGCAAGATACTATATAAATTTTAAAAAAATTACCTCAAATAATTCAACAATATTCTTTTTTTCTTTTTGTTTTTACAAAATTAAAATGAACTGCATTGAATCTAGAAGATATTTTCAAAGTTACTTAACTTTATCTGGTCATAATTGTTCTATTTATTTTGGCGGATATATGATATCAACACAGAAACAAGAATTAAAGGTAATCTGTTCTCTGATTTTTAAAATTGTATTCATATTTTGACATTTATAAACATATTGATCACATCCCTCTGTTTCGTTTCATCTAAATACGTTCTTGAATGTAATTTTTTTTTACTTTAACACAAAATAAAAAAAACACTTTAAAAACAAAAAGGGAAAATGAATTCAGAATAAAAAAATAAGCCATATTGAGCTAAGTTAGGTCAATGAAGCTTATTTTTAAAAATGAAAAAAAAATTTAACTGGGAAAAAAATAAGTATAAATCAAAGAATAATTTTGAAATGGAAATATAATTTCTTAAACTGACAAAAACCCTCAGTCTGAAAATTGCTTTTTAACTATTTTTTCAGTTTCAAACTTTATGGTCCTAATTTAGCTCCGTACAGCCCTATATAGAGAGTAAATGTTGGTTATTCTTGCAGAAACTACATCACTTTAAAAGTAGAATCTTTGTGATTTTCTGCAAATCATCCTTTTCTATCAGGAAGTAAATAAGTCCTTATTGTGCTTTCCTTCCTAATCCTGTTTATCTCCACGGCGAAGTCCAGCTACATGTTAATTTTGATCTCGAGTGGAAGACAATTTTCACTTGAGGGATTTTTATATGTTGCCAACAAAATATAAACCAGATATCTATCCCTCTTCAGCCGTCCGTCAGGCATGCATCCAAGAAAAACAAAGTTTTTGATATAAAGCAAGCAGCTGAATTAAATTAAAATAACAAAGTCACATCTGGCATTTTACTAAAAGCTGCTTCAACCTTTTAGGACAAGAGGAAACATGTTTCTGTGAATCGCTGATATGATGAGTGTTCTGTGATGAGCTGAAGGGTTTGTGTCTCTTTATCTCAGACTCTACAGTCTGGAAATAGAAACCTGATGGGTTTTATCTTCAGCCTCAGAGATGTGTTGGTATTAATCTGCTGCAGCTGTTCTGACCTGTTTTTTATTCAAGAAAATTACTTTCAGATTAAGAAACCAATGGGATTCTTTATTGGATCAGAGATCTTGTTGTTCACAGAGGAAGAAACCCAGAAATCAACCCAACCAGACCAGGAGATGTGTGAATTTCTGACTTAGTTCATAATCTGAAGTAACCAAACAAACATTTTATTCTGTGAACTTGGCAATGACCACACTGTTGATTTATTAAAGTAAAACATAAATCCTATAAAAGCCCCTTAAACTTCAACATCCCAGTATCCTGAACTCCTCCTCTATGTCTGACACCAGCTTGACCTCACACAGATTTGAAAATGTGTCATTAAAATGCCACTTCAGCAGGTGGCAGTAGAGTTCAGCTGTGCAAGAAGTAGAAATGCACATGTTCTGCAGAATGTGGTTAAATTTAGAAACTGACATATTCAGATGTTCTCCATCCAAACTGAGCTGGAGATGTTCAAAATTTGTGGTTTTAATCAAACACAAGGGAAAAATACTGAGAGGGTGTGAATACTTTTGTAAGGAGATGTAAGTGCAAAATGTTCATGTTTATAATCTATATCAAACATCAGCATCATAAGGAGATAAATCTGTTTTTAAAATGGAATTAAATAATCCTCACTGGTGAATGAACATCTACACTCAAATGTTTATGGAAAGTCATTTTCTTCAAAATTACATAAATAAATTAATAAAGAAACTTTGACAACATAAGATCCCAAATTAAAAATGTATATTTTAAAAATATTTATTTTGTTTTTATTTTTAAAATTTGATTGAGTATTTGTTAATAACAGTATTTAATTTTGACTAAAATGGCTTTCCATATGTGATGCTCCTGCTTTACCTATAAGTCTAACCGGATGGTTCATTAATGAAAATTAAATCATTTTTGTTTTAATGTAATATTGCTCAGACAACAGCAGACTTTAAGCAAAAATTAACATTCTGACAGAAGAACACTGATATTTATTCAATATTTCCCTTATTTAAAAAAGCTCACAAACATAAAAATGTGAACAAGTGCAAATATTAACAATAAATCAATATAATTACAAATAAACTGAAATATTTCTGTTGATTGAAGGACTTATTGTTCAGTTTCTCAGCTGTCAATTAGATCAACATGAAATGCAATTTGATCTGAAATCAGAATAAAAACCTGATTTATTTTATTCCAATTTGTTTGGAATTTTTATTTTAACTGAAAATGTAAATTAAAAAATTATAGCTAAAATTAAAAGGAACATGAAATGTCTTAAAAACTCAAAGTAAGGTTGAAGTTTCTAAAAATAAAATCAGCTGCAGCAGCTGCCGCTTCGAGTTCAGAGGATTTTTATCCTGGAAGCAATAATCTGGAGTTTGACCCCTGACCTCTGAACCTTCGCTGCACGTCGCCTCCCTTCCATTTCCTGCCTGAAACACTGAAAAGGTTCCTCAACGTCTCCATAAAAATAAAATAAAAAAATAAAATAAAAATAAAAGTAAAATAAAAAAATAAAATAAAAATAAAAATGAAAATGAAAATAAAAATAAAAATGAAAATAAAAATAAAAACAAAAACAAAAAAATAAAAGTAGAAAGAAAATACGTGGGCCTTTTGAAGCTCCAGGTGAATCCTGAGGTTAGTCTTTAGTGTTATATCAGGTGTATTATTATATCCTGAAGCATCGGGTGTGATCCACCTGAGGATCCTCCAGTCTGTGGCTCCAGGTGAGTCTCAGGTCTGGTCGTGGCTTAGCAGAGGCTCAGCAGAGTGACATGCGTTTGCGGTGCTGCTCCACCAGCGGCACCAGGCAGCGTGACGTGGTGGCCTGCAGCATGAAGGGGTGCTGCAGCAGGGCGGTGGGGCCGCTGCGCTGCAGCGTGTCGCGGGTCAGCATGCAGCCCAGGAAGTCCTTCAGCACTGGAGAAACCTGCAGCCAACATGGACACCATCAGCTGCAGAACACCTGGAGAGGCTTAAAGACCGAAATATGATTTATTTCTGCATCATCGTTCTGCTACTGACTAAATGCTACGCCATCAGACCTCTGTGTGAACGACTGTTGGGATTTTTTGTTTTAATTATTATTTAATAATATAACAAAACTTAACAGAATATGGATTGGTGGGGTTGTTTGTTTTTTTTGCTTTTTTATCATTATTACTTAACCAACAACATAAAAAAATTTGCTTCCGTTTCAATTTCTATTCAGTTTTAAGTATTTTTTTTTTTACAAACTTTGCGGTATGGAGCTAAATTAGGGCCACAAAGTTTGCAAAAAATACAAAGGTAATTTAGAAAGAAATATATATGTTCGTATAAAGAGTAAAAACAGGTTTTCTTCCAAATGTAAATGATGTTAATGTTGGAAAAACGTCAACAAACTATTAGCTGTATTTTCTTCCTCTCTGATTACAGATATAATCAGTGTGGGTGTGTGTGTGTGTAGGGTGTGTGTGGATGTGTGGGGGGGGGGGTGCGCGTGTGTGTGTGTAGGGGTGAGCAGGTGTGTGTGTTTCTGACCCTCTGCATGTTCTTCACAGTCGGCGCTGCTTCGTCTCTCAGTTTCTTCATGGCACTTATTGGCGTTTCATTGAAGTATGGAGGTTCACCATCCACCATTTCCACCACCATGATGCCCAGGGACCAAATGTCCACCTGGGGGACCAATTTAAATGTTACACACCATTCATAAGATGCTGTCCTGTAAAACTTTGCTTCTAAGGTTTTTACTTGATGCAAACTGTATCTACATACTGGCCCAAATTCAAACAAATTTAACTTATTGCATTTTAATGCATTAAAACCATGATTTTATTCAATAAATTAAAACAAAGCAGCATCTCACCTCTGTGCCATATGGCGTTTTGGAGATCACCTCCGGAGCCATCCAGTAGGGAGTCCCTACCAGAGATTTCCTCTTTGGGACGTCAGTGTTGATCTGAGCGCAGAAACCGAAGTCGGACAATTTTATCTGCAGCAGGATAGAAGATAGAAAATATGTGAAATTAATTTTAACATTTCAGAGTTTTTTTTTCCTGCACTTGAAAATGTTCAACTTAAGTTTTTGAGTTCAGAAATGTCGATTTTTTTTTCCTCAGAAATTTCCATTATTTTCTCTAGTTTTTTGGGTGAAAATGTCCTGTTTTCCTACCAACAGTTGCTCTAATAAGCCGTTGTACATCCCTCTTATTCACATCAGCAGAATGTAAAGGCAGCAGAGCTGAAATAATTTTCTTGTTAAGTGTCATGTTAAAATATAAAATAGTTGTGTTGCTATGTGCCTGAAGCAAACCCTGCAGAAGGAAATAAATAGTTACTGCTGGCATTCCCCGTCCGAATGCCTGGGTTTAAAGTAAACTTTGGCTCATTGATAAACGACTTGATGTGGTTTCTGTTGGCAGATGTAATGACTTAGAAAATATTATGAGTAGAAACATGCTGTCCAGCCACATTCTCTCCTCCCTGCCTGGAAGAAATTCCTCACAAACTGAAAACATAAACAAGTCAAAATGTTCTGCAGCCCGTCCAGGTTTTGTTTATCACTTATCTGAACTGATAACTTATTGTTCAGCTGAAACCAGAAGTTTACATACACTGTCTTTTTCTCTCAATCTGAAGTTAAATCATACCAAACTTATCTTGTTTCAGAACAAAATCACCAAAATTATTTTGCTAAGAGCCTCAATACTGAGATAATCGGTCAGTTTTATTAGTTATTGTCTTCAAGATCAAAATTTTACATACACTAATGATCAGTCTGTATCTGAGCTTCAATATTGCTTCAATATTTCTACATAAAGGTTTTTCTTCATGATGTCATCTATTTAGTGACAGGCACAAAGCTAATATAATAACATAGTGGGTCTGTTCTCACAAAGCAGGTGGAGAGAAATAAACCAACAAAATGGGATTAACTATAAGCAATAAGAACTCAGATTATGTTACCATCAATTTGGATTTTGTCCTCAAGGTGACATCGAGGAGAAAAATTTACTTCTTGCATAAACTGCGTGGATTTATTGATAAAAACCTTATGAAATATAGTTTATTGATCTAAATTTATTAAACAAAATTAAATTAATGATTTGTTTTTGTTTCATTCTTTTTCTGCCTCTATCTTATTCTAAAACTGTGTATAATTTAGAATTCAGAGTAGTCCCCTTTAAGAATGGTTTTATCTAAAGTTCCCAGGATGCCATAAAAACAAGTATGTGTGTTTGACTTTGTCCTGTGAGGAGTTGTTTAAGGTTCAGACTTTCCTTACAGGAAGTGTTTTGATAAATTTCCCCCAAAAAGCCTTGAGAAGCTTACCCTGCCGTCCAGCGTGAGCAGGATGGAGTCGCTCTTGATGTCTCGGTGGATGACGCCCTGAGAGTGGAGGTAGGACAGCGCCTGCAGGACGCCCTCACACACCGTCGCTATCTGCTCTTCGTTCAGCCTGAACACCAAAACATCACTAAACATACCATCTGAGTACATTTATCTAGCCTGCATGCATCTGGAGCGGCTGCTCACCTGGTTTCACCGATGATGTGTGTGAGAGCGCCGCCCTGCAGGTACTCCATGATGACCCACAGCTCGTCCTCCACCAGCGCGCTGCGGAACATCTGCACCACGTTGGGATGTTGGTAGTCCCTCATGATGACCACCTGGGAAACAGAAAACACTTGATTCTTATTGCTTTACATCCAACATGAAGACGAGAAACTGATAAATCTGTCACCAGGGCGATGACAGTTTGGGTTTTCCATTATAGTCTAGTTATATTTTGTTGTGACAAAATAAGTTAGTTCTAGTTATTTTTAGTGTGTTTTCTTGTTGTTATTAACTGAATCTTGTTTAGTTTCAGCTTAGTTTTTATTACTTGTCATAGTTTTAGTTTTTTCATATTTGGTTAATTTTTCAGTGCAGAATTAAGAAATGTCAAAGTTTTGTGATTATGTTTACATTCATTGGGTAATGAAAACTTGACAGAAAATAAAAATTTTTAAAAATGGATTCAATTATTGTTGAACAACCAGCTGACTCTGGAGCTTTCTCACAATTTTTGCTGGCGGCATTTTGTGGACTAGCGTAAGTATGGACTATGCAGTGCCATAATTTGCCGACTGCTGACATAAACCGCTTGTTTTATATCAGTTCAAAGGATAATAAATAGACTCATAAACCCGAAAACAAAGGATGTTGTATCCATAACTTGAGTGTTTTAGTTTTATAAATTTGTGGCATAGTTCCATTCAGTTATAGTTTTTCCCAATTAATTATTGTTTTTATTTATTTCAGTTAATGTTTCCAGTTTTCGTTATTTCGTTAGTTTTGGTTAGCTGTAATCACGCTGGTTGAAGTCGACCCGCACCTCGTTAAAGAGAAGCTCCCTGCGCTGCTGCTTCCTCACGTCCATCATCTTCACCGCCACCTGGCGCCCGCTGTGCCGTTCCCGGGCGATGCACACCACGCCGGTGGAGCCCTCCCCGATCTTCACGAAGTTCTCCAGAGTCACCCTGGGATCGCCGGGGTCCACCACCATCTCCAGCGCCGCCTTGAATTGTTCGTGGGTCACCTTCTGGGGCGCTCTGTCCGGGGCGGCAGGAGCGGTAGAGGAAGGGGGGCGGCTTGGCTGCGTGAGGCTCGTCTGGGGCGGCGAGGAGGCGCGTTTGGAAGAAACAGTGACCCCTGTGGAGGGGCGGGGCGGAGGTGGGGGCAGCACTCTGCCGGTGATGATGGGACTGCTGGTGCTGTTGGGCGGAGGCAGCCGAGGGCGGGAAGATGGCAGCTGGAGGAACAAACAGATTTAGTTGTTTAAGGAATGCTCTCTACTGCTGCAGAAATGATTCTTCCTGGGCTGTTTTTGTAATAAATGTTTTATTTATGATGTGAACCCCAGTAAGAGTAGCTATTGTCATGGCAACGGCTAATGGTAATAGCTTCCCTTCCTTCCTTTCTTCTGTGCTATTATTACCATATTAGGAGATCATTATTGTTATTTTACTATCATGATTACCAGTTTTTTCTGTTTTGTTTTTTGTAGTTATTTAACACAGATTATGAAGAATTTATCGGATTAACATTTGCAACGAGTTAGTAATTATTCTGAAGCCATAAGTCTGGTTGTTATTTACACTTGTCATTATTACTGTTATTATTATCATCCATAGGTTTTCTTCTCTTGCTCTGACAATTTCAAGTGTTCTAAGATATTTGCTCTAGAAACTGGATATAAACAGACAGGTCTTACCTTGAGGTCGTAGGTCGAATGCGGCCTCCTGGGGGTTTCTCTGGAAGACGACAGCAGGTCCGGCAGGTGATTGGCTCCAGCTCTGGGTCTCAGCTGAGGCCTTCCAGTCTCTGCCGCCTGGTGGTATGAGGTCGGCCTCGGCCTTAACCCAACGCCGCCGTTGCGGACGCTGAGTTCAGGTGTGTAGGACGTCCTCTGAGGTGACGTGGGGCTGAGCGGAGCGGCCTCAGGTACAGAGCTCACCTGGCTGCTGGATTTGGTTCTCTGCAGGGTTCTGTTCGCCCTGGGGCTGCCGCTCTCGCTGCGCACCTGCCGGATGCGGTCCTGCCAGTAGGTGGCGCTGCCACCGGCCTTCACGCTGCTGCTCCGCCGGCTGATCTCCAGGTAGTGGTAGGATTCGTCCTCCGCCACATCTCCCAGCCGGCCCATTGACTGGGCGCGTTTCCGAGCCGACGGGCTGGTGCGGCGCAGCGAGTTGGAGCTGGTGACGGAAACGCGGCTCATCTCGGAGATCACATGACTGATGTAGTCGCCATGGCCGATGAAGCTGCCGCGAACGATCGTCTGCTGGCGAACAAACGGGATAACGAGTTCATGTCACACCTGAGGTAAACCGCTAACCTGCTAACCCGTTAATGGTTGTGCTAATTGTGTGTAATAATCAATTTGACCCTATTGATGACAATACACTATATGTAACCTTTGTATCATGGTTGAATTTAGCACTTTATTATTAGTTTACACTAAACACCTTATCGGTTTAGCGCTTTAGCATTAGCAAAATTATTGTTTATGATTAGCGCTTTTGGGTTAGCACAAATATTTTTTTAGTTAGCGGTCAGCTAGCAAAAGTCTGAAAGTTTTATCTTTTCTATACATATCAGGAAAATAATATATATTTAAATAAATCATTTAAAAATAAAAATACACATATGTGGAAAATGTTTGCAACATATTAATACATTGCTAAATTTAAAAATAAACAAAAAAGCAATATTGAGAATAAGAATTTCCGTTTTATGAAAACGGAAATAAGAATGGAAGGAAAGAAAACAAATTATATTTTAAAGATGTAATGATCTTTTATAAAAAGAAAAAAGAACTACAAAATAGAAAAAAAAGTGGTAAAAAAGGGGAAACAACCAAAACAAAAATTTGATGAGAAAAGTAAACAAGAGGTAAAAACCTTTGTTATTTTTAATGGAATAAAGCCAAATTTCAAAGAGACCAAAAAAAATCTGGTTAAAAATAAAACAAAGGAAAAATAAAACCAGAAATATGATTTTTAAGAAATTAAACAAGAAAACATGAAGATGTTTTTTATAACAACAAGTAAAAAATTAAAAAAGAAATCTAGAAAAAGAAAATAAATGTTATATTAAAAAAAAACCCATAAACTAAAATTATAGTTTATAGTTTTATTCTTTCTTTAAAGAAATAATAAAATGTGATGAATTTCAGATGCCAGAATTCACTGACATTGAATTTGACCTCTGACCTTTCTGGGTTGCAGATCAGTGATCCTGGACGGGTCCACTAGGGGGCGTGGCCTCTTCAGCGTGTCGATGACGCTCTGCCACTGCGCCGGCAGACCCACATAGCGACCCGTCGAGATGTCAAAAGACGTGTGGACGCGGTGCTGGAAGTCCCGCGGCGCCGAGATCTCCAGCTGGTGCTTCTTCTTCCTGCGCCGGAACATCGTCACGGAAACGCAGCGCCAGCCACTGTGAAGGGGAGAGCAGCAGCCATGACTCCAACCGGGCCGGGACATGATGAGTCGCTGAAGGCCGGCGGAGAAGTGGCAGCAGCTCTTCCTGCTCAGGTGACTAACCTGAACCAGGTCACATGACCTCATCCTCAAACCAACCAAGCAGCCCAGGTGAGATCTCACCTGTCTGCATCAGTGACTGCAGGAATCTGGAGTGTTTGCAGCTGACCTCTGACCTCAGAAACAGATTGTATTTCCAGAAATCGGATTGGTTCTGAACCACATTCTTACAGAACTTCAGCCTGTGTGACAGGATGTTTGACTGTGAGCACTTCCTGTCTGGGAGGGAAGTCGGCTCCCTTCTCAGGGTGTAAATACTTTTGTGACTGAACTGATGGGCTTCAGAATCCCTTCTCCAGAAATCTGACCTGTCTCTTTAAGAAGCTCAGATTCTGTCTGCCTGTTGTCCTAGAGCGGCACGTTTGGACCGCCTGCTAGCGGCTCAGGCGGCTCTGCTGGAATGTTTTGGGTTTGAATCCAGGCCCGGTTCTGCAGGTTCTGCCTGGGGATGGGTGGGTTCTCTCCTGGTACAGGCTGGGTTCACGGTGCTGGTTCTGATAATCTGACTTGGCTTGTTACGGACAGTCAGGTGAGAGTTTGAATCCGTTTGGATTGGTTCTGATTGGTTTGGATCGGCGCCAAACTGTGAATGTTTCTCAATGTTGAAGATGCGAAACGATGTGATGAAGGTCAGCAGCAGACCAGAACGATTCGGCATCATCGTCGTCACAGAACCCGTCTGACAGAATGAATCATTCTGACGGATCTCAGAAAATCCCGACCTAATCTCAGCAACTTCAGCACTAACATGAATCAAAGTCTCTGACCTTCGTCAGTCAGAACCAGTCCCAGAACCGAATCTGAGGTTCTGGGTCTTAGCAGAACCTCAGCAGAACCATCACCCACACAGGGATCAGAGGAGAACCTTCCCAGGACCCAAAATAACTTTTTTAATCACTTTAAAGAACCCAAACAAAGATTCTTTAACATCTAGA
Organism: Phalloptychus januarius; assembly: GCA_902982915.1. NCBI lineage: Eukaryota > Metazoa > Chordata > Actinopteri > Cyprinodontiformes > Poeciliidae > Phalloptychus > Phalloptychus januarius. The sequence continues at coordinate 17,386,899 of CADWAE010000459.1, forward strand.
AGCTTCAGATTCAGTTACCCCTCACCGGGCCTCAGAGGTTCTGCTATGAGGCAGGACAGTCTGACTTCTTTCTCCTTCTGCGGTCTCACCTGTTGGGGCGTTGATGTTCCTCAGCCTCAGGTTGACCCGACCCAGCCCGGTTTGGTCCGAACCTGGTCGCTCCACCTCAGCCTGTATGAAACAGAGAGGAAGAAGCATCAGCATCATCATCACCAGGATCAGATCATCCACATCCTCCTCCACTCCCTGAGAGCAAACAGGAGGAGAGGCGGAGCTCCTGCTCCGTACCAGAAAAAATAAATAGATTTACAGAACCGTCAGACACGCTGCAGTGTGATCCTGAACTGCTAGCTGACGACGACTAGCATAGGTGTTAGCTTTGTCAACATAATGAGCTAAATCTTCAATACAGGCCTGATATTTTAAAAGAAAACCGAGTCAGTGCTTTGCTACCAACTGTCAACACTACGACAACTATAAAGTCATGAGAAGTTTTAGCGAGGGAGAGGGAAGTAGCTCAGCTATGCTAGGTTGACTCTGACAACTGTAACATGTAGAGGTGCTGCAGAATTTGGTTTTTCAGTTTAGTAAAGAACAGAAAAGACAAACTTAACACAAACCCTGACAGATCATCTGCAGAGCAGAGGTTTAAATTAGCGAGTCAACCGCCGCTGCGTTAGCAGCTAATAGTAGCTAATAGCAGCTGTAGCTAATCTGCCGCAGCTATCACATATTATTTGCAAAAGAAAGACCAAATGTGAAAACATAAAACTGTAACAGACTGAATGTTCTGTTGTTTGTTTTGGGAAATGTTTGCGTGTGTTTTTTGGTGTTGAATGTATAGTTGTTGCCACTCAGTTGCTACGGCAACAAGTTTGTGTAGCATGACACAAAGAGCGAGAAAAAGGAAGAATACTGGTGGTTGGAGTCGTTTTTTTAATGTTTTTCTGTTATTTCTGCAGAGTCTCAAATTCTTCAGCCTCATAAGATAAAAATATAAAGACAGAAAATTATGATAAAGAGAGAACATGCAAAATAATACAACAATAATTATTTTTAAAAAAACGGAAAATATTTAAATTTCTATACTTTAACATTAATTTTATAACGTTGTTATAATTTATGTCTAATTTCTAGCTAGTTTTGTTGAATATAATTGGGTTTAGTTTATCTTATCCTAAATTAGCTTAGGGCTAATGTTTACATTCTGACTCAGGACAATTTTACATGAAAAGATTAGGCAGTAAAAGTTCAGTTTATTGGCCGCTTAACCATTAAATATATGATTTATTTGTTATTTGTTATCAAAACAAGAGCATGTTTCAGTTCCCTTCATCTTTCTTCTCCAGTGGAGCGTTAATCAACCGATGCTGCTTGTTTGCCTGCAGGATACAGAGGATCAGCTGGTTACCTGCACACCAGGTGTGTGAGGGGTGTGTATGGGGTGTGTGTGTTTTCAGGGTGACTCACCAACATACCAGACGAATCTAACTCTACATGACCAGACAGCTCCTGCTTCTGACTGGAAACCAGCCTGGAAACCAGCCTGGAAACCAGCCTGGAGCCAGTGACTGCGCTGTGAGAGCGCCCCCCAGCGGCAGCTGGGGGATGTTCATGACTGAAAACACGTGGTCAGGTGACTCCGTCTGTTATTTGGGCTCATTTGAGTCTAAATATGAAGTTAGATGTTCTCTATAGCTTGAAGAAGAAATGAGTTTTCACATCAGAAACTTTCATGTTTTTCTAAAACAGAATTGGAAACGGAAGATTTTAGACCAAACTGGACTCACTCTGAAGTCCAAACTCTGCCTCAACTTATTTTTACAGCTCAGATATGCGCACAAATCTATTAAAACGGACCTAAAGATGTGAACATGTTAGTCAGAGTAAATAATGAGAGTCTGCACTAAAACTGTTCAAATGTTGAGCCAGAATCCCAAACCTGCAGCGGCGCATTGGGCCTGATATAAAAATGAGGAGCACATTTCCACCAAAAAGAAAAATAAATCTCTCAAATTTGAGGTAAACATCAGAGATTTTCTAGAGGAAAAAAAAATACATGGAAACATCTGAGTTTCAAAAGTAAAAAATGTTTGACTTTTGGATTTTTTTTTAGTTTCAACATTTGAGAATTTTGAACTTTTGAAACTCATATTTTCCTGTTTTTCAAGAGAATTATCTCAACATTTCTCAGTTTTTGTCAGATATTTAATCCTTTTTTTCTATCTACAACAGAGCTGACCTGCTGTTGTAAAAGCCAAACATTGAAGCAAGAGAAGAAATCGTTTAAAAGCAGTCTCAGAGACACGATGCAGAACTGATCAGAATCAATACCTGAAGCCTGATCCAGGTGGGATCGACCAGAACCTCCAAAAGAGTCCAGAAACCATTAAAACTCTACAAATAGAGCAATAATTCCCAAACCATCAACCATCAGACAACCATTGATCCAAACCAGCTTTCCAGAACCTATTGGTGTGCTGTTAGAAACTCCATGACTTTAATAATACCAGCCAGAGCTTTAGAGTCAGTTTAGTTCATTTAAAGGTCATAATCTGTCTCTGGATGAGGCGCCAACTGGTCCAAACCGGGATCAGAACCAAAACTAAGCAAATAAAATCTCCAAATAATAATAATAATATGTCAACTTATGATCATTTACTGCAATAATTAACCAAGATTTAAGGTCAATTATAACCAATTTAAAAAATCGGTTCGAAAATATCGATATAGTTTGTTCAGGAAGTTTGTTCCACCAGTGACCAGCAGGGGGCGTCACGCGTAGCATGACAAACAAAACAAACGAGTTTGTGCAGAAAATGTTGAGAAAGTTTAGCGGATGCTGCAGCAGCGGCCGCATTAGAGACCTGCAGGCCCGTCTCTGGGCCGAACCAGAACCAGCAGAACCGCGTTAGAACCCCAGCAGATAAACGCTGCAGCTGGGCTGGCAGAGCAGAACCTCAGAGTTCTGGAGACCCGGCCCGGTTGCTCAGCTGGATCATGAACCAGGTCAGACATGGAGCTGCTCTCAGGTCCATGTCTGATGCGGATCAGTTTTCAGCAGCACATCCGGGCGGGACGAGGTTCGAACCAGACCGGTTCCGACCCGGTTCTGACTCTGACCGCTCTCAGCTCCAGATGTTCTGTCAAAGTTCTGCTGAGAACCAACAGGATGAACCAAAAACTGTTTTTCTCTTGAAAACAAAGAGCCGAACTGTTCTGAGGATCCGTTTGAGTCGGAACCGCAGAACTGTGACCTGGACCCGGTTCCGTCTCAGGTGTATTTACCTGGCCGTAGAATCCAGGTGGGTCCAGATCCTGCCGCGCGCTCTGCCTCTCTCTGCTGCTCCTCTCTCTCCTCCCCCACATCTCCCTGTCTCACCTTGTCCCAGGTAAGTGGGCGGAGCCTGCGGGTCCGGGACAAACTGGAGGAACTTCGTGATTTTTATTATTATTTAAAATTTAGTGGAAGAAGGAAGTGTCAGGTCAGACCCTGTGAATCCCACCGGCCCAGTTCGTGTCAGGAAGCGGCAGTTTGCGCCGATCTGCAGGCCGGGATGAGGCGCAAGGAGCGGCGGCCCCCAGCAAGGAGCGGCGCCCCCCCAGCGGCCCCAGGCGGGTGGAGGAACAAAGAGGAGGCTCCTGCAGTCGGTGCAGGCAGCAGCAGGCCCGGTTCTCCCTCCGGGCTCAGCAGGACGTGACTCAGCCCGACCCGCCCACAGTTCCCCGCCTGAAGCTCCGAACCTCAGCGGGATTTTACTGCAGATAATGTTGGACTGAAGCTTTAAACTCATTAAATAACTTAAGATATGAATCTTTTATGTTATGAAAAAGCCTCAGTAAATATCTGTGGCGTCTGAGAACAACAGCCACATGAAAATGATGAGTCTCAGAAAAGTCCTGGACATTTCTGAGTTTCAAAGAGGTGAACATTTACCAGAATTTACCTGAAATTAGATGGAAAGTTTTGAATTTTGAACGTTTATAGAAAAAAAGTCAGAAATATTTAGTTTAATCTCAGAAACGATCTAGAAAAAACTGAGAAATTTTCTGATTATTCTCAGAAATCTTTTTTAGAAAAAAATGGGAAATTCCTGAGTAAATTTTTTTAATTGCTAAAAAAAACAGATTTTTTTTCTAGAAAAACATTTGAATTTCAGATGTTGAAATTTAGCTAGAAAAACAAGAAAACTTTTAGATTAATCCCAGAAATTTTCTAGCAAAGACAAGAACATTTCTGAGTCTGAAAAGTCAAATGAAAAAATAAAGTTTCTGAGTTTCAAACAGCAGAAAATATGGTAGCAAAAAACCTGAAAATTTGAGATGAAACCAAAAGATTTTGAAATACTAAGAAAATGTAAGTTGGAAAATTCAAAAATTTTCTAGGAAACTGCTAAAATTTTGAAATAAATATCAGAAATGTTCTAGAAACTTAAAAAAAATGTTTTAAGAAAGTGAAAAATTTGCCAAATGTAAGTGATATTTATTTATCTCTGAAAAAACTGAGTTTTTGGGATTATTCTCAGAAATGTATTTTAAAAAAAACATGGAGTTTCAAAAGTCAAAAATGTTTTGTTTTATTCTGATAATATCTAATTTTCAGAGTTTTTTTCCAGAAAATGAGAATAATCTCAACTTTGTTTTTGACAGGAATTGATTTTTGTACCTACATGGGTCCTAACACTACAGCGCCACCTGCTGGTTCATTATCAAATGAACAAACCAAACAGGGGCTGCAACAAAGAGTGTTTTACTTTATTAATGAAAACAAATATTAAACATACATATAACACAGATGCTTCACAGATAAATCTTAGAAAGCTCGTCCTTTTGCTCCAACAGGATGTCGATGGACGAGCGACCGCCAGCGTTCAGCAGAGAACTGAAAAACCTTCGCCACGTCGACGTGAAGACGTTGCTGCAGCAGAAAGAAAAGGAATCAGTCACATTTGAAACCTTTAGTGTTAAACTCAGAGGCAGTCATTTAAACTTCAGTTACAATGTAAGATAAACCCAGTGTGACGGATTCTGTGTTTCCTCTCTCTCTCTTATCTGCTTACACGCTGCAGCTGACATAACCATGGTTATGTCAGTCACACATAACCAGACTGAACTGATTAGACTAACCTTTAGGGAGGGAACAGATTGACAATAAGAGCTAAACTCTACAATCTTTGCCTCACTTGGTTGCATCCATCAGTGGCGCTGGACGGTGAATGTAACTCTGGTTCTGATCCATTTCTATAACATGTATGGCTTGTAACATTTCATCCTGAAACTGGTAACTGGACCTGGTGGAGCCTGGAGATAGAAATGATGGAGCTCCAGCAGCAATAAGCCCAGTTTCCTGTGGTTGCTGCTGGCCTCTACCAGCTGTGATGAGTGTTTCTGTCCTACATGCTGTCAGTCAGTACCTGGGTCCAACTCCACCGTCCTGCTCCACGGTCCAGCTGCTGCCGTGTTTCTCTGGTTTCATCTCGCTGTTGGTCAACAGGAAGTAGACGGTTTCAGCCACGCCCACCAGGTCCACCTGACAGGAAACGGAACAGATCCGGTGAAACTGACCCGTCCTGAGGCGGCGGCCATTAATGTGACGAAGGCGTGTTTACGGTGTGAGGCGGGTCGGTGGGCTGCAGCAGACCCAGCCTGATGTAGGCCTGAGCGGACGGGATCTGCTGGACGGACCGGACGTCTTTCTGCAGAGCCAGGTCCAATGAGGACGACCAGTCCAGCGGGAAGAGCCAGTCCCGGGACGTCGCCACGCAAGAGCCCAGGATGCCGGGCCGCAGCCCCGCATGCAGCAGGCTGCGGCAGTGCAGCTGCAGCACCAGCTCCAGCAGCCCGACGGCTTTCACACCGACACACGCCAGATCCGGGCCCCAGTCCGCCTCAACCTGACCACAGGACACACCGGACGTTACCGGGAAAACTAACGAATTACCATGACAACGCACGCGATGCACAGGGAAGAGTTACCATGGCAACACACGCGATGCACAGGGAAGAGTTACCATGGCAACACACGCGATGCACAGGGAAGAGTTACCATGGCAACACACGCGATGCACAGGGAAGAGTTACCATGACAACACACGCGATGCACAGGAAGAGTTACCATGGCAACACACGCGATGCACAGCTCTGCATCATATCAGCAAGTGACTCTGAACCCTTTCAACCCAAAACATTAAGAGGAAACAATTTATTGGAGCATTTTTCCTTTATTCCTGTAATATCCTGACCTGTTTGAAGTCATAATAACAGAATCAAACTGAATCAGGTGATGCTTATTAAAGGTGATACTTAACCAAATCTTAAGCAAATCATAATATTGATTTTTGCATCAATACATGACTTCATATTATGAGAGTAAAGTTAAACCCATTAAAGCCCTGAACAGATGCAGATGACAAGTCAAACCTTTCTCCAGCTGATCAGAAACTGAAGTCATCATCTTTGGACCTAAAGAGGAACAGTCCGGAGTTATAGATCTGGAGTTATAGATATAGAGCTGGAAACCAGAGATCAGAATCTGGGTTTGGACATTCAGAGTCACCTGAAGATGGTTACAAAGTCGGTCTTCTGTCGCCTGAAGAACATTTAGAAAATACATTAAAGACCTGCTGTTGTTGTTTCAACCTTTCAAACTCAGGTCTTCTGGTTCTGGTTCTGTAGAGCTGACCAGAACCAGAACCAGACATGAAGGAGCAGCATCCAGCTTCTCTGCACCACAAATCTGGAACAAACTTCTAGAAAACAGCTGTAAAACTGACTGACTGACTGACTGACTGGCCTCACAGTGAGCTGCTGGCCTGCGGGCGGCGTGTAGACGGTGATGCAGCCGTCCTCAAACAGGAAGCAGCTGATCAGAGCAGCTCGATCAGCAGACGGCGAGTTCTCCTTCAGGCGGGTAAACATGTAGAAATCCCAGGGAGCCGAGCAATGCTCCACCTGCAGCAGGAAGCATCAGTCAGTCACATGACCAGCAGGCGGTGGGCGGGCCAGCTGGGCCCATCAGAACCAGGAAGACTCGCCTTTATAAACACAGACTGATTCTCTGTAGCTGCTGTGAAGACGGAGATGCTGCCTCTGTCCAAAAGTCTGATTCCAATGAAGAATGTGTCGCCCCCTAGAGGACAAAACAAATAAAGTTACATTTCCTTTCATTTTAGGCCCGGTGTCACATGACTCACACAGCCAATCAGCAGCAAGTCACGACTGAAGCCGTTAATTCAGTCACATATTTAGAGCTGGGGTTCATAAACATTCTGGAATGTTTTTATAGAAAACTGTTTTTTAAATAAATGTTTTCATCTTTCTGAAGCTAAACGTTGTCAGCTGGCAGCAGACTTGCTGAGTCTGCTGGGACCATCTTCCCCTCTGAACAGCTGCAGGTGTCTGTTTGGGAAAACATGGCTGCTGTCGTGATGAACCTGCAGCTCCAGACGGGCGGCTTGTTTCCACCTCCAGGCTGAAGTGTTTTAGTTCGACATGGAAGAAAACATTTTCTAGTTTTTTCCATGTTTTTCAAACTTGAGCATCATTAAGTGAGTTTAGAAAAAATATTTTCTAACTTGTAGCAGCCAGAGCATCAATTAAAATAGAGAAATGTTTGCTTTATTTTGCATGTAATCTGAGGAAAACCAGTTTTCACAAAAAGAAAGAAAAACTGAAACCTGCAGATTCAACATGCAAACAGCTGCCTGTCACAATGGCCAATAAATCAATTAATCGCATGATAAATTAATAGTTTATCATGCTGTAATCTCTGAGACAATTTATTGTTATCATGACAGGCCCAGTTGAAACCAGAAGATTAACCTTAACTGGTACAAAAACCAGTTAACTCTGGTAAATTAACCCAATTTAGTTAAGATACATCCACAGGTATCGCACCAACTGCCAGTGAAAATATCAGCAGTTTGTGAACAAAGATCAGAAATGTTTGAGCCAAGTTTTAACGTAAATTACTCCTGGCAAAGACCAAGTTAATATAAACTTCCATCATTTGAAAAAGTTTCTAAAAATGTTCTTGTTAAGTTTTTTTTCCCGTCATTTAGGAATGAAAATAATTTTGGAAATTCTAACTGACCTAAAGCAGGAGAGGTTTGGTCTGATTTTACTTCAGAAAGTGAAAAAAAAATAGATGAATGTACACTCCTGGTTTAAACCGTGAACAAGTTGAGAACAGAGGGGACTGAGGACTCGTCCCTGAGGAACTCCACATATTGGCCTTTAAGGTCCTGCTCAGCTGTAATCGCCATCAATTAAAAATCCCAATCTAGAGTTATGAATCAGAACCTAAGTTCAGAATAATACCAAGGTCCAGAAGGCTGCACTCCTCAACAGTAGGTAGGGGGCGCTGCTCCGAATGAACATTTGGAGAGGAAGTGATGTCAAAAAGATCCAACAGCTGTCTACGGACTTCCGGGTCGCAGGGATCTGCAGCTGGAAGACAAATCCGAACTCCAGAACATAGAACCGTTTCTGTAGAACCGACTCACAAAACAAACATCCGTTTCATTTTCTAATCCAGGAAGCTGGAACCTTACGTACCATGAGACCGACTGAGATCCACCTGCTCCTGGTTCAGGTCCTGCTCCTGGTTCAGGTCCTGCTCCTGGTTCAGGTCCTGCTCCTGGTTCAGGTCCTGCTCCGGATTCAGGTCCTGCTCCGGATTCAGGTCCTGCTCCGGATTCAGTGGACAGGAGTTTCCCTTGGACAGTTCTCCAGGAGAAGTGAGGGATGCGGCTTCAATACTGATCTCCTCTATGGGGCTCAGCTGCTTTTTGGGCTTAGAGACACTTTCCTGGGAATCAAAGTCCCGCTCGGTCCGGAGGTCCCGCTCGGTCCGGAGGTCCCGCTCGGTCCGGAGGTCCCGCTCGGTCCGGAGGTCCCGCTCGGTCCGGAGGTCCACCTCGGTCCAACTCGGCTGCCCTGGGATCAGACGGGTGTCAGCAAACCGAACACATAAGAACCACCAGCCTGACCTGATGGAGGAAATCAAACCACGAATCCTTTGAGTTTAATTTAAGGAAAATGACTGAAAAGCTGCTACCTGAAAAGCTGCTACCCCCGCGACCCGACCCCGGATAAGCGGAAGAAAATGGATGAATGGCTTGAAAACCAAGAAGTTTCAGGAGAATTTTGAGGTTAAATCATCTAAATTTCAATCTTCTGCATGTTTTGTGTTGAATTGTTGAATTCTTGCTACACAATATTGGAAACAGGCTAACAATTTTTGTTTTTAAATTACAAGATAAATTTGTAATAATCTGAGAATAAAGTTGCAATTTTACGAGCATAAAGTCAAAATATTACGGTAAAATATTTTATCATAAAGTTTTGACTTTATTCTTTATTCTCATAATATTAAATAAAGTTGTAATGAAATGGGAATAAAACCATTACATAATGTCACAAGAGTAAAGTCAGAAGATCAAGAAAATAAAATATGAATATAAAAATCTGGATCATTTTAGAAGCATCTTCTGCTCCAGCACTCAGGTTCTGGTCACCTAGAGGCCGGTTCTGCTGGTGGTTGTGGTCGGATCGGGTTGGAAACTGGACCCTCACGCAGAGTGTCTTCTCATCGGGTCGCAGGAAGACGTCATCCGAGGACGGATCCGACTTCCTGCAGAATAACAGTCAGATGGTGAGATGGGCGAGTTCTGGTTCCGGTCCAGTTCTGGTTCAGTTATGGGGGTTACCCGTCGGATTCTTCGGAACCAGACTCGTCCAGTATTTTGAAGGGAGCAGCAGCAGGTTGATCCACGTTGCTGATCTGACAGGAGAAAGAGAACTGTGAGTCCATGGCCCTACTCAAAACCAGAACCGGGTCAGAACCCACCTGGTGGGACTTTCTGAGCAGCAGCCTCTTCTTCTCCTCCAGCTCCTGACTCGGCTGCTCCTTCAGGTGTCGCATCTTCTCTGCAGGAAGCAACCAGAAGCTGAAACTGAGGCGTTAACTCTCGTTTCGAACAGGCAGTGAAGGCATCGTGAGGACAGCGAACGCACCTTCCATCTCTGTCTCTGTCTGCTGGTTGTGTCTTTCGGCCCGCAGCTCCTCGTAGGACAGCTCCTCCCCTCCTCTCATCAGGTCCCCTTGACAGAAAGGGCTCCACAGGGTGGCCACGCCCCCATCCTTAAGCTCCGCCCCCATGTTCAACTGCTCTGTGCTCTGATTGGTTGATCTGCAGCCAAACAGATTTATTTTAACAATTTGTACATATATTACAGACGGAATATCACATTTTAAGTGGGTTTTTTTATATTTGTTTTAATAGTTCATTAAAACCAAATAGTCCTGTTTGTACAACTTTTTCCTTCCACTCAACTTTCCAGTAATTTGTTGAAATATTGCCAGTTTCTTTAATTATTACCATTAGAGGTTTAAAATTCTTGTGAAACATGTGACAACTGACAACTGTCTTCTTCATGACTCTTAAGACCATTAATGATTATTTCTATTTTAAAAATATATAATGGTTAGTGATGTGTAATACTGTAAACATTTTAATTTTGCTGTTTCTTATTAACAAAACAGAATTATGCAAATAATTTTATTTATAATCTATAATACTTAAGGTTCAACTGGCTCTTTAAATCACAGTTAGTAAACTGTTATATTTTATTTAGTTTGAAAACATAACGCTGTAAAGCTGTTCTGCTTTAGCTTTAAATTACAGATTTCACTTACAGAGAGCTGACAGACAATCCTTCCATCTCGGCACCTGCATCAGTGACAAACCAAAGAATCAATCACAAACCAATAATAAACAAGCTCATTATTGTTAAAGAAAATTAGCCTTCTCATTTCCAAATTAATTGAATATGCAGGTGATGATGTAAAAGAAATAATTTGTAAGCCATTTGTGCAATAATTATCAAAAAAAGAAAATTCTGCAAGAAAAACCATAAAAATGCGCCTATCGTCTTTAATTACTTGTAACTGTGGCAAACTTCCTGTTTGAGTTGCTATGCTTTTATTCTGAAGGGGAAACTTCCCGCTTAACGGTTAGCACAAAAGCAGCTTAACGGCAAACTAAAGAAAGAAGATAAGTTGTAATGGAGATAAAATGTGTATTGGTGTTAGCAGCCCTCTTGATAGACACACAAGGTATGTTTATGACGTAAATACGCCTGAAATATTGTGACTTAAACTGTGCATTAATTTAATAATGTACCTAAATTAAAGTTAATTTAGTTAACTTTAATTAACTAAATTAACTAACGTTAATTAGTTAACGTTATTAATTAATTAACGTTATTAGAGCAGCAGTTTTCAGAAACATAATCGAACAGTAGCAATGCACGCAATGTTAAAATAACAATACAACTGCCAATATGATTCAGAGATATTTTAAGCCATAATGTTAAAAAGGCAGTAAGAAAACGGAACATATTGGCTTCTGATCGGTATAACCGCTGACTGAGCGCTTAAGGAACCAGGATTCACTTAGCCTGGCGCAGGACAGCCGCACGGGATAAATCACCATGATAACTTATGTGCTTCTGCTTTTGTGAAACCAAGACCAGGTGCAGGTGGACCTGCACCTGGTCCACCTGCACCTGGCTTAATGAAACCAGGGTATCTGGAAAATACCAGCTGATTCCACTATCTTGGATTTGGGATACAGCCCTCCGATTTCGTGGAAATCCTCACTTTGTGGTTGTTGTTATTCTGAGCCGAATTTGAGAAAGGGCTTGTATTAGGCCGTATTTACGTTTAGCGTCACAAACGTTGGCATTCTTAGTGTCAGTGATCACATTTATACTAAAATCCGTTGGTTTTTCATTGAAATTCGGCTGAAAACGTCAGAGGCGTGGATAAAAACAGTTCGAAAGAACCGTTAGAGACAATGCTTACAGTAAACACCAGCGAAGAAAGGATTCGCGTTTTGTTTCAAGAATTCTTTACAGAACAATAATAAAACGCGTTCTCTTACCGGAAGAGTTATGAAGAAGACCAAACAAGATTCAAACAAACCGCTCCCGTCACAGCCGCTCGCTGGCTTCCTCTGGCGCATATGATCGGCCCTAAGGCGCTGCACCGCCTCTACTGTTTATAACGTGTACTGCACCTTAAATATTCTGTTTTTACTCATCCATCTGTTCCAATGTTTTCCTAAGAACCTGCCGTCATCAACAGTGATAATTAACTTATGTCAGTGAGTATAATTTTTAATGTATTAAAAAAAGAGAATGAGAGAAAGAAAATGTGTACAACTCAAAACGATTAATAATGATAATAATAATTATGATAACAGAGTAATTATTAGCAGTAGTATTATTATTCCAATTATAATTGCTAGTCATTCTTTTTATAATTATTTTGTTGAAGAAGAAACAAAAGAACAAGAACAAATTAACATTAATAAAACTAAATAAGACAAAGACTAAACAAAATATAAAAGAAAGCATTTTTTTTAAACAAAAATGTATTTTTATTTGTTTAGGTTAGATGTTCTCCTCAGAACCCTCTGAAAGATAGCAAACTAACAAACAAGTATTTTCATATATACTGTACATATAGAAAAAAAATCAACATATATTTATTTGTTGACTTTGGAAGAACCAGTCAAAAAAACAATTGAATTTTGAAATCTGCTTATCCGTTTATAAGCACAGGAGAGAAAACTTGCTGATGTGTAGATTTATCCTCTTACTTTTTAAAACGACATGAAATGTTTTGCTTTTGCCTCCAGGTTTGTGGTGAAAACAAGATCCCATTTCTGCAGTGCCACCCATTTCACTGAAACCTGTCCTCTGCTTTCTGTTGGCCACACCTGAGTGACGTCAGAGGCGCGTCACCTCATTGGCCTGCTGTGTGTTTTGTCTTTCTGTCAGGCAACAGGTGAGACACACCAAAGCAGCGCGCGCTGGGGAGCGGCTCACACTTTCCCGTTTTCTGTCGGACTCTTCTCCATTTTCTTCGTCAGTTTCGAGTTGACTGGAAATGTTCCGGTTCTGTACTTCCTCCCTGCTGCTGCTGGTCCTGCTGCGCGGCGCGCGGCGCGGCGCGGCGGAACAATGCGACGGAGACGCGTTCGTCTCCGGCAGTGAGAACTTCGTTCTGGACGCGAAGTTCGCGGTGGAGGATGGCGCCGCTCTGCTGGACACGCAGAGCGTGTCGGAGGATAAGGACTGCGAGAAGCTCTGCTGCGAGGACCCACGCTGCAACCTGGCGCTGCTGGAGCCGCACGACGCGGAAGAGCAGGACACGCGCACCTGCGTCCTGTTTGACTGCGTCCATAAAAACCGTTTTGTGTGTCGGTTTGTGAACCAGGCCGGATACGAGAGCTACATTAGGAGGAGCATGTACCAGAGATACCTGGAAGCACCAGGTGAGGGCGCAAACACCAATCAATACCTAATCAATAGCAACAAGGAAACGCAGGAGGTTTCCTCTCTGTAAAACTAAGGAAATGTAATTTCTATCAGTCAATAATTGTATTTTAAAACTTTTTATGAAGCTCAAACACCCTTACAGGAGTCAGTTCTACTAAGATCTGCCTTTAATTGTTTGTGTTGTTTTACATCAGAGTGCGTCTTAAAGAGACAGGCTCCTTCATTTAGATGAAATACCAACATCTGCTTAACTATCCCCCAGTCCTCCACAGGTAAACATCCAAAGGAAAACTTATTATGTAACAGACGGATAAAAAACACAGCCTGCTTGTGATGCCCCCTGGGCGGATTCTGCCCTGGGCAGTGAGCCTTATGACCCATCACTGTCACAACTCACTTTGCAAATCTTAAAATGGCACAGCTTTTCTGTTTAATGTCAATCAAATATGATTTAGGTGTATAAAATAGAAAAACTCAGGAAATGGAAATAAAGAGGAAAATGAAAAAGAGCAAATCTGAAATGCTGCAAACTTGCTCTACAAAAAGGAAGTCCTCCAGGCCACTAGAGGGAGTCAACCACCAAATCACATGCGACCAGACCTTCAGTAAAGACAGAATATTCAAAAGAAACTTGGAGAAAGACGGAAAAGGCCCACTACAGTCTTTTTCAATATTTTATGAAAGCAGCACATTTATGTAGGTAAAAGCTGCTCTAGACTCCCCCTGGTGGTCTGGAGGACCTGAGTTTTGTAGAGAAAGTTTTCAGCGTTTCATATTTTCTGTTGTTTATTGTTTTCCTTCCATTTCTTGTATTTGCAGAATTGTTCTGTTGCATTTGTTTGGTGTGTTTTGGAGTTGGCAGCGTTCATGTGTGGTTTTTTTGTGCTTTTTTTCCCCTATAGTTTTTGGCGCTTGCAGCCATCATAGTTTTCATGTTAAATCAGTTGCCAAGTAGCCTTTATCAAGTTGGATAAAGTGAAGACACCAGGATTGAGGCCAGCTGATTCTGTCTCTCAGAGGGGACTGTCCCTTTAACAAGGAGGAAGACATTAATCTGAAATGCTCTGATGTCAAAGTGTTTGTTCCAGAGGAAACGTTGTCTCAGTGCTGCCGTGTCGTAAACAGATCTGCTGTTTCCCAGGTGAGCTGGCTCCGCCCATCGCCAACGCCGGCCCTGACGTTGTCCTCCAGCCCGGAGAGACCGTGACGCTCAACGGCTCCGAGAGCACGCCGCTGCACCACAGTGAGATCTCCGACTACAGGTGGACTCAGCAGAGTGGAGACCCGATCCTGAAGCTGGAGGTAACACCTGCAGGGGGTGGGGCTTCACCTGTCCTCCTGTGGTCAGTAGAACATCAAAGCAAACCCAGTTAGAGCTGCTGGGAGTTCAGGCTGGCATGAGGTCAGAGTTTGGTAGTAACTAGTTACTTTCACTCAATTACATTTACCTCAGTAACGTTTTTTGAAAAAATCTACTTTGTACTTTTACTTGAGTAAAATTTCAGATTTTCTTCCCACTGAATGAAAAACAAACATGTTTCAACCTAAACCGCAGCACTCAGACTCACACCTGCAGTTTCTGAAGTTTGTTTTATTCAAACTGATTTGGAAACATTTTCTTTTGCCTGATTTTCTCATTTATATAAATTATTATAATTTTCATTCTTAAAATGCCAAAATTTCCACTTGACTTTATGTTTTGCTTCGTCTGATGATGTAATCTTTAATGTTAAATGATTGATAATTTGATCAGTTAGTACTCCCATTCCTCCCATCCCTCCCATCCCTCCCATCCCTCACATCCCTCCTATCCCTTTCATCCCTCCCATCCCTCCCATCCCTCCATCCCTCCCATCCCTCCTATCCCTCCCATCCCTCCTATCCCTCCCATCCCTCACATCCCTTCCATCCCTCCTATCCCTCATATCCCTCCATCCATCAGAGTGTTTTCCTGTCTCCATGCTAACCGGCCCTTTAAGTCGTAATGTTTTCCTCTGCCTTTCTGCAGAAAACTGACCACCTGGACCAGGTGAGGCTCTCCAACCTGCAGCCGGGCTCCTACGTCTTGAAGCTGACTGTCACAGACTCCAAGGGGAAAAGCGGCCATGACACCGTCACCATCAAGGTCCTCACCCCGGAGCTGTCCAGCTGTGAGTGCTCCTGGGAAATGTAGGCCATGCTGCTGATGGTCATACAGTTTGCTGATAACTGAACAGATTGACTGGTTAGCTTAGCACGACGTCTGTCGTTCCTTTCAAGGATTTAATAGTTTATGGATAAAGTTAAAGTTGGTCATGAATGGGATTTCTTGAAGCTCAGGGTATTGCTGACAGACTGGTTGGGTCGATCGTCTCCCGGTGTTAAAGTGATCTGCTGCCAGGCGGGAAACTTTTTAAGGAATCTTCTGAATCAGTTCTGACCTGGAGGGATCAGTTCATGTCTAACAGGATCTATTTCCTGTTGGTTGAACTTTGAACTGAACTCAGCTGGTCACAAAGTCTATTGGTTTTCTGATGGATCTCCTAACTTTGAGCTGATGTGTAAACCTTAGGGATCTGCTGCCAGTTGGTGGATTATTTAAGGCGTGTCTTACTCCAGGTCTAGAGGACGACGCGCCGAGCCGGTCTGGCTTAATGTGTCCCATCCGTTCATTCAGTCCAGGGGTGGCAGCTCCAGGTCTGGAGAGCCGCTGTCCTGCAACTTCTACATGCATCTCTTCTTCAACACACCAGAGTCTAATAATGAGGTCATTAGCAGGACTCTGGAGAACCTGACTGATCTTAGGAGGGGATTCAGCTGTTGGATTGAAGTGTGTTGGACCAGGGAGACGTCTCAGGGCTGCAGGACTCCGATCCTCCAGGACCTGGACTGCCCAGCCCTGGTTAGACGCTGATTTCCTGCCCTGGAGCTAGCGCCGTGGCGTTCTGCATGTTTTAGACGCTTTGCTGCTTCAGCACACCGATTCACCAGCCATCAGTTGAAACCCGCTACGCTGAAGAGAAACATCTGAAACCTGCAGGGAGCTTAAAGGATCCACTGTCTGTCGGCCCCTTAAAGTTTAACTGGTAAACTTCAGGGATCTACTAACTGTTGACCATTAAAGGAGTTATGGACAGCGAAGTTACATATAAGTAGATAAATTGACATAAATAGCCGATTTAATTCGTTTCTGAAATCTTTGTTCAGACACTGACAGTTAAAGTTTTTCACTGATTTAAAACTTTTATAATTTTGCTGCTTTTAGTTGCAGTGAAAAGCAGAATCAGTGCATTTGTTGTGCTAATGTTTGAACTGAATCCCAGTTTTCATGCTGATGATCAACGCCTCTCTAGATACTGGCTGGACTGGTTATTTAACACACACACACACACACACACTCGGTTTCACACGGCCCGCTCAGCAGAACCTGCTCAGCAGAACCTGCTCTGCCAGCTCGGCTCTTTGACCTGAGTATCGTGTTACTTTAGAAACTCTGAGTTTTGTCATACGGTTTGTGATGTGTTGGAGTATTGATCCTGGTTCTGATTGATCCCAGCTCCACGGTTCTGGCTGTAAAACTCTTAGCGTCTCCATGGTTACTGAAAGGTCAACACCACAGCACTCCTTCAACACGCCCTGCATGTTTACACCCAGCTGCTCAGCTGCGGCTGTTTACTCTGGGGCATGTTTGAAGCCACTCACAGGAAGTGATGTCATGCTCTCCCTCAGTGTACTGCCTGGCTCAGCCGAAGATCGGCCCGTGCCGCGCAGCGTTCCCTCGGTGGTTTTACAACACGACGACGCACAACTGTGAGATGTTTACCTACGGAGGCTGTTTGCCCAACAAGAACAACTTCCTGTTTCACGAGGAGTGCATGGCGGCCTGCAGAGGAGTCACAGGTAACACGCACGCACGCACGCGCACGCACGCGCACTCACACACACACCCACACAAACACACACACACACACCCACACAAACACACACACCCACCAGCTCCTGGTGACGTCATCTGTGTTCTTCTGCCCTCAGTTTCCTCAGAAAGGAGCATCGCTATAAACACCAATAGTGAGTCCCACTACACGCCTCTTCATGTCGCCTCACTGTGGGAGGGTTTGGCCTAAGTGTGTGTGTGTGTGTGTGTAGAGGAGTGCGGCTCAGAGTGCCGCCCAGATCAGCTGACCTGTGATGACGGCTGCTGTTTGGACCGCAGTCTGGAGTGTGACGGCGAGAGCCAGTGCGGCGACGGCTCTGATGAAAACCTCTGCAGCAAATGTAATCACACACAGGATCAATTTATCGATTAGTTCTGACTTTTCTGTTTTATAGTACAGATATGGAGAATGTGCAGCATTGCTATATAAATACCTCTGTGTCGTATTTGAAATTGAAGCAAAACAAACCAAGTTAAAAATGTCCAGAATGCAGTTTAGCATCTGAAGAGCCAGTTATGCAAACTGGGATGTGATTGAGTTATTGACTGAGCTTGAAGATCACACGGTTCAGTTCAGCTTGAATCTGATGAGGATTCCTTCTGTTTCAGTGAGGCAGTTTCAGATAAGTTGCACAATGAAAAGGTAATCAGCAGGCTCCAGAGATTCTGTCTGACTCCAAACCGCATGTGATCGTCTGGATCAGCTGAGCGAAGTCTGCCGTTTCCTACAGGCTGTCAGAACCGTCCCACAGCGGTGGAGTTCAGCTGCCTTCTCCCAGTTTGAACTGGGGAACGTAGCTGATGTACAACATGTGCTAATCTGCTAATGCACCAATAGCAGAGCTAATTTTAGCGTTTGCTAATGCGTTTAGCTTCCCCTAATAAAATTTTTCCAGATAATTCCTAAAGCGCTGATGTACTTGGTTGTTGTTCAGTTGAATCTGATGGCGGTTTTGGTTATTGACTCACTTTGTCTTTGTGACATATTGTAGGTATTAGCATTGTTGAAGTTAGCGCATTAGCTTCCACTAAATATAATGTTGGCACAGCAATTAGCAGACTAATCTTTGGTGCTTTTGGGTTAGCAGCTAACTTTTTAGTTGCAGCCTGGAAACATTCCGGCTAAAAGACAAAAAGAAATTATCGTCCTCGTCTTCTCTAGTGAGCCAGACCTTCAACCGCCTGCTGAGCGTCAACATCAACGACCTCCAGGGTGAGTTTCTCCTCCGGTTGCCATGGTGATCAGTCCTCCAGTAGAAATTGGGGTGGACTCTGACCCAGGTCCGTTTGGTTCTTCGCAGCTCAATGCGTGGAGCCTCCTCGCACCGGCCCGTGTCGGGCGCACTTCCGCCGCTGGTACTACAACCCTAAAGACAGGAAGTGCGTGCGCTTCATCTACGGTGGCTGCAACGGAAACGGGAACAACTTTGAGGACAAGAATGAGTGCAGCAAGATCTGTGACGGCGTAACAGGTGAAGAGTTGATCCACCCTGGGCTTTAGAAGAACATCAGCGGGTGATGGATGGGTTACGATGCGAGGCGAAGCATCATCCTTCAGGAACCTCCACACTCTCCAGAGAACGTCTATTCAATCGCTTCACTTAAAATCTGATCCAAAACCGCACAGCATTCTGGGAGATGTAGGATGAAGAAAAGCTTTAGCCGCTCAACCTTTCACAGCCAGCTAAGCTAGGTCGGTGGTATTAACTGTCATTCACTGGTTACCTAGCAACTCACTCGTTCACTGGTTACCTAGCAACACCATGTTGCGTAATTTGCGCAGCAGCAGTTTCAAGCTTCGCCACCGTTCCCCATAAATGCTTAAAATATGAGCTGCAGCATGGAGGGAAAACTGAGGCTAAAACAGGAAGGTCATGTCACCAGTTTGGCAGTGTCAGATATTTAAAACAAAAATCAATAATTACTGATAGACCAAAATCAAACGCTGAGATGGTGACAGGTTTTCAGCCGTGGCGTCCAGCCCAGACTGTGGGCTCAGTTGCATCGTTTTTAATGAAACGTGTTTAACCTCCTGAAGGAAACCTGAGATCTGTTTTTGTTTCTGCAGAGAGCAACATGTTTTCCAGGGGAATATTTGATCGTTTTGGATCTGATGATGAAAAAGCTGCTGATTCAGGTACGTTCATCAGCGTTTTATCCTCCCGACGGGTTCAGACTTCATGGAATCTGGATATTTACTGGCCTTTTATCTGATAAACGACAAACATGGAGAGCTGTGACTTTTTATAAAGCAGCGACCATTTATAGGACTCTGACACCCCAAAATAAAATACATCGAGTTGCCCTCTACAAGACCTCTGATTGGTTCATGGAGACAGAATGAGGAAGAAGCTGCTCTGACCGGAGGAGACATCCACCCATCATCCATCCATCATCCATTCATTTATCCATCCATCATCCCTCTGTTCTGGATGTTGGGCAGATGCTGAAATGGTAAACCACAGGGGCGTGGCTTATAATCAGGCTTGTCTCGTGTGGTCGCCTTCATCAGTGGATTTGGCTCCAGAGAATCATCTGTTCATCCGATGCTAGCATTAGCATTAGCCTCCAGCCCTGGGTTTGCAGAGGGAGTGTTCTGAGATTTGGTCAGGTGTTTTTCTTCCCTCCACAGTATGGTGGTAAAGCGACTGAGTGAGAAATGCTTGTTAAATAATAACGTAGCGTAGCGCGCTCTGGCGCCTTCCTGCTTTCTGACAGGAAGTGACCTCACTGTCTTGTCCTCCAGGCTCTGTTGCTCTGGCTGTGATTCTGGCGGTGGGCATCTTGGCCCTGCTGGCCATCGTGGGGTACTGCTACCTGCGGAGGCGCAGGAAGACCCCCAGCCGGTCGGCGGCCCCCGCCCATGTGGCGTTGTCGGAGCAGGACACGCTCGTCTACAACAGCACCACCAAGCCTGCGTGATGTCACCATGGCAACCCGACAAATATCCTCATCCAGTTCCTGGTTTTATCTTTTTGTGTCCATTTCTTTAAATTTCTGTTGTTTTTTTTCTTTGTGGTTCGTTTTCCTGAAACTTTCCTGTTTCAGGTTGATGAGAAACTGGATTTTATTTATGACTGTTTGCGCTGCAGTTCCTGGTCAGTCTGAACAGCTCAGCTGTTTATCTGGACATGTTTATGAATCAGTGTTTGGGTCTCAGGGTTTGTTCGCTTTGTTGCACATCGTATGGAGGTACAAGTCTCTACTCATTTACTCATTCACTTTTCATTTTTAACATGTCGACCCTCAGTTTTCATTTCAGTTTTTAGTTCAGGACCAAATGTCCCAAAATGTTTTGATGTTTAATAAAAATGAAATTTAAGAATCTCTGTGTGCGTTTTGCTTCCTGCAGCTGCTGCTCTATGTCTGTAAGATCATTTTATTATTTGACATTTAGTGGCGGCATTGTCAAATAGAAAGGTGAGTGGAAGGAAAAAGTTTCGGATTATTCTTTCAAATCTTCTGATACTTTATAAAGCAATGCAGCCCGATGTTCCCAGGGTCTTTAGAAGAGGAACAAACCCACAGCATCACAGAGCCTCCACTGTACTTAACACTGGATGTCATGTGGAATATTTATTTGTGGAACATGATGTAAAATGTTAAAAATAACAGTTTCCAACATATTGTTCCAAAAAACCTTTTTTGTTGGTTGTTTGTAGGATTTTCTTGTCCCATTTCAGGAATAAAACCAGAAACATTCTGTCCAGGAGTGACAGTAAAAACTCTTCTGTGTTTTATCTGTAATTCTTTAATTTCAGGAAGTCCAAAAACCTCCAGCTGATCCAATAATGAGTTTAAGCTCCTCAAATATTAATTTAGTTTTTTTTTTTTTACACATGTTCTCCAGGCATTGTCTGTGTGTCAAAGGTCAAGTTCTCCTATCTCCTCCTGATGCCTCAGTTTACAATAATGATCAAAAATGAAAACCTTTCTTCTTAAAGAGACAGTACACGTCACTTCCTAGTTTAGTTTTGCCAAGATCCATGTGAGACGCAATAAAAAACCTCCAGGACTTTCAGAAACATCAGACTGAATAAAATGTTTCACTTTATGCTGATGATGTGTTCGTTTCTATTTCCAACCTCCAAATGTAACTATTTTTATTTGCAACAGTTTTTTAAATCATAAACAGTTTTTCTGTGAAACCTCAAAGCCTTCATGCTCTTTGCTAAGCCTGGAGGACTAGGAAAGAGCATCTTATTTTGAAAGGGGCAGGCAGATAACCGGTTTGAGTGGTGAAATCTCCCTGTTTGTGTCTTTGTTCTCCCACAGGCTGAGACTCGCCTGATGTCGCTTCATGTTGTGCCACTTTGTGTTCTCCGTTTCTGCTGCTGACCTGAGATGCAGCCGGTGTCTGCAGACCGGAGCCTCATGCTCCTCCACAGGCAGAACGTGGAGATGTTGCTCAACTTGTTTGCGTCCAGAAGCAGCCGGTGGAAAAGGAGGAGTCACAAACACGTTTCTAGTTTTCCAAGAAGTTACCAGGAAAGAAACGAGATCAGCCGCAAAACATGTTTTATCCCATTTCTGGGCTACATTTAGTCACATAGACATCAAAAACAGTTTGAAACTCACTGAAGCAGAACTTTAAAGATAAATTTATTTAAAAAGTGACATTAAAGTTTATTATCTGCGTTGGCAATCAGTTTAATTTCATATCATCCATTTCTGCAGGAGTTCTCAATCTTTTTATCAAGTTTTCCAACCAGATTTTCACTCAGTGTCTCTGTCACACAAACAAAGCAGGCTGATTTCTAATCATCTATGTTTCGGACCGAACCAGCACCAGTCTGCTCGTCTTTCAGAACCTGATCGGAAAACAGACAAAACTTTCAGATGTCTTCGGTTTTTGTCCTATTTAAAGTTCCAGATAAATGAATGTTGATGTCAGACAGAGAAAACCTGTGGATGTTTAAGAAACATTTTTTTAAATGATGATTTAATTTATTCATGGAAAAAGCTCAGAACCAATCTGGACCCGTGTGGAAAACGTAATCACAGCTTCAGCCTGATAACTGGCTGCTCCTGCTTGGTTCGGTCGAGTGTTTGTGATAACATCACAGTGGAGGAGTTTGGACCCTCTCTGTTTGGGTGACTGTAAGGTCATCAGGTTGAAGTGTTGATTTGACTTGACCATTCTTAAATATTTATTTATTTTCCTAGTGATTCAGTGCTGGGCTTGCTGGGGTGTTGTGGATCATGGTGTTACTACAGAGGAGAATTAATGGTTCTGTAAGTTACATCTAGTCCTCCAGGTCGTGTAGCAGTAAAACAGCCCTCAGCATCACACTACCGCCTCTGTGTATCACTATAAGTATGATGTTCTGGTTCTGAAATGCTGTTAGACCGTTTCCAGTCGCAGAACTGGTTTTATTCCCGTTCATTCGTGATGCAACCATTTATTTTTCATTCAGTCCTAAATTGATCTGGATAACTATTTTGTCATTGGAAAATGTTTTTTTTTCCTCTATTTTTCTCTATTTCCTTAGATTTCTCTGTCTGATACTTAAATTTGTTTTTTGATTTAAAAAAGGTTATTTTCGCCCAGCATAGTCACTAAATTGCAATCTTTGCTGCCCTCTTGTGGTTGACTTGCGAGTACTGCAGGTGTGTTTTATCAATATTAATATATGTATATATATTTTAAAAATCTGCTCCAGTACTGGTTCTTGTCCTGCAAAATTTGAGATGACAATAGGGGTTCTCATTCAACATTTTTCTCTTTTGTTTTGTTTTTGTTGTTATTTCTGAGTTTTGCAAGTTTTAAATGGTGCGCATGCGCAGTAGTTGAAGACTCTCGGACTTTGAGGAAACCGTTTAGTTGGATTTGAAGCTGCTGCGGATTTCCTCTGTGTTCATGAACCTGCGCTCAGGTGAGTCCGCATGTTCAGCTCCACGGTCCGGGTCGGTGGTCCGGCTCCGTGGTCCGGCTCCGGAGGGGTTCTGGGTTCGGGTGTCCGAAGCGGTTCTGGGTTCGGGTGTCCGAAGCGGTTCTGTCCAGGCTGTAACACACAGCTGGTTCCGCTCCCCTTTAGACAATGAAGTCATTGGGTCAGAACCAGAGAATCTGTCCAGTTTCAGTTTTCCAAACTTTAAAGTTGTTCTGAATCTCTGCGAGTTGAAACCGGAACCGGAGCTGGTAGGTGCGGCTCTCCCGCTCCTGGATGCTCCGTACAGAACCTCCACAAGAAAACTGGTCATTTAAACATATGTAGCTTTTCAAGAAAAAAAAAGTACCTCATGGTAAAAATCATGATTATTTTATGACCAAAAATATTTTACTTTTAATTCGGCAAGGGCTTTGTGTACAACTTATCTTCTATTGTTAATATATTTACATTTTTCCTATTTTTCCGGAGCCACTGCTGATAAATTCCTTCAGCGCAGCGCCGAGCCGGATCGACCCGATGGGAGCAAATTCCTCGGGTTTGATCAGATTACGCCGCTGGTTGGTGAACATTTATACAGCCGGAAACAACAGATTGTCGAGTAGCTTCAGATAAATCTGTGAACAAACGTGATGATGTTTTTGTTGTTGCAGAGAAGTTTGAAACATCACAAAATGATTGGGGGACGATGGGGAATTTGAAAACAGAAGTTTGTTGGCACTGGATGCAGTTCTACTTTTAAAAATATCTAAAGGGCAAGTAAATCGTGAAGTAGTGCAACTTTTAAACGGTCTGGCCTGAAGAGCTGGTGAAGTGTTGCCAAAGTAACTGATTGTAATCTGATGTGTTGCAATCTGAGCATGCTCAGTCATGCTCTTCGGTCTGAACCAACTCATTCTGGAAGAAAACAACTATGGCATACAGGAAAAATACTAACAAAAATGGTTCCAAGAAAACAGAATATGGGAAAACCTGCAGCCTAAAAGTTGCATCAGTCCATCCAGCTTCCTCCATCCCACCTGGGATTTTGGAAATATGTGGACATTTTAACCATAATTCTGAATTTTTGTGTATAGTCTTTAACAATTTGCTTTCATGGGTGAGATAGATCTGGAAATATGCTTCTTGAAAATTCTTAAACATGGATCAAACTTTCAGTTTAACTGTTGCTGCAGGTGACTTTATTAGACTTTTGCAACATTTTATTAGTCTGCAGCGTTTTACAGACACCAGATTATTGTTTCAGTCTCTAATGAATTTTATTCAAAGTGTTTCCTGTTTTTAAATCCCAACCTCGTTTCAGAGGGAAGTTTTTCCATGACGCTCCAGGAAGAAGTTTTTAACAGCCGGCCCAAGGCGTATGCACCACCTGAGGGCCCCCAAGAGCACCAAGCTAGCAAGATAATATATATATATATATATATAGTTAAAACAACATTGAATAATACAAACTAAATTCTATTTCACATAAATAAACAATTCCTGTGTCTTTTGTATAGGCTAATCTTTTCCTGCTGCAACATAGCATATCAAACACAGTGTTTATCAGCTATTTTATATATTTATACCCACGACTGGGTTTCAAAATCCAAATATTTTTTAGTTTGCTTCTCCTGTAAGGTAAAATCAGTCCCTGATATCATTAAGCTAATTACCAGTGGTGCTAATGATAGCAGCTATGCTAATCACGTGCAATAAAGCGTCTAGTGTTGTTTTGGGGGAACCAAATAAAAACCTGCTTGGGGCCCCAGAAAGGCTTGGACCGGCCCTGCAGACTGATTCAGAGCAGAATCTGAAGGTTTTGGGTCTCCGGTCCGGTCCGGTTCGGTCCGGTCTGTCTGGCTCCTGTTTTGCCCTCATGTTTTTACCCTGCAGGGGGTCATGTGACCTGCCTCACCTGCTGCAGGTGGATTCAGTCTGTGGTTCTGTTCGCTCCAGGTCGTCAGTATTCCCGTCAGCCGGTCCGTTTATGGAAGACAGGTGATGCCTGAAGGATCCCACAGCTCCCCGTCTCACATCCCCATGGGTGAAGGTAAGACGCTGCTCCTCCTCCTCCTCTCCATCATCAGCTTCGTCTCCAGCCGTCTGCGAATGTTCCTGAGCTCTGGCTGTTCTATGGTTCTGACCCGTCTGTAGTGAGATCTGGAACCTGGTTTCCTTTCAGGTTCAGGTTTTTATCACAAATCAAACCAGACCCAGAGATTCTGCTTGTTACAGTCGAGACGATTAATCGTGATTAATCAATTTGTGAAATAATCATCAACTAATTCAGTAATCGATCAATCACTAACTGGAGGGAATAAAAAATGAATTTGCTGACGTCACAGTCAGGACAGCAACGAAGCCAAAACTCTACAGGAAATCCAAACATTTTGCATTTAAGATTAAAACAGTTACAGTTTTAGCTTCACCTCATTCAAATTCTGTAGAAAAATCTCCTACTAAACCAACAAATTATTAATTTATTAATCTAAAAATTAAGCTCAGTGGAAAAGACTGAGCCCTTCACCTTCAAATTAAAATAAATAAATATTTTATTGATTCCAAGAGGAAATAAAATAATGTTATAATAATAATAATATTGCTACAAACGATAAAATGTTCACTAAATTAATGATTTATTTGCATTTTAAGTAATAAAATGTTGATTTTCTTATTGAAAAAGGAATTAAATAATTTATTTTAATCTTTTAATGAACTTCTAATACTTCTTATAAACAACCAAAGTGGAAAAATATGCAGAATGTGCTAAAGTTTAAAGTTTAACTTTATTATTATTATTGTTAGAATGATCAATTATTCTGTTTTATTCTGACTTTTAATCAGATAAAAATGTATACTTTCTGCAGATTTCTCATTTTATCTCTTGATTTTATTTTACACAATGTTAGAAATACTTTTAAATAATTGAACAGCAAAATGTGTTTAGTTTGCGGGTTTTTAATTTTAGTTTTAGTTTTTTGTAGAATTTGAACGAATGAAGCTGAAACTGCAGATGGAAGAGTTTATGTGTTAAACAGATTTACAGACAATGCAATAAATACAAAATGTTTATATTTTTGTTCAGTTTTGTCTTATTTTCTGCTCTCAGTGTTTTCTTCGTTCAGAAAATGTCCTTTTTTAAAATCAGTTAACGGTTAATCAATTACTGAACTAGTTGTTGTTCTTTCTGATAAACGATTAATTGTGATTAATCGTTTCTGCCCTAATATGTTAATGTTAAGAGAAGTCAGTTTCCTGTTGTAGGGACTTTCCTGCTGAGTAGTTTTTTTTTTGCATATTTTATTAGTAGATTACAGAAACTTTGACTAGTCCAGTTTAAAGCAGCTGTGCATATTAATCACTATCTGTGTGTTAATGGAACTTTTTGGTTTTCAGAGAATCTGACCCTTTTTCTCATATTACTAAATTTCCAGTAATATGATCAGTTTTCCTCGCACTGCGTTCTTTGTGCATCACTTCATGTTTGCAGTGGAATCTGAGATAAAAATCTCTTTGCTGAAACTTTGTGAACCAAACGGATGTTTTGCTGCTGGGGCTAAAACCTCAAGGTTTCGTCGTTCTGCTGAAGTTTGATGACTTTCCCCTGATGAGTCGAATGCATGTGTGAAGATTTATTTATAACTTTGGCACTTAAGAGCAGAACGGCTGCAGGTTCTGTCTGCGGGTTGTTTCCGGGTTGATTTCCGCCTGAGGCAGCGTTGAAACCGGAGCAGAGGGCTGAGGAGTGAAATGAGGGTTGAACGCGACAGGAAGTCCTCCTGATAACAGCCGCTGCTCCGTCATCTACGATCACAAACCCTCAAGATGATTCAGAAATATTCACATGAACACAGACGCTTTAAAAACATGCCAGTTACCAAACCAGTTGCATGAGCCTGAAACGATTAATCGCGATTAATCAGCTACTGAAATAACCATCAACTGATTTTGCAATAACAAACTGGAGTTTTAGCACTAACAAAAGGTAATTTTCTGAAGAAACAGCTGAAATTGAGACAAAACTGAACAAAAATATGAACATTTTGCATTTAAAATAAAGAACATGTTTGTCTGTAAAATTGTTTGATCCAGCATTCATCTAGTAGCCCAAATTGTGTGAATAAAATATCCTGGTAGAAATGGCCGGTTGAAACCAAAGCACCAGGCTGGTAGGAAGAGAAAAACAATAAATTATTGAGATGTTTTAATTTATCAGGCGGTTGATTGATTTATTGCGACAGGCCTATTGCTGTGTTATCACATTTTAGGCAACAAAATGTTTTTCTTCTTAAATAAAGTCTTAAATGGTTGAATGAAAAACACCCATTTTTTATCTGATTAATTGATTAATCGAATAATCGTTGTTTGCTCTGCAGACGGAGCTGATCACAGATCCGTCTTTGTTTTTGTGGCTGGTGCAGGGAGCCGGCCGCGCTCACATCTGTCCAAACTGTCTGCCAGACAAAGAGCGACTGTTCAGGGGCTAGAATGGTCTAGTCAAAGTGCAGACTTGAATCCAACTGGGAATCAGTGGCTGGAGTCAGAACTTCATGAAGCTGTTTGTTCTCTGGAGAACCTGTGACGCCTTCAGGGACCAAATTACAAACTTTTAAAGATGTTTGTTTGGAGTTGGTTTCATTTAGAGGTATCTGAGTAAACGGGTTGAAACCTACGGAAGCCCTGAGGGGCCAAACATAGTTGGTTTTTTTTTGAAGAGACATTTTCTAAGTCTGACCACATTTTCTTTTTCTCTCAACTCCTCAAAACTCAAAAATCTACATTTAAGTATTTTAATTTTAATGTCCTTTTTTCTTTCTGGATCTTTTTTCTGAAGGGACAGAAAAAGAAAATTGCAATGTATTAAATTTGATCTATTACCTCTTTTTATGATAAATATTTATGACTAAACATTTTTCTTCCTTTTCTGTACAAACAGACAGGGTTGAAAGGAAAAATGTTTTTAAGTCTTTTATGTTTTCTTTGGTTTTTCTTGTCTTGGATGAGAAAAAGTTTTATCCACTTGGCCAAAAAATGAAGACAAAAACTTTGTTGGTTCTGTTTGTTTGCTGTAGAAATAAAATAAATCTATATTTCTTTGTAGTGATAAATAGTTAATAGAAAAACATTCTGTGAATTTTTCACATTTTGAAGGAAAATATGTTAAATATTTTAATGAAACATTTTTCATTTGCACATGACTTTTATAGTTGAGAGAAACAGAAAGTTTTATCAGACTTTAAAAGTATTTTTTGCCTTCCGGGACTTCCGTAGAAACAGATGAATGCCACTCGTAAATAAATTACATATAATTTGATTTTCACTTCAAATCTATGCAGTTTATTTTGTGTTTATGTCACATAAAATCCCAGTAAAAGAGGTTTGAATGTGACAAAACGTGCAAAAGTCCCAGGGGTGGGAATACTTTTTCTCTGCACTGTAAGATCTGAACTCTGCAGGTTTGTGTTGCTGCTGAGCTGCAGGTGGCGCCCGGCTCTGGCCGCGCTCTCAGCCTAATTGGATTAAGCCCCACCCCCTCCTGTCAGGTGGTCAGGTGAACTCTGCGGGTCTGATCAGAACCGAGGAGAGTCGGACCCGAGCGGTTTTGGTTCTGGTTCTGCGTTCTCCTCTGAAGGTAAGCTCTGACGCTCAGACGTCTGATCCGGGGTCAGACTCCGACCAACAGGAGGTCTCCGCTCCCGGCCGTTGCCGTGGAAACCGTCTCTCAGGGGTTATTGATCTGATTATTGGATACTGATTTTCCTCTCTGGCTGCTGCAGCTAAGCTCGGTCACATGACTGTTAATCGCCATGGGAACCGCCAGGTGATTGGGTTATATAAGGTGTGATGTCACTCCCTCATCGCCACGGCAACAGATGCAGGTTCTAGTCTTGATGGTTTAAATTAGTGATTTTTCAGCTGGTTTCTTGTTTCTGAACTTAATTACATTTTTTGCGTTGAACTAAATTGTGGAGGGAAGAAAAGTTTTCACTGAGCTGATTTCACTTTAAATCCGTTTGTTTTGTTGTGACTCAGCAGAGCCACAATCATCTCCTGGGCTTCATCTCTGCCTGTTTTTAACCTTATTTACCCCATCCAACACTTTTGGACTTTGGCTAGGCCATTCTGAACTCCTGAATCTGCAGTGATGTAATCACCACAGAAAGATGGTGATTCTCCATCTTTCTGTCAAATCTGACCAGAGAGTCTGTCACTGCTGCAGAGTAGCAGCCCTCAGCATGATGCTGCCAGCGCCGTGTTGTCAGGTTTGTCACAGTAACAGTAACAAATTGTTGTTGGTTTGTGAACTTTTTACTAATGCAAAATCAATCAACTTTAATTCCTAGCAAATATTTAACACTGGGACTGGAAAACAAACAAATCAATAAATAAAATACATGATGAATTCTCTGGAAACAAAACTGTCCTTCAAAAAGAGCTGAGAGCAAAACGTCAGAGAGAAATTCTTGATCTTGTTGTCATAGTTTCACCAGAGCATTTCGCCCTCGTTCTCGTCTTCTCAGGCGCATTCAAGATTTAATTCAAGGAACTTTTTAGTTCATTTTTAGAACATTTGAAGTTTTGTACAAATTAGTATTTATTTTCCTCGTTTGTGTTGCTCTGTGGTGTAAAGCCGTTCATGCTGGTCGTTGTGGTGAAATGTGTTTTTCTGTCCTGTGGTTCTGCTTCGACTCGCGTTTCTGGACTTTGCTGCTTCCTGGTTCCAGGCGTGGTTCTGGTTCTCTTGTTCTGGTTCTGTTGTTCTGGTTCTGTTGTTCTGGTTCTCCTGTTCTGGTTCTCCGGTTCTGGTTCTGTTTACCTGCAGCTGATTATTCCGTGCAGGTTAATCTGAGCAGCAGGATTACCTCGTCTTTAGGCCAGATTAAACGCTGTGGAACCTGAAGCTGCTGCAGCTGCAGGCGTTTCGGTGGAAACAAGGAGTTAATGTTCTCAGAGCGAGCCGTTCCTGACACCACTGCTCCTCCTCTTCCTCTTCCTCCTCCTCCTCCTCCTCTTCCTCCTCCTCCTCCTCTTCCTCCTCCTCCTCCTCTTCCTCCTCCTCCTCCTCCTGCTCCTCCTCCTCCTCCTCCTCTTCCTCCTCCTCTTCCTCAGACAAAGAGGTGAATCTCTCCTCCTGACTCACCTCGCCGCCTGTCTGCGTGTTTGTAGATAGAAAGTGAAGCGTTATGAGCTGATCGCAGGTTGGAAACAGATGTTTGTCAGAGGAGACGTTGGAACACGCCTGAGCCGTTTCTGCCGGCTTACGCCTCTCTGAGCATCTCAGGTCAGAGGTCAGAGCGTCTGGCTGTCAGCTGATTCTGCTGAAGAAACTGGAAAACAGTGAATTCAGGGAAGTAAAAACATGAATTCTTGAAGAAAATCCTGATGAACATCAGAGATAACAGGGAAAACTTACTGCAGGAAATATTAAAAGCATCTTAAAATATTTTTTTGACCTTGTTTATGCTTTGATCCACGTTTGTTGACCTTTGCACGTGAAAGACTTTATTGTCATTCAGTTTCGTTTAAATGTTCATATTGAGCAACATTTTGTTGCAAGGCTCCAACAAGGATCAAATCTGTAACTTTTAGCATCTTTCATCTGCTGCTGGCTGAGGAAGCTGCTCCTAAATTAGGATTCAGCATTAGCAGTCATTAGCATTAGCAGTCATTAGCATTAGCTGTCATTAGCATTAGCAGTCATTAGCATTAGCAGTCATTAGCATTAGCAGTGATTGGCTCTCACACTGAAGGGACATTTTATCTGTTTCATTCAGGTTTGGAGAATCGGCGAGAAATCTGAAAGTTACAGGACAGAAACCCTGAAGACTGGAGACCCTGCAGCTTAGATTAGCACTTAATTATAGCTCATAGCATCATATAGTTGATAATTATCATTTATTTGTTCATGCTAATGTTCTGACTTTGGTAGATCTCAGATTCTTTCTGTTTATTTCAGCTTTACTGCAGCTCATTATCTCAGCCTGTAATGAGCTGCTGACTTCGTTCAGCTTAACGGAGCGAATTTTGGTTCATTTCAGTTTAGTTTCTTTTAGCATAGCTTGCCTTCAGTTAGCTAGTTTTACGTCCCTTTAGCTGATATCAGTTGTTTCTTCTGGTTGATCTGGTTGCCAGATCTGTTGTTGTGGCCCAGCTGTTACTCCATTAGTTTGGACTCTAATTTAAACTTTGAGCTTCTGGGCGGTTAATTAATAATCAACGGCTCAGATCTTTTTCTGTTGTTTGTGTGGAAGTTGAAGGTGAAAATGTAAGACGTAAAATCATTCAGTATCTGAAGGAAGCAGCTTTTATATTTGTGTGTTGATGTTAAGTTGTTGTTATATGAAGCAGCAGTGAAATCGAGGCGCCGCAGACGTGTGGATCAGGAACGCTGGAGCCACGTGTTTGTAGTTTGACGTCTCGTCCTCATATGAGTGAGGAACAGAAACGGGTTCTGCTCGACCCTGAAGAGCGCCGTTGTGTCTTCAGAACAGTGGAGCTTTATTTGGGCTGCGGCCCCGCCCCCACAAGACACTCCGATACACAAACAAACCAACCCTGAGCAGCACACACAGACGATGACGCGCTGAGTCGGATCAGGACAGACCCTTCATCCTGACCTCTGTCTGACCTTTACCTGCTCCTCCTGCAGAGTTCAGAGCTTCCTGAAGGTCAGACAGGAAGTGAACTAAAGGTCGGCAGCAGGAAGGTGAGGAGGGCCACGGATGTTTTTCACTCACATAAATGATTCAAATGCATAAATACCAAACGTTTTGAGGTAAACACAGAACCTATTTTTAAATTACGAGAATAAAGTCATAATATTAGGAGAATAAAAGAGTCATTTATGAAAACCCCAACAAAAACATTTAAATGAGGAATGTTG
The DNA here is from genome assembly GCA_902982915.1 of Phalloptychus januarius. Classification (NCBI taxonomy): domain Eukaryota; kingdom Metazoa; phylum Chordata; class Actinopteri; order Cyprinodontiformes; family Poeciliidae; genus Phalloptychus; species Phalloptychus januarius. The sequence continues at coordinate 17,418,919 of CADWAE010000459.1, forward strand.
TCTTGTGAAGTTTTACTTTTATTAAAACCAAAATGAAAAGCTTCTTTCATCAAAACAGCATTAAATTATCGCTTCTTTGAGTTTATCTAGAAGGAAACTGAGCCGCTGCCGTCAGATCCTGAGTCTCATTAATTCAATTATTGTAAATTATCTATTAAACCTATTAAAGCCCAAACCAAATACTTTGTTGTACAATTCACAGAAGGAATGACTGAAATAAGAGTCACTTTTTACAAATATTTTTCTCTCGTTAATTGTTTTTTAGGAAAAAAACTTGTTAAAATTGAATCTGATGTGAAACATACAAAAACAATCAGAGCTTTTATTTTGAAGCCATATCGCCGGGCCTATTTTAAGTTAGTATTTGTTCTCACCTGACTGATTAACCTGAAATAAAGTTCTTCAGTCCCTCCATTATTTTTTTCCCACTCGGTACTTTTGGTATTCCAGGCATTCCATACAGAGAGGCCAGCTGGCTACATGTGTTAGGGTAGCTTCATGAATCCTAATCAACTGATTACTCTGGTTCTACAGTAGATGGGTTGCATTGATGTTTTGGATGACCTTTGACCTTTAAGGTATTTTATATGAAGCCAGAGGTGACAATGCATTGGCAGGATCTTAAAGGTATCAGCCAGGAGGAGGGATGTAAACAATTCCCACAGCATTTTAAACATCAAGTATTAACTGCAGAAGGCGATGCAATGATACAAAAACAGGAGGTTTTTCCCAAATGAATGACAAAACGAGACGGAAACGGATCATACAGGCTGTTATGATGCGTAACCATGGCAACAAGGTATTGTTTTTACAGCTGGGAGCAGCTGATTAGCAGCGCCAAAGCCAGAGAGAGAGAGGAAGTTCAGCCTTCAGATGAATCATGTCCCTGACTCTCTCAGCAAACGGTTTAAAGAGGAGCGGCTAAAGCAAAGGAGGTGGATTAGCAGAGCTAGCTAGCAGACGGCGTCATCCCAGTACTGTGCTATAGAGCTGTTATAATGCTCAGACAGCAGCGGTCTTCAGTCAGAGGCCTCCTCAGATCCTGACTGCTACAGCTGCACAAACTGGGCTGAAATTAGTTTCAGTATTTAGTTTAACTTTGGGACAAATAAAGTATTTTAAATGAGTCTCTTGTCGCCCGGTGGCCTAATATTTCCAGTAGAAATGCTGAATTGTTGTTCATTCTGAGCCATGAAGACTGAAGGCTACATTTGAACCAAACTGTGTTTACTCAGCCTGTTAGCTTAAGGGTGTGTAAACTTTTGTCCTGAGCCTTTATTCATGTCACTTTTCCTCTCGGTTGTTTGTCTTTCCTTTGAGCCAGACAGGCAGGGTCAGTTAACTGATGGATCATGTTCTGGTTTTAATAACAGAAACCTGGCACAGAACCAGGGGTATGCAAACTTCTGACCAACCGTGTGTCACCTTTAATTTCTTTATTTTTTTATCCCAACAAATAAAGAAACAGAGAAGATCCAGCAGGAGAAAATAAAGAGGATCAATCCCCGATTTCTCGCACTTAATTAGCAAATTTGTAACCTTTGACCTTTTATCCACTTCTAAGTTGAGGTGACCTGAGGCCCGTTTCCATAGTAACTGCTGGGCTCTCCATTGGGTCTGATACCATCGGTTGGCTAAAGGCGCGGCTCCTCTAAACACACGGCTGTGTAAACAGCAGCCGTAATTATGGCTCTGTAACCACGGCAACAATAACGGCAGGGGAACTTTGACCTGCTCAGCTCTGAACCAATCAGAGCACAGCACAGTCCACCAATCAGAGAGCAGATACGAGTTTTAAATGTTTAAACACTCAGGCCAGAAGAGCCTGATTGGTCCAGGTTCATTCCCACTAGATGGAGAAACTCAGGGCTCGTTATACATCCAACCATTTATACATCCAACCATTCATACATCCAACCATCCTTCCTCTTTATTCTCTCTCTGGACCTGCTTGTTGTGACTCAGTGACCTGTAGGAGGCGCTGTGACCTCCTGCTGTGTTTGGGTCAGACTGGTGGTTGGTTCACTGACCTCCAGTCCCAGACCTTCCTCCTCCTCCTCTTCCTCCTCTGATCCAGAACTCCTCCTCTTCCTCCCTCTCTGCTGCTGCAGTTCAGCTGCAGGAAGATCAGAGCTCAGTAACGGTTCTGGGTGTGATGGGATATCAGAGGGGCTTTTGGAGGAGCCTGGCAGGAGGAGGAGGAAGAGGAGGAGGAGGAGCAGCAGCTGTGGTCAGGTGTTCCTGCTCAGAGCAGAAGGTGACGATCTGCTTCAGGAGCGCCTCGGACGGCCGGCCGCTGCGCCGGATCGGTGAGTGAATCCTCCATGAAGGTCGGGCTTCCTACCGGTTCTGTCGGGTTCTTGCTTTGAACCGAGGTTCTGCTCGGCGTAACGGACCTGACAGGATCCAGATGTTCAATGGGAACTGACTGGATCTGCTATCACCTCCACAACCTTCCTGCAGGGTCAGTGAACGCCTCGCTGGGCGGCTAACGGACCGCTGCAGCATGGACGAATGTTTTCATTCAAACTCCACTGTTCCTCCTCTTCCTCCTCCTCTTCCTCCTCCTCTTCCTCCTCCTCTTCCTCCTCCTCTTCCTCCTCCTCTCCCTCCTCCTCTTCCTCCTGCTCCGCTTTATTCTTTGTGAAATTATCGTTTGAAAACTTTGATTATTTTTTTTATTTAAAACTGATAATTTAAGTAAAATAGTTTTATGCACCAAACTATTTTTGTTTAAATATAAACTGATGGATCTTAAAACAGAAAGTTTTAATTAAACGTTTTACTGTCGTTTCCTCTCATCAGGAATAAAACGATTCATTTCCTCATCATTATTATTCTGTATTCAGACGTTTTTCCTTCTCTTGAATTTTCTCATCTTAGTTTTTTTTTATCTCCTTCTGGATTTTAATTGTGACAAAAAGTCAGAAAAAATCTACAAGGAACACTTTGCCACACCTCTGCGTGATGACCTTTGACCTTTGCAAAGTTTCATTTGTATCTAAATTGTTTGCAAAGGAGGAGCAGCTGTTGGGATAACTGAAACGCAGAGGTTCTGCTCTAGAGAAGGTTCTGGTCACATGGCACAATTTGGAGTGGTGCGTGCTTAACATTGGTTTTATTGAGCTGAAAATCTCCGAGGCCTTGCATTGGGTTTCAATGCATTGGGTTTCAATGCATTGGGTTTCATTGGGTTTCAATGCATTGGGTTTCAATGCATTGGGTTTCAATGGGTTTCAATGCATTTGGTTTAAATGAGAAAGTTTGTTGGTTGAACAGGTTTTGTGTCTCATTTGAATCAGTTTATAAAAATGAGGTCTGAGTCACCTTGAATGAAATGATAAATCCCCCGTTCTCATCACACTGCTCCTGATCTGCCAGTTTTCGTTCTAAGCCCCTGGATTCTCTCTTTGGTTGTCATTTTCAGTTTTGGCCGATAGGGGGCGGTATTGTCACAACATGGTGGTTTTGACTTATTTTCTGTTGTTTTGTCATCAGAGTCGCCTCGCCTGTCCATCGCCTCCATCAGCAGCGATGAGCGCGCTCCGTCCGCCACGCCCTCTGACCCCTCCGACCCGCCGGCGTCGGGCCAGCGCCCGCTCAGCCTGATCTCCTCTGGGTCCGGGTCCTCCAGGGACGACTACGACCTGAACCAGAACCCGAGTCCTGAGAAAAGGGGGCGGAGCTTCGTTCACAACAAGAACAACAACAACAAAGCGTCGACTCCGAGCCGAGCGTCCAGCCGCCGGCAGCCGGCGCTGCCCTTCGTGGGCGCCACCATGGTGCCCGACCCCAAGCTGAAGTACCTGGACCGCATCGTCATGGAGATCATCGAGACGGAGCGGATGTACGTCAGAGACCTGAAGATCATCGTGGAGGTGGGTCAGGGACGCCATGTTGGCTCTTCCTGTCCGTCTGATAGTTCCTGTTGATTGTTAATCAGCAGTTAATAATTGATTGATTATTAAATTAGTTGACAATTATTTCTATAATCTATCATCACAATTACTCCGATTAATCATTTCAGTCCCATAATAACAGAGAAAATGCAAATAAAAAACAATTCAACCACAATCCAAATTCCTGACCTGGTGTTTTCAGAGACGGCCCGGTCCCATCGGCTCCCCTGGTGGCCTGGAGGACTTCCTTTTTGTGCAGTTTGGGTCTCTCATTTAATCCTGGACAGGTTTCTGTTCCAGACATTTCAGGCTGATTCCAAAATGATTTCCTTTATTTGATGGGTGTTTTTCAAATCCACAAAGTTCAGCTTGAAGCAGGAAGCTGCTTTATTTCTTCAGAGAGGACATTCAGCTGACGGGGACACGGACAGGTGGAGGACACGTCCTGCTGCTGCAGGAAGTGACTTGGCCCTATAATTAACAGATTAGGAGGGATTACCTGCTTATGTAACGCCCGGGGTCAGAGAGAGACACAGAGCAGAACCAGAGGAGACATTTTAACCTGGACCTGAGGCAAAGATGCTCCTGAAGCCAGAAAACAACAGAGATCCATGAATAGGAGCAAAATAAATCAAAAGACTCGGGTTTTTTAGCAGCAGTCTGCTGCCTTTAAAAAAATATTAAATACTGATTGAGCTCTTTAAAAAGGATAAAAGAACAGATTTAATACTATGAAGATCCATTTTCACTTCCTCTAAACTGCAGAAACAAACTGAAGGATCCAACAGATCCAGTCTGCCCCCTGCTGGAGGAAAGTCAGCATTACAAACAAAACTGTTTTGGGATTATTTATAAAACGTTATTAATAATATTTAATTCAATGATCTTGATTTGTTAGATTTTAGTTTATTTATGTTGAATTCTGAAACTTCATCGTCCTCAGGATTACCTCGCTCACATCATCGATGAGTCGGACCTGTCCAACCACCCCAAGCTGGTCTGCGACCTTTTCGGGAACATTGAGTACATCTACGAGTTCAACAGGTGAGGAGAAGCTAGCAGAAGCTAACGGAAGCTAACTGAAGTTAGCCGAACCTAACTGAAGATAGCCAAAGCTAACTGAAGCTAGCCAGAATTAACTGAAGCTAGCAGAAGCTAACTGAAGCTAGCTCAAGCTAATGTAAACTAGCTAAAAGACCCTCAGTATGAACAAACTAGACGGCGTTCCTCTGTTTCACAGCGAGCTGCTGCAGGACCTGGAGCGATGCGACAACGACCCGGTCGCCATCGCCAGCTGCTTCGTGTCAAAGGTCGGTAAAATCCAACATAGAGGTGAGAATGGTTCTGTGAGGAAAGTCTTGATCTGATTCTGGTTTGTTCCAGAGTGAAGACTTCGATATCTACACCCAGTACTGCACCAGCTACCCAGAGTGAGTCCTGGTTTCCTCCTGCTCACACCTTCCAGTTCATCCATTCATTACCCCAAACGATTAATCACAAATGTGATGATTAATCGACAGAATAATCGATTAGTCATCATTGGTCTGAGGATTGTCAGAATATTAATCATCAGAGTATTCAATGGAACAATCGATTGCTAAGCTAATCATTAGCAGCAGCTCTACCTGGCGATGCTGAACAGGTCATTCATCATTCCTGTTCACACTTTGTTTTCATTTTAAACCGATTTCAGGTTGAATCCTCATTGGTTGTTCATGTCTGTGTTTCCATCTTTACATTCATTTCTTAATATTTACCTATAATTTAACTTTCTATGTTTCTCCCTCCACATCACTTGGTGGCAGTCTCAGTTGAAGTCACTTGATGTTTAAAGCATGTCCCTCACCTGTTCTTCCCTCACCTGTTCTTCCCTCACCTGTTCTTCCCTCACCTGTTCTTCCCTCACCTGTTCTAACCTCACCTGTTCTTCCCTCACCTGTTCTAACCTCACCTGTTGCAGGTCGGTGGAAGCGCTAACAAAGTGCATGAACAACAAATCTGTGGCCAAGTTTTTCCGGGACCGCCAGGCGTCGCTGAAGCATTCGCTGCCTCTGGGCTCCTACCTGCTCAAACCTGTCCAGAGGATCCTCAAGTACCACCTGCTGCTCCAGGTACCTCACCTGCTGCCGTTTCTCACCTGCTGCCGTTTCTCACCTGCTGCCGTTTCTCACCTGCTGACCATTCAGCCAGTAGAGTGTTGAACCGTTTTCTGGTTGGATGTTTGGATCCTGAACCCTGAGTTTTAATTCCAGGTCATCAATCATGGCGGACTTTGAGTTCATTTGTTATAAATTGACATCTGAAGTGAAATGGTTGATGTAGGAACAGAAAACCATCGTCTGCGTAGAAACGGATGTTGTCCACCTGATTTCCTGTCCTGTGTTCAGGAGATCGCGAAGCACTTTGGCCCTCAGAAGGAGGGCTACGACGTGGTGGAGGAGGCGCTCTACACCATGACCTGGGTGGCCTGGTACATCAACGACATGAAGCGGAAACACGAGCACGCCGTGCGTCTGCAGGTCGCTAACAGAAATCACTCTTTCTATTTACTGCAGCATTTCAATTCACTAAGTGAAACTCATCATGGAAAATTTCGTTCCTTTCACATTGTTAGCGGTGCAACAGCACAGTTTCGCTAAAGCGCTGATAGCAGCAGCTTTCGTCTGACCCTTGACCTCTTGCAGGAGGTCCAGTCTCTGCTGGTGAACTGGAAAGGTCCGGACCTCACCACGTACGGCGAACTGGTGCTGGAGGGAACCTTCAAGGTTCCCCGGGCTCGACACGAGCGCACGCTGTTCCTGTTCGACCGCATGCTGCTCATCACCAAGCGCCGCGGCGAGCACTTCGTTTACAAGACGCACATCTCTGTGAGTTTCCACGGCAACGGGCCCCAATCGACAACGGGCCCCGAACGATCGGCAACGGCCCTGGTGGCGGCTTCGTTCTCATGTTTCTACGTTTCTCTGCTCTCCAGTCGTCGACGTTGCTGCTGATCGAGAGCGCCAAGGATTCGCTGAGTTTCAGCGTCAGCCATTACAAACACCTGAAACAGACTCACAACATGCAGGTGAGCCGGCGCCGCCGCCGCTGAGCAAGGCAGCAAGGAATACGTTACAAAGAGTAAAAATGCTTTCAAACAAAGAGACAAATGGTGGAAACAGAGACATGAAATACTAGATGAGAAAGAAAAACTTCCTAAATATGTTTCCAAGACTAAATTTACCCGACGACAGAGCCTTGAGGAATCCCAGATGTAGGATTGAAATGATTAATCGTTTGCTAAAGAAATAATAAACAAAAGTAGAAACTGATTGATTGCTATCTGGAGTTTGCAGACTCTAAAAAAGTCAATTTACTGAAAGAACGAAACACTGAAGCCAAAACGGAACAAAAATTACAAACATTTTGAATTAAGATGGAAAAAATATTTTTTTCTGTAAGTTTGATCTGAACTTCTCATTTTTAACTTGACCAGATTTAAATTCTGTAAAGACTTTTATTAATTAGATGGATTGTTTACTTACAATCCATCTAATCACCCAAATAATTCATTAAATGTTAAACTTCTAAAACAATTGTTCAGCTGCGACCTGATCCGGATCTCAAATGTGTAATTTTCAGATGATATAAAGTAATCTGTCTTTATGGCTGCAGCTAACAATTACTTCAGTAATCGATTATTCGACGAAGGATTTTGACAATTAATTGATTAATTGAATAACAAACTGGAACAGTCAAAGAATGATTTTTATCTTAAATCCAAAATGTTTATATTTTTTGTACATTTTTGTCTTAATTACTTCTCCAACTGTTGTGTTTTTCTCAGTAAATGACATTTTTTAATTCTCCACTTATCGATTAATCAATTACTAGAATAGTTGACGATTATTTCAATAACTGATTAATCACGATTAATCATTTCAGCGCGATCTGAGTGTAGAAAATTGGCTCCATGGCAGCTGTGACCTCCAGTCTCTCCACCACAGAAAGTCGTTCTGGAAGTCTGGGGCAGATTTCTGACCTGCCGTTTCTCTTCACTCGCTTCATGTTTCAGGCGAAGACGGTGGAAGAGAAGAAGCTTTGGGCTCATCACATCAAACGCATCATTTTGGAGAACCACCAGGCGGCGATACCACAGAAGGTGAGTGGCTGAGACTCCAGGTGGACCAGGCAGCCCAGCAGAGTCTCACAGCCGCCTGCTTTGTGTTTCAGGCGAAGGAAGCCATTCTGGAGATGGACTCCATCTGTGAGGATGACTCTGCTGCTCTTCGTCCTCCGGCGCGGTCGGCCTTCTGGCTCTGACGGCGCTGTGCTTCTCTGCAGGTCCGGCCCGGTACCGCTACAGCCCCGAGCGGCTGAAGAAGGCCGTGACGGACGAGTTTCCCCGCGACGCTCGCCAGGGCCGCAGGCAGTCGGGTCGGAACCAGTTACTCACTTACATTCAGTAGCTTCAGGTTTACCTGTAGGAGGTTTTCTTCACGCACTGCCTTCTTCTACTTGGGTCATTTTATTGTTCAGTATTTTTGAGTAAATTTCTGCATTTTCTTCCCACTGAATGGAAAACAAACCAAAAGTCACCAGACAGAAACAAACTTTAACTTCTGTTAAAGTTTCCTATCATTTGGAAAACGTACATGATTTATTGTCATTATTGTAATTTAAACATCAACATTTCCATTTTGCTCCATCTGTAATTTTTTAAATATTAGATTATTGATCATTTGATTTTTACTTGAGTAACTTCTTGGACGGATTCATTTGCTTTTAGTGGCTGAATTATTCCTGCTCTGAGTTATGAATACTGTCTGGGTATTAAACACATTCATATTTATAATTCATCATTTCTGATTGGCTCATTAAAACATGAATCTGTTTCATTTCTTCTTCAGAACCAACCAAGCAGATGCTGAAGAGGAATAAAGGTAAAAATCTGTTTTCTGTTGACGTTAACATAGATAAACATCTTTTTAAAAATATCTATATATATATATTTTATATAACTGTGACATCGTTTAGCACACTCTGGATAAATTTTAACTAATTTAATTGGCTGCCTTGAAGGCCACTAATGTGCTAATAGCAGAGCTAAGCGTTAGCACTTTGTTGGCTAAAAACATTTAGCATACTTAGCTTCCTCTAAATTAATCTTTCTGGATAAATTCTACTGTTTTGTAAACTTTAAGTTGAATAAAGTTCAACATTTCTGTCGAACTTTCAGTTTTTGACTGTTAAGAAAGTTAACCATTAAAGTGGTTAGCCATCATGCTCTTATTTTGAAGGGAGGGAAGACTTCCGCAGCAGCATTTCCATTTCCTGTCCTCACGTTTTTCTCACATATTGGCGATGGAGAGCAGGAAATGGTGTTTATTCTGTACCCAGCATGCATTGCTGTAGTTCTCTACCCAGCATGCATTGCTGTAGTTCTGCAGTAAGCATTTTAAAATCTAGCAAAACTCAACAACTAGAGGTGAAAGAGTCACTTCCTGAAGACCAAAGCTTGCAGGCAGGAGTGTAATGACAACCTTTTCCCTCTTGGGGGCGATGGAACATTTTGTGTAATTGACCTTATAATGAATTTGTTCTTGTATAAAATAGTTATTTAAGAGTTGCAGTAAAGTTTTATGGTTCAGAACCAGAAATATTCCAACACCAGGATTAAATGCTTCAGACTCTAATGTTGTGATTCTAACGAGTTGTTTCTGCTTCTACCAATCAAATCGTCCGCTGACCTGCTGCTGCCTCAGCGCCTCTGGAGGTAAGGAACTGACCGCCAGCCGTTAGCTTGGCTCTGTGGGGCGACTAGCCCAGGTTGTAGGTGGATGTAATGTAGCATGTTGAGCAGCGTGTGGCGTCCCGCAGCACGCGCTCAGTGAGGACGCGCTGGCGGGCGACAGGCGCTCGCTGCAGGGCGCCATCAGCAGCAGCACGCTGGGCTCCAGCAGCCTGGGCGAGCCGGACGGCGGCGAGGACGAGGCCGGCCGGCTGGACGACTTCCTCCTGGAGGACGAGCAGGTAGAGGACTTTGCCGGCTCCGTGCTGGCTGCCATCTCCTGCTGGCAACACACCGTCCAGGCCTTCCTTTCCTCTGCAGGGACGGTGAGGCTTTCTGCTGCCCGCTGCTGCAGCAGCTGAACGGACAGCCGCCATAACCCCAGCTGCTGCTGCTCACACTGCAGAAACACAAAACCTTACCAAGTATTTCAGTCAAGTCCTGATATCTTCACTTAAAATAACACAAAACTAACTCATAAGCAACTTCCTGGCAACATGGAGGAGTTTGATTTGGGTCAATAATTCCTTCAAGTTGATGAAAACTGGCTGATTGTTTCGCTGCTGACGTTTCTCATGTTATCAGTGAAATTTTCAGCCAGTGGAACCAGAACTTTCACCTGAACTTTGACCTCAGACACTTAACTTGGTTAACTTGGCCTCGGTTTGCTCTTCCGGAGTTCCTCAGGGCGCTCAGCTGCTCTGGGTTAGCCTGAACGCTGAAGGTTTGCATTCTGTGTTTGCTGCTTTTTCCTGTTTTTCATGCATTTGTTTTCCTGGCATGTTTTGCAAAAGCTGCTGTGCTGCTTCACCCTCCAAACAGAAACACGTTTATTTCCCTCCGTAAAACGACTTTTATGGCTTCTGCAGAGTCTAAAATGTGTGACTGAAATGTGTTTTTACTTGCAGGAGGCAGAGAAAAGTTGCAACGCCGCAGCCAAAGAAAACGGTCAGCTGTCTGAAGACGAGCTGATCGGACCTGAACCGACACCTGAGCAGGTAAACAGGAAGTGTTCAGGAACTAGACGACTGTTGAGAACAACTTGGCACAAAGACTCGGTGACTTCAGAATGTCAGGGACTCGAATCATCAGCCTTTAGTCGGGTGGAAACCACAAACGTGGTCCTGAGAGATCAGGCCTCTCTAGATCTGGTTTGGTTCTGCCTGAGTTGCTTCGTCTCCATTGGTTCCCTCACCATCATGAACATGTTTGGCCAGAGGCACACAGGAACCAAAGATGATGAAGATGAGGCCATTTTGTGCTCCCAGTTTCACCAGTCGATGCCGGTGATTGTAAATCGGCTGTGATGCGTTTGTTCCCTTAAATCTGCATCCGATCAATGAATGTTGCCAATCAATCTGTGGCACCTTCCCTAATCTGGTTCCAAAGACGTAGAGGAGCCGCACAAAGCCTGCAGCTGGAGGCGAGTCTGAGGACCGCTTGATTTGATGAGAAGGTTTGGGTCAAAGGGTCCGTTCAGACCAGCGAGTCCCGAGCGGACTGGGACCAGCCGGATGCGTTTGACTCATATCTTTTTCTTTTCAGTCTGCAGATGCGTTGCCTCAAGAGTTGGGAAAACCAGGAGACTCTGAACCAGAACCGGATCCTACATTTGTCCCTGAGGTTCCTGAAGATCTGCAGCCTGATGAAGATCCAGAGTCTGCTGAGCTCCCGTCTTCTGCCACATTTGATTCTGACTCCAAGACGCTGAGCAGCGCCGAGTCGTCAGAGGAAGAGGAGGACGAGAGGGAGGCGGTGGACGACGAGTCCGGTTCTCCCAGTATCCTGCCGTCCTCGGTGCTGGACAAGGCCAGCGCCATCGCTCAGCACTTCACCAGCATCAGGAGAGGCAGCCTGGCCCAAGAGGACGCCCGCTCCCTGGGCTGTCTGTCCCCTCGTTTACCCAGCAGGACCGGCAGCAGGACCGGCAGCACGCTCAGCCTGCGGTCCGAGTCGGCCGACCGCCCGCTCAACAGCAACTCCTCCGATCCGGCCGAGGCGTTTGGCGGAGCCGACCTCAGTCTGCTGTCCCCCAGAGAAGACAGCCTCTTCGAATGGGACCGCAGCGTTCGGCGGGACTCCACCCTGTCCAAGCAGGACCAGCTGCTCATCGGGAAAATCAAGAGCTACTACGAGAATGCCGAGAGCCAGGACGCCTCGCTCGGCCTGCGGCGCAGGGAGAGCCTGACCTACATCCCATCAGGCCTGGTCCGGAGCTCCGTCAGCCGCTTCAACAGCGTCCCCAGAGCAGAGACGGCCCAGTCCAATCCTCCTGCCTCAGCCACGCCGCCCGACCTGGATCCTCTCTCCACTGACCCGGCTGAGACTCAGGACCGCTTGGTCTCCAGTCGCCAGTCCGAACTGTCGAGCAGCGACTGCGAAGAACCGCACAGGTTCCGGCACGATGATCTGTCAGAGGAAGAGTTCAGATCTTCATCGGAGATGATTAAGATCTGGCAGGCGATGGAGCGACAGATCTCCAGAACCCAAAGTGAAGACAGGGAGTCCAGTCGATCCAGAGAGACGGTGAAACCCTGCAGTGCTGCTGGTGTCAGCAGCTTAACCCGGACCCAGAGCTGCGACCCCGACCTGGGAACCTCCGACCGCAGCGCCGTCACAGAGGACTCCTTCAGCCCCTCGCTGCCCAAGACCAGAACCGCAGCGCTCAGCCGGGCCGGAAGTCAGACCTCCAGATGCTTCGGGGAAGATTCGGTCCCGCTCCGAGCCACGGCTCCCCGCGTGGCGCAGCTGAGGGCGGAGGCCAGCGGCGACAAACCCGCGGAGGAAACGGAGCGAACGGACGAGGTGGACAGAGCCGAGAGCAAAGTCCGACTTCTGGCTCGTCGCTACAGCCAGCGGATCAGATCCTCCAGTCCGGTGGTCCGACAGCGGAGTCCGGCCGGCCCGTTCAACAGGAAGACTCTGGCTTGTGTGGTGGAGGAGAAGGAAGGCTCAGGTACGCCGTGTAGCTCTAATCCGTTCATTAGCGCCCTCTACTGGTGAGTCAGGGTATGACAGGGTTTGGGGAAGCCATCTTGGACGATCTCTCCACACGGTGCAGAGTCGACGAGCTGTTTGAACAACCTCCACATGAAGTCACATTTGGTGTGCACTGTTACCTAGCAACCCCAGCAAAGCTCCATCCGTTACCTAGCAACAGCTCCATTGTGTTTGGTCAGCTATTTTCCCTGCTGTACAATGGCTGCTGGAAAATCCGGCTGGTTGTGCAGGAGCCTCCGCTTCTGCTTTTCAAAGACGTACGATTGCATAATTGGCATCTGTTTGCAGCCATTTCTCATGTAAACGTTGAGTTGGGGGGCGTGGCCAGCAGCCTCTGGATTTAAAGAGACAAGACTCCCTGAACAGGCTTTGTATAGGCCGTAGGTCAGATTTAGTTGCCACTGTGGGTCTGTTCTCCTGTTTTTCCCAGTTTGAGTAACTGGGCTGTTGTGGATGGTTTTGGTTGGTTCTGTCCTCTAAACTCTGGTTTCGGTCTGTTCTCTGCAGGGAAGCCCAGCCTGACTCTGCCTCTGGGTCCTAAGGTCCAGTCCAAGTCTCTGCCGCTGAGCCCGGTGGACCCGGTCCAGAACCATGGTGCCAGCGCTCCAGGCCACGCCCCTCTCAGCCCGCCGCCCCCCACCGAGGGATTCAGCTGGCCCGACGTGCGGGAACTCCGCTCCAGATACTCCAGCGGCGCCGGCCGGAAGCAGAACCGGCCCATGAGCCGCAGCAGCACCGTCCCGGACCGCATGCTGGACGGCGGCCTCAGGAGGCACTCCAGCGGATCGCCTGGTCATCTCCATGACAACAGCGCGTCGTCAGGCCGACCCCGCGGCGGGCGGGTCACGGCGCGGGACGAGCGATCCAAACGGCTGCAGAGGGCCAACTCTCTGGACCCGCGGCTCAGCCTGCAGCAGCTGGGAGATCTGCAGCGGGTCCGGCAGGCTCGCAGCCCCGCTGACGACGGTTACTACATCGCCGCCGAGGCGCCGCTCACAGACGACCCCGAACACAAGATCATCATCATGGAGAAGCTTCCAGAACCCGGCAGCAGGGAACCGGCAGAGGACGACGGATACGTCCAGATCCGCTCGCCGACCAGCCGGGAGAAGATCTCCATCATGGCCGTCATGGACCGCTGCCGGGCCTACCAGGAGTCCGACGACTACAGGCTGAGGGACGACGCCAAGACGGCGGCGCCTTCAGAGACGGACGAGTCGCAGAAAACCCGATCCGACTCCGGGCAGAGGGGGCAGAAGAGCATCGTGAAAAACCTGAGGGAAAGGTTTCAAAGCCAAACCTGAAAAACCAGGAGAACCTGGACAACCTGGAGAACCTGGAGAACCTGGAGAACCTGGACAACCTGAAGGTTTTCCCGTAGAGAAAAACATCCGACCAACGCGCCAGCAGCCCGACTCCAGCGTTTCCCTGCTGCAACGTCTGGAACCTTCATGAGGTTCTGGCAGAACTTCCCATCTGTAAATTCTTTTCCTCCGGGTTCGTTCCTGCTGTACGACCTCTGAACCCTGTGGACCCGCTAGCGACCCGCTAACGAACCTTTTCTCATCTCGCTACCATAAAGATTCAGGCCAAGATCCGTCAGCCACCCATCACGCTCCCCGTTGCTATGGAAACGTGTCGATGGCTTTGTTGTTTAGGTTTCGTTTTTCAGAACATGAACATAAAATCCAAAGCGGCGCAAACTGAGGTCAAACTGAGGTCAAACTGAGGTCAAACTGAGGTCAAACTGAGATTTGATTTTCTTTACGAGATTAAAGTCGTAAAGTTTCATGAACGAAACATTCGATAAACATCCAGATGTGATTCTTTGCTCTAAATAAACTCGTTTAAAGTTCAGCTGCTGAAAATAATCTTTTAATTATTATGATATTTGTTTCTCCTATTTTTATTATTTTATTCTCATTCTGACTTTTATTCCGACTTTTTTCTCGGTTCTGATAATCTTCCAGTTTCTTCATCCTCCTCCTCATCCTCACTCTGTCCAACCAGTTCAATCTTATTCTGGTTCTGAATAAACTTTAGAAAATTCCAGCTAAATTCTGTTTCCATGTCAATAAAATTATCGTTTGAGGCTCCGATACCCGAGAGACACGAAGCCAAATATTATACAAGCTGTATGTATATTTATGAGCCTTAGAAATTAAGTGAAAATTGAAATGAATAATTCTGGATGCTGGTGATGATCAGGCGGTAATTTGTCCCGTTATGACTGGGCTGCATGCAATGAATGAGTTTGTAGATGATTTAACTAGGACAATAAAGAATAAACAGAATAATATTATATTATAGTAAAATATGTACATTTATAATAAATATAATTAAAATAAATGATTTATTTTGCTGTTTCTGATCTAACTTACTGTTTCTACATGTTGTGCCTTTTTGTGATTTTATTGTGAATCATTTTATTATTTAATTTGTCACTGTAGCGTCTTTGCTCAGAGGCACCGTGTGACCTCTGACCTCCACAGTCCACCACTGTAACTCCTCATATTTATTGGATCTCATGTAAATAGAAGCGTTTGTGTGTCTGTTAACGTCGGACGTTTTTATGTGTGATGATGCCAACATGAAACATTAAACTGAGACAAACACGCCCAGATTTCCCTCTTCATTTCAAACTGGATTCCTGAAAAATGTCACTAAGCTAAGCTAAATATTAGAAAACAAAGTTCTGTCTCTTTAAGGCGATGATGTCATAGCCCTGGAAGCTTCTGATAGGCTAGCTGTCTACCTGGTCCAGGTGCAGCTGAAGCTACTAATGAAACATTTTTTGTTGTGATTGATCTGAAAAGCCGCTCAGCGAGGAAGAATCCGTCACGAGAAACGAGTAACAAACAGGAAGGAAGTTTAATTTCTGGAGAAATAAAAGTGTTTCATCATGAGTATCGTTACGTTTGAAGGCCAGAGAGGCTTTAACTGTCCCAGCTGGTGGTGGCAGCATCATGCTGTGGGCTGGCGTTGCAGCAGGAAGAACTGGTGCGCTTCATAAAACAAATAGATGCTGTTGTAAAAAAAACTATTTACTAGTCACTCAATCAGGTTTATTGATGTATTGTGTAAAACTGGGAGCTGGAGGACAGTCAGTAATGAAGCAGGTGAAACAGAGACAACATGAGGGGAAACGACCTGGAACACAGTCTGGTTCTGGTGCAGCTGTAGGAAACAGCCTGGCCCATGTAACCCAAACGGTTCTGTTGGTGAGAGTTCTCCAGCTTTTCCTGTCACATGATCAGCAGATGTTCGCTTGCAGCAACTTTCCATCACAATGCAACAAGAGGAAACAACCTGATGCAGAATTTAACCAAATAATTACATTTATTTACGAAATATTTTTAATTTAATAACTTCACAATTAATCAATTCACAAATACATTATTTACTGAACATAAGTGGAAAAATCTGCTTTGTTCTCAATAAATACAAAATACATTTTCATGGCATATTAAATTAATATCAAATGTAAAATATTTTTTTCTTAAGAAATCTAAACTGACTTAATTTTACGTGATTTGAATTGATTCCTAGCACAGCTTCATTTCCAGAATACAAAATAATTTAATATTAAAATCAAACTTGTTTCCATCACTTGATCGTAAAATAACTTTTTTAATTTAACAATAATCTCATAACTAAATGCATTTTTAAAATAAACTTTCTCAGTTTCAATATTTGATTGAATAAGGAATTTATTAGTTCATGTTCTTTTTCCACCAGATTATCATTTATGGATATTATAATAGAATCAAATATTTTTCTGTTTAGTTCAGTTTTAATCCAATAAATCAAAAAATGAGTGAAAATCCATTTATGAACTTCATCACTAGATGAAAGATGAACATTTTAAAGTCTTTATTTATATTAATTTCCCTCTTTTATGTAACAAAAATATGACATTTAAGATCATAATATCATATTAGACTAAGAAAATCATATTTAAAACTGAAAGGTGTTTAATGAAAAATTGATATTTTCATTATGAACACATTATAAGTTATTTAATATTATTATAAGCTAATTGAAGGCATTAATAAACCAAACTGACCGATTCTATTATTAGTAGTAAATATAAATAAACTCTAAATGACCTGAAGCAGGAAATGTTTTAAGGTTAGAAGCTGTATGTAAACTTGTGGTTTCAGGTGTTTATTTATTAAAGCCAATGTGGAGGAAATAAATTCACATTTAATTTTGATTGTTTACATGAGTAACTGAGGGGCCCCTTGAGGCCCCGGGCCTCCAGGATCTCAGCATCGCGCCTGGGTTTCATTATTACTCGTTCAGGCTGAGTCCCGTCGACCCGCGGATCGGGACAGATTATTGATTGATTATAGATTTCCCGCTCTGGCCCGGGGCCCCGCCCACGTGGCCCGGGGCCCCGCCCACGCAGGGTGGAGTCCCTGCACATCATCTGCAGTGACTCTGATGCCGCATTTCCACGCCGGACTTCATCCTGACCCAGCCGAACTGCTGCTGCCTCACGGTAAGGAGTCCCGCTGGTTCCGACTGGCTCCGCTCGGTTCGGTTCAGTGAATCGGTTCGGTTCAGTGACTCGGTTCGTCCTGGCTTCTGGGAGCTGTGCTGGTTTGTTTTGGGTCCGTTTGAATCCAAACGCTGGTTTGTTTGTTTTCTGAACTGAACCGCATCCCGTCCCGTTAGAGCCGGATGTTTGGTTCGGTTTTACCTGTCGACGCTGAGGTAAAGTTTCCTCAGGTGCGAGCAGAGCTTCATCACTCTGCGGGTTCTGATTGGATGCTGCTGGGACTCTGCAGTTATCGGAACCGGCGTTATGGACTCTGTTTTTGGTCCTTCAGATCGATTAACCGATCAGTTCGAGTCAACATGGACTTTAAACCCGCAATCTTAACTTTGTTTGTGTGATTTTAATCAGATTTCTGTCCTGTCAGCGTCCGGGAGACAGTGGGTGTGGCCCCGTATGGGTCCCATAGCCCACCGTAAAAAGTATTCACACCCCATTAGCTTTCCACATGTTGTCACATTTAATATTTACTCTTTTATTGGGGTTTTATGCGACAGAGAGGCCCAGTTAGATGGCAGGAGATCATATACAGGTTCTCCTCACTTGGATTCAAGTCTGGACTTTGACTAGACCATTCTAACAATCTGTTTTGATCTGAACCATCCAATATCTGTGGCTGGATGTTTAGGGCGTTTTGTGATGTAGGGTTCTTTAGTTTTCATGCCATCTGAACAGATGTTTTCTTGATTTTTGTTGTTTCCTGATGATTATGAAACATCAGCAAATATTTCATCTTCATCAGAAGCTCAAACTGACCTGAGATTAAATCCTGCTGCGTTCATCACAGGAATCTGAGCTCCACCCCGTCTGACATGGAGGAATGTCTTCACCCGACACACACAGAGACACACACAGAGACACACACACAGACACACACACAGACACACACCAGAGACACACACAGAGACACACACAGAGACACACAGAGACACACACAGAGACACACACAGAGACACACACAGAGACACACACAGAGACACACACACCCCTCAGTGCAGAGGAATCCAGTTTCACAACCTCCCACAGAAACTTTTGCTGCAATTTCTGTTTTCCTGTAAGAATCTGAGGTGGGGAAACATGGAACATAAAACTGAGGGTTGGATCAGAACCAACCCTGCTGTTCGGTTCTTAACACCTGGGTTGGTTCAGAACCGATCAGGTGGTTCTGTTTCTCAGGTGATGAGTAATTATCTGTCACTAGTGTGAGGTGGGTGCAGCGGCCCAGAAACGTCGTGTCATAAGGAACATTAAAATGTGGGAGTTATGAAGCACCACAGCATGACTCCTCCTCCTCCGTACGCAACGCTGAGCTGACGACTTTTGTTTCCATATATAAACATCTCAGAGCACAGGACACAAAAGAGCAGCTCCATCAAATACTTATTAAAATTCAATTACTATTATTCAGGATTTATAGAATGTTAATGTAATCAGAGCGATGTGGAAGCTAATGCTAATATGCTGCACTAGCATTGTAGCGCTTTATCTACAATGCTAAAACTGTAGCTAAAGGGTATAGCCCTTTTACTAAGGCTAAACCCTTAGTGGTATGGCTAAAGGGCTATTAATTGAAGCTAATGCTAAAGGGCTACACTAGCATTGTATTTAGTGGAAGCTAATGCTAAAGGGCTACACTAGCATTGTATTTAGTGGAAGCTAATGCTAAAGGCTCTCCCTGCTCAGCCCTCGAACTCCAAGTCAACAAAAACAACCAGATTTATTGATGAAACACTTCAGCAGGATCAGTCTGGAATCTGAGCCACTGAAATCTGGAAAATCCTGGAAACTTTATTTAATGTGAGTCTGAACTGCTTCAAGTCCTTTAAAAGTTTTTTATCAGAGTTAAACCTTCCTGTTGTTGTTCAGAAGCGAGCTGCAGCCGGGCCCGGTTCTGGAGGCTGAACAAAGAGACTCATTGATCTGGATTCCTCAGACCCAACCGGGTCACGGGTCAGCAGTGGCTGATGGTTCCAGGCGTGTTGAGATACGAAGTTAAACATTCGAGCCAGAATAAGTGAACAGAAAACAGTTTGATTCCCAGTGGAACTGAAATCTCTCGGTTTTATTCCTCCTCTCCCTGCAGATGTTTAATCTGACAGATTGATAAACTTTGGTCAGATTCTGCAGATTCCCGTCGTCATGACGTCCAGAACCAAATGGGATGCAGTGAAGGAGCGAGTAACAAGAGGTTCTGATGACGACCCGGATGGATCGCTGGAGGCCAACCTGGAGAATGCCGACCCGGAGCTGTGCATCCGCCTGCTGCAGGTAGGAACCATCCGACTGGTCACGGTGGGAACGACCTCCTCCAGGCGGCGATGCTCCAGTTAGCGATTAATCGATTTCTAAAATACTAGACGATTAATTTCAACAATTGATTAATCACGACTAATTGCCTGAGTTTGACGATTTTAATTCATTCAGAGTTTGACTTCCTGAACCCAAATGGGGCTAAGGTCCCCGAGAGAAAACAATTCATTCATTACTGAATTAGTTGATGGTCATTTCAATAACCGATTAATCATGATTAATTGATTCAGCCTGAGATTGATGGTTTTAATTCCATCAGAATTTGACTTCCTGGTTTGTTTTGGAACCAGACAAGGCTAAGCTCTGTGGAGCTTAACGATTAATCGATTACTGAATTAGTTGATCATCATTTCAGTAATTGATTAATCATGATTAATCGTTTGAGCATCATTCCTGAGCTCAGCGTTGTGGCGGCGTGTCGCCTGCAGGTTCCCACCGTGGTGAACTACTCGGGTCTGCGGCGGCGCCTGGAGAACAGCGATGAGTCGTGGATGGTCCAGTTCCTGGAGCTGCAGGGTTTGGACCTGCTGATGGCGGCGCTGGAGCGGCTGTCGGGCCGCGGCTGCGCCCGCATTCCTGATGCACTGCTGCAGCTCACCTGCGTGTCGTGCATCCGCAGCGTCATGAACTCGTCCGCCGGACTCGACTTTATCCTGGACAACGAGGAGGGATACATCCGGACCCTGGCCCAGGGTGGGTGGTGCTGCCTGGTTCTGCCTGCTGTGGGCCCCATACCATCAGGAAGCGGCTTGACCTGTTGGTCGCCATGACAACCTGCAGCTGTAGCGCATCAAAAATGCAGCTCTGCAACATTTCTGCCCTCATGATCCATGCAGAGGAAACGGGTCGGTTCGTCTGACTAGTTCTGGTCCTGGTTCTGGTCCTGGTTCTGGTTTAGTTTGTTCCCAGCCTTTCCCTCCCCTCCCTGCTGCTGGCAGGAAACAGGAAGTAGGAAACAGGAAGCAGGAAGTGGCTGTGAAACCGGCTGTCGGATAAAACCTGAGGAAACTTTCTGCTTATTGTTCTGCTTGGTCTTAAAGTTTCAATCTTCTGGTTCTGGAAGCTTTCTGGTTTTCTCTCCAGATTAAGAAATTAATCATTTGATAAATTGATTTAATAACTTTGTGTCTGTAAAACAACCCAGAGTGTTTCTGTTCTAAACCTGTTGGAACCAGAAGAGACCAAACGGTTCCAGCAAACCTCATAAGACAATCTGAAGCATTAATTTTACCGAAACTAAGGGAGCCTGTCCATCATCCTCCTTCCACCAAACCTTCCAGGCATTCGCTGTGTTGAGTAATTACTTGTGTTGGATGAAGGGAAACGAGTCGCGACCTGAGAGGTTAGGAAGGAATCAGAACTTGGCAGAATGTGGAAAGATGAATGGAGTTGTTGCCATAAACATTTCATAACCGTGTTTTAAAATAATATTAATTTAGAGACGGAGCTACAGACGCGTTTGGTGTAGAGCCAAAGACCGTTTAGGACAGAGGCCAGACTGCGCTGCTTCAACCACAAACTCAGCTAAACAGACTGTTACAAGTTGTAACTAGTGGAGATTTTAATGATTCTAGAATTTGCATGTTCAGATGAACCGACTGACTGAGTCCTGATTGGTTTATTCTTAGAATTTACTTCGTTTCTCTCCCAACGAGGGACCGACCGGCGCCGCCCTGCTGGTGGATGAGGTTCCTGCAGAGCCTGATTACTGACAGACTCTCTGACAGCCTGTCCATCTGTCTCTCTGACTGTGTGTCTCTTTGTCCATCTGTCTCTCTGACTGTGTGTCTCTCTGTCCATCTGTCTCTCTGACTGTGTGTCTCTCTGTCCATCTGTCTCTCTGACTGTGTGTCTCTCTGTCCATCTGTCTCTCTGACTGTGTGTCCTCCTGCAGCTCTGGACACGTCCAACATGATGGTGAAGATGCAGGTGTTTGAGCTGCTGGCGGCGCTCGCGCTCTTCGACCCCCAGGGTTGCCACCTGACCCTGGACGCCTTCGAGAACTACAAGGTTCGCCACAAACGTGCAGAACTCCCATCTTCCTCTGGTTCCTGTGGTTCCTCTGGTTCCTGTGGTTCCTCTGGTTCCTGTGGTTCCTCTGGTTCCTGTGGTTCCTCTGGTTCCTCTGGTTCCTGTGGTTCCTCTGGTTCCTGTGGTTCCTCTGGTTCCTCTGGTTCCTGTGGTTCCTCTGGTTCCTGTGGTTCCTCTGGTTCCCGTCTGTCTGCTAAACTTGAGCTTCTGATCTGAATCCAACTCATATTTCTGTCCTAAGCATCTCAGAACTGAACCTCCTTCACACGGATCGGTGACGTTCTACAGGCAACAACTTGAGTTATTTATCCTGTTGTAAGAGGAAAAATGGGAGTTCATGTGTCAGCCATATTAAACTCACTAATAAACTCATTAATCCAATATTTAGTTTACCAGTTCAAATGTAAATATTTAGCTCCAAGCTAAACAGTTTTGTGGGAGCTAAGTAGTTAGCTTCAGAAACTAAATAGTTTATCTATGTAAATATTCAGCAAGGAAGCTAAATATGTAGCTCTGATGTAGCTGCATATTTAGCTTGTTGGATGTAGAGCTAATGTGCAAATTCACCTGCCAATAAGCGGAAGTGGACCATCAAAATAAAAGCTCCTGCTTGACATCAAAGCTAAACTAAACTAAATTAAAACTAAACTGTCCAAATTAAAGATTTAATCTGAAACTGTGACATTTATAAACATGATGAAATTCTGACTTTTTCCTCTTATAAATAATCCAAACTATTGCAGTTCATTTTTGACAGTGTAACTTTCAGGTTCTTATTCGCAGTTTTAAAGTTGAAATATAGTTAAAACTTAATTTACTGTTTATTTGTTATTTTTTAATTATTCTAGTTTTACGTAAAATTTGCCCAAACATCAGTTAATTACAATATTACTGATCAATAATCCGATGTAATGGTCAAGGGGAAGACTACTGACGAGAAAGTATTTGAATGGAAAGTTGAGTGGAAGAACAAACGTTGGTAGAAATGTTGCTGTGCCGTCGGTTTCCCAGCATGCAGCAGTTTGTCTGGTCGGACTCCAAACCTCGCCGATGTTTTTCTGATGAAACTAAACGTCTGAACTCAGAAATGTTCTTTTGGCTCGGGTTTGGTGTCGCTGCACGGTGAGCCTGTCTGCTGATATCAGTGCTTCATCGCTGCGTCTGTCAGCAGCATCAGCAGCAGCTAAGAGGCTGATGGGTTCCGACCGGCCCAGACCCGCAGCTGCTCTCTGCTTCCTCTGTCTGTTCAGCTGGGCACTGCAGACGTACGGAGATACATCAGGGCCGTAAAGCGTAAACTGAACTGTTTTGTTTTAGTTCAGTTTAATCCTGAAACTGAAAAAAAAAATATTGCATCTGAAAAGTAATTTTGAACATTTTTTCAGTTTCAATTTTTCTATTTTCAGTTTAAAAATGTTTCCATTTCTAAACTTTCTGTTAGTTTCAAATATTTTTGTTTTTCAGTTTAAAACTTTAAATTTCAAAATACTTTTTAAAGTTTCCTATATATTTTTTCAGTTTCAAATTAATTGTTTTGTTTGAGATTATTTTTTTTTTTTGAGCAGACATTTTGGCCCCAGTTGACCTCCGTAGAGTCTGCCGGATCCCGGCTCTTTGGGTCTGACTGTTTGTGTCTCCGCCTCCAGACTCTGAAGAAGCAGCAGTATCGCTTCAGCGTCGTCATGAACGAACTGCAGGCCACTGACAGCGTCCCCTACATGGTCACCATGATGGCCGTCATCAACGTCCTCATCCTGGGACAGGAGGACCTGCGCAAGAGACACCGGCTCAGACACGAGTTCATCGGTACGAACCAGCAGAAGCCTCCGATGGGCGGAGCTTAGCGCTCCTCAGCCAATCAGCATTCGTTTTATTCAGAAATATGACCGTAGCAGAAATAATACTTTCTCTGCAGCCAGAGTGACGGGTTATAAAGTTCATGCCAGCCAGTTTGTTTATTTATGAAAACAGGCTGAAGTTTCCCTTCAGGTCATGAAAGATTATGAAACAGTTACGACTCATAAAATTAGAAGTCGTAAAATCTGTAGTTTGAAACAAAACATATAAACAGATAGTTTAGTCCTGGAATGAATCACTTCCAGAAAATACACTATTACAGTCAAAAAATGTTCAACACAGTAAAACGTTTTGTTGTGATGGGAGATTCGTTCATGCAAAGTTTAATAAACGGCAGGAAACCAATGAAGACGATCAGTTTTATTTGATTCAGTTCAGTTCTCCAATTAGAACTGGTTCTGTTTCATTTGATTCAGTTCAGTTCTCCAATTAGAACTGGTTCTGTTTCATTTGATTCAGTTCAGTTCTCCAGTTAGAACTGGTTCTCTTTCATTTGATTCAGTTCAGTTCTCCAATTAGAACTGGTTCTCTTTCATTTGATTCAGTTCAGTTCTCCAATTAGAACTGGTTCTGTTTCATTTGATTCAGTTTGGCTTAATTCGATTTAAATCCGTTTTATTTGTTTTGTTTCAGTTCAGTTTCATCCAGCTCAGACATTTCACACCAACAGCTCCTGCTATCAGGTTCAGACGAGTTTTACAACTTACTTGATGGATCCACATAGATCATGTTTGTGTTCTCAGAGAGCAGATGTGACTCTGTGACGTCATGAGTTCATGTTTCTGAGCAAGTTTAGACTCATTCTGCATGTTTCTGTCACATTTAGCTGCAGTGGAGTTTTTCTCTGGTCTGTCTCTGATCTCCGGTTTTACATCCAACAGTAAAAGAAAAAGGAATAAAAAAAGGACGAGCAAATCTATAAATAAAAACCAGGAAAGTTTGAGTCTGAAAAGTCAAACATTTTATATAAAAAGAGAATAAAAAGAGAAATATTTTTATTTCACCATCTGCAGATAAATCAGAACAAAGTATTTTGTCTTTGGTCAGTTAGAATTATCAAAATTATGTATATTTGCTAAATGCCAGAAAACTTAGCAAAACAATTTTTATAAAGATTTTTTTTAACAATAATTGAATTCAGAAGTTTTCATTGGTCAGATTCATGGATAATTGTCTATTTTTGAACATAATCACCGTTGAATGATGACAGTTAGTCCAATTATTTGTTTGTTTTTATCAGCTTTTTAAAAATAAACGAAATGTAGTCCTGCAAAAAGATGCATAACGTTTATATTCAATCACATATGTCTGATATTTATGCATCTGTAACTGTGAAAAGGTTCATAAAAGGCAAAAGAGTAATTATTAAATTAAATGAAATTAAAGTTGATTCAAACTGCAGATGAACCGGAACGTTGGAACCGGAACGGTTCAAATTCAAACGATGCCCATCGCTGCCGGTCTGGACCTCTCACTGCTAACCGGACTGCTGCAGCGTTTGGTTCTGGACGTGTTGGACTCTAAGCTCTGAGTCTCACCATGACGCTCGCTGTGTTTCAGGCCTGCAGCTGCTGGATCTGCTCCCCAAGCTGAGGTAAATGTTTCTGCATGGCGTCCTTAACCAGAGACCAGCGGCTTTGTGACGTCTCTGCGTCCGTCTCCAGAGAGACGGAGGACATGGACCTCAACATCCAGTGCGATGCGTTCGAAGACTCCATGGCGGACGACGAAGAGGAGATGGAGAGACTGTACGGCGGGATCGACATGAGCAACCACCAGGAAGTCTTCAGTTCGCTCTTCACCAAGGTCAGCCTCCTCTTCCTCACCTCACAAATGGCAACATTCCTCGTCGGAAACCTCAAAGAAATGTCTCCACAGATGGGTCCTTCAAAATAAGAGCATGGATGAACCTCTAAATGCTTGAAGAATCTTCAGCAGTTCAGAACCAAACTTTATTGATCTGAAAGTAAATTTATCAAAAATATACAATTTACTGGAAGCTTAACGTGCTAAATGTTTTCAAAATGACCAAAAAGGCTAATGTGCTAAGCTAAAACTTAGCTCCACTACTTGCAGAGACGCGCTAACGTGCCGTACAGGTAGCCATCCAATAGCATTAGCTTTTGCTAAATACCATGTTGATGCAGCAGTTTAGCATTAGCATGGCACTGCAGCATTAGCAGAAGAATCTTTGTGTGCAGTAGGCCTAGCGCAGCTAACGTTTCAGCTAGCGGTTCTGACCATTGACCAGTCCTGGAACCGGGTTATGTTCTGTCTCACCGTCCTCTCCTTCGTCTCTGTGGACAGGTGTCCAGCTGCCCGTCCTCAGTCCAACTGCTTTCCATCCTCCAGGCCTTGTCGATGGTGGACCCAAACAGAAACGACATCTGGCTGGCTCTGGAGACGCTGACCGATCGAGCCATGCTGCTGGCCCAGAACAGTGAGTCCAGTTTCAGGTTCTGGGTCAGAAGGCGGGTCCAGAGGGATCACTGTCTCTGTGGATTTGCTGTTATCAGTCAGAGACGACTGGATGTAAGCGTGTCTGAATCTGTTTCCAGCTGATTTAGGCCCTGGTGATTCGCTGCTGGATAGGCTCCTCCCCCAAAAACATCAGCCGTCCAATAAGAAGGTCAGAACGGTGGACAGGGCGGTGCAGACCCGAATGCTCAGCTGCCCTCCTGGCCAGTTAGAGAAACAGGCTCCGCCCCCTGCCCTCCACCTTTACCTGGCATGGGGATCCCGCCTCCTCCACCTTTACCTGGCATGGGGATCCCAGCGCCTCCACCTTTACCTGGCATGGGGATCCCAGCGCCTCCACCAATGGAAATGATCTCCGCTCATTCAGTCCCGACTTTAGGCAGCACCTACTCTAGCCCCGCCCACCAATCAAGCCCCACCCCCTGTCCCTCCCTGCGAATGAAGAAGCTGAACTGGCAGAAACTCCCGTCCAGAGTGGTAACCGGTGAGCTAGCGGACGCTCTCACACCTTAACTCTGACCTGTTTGGACCCGGTCAGGTTCTGGACTCTTTGTCTGTCCACAGATCATCAGTCTCTCTGGACATCATCATCGTCAGAGTCGGTGGAACCAGATTACTGCAGCATCGAGCAGCTCTTCAGTCTGCCTCCGACTGACACCAAGACCAGAACCAAGACCAGGACGGAGTCCAAAGAGGTGGACAAACGTCATTCAGGGATTCTGTGGTCCTGAGGACATCGTTTGACCCGTTGTCCATCTGTTGTGTCCTTGTCCACAGATTTCTTTCGTTGACGCCAAGAAAAGCCTGAACCTGAACATCTTCCTGAAGCAGTTCCGATGGTGAGGCGTCCAGCCAATAGAAACGCTCCTCTTTGGCTGCACTTCCTGGTTTTCATTTGTTGATCGATCCCTCTGCTCCGTTTCTGCTGGTCTGAAGTTCCCATGAGGAGTTTGTGTCTCTGATCCAGAACGGAGACCGATCCAAGTTCGATGTGGAAATCCTCAAGCAGCTGATCAAACTGCTTCCAGAGAAACACGAGGTCAGAGTTCAACAGCTTAGCTCCTCCCTGAGTGATGCCTCACGCTGCTCTGTCCCTAGTCGCCTTTTTTGAAAAAAATTCACTAGATTTTGTCAATTCACTGTTTGAAAAGGTTTCTTGATTTATCGCTAGTCAATTTTTTGGGGGGGAAAAAACTCTTGCTAGTCGCTTTTTAAAAAAAAGTTGCTAATTTGTTGTTAGCCGCTTTTTGTTTAAAGTTGCTAATTTCTAACTAGTTACTTTGAAAAAGTCATTATATTTGTATCTAGTTGCTTTTTGACAGTAAGTCGTTGACACGCCCCTCTGTGGTTATTGGCTCCGCCCACATCAGAGGAAGCTGTCAGGTCAGGGGGCGGGGCTTCGCTGTCAGCTGTCTCATACCTGACCTACAGCTGTTCCACCTTTAATGAGCCTCACCTGTTTGTCTCACCTGTCCGTCCTCAGATAGAAAACCTGAAGTCCCACCAGGAAGACAGAGACAAGATGGCGTCAGTGGATCAGTTTTACCTGCAGCTGCTGAACGTGCCCAGGTGAGAGGACAGCGCCACCTGTCTGATCAAGTAATGGTTCCCCTGCACGCCTTTCTCCTGCTGATGTGTGTGTGTGTGTGTGTGTGTGTGTGTGTGTGCAGCTACGCGCTGAGGATCGAGTGCATGCTGCTGTGTGAGGAGAGCAGCTGTGTGTTGGAGACTCTGCAACCCAAAGCTGAACTTCTGGACCAGGCCTGCCAAAGTCTGTATTTACACAATTTACTCACAAAATCAAACCTAAAACATCTGAAGAAGAGTTCTCCACCGGATACATGCTGCTGTGTGGCGCCCCCTGGTGTTCATGTGAAGAACCAGAGTTCAGATTCATACAAGAAGAAACTATTTTGCTTCAGTTTCTCATTCAAATATCTCAATACATTTGATCAAATGAGCTAATGTTTAGTAAATAATCCCTTAAAATGGATTTAAAAACTATTAGATAAATTCATTTATAACAAGATATTTTTCCCGTGTTATAATTCTGCCAGTGGAACTAAAACATTTTCATCAATTTTAGGGAATTATTGACAAAATTCCTGCATTTACTGAAAGTTTTTTTTATTTCAAGTTCACTAAGATATTTGCACTAGAAATGAGATCAAACGTTTGTTGAGATTTTATCGTGTTAAATAATATTCAGCATGATTATTCTGGAGGCGATGCTTCGTTTCTCCGGCTGAATCGTGATGCTCGGTGTGTCCAGGTGTGAGGGAAAGCTCCCGGCTGCCCAGCTTCTGCAAACTCATCCTCAGCGTCGGGAACTTCCTCAACTATGTAACTCCGTCTGTTTCTGTAAAAATGACTGAATGCAGGTGAACATCAGCCGTAACCTGCTGCTGTTTAATATTTTTGCTGCAGGGAACTCACACTGGGAACGCTGACGGCTTTAAAATCGGCACGTTGCTCCGATTGACTGAAACTAAAGCCAACAAGTCCAGGATTACGCTGCTGCACCACATCCTGGAGGTACAGGCAGGGGGCGCTCTGCTCATGCTGGACACAGATTACATAATCTGACCGTTTAATCTGACCCCAGGAGGTGGAGGAGGACCATCCTGACCTGCTCAACCTGCCTGACGACCTGCAGATCTGTGAAAAGGCTTCTGGGTAGACAGACTAACTGAATAAATCTGATCTCCACTCAGATTTATTCAGTTTAAAGAAATGATTTTCCATTTAAACGGAGACCAATCTGATCCTGGGAGAGCTCTGTGTAAATATGAATTAACGTTTAACAAAATGAGGCATAAAATCTAAAAAATTTAGACAAACATTCACTCATTTAGTGAGCAAAACACAGTTTGATAAAGATCTGAGTTATTGCACCGAGCGGAAAACCATCTACTTATCTTGCAAATGATCTATCCAGCTTTGTAGGTAGTTAGTTATCTATCCAACTAGGTAACTATCTAGTTGTGTAGGTATCTAGGTCACTAGTTATTTAAGTAGCTAGTTATCCATCAACACACCAGCTATCTATGCAGCTAACTGGCTGCCCAGCTGAACTCTGAACTCTGAACTCTGCTGTTGTTCTGGTTGCAGAGTGAACATGGAGTCCATCCAGTCCGAGTACACCTCCCTGTCCAAACGGCTCAAAAGCTCTGAGAAGAAAGTTTCCTCTTCCTCTGAGGACATGAAGGAGCAGTACCTGTCCACCATCCAGGTGAGTCATCAGGCCCCCCCTCGTCATCACCTTGTCTCACTCACATCGTGACCGTTTTCCTGTTCCTCCAGGAGAGCCTGCAGGTGTGTGAGCAGCTGCAGAAGGTCATGACCTCTGTGGAGGACAGGAGGCGGGACCTGGCGGACTACCTGTGCGAAGATGTTGGCACCTTCTCCCTCGACGACCTGTTTGGGACCATCAAGACCTTCAGAGGGCTGTTCCTCAAAGCCCTCAAGGTGAGCAGCCAATCACAGGTGGTTCTGACATCATCAGGATGACATCATCACGAAACAAAACATTTTCACCTGACAGGAGAATGAAAACCGGAGAGAGCTGGAGAAGAAGAGGAAGAAAAGGGAGGAGGAGAAGAAGCTCAAAGGGGACTCCGCCAGGACGGGTGAGTCCCGCCTTCAGCCTGGACCAATCAGAGAAGAGGGCGTGGCTGCAGGTGACTGATGCTCGTCTTGCAGTCCGGAGGGAGGTGAACCAGCAGGACGAAAGCTGCATCATCGACAACCTGATGGCCGAGATCCGGAAGGGCCACGCCCTGAAGAAGACCAGAACGCCGTCCCGCCGGGGCAGCAGGGGTCACCGCCGGGGGTCACTTCCTGTTTCTGCAGACACGGTGCACGGTATGGTCTACATCCCGAAATATCGCAACGATGGAGGGCAAAAAGACGATTATTTTCCATCCGTAGCGGCACTGGTGCCATAAAACCGTTAACTGAATGAAACCAGGAGGTTCAGGTGGTTCACAGCGCCACAGCAGAGGGAAACAACGAGTAAAACCGTTAGACTCACTCAAAACTAAACAGACCTGTTTCCATAGCAACTGACTGACAACAGCTCCACAGTTGCATCAAGATTCAACACCAAAAAACAAGCAAACATTTGGTGGTTAAATTTCTGTCTTTATGTTTGTTCTGCGATTATTAAAGAGCGGTCGCTGTGGTAGCCTAGCTACCGCTGCTATTAGCTAAGCTAACACAGTGGTGGTTGACTAGCTGATTGAAACACCTGCTCTACAGATGAGCTGTCAGAGTTTCTGGTCACGGTTGGTTTGTTTTTTTAATTGAACTCAAACACACTGAATTCTGCAGCACATCTACAGGTTTAGGTTGTCATAGTCAAACTAGCATAGCTGAGCTACTTTCCTCTTACTTGCTATATTTTTTTTATTAAAACTTTTTCTTGACCTTTTCTAGTTGTCATTGTTGGTAGCAAAGCACCGCACCAACTGTCAGCTAAACAATGACGCCCAGTTGCATGTTCTGCTCTAAATCTCATCCCATTGTTGTGTTTCAGCGCGTCCTTGTTCCATACGGAGGTCAAAGGCCGTCGATGACCCCGACTCCCCTCATTCTAGCCAGTCACAGAAGACATCTGGAATGACCCCAATCCTGGAAGATCCGCACTCCCATCCAGGAAGTTCCGGCCAATCAAAGAAGCCGTTGGAGGCGGTCCAAACTCCTGTCACTCCCCCTTCCAGTTCCTCCACTTCCAAACAATCGGCGATGGCCTCGCCCTCTGGAATGAGTCCTGATCCCGGGTCAGAAGAACCGCCAAAGAACCAGAACCCACAAACACCTGCAGCCATCCCTGCTGGTCCTGCAGAGGAGGCCAGGCGCAGGAGTCAGGAGTCTTTGGAGGACTCGGGTCTGCAAACCCAAGGTTCCTCAGGACTGAAGGGAGTGCAGCCCGGCTCAGAGCGTCCGGCACCAAGCAGAGACCAGAGCAGCCTGAGCGTGGCGGATGGGTCGGACTTTGAGTACATCACCTCGTCAGAAGTGAGAGAAATCAGGCCGGAGAACGGCGAAGATCCAAACGAGAGTCAGAGCAGGAGATCGCACAAGATCCGTCCAAAAGGTACAGAAACGTCTGAGCAGCAGAGATGAGCTCGTTTAATGGACAGAACGGTTTCTGGCCTGTTGGCATGGCAACAGAAACAATCTTAACCTATAATAACTAAAATATCTGAGTAGTTTTTACTTGCTGTGGCAATGTCTCCCCCTGCTGGTGAAGTCTGGAGCTTCAATCAGAGAGTCTTGGTCTGCACAGATGGAGATTAGTGCTTCTAAGCTTTAGCAACAAGAAATTTGTTAGACTTGACTTAGACTCGCACTCTGAGGACTCGAGTCCAGGCAGGTTTTCTGCATGCTCAGATGTTCACTTCTTCTTTTCCCAAAGCGCCCCACTCCGCATCGCCCAGGAGGAAAAACACACGCCTGCTTGTTCAGCGCTCTTATCCAGAGAGCTGCGGACACAGTGAAAGCGCCACAACGTTTCAGAGACGTTTCCCTAATCAGACACACAGTGTGTGTTTTCCTCCAGCCTCTAGGGAGCAGTATCTGACGGGGAAACACCAATCAACGCATTTCAAGAACTTTTTTTTTTTTTTTAAATACATGCACACTTAGTTTCAGAGAACCTAGCACCAACTAGTGGTGTAGCAAGAGCATTACTCCATGTGCACCGTTTCAAACTGTAACTAGAATGTTTTCATGTAAATGTGTCAACAGAAACCAAACAAAAATTAATTTCCGTTGGATCTTTGTCCTGTAAACAGGCCCTAAAGGTGTAGAACAGTAAAACATCAAACTTGTTTATTTTCATCCATACAATGAAGAAGACCCCTCCCCTCCCTATTGCTGCTTTAACTAGCATAGCTAGCACAACAACTTGACTCTATGTTTACGTTTATATGCATCTGAATTTCATTGTTCATGTGTTATTGTGTCAATATCTTAACAAGCCGGGACGAACCCAGAGGATGTGGGTCTGGTTTCCTCCCGGGCCTGAACCCGTCCGCCCCTCGCCCGAGGTAGAACCCGACTCACACAGAACCTCCTTCGCTTTTAATCCCAAATAATCCCACCAGTGATTCCACGTCTCTGCATGTCGCCTCCAGTTCTTTCTGAATCGGGTTTGATGACCAAACTTCAACGCATGTCAAAGGTTCTCCTCTCAGCCAATCAGCTGCTTCGTAACAAATGTTAGAAAATCTGCACAATAAATCTGAGCCTGAAGATCTGACTAACACTAAACCCTGATTAAGACACCAGACCAGAGGCCTCTGGGACAAAGGCTGGTGTGTTTGGCCAAAAACACGGGAACCAGCAGTTCCAAAGGCGGCACCTAAAACGGGCCAGCTCCTCAGAACATTTTCTAGAAGAAACTCAGAAGCTGAGATTAATCGCTGAATTTAAAAAAAACTTGAAATTTCTGAGTTCCTCTCAGAAACTTCCAAGTTTTTCTACATCATGTATGAGATTAATCTAAAAAATTTTGACTTTTTTTGTCGCAAATTATGGAAGTCAGTAATTTTCTTTATTTTTACTTATTTATTTTTTGAGTTGATTTTTTTTGTGGGGGTGGAAATTTCTGATATTACTCTAAAGATTTCTGAGGTTTTGGGCAGAAATTAAACCGACCAATCAGATCGTCCCTTTTTGTTGCAGGACTCCATGATCGCATCAGATCCCAAAGCCCCAAGCAGAAGAAGGGATGCGTTGTTCAGTGAGGTGAGTCCAGGTGTGTGATGTCATTGGTTATGACATCATCATACAGCTGTTTGATTTTTGTATTTTTTTCGTTTGGAGCGCCTGGCAGTCTGCGTTCAGGGAATAACATCTGGATGTTGTCATGACTTCTTCTGTAACTCCAGGTGAGCGGAGGAGGACCCGTCTCCATGGCAACAGGAAAGAGATCTGAAATGGAATAAAAACTGTAAATGGAGAGCAGAGAGTAGGTTTTCTGGTTTGGTGAGCGTCGGTTTGCTAATGCAGGTTACCTGAGCAGCCAGGTGAGCGGATGTGGGCGGAGTCTCCGATTTGCCCTGGTTTCATTGGTTGAAGATCAGATCTCAGATCAGAGGATAAAATGTGGAAGTGATCTCCATTTCC
This sequence comes from Phalloptychus januarius, assembly GCA_902982915.1. Lineage (NCBI taxonomy): Eukaryota > Metazoa > Chordata > Actinopteri > Cyprinodontiformes > Poeciliidae > Phalloptychus > Phalloptychus januarius. The sequence goes on from CADWAE010000459.1 coordinate 17,451,959, forward strand.
TGTTACAGCAGTTAACTTCCTGCCCTGCAGCCTGTCACAATAAAACTGATGGTTTGTTAAATCTGCAGGATTTTCACATTCCTCTGGATTTTTTTAAAAAGACACAAATTAAATATTCAATTTGTTGAACCACTAATGTGAAACAATAAATAAATATTGATATAATCTTTGCATTAAACTTGTCTCCATGTGTTTCTTATGGTGCTTAATTAATTCAATTTCCTGGAATCAAGATTTGGATAAGTAAATATGGCATAAATTTTATTTATATTTTATTTTCTAATTGTTAAAATTTACCTCACTAATATAACTTGACTTTAAATCAAGAAAATACATAAAATTATTTTGGATTAATTTTATGTATTTATGCATCATATTTTATGCATAAAATGAATCAAAAATATCAGATTTATCAGTTTTATGGATGTTATTTGACCTTTTACATTTTAAGCATCCTATTTGATATATTTTTAACAATATATTTCTGAATATTTTTTTCTTCCTGTATGTATTTGTGCATCATATCCTTATGTAAACCATCTACATTTGTTTTATGTTTTATAGATGCATATTTGGCTTTTAATTTCAATTTCAATGAAGTGATTTATTTATTCACAAAAAAGTTAATAAACTGTTGCAAATATAAATGCCTGGCGTTGAACAAATCAAAACAATCAATATTATCACTAATTGATTTTACAAAGAAATTTTTTCATATTAAAAATATAAATGCAGAATGAATGATAAATACATAAATATGAGTGAAAACTGAGGAACAAAGAAATAAATAGTTTTACCACTAAGGTCAATCATTTTGTATAGAACAAATTTACATATTTTTGTATTTTTGTCTTGTATGGCAGCACCTGGTCCTTCATGTTTATTTATGTTACAGATTATTTATCTTTCTATTCTTCCCCAGTTTTAAAATAATTATTAAAAACGTTGACCAGATGTATGGGCCTGTCCGGGTCAGTTGGGCCGCCCCGGGCCGCATCCAGCCTCCCGCCGCCTCTGGCCAGACCTTCTGAATCTCAGCAGGTTGTGACGTTTCGCCTCGGTGTCAATGACATCATCACCATCAACAAGCTGCTTCCTGAACAGGGAGGTGACGTAATGCCAAGCTGGGCTTCGCTAAGGCGTCACGTGACTCCAGCTGGGAGCGTCAGTGATAGTAATGAAGATATCGATGGTTTTATTGATGGAGAGTCTCTGTTTGTCCTGTTGAACGAGATGCGGGACGTAAATTAGAGCGACGACTGTGGAGACCGGAAGTGTGGCCGCCTTCACAATAAGAGCACAGATAAAGTCTCATGCTGTAGAGATCCATTCAAATCGACCTAAAGCACAACAATCAACAAGCTTGGCTCTGTTTTCCTTTTTCTTTCTGTTTTTTACAGATAGAAACGTTGCAGATAAATAAATGAACTTCTAGGAGGGCATAAAAGTATGTCAATGAAATGATTAGTAAACTGAGAAACATAAAATAATCAAAATCAGATGTCTGAAATATATTTTAGTGTTTAAATCATTTGAAGAATTTGAATTTATGAGTTACAACAACTTTTAATTTCCATTTGGGATCGTTGGGAAATTTTCCATATTTCTGAAATGTTTAATTAATTTTCTTTAAGTATTTTTTTTTCTTTTACAAAAATGAATATAAATAAATGTTATTTAATAAAGTTTAGTTTTTTTTCCCTGTCCAGGCGACCCGTGGAGGTGACCCCGTCCATTCGACCTGTCCAGGCGACCCGCCTCTCGCCTCAAACGTTGGAGATAAACACCAGCAGCTCCTGACCACCAGGGACCATCCATCCATCCATTTTCCTACTCCCTTGTTGGGAGGGTTGCTGGTGCCTCTCCAGCTATCGTTTCGGGCGAGAGGCGGGGTCACCCTGGACAGGTCGCCAGTCTGTCGCAGGGCAACAGACTGGCAGGACAAACAGGACAAACAAACATGCACACACACTCTCACACTGTGTGTGACTGTGGTAGGAAGCCGGAGTACCCGGAGAGAACCTACCATGCACAGGGAGAACATGCAAACTCCATGCAGAAAGACCGGGAATCGAACCCAGAACCTTGTTGCTGCAAGGCAGCAGCTCTACCAGCTGCACCACTGGGCAGCCCACCAGGGACCAGAGTGAAAGAAAATAAATGGATGGATAGATGGAAGAGTATTTATTAAAAAAAATATACTATTTCAAAATGTCATTAGTGATGAATTTAATCCATTATCATTATGGATAATGATAATGGATAAATCATTAGTGATGACGGGTTTATCACTAAACCTTTACGTTTTATTAACAGATTAATTATTTTCTTTAATATTCTTGTTTTTTTAATTGTTGCCACAATTTATTTTCCATTATTATTTTAATTTACCTTTAAAAATATCATGGGCGGTCTTTTACTTTGAAGGCCGCGGTGGGGCTCTTCCGGTGTCGTAGGCGCTAACGCGGTGCGTCTTGACGCAGCAGGTTGCCGCTGGTGCGTCAGGAGGAGACGGGTGGAGAGATGCCATAACAGCAGCAGCATCAGGACCAGAGAGCGACCCCCCAGCAGAGACCCGAACCCGTCCGAGCTCCGGCCCTGCGGGACGCCTTCCATGCTCCACCCGCCCCGCAGTGCGGCAGTGCGGGATCCTAACGCAAGACAGCGGCGGGGAGCGGCGGAGGAGCGGCGGCATCTGGAGCGGAGGTAAGAGGAGCAAGAGGAGGACAGGGCGTGGAGGAGGGGGGCAGGGACCGGACTGTCTGGGATGCCTGCAGCCGCAGGCGGCGCATCTTGGCCGGGCCGCCCAGGATTAGAGCCCGGCCCGCTGGGAGGATCTGGACCGGCCGCTCGGATCCTCCGGCGGCCGCGCGTGCGCGTTTGCGTGGCTCATTTGAAATGATGAAGGTGATGATGATGTGACAGATATGATCAGACAGGCTGCCAGGTTGCATCCAGTCAGGTTCAGGAAGGTCACGTGGTGTGACGTATGACAGCTCAGCTGATGGTTGAGGCGCAGAAACCCGGAAGGTTTGATTCATATCTCCGAACAAAGAGTCCGGGCTTTATTGGATCTCTGGCATTTTAATCAGGACTTTGACTAGGCCATTGTCACAGTCTGACCCTTTTTCTGCCATTTTGTTTAAGATCAGCTGCTGTGTTTGGGTTGGTGGTTCTGTTGATGATCTGGTCTGGTTTGGACCCAGAACCAGCTGGAGCTCATGGTCCAATCAGCAGCTCCACTCAGACCCTCACAGAACCGAAAACTCAGATTTTCAGATCAATTAATCCAGAGCTTTAAATACAAACTTGTTACAATCTGCAGCAGATTAAAGGTGTTTCTGAAACCAGTCGGGTCTCGGAGACGATTCAGTGGTTTCAGAACCAGCTGGTTCGGTCTGTGATCCTGGTGGGTCGACTTGAACCCGCCCGTCCGGGTCGGACCGTCAGCAGAGTGAAACGTGTTTTTATCCATGATGGCATGGACTCAGGATCCCTGCTGCAGGATGTAGTTCAGGCTGTTTGTGGGTGTGGCCTTCGTTTCCCAGGATGCACTGCGGTTTGTCGGCAGGCCTGTGAAGATGAGCGTGACATCATGGTTCCTGGTGAGCAGCTCCGGCACGCGGCACCGCCTCCCGAAGGAGATGATCTTCGTCGGCCGCGAGGACTGCGAGCTCATGCTGCAGGTGAGGAGGCGTCCAACCTGGCGTCCAACCTGGCGTCCAACCGGGCGTCCAACCTGGCGTCCAACCTGGCGTCCAACCAGGCGTCCAACCGGCGTCCAACCTGGCGTCCAACCTGGCGTCCAACCGGGCGTCCAACCTGGCGTCCAACCTGGCGTCCAACCGGGCGTCCAAATATCCAGCCATATGTCCAACCATCCATCCATAGACCCACCCATACATCTAGCCATGTTTGGCTGGTACATCCAACCAAACATCCAACCATAGAGCCATACGTCTAACTGGGCATTCAGCCATCCAACCATACTTCCATCCATCCATTTTCTCCTCTTCCTCTTTTCTCTTCATCTCTTTGCTCTTCCTCCATTATTTCTGTCTTCCTCATCTTCATCATCACTTTTTCCTTGTAAAACTCTTCATCATCATCTTTTATCTTGTTTCCTTTAAACTCAAGGATTAATAAACTGTGTGTGGGGGTGTGTGTGGTGGTGTGTGTGTGGGGGTGTGTGTGTGGGGGTGTGTGTGTATGTGTGAACAGTCGCGCAGCGTGGACAAGCAGCACGCCGTCATCAACTACAACCCAACAACCGACGAACACCTGGTGAAAGACCTGGGCAGCCTGAACGGGGTGAGAAACACACACACACACACACACTCTAAACATGCCCCGCCCCCCTGACATCACAACTCTCCACCAATCAGCTGCAAGAACACATTGGAGAGTCGATCAAAATCAGATCAGATGATTTTTTATTGAATATTTTGTAGTTTATCAATAAACTGGATCAGAGTTAAATATGATCTGATTTGTCGTTTTTCCTGCAGACGTTTGTGAACGACCTGCGGATCCCTGATCAGACCTACATCACACTCAAACTGTCCGACATCATCCGCTTCGGATACGATATCCTTCCTTGTGTGTGTGTGTGCATGTGTGTCTTCAGTGATCCTGTTCATGCAGATTTAGTTTTTCCTGAGCCGCCTCTTCACATTCTCATGTCTACGTTCTGGAGAAAAGTCAACACAAAGTCCCGGAGGAGGCGCTGAAGGTCAGGTCACATTTTAATCTGCAACCTGCTGGCTGGATTATTATGCAGGCACATAGTTTATTATTTCATCAAGTTGTCTGTTTTATCCAGAACACAAAAAGCATCAGATTCTGAAAGACCAGTACCGTTTGTGACATGAAATGATCTCAGGAATGATTTTGATACAGAAGAAAAAGGGGAAAATGGCTTCCTGCTCTGCTGCTGCAGATTTCTTCTCTTTTATCTTGTTTAGTGAATTATTACAGATTCTTTAAATGTGTAGAAAAGATTAAAAGCATCTTTTGATTCAGAATACCAACAATATGAAATTAAAACATGCAAACAGAATCTTTAGCCAGGCATGTTGTGTGATGCAGTCAATAAGTGGAAAAACTTAACTTATTAACATTCAGCAGCTAAAACGTGAACAGCTGAAGCTGCCAGAGCTTTTGAAAGTTTCTCCTCTTCGTTTCTCTGATGGATTTTTCCTGGTTCTGTTTTTCCGGGCTGACGTTGTGCTGACGGGTCGCGCTGTGAAAACTTTGAGCTCAAACCAACGGTTTTGTTTTGGCAGCATGAGAAGTACAGCAGTCAGCTGCAGATGAGCCTGAAGGCTGCAGAGGGGAAGAAGAGCGATGAAGAGGAGGGACAGCGAGGCGACAAGACGACGAGCACAAAGAGCATCACACAAGGTACGGACCCGGAAACCAAGAGTCCGACACCCGGAGGACCCGGAGGAACCAGCTGATCCGGCCATCTGGTCAGCAGCTGCTGACTCTCTGGGCTTCTCTGATGACCTGATGCACATTTTACATTTTGCTGGTTTCTAATCTGCAGTTTTAGTTCATCTCCAACATAACAGATTATGTCAAAGGGAATTTTTTCACCGTTTTTCCTTCTACCTGGAGACTGATTCTTGTTTCTGGGACTCTGGTCTCGGTTCTTAGAACCTGACCCGCTTGGGTTTTCCTCATGGTTCCCTCCACAACATCAGTCCGATAAACAAATCCATAGTCAGTCCCTGGTGGTGGGGCAAGTTCATGTTTTACTTCCTGCTTCAAAAACATTGAGCCTCCTGTAAAGAATGTTTCCAGGTAAAATGTAAAACACTCGTTTATTCTTTCATTTTGAATAAAGTTCATCATCTGTGTTGAAAAACTTTATCAGCTGTTAAGGATTCTTAATATTTATATTCATGCTCTTATTTTGAAATGGGTGGAGACGGTAGTTCTGTTTCCTGTCCTCATGTCCTCTTTTTATCATAAATTTTACAGAGCAAATGCTAAATACACAACAAATGAACGAATGATATACATAAAAAGAAATGTTGATAAAACTAATGCATGTTCATGTTCACAGGTAAATAGTTTCTCACATCAACATGGCTGAATTTAGCACTAAACAGACTGTTTGTGTAGCAGTTTAGCATTAGAGGAGCTAATCCTCATGGTTCATGCTGCAGGGTTAGCATAGCTAACCTCTAAGTTAGCGGTTATCACCATGATTACTTGGCTGTAGACAGGAATGTGCTACCAGAACCATCTTCAGGTAAATGTGTGTTTGTGACAGAAACCCCCGGGAGTCGGCCCACGCCTCTGTACGGCCAGCCGTCCTGGTGGGGAGAGGAGGATTATGGGAGTAAAGTCCAAAGCAGCGACGAGCCTCATTCAGGTAGACAGTTGTTCATCAAACATCTGGAGGATTGGTACTCGTGTCTCATCAGCTGTTCTGTGTATCAACCAGATTTTCCTGGAGCTCTCTCCGACTCCCAACCAAAGACCGTCTTCCCTTCCTACCACCGCGAGCCCAGCTACTTCGAGATTCCCACCAAGGACTTCCAGCACCAGAAAACCTCAGAGGCGGAGCTCCATGAGATCCCCACCAAGGATACGGATGCCCCGCCCACCCCGACCCCGCCCGTCGTCCAGAGCCACGCCTCCTTCACCATCGAATTTGACGACTGCATGCCCGGCAAGATCAAGATCAAAGACCACGTCACCAAGTTCTCGACTCGCCAGAGGAAGTGCCAGGCGCCCCCCGCCAAGACCGCCGCCACTACCGCACCCGCAGAGATGATGTCAGCGCAGAGCAAGGTTGCTGATTGGCTGGTCCACAGTGATGTCAGCATGATGAGGAGGCATCCGCCCTGCGAGGACGTCTACAGCACCAAGAGTGACCTGGCCATGAACATCAAGACCCTTAAAGGTCAGAGAGGTTGCTTTGGTTTTATTCAGATGATGTAAAACATTATGACCACCTGTACAAAGTTGAACTGATTGCACTAAGTTGCTGCCATGTGATTGGCTGGTTTGTTGCTTGAACAGGTTCACCTGTGTGCGGCCCATCAGTGGAGTTAATAATCTGGGTTATTTAGTTGCTTACAAAAGAAAAAGATGAGGATTATTTTTTTCAATGTATTTATAAATGTCAGTTTCAAATTAAATATTTAACTTGCAAGATAAATATTTACCATAATAACTTAGAGCCAATATAAATATTTGTTTTAAATAATTAATTTGTCACCTGACAGTCCAGTAGACTCAGTTTGATTTGGGACCAAACCTTCACCTTCTGCTCCTCCTCCAGCTGCTCTGAGTCAAACCAGCCTGTTCCCCTCCTGGCCTGTGGGGGCGCTGCACCAACAACCACTGAAGGAAACGAACAAAAACCTCTGAAGAACTGAGAGCAACTTCTTTCTTCACCAGATGAAGCAAAAATGGAGTAGCATCATATTTTAGCGATTGCAGGATTTCTCTTCTGTCTTTGGCTAAAGACCCTGAGCCATTTCTCCTGCTAGCGCTAGGCTAGCACATTTGGTTGTATTTACCCAGAATGCCGTGCACTGTAGTCCACTTCCTGCTTTTGGAGCGGTCTCTGGTTCGCTTGGCGTTCACATATGCATTTGAATTGCACCAGACTTCACTTCAACTGACCCCAAACCAAACCGAGGCTTCTAGGCTGGAGTTTGGTTTTTTGGTTGATTGTGAATTGAAACAAGACAGACATACTAGAGATTGATTAAAGCAGACTAAACAGGATTGGTGATAATGCGCACTTAAACATGAAAATGTGTTGATCAGTTTATTCTTTTACCAGGTCACCATCATGAGGATGGAACCCAGAGTGACTCTGAAGACCCGGTTCTTAAAGTCAAAAGTAAATCCCAGCACTCTGTCCAGTCAGAACAGCCTGAGACACCTCAGCAGACGGTCCAGTCCAAACAGCAGCCGGTTCCAGCACAGAAGCTCCACCATGTGCTGCAGTGCTCTCCGCCCAGACAGGCTCCTGCCTCAGCTGTGGTCCCTGATGGGCCCCTGTCCCAGAGCCCACCGCAGCCACCATCACCCACAGAAATGTCCAAACAGGGACTGTCTGAGCACCTCACCCAGCAGGCCTTCATCATCGAGTTCTTTGATGACAACCCACGCAAGAAGCGTTCACAGTCCTTCACTCACAACCCCGCTCACGGCGACTCTTACTCCACCCTAAAGGCCAAGATGGAGCGACGGAAAGGCGGTGAGAGGCCAGCATCGATGCATGGACACCTCCCTCCCACCCAGCAGGTGACGGTTCCCCTGAAGAGTCAGGGCCACAGTGGCCCTCAGAGGTCAAGCTCTCTAAAGCGGGAGAAGACAGAAGGGGAAGCAGGTTCATCAAGCTCCTCCTCTCGCTCTTCATCAGGCATCATCATCAGACCTTTTGGTAGTGTTGGGAAGAAGTCAAAGCTTGCCCAGGAGTTTGCTGCAGAGTTCCTGAAGGACTCTGGCCAGAAGGATTCCTCCCCAACCAGAGACAAAGTCTCACCTCCACCGATGTCTGCCCCACCAGTGATGGTTTCGCCCCCTCATGCCCAGATCCCTTCCCCACAGGAACCTCCAACACTTTCTTCAGTTTCCTATCCCTCATCCCCATTACAACCCCAAGTAGCCTCAAAGTCCTTCAAACCGGCCATTGGTCCAGCCCAGGTGGCTCCTCTGGGCCATCCATCTGGACTACACATGTCCCCCATGCTGTCTTTAGGAGTCCATGGGGGAGACCCCAAAATTTCTCAGAGGATTGTGAGGAATGAGGAAGACGACAGCCTGAGTGATGCCGGGACTTACACCATCGAGACCGAGTCACAAGATAAGGAGGTGGAGGAGGCCCGCAACATGATAGATCAGGTGACGTCACATTGACCATCAGTCAACACATCAACATGAACTGTATCTTTCTTACCTTTATGAAAACAGGGTTAATTGTAACGAATGATGCATGAAACTTCTTGTCTTTTTCCTTCCTGTGTGGTCACCCCACCTTCTCATGCATGCCCTGTGCCAAACAGGTGTTTGGCGTCCTTGACTCTCCAGAGTACAGTGGCGCAACCACAGGGGTCTATAGACCTGTCATACATGAAGGCAAAGATGAGCACCACACCCTGCCTGGTGATGGTACCAGTGTGGACCTATTGCATGGCTTTATCCCAGCAGCTGTCAGTGCCCCCCCAACAGGTCCCATGCAGGTAACACTGGAAAAGACCCAGCACAGACCTTGGAGAATGTTGTTCTCCAAGTGCATGCACACTTGTGTTTGTGCTCCATTCCTCATGTTACCAATTTTTTTCTGCTCCAGTCTTGGTTGGTTCTTTGTTATCCTGGTGTTTGGCTGTGTTGTTTATCACTGTTTGTATTATAGGTTCAGATTCACACAGCCGATCTTGAAGGACCTAAATGGGTTTCTCGGTGGGCCAGTCTGGCAGACAGCTATGCCGAACCTGGTTCTACTCCTCCTCAAGGGGAATGTTTGGAAGGTACTCAACACTGTATCTCATTAATTAAGCAAAAGGAAGTATATAATGTAAAGGGCTGTGGATTAAAATACACAAATCTATTTTAAAATGAGTCTGTAACATGAATAAAAATTGAAGGATAATAGTAACCAAAGTTGAGCTAACAGAATGTTGTTTTACAGAATTGCGCTACATGAGCCAGTCAGTGGGAAACTACAGCTATGACACCTCAGAGTCAGAGACGAGCCACAGCTCCAGGACCAGAAGGCTGCTGCCTCAGGTTCCTCCAGACAAGGTGGAAAGTGTCACTCCAAGCATCCTGATACGGCATGAATCCTACCAAGGTCATAAATCTGTGGATAGAGTTTACGTTCCTCCCTGTTCCCAAGACTCCACCCAGCGCCTAGCCGTTCAGGACGATGTGGACCCAGACAGTCTCAGCGATGCCAGTCGCTCTGAGGATGGACCCGCTCTGGTTAATGCAAAGAAAATTGATGTAATTACCGGAAACATATCCCCAGTTGCTCCCGGCTATCAGTTTAAAGTTCAGGAGAAAGTTTCTCCAACCAACAAATCCACCTTCTTCTACATTGGTGCTGAGGATCATCCAGGCAAGCCTGAACAGGCCCGGAGCCCCGTACAGGGTGAAAGGACTCGAGAACCTCCAGCCAAAACTCCTCCAACAACAGTCTTGATCCGTCACTTGAGTGGACATGAAACCAGAAAATCAGGCGTCAAACCCAACAACTCCGCTCCAAACCTCCAAACGCAAGACAAAGACTCTGTTCCTACAAAGGACAGCTATATCGTCCGTCAAGAAAGTTTCACCAAAGACCGACCCAGTGACACTGTCCAGATGAAGAAGCTTCCCCACATTTCCAGCCACCCTTCCATTAGAGATATGGAACAGAGCATCCAGGAAACACAGCCCTTCCTTCAGGAGACAGAGGGACCACTGTCCTCTCTGGACACCAAGGTTCCTTCTTCTGGTTCTGGTCGTAGCTCAAAGAAAGAGGGCTCCTCCACCCACATGGATGATTCTCTCTCTGGTGAGTCAGATGTGGATACAGCTAGCACCGTGAGTCAGGTGAGCAGCAAAAATGCTCCTATTAGCTCCACGTCTAAAAAGCGACCTGCCATAAGCAGCCTTCAGAAGGAGAAGTCCTCTTCTAGCCCGTCTATCCAAGAAAAGGGTCGACAGCTAAGTGCTCGAGAGCGGCTTTCTGAGAAACGACGCACACAGACAACAACTGACGCGTCAAGCAAGGCAGAGGCAACGAAGCGTTTCCAGATGCGCCGCAGTACAGGAAACCGTGGTTCTCTGGATTTATCCGAAGGTCAACAAGGTACCGCACCTAACTGGACTGAAACTACTTCATCTGATCACGAAATTTCACATCCATCCTGCCGAACCAAGAAAGTTATTGCCCCTCTACAGAAAGAGGACAATGGGAAGACACCTAAGTCAGCAGCTCCACAGGTTTTAACTCGTTCTAACAGCCTGTCAGCACCCAGGCCAACCCGAGCGTCCATGCTGCGACGCGCCCGTCTCGGTGACGCCTCAGACAACGAGGGCACAGAGACCGATCGGACCTCCCAGAACTCTGATCACATTTCTGCACCCCCTAAAGTCTCCGCTGAAGGTAAGAAGCTGTCCAGGCTGGACATCTTGGCGATGCCCAGGAAGAGAACCGGCTCATTTACAACTCCAAGTGACAACGAGTCCTCGACAAGTCGGTCTGGCTTCTCTAGTCGCAACAGTGAGTCAACCGTCACTGCAAGGAAGACGTCTGTTGGTGATACTCGCCAGGCAGCAAGTAAAGGGGGCGGAGCGCCGGTGAAACAATCTCAGTCACGAACCCGATCAAGTGGAGTTAAGCACTCCAGCGGTGGTGAGTCAGTCAGGGATCCTCAAATCCAGGACTCTAGGGCCGGTATCCTGCAACATTAAGATGTGCCTCTGCTTCAACACACCTGAGTCACTAAAGGGTTCGTTAGCAGGACACTGGAGAACTGGACTGCAAGCTGAGGCAGTGACTCAGCAATTTGATTAAGGTCTGTTGGACCAGGGACACGTCTAAAGGTTTCAGGACACCGGCCCCTGAGTTGAGGACCTTTGGTCTATGTGTTAGCTTTTCTGACATGTACTTGCTAGCTTGTGTTGTTGTTTTGCCGAAAATGATCATTTGATTTTGCGATTCTTTTGGATTTGGAGGTTCTGTGTGTCTTTGTGTCTGTGGCTCAAATCTCTTTGTTTATGGCAGAGACTTCAACCATCCAAGCAGATAAACAGTTGACGCCTTTTGCTGATTATTTTCCAGGGTCGCGTCGCAAACAGAAGGGCTCAGACTTCTCTTCTTCCTCTGAGGAAGAATACGACACAAACACTGGCTTCTCCAAAGCGAAGCGATCCTCCCATTCAACGACCGCTGGCCAATCACAGCACAGCCAGAGGACCGCCACCAGCAGAGCCAAGTCTGTCTCACTGGAAACCGAGGAGGACGAGGACCAGAACGATGTTGACCCATATCAGAACTGGTCAACTCACAGCGCCGAGATTGCCAAGTAAGAGCTCTGCTGCCATCGGCTGCTCTCCTGAATCTCTCTGGTGTCCTCTGATAGTTTGCTTTGCGTTTCGACTGCAGGCTCAGCCAGGACTTGGCCAAAGATCTGGCCATCTTGGCGAAGGAGATCCACGACGTGGCCGGGGACGGGGATCCTCCACCCACCGCCACCTCCCCTAGCTCACTCTCCAACACGCCAGGCTCCACCATCTCTGCCCGGGAGGAGGTAGGAATCAAACTCCCCCTGACATGGCCACTACCACCATTCCACCATGGCCTCCAAAACTGGGAACACGTACATCTAACCATGACCTGCAGGGGGCGGTATCAATAAACAGAACTTCTCTTCTGTCACATTTCTATACATTTTGAAGTCTGGATTAATGTGTCTGATTTTCCAGACACTCCGGCAGCCAGTAAAGCTTCCTCATGTCATCCCAGTGTTCCCAGTTTAGACGCTCCTGTTTCGGTGTTCCACTGTGGCGCTGGTCCAGTCATGCAGGAAGCTGTTTGTTTGTTTGCAGGTTGATCTGCAGGAGCTTCATTCTGCTTCAGACTCTTACAACCTTTCATATGTTTGTTCTTCTGCAAAGACGCCATGTGTTGCATATCTCCACGGGGTTCGACCGGCTCAGGTGTCCAACTCTGACTCATCACTACCCGCCCCCTCCAGCGGTTCCCCCCACCACCGATCCTAACACGCCCCTCTCACTGTGTTGGATTGTTCTGCACTTTTGAATTGCTGTCATCTCATCTTGTCTTGTGTGTCCAGAGCACCAAGCTGGAGTCAGTCGGTTGGGTGAATATTCAGTTCAACCCGAGACTAAACACATCCAACCAAGGTTGTTGTACCAAATTTACTCATTTAATTTTCTCCATCTGAGCTGATTCCAGCTTCATAAATTCACTTTCATCAAATCTCACTGTGACTAACTATTGATCCTTGCGCTGCACCGCTGCACCACCGCTGCACCACCGCTGCACCACCGCTGCACCACCGCTGCACCACCGCTGCACCACCGCTGCCACATAAATCAGTGTATCATCAGCATACAGTGAAAGGCACATTTATCTTATTTTACACAGCAGTTTCCTTCCATGTTCCTGTGGACAGGACTGCATTTACAGAGGCAAAAATTATCATTATTTAATAAATAAAAGAAACTTCAACAAATATTCTGCAATACACAACTAAATAAAGTGAATAAATACAAAAAATTACATATTTTGGTATTCAGTGTATCAAAGTCGCATTCTTATTAAACTTGTACATTATATTATTAAAACATGTAAATAATTATTCATACATGTATTGATTTAATATGTTTTAAATTGTATTTGATTTGTTAAATGTAGATTTCTTTAAGTGAATTATTTATTGAATTGTGGGATTTTCTGATATTCATACAGCAACATCAAACCTGCAATAAATTATGGAAAAATTAAAAGAAATACAAAAATTAGGTATAAGATATATTGTTTACAAAAGTACATTTAACTTTTTAATTATGTCTACAACATCTAATGAATGTGATTAACCAGCATCAGTCAGTGGGCGGGGCCAGCACCGAGCTAATTAACCAATCAGCTATTTTATGGTTTATTGCACTAAGGGAAAAGTAAACTTTTACTAAAGTTTGTGATTTTTGACAAATATTCCTTAGAATATTGTCACAATAAATACTTATTAGTTTTTATTTCAAAAGCCTTTCATTTAGTTTTAGGAGTTTTGTGGTTTATTTAGTGGAAGAACCTTTGGTGTTTCCAGCTCCTGGTGTTTCCTCCTTCCCTCCAGCTCCACCCTGTAGTTCTGTTGGTGAGTCTCTATCAGCCTGTGCTGGTAATGAACTGGTTCTACTGGTTCATGGAGCTGTGGCTGGGTTCTCTTGCACTCCCTGGTCTGACTTGGCGCTGCGCCCCGGCAGAACCTGGACCTCCCTGTCGCTCCCCACCATTGCAGCTGCATGTTGACTTGGTGCATGCGTTGATCTCAGCCTTTGCTGAACTGGAGGCGTTTTGGATCACTTGGGTGTACTCTCTTTCCAGCTGGTCCATCGTATTCCTGAGGCCAGCTTAAACTTCCAGAAGGTTCCTCCAGGTTCTGCGGCCATCTTGGACCTGGACGCTAATATGAATGAGGCAGAGCCCACTTCTTTGCAACGCCGTCCGTGGAACCGTGAAGAGGTCACTGTCCGATCCCACCGCGGCCGCGTTCACACTGCAGCTCAGCTCAAAGCTTCGTCTGGGAACCAATTCCCTCTAAACTCAACGCTCCTGGTTTTAGTTTCCATTTCTGCAGCTTCATCTTGTTTACGGTTGTTGGTTGTTTTCAGATCAGTCAGGATGCAGCAGGATGTTTTATGATCCATGTTTTTAAGCAGTTTATGATCTCTGAGCAGGATTACAGCCTCAGCTGATCCTGGACGGTTTAGACGTCAGAGTTACAGATTTTAATTCCTGGATTTATTCCTCTCTGGTCAGAAAAGTGTAGACTCAAAACTTCACTGGGAGATTTTAAATTCAATTTGGAATCACACAAGATTAGGATGGATGGATTCTCTGCCCATCTGCACCACTTCCTGCCTGGTAGCCCCGCCCCCGGATGTTCTGGACTTTGATTGGTCCGCTCTGAAACTTGAACTCCTTCCATGTATCTTGAAATATTTTAAACCATCTGAACGACATGATGCTGCCATCACCGACACCCAGGTGTCGATGTTCCAGTTTAAAGGTCTCCGCTCCCGATCCGCCAGACGACATGAACCTAAAACCGAAGACGTCGTTCGAAACCTTCCAGCCTCACCAGCTTTTATTCTGATGCTGATTCATGTTTCGCACCAGAACCGTCTGGAAATTGGGCCCAAAGCTGATCTGTTTAGAAATTTCCCCTGAGTTGCATTAAGCAGGTTTCCCTCCAGTGAAGCCATGACATCATCATCATCAGGGATTTTCACTTCAAAAGCCCTGAGTGTTTTATGACATCGGCATTTAGCAAATATAAATGATGCAGTTATTCTAATGGAGCAGAATTCTGGTCTCATTTATTTGTCAGAATCATAATTTTGCTAATTTTACTTGGCATCAACACATCGTTCTGGTTTATGTGTGAAAGCAGCCAAACGTTAATCAGCTGCAGCAGCTTCAGGAGTTCTAACGCTGGAGGTTCAGTCTGTCTCCTGATGGTGGCGCTACAGGGAACCTGATCTGCAGTGTGAACTCAGCCACGACTCCTCATGTTTTCACTGAACGTTTGTCCGTCTGCTGCAGTCAGTTTTGGGTTTGCTGGGAAATCGGTGCTGATGATGAGACGCTCGGCGCTCATCTTCGTCTCTCTGTGTTTGTGGAAACTTCCAGGTGATCCTGGACAACCTGATGCTGAACCCGGTTTCCCAGCTGTCCCAGGCCATCCGGGAAAACACCGAGCAGCTGGCTGAGAAGATGAAGTACGCAGCGGTGTGAGGACTTTCTGCCTGCTTGGCTCCAGCTGAACTAACTGGATGTTTCTGGTTTCAGGGTTTTGTTCCAGAACAAAGCAGATGTATGGGAGGAGATTGAGGCCAAGATCAACACTGAGAATGAAGTTCCCATTTTAAAAACCTCCAACAAGGTAACTGAGCCGCCACTTTTAAGCAGCATTCAGAGTTCAGCGCCTCCTCTTCTAAATATTGTCATTGCTTGCAGGAAATTACCTCCATTTTGAAGGAGCTGAGACGAGTCCAACGGCAGCTGGAAGGTATTTGGGTTCAATAACTTTTGGTTGTAGTCGTTTCACTGAAAATACAAAATAAAGAAAATACTAATTAAGCCTGTTTCCGTCTCCGGGTTTGGAGCGAATCACCCAGGCTAGCATAACCCCATCAGATGTTGTTGTTCTTCTTCGGTAAACAGGAAGTAGACGTTGATCGCGAGCATGGAAACGAACTTTAGGCAGTTAGAGAGAGTCCTCCTGACATTTTTCCAAAATTTGTTCCTCTGAATAGTTTCAGACTCACCAACACCAACTTCAGCATTAAAAACTGAACAAATTAAAATTCAAGGATTTGATTTGCTAATAGATTGAAGAAACTAATGATCTCCTCATTTGCATAAAAGTTGAATTTGCATCTTAAAAATTGCTGCAAAGATCATTTTTATAAAAAGTGAAAAGCAGGAGTGCTAACATGCTGCCCTGAGGAACTCCTATGACTCAGCCTGATGGCCATGTTGTGTCCTCGGATGATCACCGTCTGTTGCTTTGATGTCTTTCCTTCTCAGTATTTATTTAATTATTGGAGCTCAGATCATTCAGATTTGTTCTGCCTGGTTTTTTCAGTGCTGTGTTTTGTGTTTTCTGTCTTGTAGTCATAAACACCATCGTGGAGCCCGGTGGGAGTCTTCAGGCGGCCGCCATCACAACGCCGTCTCTGACTCAAACTCGCCAAACCACAAAGGAGAAGAAACCCGCTACCAGAACCCGAGCCTCCAATGCCAACGAAAGCACCAAGCGACCGCCTCGTGGGCCTGATGGGTCCCACCATGCGCCCTGAGCGGGCAGCCGTAGCACACCGGGACATGCATCCACGCCACTGCAGTGTGAGCCAAAGCCGGAGTCCCTCTGGGCGCTGTGTTTGGACCGGTGGTGGTGTGGATGCACTGAACCTGTCCAGAACTAACCGCCCATCTGTGCCCAGTGATTTCATCAGAGTATCGTGATTGGCCACAGTGTATCTTCGTAGGGCTGCTTTCTCCTCGCACAAGCTCAACCAAACTTAGTCAATGCTACAAAAACAAGCAGCTGCTCTCACCACGGCGTTCTGTGGACAGAACTGTACAGAAGTGTATTAATAACTCTGTGCTTTGAAGATCTGTTGTGTTGCATTTGAACAGAGGATAGAAACGTCCTCATAGCATTCTGTGTATCTTTATAAGGCAAAAGTTTTACCTTTCTGCCTGTCGGATGGGTCCCACGCTGCTTCCACGCTTCATGGACCGGATCTGGTAGAACACCTGCTGAATGTTCCTGCAGCCTGCAGCCAGGCTCTCCGCTGCTCCAACCCGCTGGGATTGTGCTGCTTCTGCTGAATGTTGCGAGTGCTGAATGTGGGAGAGACTCTGAAATAACTGGAATGTCTGCATGAGAGAAAGCTTAACAAAACCGACTGGTCCTCGAACGCATCGCCTCTCTAAAGGAATGACTCAGTCTGACAGACTGAGCTTATTAAAAAGACCTGAGAACAAGTCAAAACTACAAAGTGGGCGGAGCCAGCACACCGTGAGGGGCGTGGCTAAGCGTGTGGCCCGTTGTCAGCTTAGCGACAGTTGCTATAGTTAGCGACTTCTTTAAAAACCGACAAATTTAAAACCTTTTTTCCCCAAAAAATTCAAGAGACAAATCTCAAAACTTCTTTCAAAAAAGCGACTAGCTTCAGATATAGTGACTTTTTTTGTACAGCAACTTTTTCTTCTTTATTGGAGACTTTCATTGCGTGAAAACACCAGCGGCTGTCAGAGCGGGTTTTGTCCCTGAACGCAGGGCTGTGTGACGCAGAACCAAGCTGGACCCTGGAACCAATTGGAAAATTAATCTGCAGTAGCCGCATTCAACCACAAGAGGGCAGCACTGAAATGGCTCCAGGCTAATTATTGCAGAATTACACAAATTTACACTAAAATGTCACATTTTACGCAGACACACAAAGTTGTCAACATTAAGGACAAAATTAGACAAATGAAATGCAAACAGTTGGTTATGGGTTTAGTTGCAGATGAATGGTTCAGTGACAGCTGTCTGTCAGTCAGCAGGTTGTTTCCATCTCCCAGATCCATGTAGGAACTTAATGCGCGTCGCAGTTTTAGAGAAGCGATACATGACAGAGTATTTAGAGCTTTAGCGGCGGGAGGGCCGCTGGCCGGGCCGAGTGGGTTTCTGTGTCCGTTAGCTGCTAGCTGTGCTGTTGTCGCTGTGTGCTGGGCTAATGTTTGTGTTTTTCCTCCGTCTTTGTGTTAAAGCAGCTGCGATGTTCGCATGTAGAGGCCTAAACAGGCAGTGAAATGATCCAGTTCATTCCACGATAAATGAACAAAGCTGTTACCTCTCGGCTTCATTAGCCTAGCTTAGCATAACGACTGGAAACGGTGGGAATGCAAACCAGACACCGTGCTCGTCTTTCATTCACTTTCAAACAAACTTTTACTTTCCTGTCCAACTTGCTTCATCATGTAACAAAAAAAAAACAATGAAATTTTATTTAAACCAAAATGGTTCAGCAGAAGCAACAGAGACTCAATGATCGAGCTCTGGGGAACTCCAGCATTGATCTTGTGTTTATTGCTGCAGCAATTTTTTTGAAAAGTTTTATTTTTCAGCAACTAGATAAGTATGAGGCAGTTGAATATAATTTGATGTTTATGAAGCTGCACAGCCAAAAACTAACAGAAATAGTCTGGGATATTTATCCTGTCATAAGAGTAGAAAATTGGGGTTTATTATTA
Source organism: Phalloptychus januarius (assembly GCA_902982915.1). Lineage (NCBI taxonomy): Eukaryota > Metazoa > Chordata > Actinopteri > Cyprinodontiformes > Poeciliidae > Phalloptychus > Phalloptychus januarius. Next base: position 17,470,473 of record CADWAE010000459.1, read on the forward strand.
AAAGTAATATGAAGTTGATTACATTTTATTATGTCATAGTTTAAAACCGAATCTTTAGTTAGCAAGCTAAATATTTAGTTTTAAAATAAATATTTAATTTCTAGTAATTAAACACTTAATTACTAGAAATTAAAGATTCAGTTAGCAAGATAAATATTTAGCTTGCTAACTAAATAGTTTGAAACTGACATTAAAAATGTATTAATAAAATTGTGAAAATATGTCTTTGAGCATTTAACCCCATATTCTTTTCTGAAGGCAGATGAAATAACCCAAATTATTTCTTGGTTTTCGGGCATCTGTTTCCACCGTTAGCACTAAGCTAGGCTAACTCCACTCTGGTGATGGTTCTGTACAAAAACATGATTCAATCCAGCAGAGATGAAGGAGTCGCTATGGAAACCTATGAAAACCACTTTAGAGAAATAAAATGCTATGTGGCTTGCCATAGAAAGTTTAGATTTTTACTTTTAAGTTTAAATACTTGATGGAAAGTTTTGAATCTGATGAAAACTTCAAAAGTAACCATGACTTTTTTCATATTATGTCTGAAAGTCTAAATTATAACACTAGTGCTCATATTTCTAACTTTGGATATACTTATATCCAATTAATATAATTTAGATTTTTTTAAACTTTCTACCACAGTTATGGCTTTAAGGTCATATTTCTGATTTTGCATCCCATAAAAAGTCTAATTTATGACCCTGATTAATTGCAACTTTTACAGTCATATTTATAAGTTCCTCTCTAGTGGCACATATGGGCCTCCGTAGTTTCACTGACCTGTGGACTTGACGTGTGGGGCCGGAGAAACCAGATATGGCAAACCTTTATTATAAAGTGCATGTTTCCTGTAGCTTGACGCAGGTGAGGTTTCGATGCTGAATCACCAAATGTGCACTTTTTCCATTGGATGATCAAACACCTGGAAAAACAGTTGGAACTTTTATTTATCCTTAATGCTGACTGTTTGCAGAATGTTTTATTTTACTTTTTTACGCGATCCTGACTGGGCGGTGCTGTGATGATGCAACAGCTGCTGCTGGTGGTCTGGACTCCAGGCGCTCTGTGTTTTGTTGCAGTGCATGCAGCTGAGTAGGAACAGCAAACATCTGCTCCGTTTCTCATTCTTTATGCATCTGATCAGATTATGGTGCTGCAGCTGGACATACGTTACTAACAAATGTTTCTTATTTTCAAGGATTTCCACACATCTGAACTCTTTTGTTTGTCATTTCTTTGTATCATTCATCATTGTATCATTTGTAATAAACTGACTCCATGCAATCTGTTGGTGAACTGCAGGGATGCGTTTTTACTCCAGAAAGCCAAATTTCTGAATTCCAAAAGTCTAAAATTTTGTTTTAAAAAATCTCAAAATTTTGAGATTTTGAGAAAACTTCTAGAAAAAACTTGAAAATTTGAAAAAAATTTTTGAAAGCAGAAAACGTTCTAAAAGTTACAAAAAATCTACAATGATCAAACAATTTTCTCAGAAAAAATGCATGATTTAAATTTCCCATTTAAAAAAAGCCTAAAATTTTTTAAATTAATTTCTTTGAAAAAATAAAATTTATGAGTTTGAAAAGTCTCATATGTTCAACTTGGAGTTTCAAAAGTTTAACACTTGCTAGAAAAAAAATCTGAAATTTTTAGCTCAATCTCAGAAATTTACTTGGAAAAAAATTGCAAGTTTAAAACAAAATTTCCAAAAGTTCTTTTTTTTTTAACTTTTCATATTCAGAAATGTTAGTTTTTTCTAGAAAATTTCTGAATTTTTTGGCTAAAATTTACTTCTTTCTTCTTTATCTACAGCTATCTGAATACATCATCATAAAAACATATAAAAAATGAATAAAACCTAAGACCTACTTGTTCAGGTAAGTCAGAAAATGTCGCCCCCTGTTGGGAGGATTTGAAAAACAAAAGTGTTTCAATCAGGCCTGAATTCAGCTGAAATAATTTTGGGTCGCAGTTCAGTAGATGATCTCTGGGAAACAAAAACAGCAGCTGATTAGACTGAGGATGGAAACCAGGAAACGTAAAGAAAAAACTAAATAAACTGATTTAAAATGAACCAGATTAAAAATGATTTTATATTCAGAATCTGTTAGATCTGAAAAAACAAAGAAAGGAGAGAAAACCAATAAATAACTCAAAATGTTCTCATAGAACAAGAAGAATGCAGCGCCAACATTTTGTGGAACATTTAAGGCTTTGTTTTGGTATTTCAAAATAAAAGCCCAGAGTTCATCAAACTATTTATTAATCTGTGAAAAATACAATTTAGAATAAATCAGATGTTTCTTCCGAAAATACCAATAGAAATAAAATTAATACATCAAAAGGTTTTTCCTCAGAGGTCAGAGGTCAGACTTCCAATCATCACAGGTATGTTAGCTCCACCTCTTCACCTGGAGCCGTCAGACTCCGCCCATCACCAGCTCCGGAGGCTCCGTCCCCACCATGGGTCGCCCTGGGCAGAAACCACCTGCTGACATCACTGAGGTCAGGGACGAGGGGCAAAGTGACGGGTCGCGACCTCACCTGCCGCCTGCTGGTGGCGCTGTGTGACATCATCGCTGACATCATCGGGAGGCCAGCGGAGCTCGCCGCTCTCCACCTGGTCTGCGTCGCTGGGCTCCACCACGATGGAGGGCAGCCGCCGGCAGAGCTTAGGAGCGCGCTCAGTAGAGTCCGGAAGCACCTGAGGGAGAGCCGGCCAATCAGAACGCAGCCAGAGCAGGAAGTAGATTCAGGAGCAGCGTCTCGGTACAGCGGGAAACTGTCACGTTACGACGAAGCATAAAATTCATTAAAACGCTTAACGAGGTATGGACTTAGGAAAAATAAGAAACTTTCACATTATAACAAACCACAAAAGTCGTTAAAATGGAGAATTTGCCTTTTTGAACGAGTTTTAAATCGCCATGAAGTTTTCCCTTTTTAACAAGAAAGTTTCTGGTTAAGATGTGGCAGTAAAATGCTTCCGTATAAAACAAGTTCAGGTACTAAAAACATTCAGACCACCAGAAGTTTGCAAAATAACATGATTGTAGCTTTTATCTGTTTCCTTTGATTGGTCTTTAAATCTTTGCTTCCACAGCCTGGATGGAATGATGTTGATTCTGGTCAGAGTGGGACCTCCTCCCAAAGGTCATGACCTTTGGTCATCTACTGTGATCTAAATCCTTCTTAGTTTTCCAGACAACACAAAAACACACAAATGACTAACTGCTGTCATTAAACCGCCTCCCCTTCCGTTTAACCTTATTAGTGGAAACACATTGTTGATGTTTCTATTATAAAATAACTTAGAATTAAGTTTTGGCAAAGATCAAAGTAATTATCACGGGTGGTGGAGCGTTGCTGTCAGCAGCTGCTGAACGTAACTGAAAAAGTTACTTTTCATGTAACTTAGTTACTTTCCAAATCAAGTAGTCAGTAATCTAACTAAGTTATTTTTTCAAAGAGCCATCACTGCTCACAGCCTCCATCAGCGTCACTCACCTGCAGAGAAGCTGCTTCCTCTGGCGGAGCTCCACCCACCGCCGACTCACAGGTGTTCATCACCTGGTTGGTCATCTTAGCCAATCAGAGTGCAGGAAGCTGAGGATGAGAAGGAAGCAGGATGTTCAGTACTAGAATATTCACACAACGTTCATCACATTCCAACCAGAAACTGGTCGCCTTGTTACAGTTAAAAATCTGATAAGTGTGGAGTGTATTGAAAGATGAGCAGAGACAGTCGTGCGTGCGTGCATGTCTGCAGGCTGTTGCATGCAAACAGCCACTCAAGTTCCCAGTGGTTCCTCAGAATCAGAACCCGCAGGAGAGGAAAAGTACGGAGCTAAATTAGGGCCGCAAAGTTTATTCAAAAGGGCAAAAAATGAAAACTTATGTTGGAACTTGGAAAAAAAAATGGAACTGAAAAAACATTTCAAACTGAAATGAAACTGAAAAATAATTGTGAAACGATTTTAAACTGAAAAGATAAACTGAAAATAAAGATGACTTTTCAAATTCAGTTTTTGTTTTTAATTTTCAGATTCTTGGCCCTAATGTCGCTCCATAAAGTCCCTCCAGGTGGATCTCTGGATCTTTCAGCGGTTCTATTGGATCGGCAGTTCGTCTCTACTTAATGAAACATTTGGTTCTTGGAAGCGAGCACAGAAGCTTTCTTTCACCAGTCAGAAATTTGAATATTTTCCTGGAGCGGAGCCCGGACCGAACAGCTGCAGGGCACTTGTTCCTCCAGCAGGGGGCGGCGCTGCGCCTCCAGCGGGAAGGCAAGAGGAGAGGGGCGGACAGGTGAGACCAGATTCAGCAGGTAAACTAAACCTGTGGAAACTCCTGGATTATTCAGCGCCGGTATTACGCCGCTTTTTCCACCAGAGCTGCAGAACCGGGCCGCCAAACCGGGTTGCCATGGCAACGGCCCAGAAATACTGATAACTGAAGTTTCTGCAGGTTAAAGTTACTCCATGAACATGATCACAAACACAGAAAACAAACCAAAATCCCTGATGGGTTACAGATCTCAGCTTTATTTCTGTTTTTAACATTTTATGAGCGAAAATGAAGAAAATAAAAAGTTGTCTCACCTTTTGATCTGGAAAAAAAACTGGAAATGAAGCTGAAGCTGCAAAGATCCTCAGGAGATCAGACAGAAACCTGCTGCCTCATGTGGCTCTGTGTGTGTGAGAGAGAGGGTGTGTGTGTGTGTGCGCTTTGCATGAAGTCCTGATTTGACTCTGCAGGATTTGCATGAAGGAGTGTCTGTTTGTTGTTTGTCTGACGCTTCAGTTCTGATCCTCTTCATCATTTTTCCTCTAAACAGGAAAAACTTCCAGGTTGTTTTTTCCACTTTTCTTCTCCTGATGGCCTGAAAGTCTTCCAAGGTTTAGATTTGGGTTTTTCATTCTCCCGATAAAGAAATAAAACAAGTTAAGATGAAAATTTCTGTTATTTTTAAGACATAAAAGTTAAAATGAGAAACATGTACATGTTGTGAGATATAAACTTAAGGAGAATGTTTCTTGTTTTAATTTGTGAAACTCATTAAAACACAAACTAAAAATCTCTTTTTAACCCGTTTTTTTTATCCTATTTTGAATAAAAAGTTCTTCCTGTAAAAATAATTTTTCTAGTTAAAAGAAGATTTTCATAACTATAGTTTTTTTCTTGTAATGAGAAACCTCCGTGATGTTATAAAGACATTTAAAACTCGTTAGTTTCTATTGTTCTTACGACAAAATTAGAAAGTTTTCTAGGAGATTTGTTGAAACAAAAAACTCACTTTGAGGCGTAAACTTGTTAAAAAGAAAAATATTGTTTTAACAAGAAATATAAAACTCGTGGGTTTCTGACAACAAGACACATTTTATGTCATGGTAAGAACCTTTAGAGTCGCGTCGCATTTCAACAAAGTTTCTCATAAGGAGATGTAAAATTTGTTAAAACAAAGATGTCTCGGTAACTAAAGTTTTATATCTCATAACAAGAAACTTTAATGTCATAAAACTCAGAAACTTTCTTGTTTTAGTGATATAAAACATTAAAAGAACTTTTCTAGTAAAGAGATGAGTTACAATGACTCGATTGCACTTTTTAAAGAGATATGAAACTCTTAAAAACAAGAACGTTTGTCAAAAAGAGAAAAAACATATAATGCGAACAATAAAGCAATAAATAAATAAATAAACAAATAAATAAACAATAAAGCAGTGAACTGTAAGCCTAAAACGTCGGTCTGGGTTCGGTTAAAGTGAGCTCAGGTTCGGTTGTGTTGCCGATGTGAGCAGGAAGTGGACTGCAGCGCATGGCATTCTGGGTACATTCAGCCAAAATATGAGAGTTAGCTTAGCGCTACCGGAAGAAATGGCCTGTGGGCTTTAGCCAAAGACTGAAGAGAAATCCTCCAACCAGGAACAGAACCACAGCAGATGGAAACAGAATCAAAGGTTCGGGTCCAAAGTTTTGTTTCCAAATCGAACCGAATCCACCATAAAAAACATCCTGAAAGAACCTGATCCTGTTCATGCTGCTATCAGAGGATTCTACGGAAATATTTAAGTAAAAAAGACAAACTTCCCCATAAAACCTTTAGAGAAAGCCTGGAGAACCTCTGACCCGGATAAAATAATGACTGGATCAAAGCTTAACGTCATCATTAAGGGTTTAAAAGTTCCCGAACACAAAGAGGTGACTGCTGCGCTACACTGACCTCTACTGGTAGCTTACCGTCACTGCATCCTCCAACCCCATTACTGGTCAGTCACTGGAAGATGACTAACCACTAGACTAAATCTGTATTCAGGTGTTTAAATTATTTAGTAATGTTTGATGGACTAAATGTTTCTAGTTCTTGCTTTATATTTTTCTATCAGATATGATATTTGATGAAACGATGTGAAGTTTTTAATGAAATTAATACTTTTGATGAGTGAAAACAATCACACCATTGAATCAGGTAAACACTAAATGAATGGATGAACTCTTCTGTAGCTCAGCCTGACTGATGTGGATGGAAAGATGATGATGCTGTGGCTGAAAGTGAAAGTGAAAGTGTTCCAGTCTGCTTGAGATGCTGAGGAGGCTTCAGGCAGGAAGCAGAGCAGCTGCTGGATCCTCGCTTCTCCGGCTCATCAGGTCATTTTCTGTTTTCCGGTTTAAAACGCTGTGATGTCATAAACATGGAGGCTGATCCTGTTAGGATGATTAGAGAGGATCAACCAGAGCAGAAACTATCACCATGGCAACAGATTCAATGTCTGATCTGATCTCTGCAGCAGAACCAGAACCGGACCAGAACCTGAGGACATGTGGAGGAGCCTGAAGAGCGAGCAGGGTAATATTATTATGATTATAGCTATTATTATTATTGTTACTATTACTTTTATTAAAAGCAATCATTATCTACATGGTGCATCTGTAATTCCGGAAGCTGCAGTATTTCTATGAATGGCCACCAGAGGGCATCAGAGTGAATGTCAGGCGACAGCGGCGGCCTTGGATTAGACCGTTAGCTGAACGGAGCTGAATATGAAAATGACATTGATCCGCACATCAGTTGATTATCAGTTAATAAGTTAATTATCAGCTGATTACCAGTCAATAATCAGTTAATAATGTGTTGATTATCAGTTAACTATTAGTTAATAATCAGCTGATTATCGATCTTTCAAACAGCTGAGAGGTAAAACATCTGGGCTGGACTGAAATTCTGGTTGTGCCTCATTTCTGATGAGTAATGGTAGCCTTCCTCTGGAGGAAGAGGAGGATGAAGAGGGGTTAGGTTTTGTCATGATGCGGATCGAAAGGAAACTGAAAGTGTTTGGGACCAGAGATGCTCACTGTCTGATCTGGACCGAGCCTGTGGAGCCGAACCGGAGCCATGGTTCTGGTTCCGGACGCGTGGAGCCTCTTCTGCGTCTGCATGCTGAACAAACAGGGTGAGAGCAGATTTTGCCTTTTCACCTTTAACGCATCGCTGCAGAGCCGCTTTATCTGCATCGCAGTGAAACAGGAAGTCTCTCATTTGTCTGCTTCTGTCACTTCCGGGTCTTTTATTCGCGTTTATGAAAAAGAACATTTATATTATAAATACTAGTTTTAAAGCATCGTAGTTAGAACAGAAAATGATGGCGCTGATTAACTCCTCCGGTCCCCGCCCTCACCGCCGCTAACCCCGCCCCTGCCGCCGGCCCGTTCGGCGGAGAACAGGTCCGCTCGGGGAGATGAGAGGAGGTATGGCGGAGCTCCGCTCCAACTTTACTGGGTTTTGGGTTCTGGAGGTTCTGATGGTGTGTTTGTGAGATGAATCTGTGCGGCAGATGATGAAGGTCAGGCGGTCGTAACTCCTCTTCATCGCAACCTTTTAATCAGATTTCAGCGAGCGGACCCCGAACGGGCCCGGTTTCCACCACAGAAATGTTTGTTTGGAGGTTTCCGTAGTTTCAAGATTAGAAGTGGTTCCGAAACGGATCCGGCCCGTTTCTGGACTGGTTCCGAACTGGTTCTGTTTGTTGTAATCTGATCTCACGCAGCTGCTGTAACCTGATGCTTATTCTCCGTTTTATTGTTGTCTTTATTTACTGGGCTTGAACTGAAATATTTAATCTTTTTTGAAATATTTATTTTTTTTATTAGTTTTTATTATGAATGAAAACTGAATACTGAAAGAGGAAAATTAATGCATTTCTTTCTACTTTGATTTTTACAAAAACTTTTAACTGATATTAAAACTATCCACTGCCTTAATAATTACAACATTACATGTGTGAATTAATTAAATGAAACTCAAACTAACAATTGCTGATTTTTTTTACATTTTTGTTGATTTTTTGTTTCAAAATTTTAAAATATAGTTTTTGAAACAAAACTGTTAGAATAATTAATAATTCTGATATTTATAAATAGAGACTTAATATGGAAATGCTATATGTATTAACTTAAATTAAAGCCTAGGCTATGTTTAAGTATTTTTATGAATTCATTTTTCTATTTTGGAGGTCATAATAATAATCTAATTATTATAATTGAAAAGTATTTATTTTTATTTTCAGGGCCTCATAATAATTTATAACAATAATTAATTAAAAAGGAATAAATGATCTTTTCCGAATATTAATTTAGAGACAGGAACATGTTTCCAGATTGTAACAGATGTTTCCCTGGTGTACAGCAGGGGGCGCCGATGAGAACCCCGGAGGAACCCGGAAGAGACTCCCTAAGCTGAAGATCCCCGCAAAGATCTGGAGCCACCGCAAAGAGAAGAACCAGCATGGAGGTCAGAACCTGCGGAGGAAAAACTCTGAGGTTTAAAAAAGATTCTCCAGAAAAAAGAAAGTCTGACTTTGAAAATTTACCAGGAAAAAAAAATTCTAGAAAAGCCAATAACTTTCTGTCTTTGAAAGGTTAAATTTCATTTAAAACATGGAAACTTTTGAATGTGAGAAGATTTCTGAATTTCAAAAGTAGAAAAGTACAGTTTAGAAATACAGAATTCTTTTCTAGAAAGTATCTGACTTTATTTCCAGCAAACCTTTGACTTCTAAAAGTCAGAAATGTCCTCGTTTTTTATTTGATAAAATCTTGGTTCGTCCGTTTCTCCTCTGGGTGCAACACGCCGTCTTCTGAGGATGAAGGCCTAGTTAAATCATTTAGGTGGAAGAGCTGCAGTTTTCTGTGTCTCCCTGTCGCTTCCTGCAGACGACCAGCCGGACTGCGGGCATGAGGAGGAAGAGGAGCAGCAGGAGGAAGAGCGGCTGGATGACCTCAGCAGGAAGCTGATCCTCCGGGAGGAAGAGCTTTTCACCCGGGACGGCCGCAGTGAGGAAGAGGAGGACCAGCTGCTGAAGGACTTTGAGTCTCTGAGCGTCCAGGTCTGGATGGCCGTCCACAGCAGCTTCGACACCACGCCGCCCCCCGCAGGACAGACAGAGGTCCTGAGGAGCGCCGTGGACACCGTCCTGGAGCAGGAGACGCAGGACCAGCGCTGGACAGAGCGTCCCAAAGACAGCGCCCCCGTGTGGCGGCCGCTGAGGTGGCTGAGGACGCACAACCTGCTGCTGCAGAAAATGGTGGAAAAACGACTGAAGGTGGCAGGAGAGGATGAGACAGGAGACACTGGACAGCTGTCCTCTGTCACCAAGAGACAGGTGATGATTCTGTAGTTCTGTCCTTCATGTTCTGTCTTTTTATCTCTGGTTTTTATTATTATTATTGTTACTTGATTTATTCATCACTTCCATCTTAACTAATTCATCTGTTCCTTCTTTGGGTTTCCCCTAGTCTCCCCCCAGTTGCCCCCAGTTACCCCCCAGTGGCCCCCTAGTCTCCCCCCAGGGGCCCCCTGGTCTCCCCCCCAGTGGCCCCCAATTGCCCCCCAGTGGCCCCAGTCACCCCCCAGGGGCCCCCCAGCCTCATGTTTGGCAGCCGTGTTGGAGCAGAGCTTTAGTCTCTGTCGTGTTTCACCTGTCCAGGTGTGCCGCCTGGGGAAGCGTGTGAAGGAGGACCTGCTGACGGCAGCGGTGGCGGTGAGGGACTGCTACCCGTCCAGGATGGACATCCTGAACATCTACGGCGGACTCTACCACCAGGCCTTCGCCGCCCACCTGGCCCAGCTCACCTCCGCCGAGCTGGACCTGGACGACTGCAACTACCTGCTGTTCTGGGTCAACCACTACTATCCTGAGTCAGTTTCCATGGCAACCGTTCACACTGCCGCCTTCAAATGAGGCTTTATTTTTTCCTGGACAGTCCTCTTAGCATTAGCTGTGCTAACCCTAAAACAAACAGAATGTATCCAGTTACTCTCAGAGGTGTTTGTGCCGTTTCCTTCAGTGGCTCTGGGTGCAGCGCCCCCACAGGCCAGGAGGGGAACAGGTTGGTTTGACTCAGAACCACAGCAGCTGCAGGTGGAGCACAAGATGGAGTTCAAAATGAAAGCAAGTCTATTTGAATATGAGGAGGAAAACACCTGCAGTCCTCAGAGATTTCAGTTTGTTTCAGTGGTTTGATTTTAAGTGGCAGCTGAGCAGCATCCTACATCCTGACTGTAACCCGCTGGTCAGATCTCAGTTTGATCTTTCAGAGTCGGCTGTGAGTCATTTCTCTTCTTGGTATCATGAGATGAACAGAATGTGATTATAAATTTCCCCAGGCTCTTCTCTATAAAGCTGCATGAAGAATAAATGAGTTTGTTCAGTTCACGTGTCGCAGCATCTGACTGCGATGGTTAGGAACCTTCTGGATGTTTGTTCCCCGGTTTATTGTGGAGGTTTTGGTGGCTCAGCCGTCGTCTGTTGGGCGTCGGCCGTCCCAGTGTGGAATCCCGATCGGTCGCTAACGTCCTGGTTCCTGTCAGGATTTGATTTGTTTTTGCCGTGAGTCACTCTGCGCTGTGGGAACGGCCTTCCTGCTCCACAGCGGCCTTGGTCTGAACGTATTTATGACTTCCTCTCTTTGGATCTGGAAATTTCCCTGTTGATGATTTTTAAAGTGCAAGACGACATTTTTAGGCTTTTTGCGTGAAAAATTAAAACAGCTTATGCAGTTATTAATGTATCTAATTTAGCTTAATTGACGACAGTAAGACTTTGGTCAGAAAGCAGGCAGGAGATTTTAAACTATTTTAACCCTGCAGTGAAATCCTGAAGCACAAAGAGCTGGACGGGCGCATCAAGACGGCCTGTCTGGGTTCTCTGCTGCCGCCGGACACGCTGAGGCGACTGGAGGAACAATACCTGAGCCACAGACAGGTGAGCCACAGACAGGTGAGCCACAGACAGGTGAGCCACAGACAGGGGAGCCACAGACAGGGGAGCCACAGGGGAGCCACAGACAGGGGAGCCACAGACAGGTAAAGGTGTCAGTGGTGAATCACCAGCAGGCTTCAGCTCACTGAGCCGTCGTTTCAGGAAAAGGTGAAGCTGTGGCTCAGCACGGCTCTGAAGAAGGAGGAGGAGAGCTGGCTGAGTGGGAAATCGCCCGAACTGATCGACTGTTACTACTTCAGTCCGCTGGCCATCGATGTCATCCAGGTGAGCGCAGGGACAGGTAACGCCGCTGGGCCTTAGCTGGCCGTTTCTGACGAAGCTTCCTGTCTGCAGGTGGTAAACAGTTCCCTGACTGAGTTCAGCTGTGCCATCAAAGACCAGAACAAGGCGCAGAGGCTGACGGTTCACCTGGAGAACTTTCTCAGCAGGTGAGCCACGCCCACTGAACAAAAGAACCAATCAGCTCACAGCTGTACTGCTGCACTAAGTAAAAGGCTTATTGTCTTTATGTTATTAATTAATGCAGACGTCGATTTAGCAGAAGCTAACGCTAAAGGACTTTACCAACATGCTAACTGGTATAAGCTAATGCTAAGGAATTAAACTAACATGCTATCTAGCAGAAGCGAAATAGATTAAAGAAATAGTTTAAGAATGGAAACATTTCACAACTCTTAGCTTTTATTTTGGATCTTCAAGTCAACTGACAAAAGGTATGCAAAACTTTAACACAAATAGTTGGGATATTGATCAAATAATTGATCAAATATAGTTAAAATATAAATTAAAAGTACCTGAAAAGTTTTTTATTTTTAAGATGTTGTGGCATTAGGGGTCTTTATTAACAGCATTCAAACAGTGACATTCAGTCAGGAATTGAACCATTTGCCTCTCCGCCACTTCTGGAGAAAATCTCATTTAGGAAATCCATATGTAGAGGAATTATTTTAACTGTGCTTCAGTTTTTCTGGTTATTTCATTCTTTTATGCGTTTGTGTTGCAGCTACAGGAAGAGCGTGGAGGACCTGGTGAAGGCGAACCCCAGTAACCTGCATCCAGTGCTCAAAGCTACGCTGGTCTGTGAGCAGCAGCTCAGGTGAGCTCACACCTGCATCACGACTAGAGCTACAGGAAATCTGCCCCAAAGCATTCTGGGAACTGTCATAGCTAAGCAGCGCCTCTTCTGTCCTCAGAGATTACATATCTGGTCAAGCTGAAGGTTTAGCTGAAGATCAGAAGCGCCGATGTCTGGAGACGCTCTCTGCTCTCAGGGATTGTTGCTACCAGTGTTTTATCTTCCCTCTTCGCGGCAGGATTAAGGTCAATGCTTTCTCCACTCAGAGAAACCTAAAAACTCTGTTGTGGTCACTGCGAAGAACTGATTATGCACATTAAATCTGCTAACATGCTGCACCAACACAGCATTTAGCAGAAGCTAATGCTAAAAGCTACAACAACATGGTATGTAGAGGAAGCTAATGCTAAGCTAATACGTTATATAATGGAAGCTAAGTGCTACACCTTTTCAAAATGAGTAAAAACACTAATCTGCTAAGTTAGTCATTTGTTCCTCTATTAGCGGATTAACAGGACTGCAAACAGCATTGCTAATGGCAGCTAGTAGAAGTTCTGCAGGTGAATAAAATGTCTGGAAATATGAGATAAAACTGATGATCTGGAACATTTTCTGCTTTACTGGAACATCTTGTTCTCTTAGCAGGACAAACGTCTCTTTTGGTTTGATGTTTAGATCTTCTTAAGCCCACTGTGGACGTCCGCCTGGGTGGACGGCTCACTTCCTGTCGTCGATCAGCTGCTGAGCTTTCTGAACCAACAACTGGTCGACCTGTTGGACCTGAAACCAGCCTGCAGACAGGTGAGACACCGCCTCCCCTACACCTGTCCGCCTGGTTACCTGTCCATCTGACCGTCCACGTCTCTCAGCCTCTGGTGTTCGACCTGCACCAAGACCTCGTCGCTCAGTACGTAAAGAAGACGATGAAGACCCGGGTGAAGAGCCGACAGCAGCAGGTGGCAGGGTCCGAGCGGATGGTGGAAGACGCTAAGAAGATGGACAGCTTCTTCACAGAGGAGGTGAGACACATAGCAATATGCTAAAATCCCAAGCTAAGCTATCAGGCTAAGCTATCAGGCTAATGTATCTGGCTAAGCTATCAGGCTAAGTTATCAGGCTAATGTATCTGGCTAAGCTATCAGGCTAATGTATCAGGCTAAGGTATCAGGCTAATGTATACCAGCATGTCAACACCAGATGCTGTATTGCTAATGTATACCAGCATGTCAACACCAGATGCTGTATTATTCTCTAGCTTCTCTTTGTGTAGCATACCTGCTAACATTAGCATCATTTGTAATTAGCTGACATCATATCAGGGTTAATTTGGCTGATTTTAACCTCAGAGGAGCAGCAAACTAAAAAAAAATAATATTTGGATTTTGAAAAACAAAGTGGTATTTAATTGAATTTAATTTTATTGATTAGGACACATCAATAGACATTTTTACAATTCATGGAGTACAGATCTATTTAAAGAAATAAAAAGAAAACATTTACACCACAGATAACTGACAGAGTATAAATTCAGTATTACCTGTCAGTAGTACTGTCTGTCTGTCTGTCTGTCTGTCAGTCAGTCAGTCAGTCAGTCAGTCAGTCAGTCAGTCAGTCAGTCAGTCTGTCCGTACTGTCTGTCAGTAGTACTCAGTACTCGGTCGTGTCTCAGGGCTGCAGTTCGGCTTCGTGGCTCTCTGAAATGCTCTGCGGCGTCGCTGAGATTCTCCGTCTGCAGGATCCAGCCAGCGTTCACCTGGAGGTCGTCGATCTGGTCCGAAAGTTCCCGGACTTCAGGTACCACCCACAGAGTAACTAGTTACATTTACTGGAGTGACTGTTTTTGAAAATATATTTTTGGAGTATTGCTACTGCGCTGTACTTGAGTAATTTTCTTCCCACTGAATGAAAAACGAAATGTTTGAACCAAAAACCCACCAGGCAGAAACACCTGCAGTTTCTGTCTTTATTGGAAGAAACTTCTTTTATCTGATTTTACTTTTTGCTACTTATATGAATTATTGTCTTTTTTGTAACTAAAACACAAACATTTCCGTTTACCTTTATATTTTGGTCCATCTGATGATGTAATTTTTTAATATTAAGTGATAATTTGACCAGTTACTCAGTACTTTAGTAACTTTTTACTGATACTTGAGAAATTTATTGGATGGATACTTGTTATTTTGACTTGAGTAAAAATAAGTTGGAGTAGCTGTACTCTTACTTGAGTAGTTTTTGGATCCTCTGTCCAGCTCTGGTTTCAGCTTGACGTTTTGCTGAGTCATTTCTGCTGAGTCGCTGTAGCGTTTGTTCTCCGAGTCGCTCTGCAGCAGAGAGGAAGCTCAGAGGACCAGGAGCGCTGAGGTTTAAGTCTGACGCGAAGCGGCTGCAACTGGATCCGAGATGTTCGGTTTCGTCATGAGGAACAATGGCTTTCTGTTTCCCACTGCATGCTGGGTAAATCATCAACTGTTTCATGTGGATAAGAAAGAACTCGGCCTCCAACCACAGGCTGCAGAGAGACGCAGTTGGAAAAATTAAGCAAGCCGAGTGCCGAGCGAGCGGGCGGCGGCGCCCCGGGCGAGCATGGCGGCAGCGCCCAGGGCGAGCAGGGCGGCGGCGCCCAGGGCGAGCAGGGCGGCAGCGCCCAGGGCGAGCGGGCAAGCGGGCAGCGCCCCAAGCGGCAACACCGAGGGATCAGATGCAGATTTATTCATTTCAAGAATCTAAATCCATTTAAAATGTTTCTATTTGGGCTTCAGAACTAAACATGGAGGAGCAGCATTCAGCTTCTATGCACCACAAATCTGGACCAAACTTCCAGAAAACTGAAAAACAGCCGAAACACTGAGACCCTTTAAATCTGGGCTAAAAGCTCATCTGTTAAAGCTGCTTTTTACCATGATAAATTAAACATTGACCAATATATTTGCTATTTATTAATCAGATGATGGCACTCATTGGAATGTTTTTCTGAAGCAAAGCACTTTGAACTGGTTGTTACTGAAATGAAACTGATTGAGTCAACAGGATGGAGGTTCAAACCTCATCTTTAATTGTCCTCAGGATGAGGGTGTGAAGGTTCGTTGATCTGTGTCTGTTTAGCAGAGTATGACGCAGCGTTAGCATGTTAGCATGAGGTTAGCCAGCGCCGCCTTGGTTAGCCTAGCTGAACATTAGCCATGTTTCTCACGCAAGTTTTCAGTGAACTTTTAAAATATCACCAAAACAGTGAAGCAGACGTGTTTCCATTTCCTGGTTCGAAGCTAATAATCCAAATCATAGTTTTGTCCGACGTTGACACTACAGTCGTTTTTTTGGCGCTAATATGGAAAGACTTCTTTCACATGATGTCCAAACCACGAAGAAGAAGACAGGAAGTGGTAGGAGGATGTTTTTAATTATTGATGACTGTTGACATTGTGAATGTTTTTGTGCTCTCATTTGTGGTTTGTTTTTCTTTTTGGATTATTGTGTCACGTCACGTGATCTGTCTAATTTAACACGCATGTAAAATAAAGGGTGTGTCCTCCAAACAAAGCTGGAGAACAACAGGACGCCAAACTGAACGCTGAGCCAAAAGTGATTCTGCTAACAATAACGTGAAGAAACTTCTTCACATGTAACTTTAATTTCTTACTTCATGGAAACACAGCAAATTGTGAAACTGTTTTTTCCAGTGGAAAATCACCAAAGTTTTCTGAGCGTTTGTTAGGAAACGCAGCTTTAACGCTCCACATGTTAACAGGTTCAACGTTCTAGTTTTCCGTTTGAAGCATTAAATAATCTGTAATAAATAATCTGGCCTGGTGTGTGGCAGGTTGTTGTGCTGCAACCCGAGTCCTCCGGTTCGGGTGGGAAGGGCGGGTCCGCTCCGGCCAGAGGAAAAGTACTGAGCGGCGCTGGGTGGGGATCAGGCGCTGGAAGCGTCTGGTTTACCTGCTCAGGTGTCGCTGCGCTGCGCTGCAGCTCAGACTTCACATTCATCGCTCCAACAGATCAGGAATCAGATCTTTTCCCCTGTGGGTCAAAATGCTCAGAGTTTCCAGATGACACCGAACCACAAGCAGAGGTTCTGACGAAACCGGGCCAGAGCAGGAGTCACTGAGTCTACTTCATGTGGGAAACACTGCAGATCTAGAGCAGCTAGAGACAATCAGATCTAGAGCAGCTAGAGACGTTGCAGATCTAGTGCAGCTGAAGACGTTGCAGATCTAGAGCAGCTAGAGACGTTGCAGATCTAGAGCAGCTAGAGACGTTGCAGATCTAGAGCAGCTAGAGACGTTGACCTTGAGCATCTCTGTTCCCTCCTGATGTTCGGTTGAAGCTCTTCATGCTGTCTGACGTTTGATCGGTTTGTTTTAACTGGTCCGGCTTTCTGGCTTTAAATCAGCCCAGAGGTCAAAGGTCTTTGGGGAAACTGAAGTCTTGGTTCAGAAACTATTGTGGCTCTTTACTTAAGCCATCGGGGTGTGGATTTGAGCTTCTAGCCCACAGCATGATGCTGCCACCACCATGCCGGACATTTCTACAGCGTTACTAGCTTTCTCACTCTGACTCCAGAAAACACTTCTGGTCCAAAACAGCAGAATTCATTTGGGTTTTTCTCTTCCATTTGTATGGAGCCCAGAATGTTTGGCGCGATGAAGCCCTTTTCTCCAGGCTGCTCCAGGTTTCATCCCCACCTGGGTGTCAGATGTGGTCAGAAAACACATCTTGTGAATCCTCCTCCCACTTACAGCCACGACTGCAGATTTTTGGGCATTTAGTCAGAAAAATGATCCAAAAACACTGAGATCCTCGTGGCAGAAGAACCAGAGCCGCATGTCTGAAGTCAGGGTGAATAAATCAAACTTCAAGGGAGAAGAAAACATTAAGTTCAACCAAACAGAACAGAGTGAAGAAGCACATAGAAAATATGAAATATGTGTTTAAGAAATGAATGTTTTAAAATCTTTTTTTCTGATCAATTATTTGTCTGATTGTCGTCAGCGGCGCTCACGTCTCGGCGTTGCTGTCGCTGAAGTTCGGCCTTTCGGCTGCGGACATCCGGTCCATCAGAGCCAGCGTGGAGGAGAACCGCCCCCTGGACACCTCAGCCAATCAGAGCCCTCCAT
Source organism: Phalloptychus januarius (assembly GCA_902982915.1). Classification (NCBI taxonomy): domain Eukaryota; kingdom Metazoa; phylum Chordata; class Actinopteri; order Cyprinodontiformes; family Poeciliidae; genus Phalloptychus; species Phalloptychus januarius. Next base: position 17,487,950 of record CADWAE010000459.1, read on the forward strand.
TCTTCTCCAGGGTTAAAGTCAAATGGATCAGTAACAAGATCAACCAGATGGCGATCAGGAGTTAAAAGTGCGGCTTAATGCTAATGTTAGCATAGCTTGTTGTTTCAGATTATCTGCATGGCGTTTAATGCAAATATTAGCTTAGTGATGCTAAGCTAATAGAGAGTCAGAACAAAACATGAGGAAGCAGCTTTTAGTTTTTATGCTCCAGCCCTCTGTAAGTCTGCCCCTACCTTGAGTGTATTTAAAACAAGGTTAAAAAATTCTTAAACTCTTTTTTCGTTTTTTTTTTCTCTTTTTCTCTCTCTCGTGTATTTTATCTACTTTTAATTTGCTTGCTTTGTATTGTTTTCTGTACAAGCACTTTGAATTGTCTTTGGCTGAAAGGTGCTATATAAATAAAGTTGCCTTGCCTTGCTAACATGTTAGCCAGTTGTTTAGAAATGTAAAATGGGAGACTTGCTGCGTTGGAAAGCCATCTGGAGTTCCTCAGGGCTCAGCTCTCCGTTCCCTTCAGTTCTCCTTTTATTACCATCTAAGTGTTAGAAAATGTATCATATTTAAGCTAACTCTGCAACCAGACTCACTTTAAATCCACCCAGCTTCCTGCTGCTTAACAAAACCCTGAAGTAATGAATGTTGCAAAATGCAGAATGTTTTACAATTCTAATGTGTATAGAAACGGAGACATGTATCTGTACTGTTGTCATTTCAATAAATGTATTTATTCAGTAGAGCCTCTGGTAGATGTTTCGACTCATTTCTCCAAAAATGTGCAGAAATACTTCAAATAAATTTGTTTTTATTACAGAAACATCATTGAAGTTTTACATTTAGAGATTTATTAAGGAGGAAAAACAGCACATTAAGAAATGAAGGTTTTTTTAAAACAAAATTGTTATCATATTTGGCCTTTTTAAGAATATATTTATATATGTATTATTTTTTTCTTAAAAATAAAAATGTTTGGGTGCTGTGGTGGCGCAGGGGTTTAGCACACCCACATACGGAGGCCTTAGTCCTCGACGTGGCCGTCCCAGGTTCGATTCCCGGCCTGGCGAGCTTTGCCACATGTCTTCCCCCTCTCTCATTTCTCTCATTCCTGTCCACTTTCTATTAAATAAAGGCCACTAGAGCCAATAAAACCTTTAAAAAAAAAAAAGTGATATTTTCTATATTTTTCAGTGAGAGATTAAGTACCTCCTGCAAAACAGGTGACAAAGTAACTAAACTTAGAAGATCATGTAAATACTAAACAATGTTTAGTAAATACACTGCAAAAACTAGTCACCCTAGTTTTTACCTTCCCATGTGAAACATATGCTAACATGTTACAGCTAACCTGCCTAAGTTAATGATTAATGATTTATTGAGACAGGATCAATACTTCTTTCCATCAGAGATCTAGTCGGTGGTAAAATGACCATAATTTTATTGTGAAATGTAAAAAAAAAGAAAAGCCTAACACATGCACAGATTAGTACAAAGCAGATTTTGCTTGGGAGGAGTAATTCAAGTTTGGTCAGAAATATTTCATGTTTAAATGTTCAAATACTTCTTGCATATACTGACATCTACTAGACTGAAGAAAATGCAATAAGATTGATGTAAAAACCAACAAGTTCATCAAATTCAAGAAGTGACAATATATATTCATATGTATAACTGGATTAATAAAGTTTCTAACGGACAAAATGTACTTTTTCTTCAAATATTTGTGCTTGCCTTTGTTAGATTTCTCTAGTTCAGATTAAAACCAGAAAGACTGAAAGAAAGTAAAGCAGAAACTGAGTGGACGACTGTCGCCCTCTGCTGGTTGGAGACAGAACTGTGGAAGAACCAAGAAGAAGAACCCTCTTGATTAAAGAGGGAAAATGAGACTTTAAGGAACGTAAATGTAAACTACTTTGTTGTTTTTTCTAAGATGTTTGACTTTCATTTGACTAAGACAAGTGCGGTTTTCTTTTTAACTGCTTTGTTAAATCTTCTTCGGTCCATTTTTCTTTAGATGGCCCTTTTCCCTGTTTATTTAAGGACACATCTGACACTATAGGGCTACATATTATTTTATTCATAATTACTTCAGTAAATAATGTGTGTGCTTAAAGGAATACTTTAAACCATTTGATCTTCCCAGACTTTTTTAGTTTCTAGTTTATCTTTCTTGATAATTTTCTATTTAGGCTTTGCTATTTTTAAATATCTTTGTTTGGAGTTTATCATAATATTGACTTTATTATTTTGATTGTATTTTCATAATATCTTCTTATTTAGGCTTTGATACTCCGTTGTACTTTATAAATATTAATTTCCATGTCCCCTTTTACTCCTCCCGGGTTGCGCTCCTGTCAGTGGGGTTCAACGTCATCCCGTCGTTTTTTCGAGTCACCCTAGTAACAATAAACGCTGCTGCTGGACCTCATCAACCAATCATATTACACGTAGCCTCTTACGTCACTTGCCGTCAACGCGTAGGGTTGGGTTAGTCCACCATCTTGGCTCAGGCTAGCTGACTCCTAGCTGAGAGTATGAGGAGAATCCGACAGAATCAAATTCCAGCCGAACCGACCGAACCAGGACTGTCTCACCTAGCGGACCGGAGCTAGAGGCCGGCGGCTCGAGCCGGGCCTCCTCTCTCCCCGAAATTAAAGTCCCAACACCGGGAAGTGTCGGGCTGCTAACTCCCCGGCTAACTTCGGCGTTAAAGAGGAACTGTTGCTCCGGTTCCGTTTGGATCCATGACAGTTATAAACTTCCGGAAAAGGATCCGAGCCGAGCCGGGACAGGTAACCCAGGGCAGGGACAAGTGATGCCGCGAGGGAGTTCGTTGAGATAGAACCGAACCGAAGCCGGAGCAGCACGTCACTTTCCGAGCCGCTAAGTTTGAGACAGGTGTTCCGGAGCGGAGCGGAGCGGCGGCGGCGGCTTCATGACCGGACCTCCGTTACACTGAGCTGGGTATCATGTCCACCAGGACCCCCCTGCCCACCGTCAACGAGCGGGACACCGAACAGGTGGGTCAGAACCGAAACACCTCCAAAGTTTTTCGTCTTCAGCTGAATCATCTGATCTCCGAGCATCAGGCAGGAAACGGCTATCAGGAGTGTTTCCGGTGTTTTCTGGAACATTTCCAGCCCCAGTGGGAGTCCTGAGGGTCCTAACCGGAACCTGGAGGTCCGATCCGGACCCATTTGATCAGAGCCACCTGATCTGTCACTCCAAAATCTGCCAGGGACCAAGAATCTGATCCAGAGTGTTCTGGTAGAAATCTGTTTTTATTCCAGCCTGTTCTGGGTTTACCAAGGGTGCCAAAACTTCCCTTGCACTCTATGAGTTTCCATAGCAACTGTTGATGTGCACTGCCAGTCAGCTGACTGAAACGATACAATAAGAAACATTTGACATGTCTGAGACACATATAGATTATGTTTGAACTATTTTAATAGTTAAAGCACCAAATCTACTTTAATATGCATTATTACACACAGTGGAAACCATTTTTGGTAGCTAGCGCTTTCTGCTCTGTGGGTTCAGCCAATCAGCAGCAAAGAAAATAAAAGGTGCTCCTGCACTGGCTGCTTTTGGATAATCCATCCATCCCCTTTCTAACACCCTGATCCTTAGTGGGGTCAGGAGGTGCTGGTGCCTCTCCAGGTAACGAGAGGCGGGGTCACCTGGACAGGACAGGGCAACACAGAGACAGACAGGACAAACAACTGTGCACTCACACTCACAATTTAGAGAGACAGTCATGTTTTTGGACTGTGGGAGGAGGCCAGAGTACCTGGAGAGAACCCACGCATGCACAGGGAGAACATGTAAGCAGAAAGACCCCGGGCCGGGAATCGGACCCAGAACCTTCTTGCTGCAAGGCAACAGCTCTACCAACTGCGCCACTATGCAGCCGCTTTTGAATTATTTAAAATCTAATCTGCTAGCAGAAAGTATTGAGTCGTCAACTGGAGTAAAACTGATGACATCAGCTCTGATGGTTTCCACAAGCAGAGCATATGTGAGGTCAGACACTAATGTTGGGTAAGAAGGTTAAGAGTTCCAGTTCTTCTGGATAATAATGGTTACCACGGACACATAAAGAAACAACATGGATCAAATAAAACAAAGGAACTTTTCCAGGAGTCTTTTGGAGTTGCACAAAAAACAAAAACCTGTGAGGTGGGAACTGCTGGTAGTTGGTAGACCTTATTGTTGTGACCATCTGGAGTCTTAAAGGAACAGCGTCGTTGATGTAGCTCAGTTGTTCTGTTCGGCAGCAAACTGCAGGCTAAACACTGATCATTATCAGTTTATCTCTTAACCAGTCTAATAATCTGAACAGTTATATTTACTGGAAAACCAACATGGCGCAGTCAGAGGCAGAGGGTAAAGGTTAGAGCTGACAGATTATCTCGAAATACTTCAGTGATGATGTTAAATATGATGAGCCAACATTTTCTTCACTGCTGTTTTCGCTTCTTGATTTTTATCAGATATTTTCGTAAAGAAGTTGTGTGATTGCTACATTTCTCTGATATTATGACTAGTTATGATTCAACGTGTTGCGCAGCTTTTACTGTTGTGTTATTTTTCCAACAGTAGAAGGAAATGATGCTTCTCTGATTTACACAAAGGCAAATCGATTATGTTATGGATTTTTATTTTAAACACATTTTTTTATTCAGGATTTCCAGTAAGCATAAAATCTTAAAGACAAATGGATATTTATTTATTAATTTCAGTTGTCTTAGCCGAAAACAAAAACATTAAAATAAAGAAGTTATTCCTACGTCTGATGAAATATTATGTTTTAATGTTCATATTATGATTCAGACATAAATCTGTTTTAATAAGACAGATTTGAAGGCCTCTGATGTTACCTGAACTGAAACGAATGTTTTCATCCAATCTCTGCATTTCTATAATTTACCATAAATGTGAAACAAAACAGATTTATTCTCTTATCTCTCGTTGTTATTATGATTCCTCCTGTAAGCATCAGCATTCATGACAGGTCAGAACAGGGAGACTAATTAGTTATTGAAATAGTCATCAACTGATTTAGTAATCAATTAATGCTCACCTGGAATTAATGTTCTACTCAGTAAGCTATAATTTAACGAAACTTCAAACCATAATTTTTGTCTTGATGGATTTTCATAATTGGACGAATGGTTTCAACCCTTTCTCAGATTAAACCCGTCCCTCCAGTACTGCCCACGAGGTGACATCATGTGATCTGGACGTCATGAAGCGTCGCTCCTGTACTCTGACTCTTCCCTCCTCTTGTGCCTGTTCTCCTGGTCCTTCTGGGATCCCAGCTGCTCTGTCGATTCACATCAACCTGGATGAAGTTCCAGGTCCAAACCGTTTGGGTTAAGGTTGACCCATGTTGTTTTGCTTCCTCGTTTCCCAGCATGCACCTGGGGAAGATGGGCGCGGTGAGGCGCTGCCCCGCCCCGTCCGCTCCGCCCGCTGTAAGAGCGCCGTCGCCGCGGACGACGTGCCGCATGTGGGCAACTACCGGCTGCTGAAGACCATCGGGAAGGGGAACTTCGCCAAAGTGAAGCTGGCCCGACACATCCCGACGGGCCGGGAGGTGAGACTGGACCGGACCGGGCCGGACGCCATTCTGGGACACGCTCCAGAACCGACACCAGTTCTGACCGTAACTTTACCTTTCAGGTGGCCGTCAAGATCATCGACAAGACCCAGCTGAACCCCACCAGCCTGCAGAAGGTGAGGCTAGCATCACAACCGGGTCTGGGCATGTGATCAGAACCAGAACCGGGTCTGGGCATGTGATCAGAACCAGAACCGGGTCTGGGCATGTGATCAGAACCGGGTCTGGGTGTGTTTAACGTCCTGCCGTGTTTCTGTCTCAGCTGCTCAGAGAGGTTCGCATCATGAAGATCCTGAACCACCCCAACATCGGTGAGTCCCACCTGGATCCACCTGGACCCGCTGGGTCCAACAGGTTCCGGATCTGCTGGGCCTCAGCTGGTCCTTTGGTCCTGTTTCAAAGCCCCACCTGTGCTACCTGTCTGCAGTGAAGCTGTTTGAGGTGATAGAGACGGAGAAGACGCTCTACCTGGTGATGGAGTACGCCAGTGGAGGTCTGTCACCTGCAGGCACACCTGGACCAAACAGCTGGATCCACCTCTGACCTGTGTGTGTGTGTGTGTGTGTGTGTGCAGGTGAAGTGTTCGACTACCTCGTAGCTCATGGGAGGATGAAGGAGAAGGAGGCCAGAGCTAAATTTAGACAGGTAACGCTCCCAAACCACCCGTCGCCACGGTAACGCAGACATCCCATAACACAGAAGTAGAGCAGGTGGTTTTAGCAGGTCAGCCTGCCGCAGAGCCTCTGAGCCAGGCAGCAGCAGGAACATCTGCTGTAAAATAATATTATTATTCTTTATTATTGTTCAGGTTTGGGTGCTTGAAATCCTTGAAATGCTTCAATTTCATTGAGTTGTTTTCAAGGTTTGGAAACTGTTTGATTTCTGTATAAAGTCCTTGAAAAGGTGAACAGGTTGAGATACATTTGATTAAAAGCCTAAATTTGTAAAAGTAATTTTCAGTTGAAACCAGGAAAGTAACGGTGGTAAAAAGACAGATTTTAATTCAGATCAAACTTCAAACTTTCTAACTTCATTAGAATCATCATGAATATTTCTGTCTGCTAAAAGCCAGAAAACGTAACAGACATTAGTTAGAGATTCTTGTGAGTTTTTCAGTCAGGTTTGATGGCGGTGTGTTAGTTTACCGTGTAGAAGGTTATTATTATATATGTAATATATAACAGGAATAAATAAATGTCACTGTGGAAACCTGCATAAACTATATAATAATGAAACAATAAATTTGGTGAAAAATCCTTGAATTGAATCAGTGATTATTAAATTATTATGAAACGTTTCTCTGTCAGATCGTCTCTGCGGTTCAGTACTGCCATCAGAAGCACATCGTTCACCGAGACCTTAAGGTAACTCCGGTTTCCCAGCCGCCGCAAACGCATCACAGACAGCAGTGACTTTTAGGTCTCCTCATCTTCCTCCTCCTCCTCCTCCTCTTCCTCTTCCTCCTCCTCTTCTCTTCCTCCTCCTCTTCCTCTTCCTCCTCCTCTTCCTCTTCCTCCTCTTTCCTCCTCCTCCTCCTCCTCCTCCTCTTCCTCCTCCTGCACTCTTCCTCCTCCTCCTCCTCCTCTTCCTCCTCTTCGTCCTCCTGCAGGCGGAGAATCTCCTCCTGGACGCCGACATGAACATAAAGATCGCCGACTTCGGCTTCAGCAATGAGTTCACTCTGGGCGGAAAGCTGGACACATTCTGCGGTTCCCCTCCGTACGCAGCGCCAGAACTCTTCCAGGTAACTGGACCTTCCCCAGGCCCGGCCCGGGTTCTGGTCCCGTCAGAACCTGGGTCAGCCTGTTCCTGCTGTGTTCAGGGTAAGAAGTACGACGGGCCGGAGGTGGACGTCTGGAGCCTGGGAGTGATCCTCTACACACTGGTCAGCGGGTCGCTGCCGTTTGACGGACAGAACCTGAAGGTGGGTCTCCGTCCGGTTCAGAACCACCTCCGGGTGCTCCTGGACCTCGGAACCGTTTGGACCCGTGTGTTTGTTCTGCAGGAGCTGAGGGAGCGAGTTCTGCGGGGCAAGTACCGGATCCCTTTCTACATGTCGACGGACTGCGAGAACCTGCTGAAGCGCTTCCTGGTTCTGAACCCGGGCAAGAGAGGAACGCTGGAGGTCAGGAGGTCATCACACGCTGTCAATCAGAGAGCAGATCCCCAGAGCTTCAGCCTCCCCAGAACCGTCGGGTCCGAATCATCTTTCCTCTGTTTCAGCAAATCATGAAGGATCGCTGGATCAACGGCGGCGACGAAGACGAGCTGCTGCCGTACGTAGAGCCGGAACTGGACATCAGGGACCAGAGCCGGATCGGTACGCATGGACACGCACACACCCCCACACACACACACACACACACCCTGACTGGCCTGTCATCCTCAGACCTCATGGTCCAGATGGGTTACTCCAGAGAGAAGATCAACGATTCGCTCTCCAAGATGAAGTATGATGACATCACAGCCACCTACCTGCTGCTGGGACGCAAGGCCGCAGAGGTGAGCGGTTACCACGGTAACAACGGGTAGAGCCGACCTGCCCGACAGGAAGTGACCTGTGTTGTGTGTCCAGATGGATGTGGGCGGAGCCTCCTCCCTGCTGAAGCCTCATTCGTCCAGCAGCCATTCCCCTGCCCACCTGCTGAGTCAGCGCTCCTCCTCCAAACAGAGGAGGTTCAGCGACCAAGGTACCAGAACCGGAACCAGAGCCAGGTCTCCCCTCAGCCTCTAACCCCCAACCCTCCTCCTCAGCTGCCAGGAAGGCGGAGGCGGAGTCAAAGCCGGACGCTAACAGGAAGCCAGGTCCCGGAGAGGCGGGCAGCCCGTTGCTAGGCAACGCCAACAACCCCAACGTAGGCGACATCCCAGATCGCCGGAAAGCGGCAGCTGCGACCGCCGTGAGTGTTTTTGGTTTGAGGGGGTGGAGCGTCGGTTCCAGCAGCCAATCGGTGCGGCTCTGTGTTTCAGGCGTCCAGCATGACGAGGAGGAACACGTACGTCTGCAGCGCCACCGACAAGTCGTCTGCCTCCGCCGTCCACAACGGCAAGGACAACAGGTAACGCCGCCCCCCGCTGGTCACACCCAGCCTCACACGCCGACCTTTAACCTGCAGCGCCCCTCCCCCAGCTCCTCCGGCTCGCCTGCCAAGCGCTCGGTGGGCGGGGCCTCCACACACAGCGTGAGCAGCGGGGCCACGCCCCCGGACCGGCTGCGTTTTCCCCGCGGCACGGCGAGCCGCAGCACCTTCCACGGCGGCCAGCTGAGAGAGCGCCGCACCGCCACCTACAACGGGCCGCCCGCCTCGCCCAGCCTGTCACATGACGCCACGCCGCTGGCCCAGGCCCGCAGCCGCGCATCGTCCAACCTGTTCTCCAAACTAACCTCCAAGCTCACCAGGAGGTACGTACCCTACGTCGTCCTTCCACTAAACTACACAATACTGCTTCAGTAGTTATTTAAGACTTCCTTCCCTCTTTAGAGTTCCTTCTTTCCTTCGCTGAATGTTTCCTTCTGATCCAGCTGAAGGACTCAGATAAAACTACGAATCCCATGATGCAACAGAGCAAAAGGATTTTATCCCAGGAAGTTCAGCTTTTAGAAAATCGGAGGAACATTTTTTATCAACATAAAAAATACTAAACAACTCAGTTTAATGAATAAATATTAGTACATTAATAAAAATAATAAAATGTTCTACATTCATCAGGTTGACATTAAAACATTTGTCTATTTCATATAAAATGCTTTGAACTGATTGGGTGTGAATACTTTCCGGTGCAGCAGCTTCATATACAAACCGTTTTTTATTTTTGGCACTGAGCTTTGGGCCTGCTGCTGCTTCGGCCCCTAAGCAGACAGGAAGTCAGGACGCATCACTTCCTGTTAGCTGTTCTGCAGGTCTTTCCTGTGATTTACGCTCTGCTTCTTCTCCTCTCGGCTGGCAGAGCGCCGTCGGAGGCGGAGAGGAACGGCAGACTGGAGGGGTCCAGGTGGGTAGAGTGAGACAGCCAATCAGAGCGCGGCGTTTGGAGGACGTTAACGTCTTCTTTTCCTCCTTCCAGCCGTGCCGTGACGTCCGACCAGAGGGAGGAGCCGCCGTCCCCCGCCGCGCCGCACTCCAAGGACGCCAAGCCACGCTCGCTGAGGTTCACCTGGAGCATGAAGACCACGTCGTCCATGGAGCCGGCGGACATGATGCGCGAGATCAGGAAGGTCCTGGACGCCAACAACTGCGACTACGAGCAGCGCGAGGCCTTCCTGCTGCTCTGCGTCCACGGCGACGGGCACGCCGACAGCCTCGTCCAATGGGAGATGGAGGTCTGCAAGCTGCCCCGCCTCTCGCTCAACGGCGTCCGCTTCAAACGCATTTCAGGAACGTCCATCTCTTTCAAGAACATCGCCTCCAAAATCGCCAACGAGCTCAAACTATAGAGGGACTGGGAGGAGCAGGACCATGTAGGGACAGGGGGAAACAGGAAGTGGTCCAGGTGGACAGACAGGGACAGGAAGTGACCTGAACACCAAGGATGACTTTGAGCTGTCTGCTGATTGGTTCCGGCTCGACGCTGTAGGCGGGGACAAGCGGGCTTTGCCGCAAAGCATTCTGGGACTCTGAGTGCGGCTGTTAGCGTTTCCTCTTCAGAGAGTCTCTCTGTGTTTTTGTGAATGTAAATAGTTTCTCACCTTGTTGATTTTGTACATGTGAGCAGTCAGCTGATGGACTGCAGCTCAGGCTCACCTGTGTCTCATTAAACACGTTGAACGCATCGCTGCGTCCTGTCGTCACGGTGACCAGAGTGAAGCTAGCGCCAAACCGTCTTCAGTTCACCAGACCTCCAGACCGCGTTTCGATTCAGTTTCAGCTGCAAACTCTTCAGTTTGTACCGAAGTCTGAAATATTTTCAACTTTTTTTTTGCTTAAGACATAAAAATACAATAAATTGCGATTTATGGGTGGAATAAGGCAAAAACAGTTAAATATCAGAAGTGAAGGTAAGAGGGTAAAATGTTTTTATTCAAATTACTGCAAGTGTTGATAAAGTTTACTTCAGTTTATTGATTGATGTGACCACCAGGTGGCAGCAGAGACAAACCTCCGGGGTTTTAATGGCGGGGCGTCAGAACAGAAATGTCTGCTTTTTCTTCTCTGTCTGACGTTAAATCACACCAAACTTCTTATTTCAGGTCAAAACAAAATTATTTCTGTTTGCTAAAAACTTCAATTATGAGAAAAATAATCAGCCGGAGAGGATCAGAAGTTGACATGAATCCCAGTATTTGGTTGCGTTTCCTTTCACAAGCCTCTCAGTAGTTCATTCCTTTAACTTCCTGTTTGTCTTAATGTTCTGTATGTGAACCTAATTATTTCTATTTAGCAAATAGATATTTTGTTTATTTTACCTGAAACAAGAGAAATGTGGTTTGATTAAACTTCAGACAGTGAAAATAAAGTGTATGTAAACTTATGGTTTTAACTCATTTTAAATGATGATTTGGTCACATTTATGATTGCAGAGAAATTTCAATTATGGCTTTTAATGTAAAAAAAATTCTGCATCTTGCAGACCACAAACGCCTCTAGAAGCCAAAATCAAGGTGCTGCAACGGCCTAATCAAAGTCCACAGCGTTCTATGCAGAAGCAAGCGTGAATTTGATTAAATCCGTGATTGTAAATGAAGACAGGCGCCGAGTCTGGGCCACAGAGACTTTATTAGATATTTCAGATGTTACATGGATCCAACAGGTGCAGATAAGGAAATAGAAAATCCTTCACATGTTGGAAGACTGCAGTCTAACCGAGCGGCTCTACGCGTCCCGCGGCGTCAGGACGGACTGTTACAGTGAGGAAGAGGAGGGGGTGGGCGGGGCAGTGAGGAAGAGGAGGGTTACAGTGAGACAGTTCACTTCTGTTCTGGCATCAAGTCGTCGATGGCCTCGCCGGCCTCCAGGCGCTTCTCCATGTTGACCAGCAGGTTGACGCCGTCCACCACCATCTGGACCAGCTCCACCTCCGAGAAGCCCAGGCGGTCCGCGTTGGAGATGTCGAAGACTCCGCCCACCGCCGCGGTGTCCACGCCGCCTGAGGCGCAGACAGGAAGTCAGTGGTACGCACACTTAGCATGCTAATAACGGAGCTGATAGCTTAGCACTTAAGCTAACTTTGAAAAAGTTTAGCGTTCTTCTTCCTAAATGAATTTTCCAGATGAATTCTAAAGCACTTATTTAATTCCTGCAGTACTTCCTCTAAACTAGTAGCAACATTTTGAATTAGCCCTTTAGCTAACTTGGAAAACGTTTAGCGCTCTTATCTATTGCTAAATATAATTTCCGGCTAAATTCATCGCTAATAATTGACCTGGGGCACACTTCCATTAATCAAGCTAAATATTTCTTATTTACTAAATTTAACATGGCAGCTAAATAATTAGTTTGAGCCTAATAATTACCTAACAAGCTAAATCTATTTAGCATGAAGCTAAAAAGTTAGTTCACTAACTATATTTAGCTTGTGAGAAAAATAATTGGCCCTGAACTAAATATTTTGTTACCAAGCCATTTAACTGGTTAACTAAATATTTTGCTTCATATTGATATCAGTGAATGAATAGCATTGTGAAAATAGGACTGAAAAAAGAAACACCATTTTTCTCTTAACAGGCTAAATAACGTTACCCTGTATTTGCTAACCGCTCTACACCGCCCCCTACAGTCTATCTGCACAGAGTACAAATGTCTGAGTCTGTTTTACATGTAAATTCATGAAGCTCAAATCAAGCCGGCGTACCTGTTCCTCGCTTCTGCAGCCGCAGCCTCTTCAGGATTTCTCCGAACTTCTCATGCTTGCTGACGTTTGGCAGCTTGACGTGAACCCCGGCCCTCAGCCCCGTCCCCAGGTTGGACGGGCAGGTGAGGACGTAGCCCAGGTGCTCGTTCCACATGAACTCGTGTCCTCGGTTCTTAAACAAGTCTTCAATCTGGGGGAGACGGAGCAAACAGGTGAGAGGGGGCAGGTAGAGACGGGACGAGGGGTACAGGTAGGGATAGGGGGCGGAGCTTACTTTGGTGAGCCCGTTGCAGAAGCGTGTGAACACCTCGCGCATGTTGCCCCCCTTCTGCATGCTGATGACACGCAGGTGATCCTCCTCGTTCACCCACACCAGGAAGGTCTTGTTGTCGTTGTGCCTGCAGGTGATGGACGATGTTTGGGTGAGATCCAGATGGAGTGGTGGCCATACTGGCAGTTACCCAGGGCAGCATTAGGAAGGGGGAGGGGGCAAGAGTAAGGTGGTTTTCTATTGCTTTAATGTAGTGGTGGACAGCGCTAACTAAAAGGTTAGCTGCACTAACCCTGAAGCAGTAATCATAAACATTAGTTAATGCTAAACGCTTTACCAACATGGAATTTTAAGCTAATGCTAAATTTAAATTATATCTTCCCTTGAAAGACTAGAAACCTCAACCACCAATTTAATGGCCAATATATTAGTTTTAGATGTCGTATTTATGTTTAGATGTTTTGTTCCTGGGTTTTACAGTTTGAAATAAAGTTATTTCAGGAAAAAAAGAAAAGGTAAGGAGAGAAAATTTAACTGCTGAGTAAACAGTCTAAAGCCACTTCAAAATAAGAGCATGAACGTAAATGTCTAACTACTTGAAGAACTCTTTCTAGAAACTTCTACACAGATATCAAACTTTATTCAACTGAAGTTTTAAAAAACATAAATTAACAGTTTAGAATTTATCCAGAAAAATTTACTTATGGGAAGCTAAAGGCGCTAAACACTTCAGAATCGCTTACAGCTATGCTATTAAGGTACTAGCGGAAATGTGCCCAAATATGATTTAGGAGAAGTGAAATGGGCTTAATTCTTTCAAAGTTAACCCTACAGAGCTAATCGAGAAGTGAACTAAGCTATTAGCAGAAATGTGCTCATTATTGCCGCCAAGGAAGTAGCACATCAGAATTTATCCAGTTAGCACTAAGTGCGCTAACTGTTTTCAAAGTCATCAAAAATATTAACGCGTTAAATTAAAAATCAGTTCTGATATCAGAGTAGTGGAAGTGTGCCAACCACTGCACCAAGTTAGGGCTTTAGAATTTAAACGGCAATATTTAGGGGAAGCTAAGTGCCCTAAATGTTTTCAGAGTTAGCACAAACACTTATCAAAGAATTACTTTGGCAATTAGCACATTAGTGGAAGTGTGCTAACAGTTGAGCTAACGTGCCAATAGCCGAGTGTGTTGGGATAGTACTGACCAGATGCCGCGTGCATCGGGCCAGTCGCGCGCCATCCCCGACGCCAGCAGCAGAGGAGAAACAGGCTTGTCAAACAGGAAGTGGTCATCGATTAGCTGCTGTTGCTCCTCCTCAGTCATGTTCTTCAGGGCGTAGTATTTCCCCTTCAGGTCTCCTTCCAGAGAGTCCAGAGCTGCAGGCAGAGAGAAACCGGGTCAGAACCGATGGGTCGGGAGGCGTGGTGCCACTGACTGCAGGTTGAGTGTTTGGGTCGCATGTCAACGCTGCTGCCATTATGTGGATTCTGGTTCTCCAGACTCTGAAATTGCGATTCCCAAATGAAATGCAGAACAGTTTTTCTTTCCACTAAGCTTTCTATTAATATGTTTCTAGAATATGTCTGCATAGTCAGCTTCTCTAGAAATGACATCTTATGTATGGAGTATGAAGCTGAATTAGGACAATAAAGACTGTAGGAAAAAAAATTTGAAAAAAAGTTCAAAATTACTTTTCAGGTTTAATGGGGTTTTTTCAGCAAACCTTATTATATGGAGCTAAATTAGGGCAAACCTTTTTTACTAAAAGGTTTGTAAAAAAATATTGACACTGAAAAATCATTTTGAACATTTATCAGTTCCACTTTTTTTTATAGGAAACTTTTTGTATGGAACTAAATTAGGGCCATAAAATTTATTAAGAAAAAAAAAAATAAAAGGACAGTAAATTTTAAGAAAAGGTTAAAAACATTTCTCAGAATCAATGCCTTTTCTCAGTTCAATTTTGTTTTTCAGTTTCAAATGTGTTTTTTTAACAAACTTTTTTTTACTGCAATTTAGCTCCATATTCAGAGTTGTTTCTAACCTCTATGAATACTTAAACTATCAAAAAAATTAATAACTCTTGCGTATGTTTTATACTTGTTTCCGATAAAGTTTCCAAACGTACTTTTATTGGTTTTCAAGAAAATGCTGCCACTCATAAGATGGCTTCTGTCGGGCAGCGAAGCGGCCATTAAACCTGGACATTTTCAGGATGTGGATTATCAAATTCAACCATATTTAATCTGACTGCATCTTGTGATGAATCAGGAATATAAACTAAAATTGTAACAGATTTTTATTCTTCATAAAGAGCTAATTTCATGTGCAGATCACCGACTGGAAAGTTTTTTTAATTACTGATTCCTCAAAAGCAGCTGCCGTCTCTGTTATATCTGCAGATGTTTGTTAGTGCTGTTTCTGCCAGCAGGGGGCAGCAGTGTCCTCAGCTGAATATAAATCGGCTCTGAGGAGTTTCTCTGCAGGACGACGCTCTGCTCACGGTTACGTAACGGTTTGGTCTGTTGGCCGCTGACTGAGGCATGATGGGAAGTCTATAAATAAAGACTCATCCTCATCTGACGGAGCTGAATAAACCCGGAATGAGTCAGAGAATCCCTACATGCTCGGGTTGTCCCTGAACGCAGCACGGCCTGATGCTAACGGTGCGCTGCCCCATCACATCCGGTTCGGTTCCATAACAACACGGCTCTGATCTGGTGAATAACCTGCCAAACACCTGAGCTTTACGTCACATCTGATTGTTATTTGTGTCATATTTAGTCAAACTGCCGCAGTTTGCGAATCGCTGGGCTGGAAACTGAATCCTTTGAGTAAAAGCCGCCATTTTAACTGCAGGCGGAAGTTTTTCTGAGGGATTGAGTCATTTTCACCATCTCATTCATTCATTTATAAATGTCAAAAGTTTCCGTCATAATATTTCATTAGCTAGCTAGCTAAATATTGCTATTTACCTAGTTAGCCAGCTAAACACTTGGCTAGCTAAATGTTTAGTGACAAAGCTAACAGTTTAGCTCCAAACTAGCTCTGAGCTAGCTGTGCATTTAAGTTTCAGTTCAGTAGCGGATCAGTAGAAGTGGACTATGAAAATAAAAGCTGATCCTGGTGGAGCCACTGCAGGTTGAGCGCTAAACGTCTGGATTTCCTTTAGAGCGGCTCATCCTTTAGTTTAAGATGAAATGTTCAAGAACAGAGAAAAGAAACTGACCAGAGCTGACTGAAGAGATGGAAAAACAGGATCTTAGAAGTTTGGAAGACCCAGCTTTTACTTTGGTAGTCTACTTCTGGTCATCCTCAAGTACATTTGCATAAATCTGCATATTATTTTTCTCCAATTAAAAAAAACTTAAAACTAGATATTTAACATGTCTGATTAATGTTTAATTTGAAGCTAAATGTTTAACTTGCTACTTAAATATTTAGTTAGTGAAACTGTGACGTTTATAAATGAATAACATGGTGACAATATGACTGAAAGATGTTTTAAATAAGTGAAATTCTTGCTGTTGGTTGTTGACTGTGCAGGTTTTCCAGAGTTCGTTAGCATCCAGGACCGAACCGGAGCTGCTGCTGTACCTTCGATGGAGAGCTGCTCGATGGCGCGGCGCTCGCCGCGGCTGCAGTGCGGCGGCAGGCAGAAACCACGGATGCTCCTCCCGGTCCGAACCCGAGAGCTCAACACGTAGTTTGGGTCCAGGTCGTCCCCGCCCTGAAGACAGGA
The DNA here is from genome assembly GCA_902982915.1 of Phalloptychus januarius. Taxonomy (NCBI): domain Eukaryota; kingdom Metazoa; phylum Chordata; class Actinopteri; order Cyprinodontiformes; family Poeciliidae; genus Phalloptychus; species Phalloptychus januarius. The sequence continues at coordinate 17,504,368 of CADWAE010000459.1, forward strand.
AGACAAAGGTTACAGGATGAGTCCAACATCAGGATGTCCTGATTCAGCACCACACAATGAACCAGGTTGGTTCTGGTTTAGTTTACCTGCAGGTTTTCTGCATTCAGGTCCGTCTTATGTTTGTCTGACGGCTTGTATCCTCCGTGGCGGTCCTGGATCACGGGGTCCATCAGGTCCTTGAACACATCGTACGTCTCCTCGTCTCCGGCCACGCAGCCCACCGTCATGATGAAGGGGTGACCTGCAGGGAGACGCCGACGGACAGAAAACTGAAACGTTTGTTTGACTTTGTGCTGCTGAACGTGACGGAGAAGAGGATCAGCAGATCAGACGGGAGCAGCAGCTCCGCCCTCGGTGGGGAATTAACGAGCAGGAATAACTGGAGTTATCAAGTCAATCCAATTAGGAAGGAATTAATGACCAGCAGCAGAACCGCAGGACGGATGAACAGTCTGACGACTGGACATTTCACCGGTCAGGTTGATCCGTTGCTTCACATAAAAACATCCTGAAAATATTTAGCCGTGACGGTTGGTAGTTTATCCTAACGCTGCATAACCAGAAAACAGATGTTAAAATTCCAACAGCCTCTAAATGCAGCGCGAGGATTTTTGATCTGATTTACAGAATCTGGACTCTGGTTCTGACCCGGTGGAGCGTTCAGGTGTTTACCTGTTCAGGTGTTTACCTGTTCATCAGAATGATGTTTAAATATGAGGACAAACCATCCAGAATCATCCATTCATCTGCATACAGGCGGAGCAGTGGGGGCCACCAGGTGGGCCCCAGGGAGACACCGGGGGGGGGGGCCCGATGGGGCCACTGACCCCACAGTGAAACTTCATGTTCTGGTTTCATAGATATGGATTTATGTTCAAACAAGCTTTAACTGTAATTAACTGTTTCCTTTTAATTTGAGATTTATTTTTCTTTTCACCAATGAGAGCGATTTGATCTTAAAGGCAGATTTATAAATGAAACCGATTCCCTGCAAGGGTTTCCTTTTAATTAGTTTTTATCTGCAGGTTTTCCAGGTTTAAAGTTTTTCCTGATGTGTTTCTGGTTTTACTTACCTGCAGGAACTAAAACCAGGAGTGACCCGGGTCTGTAACTCAGACCCGGGTCACTCCTGGAGCCCATTAACATCTGTTTTTGTTTGTCCTCCCAGGACTCTCATGGGCCCCCGGCTGCCCCCCGTGGAGCCGCCCCTGCGAGGCGTTTGTGGGCTGACTCCTGAGAAGCAGGAACCAATCATCTGGCTCCAGGTGAGACTGACCTGGGTTGTCGACGCCGGTCTGGATGACGTCGTCCAGGGTGAAGCCGCTGGGCGTCTCCTTGTCGCGCAGCTGGGCGTACATGTCCAGGGTCAGGACCTTGGCCATGTGGTTGTTGTGCTGGCTGAGGTCGGGGTACTCCTGCTCCGCAGAGTAGTTCATCTTAAACTTGTTGTGAGTGTTTCCGAAAGGCATGATGACGTCTGGGCTGCCGGCCTGGACCCACAGAACCACAAACCCATCAGAGCAGAACTTTGGATGTGGAACGGTAAGTAATCAATCTGTTTGATGAGGTCAGAGACGATTGATCATCAGCTGCATATCTTATTTATTTTCTTCTAGGTAGAAACGGCTCATAGGTTCAATATTATTCTTTCAAAATAATAAGGAAAAAACTTCAAAATAAATGTCTAAATATTAAATTTAGTAAAAAAGTAATTTTCACATGAAATTATCTTAAAAACTAAAATTTCAATTTCAACATCATTTATGTCCATATTTAATCTATATAGAATATTTTGTTTTGATTGACCCTAACCTAAAAACTTCAACATTCCATAGGTTAAATATTGATTTTTTTAAAAATCAGTAAACTGCATTAAATAATCGATCATTTAATGTGGAAACTGCTTCTGAAAGAAATGACAAAATTTAATCTTTAGACATTTATTTTGAAGGGTTTTAACAAAAACAAAATTATCCTAAAAATAAAATCTCAAGTTAAATAAAATTAAAATCAATTTCCACTTTTTTTATGTCCGAATTTATTCTGTGTGGAAAATTGAGATTATATTCTAGATTTTTTAAGAATAAATAATTTCTTGACTTAATTTTGTTTTGGTTGTTTCTTTTTTCTAAGATTAAACTTTTTAGACTCTTCAAAATAAAATGTTAAAATAGTGGATTTTGTAAAATAACTTTTTGCAAAAGCATATTCCACAGTGACGGGAGATAAAGGAACCCATAAATTATCCTAAGAAGTAATACATTTCCAAGTGAAATAAAATCTTAATTTCCAGATTATTTATGGACCAAACCGGGTCCAATTTAATCTATGCTGAATATTTTGTTATTTTTAAACACATACACTTCTGATTACTAATAAAAACCTCAACATTTCTTTGGTTGAATATTGGTTTTTCAAAATAAACCTTTAAAAGGCCCCTTCAAAATAAGTGTCTAAATATTTAATTTTGTATTTTCTTGCTGAAGTTTATTCAACATTATTTATTAATCTCATTTAATGTATGTAGAATATTTAATTTGGTCCAGACTTTTTGCTTTTTCAGACAGAAACCTTTTGATTCTCTTAAATAAAACATGAAACATTTCAAAAGCTAAACATTTTTTTTCTAAAATAAACCTTCGAACAACCATTCAAAATAAAATATCTAAATATATAACTTTGTATTTTCTTGCTAAAGTAATTTCTACATTACTAACTGAAGTCAATATTTCAACAAATCAAAACTAATAGATTCTCATTTTCCTCATGCACCCCAAGGTTCTGCTGGCCTTTCAAAATAAAAGGTTTTGCCTCCTTATCGCCAGGTTTCTGATTCTTGATGAGCTTTAAACACTAAATCTGATGCATTTCTGGTGGATCCGGATATTATTGGTCCAGTGGAGATCGAAGCAGCAGAGATTGATTTTAAATCAGAAATCTGTTGATCAGCTCTGACGCGTCTTTAAATCCAGATTAACTCAGCCGGGAGAAATTTACAGGAATGAAAAATCAGCAGAGAAGCTGCTCAGTCATGCAGCAGTGAAGCATCATCATCATCATCATTCATCAGCTGATTCCTCTTCTTGACCTTCAGGCTGGAGACGGAACCGGTTCTGAATCAGCTGAGAAGCCGCGGAGGTTCGGGATGTAATCTGGACCCTGACATGGCGCGGGGGGTGGGGGGGGATGGAGGAGACACAAAGGGATTAAATGTGCGGAGGCCGCGCAGTGACGCAGCAGCGGCGGCCTGCTGCACGCGGCTGCGGCGCCGCGCGCGCGACGCCCCGGTCACCTTCAGCACCACCAGAACCAGAACCGGTTCCGAGCTTTAGAGCCGAACGTTCCCTGAAGGAATCAGAGGAAGGGGATCGTCCCAAAGTGCGATAAATTCCCTGGATCTGAGCATGCGCTGTTGGCAGCTCTTTTGTTTGCGCAGATTAAAACGGGCGGATTTAAGGTGGTTCTGATGGTTCCGGTTCGGCCTGCAGGTGGATTCTGCAGAGCGGCGCGCGCATCCCGCTGCTGCGCAACACCTGAGCGCAGGACAGACCGCGAGGTTGTCCGGCTGACCCGCAGCGGCTCTTTGCGGCTCCGCGAGGGCAAAGATGGCGCAAACAGCTGCGTGGCTCCCCGCCCCCATCACCCTGCTGATGCGGGGAGCCAGGCCCCGCAGGACGAAGCTGCCCCTACCTGTGTTCAGTCTGATGAGAAACGCTCCGGATCTCCTGCTGCCGCTGCTGCTGCGGATTAAAGCGGCGCTCGCCTTTTATACGCGCCCCCCGCCTCCCATTGGCTCCTATTTACGGTCCATTCATTCCATTGGTCCGCGCGCTGCTGTGGACCACGTGACCAGCCTTAGTCCCGCCCCCTGGGTCTGGAGTCAGATTCCTGCCGCAGTGCCTCTGAGCGGGTCAGGGAGGATGGAGATGATGGCTCAGATAAAATCAGCTGCTGTGAGCCGGCCGGATGTGTAAGCAAACCTTGCAGCTCCAACAGAACCTGAACAAACTCCAAATAGGATAACAGATACACAGAGGTGGCTATAATTCAGCTAGTCCACTAACAGCAGAGCTAGCTTTTAGCACATAGCACACTTAGCATCCCCTAAATTAGTTTTTCCAGATAAACTCTAAAGCACTAATTTACTTGGCTGATCTGTAAACGTTCAGTTGAACAAAGCTTTGGACATTGGTTAAGAATTTTATAGGTGTTTATATGCATGCTTTTATTTTGAAGGAGGACAAAGACTTTTTACACAGCAGTTCTATTTTCATATTCTCTCTTTTTTTTCTTCCAAAAACTTTACTGAGTAAATGTCGACAATACAAACAAACGAATGAAAGACTCAGAATAATAGAACCTTTACACAAACATCCTGGAGGCGAATCTAACCAAAATTCACATGTAAGAAGAACATATATGCTGGATGCATTAGCTTCCACTATATCCCATAGTGCTTTAGCGCTAGCAGAACTAATGTCTCAAATTTGTGCGTTAGCGTTAGCGCTGCTCTGCTACAGTTGGTGGTGTTCATTTAAAGGGCTTAGAAGAAATGTTATTTAAGTGCTAACATGTTTTAAAACAAAATAAATCAGTTGGTTGTGAAAATATTTCACCAACATTGTAGAGATTTGTTCTTTAAACCCACCATGAAGAAGGAAAACTTTTTTTTTTATTCAGTGCAGGTGAAGTTCAGCTTTTCTGGTTTGTGATTATAAAAGTAGAAGTTTGTTCTCCTTAGAAACAAACATGTTAACCTCAGAAACATGAAGCACATTCATTGGTTATCAATACGTTAGTTGTTTTTAGGGCAGCTGCTAAAGCTTGAAGTGATGTTATGTAGAAACTAAAGACATAAAATATTCATGTCAGGTTTTACTCTACATTAAATGCACAACATTAATGATGCTTTTAATAAAAAGCATCATTAATGTTGTTTTAATGTGTCACAGAAATGGATTTATTGATTGAAGGCTCTGCAGCAGGATGAGAAACCGTCCTCAGAGGTGGACGCGATTTCTGTGGTGACTGAGCACTTTCTCCTGCAGCTCTGAATTATTCATCCGCAGTAGGATGCTGTGTGTGTGAGTGAGAGAGAGAGCGAGCGCTCAGGACATGGTGTGTCCTGAGCATCCAGAGCACCGAGTGAACCCTGCGAACCCGTTTGAGTCAGAATTCCTCCATGTTTCAATCCACTGGGAGTAAAAATATCAAAATGGACAACTGGCATTCCTGCGCATGCAAAAGGAAATCCAGAGATGAAACCACGCAGGTTTTCAGCCTGAGGAAGCTAGCGCCTAGCAAGTCCCTCCCAGAAAAGTCCAAACCCAAAACCAGCTTTCTGTGAGGAAAACCTGCAAATACAAACAAATATAACATCTAAATTCATCGCTACGCAGATGAAACTCTGATTTATCTTCATTTGAAGTTCAATCATTTCTACAACTAAATCAGCTCGTGAACTCACTCCAATAAGTATTTATGTTTTGCATGTTTGTTCCTCTGGTAAGGCGCAGACCCACTAGTGGATCTTATTTATTAGACGTCAGAATCTTTTTGCGGTTTCTGTCTGCTGGACTTTAATGTTTCCTTCTGGATCTGCTGATGGTTCATCCTCTCATCTCCTTTCACCCGTTCCCCGGTGAGCTTGGATGCTTCCTGCTCAAGGCTGCAGATTATGTAATCTGCCTGCTGCTGGATTAAAGCAACCAGAAGGGATTTTCTCGCAGCTGCTGTTTGACTCCTGCTGCTTGCTTTGCGTTTTGAAGCAGATTAAGACACATGAAGAGAAGCGGCAGGTCATCAACACGCTGCTTCTATCCTGAACTGATTCACTGACTGTTGAAATAAACTAGAGGAACTGTGAACAGTGTTCGTTAAACGGGTCGCATGATTGGCTGAAGCTAATCCTGTTTAGACCTGTTAGTAAAGTCCCATGTTGGTCTCCATGACGACTGGAAACATTTATCATAATCCAAAACATTGAACTATGATAGATTAACCAACGGATGGATGATGGATGGATGGATGGATGGATGGATGATGGATGGATGGATGGATGGATGGATGAGGATGGATGGATGGATGATGGATGGATGGATGGATGGATGGATGGATGGATGGATGGATGGATGGATGGATGGATGGATGGATGGATGGATGGATGATGTTGGATGGATGGATGAATGATGGATGGATGGATGGTTCTATCTATCTTCTGGACCTCCAGCTCTGGTCTTCAGAGACTCTGATTGGTTTTCTTCATCGTTTCTACGCCTGATGATGTCACTGCTCCTCTTCCTCAGCCGGCCTTCGGCGGCTCATGTTGGTCTCATGATGTTTCGTCGTCAGCAGAAGAAAGAATCCTTTAAGCTCAACTCTTTTCCTTCAAAGCAGCCGCAGCTTTGGGAGGAAACCTCTGCTGCTTCCCAAGTTTAGAGCTTCAGACTTGGACTGTTCCCAGGTTTTCAAACCGCTTTCACATCATTTTACTGTTTGCACCTGAGAGTCCTCCTGGTTCTCAGTGTTTTTGTTGTTCTGAAGGAGATTATGCCCGATAAACCCTGCAGACGGTGTGAACTTCAGCCTAGATTGGGCCACGCCCACCTGGCCTCCTGATTTGCATATGAAATGAGGTCACAGATGAATGAAACAGTGAAGTCTTTGTTGGTGAGAGTAAATCTGGTTCAGGCCAAGAGGTTCCTGACTGGATCAGACCTGCATGCATAACACATAAGCTCTAAAACTATTGATAATTTATTGGTATGTATAAGAAAATATCTGTTCTGTGATTTCTGCACAATGAACCATAAAAAACCAAAGCTTTTATTTTGAAAAAACGTGGAATATCTATTTGCAATAATTTATGAAAACATGAGGCTTTTATTTTAGCGTGCATGAACTTTATTTAGAAGAGCTAACGGCTCAGTTAGCTTCATTAAGCCACATTTGCAATATTCCAAATCACCTTAATAAAGACGAACAACTGGAAGGTTGTAATAATATCAAGATAAAGTTATAATAATACTAGAATAATGTCACACTAATAAATGAATAAAGTCATATGGGGCAAATTCAAACTAATGAGAATAAAGTTGCAATAATACGAGCATAAAGTTATACGACAAAAAATACAAGAATGCAGTCATAACAAACAAAATCACAATATTACAAGAATAAAGTCAGTCGTAACAACATGAGAGTAAAGTCGTCTTAATTTGAGAGCAAATTAGTTAAAATACAAAAATAAACTCAGAAAAAATAATTAAAGCGAGTGATTCTGAGCAACTTGTGAAGTTATAGTTTATTGGTTTTATACAGTAAATATTTAAACGACTTGAATCTGTTCAGGAGAAAGAATCAGACACACTGAGCTTAGATCTTAATAACTCTTCCAAAGCTTTTGTCTTATAAAAATTACTTTTTCCCATAATTTTGCTACTTTCTTTCTGGTAATATTATGACTTGATTCCTGAAATATTTCTTTTGTATTTTTTTAATGGAGCCCGTAAACAAACGCTGCCCAGGGCCCAGGTTTGAGCTTCGTCTGCCTCTGGTTCTCCCTCTGTTGCATCATCATCCAGGCTCAACAAATCGATCATGTAGATTTTCTGACATGACCTTCAGCAGGTGGATGGGCGTGGTCGTCATGACGCCCGGGCACAGCGGGGGCCAGGAAGGGGGCCAGGAGGTTTCTCAGAGCAGATGGAGGCAGATCATCTTTAAGGAAAGTATCTGTCTAATCTCACCAAACCCACGTTCAGGAAATCCGTCGGTATCTTCCTGCTTCCATCCAGCAGCAGCCGCCAGCGCTGAGAGCTGAATATAAACCAGATCCTCCCCCCTCCCCCACTTGTCTCCGTCCTCCCGCCCCTCCCCCACGCTCCATCAGCATGCAGACGGGCTGCAGACCCCCCTCCGCCTCTGATGTCATTTATTCATGGAGCGACACTCTTTTCCCGCCGTGGTCACCTGATCACGCCGCCGCCATGAGCTCACCCTACCGCTGGCAGCAGCCAATCACAGCCTCCGCCAGCCTCCGCCTGCTCCCATTGGTCGTGGATGTCAACAAACAGGTGAGACAGTGAACACAACGCTGAGGAGAACATGGCAGGGAGCCTTAAAGGGCCAGTCCGTCTGATTTTCTCAGTTAGAGTAAAAACACACAGAAACCAAATTAATCTGAATTTTATTATTCATGATAACATTCAGTATCTGAACTGTTTCCATTTGACTTCACTTAATCTAACTGGCCAAGCCTCAAACTTTGACTATGCAGCAAAGGATTTTTACTCAAATGTTTGGTGGCCTCCTTCCTTCTACAGCGTCTGGCTGTAACTTTAACTCACAGGTTGATATTTAGTCGTTCTCTGGATCATGTTGGTGAATTTCTACGCGCCGCCGTTTGTGTACGTTTGGTTTTAAATCAAACATGCGTGATCTGATTGAAGGAAGGATCTTTGTTAAACCAACATCTCAGTAGGATGACGTCTTTTAAATCACATAACAGATAATAATTTGAAATGATTTCCTCAAACTGAAGGAAGAGTTTTTCAGTTCTTTGCTGCCAAACAGGAAGTGGCTGCAGCTTCCGTCAGGAAGGTTTAGTCTAAACTTTGGTATTTTTCAACACTTCTTTTGGGTCCCATTTGGGCCCAAACTCCACTGATTCGTCTGGGTTGATGTCGCTGAGTCTGGCTGAGGACGTGCCAGAAGGAAAGCTGTCTGAACATGGAGGCGTTTCCTGTCTCGGCGCCGGTGACATCACGGCCTCATTCAGCCGGCGCGGTCGCTCCAGTCGTGGTCCTGCATGCTGAGTAAAGTTTTTATGCGTGTGAACAAAGCCTGCTGGCAGCTTTTGAACAGCAGCTGTCAACAGATGCAGCGTTCGCTGCCGCCTCGTCCATCTGAGTGTCGACCCTCAGAGCCTGGTTACTAGGCAACCGGTGGCCAGCGACCAGGACCGCTTTGTTCAGCGACAAGGTGCAAGGAAGTAGGGAAGCAACCAAGACTCCTGATCACTGAACTGTTCACTATGAGGAAACTTTTTATTTAGAGAGACAAACCAAGACGTTGAATCTGCAGTTATTACAGGGATCAACAAAACAGCAGATAATCTGCGCAAAATTACACAACCAGAAATCTGATGTTTAAAGTCATAATGTAGTTTAATCAGAGCCGACTCGATGTTATATCACTTCACTTTTCCCTGGGTCTCATTTGATCCTTGTGGCATTTTGTTCAATTAGTTTAGTAAATAAGGACCCAACGATTAATGCGCTTAAAACCCAGAAACATGAGAACAGGAAGCATGTTCAGTCCCTTCATATTGCTACTATTATTGTTAGAATCATTAATAATAATAATAATAACCCAGAGTAAAACCTACAGGTGAACGAGACTCTAACGTTTTCAATGTAAAATCATAAAGTTTTGCAATTTACAACGTCCTTCCTAACATAAACAAGGCTTTTCGCAGCCCTGTGAAGTTGTATGAACTGTAATGTGTATTTAAATCTATTCATGAGTGATTACTCAATAACTTGGGAGTTTTTGTTCTGCAATGATCTAAAAAAGAATAAAGTTTAATAACAGCCTTATGACGTCCTGCCAACAAAAAGCTGAAAGAGAGAAAAGTCCAGACGAATAAACCCCAAACCTTCTGATGTTTGATCTTTGATTGATTGATCGCTGGGAGCCGATCAGGCAGAAGCATCGGTGTTGCTTTGTTTCAGACCGAAACCCTCAGCAGAACCTGATATTTATGGAAAGTCCTGGGCCAAATACATGAGGCCCATATCAGTTACTGTGAAGCATAAAGCTTCAGCCTGCATGCTAACGTAGCTTAGCCGTCAATCAAATGAGAAGTTCTGGGTTTTTTCAGCAACATCTGTAGAAGTGGGTCAGATCCTCCCAGATGCCTGACAGCCAATTATTCAAAGTAAATTTATTCCAACTATTCATGCTTCTTTAACTGTTTATATTACTAAAATCTATATTACTTTGCTTTGACCACAAGTCATTATCTTTTTTCAAAAAAGGAAAGTTGCCTAAACTGGGATCAGTACAACAAGCAGAAAAGAAGTAAATAAAATGTAATTCAGTCAAATAAAACTTTTCTTAAAATGTAACTATAATTTACAATTACAAAAACATAATAAATACTTAGAGAAAAGAGCTGATTGTAACATTTGGGTCGAATCGACTGCAGCATCAACATTCATTTCTTCAGCCTGGAGAACTGACCTCAGGTCTGTTTTCACTGAGGAGAAACACTTCCTCAGGTTCACGAGGCTGCAGCAGCTGCCGTCATTAACCGCTAATGAGATAATCCCCCCCCCACACACACACACACACACACACACACGGGAGCAGCAGATTACTGATCAGCCGATCAGAACACCTTCAGCTTCTTCCGTCTCTGCCCTTCATACTCCGTCCTTCAGCTTCGCCTCCTGCTGTGCTTGGGCCGCATTTATGAGTCGCGTCTCCATGACAACCAGCTGGAAGAGATGAGGTCATCGATGCCTAAAAATAACTGTCCTCACACCCTGACCTCTGACCTTAGTGTTTGGTGGCTCAGGCTGGTTTCCATGCAGCCAGAGGGTATTGATACCAGTACGGTTTGGGAACTAACACGATTGATTTTCAATACTCACACACACACACACCCACACAGTTGTGTTTTCATCACTTGTGGGGACTTCACATTGACTTCCATTAATTTCTACATCTTAACCCTTACCTTAACCTTAACCCTAACCCTACCCATCACAGACCTGACCACTAACCCAAAGCAACAATTTCCCTTATGGGGTCCAAGAAAATGTCCCCACAAGGAGCAATGGTCCCTATAACCCACATTGTAGAAATAGGTTCTCATAATGATATAAAAACCTGGTTCAGACACACACACTTACACACACCCAGTTGTCGTTATCCCGCTGCCTGCTGGAACACAAAATTGAGGTTGCAGTTCACACAGGTTCATAAAAACAAAAATAACAGACGTAAAAACTTTGCCTGGTCCAATGAGTCCAGGCAATTTCTGAAACTTTTCACCAAAGTGGGCGGAGCCCAGATACACGGGGGGCGTGGCCAAGTATGGGATGGGAGGAGAAAGTAAAGGTGAGGGACAAATTTAATGACACTTTGTGACATATTTTCAAAAACGTGACTAGAAACAAATCTAGCAGCTTTTTTTCCAAAATTCAAGAAATCTAGCAACATTTTTAAGGAAAGAGACTGGATGGTTTTATACCTGTGGGATCTAAAACTGTTGGAGAATTCATCTGTAGTTCCACCGTTCAACTCAAAGAGGGCAGCACTCAGGCAGTTTAGGCCAAATATTACAGAATTAAAACTATATTACAGAAAACTGGAAACTGGAACATAAAGATGGAACTGATTTACAGTTCAGTTTCTCTTCCTGTCCTCCAATGGCCCACAGATCGCCTTCAGGCAGCCATCTTGTTGATATGAACCACTATGAACGATCAATGACTTTTTTTGATATTTTGAAAACACAAGGAGCTCCAGATGAGGAACCAGTTTGACCTGGAGCCTCTCCAGTGTTCCCAGAACCGGGCCTTTCTGCAGGAAGTCCAAACCGTCTGAAACAGGAAGTCCAGAACGTCTGAAACAGGAAGTCCAGACCTTTTTCTGAGTTTTTTAGGGGAACTGGTGCTGAGCTTTTTCTCTTCCAGATGTTTTGACCTTCAGAGCTCGATCTGTTTTCTTCCCTTCTCTGAAGTGAGAGGAGACACTTCCTGTTTCTAGATACGAGGTCGTGACCTCTGGATCAGAGCTGGTGATGCTCATCGACGCTGTGATTGATCAGACTGGTCCCACTGGTCCGACTGGTGGAGTTAATGGTTCTCACAGCTCATGTCTGCATGAGGGAATCTGTCCTTGTGTGACTTTGTGTGCTGCGATTGGCTGAGCCTCGCGCTCTGCTGCTGTTATGCAACACCTTGTCACAGGTGCATTGTGGGACACGATGAGGAGGTGACCGTGGTCGATTAGGGAGAAACCTGAGGTCGTTTAATCCCTGTCACCGTGGCAACCAACCACCTCAAACACGCACACATCAGCAAAGAACGTGGTTATTGATGGATGTCCCAACCCAGCCTCCATTCTGTGATGTCACACACTGAAGGAATCTGATTGGCTGTGGATTACATAACAGGAGGAACATCCATCCATCAGAAGAGAGAGGAGAAAAGGACGAGAAGAACAGAGTGAGGGATGTGTTCAGGAATTCCTGAAGGTCAAAGAACCGAGGATGAAGAGGAAAATCAAACGCCAGAAACACCAGAAGGACAAAATCCTGACATGAGGAACAAAACGAGCAATGAAAGATGAGGATGACTGGCTGGGAACAAAGGAGAGAGGAGGGGGAGAGCAGCTGAATAATCTGGGGCATCGGGAACCACGTGGCCGTCTCTATGACAACCGTCTCCCTGAGAGAGGGCTGTGATTGGCTGAACCTGTCCCGCACCAACACTGATATACAAATAATCTGACTGTGTGAAAATATGAGACATCAGACGCAACTTTTCTGCTCAGAAAGAAGCAGCTGATCTCTGGCGCCCCCTGGCGGACAGCCTTAAACAACCAATTTGATTTCTTCCAGGTTAAAACAACCAACAAACCACCTGCAGCTGCTTATGGGTCCCAAAGAACCGGAAATTACACATGAAGCATCCGAACATAGACAACAGAAAACCTGCAACGTTTGACTTTTAAGTAAAGAAAAGTCATAATTTAATGGTGACTATTTACATTTACTCAGTTACATTTGCTTGAGTAACTTTTTGAAAGAAAAAAGTACTTATAGGAGTATTTTTATATGCTGTACTTTTTACTATTACTTGAGTAAATTTATCATGAGGTATTTCTTCTCTTACTTGAGTAAATTTCTGGATTTTCTTCCCACTGAATGAAAAACAAAAATTCCAATGCTAATCAGAAAGTTGAGGAAGAAAACATTTCAATTAATTATTTTAATTATATAATAAAGATTGAAAAACTAATTAATTTTATTAAAACAGCAAAAAAGTAAAATGTATTGGCCTCAATGCTTTTGTTTTTTCTCATCTTTACCAACCAATGCATGCATCCTAATGTTACCAATAGTAATAATAATATAGTTAATGTGAAGGAGCTATCATTTATTTAATGCACTGAAACCGATTTCTCCTTTTTAAAGTCGTTTTTCTCTTTGCTTTGTTCAGGCGAGGCGATGCAGTTTCCTCTTCCCCCACATTGGGGCGCTAGACTACCTTTTTCTGGAGCTTCAAAGCGCTTCAGTCGTTTCTGCTGCAGCCTTCATGTGTCTGAGGTATGAATAATTATCCTCTGTTATCAGGCTTCAACATGACTTCTTTTGGGAAACTTACACAGCAGGATAAAGCAGAAATAATAAAAAGAATTTCATTGAATTATTAGTGTCAGCAGAATGACACTGTTAACATTGTTTTACGTCAATTTTTCTTGCTTTCATGTTGGAATTAATGTCATTTTCTCTAAACCACAGGTAGAACAAAACACCTGATGTGAAATACGGCATCGGATAAATTTAAAACATTATTTTAAAAATAATTAATGAAGGGACAGAATGAAAGTTGTGATCTTTATTGAGGAATGGAGCACATGGAGCAGAGTGACCTGAGCAACTCCTGTTTTTGTTTGGACAGAACTAATGGAAACTTAAAACGTGACGTTTTAGCAGCTCAAGCTAACAGAAATGATTTACAAACAGAGTGAAGCTAAGAATGCATCATGGAGGAAAAGAGCAGCAGCAAGATGAAGGAATAAATATTTCAACCTAAAATCCTTAATGTAATTCTTCAGAGAATCCATTTTACTGTTCACAAAACAGGAATTGACGTTGGTTTCATTTTGCTCTCAATAAATTTTAAATATAAGTGTTAATTTAGTGGTAAATAAGCAGGGATTTTTTTGAGGACCTCATTTTGACTCTTGCTTCTGAAGAACATGATAATCAGACCAAATATTATGAAAAGATTTTCCTGAAGTTTGTTGTTTTGTAACTGGAGAGCAACCAACAAGCACTCAGCGCCCCCTCTGGTAGCAAAGTGTAAGAACCTGGAAAATTGGCTCGTTTTTATTGAATGATGTCAAACTGAAAAAGTTTGGGTTCTGTTTGTAAATTTACACAATCATAATGTTATAGGAGCATTTTGCTCATCTAGCATTAGGGACAAAAATGGGAGTTCATATTTCAAAATAATATTTTCACCACATTAGTCATTAACATAAAATTTACGTTTTAGACTAAATATGTAATTAGCAAGCTAGAAACTTAGCTTTCTAATTACACATTTACCTTGTTCAAAGGTAAATATTTAGTTGGTTAGCTAATTGTTTATCTTTGAACTAGACAAATATTTAGTCATCAAACTAAATATTTGTTTATAAATATATATAAACCAAACTAACCAGCTGGTTAATATTTATTTAACCAGCTAAATATTTAGGTCCAAGCTAAGTAAATATGTAATTAACAAGCTAAATACTTAGCTACCTGAGAGCTAAATAATTAGTTCGCTAACTAAATATGTAGCCCTGAGCTAGCTAAATATTTCAGAAGCATGCTAAATATTTAGCTATTAACAAAATATTTAGTTTGAAACTGTGACACTAAATTAATGAATGACATGGTGAAAAATTAACAGTCTTTGTTTTTCCTATAGAACCCAACTTATTGCTGTGTAACTTTACAAACGGTTCCTGGAACCCGGACGCGTCTTCTGTCCGTCGCTGGGAAACAGACACACAACCAGGACAGATCATTTAAAATCTCCAGTTAACATCTCTGGAGAACACAGAGTCCCAGCAGGAAGGATTGGACTAGATTCAAGCCTTGGATATATTTTCCTGCTTTAGCACCGTCTGGATTTGGTCTCAGAACATTTTCAAGTCTTTGTTGTTGGTTTTTAGACGAGTACAAAAACCTAAAATCTTTATAAAAGTCAAATATTTACTGCAGTTTTTTATGATGGCAAAACTTCTTTTTTTTTTCTGAAGGCAGAACGTATCGATGCAGTTCTCCATGGTGTCAGGAAGTCACGTTGACCTGGACCTGGCCGGACGGAACCTCCTGGTCGGCCACCGCCATCGGGACGTTGATGTTTGGGTCGTCGTCCACCTGGTAGCACTTCCCCAGGCTCTTGATGATGCTGAAGTTGTAGCAGGCTGTTTCCGCCAGGCTGTTCTCCAGGATCCAGCCCTCTGACTCCGACTCCGGATCACCAAGCCGGATGACATTCTCCATGGCCGTCTGCAGGTACCGAACTCCAGTCAGAACCAGCAGCTGGCAGAGAAAAGCAGGAAGGCTTTAGAGTGGAAAAAGTCTCTGCTGTTCGGTTTAGATCGCAGCGCAGGTTACCTCGAAGAGCCAGATGAGCAGCACGGTGAGGCCGATGGACTGCATGATGCCGGTGTAGTGGTCCAGCAGGGCCTGCTGGCAGCCTCGCCTCCACAGGTTCAGCTGCTGGCTCTGCTCGTCGTAGTGTGCGTGCGCTGCGGGGTTGCTCAGGTTGTGCTGGATGCAGGGTCGGGACGACAGGGTGCTGCAGCAGCTGAAGGGAACACTGTCCATCAGGTACTTCCCCTCCACGTTACTGCGCACACGGCTGCGGAAAACACAGAAGCATTTCTCCTCCAGTTCACAGTAGCATCACTCCACTACAGTCATCTTCTGAATATGCCGCCTGAGGTTGAAGAATAAACATTTTCAATGTTTATCTGTTGTTTCTAGCTAAAGGAAACAATTTAAAATGAGAATAAGGGGAACCTCAGATAACTAACGAGTTGGCAGCTGTCAGAAACCCGCCCATTGCTCTAAGCTTTACTGCACCTTCGACTATTGAGAGTTGATTGCTTGTCAGAGGCGTTGACTCTGCTGAAGTTTGAAACGATTCGATCTGATTTTACCCAATCGCTAATGTTTGGCTGTGACATCAGCGATCTACGCCATGAAGCTAACCGGAAATTGCGTGTGCATGAACAACTATCCCCCACTGCGAAGAGAGAAATGCCGAACTGAACAACATCTTCAAAGGTCTTAAGTTTTCCTCTTGCTCTGACTTTAATTGATCAACTTCTGGTAGCATGAGCAACACGGACTGAGTGACTTCACTAACTTTCTGTGCTGCCATTGCTAAACTACAACCCAAAATAGGCAGACAATAATTCTTCACGTAATCGTTCATAACACCATCTTCTGTTTGCTGATTGAGCTCAAAGAGAGAAATCCCAGACTGGAGCTGTGTAGGAAGTCACCCGCCTGGCTAGCTACTTGGTGTTTGAACCATCAACTTAGAAGCGTTTGGAGAGGAGTTCTCACGTTTTTAGCTATTCACCAGTGGTTGAGATCCCTACACTCCACAAATACGGGGCTTCCACTGTATTGAATCCAGTTTGTTTCTACAAACCATTTGACTGATGCACAGAAAACTAAGATCTTACCATATAAAAACTTCATCTCAAAACCATCTCCGAATGACATAGGAGCCACAAACTGGTTGATCCTTTGGATTCAAAAGGTAATTGGCTTAAAAAGCAACCAAACAATCTGAAAGAGCCAACAGTTTCAAATTGGCTGAATAAAGATGACCAAAAAATGTAAACCGTCAAGAAGAATTACTGAGAGACCTTCAGAAAGCCTGGACAAGGTCTTACAGAGGTAAGATCAAGACCTCTCAGTGTGTTTGCATAAGCCTGGTCCAGACAGTACCTGATCATTTGACTGCAGTACAAACAGCCTATTTTGAGTGATTTAAACCTCAGATGAACCCTCCTGATTAATCCTTTGGTCTCAGTATCTTCCAGGCTTATCTGCAGTGGACCGGTGACCTCAATCTGAGATTCGGCTGTTCTACGTCTTTAAAACATCCTCGCCAAAACTTTCTCTGCAGACAAATTTCCACAACAGTTCAGCAAACATTTCCGTCACGGATAAAAATCTGTGGAGGAATTCAGGTCTGTCACGGAAAATCCTGAAACGTAGAATTGACTCAGACTCACTTAAACTGATTCATTTTAAGCACCGATTCTTAAAGTTAAGCTTTTTTGGTATATTAGTTCTCGCATTTAGTGTTATTGAAAGAAAGTGTCATAAATCATTGCTGAAGGCAACAGTAGCGGAAAAAATAGTATAACTGTCATGTCTAACATCTCTAAGCATAACATGCCAGTGGCTCTTGGGTGAATATCTAACATAGTTTTCCTGGTAATTTACTGCTGTCCATTGAACGACATCCATTGTCTTATTCAACATTTGGTCACAGGAGTAGCAGGTGTAACCCAGACATCTCTCTCTTCAGAAACACTCTCCAGCTTATTCTGAGGAACTCCCAGGCATCCCCAAGACACGTTCAGAGTCCCTGCAAATCGCTTTGGGTTTCCTACCTTTGGGACATTCCTGCTCATCATACGTGTCATCATATTCATACGTTCAAAGCTCAACTTAGAGGTTCCTCCGATTTTATTCTATCTCAAGACTTGAATTCACTTGGTCTGTTTATGATCTTGTTGTCAGACATCATTCTTATCTGACGACCAGACGAATGTGCAAATCAAGAGAATCACGTTGTGTTTTACTCTTTCTTCACCTTGAATGACTTGCTTTGCAAACAAGGCCTCGTCCCTCATATCCATCTCCTGCTCTATCTTATTATCACTTGGGGATCAGGATACTGTTCCACAAACCTCTGTCCAGTCATGCAACACTTTACATAAAGTTCTGTGCAAAATAGTTGGACCCAGGTCTGGTCTTCTGAGGGATTCCTGGGCCAATTGTGGTCGCCCAACTTTGTCAATGAGAGCTGATTTTGACACTTTGGATGAAGTATGAGAGAGCCTTTGAAGGAGCTGAACAACTCTAAGCATCAATAAAAGCCACAGCTTGTCAATCAACTTAGACACCAGGAATTGTGAGTGCTTTGAAAATGCCAGGAACAACCCAGTGATCCCAGGAGTCCATTCCTAGTGGGACTTTCCTAGAAAACCTCCACAGGGAGATCTTCAGGACGCATTGTGGCCACATGGCAGAACTACCTCAACTGAGTCTTCTCAACCTGGAGAAGCAACATCTCCAAACAGAGAACCTAGTGTCTGATGGAGCTCCCCATCGTTTCTCTTTCAGGAATGATTCATATCTCCATCACCACAGCTGATGATCAGACACAACAGACCAAATGTCGGCCAAGTTGGACACAAAAGATTTTTGGGGCTTTTAGACATCTTGGAGATGTCAGAGGAATGAAGGACAATGGACTGCAACTCTTTAAGCAAGACTTAGCATTGCTATGCATTCTGCAATAAGAGATCTTCAGAGATCTTTAAGAAGCCCTCACCAGGGATGCCTGAAGCCTTAGAGGCTGGAATCCTCCATGCTTTAGTTTTCTTTCTGGTTCACCAGAGTTACTATCTTCTCTGCATATCAATGTTCAGCAGAGGCCTGCGAGCGACCGATTTGGTTCAGTTGTTCTGAACCAGGGAAAGAACTAAAACTTGAAGGATATCCCTGCTCTACACCGCCACACCTGAGTTAAAACAGGAAATTAAAGAACTTTAAACGTCTTTCAGTAGCTCTGATTAAACTTACTCCACCACAGCGCTGTTGGTCATGTCAAGGTAGCGACTGCTGATCCACTGAATCTGGAACCAGTCTCGGTAGTCAGTGTTCCCGCAACACTGGAACTGGATCTGCAACAGATCCAGGGTTTTCTTCAGGTAGCAGCGGCCAGGTGTGTCCGTGTCCTTGTAAAAACGCATTGTGTTCCTCAGGCCCAGGTACAGGGCCTCCTCCAGCTGACTCCGAATACTGTAGCACATTAGTGCCCCCGCCAGGACGCAGGCAGTGAAGAAGAAAGTGCAAACTATGTAGGGCATCATCACCAGCTTCCATCGAAGGAACTTGTTTGTATCAGTGCAGTCCAGGCAGATCTTACTGCCGAGGTAGTTGATGCCGCAGGCTGCTAGTCCTGTGGTGATGAGCATGTGTGGCACATAGAGAATCCCCTGCTCTGACATCACTTCCTGCCATTTCTGTATCTCAATCTTGAGAAACAAGCCCAGTCCAAACAGAAGGGCTCCAGTCACCACAGAGACCCAGTTGAGCAGCCAGAGGACTTCAGCTAGCTTCTCTCTTTCAGTTTTGGTGAAGGTAATCTTTCCAACTGCCATGTCGGCCCTCTGCTTTAGAGGGACTTACGTCCAGGAGGAACCGAACATGGCCTAATCCAAGAGAGCCTCGAGGCTGCAGAACCAAAAACAACGACTTGGTGTTTGATCATGAGCATCCCCAGGATCACAAACATGACAACCAGTTCTTGAACAAAATATCTAAATGTTTTCTGGCAGTGTTGGGCACCGCTAGCTAAAAACCTAATAGTGCTAACCCTTTGTTCCACTAACGTTAAACCGCTAACATCTATTCAATTTACATCTGCCATTGAAAGTGTGTAACTCTCAAGCACCAATTTAATTTTGACATAAATTTACATGTTCAATAATACTGTCAGATATTGTTTTTATGTTTATATCTTGTTCTCTACAGTCTGTTTATTATTTTGATCCAGTATGTTTCTTGTTTGAAATAAATTTATAGGAAAAAAAGAGGAAATGGAAGTGCTACAAAAATAGTGTTAGTGCACTTCAAAATAAGAGCATGAATTGAAATGGCTAACTGCCTAATTATTCACTGTTGAAATTTCTAAATGTTTTCAAAAAAATTTAAATTAGGGGAAGCTAGCTGTGCTAAATGTTTTCAAAGTTAGCAAAAATCCTAAAGTGCTAAAATTAGCTCTGCAATTAGCAAATTAATGGAAGCGTAGCCACCACTTGCCAGGAATAAATCTGATCTGTTATTATCTTATTATATTTTGCTTCAAATTGTTCATTCCGACGGAATAAGGCTTTCAGCTCAAAACAGTTTGAAGGCTGAAAATGTTTCATACATTACAAAAATATTTCTAAAATGTAGGTCAACAGTGTTTGGGAAGGTGAAGGCACCAGTAAAACACAGAATTTAATGTTTCATCTACATACAGTTTAAACAGTAAACCTTTCCAGGATAGAGAGCAACTTGCTTTCTCTTGGATTTGGATGGAAACACTCGACTCTTCAACACAGCCGCTCGCGAATGTGACTTCAGCTCGCAAAACTGATCCCCACACAGCCTGTGCATCTGGTCCACAAGGGTCCAACACTGTCAGAGGTCCAGAGTCGGTATAGCCTTTTTCTGAGTGAACGCTCCAAGACAGAGGAGGAAGACGAGCAGCCGATGCTGCCAGCAGAGTGTCATAAGGAGCTTAATGAAGTATTTTCAGTTCTCCACAACTCCAAAGACACAACAAGCGCATTGGAACTGCAGAGAGAGAACAAGGTCATAGTTTTACTTCTGAAACATCTTCAAAACGACACAGACTCTGCTGACGGGTTTCTGTCCTAATCAGAGAATGGATAATAACAGCGTAGAGACATCTAATTTACAAAATAAGAGACACAAACAGTGAATTGCTCTAAATAATGTGAAATGCAGCAGTTTACAGTCAATAGCCTCCAACATTTCCAGTCTGTCAGCATAAAAACAGCAACTGAACAGAATGAAGAAAACAGAAGCGTTTAAATCTGACCTGAAGCAGGTTTTAACTGCTCTGCGTTCACACCAGACGGCCGTTATCCCCTGGAAAGGTTCAATCTGCCACAGTTTGAGCCATGAAGGAAACGCTGCATTTCTGCAAGGCCGGGTTAACTTCCCATGCTGCACTTGTAATCTCCTTACTGCTAATCAGGCTTGTTGTAAGCTGCAAAATCTCCCACCATCAGTTCGATTGTTAGCAAGAAGCTGAATTAAGTGAATCCACTCATCTTGTTTTCAGAATCATAAAGTGCATCAATGATGCTGGACTTTTCACAACTGCCAGTGTCAGAAGTATAAAATGATATCCATTTTGTGCAGCTCATCTCAGTACTAAAATTTAATTTATCTTTGTTTTTACTTGTTTCTGGTAGTAAAAATTAAGTTACCACTTCCAAACCAAAATACCAACATCCATATTTACCAATCATCTCTGCTTTAGCGCAGTTGACTGTTTAGCAATAGTCAGTAGAAGACAAGAAGGACAGTAATAATGAAATCAGGTTTTCAAAGAATGAAAGAGAAAAGAAGATGTTCGTTTGTAACTCTATACTTCTTCAAGAGAGGTAGGTAGACTAAAGTGTGTTATTATGAACCTGTTAGCTTAGCTAGCTTAGCTACAGACCTGCATTTAATAAGGAAAATATTTGGAGAGATTTTAATATATTTATCTTGTGCGTGTACCTTCTAACAAAGGTAACTAGTAGTAAATATTGTTCAGATTGTATCTTCATATGTTTTTAAATTTATGTCTGAGCAAAAGTCAGCTTGAAATATGTAACAGTATCATTATTTTCCTGTGCTTTGTGCATGCTTACAGTGTTATTCAGCTGAAACTGGATAAACTGTAACATCTTCAGAACATACAGACAACATATCAGCATCACCACTTTTAATTTTATTCACCTTCAACCAACAAGATTTACAGAATCAGATGTCTATTATGGATTCCATCTTTTCCTGTATGTGTGACCGCCACCAGTCATATGTAAACAGACTGAAACGGATTAGTCTAATCTTTAGGGAGGGAACAGATTGAGAATAAAAGCTAAACTCTACAAACTTTTCTCACTTGGTTCCATCCATCAGTGAGGCTCAGTGGTGCCTGGCGCTGGGTGGAGAATGTAACTCTGGATCTGATCCGTTTCTATGACATGTGTGTCTTGTTCATTTAATCATTTTTGGGCTTTAAAGCCTGTTTTATAAAACCAAATCTAATTATTTCTCAAGGTAATTTACTGAACTCAGGGGTTCTGGTCCTGAAACTGGTAAATGGACCTGGTGGAGCCTTGAGATAAAAATAAACTCCAACATGTCAAAAACACCTCCAGTCATTTTTCCATTGAAGAATATAATAAATCCATACAACCAGTAGTGCATAAAAACCTGTATAAACAAATAAATCACACAAATGCAGATATAATATTTTAAAGTACAAAATTCATAGTTTCCTGAAAAAAAGAAACCCTGCCCGAATCCATCAAAAACACACCAACATCACAGCTTTTCTGCTAAGCTTTGTTTTATTACTGAGATAAACTGAAAGGTTTTGAAAGTCATTTGAGAGCCAATTGAGAAATATTAACTTCAAACAAGTTAATATTTAAAACAATTAAATAAAGAGAACATTTTATTTTAACCAAACACAACCCCTCACCCTAACTGAAGAAATTTACCTTCTTTAGTAAGAAAACTCCACATAATACCAGAATTGTTCTTTTGTTTGTTTTGGTAAATGGCAAGTCAAAGAAAACAATAAGATCTTCGGCTCTGGCAGCAAACGTCTTATGTCAGTCAGCTGGCTGAGCGCCTACACCTCAGACAGAGACACGGAGGAGTCATAGGACCAGTACCCAAACCCAAAGCCGAAGGCAGGGTACACCGGCGCAGTGAAGCTGGTCTGGAAGGTGTGGAGGTGGTATAATTCATCAGAGGCGACGGCATAGAAAGACATGATGCCAGCAGGGACATCCACGTAAACTCCTATTCTGCAGGACATGAGGGATGCGTACGGCATTGTGTAAACTGTTTCCTTCTTGTTGTGCCAGAAGGAGTATTGCCTTTCAGTGCAGACGAGACTCCAGCACTGGTCGTTCCAGCCCAACCTGCAGTCGGCCGTGGGTCCTTTCCTGCTGATTTGTTTGTAGCTCACGGCTATGACCACAGGTCCCTCCCTCTGCACCTCCCAGTAGCTGCAGCCACTCAGTGGGTTTTTGCAGAGCAGCTGCCAGCAGCAGTAGTTGAAGCGGTCTGTGTGATCAGGGTATGGCTGCTCTTCCCTCACTACAGTCACCTTCCTGTTGTCATCTGACAGCTGCAGGTTCCGGTGAGCCGTGTTTGGGTCAAATTCAATCACACAAGCATCTGAAAAACAAGCACCAAAACATTATTCATCATCATTATTGCTTTTTAAGTTTATGTAAGCCATATACAATATTTATTTTGTGATTCATGAATGACCCTCAAGGTAGCAAAGAGAAGAGTTTATTCCAACTAAACAGGCCAAATTCATGAGCACAATTAGCTTACATTTCTTTAAACCTGACTTTATCCTTTGTTCTCCACAGTTTTCCACTCTGCAGGAATGAACAGTGAGACCAGTTTAATGGCTTTAATTCAAAAAGCAAAGACTTTAAAATAATGTCAAATAGAGTTATTCTCAGTTTCATACCTGAGAGTTTCTAGTCTCCACATTTTATGCTTCACGCCGCTGGACAGCAGACTGACTCCTGTGTGTCCAGGATTGTTGTAGCTCAGGTCCAGCTCTCTCAAATGTGACGGATTTACATTCAGGGCAGAGACCAGATAACGGCAACCTTCCTCTGTAATCTGGCAACCAGATATCCTAAAAACACAAAAAACGACAAAGCTTTATTCATAATGTGCTCTGTGTTCATTTTAAATATATTCAAAGGTAAAAGTTAAATTTAAATGGCCATAAATCAGGCTGCTGAGGCTTACCTGAGAGTTTCCAGTTTGCACTGAGGATTCTCCAGACCCCCAGACAAACTCTGCAATCCTGAATCCAAAAGATCATTGTTGCTCACATCCAACTTTCTCAGGCTACACTGGGAGCTAATGATTGTAGCCAGAGTGTCACAACTTCCCCATGTCAACTTGCAGCCGCTCAGCCTGAATATGAGAACCAGTCACATATATCATGAGAAAGCAACAGTACCTCTGAAGGAAAAAGGTAGAGACTTTGAGTTCAGGGTATTGTTAGAGGCAAAGTAAGAAATCATTTTAAAAAAGAATGGTCCAAGATCAGATCGAATTGAATTATCAGACCAATTTGATTGCCTGATAATCACCACAACCCAAATTTGCTGCCTTCAAGTCCTTCTCTGTCTTATCACAGATTCCACAGGTCAATCAACTATTGCAGTCTGCTGCCAATCAAATTGCTTGTATGCTATACAAGCAATTGCTGTCGAACAAAATACTGTATTCATAAAATAAACAGTTCAGGAAGTCAGCTAGATCCTAACCTGAGAGTTTCAAGCGAACAGTTTGTACTCTCCAGTCCAACAGCCAGTTTCCCTACTCCTGAACCTCCCAGGGTGTTGTAGCTCAGGTCAAGCTCTTTCAGAAGGGAGTTCTGGGAGCTGAGAACTGAAGACAGAACTTCGATACCTCTCTGTGACAGGTCACATGCGCTCAGACTGAAAAGGAAGGCAGACAGAAATATGGTTCTTCAGTATTACATGTTGCTTTAAACAGTTGATTAAAGAAAATATAGAGATTTGTCTCGTACCAAGCCCTCTTTGCAGTTTTGACCACTGGAAGCAATCGCATAAAAGCGACCTCTGAAGACGAGTATGTTTTCAGGTCAAACATGTCCATTTCTTTTTCTGCCAGTAAGATGAAGACCAAGGTAGACCACTGAGCAGAGGACATGTTATCCACACTAAGACGTCCTGAACTCATGAACCTTTGGATCTCCTCCACGAGAGAATTGTCATTAAGTTCATTCAAACAGTAAAGCAGATTGATGCTCTGTTCTGTAGGCAGCTCAGCATCAAGCTTGTCCTTAATGTACTTGATTGCCTCCTGGATGATCTGGGTGTTTTCAGTTTCTTTGACCAGACCTTTTAACAGACTCTGGCTGGATGGCAGCAAAAGACCCAGGAGAAAGCGTAGAAACATGTCCAGATCTCCTTTTGGACTTTGCAAGGCTTTGTCAACAGCAGTGTTGTAGGGATTGGATTTGCGTCTTGCTAGCATAACAATCCAACTTGACTGCACTTCTTCGAGCACATTTACCTGTGAGGTCATGAAAGTGAGATGAACATACAGAGCAGCAAGGAATTCCTGAACGCTCAGATGGGTGAAGCAGAACACGGTGCCTTCTTCCTTGAAGATCTCAGGAAACATACCAGTGAAAACTGACACCGATTTAATATTGATACCAGATGCTTTAAGGTCTGATTGATCGAATACAAGATTGCTGTTTTGCAACTGCTCAAAAGCCAATTTTCCTAAAGTTATAAGCTTTTCCTTGCATGACGGATTCCACTGTGTCTCTGCCTCTGTTATGGCTTTCTGTCTGAACTGGACTAGCAAAAATTTGATGTAGAGCTCAGCCAGAGTCTTTGGGAGTTCTTTTTCTTCTTTGTTCTTCAGTAGGTCTTCTAGGACTGTAGCAGTGATCCAACAGCAAACTGGCATGTGGCACAAGGTCTTCAGGCTTTGGGATGCATTGATGTAAGGCATGATTTTGCTGACCAGTTTGTCATCTTTATATTTCTTCCTGAAGTACTGCAGTTTCTGAGCATGATTGAACCCTGTAACTTCAGTCACCACGTCAACATGTTTGGAAGGGATCTGGCTGGCAGCTGCAGGACGAGTGGTTATCCAGATGTTTGCAGAAGGAAGCAGAGTTCCTTGAATGATGCTTGTCAGCAGTACATCCACTGAAGCAGACTCTTTAGTGTCAGTAACTTTCTTGTTACCAATGAAGTCCAGTGGAAGTCGACTCTCATCCAAACCATCAAGGATGAAAATGACCCGTAACTCCTTAGACTTGGAGATATCAACTTCTCTGATTTCAGGAAAAAAGTGTAGAACAAGGTCCACCAAGCTGAACCTTTTGTCTTTCACGGCATTCAGCTCTCTGAAGCTGAGTGGAAATGTGAAGTGGAAGTTTTGGTTGGCTTTGTCTTCAACCCAGTTTTGTGTAAATTTCTGTGTTAGGACTGTTTTCCCAATGCCGGCCATTCCAGTTGTCATCACTATTTTGATTGGTTTATCTCTTCCAGAGTGCCCTTTAAATATATCATCGTATCTGATGGTTTTTTCTGGTTTGACTATTTTCTTGGAAGCGGATTCAATCTGCCTGATCTCATGTTCTGTGCTGAATTCATTGGTTTCTTTTATTGTCAAATTCATTTCTATAAAGATTTCCTCTTGAGCTTTTGATTTTCCTCCTCTTTGGGTGTTTTCCCTTGAACCTTGTAACTTTTTCAAAAGGCTGGACTTGAAATTGTTTTGGCAGTCAGCAAAACCCTCTGAAAGAGACAATGATGGACAAAATCAATGAGATTATGTTTTATTAAACGACAAAGCTACTACAATAAACTTCAGGATCTGTGTAAATCCTAAACCACATCCAGTATTCATATTTTTGAATGTCCTATGATGGATCTTTCATGACCAGAAGTGATTAATCCACATACCTGACACTGTTTCCCCATTTTGGCCAGCCAGAACCTGAACAAGGTCATTACGCTCAAGCTTCCTTAAAATCTTTTTGGTCACCTCCAGAGTACTTTCACAGTATGTCTGTATCATCTGATCCACTGTGTCAGTCCGATCTGCTTTATCTATTCGACTCTTTGGGATGATTGGGAAGTCTCCCAAAACCTCTGACTTTTGCAAATACCATTTAAACTCTTTCAGCTCAGTATCGCCAAGATCTTTGAGCGCTCGCAGAACCAGCTCCTCAGATGCTGGGATAGAACTCTTCTTTGCCTGTGAAAGAGGGTTAAAATTGGGTACAAATGATCAAAGACTCACAAAAAAGTCTTACTGTTGCAAAACATACAAATGGCAATGATTACAGCATTTCTAAACTTTTAAAGGCCCCAGTAAGCGCTGTTGGAGCCATATTCTATCTAAAGAACCTAATTTTAGGAAATTTGGTACTGGAAATGAGTATCGGTATCATTCATATAATTAGTGTCTGTTATTTTATAATGCTATCATGTTTGAAGTAAATAAATAAACCTAATTTCACTAAAGGTTCTGCCAGAGAAGTCAAAAGAACAATCAAAATTGAAGAATATCCAATGGAGAGAGCTTCAGAAACTCTACAGTTTTTCCCCATGAAAACAATAATCAATACACTTGGATGTAATGGCGTCTATTAACACTCACTGCACAAGACTCCACTGCTGAAGAAAACAAGTTAAAACTTGTTGCAGCTAAATATTTTTAGCTGAACTTTTTGTCAGCCAAAAAAGTTGGCTGACAACTTCTCTTCCTCTACCTCGTGTTCAGAGGAAGAGAAGTTTGGGATGTCACCTCACAAATGGCATGCCAAAAGTGAAATCATAGCCAAAAAAAGCTTTACTGCAAAGTATTTATTAGATTTCTGTTACTGTAGGATTTCTGTACAACTCAATAGCCTGTTTAAGCAGAAATTTTGTTATTTGGCCTACAAACACGTTAGGTTGTGTTGGAAATGATAATTAAATTATGCTAGTTTTAACTTTAAGCACACGTTTAAAATGAGACAGATCAACATTGCCTTGAATAGGACTCAATTTTAAGTTAGATTTAGATTAATGGTTTAATCAACATAATCTGATCAGTAGAAGATAATTGTGCCAGTTCTTACATCCAAATCAGCCTTTTTGATATTCTGGGTGAGAGGAGAACTCTGAACCATCAGCCTCCTGTGGTTCTTAGTTTACAGCAAACATCTGTTCTGGGACAGCAGGAGGGGGTCTGCGTAGAGATAACCGTTCCCTGAACCCATATAAGGGTTGGGGTCCTTTGTCATGTGTTTGTGGGAGAGGACACCTGGAGAGAGTCCAGGATCTCACACAGAGGTGTGAAATGCTGCTTTTCTCAGGACTCACCAGCCCAGCAACGACAGTTTAGAGCATCTTCCCTTTGAAATGTGAAACTCCTTGTAGTCAGGGGAGCAGGGACCCTCCCAGACTGCATACATTAGAGAAGAGACACACCTTCCTATAAAGGTTTAGGAGCTAAAATAATGAATCAGATCGTTGGGGCGCCGGCGTCTCCTGGTCTCTGTATTTGTTCATTTTTCTGTTTCTTTCAGGTGATTCATGTCTGTCTTGTGGTTTTGATGATTCTGGTGTTATTGGTGTGATTTGATGCATTTGACTGTCTGAATAAACTCTGGATGTGTCTGCAGTGGATCAGTGAATGTTGTGAACTGCCCTTACGCACAGGGAACCCCTCGACCCGGGGAACTAGAGAGGAGACAACGAGCTACAGGTTTTAATAATTACCTCTCAATAGTTGTTTGTGGGATAGATGCACCCTGAACATGCCAGGCTTGGACCCTTTCATAACTGCTGAGCATATCTATATTCTCTTTGTTTTTAACTTCGATTAATGTTCTAGCTTAAATGTTTCAGTCTTAAAATATGAACCGGATTTGCAACATCTTAACAATTACTTCCTCAGTAACACTTCATTGCAACGATAGCTGTCATAAAACAGCTATCATAAACATCTGTCATCAAATCAAAGCAAAAGTGAATTTCATCCTTGTATGCTGAACAAAAACCCAACTCACATAATAAGTTGCTTGACTGTTTTGTTATGTAAATTCAGACTTAGTCATTCTCGTACTGCTCCAAAAACATAACAGTGGAACAATATGGCCCCAACTTGATCATGTATCTAATACAAAGCAAACAGACCTCAGATAATTACTGCGTAGAGGATCATGTTTTAGCTTATAACAAATGGCTTAATGAGAAACGGCCAACTTATACATCGAGTTAGTTTCTGTACAACCATGTAGGATGATGTGGAAAAAATTTTAATCTGTTCAAAATTATTGGCACCAAGCAAAGAAAACATCTAGAGAAATTGCTGAAAGTTAGAGATGTGCACAGATAGAAAAAAGTTTTGCTAAAGCAACTTTTTTTTTTACTCTCAACAAAAAAAATGCACTTCTGAAATAATTTTTTATATTAAAAGCTTATATTATATTACCAGTGTCCCAGTTGTTAGTGAACAATCCCAGATCCATTTTGAGTTTACTTCTATTTCTCTGGTGAATATTATGAAATATCTTCATCAGAAAGAACATGGCTAAGGCTTAAAATAGGCATAAATACAGGATGTTCCAGTTGTGCCTATAATAAATCTTTCTTCCCCTGGTGCAGCTGTTCCACATAACTCTGAATCTAACACTAAGAAAATCCAACACATTAAAAATATCTAAATATAAGATGGAAAAGTGGTCAGAAGGAAGATTATGATTGGTAATTTCTTAAATGTTTCATGAAATCATAAAATATTGCCAGCAGGAACCTTAGGAGAATGAGACTAAACAGCAGTAAAGCCCCATGAAAAATGTTGGGTTCAAACCCCAAACATTTTTAACACACACGTTGCAAAGAGACAACAGAGACAAGAGAATTAGTTTCAGACTCGCGAGGAGAGGAGTTCGGAGATGTGTTTCAGTTACATGCCCCAAACTACTCTGAAAACATCTCCGCTCTCCACGCTTTTTATTACGATAAGGGACTCCCTATTTACATATCTGTTCCAACCGCTGAAGGATGGGGACAAACCGGTTGGAACAGGTTTAATCAAATAACGAGTCATGATAATGTTGTAAAACAGTTTCAGTTAAACTCCCGTGTGTGGCTGCAGCTGCACAGAAAATTATATGTAAACTTTCTAAGATAACACTAAAGAATATAACTGCAACAAAAAACCTCTGATTGTGGCAATGATCAGATAAAAATTATAGTTTTTTTTAGAAAGCATGAAGAACAATGTGTAATCTGTTATGATCTTATAATGCTTCAGAAAGAAAGAAACATCCTTCACCCAAAGCATAACAGGAATTTTATCAACAGAAATGTATTTTTTTTCCACATTAAACTCTGATTGTAGTTTAAAGACAGATCAGACGTGTTAAATATGGATTCAGGGCATAAATAATTCATCCTTTATGGTGAGGCACTCTTACCTTGTTCATCGTCCCTGAGCTGCAGAACAAACACCGACGCTAAAACCCCAGAGCTTCTGCTGCTGGTTCATCTGTTACTACCAGCTCATCTCCTCAGCATGATGACCTCATCGCCATGCAACAGGAGGGGCGGAGCTTCAGGAAACCCCATAAAATCTTTTTAAAAAGTTTGATCAAACTAACTCATGTCAGAAACAGGATTGTGAGAGTTTTACCTTCTTTACAGTGAAGTTATTTTATTCTGTTGAACATGGAGGAGGAACTTCCTGCCCTGATCAGCAGATCTGCAGAATCTCTCATCAGATTTCAGTCCTTATTTATGAGAAGTGTTTCCATGTTTTCATCTTCTGAGACTGATTCTCTCTTCAGTTCATTAATGTGAGCAACTGAGGCTCTCTGCTGCCTAAAAGACGTTTTCTTCTTCTTTCTCTTTCTTTCTGCAGAACCTGGAATCGGAGCCAGATTTCCGTGGAACTTTGTTCATCCTTCAGCTCAGACCAGTTACAGATGATTAACCGACTGCTGGCAGAGATTTTCATTTTCACTCTGGTTTCCACTAAGATCAGAAACATTTCAACTTCAAACAATTAATCTTTTGTTTGAAGGTAAATATTTAGTGAGCAAACTAAATATTTCCTTTCAAACTAAATACTTAAATTGAACTAAAATATTTAAACTAAATATCTAATTAGCAAGATAAATATTTAGTTTGGTACTTATTAGTTCCCCGTATGGCACAGGTCAGATTTTTGGGGGTGAACATGTCGCAACAGTTTGAGTTGCATCAGTGGAGCACAAAGTTTGATCGGAGCCAACGGAGGATTAATAGTTTGCGGTTGAAATGTTTCTGATCGTAGTGGAATGTGGTGTTGGAATGAGAACCAGAGAGAAAATGAAAATCTATTATCAGGTTTTTCTGCCAGCAGTTGGTAAATTATCTGTAACTGGATGAATGAAGTTCCACGGAAATCTGGCTCTGGCTCCAGGTTCTGCAGAAACAAGACAGTGAAGTTTCCTCCTCCATGTTCAACACAAACTCAATAAATTATCTTAACAGTAAAAAAATTAAATCAGCAGAATCCTGTTTCTGACGCGACTGACTTCGATCAAACATTTTATGAAGCTTCCTGAAGCTCCGCCCCTCCCGTTGCCATGGCAACTGGTATTACGTTAAGCTAACTACTTAGTGAGGCTAACTAAGTATTTAGCTTTCTAATTAAATATTTAATTTGAAACGGCTACATTTATGAATGAATTAATAACTTGGTGAAAAAATTACGTTGATATGAAAGTGCCTGTTTTTTCTTTTGGACTAAATAAACCAAATTATTGCTGTTAGTTTTCGACTTTAATCGGCTCTTTGTGGTTAACGACCCTCCAGAACAATCAGAGGTAAACGATGGGCGAATAACTATTGAGATTTGAGAAGCTTGTTGTATGACAGCAATATAGTTATAATTCAGTAATAAAAGCTTGTTGCCATGGAAACAGGAATTATTTGACAGTAAGGGTTTAATACTGACTGATGCGTTGCGCTGCCTGAAATCAGTCCGACTGATTCTGCTCATCTGCTGGAGTTCAACCCGTCTGTTTTATTTTCACAGTTCTGATGATTATTTACTGATTTTATATGTTACCAGGAAAAATCAGCTGGACTTCAGCTGTGAAACAATGAAGGATGAGGGTTTGCTCTGAAAATGTCATCAAACAGTTTTTAACTGATAAAAGGCAAACATATGAGACAGACAGACAGACAGACAGACAGACAGACAGACAGACAGACAGACAGACAGATAGATAGATAGATAGATAGACAGATAGATAGATAGGACTTTTGTGTCAGATAAAAGTTGGAGTCGTTTCCTGTGTCTGATACAGAACACCCCCACACTGAAGCATGGTGATGGCAGCATCATGCTGTGGGACAGGCAACTGATCTAAATCCAGAACATTCCTGGAAGAAAACCTGTTAGAAGATCAGCGTCTGGGCTGGAGCTTCAGCTACTAGCAGAAAAACCACCCAGAGGGTACAGCCAGATGTATTATGGGATGGCCTAGTCCAAGTTCAGACATAAACCAACTGAGATTCTGCGGAAAGACTTGATGTTCTCCATCCAGACTGGCTGAACTAGAAATGGAGGAAAACCGTCAGCCAGAGGCGGTTCTGCAGAGTTCTGAGGCAGCGCCTAAACACAAATGTACTCCACACTTTTCAGATCTTTATTTTTGAAGCCGTTGGTCAGATTGAGGTTCTGGGTTGTGAAAAAATTCAGAAGGACTTTTATAGATTTAAATGAGACTACATCAAACATAAATAAACATTTTTTTAACCGTGAAGAAACGCGGCCTCTCTGCTCGGTTCACCTGAGCCGCAGGTGTCGATTCACCTGCGGCTCAGAGATCGGAGCACGTGCGTGTTTGTGAAACGATCACGTGTCTGAAGTTCTGCAGAAATGAGACCGGCGCAGCTGTCCGACCGGTTCCGACTCCTCAGAAATGTAGTCCGGGAACCGTTTCCCACTGATCCGGAATCACCAGCTCTAAAAGGAAAAGAAACGAGCTGCAGGATTCACCTGAACCTCCGGGTGTGACGGGCCAGAGCGCAGCTTCCTGATCCGGACCAGAGCGCAGCTTCCTGATCCGGACCAGAGCGCAGCTTCCTGATCCGGACCCTGATCCGGACCAGACGGGTCAGACACCTGCAGCTACTTCAGCGGTTTGCTGCCGCCACACCGAGCGACCTGCTCCCTCTGGTGGCCACTGGCGGTAAAACAACGAATATGACGCTTCCATGACAAATTTATTTTAAAATAAAATAAAACAGAAAAACTATAAAATATCATGACATTATATTTCTAATAAATCTGCCTATCGAACCATATTGTATAATAGGTTGAATCAGTAAAGTAAAATTTAAAATGCACAATATAATTTACCAACATGATCAGATTCACAACTAAAATCAAATTTAATCTGAATTCTTTCTTTTTTGTCTCATATGCAACAATTTTGTTTTTTCTTCCATTAAATAAATTCCTGTTTTGTCCATATTATTGGAATTTGAGATCAAATAAAAGATGCAAAGACAGAAAACTGAGACTCAGCCTAACTGTAGTTCTTTGGGTTAGTTATGTTTACAACACTATATGTTACAAATTAATTCATAATTTAATTTAAATTATATTAATCACGTTTACATTTTATGTATAAATGTTATGTTTTGTAACTCAGAAAACCTTTACAGTTATTTTTAGATGACTATTTTCTTTATTTGTATATGTAGTCTTTATATTTCTACATTTTTTCTTATTTTTACATTTCATAAATCTGTTTTTTACTTTCCAAATCTTAACAAACCCATTAAAAAATAAATAACTGCAAGAAAACTTTTTCACTGCATAAAATATTTTCTTGCAATAAAGAAACTTAATATGAACATCTGGGAATAAAATATTACATTTTTTAATTCCTTTTGTTAACAAATTAACAAATACTAGTTATTTCTAGATATTTCTATTAAAGGATTCAAATCTAAAAAATATGCAAGCTTTTAAATTAAATGTCAAAAATCAATAACACTTAATTAAATAGGAACAAATAAAATTATACAACTAATCTTCTAATTTAATTTGATGTGATTATTTGTCCTGATTCGTTTCATCCACTGTAAGTCTGAAAACAAGTGAAGCTCCTTGTTTACTTAATTGTTCAGATGATGTCAGTGTGTGTGTGTGGGGGTGTGCGTGTGTGTGTACCAGTCTCGCTCAGCTCTTGTCAATCACCACATGACGTCATGTATCTGGAGCGTTTCCGGTGCAGGAGGGCGGGGCGTGCGTGTTCTTTTGGGAGAGACGCACAGATCTGTAACGTCCGCGTTCAACAGCAGAGATCAACTTCCGCGCATTGGATTTGAGCCTTCAAAATAAGAGCAGGATACCAAGGTAAACATATTTGTAAAAACCAAAACAAGTTTTGACCAGTTTTATGATTAACATGTTTTTGTGTTTACAGCAGAAAGTATGTTGGCAGCACTGATGCCACAGTAGTTCCTCAAGGGTCTGAATGCAGATGTTTGTTTTTTACTGACATATTTAATCACCGTGTTTTCTGGTATTTTTACAATATAAAGTTATTGCTGCAGGAAAAACATTAAATTAACTGATTTGACTTTACAGTGAGGAAAGTGTGGGATTTCCTCTCTTTTGAAAGTGCAAGACAATCCATGTTACTGAACTAGATAATCAGTAAAGTGAAAATCTACTGTAATAAATTTCTGATTTTTATTTCGACGTGTCTGTGACAGACTGGCGACCTGTTCAGGTGACCCCGCCTCTCGCCCGGAACGTTAGCTGGAGAGGAACCAGCAACCCTCCCGACCCACTAAGGGACAAGGGAGTATAGAAAATGGATGGATGGGTGAAGTGTGTCTTTAAGATTTATTTTGAAAAAACTAAATGATCCATTGAAGCTGTTGCTGATCTGCTGCATCCTGTGTTAATCTGTTTTCAAATGCCTGCTGGTATTTACACAATTTTACTCATTTTAAAAAACATTTCTGCTGGTATTGCACATCTGTTTTTATTCACATAATTAATAGTCTGTTGTCTTTTTTGCTTAATATTTTGTTGGCTCTAGTGGCCTTTATTTGAAAGTAGTTTGGAAGGAAAGTGGGTAATTAGAGAGGGGGAAGACATGCAGCAAATGTCGCTAGGCCGGGAATTGAACCTGCAACCACAAGGTCTTCAGTAGTGGGTCATGCTCTTCCCCTGTGCCACTTGTAACACCAAAAAGAAACAATGTATGAAAGAAGCAGAAAGACATACAAACTTATAATATCTGCCCCCTATTCACAGAAAAATAAAATGAGCTTTTCAACTCATAAGACTTTTACAAATGTCAAGCAAAAAATGCACCACAAAACATCATCGTATTCAACGCTGTTGAGCCTTTTTTATTTTGAAGCTCCTGTGACCGGAAATGAGGCTCATCACGTTCAACTTGTTCTAGATGATCCGACCTGGATTCAGCCATATTCCCACTGATCAGCCACACCGGCAGGCGCCTCAAACTGACCAAAAACCGCCTGTAGAGACCCGCGACGCCGCGGCCCGATTCCGACGGACGCGCCGAGTCCAGTGGGTTCAGGTTCGGAAGTCCTGGCTGCTTTCCCGGACTGATAGACCGACCGGCGGACATGGAGCTGCGGCGGTCAGCCTGAGAGTCGACGCTCTTACCGACGTCCCGATTTGTGAGCGGAAAGTCCAGATTTACCGGATTAAAGCCGATGTTCAGGGCGGACAGCCGCGGGCCTGCTGGCTGCTCGGCTCACGACGCGACGGGCCGGCGGTAACGGAGCGCCAGGCGGCCACAACTCTGCAACATCCCGGCGGCTCAAAATGTCGGGAATGTTTTCCCGGAGCTAACGGGCTAGCTGCTGCTAGCAGCCTCGGCAGGAAGCGGAGCCTCGGCGGCGGCGCAGACTCTGTGAGCGGGGCGGGCGGCGGCGGGAGTCGGATCGGGGGAGCGGAGCGTCCCGGCCGGGTAGGATGTCGGCAAAGGAGCGGCTGCTGCGGCTGGAGGAGCTGCTGCTGGAGCAGAAGGAGGCGGGATGCCTGAGCGTGGAGGCGCTGCTGGACCTGCTGCTCTGCCTCTACACCGAGTGCTCCAACTCCCCACTGAAGAGGGAGAAGCACATCACCGAGTTCCTGAACTGGGGTAAGAACCGAGACCGGAACCGGCT
This sequence comes from Phalloptychus januarius, assembly GCA_902982915.1. Lineage (NCBI taxonomy): Eukaryota > Metazoa > Chordata > Actinopteri > Cyprinodontiformes > Poeciliidae > Phalloptychus > Phalloptychus januarius. The sequence goes on from CADWAE010000459.1 coordinate 17,539,963, forward strand.
CTTCTCACTGAGCAGGTCCGGACCGGGAGCGTCTGAGGGATGCGGGGTGATCTGGACGGCTTCTTCCGGTTAGGAAATGACAGGAGCTTTGATGGGAGCTCTGGAAGCGATCGGGGATCTGTTCTGGGATCCCTGGGAAATCTGTGGGTGTGGTCCTGGGAGGAAGGAGCAGAGGAACCGCAGCTGAGCCTGAAATGATGCGGAGAAGATCCACAGTATTGATTTTACAAAGATGAGCTGTAAGGCTTCATCTGGATTATTCCAGAAGGTCCAACAAGCTGAGGCGGACTGATCGGGCTTTAACTGAGCCAGTACCGATTTCTGTTTCCGCTTAAATCTACTGCAGGTCTCGTGTTAAAGGGGCAGTGTCCCGGTAAGATGTCATCAGAATCAAACCTGCAGTGTTGCTTTCTTCCATGCGTGCTTGAGAAATCCTTAAATCTCCATGGCAACCATTCAGCTGTCCAAAACGCCTGGGCGGATCTAGCTCCACCTTTGAGATGCAGCTCCTCCCCCTCTCAGCTCCTTCAGACTAGCCAGCAGCAATTAGCTGCTGAGCTTATTATAGGAGCTGCTGCTCAGAGCAATGCTGGTAAAATCCTTAAAGGGTTAATAGAGGAGCCATGTTGGGATGACTTCCTGGAGGCGGAGCTTCAGAAAGAGCTTCTTAAAGAGACAGAGGCCCAATTTCAAGGCATATGTATAATTTTCTGACAACAGAAGGTAAGCTATTTCAGGATTATGCTTGGTGTCGTTTTGCTGCCCCTTTAACGAGGATAGAACCTAAAAATCTAATCTGCCGGTTTCTTGATTCAACAACTTATAAATGTAGGTTTATCTGCCTGTCGCCAATGAGAGGAGTCGGAGCGGAACCGGACCTATGACGAGGTCCGTTTCCCGGCTGAGCGGGTCCGGGCCTGGTTCTGCTCACAGCCAGAACCAGGCCCGGCTGAGCGTGCAGGCTGCAGCCGCCTGGTGGCCCAGTTTGGCCTGGTTCAGTCTGTCCCTGTTTCACAGCCTGTCCTGATTTAAATGACCTGGATCCAGGAGCTGCTTAAGGCTCAGATGCTCCTCTGCCGGGCCGAGTCCGATCAGGTTCTGCTCCGGCTCAGTTTAATGTCAGTTTGAATCCATTCAGAACCAGGCGTGATCCCAGTTCTAGTCGCACATTGGAGACGTTCTTATAGAAAAACCAAACGTTTTGCATGAATGAGGAACAGGGAAGATTCAGATCATCCATTTTCTCCACTAATTTCAGGTTCATGTTTTCTACAGGTTCTGGTTGATTCAGGACCAAATGCCTCGTTTCCACTCGGTGGTACCGGACGGGTCGGTACGCCGTTTATGATGTAGCTGGGATCATCTTAGCGGTTCTGGTCGTCCCCGGCGCTGCGTGGTACCAGAGTTTCCCTTTGAGTCGTCGGCGTTTAACAGGTTCTGATGGTACCGGCGCCGTGTTGAGTGACGCCAGGCGCTCCGCTCTAACCAGACTGTACCATTTTCAACTGAAACGGACCCAGGCACGGTCCGGTATCGGACCGCTCAGTGAAAATGTCAGTCTGTGTCATCCCTTCCAGAACCCGGTCGGTTCTGTGTTTGGGTCGTCCGGTCGGACCTGTTGGTCTGAGTTTGGGAAAAACATTGACCGCAGCATGATGCCTCCTCCACCGTGCTTGACTGACTTGAAGGTCTTGTCTTCTGTCTCAGTCTTTGTCTCTGGACACCAGATTTGTCCAGACGCTGGACTGAGGACAGAGGTGTCGGTTCTGTCTCTCAGTCCTGGTTGTCAGTCCTGTCGGCTCAAATTGTTGCCGTTCCAGCAGAACTTCACAAACCTTCATCCAAACTGCGTCCAACATCAAACTTGTTGGACCTTTTTAGAACTGGGTCAGAACATTTAACCAGTTATTGATGTGGGTGTATGCATAGATTTGACCCCTCTGCAGCGGTGGACCTGGTCTGATCAGAACCGTGCTCACCTGAACCGTTACAGGCCCAGATCAACCCGAAGTTCCTGCCGATGATGAGAAACGAGCTGCTGGTCGCCGGGGAAACGGAGATGTCTTTAATCTGAAAACAAACTGAGGCTCCATCACATGTTGCCATGGTGACGCAGCAGAAATCCTTCTCTGAAGGAGATAAAAACTCTGGATCTGAATTGGATCCATCTGGGAAGTTCTCCAAAACCGGCCTAAGGTTCTGCCTGCGCTCGGTCCGGTTCTGGTTCTGTGGTTTCTATTCTGGGCTCTGCTTCAGAGTGACCCAGATAAATCTGATCCCAGACAGATGAATTAAAGATGCTACGGGGTCCCAGCGCCTCCAGATCGGGTCGGTTCTGTTGGTCCGGTGTTCTCCAGAACCTCTGAGGTCCGACGTGTGTTTGTGTGTCTGCAGTGAAGCCGTTTACCAGCCGAGTGAAGGACATGCGGCTGAAGAGAGACGACTTCGAGATGCTGAAGGTGATCGGAAGAGGAGCCTTCGGCGAGGTAGGCCTTCCTGCTCCGGTTCTGCTCCGGTCCGGTTCCGGTTCTGCTCCGGTCCGGTTCCGGTTCTGCTCTGGTCCGGTTCTGTCTGGAAGTCGATCCAGTTCTCTGGGTCTGGGTAGAAATGGACAGGAAAACTAACCTCCAGACTTTAGTTTCTGTCTTCGTCTCTCTCTTTCTCTCTGACCTTCATCCCTCCTTCATGTTTTTCTTTCACTCCTACTTTCCTCCCTTGCATACCTCCTTCTGTCCTTCCTTCCTTTCCATTGCGTCTTTCTTTGGTCTTGTTATTTTTGTCACCATCATTCTTTCCTTCTCTTTCTGTGTTTGTTTTTTTATATCCTCTCTTACTTCCTTCCTTCCCTCCTTCTCTTATTTCTTCTTTCCTCTGTTTTTTATAAGGATTCCTCTCTTCTGTCCTTGTTTCCTTTCCTTCCTCATCTCCTTTCCCTCTCCCTTGTGGCCTTTTATCTTTCCTTCCTTCCTTTGTTTTGCAAACTGACTAAATAACAGTTACTAAATAGTAATAAATGTGATTAAAAACTTAATCAGAGGAATAAAAATCTCGTCCCACTTCCTGATGAAAATCCTAAACTTCCTGAGTGGAAACGGTTTCAAAGCTGAAGGGCCGCTTTGGGTCTAAACCGACCCAGTTTGAAAGTCTTGGTCAGACCCTAGAACCTGGGTTCATGCGCTGCTGGTCAGGCTGGCTGGTGAACTTTGACCCCAGCATGATGTTGTTTGCTCTGGCCGCAGCGCCGCTGTGCAGCTGCTGTTGGCCGTAGCGCTGCGATAACGGGTCCAGTCAAAGTCCAGGCCCAGCAGGGAGCCGGGCCTCGGCAAACACACCAGATGGTTCTGCTGCAGCTAAATGACCCGACCAAGGTCACCGCCACCCTGGGGATTTATTAACTCCTCTATTAATGCAGACCATCATACGTCAGATTGAGACCAGCTGCTGTTGCTATGAGTTACGACTGTAAACATCTGGTCTTAAATATGAAGTCATGCTGCTGTTGGCAGAAGCATCGAGTAAATTCAGCCGATATCAGCATCCGATATTAATACTTTGGCTGATAATTAAAGGCATCGAATATATTCCACTGTTCTGACCGAGCACCGAATCACATCACTGTCACCTGACCTGACAGAGGTCACCTGACCTGACAGGGGTCACCTGACCTGACAGGGGTCACCTGACCTGACAGGGGTCACCTGACCGACTCCCTCCCCATAGAAACACAGGTCAGTCTGCTTCCACCTGTCAGGATTGATTCGCTCCAAACCAGAAGATGGAAACACAAAGTTACCATTTTCTGTTTTGAACATTTAAAAAAAACAACTGAAAATTGGAGAATTGGATGGAAACATGGCAACTGATTGGAATAAAACCAAAATGTTGATTCAGCTGAAAAACTTCAAATGGAGATAAATCTGAATGTCATCTGCGTAACGATGAATCTATGTCCCTCAAATCTGGGCAGACGCTGTTTAGCTCAGTTACTAGCATGTTAGCTTTGCATGTTAGCTTTGCGGCAAGGCGTTCTTGGGTTGCTGAGATGCTAGCAGCATTTTGTCTGCCTGGTTCTGGTGAGTCACGGAGCGTAGAAACATCACTCTAGATCAGGAAGTTGTCTGGATTCCCTCCTACAGGAAGTGCTTCCTCTGGCTGTCGGACTTATCGTTTCCAGCTCTGCTGGACTCCAGGCTGGGATCGGTTCTGATCCAACTGGACTCGCGTTTTTGTCCGTTTCCAGGAGCCGAGCTCAGACGGAGGTTAAAACCTTAATAGTCACAGAGTTTCTAGAGCAGCTGTGAATTTCCTTTGGATTTGGATTCGGCTCCAAATTCCTGAGAATAGGAAGGATGTGGACGGGATGGGATCCAGCAGGAAGTGAGAGTTTCCTGCACTTCCTGTTCAGGCTGCAGCGTTCCTCCTTTGCTCACAGGTTCCTCAGGAACGCGTTGCTGAACGCTCGCTTGGGCAACCAGCTGATCCACGCTGCTGCTGGTGTGTGTCTGCGTGCGTGTGTGTGTAGGGGTGTGTATGTGTGTGTGTACATCGCCCACATACCAGAGGAAAGGTGTGCCGCAGCCACACCTGCCCGCCGCCTCAGGCCTCACACACACTCGCAGCGGCGTGTTGCTGTACTTGTGGGGACGTCCCGTCCCGACGGCTTCGGGTCGGTCCTCACAAACACACACCAACCGGAGCGGAGCGGGCGTGGCCGGGCCCAGAGCCGTCCGGAGCTGTGATCAGGCAGGTATTCCAGGTGTGGCTGCTTTTGTTCAGCCAAAGCTCTTGAAGGTGCAGCTCGGCTCTGAACCTGCCCTGGAAGCTCAGTTTAATCCCAAAACAACCAGAGATTAAAACTCCTGAATGGAGAAATGAAACCTGAAGCTGCCAAAGGTCAGAAAACATCATGAAAAACTGTTGCAGCATCTGGTCAGGCGACTACAGGACGGTCCATTTTGTGTCAGTATGGCGGTGGCAGGATGATGCTGTGGGGGGGGGAACTGCCGACTTGATAAATGCAGAACAATCCTCCGTTTTATTTCTTTCCTTCAGATTCTCCTGTCTGGTTTTCAGGTTTCATGTTGAAACAACGTTCAGAAAATCAACAATCAAACCTTCTGGAAAAGTTAGAAAGTCTCTGTCGCATTGATAAAAACGTTCAGCTGAAGTTTCTGATTTCATCCTGATCCACTGGATTCATCTGACGCTTTGTTCAAAGAGCAAATTAATATGACCACCGGATTATCAGATTTGTTCCGGGAGCAAAGTGTTTATGACGATTCCACATGGTAATCGCTGTTAGCTTCTTCCTTCACCTGGTGACCATCCTGTCACTCTGAACAACTTTACAACACATCCAGAGACGGCGGCCATCTTTAAACAGAACAGCGCCCAACTGACTCATCAAATGCTTTTAGTTCCCAGATAATTAAAATTCGTCAAGCTTCATTAAATGATGTCTTACTCTTTACTCCGTTTTCTTTAGCAATGCTCTTGCATCCGCCAAAGAGTTGTTGACGAAGCTAACTGCTATTAGCATAACAAACAGCCTCTTTCCCTGGAAACGTTGAGTTTTCATCAAAGATCCGTCACTAAGGGACACAAACCATTAAAGGTGCAAAGAGAGAGTTAATTCATCAAGTTAGCTGAAGACCAATACATCAGTTTAATTTAACCATGAGAATAATCGGTAGATTATTGATTATTAGCATCATCAGCCTGTGTTCTGCTGAAAGCCTTCTGGTTGCTGCAGGTTGCCGTGGTGAAGATGAAGAACACGGAGCGCGTTTACGCCATGAAGATCCTGAACAAGTGGGAGATGCTGAAGAGAGCCGAGGTGAGTCCAGCCTTCCTCCTCATCCTCTCCATCACGTGTTGCCGACACGTTGCCGACGTCTCCTCTGTGCAGACGGCGTGTTTCCGGGAGGAACGGGACGTCCTGGTGAAAGGGGACAGTCAGTGGATCACCACTCTGCACTACGCCTTCCAGGACGACAACTTCCTGGTAGGTCTGGTGGATTCTGCAGCCTGATGTTGCTGAGGCTTGTTGACAGACTTGTTGCTTTGCTGCAGTACCTGGTGATGGACTACTACGTGGGCGGAGACCTGCTGACGCTGCTCAGTAAGTTTGAGGACCGTCTCCCTGAAGACATGGCCAGGTTCTACGTGGCAGAGATGGTTCTGGCCATCCACTCCATCCACCAGCAGCAGTACATCCACAGGTAGCTGCTGCTCCTCCAGTGCTGCCCCCTGGTGGAGCCTTCAGGCGTCGTAACAGTCTAAATGTTGCTCTCCAGAGACATCAAACCGGACAACGTTCTGCTGGACGTCAACGGTCACATCCGGCTGGCCGACTTCGGCTCGTGTCTGCGGATGATGGAGGACGGAACGGTAAGCTACTTCCTGTAGCGCCTGGTTACAGGAAGTAGTCTGATTACAGCGAAACGTTATGAACGTAGAAGCTGAGATGTTGCCGTTAAGGCCATCTTCAGCTGGCTTCAACATGACGCTCAGCCGGTTGGCACCTGGTGTCCACACGTCCTTAAAAAGTCTCACATTTACGTGTCCAATATTAAGGCCTTAAATTAAGACTGGATAGAAAACAACAAACAATAAGTCGGCCTTAAATAATTACACGTCTTAAATCATGTCTTGGTTGGACAGTTTAGTTTTTTTCTTTCAGCAAAAGTTTGAGTCGACATCTTAATGTCAGCCAGTTGATGCTAATGCTAACTAGCAGCTAGCATCCCATCCTGGCTAAGTGGACATTTGTTGCCAGTTTGCAGGTTGAAGTAGAAAGTCTTAATGGTTTTAAAAAGATTGGAAAACCTGCAGAAACATTTTAATAAGCAGGATAAATGTGTGTGATGGGAATGAAATGATTTGTTTTGAATTGATGAATCAGTGAACTGAGCTGAGCTGAACTGAACTGAACTGAGCTGAACTGAGCTGAGCTGAGCTGAGCTGAGCTGAGCTGAGCTGAGCTGAGTGTGAGGAATGAGGCCCAGCAGGTTCCTGTATGAGCAGGAGGAAAGCCCACAGGCAACAAAACATAAAAGATCAGGATGTTAAAATAAATTGAAATCAGATTCCTCCTGATCCTATCGGTGTTTATGAGACCCGATTGGGTTTCCAGGCCCGGTTTGGAGGAACCAGCAGTTTCTGCTCATCTCAGGTTCTAGCAGTTTGTTCCTGACCCCAGGAGGTTTTAATAAAGTCAACATGAAGCCGATCTGTTTTTACAGTGCGGGGATTCACTCAGAGCAGGGACCTGGGAAGTCTGGGAATGCCTGGAAACGCATTCCAGGATCCTCCATGACTGGAAAACAAATAAATAAAAAAAGATCTGGAAATATCTTCAAACTTTGTTCTTTGATTTCTCTGCAGCTGAACTTCAGAAAGAAAGAAAAGATGTAATTCGATTGTAACCCTTCAGAATAAAAGTCTGTGTTTCCTGTTGGTGTGCGCTGCAGGTGCAGTCGTCTGTTGCCGTGGGAACCCCGGACTACATTTCCCCAGAGATCCTGCAGGCGATGGAGGACGGGATGGGCCGCTACGGGCCGGAGTGCGACTGGTGGTCCCTGGGCGTCTGCATGTACGAGATGCTGTACGGAGAGACGCCGTTCTACGCCGAGTCGCTGGTGGAGACCTACGGCAAGATCATGAACCACGAGGTCAGAACCGGAACCGCAGGCAGAATGTTCCTGATGTCAGGAAGTTTGTTTTGATCCGAAGCTCAGAGGAAAAACCGACAAACTGAAGGAAACGAACGAGACGTCTTGGACCCTTTCCTTACTGCACATCCTTCCTTCCCTTCCTGTCTTTCCTTGATACCTTTCCTTCCTTACTCCTTCCTCTGCTTTCTCTTTCTTCCTTTCGTCCTTCCTTGCTAACTTTCCGTTCTTCCGTTTTACTTTTCCTTCCTCGACTAACTCGAGGATCTCGACTGACTCGTTCGCTCTTTGGTTGCCTAGCAACAGCCTGCTGAGTGCCGTGCGCAGCAGCGGTTTCATGTTTCTCCACTGTGTCTCATAGCTGCTTAAATGAAAACTGGATGAAACAGGAAATGACACGCTGATACGCTGTCGAGAACATAAAACTAATCAATAATAATATTCATTTTGATCGTTATTGATCGTAGCAGCATCAGCGTAATTCAGCCATATTGTCCATCTTCTACTCTTCCTTTGTGAAGCCAGTAATCGGATTACTCTGGCTGCCGTTTCCAGGTTACGTTTCGTCTCCAGACTCCTGTCCTACTTCCTGTCCTCTAAATGGGAGCGTGTCCCTCAGTGGACGGACGTCTCTCTCTCTCTCTGCTCGTCCCCTGGTCCTGACTTCCTGTCTGGTTTCCAGGAGCGTTTCCAGTTCCCCTCCCATGTGGCAGACGTCTCTGAAGACGCCAAGGACCTGATCCAGCGGCTGCTCTGCTCCCGGGAGCGCCGCCTGGGCCTCAACGGCATCTCGGACTTCAAGGGCCACGCCTTCTTCAGCGGCATCGACTGGGACAACATCCGCTCCGCCGAGGCGCCCTACATCCCCGACGTCTCCTCGCCCACCGACACCTCCAACTTCGACGTGGACGACGACGTCCTGAAGAACCCGGTGAGGACTGGACCGGAACCAGAACCTCCAGTCGTCCTCCGCTGCTGCTTCACGGCTCTGTTTGTCTTCAGGACATTGGACCGCCAGTGTCTCACACCGGCTTCACTGGCCAGCACCTCCCCTTCGTCGGCTTCACCTTCACCACTGACAGCTGCTTCTCGGACCGCAGCGCGGCCGGCCGGGCGGCGCTGGGGGTCCAAACGGAGACGGGCGGCGGCGGCGGCTCGGAGGTGGAGGCGTTTGAGAAAAGGATCCGCCGCCTGGAGCAGGAGAAGCAGGAGCTCAACCGCAAACTGCAAGGTGGGCAAACGTTTGGGGAAAGAGCCGGCTGGTTCCGCTCTGACCCGGTCCGTCTCTGACCCGGTCCGTCTCTGACCCCTCAGAGTCCACCCAGGCCCTCCAGGCTCCGGCTCGGGGAGGAACTCTGACCCGGGACAAAGAGATCAAGAAGCTGAACGAGGAAATCGAGCGGCTCAAGAAGAAGCTGGCAGGTCAGTGAGTCGGTCCGGTTCCGGTCTGCGCCGGCCCGGTTCCGATCCTGACCCGTTCTCCTGTCATGTGGCAGACTCTGATAGGCTGGAGCACCAGCTGGAGGAGGCCGTCACGCTCAGGCAGGACTACGAAAGCTCCGCCTCCAAGATGAAGACCCTGGAGAAGCAGGTGAAGTCGCTGAGGCAGGAGAAGGACGACGTCCACAAGGTGAGAGGCCGTCTGTCCCCTCCGTCCTCCCCGTCCCCTCATGAAGTCGGAGTCTCCAAGCCGCCTCTCCCTGAGCAGCAGCTGGTCGACTCCCTGGAGCGTCTGCGCAGCCAGACCAAGGAGCTGAAGGAGGCGCACTCCCACAGGAAGCTGGCCCTGCAGGAGTTCTCGGAGCTGTCGGAGCAGATGGCCGAGCTGCGCTCCTCCAAGCAGCGCCTGTCCCGCCAGCTGAGGGACAAGGAGGAGGAGATGGACGCGCTCATGCAGAAGATGGACGCCCTGAGACAGGACATCCGCAAGACAGAGAAGAACCGCAAGGAGGTGAGGAAGGCAATGGTGCTCTTCAAAATAAGACTTCCTGCAGACTGTCAGGAACTGCAGGGCAGAGTTGAGGATTTTTAAATCTAATTAATGTGAAATATCAGTAAATATTGCTGTTGACAGTGAATTAGCCTTTAATGCTCAGACTCACTTCACAGGCCCACCCACTGGCCACCACAACACGTAACCCTGCTGGTTTGATTGGTAGGATTCGTTGGAATTGATTGAAATCTTTCTTCAGGAATAATCTGGTTTATCTTTGAGTTTTCAGCTCAATTTATTGGTGTGGAAAATCATTTCCAGACCAAATATGATGAAAGATCGACTTTCTTTGAGCTGCAGTTACTTTTCACGGCCACCAGAGGGAGACATACTTAATTCATTTCCAGGGTGGAGGGACTTTTCTGTTGAACTTTGACATCCCACATGTCAGAAAGTGAAACTCATTCATCCCACACATTCCCAGCCTTTATTTCTTATCACTTTCATAATTCAGACTTACAGGAAATGAAAACCCAGAATTTAACATTAAAATATTACATCAGATCAATATAATCAGATTCTGTGCTGGGAACAAATAGGTTCTGTAGCAACGAGCTTTTGTGTGGTCTTCTCCTCCAGCCAGCCCATAATATTATTATTATTATTATTATGGACCATCTGTGAGCCACAATCATCAAAATGACACAAAGTATTGAAGTCCTCCAGCTGTTCCTGTATTTACTTTTGTTTATGTTTTGCTCCATAAGCAGCGATCCTTTCACAATAAAAGCCTTTGTTTGTGTGCCAGCTGGAGGCTCAGCTGGACGAGGCGAAGGCGGAGGCATCGAAGGAGAGGAAGCTGAGGGAGAACAGCGAAGTTTACTCCAAACAGCTGGAGACGGAGCTGCAGAGCCTGAAGGTGGGACCAGAACCAGAACCTGCAGTGTCCTGCAGCAGCCCAGTCATCATGGTTCTGTTTGCAGTCCCAGCAGGGCAGAGGAGCCGCGGTCAGCAGTGGCGGCGGCGCCGAGTCCCAGCAGGAACTGTCCCGACTGAAGGCGGAGCTGGATAAGAAGGTTCTGTTCTACGAGGAGGAGCTGCTCCAGAAGGACTCGGCCCACTCCGGCGAGATCAAAACGCTGCGCAAGGGCCTGCAGGAGTCAGAGGGGGCGCTGCTCGCCGCCAACAAGGAGCTGCTGCATCTCAGGGACAAGCTGGACAAAGCCAACAGGGACAGGTGGGTCCCGCAGCCTGGACCGAGTCGGGACGGGACCGGGTTCTGACCCGGTGTGTGTGTGGCTCTACAGGCAGAACGAGATGGACGACGCCGTCGTTGCGCTGAAGGAGAAACACGAGCGAGAGAAGAACATGCTGACTGAAGAGAATCGCAAGCTAACGGCCGAGACGGACAAGGTGAGCCGACCCGCCCAGAACCAGTTGGTGTGAGAGACGGCGACCTAATCGGATCTTCTCCTGCAGCTGTGTTCGTTCGTGGACAACCTGACGGCTCAGAACCGGCAGCTGGAGGACGACCTGCAGGACCTGTCCTCCAAGAAGGAGAGCGTGGCGCATTGGGAGGCTCAGATCGCAGAGATCATCCAGTGGTAACTGGCCAACCCATCAGAACCGCCTCCCTCCGGCCACCAGGGGCGCCGTGCACTCACAGCCGCTGTTTCCTCTGCTCAGGGTCAGCGATGAGAAGGACGCGCGCGGCTACTTGCAGGCGTTGGCCACCAAGATGACGGAGGAGCTGGAGACGCTGCGCAGCTCCAGCTTGGGGACCCGACCTCTGGTAACCCAAACTCCCTCAGAACCGGGTCAGGTCTCTGGTTCCTGGGAACCTTCAGCAGGAAGGTTGTTTTAAAAGCTTAAACATTTCAGCCACAGAGAGGCTTTTATTGTGAAGGAGTGTTAATGCTGTGGTCCGACCCGTTTAGTTCCTTAGTGTTGGTTCTGTTTTTCTGACTCGCTCTGGCAGCCTGAGTCAGGAGTGGCCACGCCCCCTCGGAAGCCCTGGCCTCCTATTGGTGGAGACAGGATGGTGAGTGTTGGGCCATGAAGGAGTCGCTCCGCCTCATCTGCAGGTCGTTTGCATGGCTGGCAGCATGTGGAGCGTTCAGGGACCAGTTCAAGGTTCTGGACCGACTGAAGGAGTTCCTGAACTGGTCCAGGACCATTCCAGTTGTGGGCACTGCCATCATGCTAATGGAAAATAGTGGTTCTGCTAGCTCCAGCTAATGCTACATACCATTAAGCTAACGCCAAAGAACTACACCAATAGGATATTTAGCTGAAGCTAATGCTAACTGATTACACAACACAGTATTTAGTTGAGGCTAATGCTAAAGCGCTACTTAATCGTGGTTTTTAGCTAATGCTAACGTGCTGTGCCATGTAATGGTTAGCCTAAGCTAACACCAAACATGAAAATAAATGACTTAACTACTTCAAAACTTCAAGATGTCAAACTTTACTCAACTGAAACGTTAGAAAACAGTAAAATAGCGCTTTAGATTTAAGATAGCGTTAGCTAAGAGCGCTAGGCTTCTGAAGGCTGCTGTTGGTTTTAAAGTTTCTGGTTGTTTTAAATCAGGGTCAGATTGAAACGAGTGATTTTTATGAAGCGTTTTAGCTCTTCCTGTGCAGGCAGTCCTGGCGGAACCGCGGTCCATCACATGCTTCCTCACTGTGTGCTTCATGGGCTGCTCTGACTGGCTGTCGTCCTGATGCAGCCGCTGCCGTTTCATGCTACTGTGTTCGGTTCCTCGTCCCGCTGCAGGACCCGCTGTGGAAGGTCCGCCGCAGCCAGAAGCTGGACATGTCGGCCCGTCTGGAGCTGCAGTCGGCTCTGGACGCCGAGCTGAAGGCCAAGCAGATGGTCCAGGAGGAGCTGCGCAAAGTCAAGGCTGCCAACATCAACCTGGAGAGGTCAGAGGTTACTTGGGTCAGCTTCAGATGGGACGGCTGTGTTGCTCGGCGCTGCCGCCTCATCCACCTTTCTCTGTCCACCTGCAGTAAGCTGAAGGAGTCGGAGGAGAAGAGGCGGGAGGTGGTGGAGCAGGTGGAGGGTCTGAAGAAGGAGGTGGAGGAGAGCCGCTCCCGCTCCGACAAAGGTCAGGAGTCTGTCCCGGAAGCCGACCCAGACCCGGCTCTGTGTTTCATTCGCTGTGTCTCTGCAGGCCTGAAGCTCCCAGACTTCCAGGACTCCATGTTCGATTACTTCAACACGTCTCCTCTGGTTCCTGACCTCACCTTCAGGGTGAGTCTGCTGCCCGCTCTGACCAATCGCACGCCAGCAGGTCTGATGACTAAATGTCTGTTGCTTGTGTCTCTCTGTGACCTGGAGGCGTCACTTTGCTCCGCCTCCTCTCTGCTCGCCCTGTGGGAAGAAGTAAGTTTTTCCCGGCAGGTGCCTCGACGTTCCTCCACCCATCCCAACAGTCCTCCGTCCCCCTAGTGGTCACATCTAACCTCAGTCTTAGCTGCTCACTAGTGACATGGAAGACCTCAGAGTGGCCACGCCCCTTCACATAGCCCCTCCCACTGATTAAGCCCCTCCCACACATGAAGGTCCTCATAGTCATGTCTTCGTCTCTGTGGATTCGTCTCAATCAGCCTGTAGTCGGAGCAGGACGATCAGAACCAAAGTCCTGATCAACCAGAACCGTTCTCATGTCTAAAACTCGTTTTCTGTCGTTTTCAGACGGGAGATTTAGACCCCACCCCCGAGAAGTCGCTCACCACGCCGCCTTCCCGATCCTCCGCCTCTGAGACTGAGGTCATCCACCCACAGTTTCCGTATCTGAAGGTTTGTGGCTGTAGAAGTTTGTTCACTGGCTCGGTTTGTGTCAACAGGACGGAAAAACGCCATCGCTTCCTGACGGCCCCTCCCAAACCTTGCAGAGCTCAGCACTGGCTACACCCAAGGTATGATTGGCTCTGACCATAACGACTCCACCCAAACTCATTTCTATAGATTATCTGTAATTGAAATTGGTCCTGACCAGGTTTTGTTTCCTGAGACTGTTTAGTTTGTCAGTTTCATCACCATGGAGCTTCAGAGATAAAACGCATCGTAACACAGAGACAGTTAGACAGTCTGGATGATTTCTCTGCTCTTCAGGAAACTCGCATCTTTTCTTACGCCAGGAGTTCCTCAGGGCTGTCAGGAATCTTTGATTTCCATCTTTTGCAGATGCATCACATTTCACTCTTTGCTGATGATATTTAGATTTATTTCCCCAAAGAACAAGAACCCTCGTCTTTCTGAAACATGATTTGTATTAATGAGACCAACCCAGGTTTTTGGGATCATTTCGGGTCTGAACCGTTTTAAATGATTACAGTGAAATCTGGACCAGGTTTTTCTGACCTCTTTATGTAAAGCCTGAGTGTTTCCTGTGCTTCCAGCCCAAAGCTCACCAGCTGAGCATCAAGACGTTCTCCAGCCCCATGCTCTGCTCCCACTGCACCTCCCTGATGGTGGGCCTCAGTCGCCAGGGATACACCTGCGAAGGTAACGTGTCTGAGCTTTGCTCCGATGCAGAATCTGCTCGGTGTTGATGGGTTCTCTGTGCGTCTCCAGTCTGCTCCTTCATCTGCCATGTGGCCTGTAAAGACCACGCCCCCCTGCTGTGCCCCATCCCAGCGGATCAGGCCAAGAGGCCGCAGGGCATCGACGTCCAGAGGGGCATCGGCACCGCCTACAAGGGCTACGTCCGGGTAAGAGGGGCTCTTCCCTTCCTCGTCCTCCGGAGGGTCAGACGAAGCAGCCACGGCCTCAGAGTCTCGCTCTCCGTTTTGTTGCTGCAGATCCCGAAGCCCAGCGGCGTGAAGAAGGGCTGGCAGCGAGCGTTCGCTGTGGTGTCGGACTGCAAACTGTTTCTCTACGACATTCCAGAGGGGAAGTCCATCCAGCCGTGCGTGGTGGCCAGTCTGGTCCTGGACCTCAGGTGAACTCCGGATCAGAAGGTTTGTCACTGGGAGACGGGCGTCTGTGTTTTTATTTAATGTTGGGGTTTGTTTCAGAGATGAGGATTTGTCCGTCAGCTCTGTGTTGGCGTCTGACGTGATTCACGCCACCAGGAAGGACATCCCCTGCATCTTCAGGGTAGGAAACCCCGCGTCCTTCGGCTAGCTCGGCCTCCTGCCGACCGCCGCGTCCTAACTGTCGCTGATGCAGGTGACGTCGTCGCAGCTGAGCTCGCAGTTCTCCGCGGTGTCGCTGCTGGTGCTGGCGGAGAGCGAGGAGGAGAAGAAGAAGTGGGTCCGGGTTCTGGAGAGCCTGCAGAACATCCTGACCAAGAACCAGCTGAAGAGCCAGCAGGTCCACATCCTGCATGAGGCGTACGACGCCTCGCTGCCCCTCATCAAGACGGCACTGTGCGCCGCCATTCTGGGTCGGTACCGGCCGCCGCCAGAACCACAGTCCATAACCCTGACTAGGTGGGGGGGCCTGTGGTTCCGGTTCCGGGTTATGGACTTGCTACACGTTTTGTGTTTTCTTGGTGTTTAGAAATATAAAATATTCAAAATATTACGTAATTGTGAAACTTGGTCCAAAACATATATTTATAAAAAAACATTTTTTTACAAATAAAAATCTGAGAAGTTGTGAAAATAGTCATATAAACAGAATAAAGTCGTAATAGTTGTTAAAGTATAAGAATAAAGTGATAAATTCCTGAATAAAGTAACTGCAACATATAAAGTTTGTCTTTATGCTGATGACATGCTGCTGTTTAGTCAAAATCCCCAAATTTCTTTTCCGTAAGGCAGTAAAAGTCTGATTATGGTCTGTCAGGGTTTCTAACCTCCTGATTTATGGAGCATTTATTCATCCTGTGCAGATCGGGAGCGGATCGCTCTGGGAACGGAAGACGGTTTGTTCATCGTCGAGGTGACGAGAGACGGTGAGTCAGCAGTTACACCCAGACAGGAAGAAACGTTTGCTGCTTTACCTCCGTTCTTCCTGAAGAACAACAATCCCTCATGTTCCGGTCCGGATGGTTTACAGCCGATCCAAGAAACGTTCCAGCTTTAAATTCACCCTGAAAAACAAATTTGGACCTAAAACCGATCCAGAACCAGAACCCGTAGAACCAGAACCCATAGAGCCAACAGCAGAACCAGTAGAGCCAGAACCACTAGAACCAGAACCAGTAGAACCAGAACCAGTAAAACCAGAACCAGTAGAACCAACCTCACAGACTGAGAATCCTGGTCATGGCAGCATCATGCTGTGGGTTTCTCTCTGCACACAGAGGCTGTTTGTCACATCCAGAAGATTCCTGCCGGTTTGGACTCCAGATGGAACTGAACAGAACCAGCAGAACCCTGTAGTTCTCATGGTTCTGCCGGGTCGGGTTCTGGCGGTTCCGCCGGGTCGGGTTCTGACGGTTCCGCCGGGTCGGGTTCTGACGGTTCCGCCGGGTCGGGTTCTGACGGTTCCGCCGGGTCGGGTTCTGACGGTTCCGCCGGGTCGGGTTCTGACGATTCCGCCGGGTCGGGTTCTGACGGTTCTGTCTGTGTTGCAGTCATCGTCCGGGCCGCTGACAGTAAGAAGGTTCTCCAGATCGAACTCATTCCCAAGGAGAAGATGGTGGCTCTGCTGTGCGGCCGGAACCGGCAGGTCCACCTTTACCCGTGGGGGGTTTTGGACGGGGCGGAGTCGTCCTTCGACACCAAGCTGGCAGAGACCAAGAACTGCCAGGTTCTGACCACCGGGCTGCTCCGACCCGGAGGCCCCGCCTGCCTGCTGGCCGCCGCCAAGCGCCAGGTCAGAGCCGCCGACGGCGCGGGGGCCCGACCCGGTCCGGCCCGGTCCTAATCGCTGGGTTCTGCCCCGCAGGTCCAGTGCTACGAGATCAGCCGGACGAAGCCGTACCACAAGAAGCTGTGGGAGGTGCAGGCGCCGGGCACGGTGCAGTGGCTGGGCATGCTGCGGGACCGGCTGTGCGTGGGATACTCGTCCGGCTTCGCGCTGCTGGCGCTGCAGGGCGAGTCGTCGCCCATCAGCCTGGTGAACCCGGCCGACCCGTCCCTGGCCTTCCTGGCCCAGCAGCCCATGGACGCGCTGCTCGCCCTGGAGGTCGGCGCCGCCGAGGTTCTGCTCTGCTTCAGCCAGCTGGGCGTCTACGTGGACGGGCAGGGCCGGCGCTCCCGGACCCAGGAGCTGATGTGGCCCGCGGCGCCGCTGGCCTGCTGTAGGTTAACATGATGATGTGACTAATGATGGATGATCACAGATGAGCGAGTTGGCTGCTGTTTTCAGATTATTACCAGTAACATAACAATAACATGTCAAAGGTCCTTAAATTACACTTTAAAGATTCAAAGTAAATAAACAAAATGGATGAAGAGTTTCACACCAAGAAAAACAGAATCAGCAAACTAAACATTTATCATCCAGGTGTCAAATTGAAATTATTGTAATTCGTCAAGCTGTTAATTGATTTATTGCTTTTTACAATAAGCAGCCAGAATGCACTGATGAAACCCGGTAAAATATTAATAACTGTCTGCTAAAGGAAATATCACTGACCATCTCTTCACGTCGATCCGTTTCCTCCAGGACTTCAGAATTGTTTTTCTGATCATTTAGAGATATTGGTAAGTCATTTTGCAACAGACTGCTGGTCAGCAAAACACTATAAGACTATAGCAGTAAACAGGAATACTGAGATCGGAGGGTTGTGCAGCGGAGTGGGACTCACTGAAACATGGTGGTGGGGGTAGCATGCTGTGGGATCGTTTCATTCATATCTTTGGTCTTCAGGTTCGAACTCGTCCCACCTGACGGTTTACAGCGAGTACGGAGTGGACGTGTTCGACATCCACACCACCGAATGGGTCCAGACCATCTCCCTCCGCAAGGTAACCAATCAGAGGGCGGCTCAGCCAGCCAATCAGGGCCCAGCGCTGACCGTGTCTCTCTCCCCAGTTCCGCCCCCTGAACGCTGAGGGAACGCTGAACCTGCTGAGCTCAGAGCCGCCTCGCCTGGTTTATTTCAGCAACGCCTCGTCAGGTAAAAACACAGAACCAGAACCTGGACCAGAACCGGAACCGGCTGACGGTTCTCTGTCTTGGCAGAGGGAGACCTCACCATCCCGGAGACGTCGGACCACAGCAGGAAGCTGATGGTTCGGACTCGCAGCAAGAGGAAGTTCCTGTTTAAGGTTCCAGAAGAGGAGCGGCTCCAGCAGAGGAGGCGAGTCGGATCCTCAGAACCGGGAAAAGCTTTGTTCGATTGATTAGTTCCCTCTGATGCTCTGTGTCTGCACCATGTGATCAGGGGTTTGAACTGTAATCTGCCAAAATGACTGACGGCCGTCAGGTTTTTCCATCAGGTTCAGATAATGAACATGAGCGAAGAAGCTGGTCATATTTAAGCCCCGCCCCTCTGCTTCCTGTAAAGCTGGTTATATTTAAGCCCCGCCCCTCTGCTTCCTGTAAAGCTGGTCATATTTAAGCCCCGCCCCTCTGCTTCCTGTAAAGCTGGTCATATTTAAGCCCCGCCCCTCTGCTTCCTGTCGTCAGGGAGATGCTGCGGGACCCGGAGCTCCGGTCCAAGATGATTTCCAACCCGACCAACTTCAACCACGTGGCCCACATGGGACCAGGAGACGGCATGCAGGTCCTGATGGACCTCCCCCTGGTAATGCCTCTTCCTCCTCTTCCCCCACTCCTTCCTCTTCCTCCTCCTCTTCCTCCCTGCATGGCATGTTCTCCTCTCACGCTCTGGTCTCCTGACTCCTCCTCTCTCCTTCCTCCTCCTCCTCCTCTGCCTCTCTTTCGGCGGTGACCTCACCTCCCTCTCTCCTTCCCCATCTCCTTCTCCCTCCTCCTCCTCCTCCCGTCACACCCTCATCTCCCCCCCCTCCAACTTTGAGCACATCTATCACATGACGTCGGCATCGGCCGGCGCCTTCTTGCAGAAGGAGGTCTCCTCTTCCTCCTCCTCCCAGCAGAGCCTCCTGCAGCCTTCCTCCTCCTCCTCCTCTCCCTCCATCTCCTCTCTGGGAAGGGTAGGCAGCTGCTCTCTTTCTCCTGCAGCTTCAGGAAAACCACATAGTTCCTACTGATTGAAGGTGACTTGAACGCAGCAGACTGATTTTTACCTGCTGCAGGGTTCGCTGGGTCGCCATAGCAACGGGGATGAAGAACTGATCTGTGCTCCGGTTCTGAACCTGTTCGCCTCAAAACGACCCATTTAGCACCAGAATTTAGTTCTTCTATTTTAGTTTTAGATTTATTACGTTTTTTTTCCTGAGAAAAACCAAATTTATGGGATTTAAAAATATACATATTTTACTTAAATTGGCCAATTACAGCTGAGTTTAATAGATTAAAATGATTTTAACAAACAGATTTTATTAAACATTAATGTTCCTGAAATATAAATAATCCCTGGAAACGGATCAAATTGTTTTTCTTGCTTTTTTATTTTAATCTTATTTTTACTTTGCGCCTCAGAGTCGCTGCTGGAGCTCAGCCTGGATTAATAATCCATGTTATTAATATCTAACCAGCAGCAGGCTGAGCGCTGTCGGGTCGGTCAACGCGTCTCTTTGCTTCTGTGTTCAGAGCGTGATGCCCTCCGGCCAGGACGACCCAATCAGAGACAAGCCCCGCCCATTGTCCAGCATCTCCCGGCAACACAGGAGCAAGTCCCACATCACGCGCACGGCTTCAGGTGAAAACCCGCCGGATTGACCCGGCAACGCAAAGATGACAACCAGGAGCTGCGTTGCTCAGCTGCGTTGCTCAGCTCCGTTGCTCATGTTTGTGTTTGTTGGTCCAGATTTCAGTTCAGGAGCTTCAACACGCGGCACCTGTGAGCCGGACCCGGACCTGGACCGAGAGGTAAAACCACCGTCGGCTTCCTTTAAAGGCGGGGTTTCCAAAATGCAGCTCGTGGACCATTTGTGGCCCCCTGGAGGGTTTTAAATGGCCCAACAACTCATCTGTTTTTCATTGTTTAGGATGAGATTTTCACAGACAAAATGTTGGACACAATTTATTTATTAATCAGGTTTCACAAACATCTGGCAGCCTTTACTCAAAAGTTAATTTTCTCTGAGTAAGTTCATTAATACAGGAAGTAGTTTAGAAGACGGAGTTTACTCCAAAACAGAGACGATCTCTAATTCTCTCCTGGAATAGCGCAGACATCCGAGAAAGTTTTTATGGTTTTTATCCTGTAGGATTTTCAGTTTTGGACTAGGCTAACTGCGCTAGCCTAGCCTAAAGCTATGCTGGTACATCTGGATCTGGTTTTTATATTTGAATAACTTTTTCCCCTTTGCAGAACAATGAAGTCTGTTTCTATCATACATAGTATTTAGCGGAAGCTAATGTGCCAAATTTAAGCCACCGTATGAGTTACAGCATATTATATCGCCCTCTGCAGGATCAGCTCTGTCATTACACGCCTACAGGAAGTCGTTTCAGGACCTGACCTTTGCTCTTTCACTCCTGGTTTCAGGTTTTTTGCTATTGAGTTTTGCTAACTCTGTTGCTAATTTAACATAATTAACTACAGTAAACATGAAGGACATCAGGAGATTTTAAACTGTTGCATTCTGGGTAGAGAATTGACCTGCTGTGCAGAGACTTCAAAATAAGAGCATGAATATGAACTTTATTCAAATGAAAGTTTACAAAACTTAAGAATTTATTTGGAAAAATGAATTTATATGAAGTGAATGTTTTAAAAGTTAGCAAAACCGCCAGAGCGCTAAGCTGAACAGTGGCGTTAGCAGGTTAGCGGTAATGTGTCCGTTTCTAATACTCAGTTTATTATTGAGTGAATTTTTCCTCTGTGATGATTTCGTCCCTCATGGCTGAAAGTTTGTACACCCCTGATTCTCACTATCCCTCCATTTACACTCTTTCTCTCTCTCTCTCTCCCCCTCGCTCGCCCAGCCGGACTCGGACTCCACCAAACACTCGACCCCCTCCAACAGCTCCAACCCCAGCAGCCCCCCCAGCCCTAACTCCCCCCACCGCAGCCAGCTCACCCTGGACAGCCTGGACCTGGAGCCCTAAGCCCCGCCCCCTGCACACGTTAGGCCCCGCCCACCTCCATGTGTTGGGGCGGGGCTTGTCGAACAGACTGAAGACTGGGAGTTTAGCTTTTGCTTTGAGGATTTTATCATGACGGAGTGAGTCTGAGGTTACTGCTGCTTTTACCTGCTGGGAAGCCCCGCCCCTTTCCCCGGTTTTACCTGGATGGATTTTACCTGCTGGGAAGCCCCGCCCCTTTCCCCGGTTTTACCTGGATGGATTTTACCTGCTGGGAAGCCCCGCCCCTTTCCCCGGTTCGACGGCCCTGGGACCAGTCACTTCCTGTTCTTCCTCTTCTGTATTAAAAACACTTTCCATGTGTTAGCCGCTCAGACGGACGGGAGGTCTCACTCTGAGGGATAAAAAGAAAAACACTGTATTAATTATTTTAAAGTTTTGTTAAGCTTGCACATCATCATTGTTGTTGTAGGAGAAAAATAATCTTTGATTTGTAAATGATGATCTTTACTCTTCCCCCCCTCACCACCTTTAATTTGACTCCGCCCCCTGGCTCCGGACAGGTAGCAGGGGGCGGAGTCACACCTGGACACTACTGCTTTTACTTCTTCCAGAATCAGTTAAAGAATATTTGTAATGATGAAATGTTTAGCAGCCAAAAAAACACAATAAAGAACCAGAGGAGAGTCTGAGTGAGTCTCACCTGTTCAGGTAACGCTCCAACAGGAAATGAAACCAAAAACACTTTTATGATCAGTGAAATCCTCTATGAACCGATTCATCAGAAACATTTAGGAACAAACCACTCTGCACCTGAGAAACACAGGATGGTCAGGGAGACGGTCTAGTTAAAGTATTTACACCTGCAGGATTACTGGAACCTACCTGACAACACGAAGCAGGCTGGAAGGCCTCAGGAGGAAACGCATCGCTCCGTTTCTAAACTTCTGGGATTCAGGAGAAAATTTCACAAATTACAACTTTTAAACTTTTGTAGCTTTTATTTTTTTTATTTATTACTAAAACCTTCAATTAAGCCCTAAAACTCAAATTATATTTCATAATTATGACATAAAAATCCTGATTGCAACTTTTATCTTTGTAATTAAGAATTTAAATATGAAATTATGATTTTAAAACACTTTTGAACCACCATCTCATCTGGACTGAACGGAACCAGAACCGGACCGCTGCTCGTTAGGATCAAAGTTTCCATTTTGTCTGGAGATCGATGGAGGAAGAGTGGAGACGACTGAGTGAAGTTTCCACAGTGGGAGTTGATCTGGTCACCGTGTGGCCTGCTGGTTCTGGTCCCGGTCCACCGGCTCTACCAGAACATCTCAGAACTTCATTCTACTGACGGGTTTTATGGAGATCCTGGTTTAATTTTCCTCTTCTGAACAAAAGGAGCGATAAAAACCTGAAGCTCGAGGTGTCAGCAGCTGGCGGGCCGAGCTCCTCTGTGCTGGGAAGTTGAGTGGAAGGAAAACAAAGTTCTAAAGCAGGATTGACTTCAGTATTAAGTTCATTTCGTGGTTTAGATGATAAAAAAGTTTATCACATTTTTTAAGATTCACCAGGTAACAGCAAGCAGATTTATTTGCATTTTTTCACTTCCTGTTGTAAAAATGATAAATTCTGTTTATTTTCCTGTTTTTTTCTGTGAACTGATGAGAATCTGAAACTTTTCACGTCATTTGGTGATTAAAAATGTTTTGTGCAAACTGAAACATTTTTGTCATGAAGAGTTCAAGAGTTGAATCAAAGCGGAAATCCTGCCTTGTTGCCATGGCGACGCTGCATTTTCCTTTCTGGGTTTCAGGCCAGGCATCAATGATTAATTTGGCCCTGAGTCGTGTCTGACAGGCGCGTTAATCATTGATGAGGCGGTTTGTTTACTCAGCAGGAGGCGGCCAATCAGAGCGTGGTCTGGGACCGGAAGCGACAGGCCGGCCAATCAGAGCGGAGCGGGAACCAGGTCGACTTACTAACGCAGAGCTGCTGGTAGGAAAGACGAAAATAAATGATCAAATTTAGGTTTCATCGGAAACTTTCCGTCAGTTTTGAACTTCTCATTTTCATCTGAACTCCATTTGACCTTTGATAGCCGACATCCGCGCACACACACACACCCACACACCCCCACACACCACACACACACCCACACACACCCCCACACACCACACACACACCCCACACACCACACACACCCCGACCCCCCACCTCCCCCCCCACACACACACACCCCCAGTTTGTGGTTCCTGTGTGAAAAAGCAGCTGGGTGTTTAATCTGCCGCACAGCAAACAGGAAACGGTTCAACAGAAATTCAAATCAGTGACATCATATTTGAGCCAATATCATCCTGAAGTTCGCTGCAGGATGAAAGTTGAAAGATGGCGGTAGCGTAAGACGTCCTACGCCGGGCTCTCAGTACAAGAACTCTTGCTTTGCAATTTCCTGTGGGTACAAACGCTCTGTTAAGAACTTTTCTACTTCGTAAGATTATCTTACTCTCAGGAAGATGCCTAAGTTAGCCCAAAAAAGAACCAGCGATCACAACAAGTCGGATAAGACCGGCTCTGTTGCTTCTGAAAAAGACCACAACTATGTCGGCGCGGCTCTAGGCGCTCTTCAACCTGAGGCTGACGAAGAGGATTTCCCGCCGCTCCCGGTTACCCCAAGTAAGCCTCCTGTTGCCAAGAAGCCTTTTCCAAATGTTTCACAGACAACTGGAAACTCAAACCCTGATGATGCTATTGCTATGCTTGCTAACTTGATCAATACAAGAAGTGATGCGTTAGAAACAAAGCTGGCTAATATGCTAGAAGAAATTAAAGATATGAATAAGAAAATCAACTCGGTTGAAAAACGTATGGAGCGCAATGAAAAAGATACAACGTCCTGCTTAATCCGGGTCACTGAGATGGAGCGCTATGGCCGCCGTTGGAACCTCAGACTTCATGGAGTTGCTGAGGCGGAGAAGGAGAATGTGTTGGAGGAGGTGATGCGAGTGTGCCGGGAGATTCTTCCGCATGAGAAGGAAAGGCTTCAGATTTTCATTGATGACGCTCACCGAGTTGGAAGAAGACTCACCGGTAGCTCTCGGCCTCGTTCTATCATCATTCGATTCATTGCGAGGAGATATCGTGATTACATATGGAAAGGAGCTAAAGGAAATGACTTCCTGAAAAAAAATGGACTTCGTTTTACCGAAGACCTTTGCAAAGAAGATCGTGAATCCCGACAGAAGCTGTGGCCAAGCATCCAGAAGGCTCGGGAAGAGGGAAAATCGGCTTACTTCGTAGGGGGCCGTGGTTTCATCAACGGTGTGGAGATACCCGCACTGTTTACTCCAATGCAGGAATAATTGCAGGTCTGTTTTTTTTTTTCTCTTCTTATTGGGCTCACTAGAAAGAACTTTATCCATGGTTGCAAACTGGGAACTGGAACTTTAATAAGGTACTGATCTACGGCGTTTGTTATCGGTTACTACCTTCGTACACTAAGTTACTTCTCTTGTTCAAATGTTATCTCTTTCTCTTATTTCTCTTAATGCCAGGGGGATGCGCAATATGTTAAAGAGAAAAGCGCTGTTTTTGTTTGCCAAAAATTTTAGATCTGATTTTTGTTTTTTTCAGGAATGTCACTCTACAGTTAATGATGTTACTTTTTGGAAATCCCAGTGGGGTAATTCTGTTTGGCTCTCTCATGGGTCTGAGCGTTCTGCAGGAGTTATGACTTTAAAACACAGATTTAATGGGAATATTATTTCTACTGAATGTGATTCGCTGGGTCACTTTATTTGTCAGCTTTTCGTCTATGATAACCATCCTTTCATTTGTGCCAATATTTATGGCTACAACAATAAAGGAGAAAATGATAAGCTGTTTCTCAATGTTGAAAAAATTTTTATAGAATGGCTAAAAAAACACCCAAAGGCTACAGTCCTCATAGGAGGAGATTTCAACACTGTCCTTGATGGTGACCTTGATAAATGGCCTCCTGGTCGTCCAAATGCCTCAAGTCCAATTGTCAAAGCTTTTATGGAAAAATTTAATCTAATTGATATTTGGAGAATTGAACACCCACAAGATAATTTATTTACCTGGAGTAATAATTCCTTATCTCGACGATCTAGGATAGACTTCTGGCTGATCTCGGATTCGGTAAACAAGGGAATTGTGACTGTTAACATCCTACCTACCCCACTTACAGACCATAAAGTTATTGAAATAATTATTAAGTTTTCAGACAAGAAAGACTTTTGTAATTCTCCTTCATATTGGAAATTAAATAACTCTTTACTAAAATATGATGAGGTCACTATAAAGATAAAGGAATTACTACAATTCTTCTGGCATAAAGCTCAAACTGATAATCTTTATGGTCTTAACTGGAGCTTTTAAGTTTGAATCTGGTAAATTTCTAAGAAAGTTTGGTAGTAACAAGGCTAAAGTAAACAGAGATGAGGAAACAAAGATTATATCAAGAATACTTGAGCTCACTCAGTTGAATCCCTTTAATTTAAATAACTCTGAACAACAAGAGTTAGCAGACTTACAAGTTAAATTAGATAATTTTTACATTAACAAGACTAAGGGTGCTTTTATTAGATCAAGAAGAAAATGGCTAGAAGAGGGAGAACAAAACACTCATTACTTTTTTAACTTAGAAAACACAATTTAGTCAGTAACTCTGTTACCAGACTAAAGATTAACGACACCGTTTCAGATAATCTGGATGATATTGCTAAATATTGTAGTTCCTTTTATGAAACTCTTTATCTTTCCAACTTCTGTCAAACTTCAGCTGACGCCCTGATGATCAATTTATCAATTAATCAAATTTCTCTTAGTGAACGGAAAAGATGTGATGAGTCAGTCTCTTTGCAAGAGATCGTGGATGCTATCTCACATCTCAAAACCAACAAATCCCCTGGAATCGATGGGCTGAGTGCTGAATTTACAAACACTTTTGTTCGACCTCGCCCCTTTCTTTTGCAGGTTTTTAATGAAAGTATAGAAAAGGGTTCGCTCCTGCAACCCTCACTCAGGGTTTAACCACTTTAATACCAAAACCAAAAAAGATCCTTTACTTTTAGATAATTGGCGTCCCATTTGTCTTCTTAACAATGATTACAAAATATTTGCATTAGTTGTTGCTAAAAGATTAAAATCTGTTCTTCACTCCATTATTGATGAAACTCAGTCTGGTTTTATGAAAAATAGGCATATATCAAATAACATAAGATTTGTTTTGGATATTTTAGATTATCCTGATCTTATTCATGATAATGGCTTCATATTTTTTTTAGACTTTTATAAAGCATTCGATACGGTCGAACATGAGTTTATATTTCAAAGTCTAGAAAAGTTTGGATTTGGGAAATTCTTTACTTCTATCATTAAAACCTTGTACCAAAACAGTAACAGCTCCATCAAACTGAGAAATGGCTCCTCGCCTAGATTCAGCCTCTGCAGAGGAATCAGACAGGGCTGTCCCGTCTCCCCTATCTGTTCCTGTTGGTGGCTCAGATTCTGGCCCAACATATTAAAGCTGGTCCTTTAAAAGGGATCACTATTGCAGATAAAGTGGTTACTTTAACACAATTGGCAGATGATACTACTTTATTCTTAAAGGATGAAAGACAAATCTCCTTAGCTATTAAGGAAATTGCTACTTTCTCCAAAGCTTCTGGTCTTTCCCTTAATCTTAAAAAATGTGAAATAATGGCCATAAAGGACTGCTCCACAGCTTCAATCGAAGGCATACCAGTTAAAAATGAGGTTGTCTATTTAGGCATAAATATTATAAAGGATCAAAACAGAAGAAGCTCTCGGAACTTTGACCCGGTAATTGAAAAGACTAAAAAAAGATTGAATCAGTGGTTAATTAGAGATCTGTCTCTGCGTGGCCGCATTCTGCTTACGAAGGCTGAAGGTCTCTAGACTCATTTATGCTGCACAGTCGTTAGACATTGACAATAAAAGTGAGAAAGAGATTGACAAACTGTTATTTAATTTTGTGTGGAAGAATAAGACTCATTATATTAAAAAATCTACTCTAATAAACTCTTATGAAAACGGAGGACTTAATTGCTTACCTTTCTCTATGTTGAATAATACTTTTAAAATTAATTGGATCCGTCAGTTTTTCAATTCTCCAGCGTCTTTCTGGAACTTTATACCTTCCCATATTTTCTCTAAATTTGGTGGTCTGAATTTCTTTTTAGTTTGTAATTTTGATATAGCGAAACTCCCAACAAAACTCTCCAACTTTCACCGGCAGGCCTTTTTATCATGGTCACTCATCTACAAACACAACTTCTCTCCTCACCGCTATTTCATTTGGAATAATAAGGACATTCTGTATAAGAGGAAAACTATATTTTTCGATTCCTGGTTTACTCATAACATTATTCTGGTTGACCAGTTGTTTAACAGTGATGGCTTGTTGTGGAGTTATGAAGAATTTCTTTCCAAGTTTAATTTTCCTGTCTCTCCTGGAGAATATGCAAAAGTTTTTGGTGCCATTTCTACAAAAATTTGTATGTTATTTAAGCAGAAGCCAAGAATCGGTTATCATTCTCCCATTTTAACTCCCATACATTCTCCTGTTGGCGAAATATGTCTTAAACCTCTTCCTCGTAACAATAATAAATCGATCAGATCCTTGTTTCAGAGGGAAGTGACCTCTGCTCCGGTAGTTGTACCATATTGGAATCGTTTTCATATTAATTTATCCTGGAAATCAATCTGGCTGCTCCGAATCACTTTCTTCTCTCAACAAGGTAAAAGAAGTGTCTTTTAAACTCATACACCGAATCTACCCCGTTAAAGTCTACCTGCAGAGATTCAACTCTAACATTGATGTAAACTGTTCCTTCTGTAACATTTACCCAGAATCTGTCACTCATTTGTTCTGGTTGTGTTCTTTTTCTAAAGTATTTTGGCAACATTTTTGTAACTTTGTTGACTCAAAAATATCAGCAGGCTTTAATTTGTATTGGGAAAATGTCTTATTTGGTTTTCAACAAAATGAAAAAATGAATTTGAAAAGTTTCTTTATCAATTTGTTACTTATTAAAGCTAAATTTCACCTACATAAATGTAAA
This sequence comes from Phalloptychus januarius, assembly GCA_902982915.1. Taxonomy (NCBI): domain Eukaryota; kingdom Metazoa; phylum Chordata; class Actinopteri; order Cyprinodontiformes; family Poeciliidae; genus Phalloptychus; species Phalloptychus januarius. The sequence continues at coordinate 17,567,710 of CADWAE010000459.1, forward strand.
TTTTTGAGGAAAAAACCAGACTTTTCAGTTTTTTTAATTGAACTTAAACATTATATATTTACAATTCAACCTTCAATTAATCGAAAAGCAAAAACAACAATAAGGACTTGCAATCAACTTGGAATTTTGGATTATCTCCTATGTTAATTTGTACTTTTTTCTTTATGCAAAATTATCATTTTCTTGTCACTATTGTACTTCATGTTCCCCCTGGCAATTATATTTGTCTTGTTTTTATTCTGTATTGTTTTGTGTGTCTGATATGTGCACAGCATAGTTGTACTTTGTTGTTTATAAGAAATAAAGTTTATTTAAAAAAAAAAAAAAAAAAAAAAAAAAAAAGTTGAAAACAGATCGATTTAATAACATATACGAAGGCGACACCAATCAGATTTTCTTTGTTTTATGAGTAAAAAGATTGGAATTAGGTCGTTCAGACAACCGTGAAAAAATCGGATATGCAAAAAAAAAAATCGGATTTGGGTCGTAGCTGCTGCATCCTATAAGTATTTTATTTATTGGTGTTTTTTAAAGTTATGGATAAAACACTCTTTTATTCATTTATGTAATATATTTTATTTGCCTAGTTATTTTTGTTCAGCTGCAGAAGCTCTACAGAATCTGAGCTGCGTGCCACGTCACTGTTTGTTTTGTAGCAGAAGTAGCTCCAGTTACTCACTTGTAACTTTGTAGCTCTGGAAGAATAAACTTTGTAATGGTTTTGTTTCTGCGCCTCAATGCCAGGTTGCTTCTGAGAGAACAATTACAAAAAGATACACACAGCGTGGGGCGAATAAAGTTGCAAAAACAGAAAAAAAAAAAAAAAAAAAAAAAAAAAAAAAAAAAAAAAATTCGCTGCAGCAGTTAGCTCTTCATCACTTTACAAAATATTTAATTGTACTTCATTAAGGTTTTATTTTGTTTAATTCATTTAGTTTTAATTAGTTTTTGTGTTTCATAATCATGACTATAAATTACAACCTATATTATGACTGAAACTCATAATCACAGCTTTTATTTTGGTAACTGACTTTAAAACTTGTACTTACAATAAAATCTAAAACTCAAAATTATGTATCTCTGCAACTTTTAATTGTTTTGGTTTGCAATAAACACATTCTGCTTTTCTCCAAAATGTACTCAGGTTACAAACATGATGGGGTTAAAGCAGACATCTGAAATTCAGTTTTTAAGAGCATGTTTTGTCCCAGAAGAACTCGTCCATCAGTCCTGAACTGAAGGAGGCAAAGAGGAGCAAGAATGTTCATCCTCCTTCAGTCCGGTCGACCCGGTTCTGCTGGAACCAGAACATCCAGCTGCTGTGGTTCTGAGTGAAACCAGCCTGTTCCCCTCCTGGCCTGTGGGGGCGCTGCACCAACAGCCACTGAAGGAAACGACAGAAACCTCTGAAGACTTCCTTCTTCGCCACATGAAAAAAGATGGAGGCGTCAGATTGGCGTTCACATTCAACCGAACCCAGACCGAGGTTTGGAGGACCAGAGGTCAGAGGTCAGTTAGCGTTCACACTTCACCAACTGAACCGGACTTTTTTGACAAACGGACTGGAGTTCGGCTAAAGCGGCCTGAACAGGACCGGTGTGAACCTTTAGACTCCAGAGACCTGCCTGTGGATTCTGCAGTCCGGTCAGGAACCGTTTCTATCTGGTCTCTAAGGTCTCTTCTGGTCCAACCGGATGCCTCTCGGTCTCGGTTCCGGCGTTCAGCTCCAGGGATTTGATTTGGCTGCTGTTGGTGGACCGTGGTCCGTGACATGACAACACGCAGATCTGCGCGAGTCCGCGGCGGCACTCCTTGCGGATGTTGTTGCTGGACAGTACGTAGAGAATGGGGTTGACGGCGCTGTTGATGGTGGACAGGCCCAGGGAGATGGTGTAGGGCGTGTACATGGTCTCCTCAAACAGGCAGGACTTGCCCACCAGCTGGGGGTACTGGGTGATGACGGCCCGCGCCAGCAGGATCAGGTGGTACGGCCCAAAGCAGACCAGGAACAGCAGCACCACTGCCACCGCCAGCCGCCGGACCCGCCGCTTCTGGCCGCCGTGGAGGCCGGTGCTGCGCTGGACGTTGGTCAGGACTCGGCGGTTGGTGACCGCCAGCAGCAGCAGCGGCAGCAGGAAGCCGATCACAAAGCGGGCGTAGCTGAAGCCCATCACCTTGAGGCTGCCCTGGCTCGGCTCGAAGCAGCGCTTCAAGCCTTGAACGTTTCCCTCCCTCATGGTGAAGACGCCGATGTGTCCCACGGCCACCACCAGGACGACCACCACCGTGACGACCACGGCGTGGTGCAGCCGCCGCTGGCCGCGGGACTCCAGGCTGTAGGCCACCGCCCAGTACCGGTCGCAGGAGATGCAGCACAGCAGGAAGATGCTGATGTACATGTTGGTGAAGAAGATGTAGCCCGTCAGCTTGCAGACCGTCGAGCTCCACCGCCATTCGTGAGCGTTGTTGACGTAGTCGGCCCAGAGCGGCAGCGTGAACAGGTAGGTCAGGTCGCACAACGACAGGCTCCACAGGTAGACACCAAGGACGTTCTTCCTGCGCACCTGCTGCCAGGTGAGGAAGAGAGTCAGCACGTTGGCAGGAAGGCCGACGACCAGAACGGCGATGTAGAGAAGCAGCAGCGGCAGCCGGTCGTCCCCATACGGCCTCTCACAGCTGACTGAGCTCTGGTTCGCTGAGAACACGTCTGTGACGTTCGACATGGTGGCCAATCAAATCCCAGGTCTGCAGACAACTGGCCAATCAACGACTGGAGTCTGTAGGAAGAAAGCCGATACAGGGTTGGCGTCTCCGTTGCCCGATCTGAAGGCGACCCGGTCTACAGGGATCTCCGGGGATCTACAGGGATCTACAGGGATCTCCGGGGATCTACAGGGATCTACAGGGATCCACAGGGATCTACAGGGATCCACAGGGATCTCCGGGGATCTACAGGGATCCACAGGGATCTACAGGGATCTCCGGGGATCAGACCAACCGCAGCGTCAGGTCAGCCATCACTCCAGCGTCTGGAGAGAAAACCAGGAAAGTTTTAAACCTGAAACCCGCCTGTCTGATGGAACCTGCTGTGTTCATAGCCGAGTAAAATTATCAGTGGAGTTCCCCAAGGTTCAGTCCTCGGTCCTCTTCAATATTTATATGCTTCCATTTATTGAAAATTTGAATCTGTTTGTTTTTCTTAATGTCTGTTTTTATCAGCAGCTGAAAGGTGCTATGAAATAAAGTATTCCTGATTCTTACGGTTCTTTAATATGGAGCGAAGAATCCGAGCCTGATGGCTTCAGAGTGAACCTGTCGGTTTCAGAGCTAATAGTGAATTCTAGAGATGGAGGAAGAAGCTACACTAAACATCCTTCAGAAATAACCGATCTGAGTGTAAAGTCCTCGCTGTTCCTCTTTCTGTCACCGCGGCTCTTTACCTCACAGCCAGAGAAGTTCCTCTTTCTGCAGCTTCACTATCTGTGAATGTGTCTCCTGTAAGGCACGTCGGAGGGAGTTTGCTCACATGAGTTGCTGCACGTCTGAAACAGGAAACAAGCAGATTTCTGAGGCCGGATTCGCTTTCAGAACCAAACCTGGAGCTTCTGCTGCTCAGGTCTGTAGATGAAAGGGCCAAATAAATAAGAGGTCAAATAAAGAAACAGCCAAGCTTTAAGTGAAAAGATCTGAATCATTCTCTTGATATTTGACTTTCTGATATTAAATCAGATTTAGTTTTTTGGTCGGGGGGGATTACCATATTGTGTCTGTTCTCCCCACCGCGTCACTTTGGCAACGGCTCTCAGTTATTACTAACCTACAAACACTTGAGTGGTAAATCTGGTGACTAAAATCATGGCTCACTCTGCTGCCCTCCCAATTCTTCAACAGTCAGTCAGACTCTGTCACAAAGTTAGGTTTGCTTTATGCCAATATGTTCATTTATCTCCAAAGAAAGAACTCTAGGAAAATGGGATCACAGTCCTGTTTTAATCAGGTTTTTCTCTGTTTTTGCTGGGTTTTTTTGACTGTTTTTGCTGTTTTTCTCTGTTTTTTTTCAGCAGGAAGCTGAAGAATCGCTGCCGGGTTGTACTGAGGCCACGGATCGGATTGCTCTGTGCCAGCCGCAGTAAGACGCTGCGCTAACAATCATCCCTGCATCACCGCTAAGCCAAAGGAGCAGCTCAACCAGAAAACAACCTTCAGGGAGGAAAACAGGAAATTACTGAGTCGTAAACAGAAGCAGCTCGCTGCGTCTCAGACTGCTACAGGAAATCCTTCCTGCCCACAGCATCATCACAACTCTGACAAAAACGTGTCAAACATTTTCACACATTTTCAAAATGTGTGAACACAATTAAAATGTGTTTAATTGCAGTTTTCCTTTGCAATAAAAACATTTTCAATTTAACTGATAGAATTTTATGATTTTTTTAATATGATTTTTATTGCAATAATAAAAACATTTGAGTTTAAAATGTCCATCTTTCAGGCTTCAGGCCTTCATGTCTTTGTTTCCACTTTTAGAACAAGGTGACAAACTGCTGATGGTAAAACCTGTCACAACAAGCTGCCTCTGCAAAATCTGTCAGGGGTTTTTTTCTGATTCTGCTGGAAACTTTGAGGTCAGATGAACGTTTTTCTAACCGACAGCTCAGAGCTCGTGTCAGACAGGATGTGCTTTTATTCTGGCAGGAAGAGCCAGACAGGATAACAGAAACCAAACTGGTATTTATTCAACAGATCAGAAAACGCTGCAGGTGAAACTTTAGTTCACCTGTTTGCTGCTCTGAAGCTTAAAGGTGTAAAAACTTTGTCAGAGCAGCAAACAGCAGATACTGGTAGTTTATAATTATTCCGGTTGAAAAATAATCATGTGACTCAAGAATAAGAAACAAGGAATTTCCACCCAAACCTGTCCAGGCCTCAGCTACAGGTCAAAGGTCACAAACAGGGGGAACCACTGAGACAAAAGTCCTAATTCTAAACATGAGTTCCACTAATGCTAACGTGCTACGTAGCACCATGGTATTTAGTGGAAGCTAATGTGATATGCTAACATGGTATTGGTGGAAGTTAATGTTAACATGCCATGGCAGCATGGTATTTAGCTGAAGCTAATTTAGCATACGCTAATGCTAAAGCGACAGAACTTTGACCTGACAGAAAGTGACTCAGCAGGTTAGCACCAGCAGAACCTAGCAACACGGCGGTGGAGGTGTGATGATGTGGGCACATGAAGGTTAGAAGATGATTGCAGCAACTCTGTTTCAAAAGCAGTTTGTTCTATTTCTGAAGGATGTGTTTACTTTCTATAGCACTTACAAATGTTCAACCGTGTAAATTATGACTTCATCTCTTCTTTTAAGACAAACGTGACTGAAATGAATTGAAATATCGAGCAGCAGCATGTAATTATGAAGCACGGTGGTGGTGCAGTGATGATGTGGGCTTGTGCTGCACCTTTGTGGTCTTCCTTTCAGTGAAGCTGTTTTAGGTTTTCTTTCCTGCTTCGTATTTAATTAATATTCAGGTAAAACCACCAGATTCCATTAAGTCTGATGAATAAAACCCCAAACTAGCTGCAAATGAAGGGATTTTACCTTCTTTTAATGTCCAGGCTTCTTCTTCTCTGCTGGAGCTGGAAGGTTTTTCTTTAAAAATCCCGGATGGATCAGTTTTCTGAGAGAAAAGGGTCTCACAGCCGCATCACCTCAAAACATAAATAGTGACGATCGCCTCGTTCTGCAGCCGTTTCCTTCTCCTCTGATGGTTTTAGACTCTCTGATCCTGCACATACAATAAAATACAAACATAGAGCAGCGGTTCTCAAGCTGTGGTGCTGGTGCGTTTCTGAGGACGTTTTGTTTCTGTGTTTGCAGCAGATGATTGCTGCGTCACTGAATCGTGGGAGTCGTTTTTCTGTTGCATCACCTCTAAAGTCAGAACTTCTGAATGAGCAACATCTTCCTGTAAAGTCCAGCCTGGGGATTTACCAGCTGCTTTGCTCAATAACCAGGCTAACATCTGCTAGCATGATGGTTCAGATAACAAAACTAAACTTTATTTATCAAAGACAGAAACTAAATGGAAGCCAGTAGCGGTTAGTTTTGCATCAACTCTGGAGAGGCCTCTGACTGAAGATCGCTGTGTGACGGCCTCATGACCGTCGTGCTAACAGCTCAACGCATAAAGAGTAGAGATGGTGTCCAGCAGAGAGATGCTGGAGTACGGGAGACGATGGCTGGGAGGTTTGTGCTCCTCTTTAACCCTTTAATATTTTCTCCAGCGCTGAGCAGCAGCTGCTGCAGGGAGCTCAGCGGTTCCACCAGCTGGTTGCTAATAGCTGCTGGCTAGTCTGAAGGAGCTGAGGGAGGAGCTGCGCCTCGAAGGCGCGGCTGGGTCCACCCTGCGTTTTACAGCTGGATGGTTGCCATGGAGATAACATGGAAGAATCAAAGCAACGCTCCAGGTTTGACATTTCTATAAAACTTTACATTTTTTCTTTCTGAAAGCCTCATTGTAAAATATTAAATCAGATATTCTGTATTAGTTTTACTTTTGAGTAGAAATATGGAATCTTGTTCTTTTCGGTTTCAGCTTTATTTCCTGTAGTTCCAACATGTAGTGATTGTTTCAGTCGTTCAGTTTTTTATTTTGATTTTTAAATAAATAATGTTGAGATTTGAGTTTTCCTCCATGATCTGCAGAGAAAAAATCTTTCTGTGTGTTGGAAAACTCCAACACTCCTGTTTAATGTGGAGGTAAACATTTCCATACAAAGAGATTAAATATCTGTTTGGTTCAAATCAAATACATTATAGAAATGAACATTTTCTGTAGTTTATCAACCCAACATTTGTAAAAATGCATCAGTAAAAGATCCCAGTGAATAGCAGCTTAATTCTGGTCCTTTTTTCTGATTTTAAGGTAAATAAATCATCAAAGGTTCTAAATGATCCATCAGATCCGCTGCTGGATCAAATTCAGATTTTAAGCTCCTTAAATTTTGTACAAAATTATTAATTTTTTAGCAAATAAATGAGGGTGAGGATCAGAAACTGATTTAATAACTTTTGTTTCCATGATGAGGTAATTAAATACATAATCAAACTGCTGTAATGTTTCAGATATTTCAGATAAGATGCGAATCATGACGGTAAAAATGTTGATGAATATTTAATGAGCTTCATCTGTTCTCTTTGTTTCCTCAGATTTTCTCATCGTTTCTCAGTTTTATTGATATGAGCCAATAAAGCTGATCGATCTTCCTGCGTCCTGCTGCTGAAGGTAAAAACTCACCTGTGAAGCTGCGCGTGGTCGCCGCTGCGCTCGCGCTGCCTGAATGAAGCGGCTGCTGGCGGCTCCTTTCAGAGAAACCTCCTGATGACGTCACTGCCGTCATCACGCAGCCATGATGCCCCCCCTCCTACGGGTCTGCAGGTGTGAGTCAGCAGCTGGAAAACGCTGCCGCTGCGCCACCTGGTGGCTGCAGCTGGTGCAGCAGGGAGCCGGTTTCCATGGTGACTTGAGATGATTTTTATTCCTCACCAGCTCCGGTTATTTTATCGGTTCTTCTGTTTCTGCTGTATCGACCCAGTCGGTCACCGGAAATGATATCACAGGAAATGATGGGTCAGAGGCGTTGTTGGCGGGTCCTTCCCACAGTCGCCACGTGCTTCCAGGTAACTCTGGATATTATTGGAACTGGAATTTATGCTGTAATTTTTTCACTAGTACAGCTTGATAAATTTTAAAATATTGCATAAAAGTGCAATAATTAAAGCTGCAGTATTTAACTTTTATTAAAATGCACCAAAAACAACCAATCAGTGGCAGGAGGCGGGGCTTAGCCCTGTCAGTCAGTCTGTGAAGGCGCTGCTAAATGAGCTAATCAATTAAATGCTACAAAGAAGCTCAATATGTTGGCTGTTCTGTGTCCAGGCAGATTAACTTAAAATTGAGTGGAAGGAAGATGTGCTGGAGCCATGAGAGGAAATCGATTCCATTAACTTTATAGAAATCAACAAAATTTTCTTCAGAAACTTTTAAAAATATGTGTTCAATTGGCCTGTTGTGATTTTCTGAATTTTTGAGAATTTTCTTTACTTGTAAAATGGCAAAAAATGAAAGCTTAAATATTTTACTCTGGGTAATGAAGTATATGACACAACATTATATATATTTTTATCTGTACTAAATTATGGGACTCTAGATTTCAGAATATAACCAGTTTTGTTTTGTAAAATGTCTTAAAATGAGATTTTCTGTGAATTTAGCTCTTAAAACAGGAAAATTAAAACTTTTTAGCACCACATTAAATATAAAGTACATACATATAGAGTACATTCTCTTCCATTTGCTCCAATCCTCCATTATAATAAAATGAGTTTCTGGGATGTTCAGGTGTGTTCACCTGGTGGAGGCTGCTGCCCTCTGCTGGAACTCTAGCGCCACTGCAGCCTTTATTATTAACCTTTATTCATTTTTCCTCTGCACGTTTGATAGAAAATCACTTTATTACTTCATAGTTCAGTTTTCCTTCTATACGACACAGACATGGTTATGTAAACATGGACTCAGAACCGGTTCTGACCCGACTGGACCAGCACATCCTCTCTCTCTCTCTGTTTTTACAGTTTTGCTCTTTTTATTGGATTTTTAAAGTTTTCCAGGGAAGAACGACAGACGATTCGGCGGGAAGTTTTGGCTCCGCCCACTTTCTGCTTCATGGCAATTGGTTTGCCGTCTCAAACAGGAAGCTGGCACTTGAGTTTCACAATAAAAGTCCTCAGTTTTTCCATCGGATTTGCTGTGAAGGAAGAAGTGGACCAGTTGAGTCACGTGACCTAAACCACAACACTCTTCCTCTTCCTCCTCTTCCTCACCTGGTTGCTGAGCAACTCGTCGATCTTCCGCTCCTCTGCCGAACCGCTCTCCACCTTCTTCCGGTACTCCGCCAGCTGCTGCCGGTCCTTCATGTCTCGGTACGTCTGATTGGCCGACAGGCGGAGGAAACGTCAAAGCCCCGCCCCCAACGTTTTGATTGGTTTAAACGGCCAGGAGCCAATCAGAGAACTCACGTTGATGACGATGTCGTGGCATTTATGTTTCTGAGCCAATCCGATCCTGAGCTCTGCGTCGCTAACGAGTCCGACGTATTCCTGTAGCACCTGTTAGCAACCAATAGCATTAGCATGGAATATGGCGGCCATTTTAACATAAAATCAGTTTAACCTGACTATCTGTAATTACGTTCTAGATTTCTAAGAATGCAATTTAACTACCCAGAATGGTAATTTAATATATCTTGAATTAGAATTATGACTAGTTAAAACTAAAAACTAGATCTTGAAATTACTTTATGACTAGTAATAATTTAGTTGAAGATTTCTGAAATATTTCCTCCAGATAGTGATTCTCTATAGACATCGTGAATTGAAGCCTACATGCAGTAAATTGTACGTTGTTTCCACCAGGCAGAATGTAATGCTACGGCTTGCCGTAACATTAGCGTCTGAGCTCCTGGCTCCGCCCACTCACCTGCGTGGGGGCGGAGTTTTTCTGCAGGATGTCGACAACGCGCTGGAAGCTGAGCGGAGATTTCTTTTTGGAGAAGCCGAGCCAGTTCCTGGAGTTAAACATGGCGTCCACGTCCGCCCAGTTCTTCAGCTTGGCCCGCGCCGCCAGCGCCGTCGTGAAGTACTGCTTCTCTGAGATCTGAGGGACAGCGTTAGCGACCGCGGCAGAGGTCAGAGGTCAGAGAGAAAACACGTCTCACCTTGAATGTCTGACGGACGTTGAGCGGGCTGCTGAAGGTTCCCTGAAGACAGAAAAACATGAAGTTCAGCTGATCTGGGTCAACTGACCCAACAGTTTAACCAGTCGGATCCCAGTCTGACCTCCGGCTCGTTGTAGTGGTAGAAGCAGCAGTAGTACAGGGTGGTGATGAGCGGCATGTGGAGGATGGAGGCTTTTCTGGGAAACTTCTGGAAGACCTCCAGCTTCCCATCCCGCTCCGCCTTCCGGTCCGCCGCCTGCAGAACCACAAGGAGCATCAACAGGTGGACTGGGGGGAGACTGGGAGGGGACTGGGGGAGACTGGGGGGAGACTGGGGGCAGACTGGGCAGACCCACTAGACTGGGGGATTAACATCAGATTTCGCTACGCTTCACTCGCCTCAGGATGCTTCAATCTTACAGCGCAACAGATTATCTCGGCTAATATTATTCTGACCACTTGGAGGCATTTGTCTAATATTCATGGTGACCAGTCAGAACCAGTCTGACCCGGTTCTGACCTCGATGATGATCTGCCGCTCCAGCAGGGTGTAATGATCCTGAACGTGATTTCCATCCTCGCCGCCAAACTGGAGGCTGGAAATCAACAAAACTCATCAGAACGTAAACAAACAAACAATTCCTGAATTATTTATAAATTCTTCCATTTCCATTTCTCTTCTGCACATTCCTCATCATTCCGTCCCTCCTTCCTTCCTCACCTGAGGCAGCTCTTCAGGAAGTCCCGCCTCTTATTCTCATCCGTGATGTTCTTGTAGTCTTTGTACTGCAGCAGCTGTTACCATGGAGACAGTCAGGCGAGCTCGTCTGTCTCTAACGAGCGTTTACCATTACCATAAACATAATAAAGAGTAGACCCCACAATGGGAATACGGCGGCCATCTTGGAGAGGTCATCCTTTCTACTTGGCTAAGCTAACAGCACAAGATGCTTCAGCGCTGCTGGATATTTTTGTTCAACACTGTTATGTTTAGTGTCTTACTAAAAATATAAATATGACTTGATGTGTAATATGAAAAATGCTTATCATGCGTCCCAAACATTCTGTTAACCCCACTAATAATGTTTAAACATGATGAACCATAAATTGATCCAATTCAAAAAATACCTTTAAAAAACAAACATGTCCTTAAACATATGGCTGTGTGAATAAGGTCTAAGAACTTGAGTTATGATTGATTAAATGTGTTATCTGCCCAACAGAAAACACCAAGTAGAGCAGTCGACCCCTCCAAGATGGCCGCCCTCCGGCAGGTCAGCATCCAGGAAGCGTCTGGCTGACGACTCACAGCAGCTTCCTCCGTCCGGCCCAGCGCCCTGAGGAGCAGGAGAAGAAGAAATGAGATGCAAACAAACAAATGGTGAGTCCAGGTGAGTCCAGGTGAGTCCAGATGAGTACAGATGAGTCCGGCTGAGTCCAGGTGAGTCCAGATGAGTACAGATGAGTCCGGTGAGTCCAGGTGAGTCCAGATGAGTACAGATGAGTCCGGGTGAGTCCAGGTGAGTCCGGGTGAGTCTGGGTGAGTTCGGGTGAGTCCAGGTGAGTTCAGACCTCAGCAGCTCCAGCAGCAGCCTCTGCTCTCGGCTCTCTGTCAGGTAGTGGATGAAGTGCCTCAGCGCGGTCTGCCTGGACTCCAGCTCCCGAAATAAAACCTCTGAGCAGAAAAACCCAAACGGTGAGAATGTGACGTCCAGCCGGTGGCAGCAGAACCGACGGAGAGTCGCACCTTTACACAGCGTCCTCTTCAGGTAGATCAGAACCTGCAAACACAAATAACTTCAACCAGTCGGCAGGAAGTTTTCACTCTACTGCTAAATCAGCTGACGATTATTTCAATAACCGATTAATCACGATTAATACAATTAATCGTTTCAGCCTTACTATTACATCATCTAAAACCTTTGGCTTCAGGATTGTCAGCCTTAATTTGTATATATTTTCTAAAATATTGCTCCAAATTAAGATATGCTAAAATAAAACACAAGTGCTAGCCTTAGCTAGCTGTATGTGTCGTTTGTTTTATATTTTGAAATATTTTCAGCTTTTTCTTGTCAATAATGTTGACAAAACAATGTTTTTTATTAAGTCAGAACCAGCAGCTTCGTGTGATCGGGTCGTTGTAAATAAAGTTTTATAACGGTGACGATGAGTCGGAACTTTACGGCAGTGATGGCGTTTCCATCGTGGGCGGCGACGGCCAGGTCCAGCAGCAGCAGTTTGTCCTGCAGGGAGCGGAACTTCTCCAGAGACACGCCCTGCGGGACACAAACAGGAAGGGTTCTGGTTCTGGTCGGCCCGCCGGGCGCACACGGCCGGGTCTCTTACCTTCCCCTGTTGAAGCCTCTGAACCGTCTCCTCCGCCGACCAATCGCTGACCAGATCCTAGTGACATCATCAAGAGAAATGAAGAGGAAACGACAGAAATCAGACTGTAATCGGATTACAGTGTAGTCCAGGGGATTACACTGTAATCCGATTACACTGTAAACAGATTACCTTGTACTCTGATTTGGGTTTCCGGAGCTCAGGAGTGTAGAGGCGGAGCGACGAATCGCCAAGGACTGAAACAGAACAACGTTAGCATCGCTACGTGACTCACTGACTCCTTCGTTCGTTCGTTCGTTCGTCTGACTCACCGTCGTTGAAGGTCTGCATGTTTCCTCCTTTTGGTTTCCCTGGAAACAGAGCAGAGGTCGGTCACATGACCACTCCAGCTGGGTGACAAATCCATTTCATCGATTAATCTTATGTTTGGTTGGTCCACATTTGATTGTGTGTGATGTCCTGTTGACCTGCTGGCTCCGCCTCCCGGTCACGTGACCTGATCAGGGTCTCACCTTTGAACAGAGAACTCAGAGAAATGCCCGACTGGCTCTTGCTGAGCGACGGCGTTTCCTTGGAGACCTTAGGGAAGGCAGGCTCTCTGTCTGCCCTCTGATTGGACGCCGCCATCTCTTTGACGGACCATGATATACCTGAGCACACAGGAGCCACAGGTGAGCAGCCAATCAGAGCAGAGGCCGACCAGCAGGTGGGAGGATGGCGGACTTACTGCCGACAGGTTCTCCGCTCCAGCTGACTCGCTCCCAGTCTCCCTCATCGTCTTCGGCCAGCAGGGGGCCGATGCTGTTCACTGCCTTCTTGGTCTCCTTCAGCTGAACTCAGCCAACAGAACAGGAAATAAAAATATGATGTTCAGCTGAGCAGTAAGGAAGTCAAAAAGAAAAAATTATGATTAAAAATCTAACATTTGATCGCTTTCATGTGAGGAGGAAAAAAAAATGATAAAAATCTGAAAAGTGCGGCGTGCATTTGTATTCAACCTGACCATTGCTTATTGTAAAACAGCAGAACCTCAGATTGATGGAGAACATCTGAGAAATCTTGCCAAAGATTCTCAGTTGTAATAGTAGGTCTGGACTTTGACTAGGCCATTGATCTAAACCAGGGATTGCCAATATATAGAATTTATTTTTTATTTAAAGGACATTTAGTTTTTTAATTGCATATTATGTTTTTAATCATTTAATGATACATATATAATAATTACCTACATGTACTTCACTGCATATTTCTGTGTATTTTTGTCAAGCCACACAGCTCATTAAATGCACTGAGGGTTTGCCATAGAACCGGAGGCTCTGGTATTTCAGCAGCTTTGTTTCTGTTTTTGTCCTATAAACCGAACCCGGACCTCTCCTCGCTCTTTTGGATTCTGGTTCTGGTTCTGGTCTTACCGCGCTCAGCTCATCATCTGCATCATCGAAAGTGAAGGCGTTGTACTTGCTGCTGTTCCAGTAGTCTTCCTCGTCCGCCTTACTCTTCATCATCTGGACACACAGAACCAAACCGAGCTTTCAGAACCCATTCCGGACCAGTCAACTCACACACGGTCCGGTTCTGGTGCTGACACTGGACCCGACGCTGTGATGTTGCGTTCAGGGCCAGCAGTTTATTCTGACAGACTGTATTTTGATTTGTTAGCATGCTAGCAAGCTAACAGAAATGACACAATCTAAGTGATTTTTTCCGCCGTGACAAACCGCAGGAACTGTGACGTCCTCTTGGGGTTTAATGACGTAACAAAGGGCTTCATAAAAACCCGCTGGACATGAAGCGGTTATCGATCAGGATCGATCAGCTGTTATTACCTTGTTCATCTGATGTTGCTCCTAGTGTTTCTCCCGGAATTCGACGTCACAGCTTCCGGGTGCGCGGGGGCTTCTGGGAGTTGTAGTGGATACACGCTGCCTTCCTGAACAGAAACAAATCTTCTTGTTCTTCTCGTGACGTTATTGGCCCTACAGGAACAAATCGTTCCTCTTCATCTCTCTTCTCCTTCTTTCTTATTGATGAATCATGACCTTTGACCTTAAGTGAGGCAATCAAAGCTTTAGAAGTTCTGTGAATCTGTGGCCTCCATGTTTTTGTTATTAAGATGTGCCGATATTTAAATATTTGGAAAACATATTTTTTATCTTTCTGGTGCTATGTGAAGCATCGAAGCTGCTTTTGTTTTGTTAACCTGTATGTGGTTTTATTTTGAAAGTCCGTATGGAGAGCAGCAGCTCAGGTTTCAACTGCTGTGGGTCAAACCTCAGACTGACGGGCTCCCAGTCCAGTTCTGGTCCTCTGAATCGATCCGGTCCGGAGTTTATCCATCATCGATGGCCAAGTGGGGGCAAGGGGACCCTCGGTGGATCGTTGAGGAAAGAGCTGATGCCACCAATGTCAACAACTGGCACTGGTCAGTGAAAAATTGAACGCTGAGGCTTTTATTTTGAAATTCTACCTTCAAAGATTTGAAATGTTTAAAGTTGTGTGAAAGTTTCTAAATGCTAATATGAAGATAAATCCTGCACCTGAAGGCAGAAGCTGTCAATGGAAACCAGTCTCCATGTCGGTTTCCATGGTTACGCTCAGACAGAAGTAGAACCCTCCAGAATGACCCGAGGGGTAAATCTGGACCAGTTATTTTAGGGTGGCAGTGTTATGAGACCCGGCAGCTCGGCACATGTGCAGATATTTTTAAATGCTGTGATGTCAGAGGTGGGCGGAGCCAGTTCGCTCACCCTGTTCCCATCTTCCCTGTCAGGACGGAACGGGACGTCACGGCCTGGTCCTCGGAACGCCTCCGACAGCTGCTGCTGGGCGTCCGGGTGGAGGGGTCAGAGGGCATCTGCGAGGTCACAGAGGTCAGCAGGCTGGACGGAGAGGCGTCCATCAACAACCGCAAAGGAAAACTCTTCTTCTTCTATGAGTTCCAACTGAGGGCCAACTGGCTAGGTCTGTGATGTCACTGATGATGCAACACCACTGAGGCTCCTGATAGGGCGACACTGATGAAGTCATTCATTATAGGGACGTCCTGCAGTGGACTAAAGTACCGAGGGACCATTGACGTCCCCAACCTGTCCGATGAGAACGATGAAGACGACCTCGACGTGAGTCAGTTGACCTTCAGCCTTGCACTCGTCCAGCTGCCTTGTTGACCTTGAGTTGCTCCGTTTGGTCCAGATCTCGGTGTCTCTGTGTCAGGACCAGCCCAGCACCCCACTGCTGGACCTGATGAAGAGGTCTGGCCGTAAGGAGGTCCGCAGGGTTCTGGGCCAGTATGTCCGTGACCTTAAATCAGGTCTGCTGTCCACAGATAATCACCACCAGGTATTTAGGCGGGGATAATGAACATCACAGCAAAGGTGACCTTTAACCTCTCAGATTTCAGTCAGGGGATGATCCTCCCCACTGCTGATGGGCAGAAACCAACCACACCTGTGGTGACTAAGAAGAACCAGGTGAAAACCAGTAAAACTCAGGTACAGTCCACCAGTTGTCCCGACCCAGCTGTTTCTGACTGGACCTGAACATTGTCTCCATGTCGTCCTCAGGTTAGCTCAGACGCTAGGCGCTCATCCAGCCTGGCTACCTGTCCCACAGGTGTTCGCTTACAGACCTGCAGCTTCAGCCTGAGGGAAACGTTCCAGACCTCTGCTGATGAACTCTACCGGACCTTCATCAACCAGGAGGTACCGACCAACTTGGACCAAACTAAGGAACCACCGTGCATCAGCTCAATGCCAACTAAAATGTTAGCTGAGCTAACCTACAGCGCTGAAGCATCCCAGCGCCGGTGGGGCTGTTTGCCCAGGACACCAAATATCTAGGACTGCCTCTGACCAACAAGGCATTTAGTGAAAGCTAACGCTAAAGTACCAAACCAACAGCAATGTGGCCAGATTCTGAGATCACATCAGAGTTAGCCAAAATGCTAAAGCGCTGCAAAAAATAAAAGCATCAGCAGAAGAGTGTCCACTACTGGCCGACATCTTGCATGTCTTACATCTGTCCCTCAGAATGCCACCAAGTTCTGCAGGACAGGTTCTGACCTGAGGACAGATGTGGGAACCAGAGCTCCATCTGATGCGGCTCTTCCTTGTCCAGTTTGTCCAGGTGTTCACGCGCTCAGCAGCGACTGTTGACGCCCGGCGGGGAGGAAAGTTCCTTCTTCTTGATGGCAGCGTCAGTGGAGAGTTCACAGAGCTGGTGAGGTCTCAGTCGTCCAGCATAAATCTGCTCCATGGCAGCAAAACCAGACGGTTTCTCTCTGAAGGTACAAGACCAGAGGATTGAGATGTGGTGGCGCTTCAGGACTTGGCCGAGCGGTGAGTCTTTGAAGACGCCATGAAATGTTGCTGCTGCTGCATGCAGAAGGCCTGAGCCTCTGGTTCCTCCTCAGAGCACTACGCCACCATCAGGCTGGAGCTGGTGGACAGAGGAGACGAGACACAGCTGGAGCTGGAGGGCCGAGGAGTTCCTGCTGGAGAGGAGGAGACCACCAGGGAGGGCTGGAGGCGCTTTTACCTCCAGGCCATCAAGCAAACTTTTGGGTACTGAGAGGCCTGAACCCAGAGGAACTCCTGCTGAGACTGTAAAGTCCTAAACAGTTTCTGTTGTTGCCTCTGGAAGAGGAGCATGAGTGTTTTCATTTCTGTCCAAGGTGGGTCCAGAAAGTCGGTACCTTTGATGGGCAACTTCTACTGAAAGCCACAATGAGGAACCTGGAAACCCTGATCTGTCCGTCTGACTTCCTACAGTTTGTTTTGAGCTAAAGGAGATATTCCTCAAGGAACCTGTTTTCTACACCAGCGCTAACTAAAACGTTAGCTACGCTAACGCTAACTCTATGCTGCTACAGGAACGTAGAATAAGAGGAAAGGAAACAGACCTACTGTATAAACAAAGTTCAAAATACGAGCATGAGAATTGCAAATTGATGGAATATATAAAGTGATGTTGATCTTTCAAAAGAAAGCGTTCTTATACTTTTCAAAATAAAGGTTTTGCAGTGAGCTAGACCATCATATTTACTACATTACATTATTTGAGAGACACTGAAACCGTTTCATTTGTTCAATATTTATTTTTTATTGTGATTCAGGAAGACTTTACATAGAAGGAAGAACAAACATGAGATGCTTAACATCAGCTGATGTAGCAGAAAAACAAACTAGCATGAAGGCAGGAAGGACGGAAGGAAGGAAGGAAGGAATGAAGGAAGGAAGGAAGGAAGGATGGATGGAAGGAAGGAAGGAAAGGGAAGGGAAGGGAAGGGAAGGGAAGGGAAGGAAGGAAGGAAGGAAGGAAGGCTGGCTGGCTTCCTTCAGGCTCCAGAAGCTGAAACAGCAGAACTTTCTGTCCGGTTTTAGCCGAACAGAAAGTGAAGCTTCATCAGATGGAGGCACCATGTTGAGCTTCGGCTCCTCGCTGACCCACATGGTGCCACTGCGCGGCCCGCGGGCCCGGTCCGGGCCAGGAGGCGTGCTGACGGGTAACATGTTGCATCGCAGTGGGTCTCTGTGAACCGATGACGCTGACCAGAACCAGGAATATCACAGGCAGCAAGGCGTCCACCGCAGGCGTCACACAAACACACCGAAAAGGTTCTTCTGTCTCTTCGCTGCAGAGTTTCTGCTGCTGATTCCGGTTTTTATTTCCCTTCCAGGTTTTTGTTTGACCTCCAGCTCGAATTAAAGCTCAGAGTTTAACGTCTGTTTGTGGAATAAAACCTGATTTCTGAGAGGAAGCAGACAGGCTGCAGCTTTTACACCATAAAGCTTCAGATTATACAGAATCTGTTCATCTTTGATCTGATAGCAGTAATCTGGGTTATTTCATGTTTTACAAGAGAGAAAAATGAAGGTTCATTTGTCAAAGTCATGTTTTCAAATGTTCATTCATTTATAAATGTCAGTTTTAAGTTAATAAGACACTAAATATTGAGTTAGAAGACTAAATGTTTAAATATTTAGTTTGCAAGGTGCTTGTAAAATATGAGCCTCCATTTCCTCCTGATTATAACAGGATAAATAACTCAGATTATTGCAGGTAATTTTGAACTTTTTAAAACGTCAGCAGAGGTTTTTATTAAAGGATCATTTTCCTTTTTTCCTGAGTCTGAATTGTGTTTCTGTTTGATCCTCAGTGACATCATGACTGTTTCCATGGTTTTGGCTCCATCAGCTGTGAGGAACAGTTTGTTCCAGCAGGAAGCCGCCATGATGCCACCTGGACGCCGCCGTCGCTGCAGAGCGTCACATAACAGATGCTTCACATTCTGATGCAAACCGAGGCTTCCTGCGATCAAACCGCCATCAGCCGCCATGAACCCAGTTCTCCTCCAACCGGGTCTGCAGGGTTCTGGAGTCTCACTTGGTTCTGTTTCAACCACAGATTTTGCTGCAGAGGCTAAATCAAGGCTTCCTGGTCATCAGGCAGATTTTCTTCCATGGTCCTCGATCTGAGTTTATCTGACCATTTAGATCCAAACTAAATATTTAGCTCTGAACGAGATGAATCTACATATAACAGAGCTGCTGTCTTTAGGTTACATTTAGTTTGATATATTTAGCATCAGGCTAACTAACCCCTAAGTTAACCTGTCATGCTAACTATTTAGCCCCATGCTATGTGTTTAAGTCTAGCTAAATATTTAACTACATATAACAGAGCTGCTATTGTAATATATTTAGCTTTAAACATTTAGTTCCAAGCTAAATATTTAGCTCAATATATTAATATATTAAACTTGATAAATAGTGTTGAGAGGATAATGATTAAACCTTTAGCTTGTTCTCTCCTCTCGTTCCCGGGTCGAGGGGTTCCCTGTGCGTAAGGGCAGTTCACACCATTCACTGTTCCACTGCAGACACATCCAGAGTTTATTCAGACAGTCAAATGCATCAAATCACACCAACAGCACCAGAATCATCAAAACCACAAGACAGACATGAATCACCTGAAAGAAACAGAAAAATGAACAAATACAGAGACCAGGAGACGCCGGCGCCGCCGCGCCCCAACGATCTGATTCATTATTTTAGCTCCTAAACTTTTAAAGGAAGGTGTGTCTCTTCTCTAATGTATGCAGTCTGGGAGGGTCCTGCTCCCCTGACTACAACGAGTTTCACATTTCAAAGGGAAGATGCTCTACATGATTTTAGGACTTTTCTTGCGAGGCCTGGAGGAGGAGTGACCATGTGCTTCATTTCACGTCTCTGTGAGATCCTGGATTCTCCAGGTGTCCTCACAAGACAGGACCCTAACTGTTATATGGGTTCAGAAAAAGGTTATCTTACCACAGGCCTGGTGAGAGACTCTGAATAAACAGATCCTGGCTGTAAACTAACAACAGGAGGGGGCAGAGCTTCTCTCCCAACCAGAACATCCAACAGGCCGATCTGGATACAAGAACTGGAACAATTATCTTCTACTTGTTGATTATCATAGACTAGCACATATCCAGATTAATAACTAGAACTGTTAATATAAAACTACAGATTAGACTCATTTGATCAAGTCATGCACATTATGTCTAAGGAAAATGTTCTGCTGATCAGACTGTTGGTTGAGCCAAATCTAACTAAATGTTAACTTATATTTGAGGCCAACTCAAGATAATGTTGATCTGTCTAATATTTAAACGTGCTTAAAGTTAAAACTAGCATGATTGAATTATCATTTCCAGCAATAGTTAGCAGCTAAACATTTAGCTTGCTGAGAGGTAGATAAATATGTAGCTAGCTCACTGCTAGTTTGAAGCTAAACAGTTAGCTAGCAAGCTAAATATTTAGTCATCTGTACGTAACATGAAGATGGCATCTTGTTAACTACTGAAGTATTAGCAAGATAAATATTTAGTTAGTAACCAACCTAATTATCTAGCTTTCTAACTAAATATTTAGTTGAATCTGACATTTATTAATAAATGAATAATTTGGTTAAAATGAGACTTTGAAAGATGAATCCATGGTTGTTCTCTTATGACAGGGTTATTTTCATTTTATTGTTAGTTTCTGGTAACTTTCCAAACATCGTGTTGCTTTAACCGGGTTGGACCTTCTGCCCCGGAGCAGCTTTCATTTTGTAATCCAGGCTGAGAGTCAGGTTTTAATGGTGGCAGTGAAAACTCGTCCGATGCGCTCAGACCTCAGCAGGATGGGACTTTTCCAGTAAACAACTTATCTCTGTCCACATCTGGGACCAATTACACACAGTACAAGATATGCTGATGCTCAGTTTACACCTGCTTCTGTTTCTTTGTGTTTTCCTCCGGAATCCAGGAAAAGCCCAGTCAGCAGGTTTCTGCTGCCAGCTGCTACCAGGAAGCGTTTGGCTGGAAGCTCTGCAGTTTCCAGCCTTAAAGGTGCTTCGCCTGCTTTCATCCACTAATGGCTTATTTTTCATAAATCTCTGCGTCAAAATGACTCACTGGACTTTTTTCTTTTTATGGGCTCCAAGTTTTCCTGAACTCCTTCCAGGAAACGGAAGGACAGTTTCTAATTCTCCCAAACAATCCCAGATGTAGTACCTCAGACGACCACTAGGTGTCAGTGTGTATTTGGCCCCGCTGTGGTTCTCTTCTTCTCGATTTAGTTTTTTCCTCATATTTAAATGTATTTTGTTGAAATTAAATTAAAAGTTTTTTATTAATATAAATGAACTCGATCTAATTATGCCTGCGCCTCCCTGCAGGGGGCGCCGCGGCGCCTCTTCGTCCCTCTGGTTTCTGGCCTCAGCAGTTAAATGTGGACAGCCTTTATGAGGAAATTAAAAATGTAATCTTCATTTTCTCTCTGTTCTCTGGTCTCATTTTTCCAGATATTTATAGAACAGAAACACAAACTGAAGGTCGTGATCGATTCAGAGATCTGCTCCCTTCTTTGTGACGCTGAATTTGACCTTTTTCTTCTCTTTTCTCTGTTTTTCATGCTCAGCCTGTTAATATCGTCTTTATTCCATGTTTTCATTTTCTTTCTTCATATTTTCTTTGTCAAGGCGTTCCATCTCGTCTTTTCGTGATTTTTATTTTTTAATTATTGTCCTGAATCTCTTGGATCCTTCGTCTGTCATTTCATTTCATCTTCCTGATGCCTCTTGCTTTATTGTTACTTTATGGTGGCCAGCAAAGTGAAAACGCTTCGCAAACGACAAAACCCCAAAGAAATCCAAATGCTATGAACAAAACCTGGCCTGACAAAACTACTCCAGGCCACTAGAGGGAGTAACAGCAGGAAGTCCAGGACAGAGTTGGAGGAAGCTGGAAAAAAGTTCGTTTTTATTTATTCTTACATTTTTGCATAAGTTTTTATGTTTTTTCTGTCAAGTAAAAGTTGCAGACATCTTTGTTGCGTTCTGTAATTCATGGCGGTTGAGGCTATCGCTAACTAGCTGCTAACCTTGCTAAGTAGCTAGCTGGTTTTTTGTGTCTGTCGTGGGTAAGTGGAAATTTATCGGCAGTTAGCTGGACGAAGTTCGTCTTCGCCAACCTGAGGCGAGGCGTATTTTTCAAAACGTTCGGCACTGCAGGGGTTAAAGTAGAGAGCATTATATAGGCCTTAAGTTTAATTCATAATAGTCTTTAAAAGTCTTAAATGTGTAAATGAAATCTGCATTAGAGAGAGTCTGTGATCGTTCTGCTTTCAGGCCAGATTTTCCTCCTTCTGGAAAGTCTCCTCTCCTTGGTTACGGTTGCTAAGGAAGACAAACAGAAACGGCGGTCTCCATTGAAAACACCTGCTGGTTTGATTGAGTCATATTTCAGAAATCTGTTGCTGGTGTCATGGAGAACAAACACTTCGCATAAATCATCATCATGAGCAGCTCAGCCGCGATCCGGAGGTTTTCCCTCCAGTCTGCAGAGATTCTGGTGAAATTTGTTGATTCTGAAGGAAAAGCTGGAAGAAATGAAAGGAGGCTGGTCGATTAATTGTCCCAGGAGTTATTGTGATAAACAATTATATTGCTGTCTTGAGATCATTTCCAGTATAATATAATAATGTAAGGACACATTCTCAAAGATCAATAAACTTTAAATAAACATTTAACACTGGGAGACATTTTAAATATTCAAATAAATAAACAAAACCACAAATTAAATCAATTCAGTCTGTAAAAATGATCTTTCAAAGGACATTTTGAAAGATTTTTATCATCCAGTTTTTGGTAGAAAGAGAAAATAAATCACACAAATGGAAAAGATTGAATTCATTTTAATTCATCGTTTGATTGATTGATTGACAGATTTCTATTGTCTAAATGCAGCTGGAACTCAGCAGCTCCAGTTCCCACCAGTTCCCTCCAGTTCCCTCCAATTCCCTCCAGTTCCCTCCAGTTCCCTCCAGTTCCCTCCAGTTCCCTCCAGTTCCCCCCAGTTCCCTCCAATTCCCTCCAGTTCCCACCAGTTCCCACCAGTTCCCTCCAGTTCCCACCAGTTCCCTCCCTCTCCATCCAGAGAAGAATGGAGAGGAGGAAGGAGAGAAGGAAGGAGAGAAGGAAGGAGAGGAGGAAGGAGAGAAGGAAGGAGAGGAGGAAGGAGGGGAGGAAGGAGAGAAGGAAGGAGAGGAGGAAGGAGGGGAGGAAGGAGAGGAGGAAGGAGAGGAGGAAGGAGAGGCACGCCACAGGAGAAGAGGAAGGAGAGGAGGAAGAGACGCACGCCACAGGCTGTCTGCTGCTGCTCACCATCCCGACATGATGGGCGGAGCTTTCCAGGCAGAGGCCCGGTTTGGCCCGGTTCGGCCGGTTCGGCCCGTTCGCTGCGCTGCGGCCTGCGGTTCGGACAGCTGATGGCGTGACTCTGCAGAATCAGTTCCAGTTGCTTGGCCACTTTCTCTGCGTAATTACTGGCCGCTCAGCTCGATGTAATAAATCATAATGATCCATGTGTGGAAGAGGAATGTGAAATTATACAGTGAGACCTGGAGGTCCGCCGCAGTTCCAGCTCCGGTTCCAGTTCCCGGTTCCAGTTCCCGGTTCCAGTTCCGGTTCCAGTTCCCGGTTCCAGTTCCCGGTTCCAGCTCCCAGTTCTAGTTCCAGGTTTTATTTTAGCATCAGAAATGATTTTGTTTCTGTTGTTTTCTGCCAAATCAAAATTACTCACAAAACTGCAGAGGAAAAACTTTTCCCAGAGTCCCGTGATCAGCAGCTGGTCGTTACTACTGGTGCAAACCACGAAGAAGACAACAGGAAGTAGAAGGAAGATGAATTTTAACAACGTGTCATGTGATCAAACTTATTTGTAAGTGATTTTAATTGCGATTCTTATTTAATGGAAACACTACAATTGTCAAAGTTTGTAAGTTCCTCAATTTTGCATAAAACATTTTAATGTTCCCTTTTTGTGGCTTTTGGCTACAGGACATGTGTAACTTCTACTTCCTGTTAACAAGCGCAGCGTCAACATTTGATGGCGCCGCGCCTCGCCGGGTTGATTCGCTCCAAACCAGAGGATGAAAACAGTCATAATCCCCCGTTTCACTTTTTCTCTGAACGAAAATGGAAACTGAAACTGAGCTGTGAAATAAGCTGTGATGCAGCGAAGCTCCGATCTGCTGGCGGGTCTTACCAGAGTGTCTCCATGCTGCTGCAGCCTCTGCCTTACTATTACTATTAATATTCATCAGGATTCGCTCCAGAATCGGAAAACGGAAAAACTCGTTTTGTTTTCGTGAGTTTGGATAGAAACAAAGCTTTGCTTTTATCAATATTATTTTACGCATTTTAAAGTATCACAATAGAAAAAGTTGATAGAAACGACATTAAAAATAATTGTCTCAATTTAGTAAAAATAGTTTTACGTTGTGTTGCTGTGGTTTTTGGTTAGAGTCAATGGGAGATGAAAACTGTAAGGTTTATTGCTGCTCTAATTACCTGCTGAATGGCTTCATTTGTGCCTCTGCTGGTGGATATTTCAGGCAGCAGCTCAGTGAAGCAGGTCAGTCGCTTCCCATCAGATTCCTGGAGATTCTTTGTTATTTTGCCTTCACCTCATATTTCTAATTTTAAACGCGCCACCTTGTCTCAGTCATGTCCCACCTGTCTACCTGTCTGCATGTCCCCCTTCATTGTTGACACATCTGGGTTGGTGTCACTTTCCGTTTCATCTGTCAGTCTGTCCGCGTGGCGGAGAGTCCCGCCGCCTTTGATGCGAACTGATCAAGGGAGTTATTTTTGGTCCTGATTAACGATCCGAGGAGCTTTCATCAGGAGTTTGGAAGGTGTGAGCATATGGAAAGCTCCCCTGGGAGCGTCTCTGTGAATGTGACTTCCATTGTTTTACTCAACCCTGATCCAGGGACTCTGAGGCTCCTGCGGGATTAATCTGCAGGACGATGAACACATTCCCGCCCGCAGCACTCCTTAAAATCCTAAGAATATTCCCAAAGCAGGAAAAGATCCATCATGATGCATTTCTAGCAACTGTAAATTTCATGTTTTATCATTTCCATCTGTTTCTTAGAGCAAGAACAACAAATCTTTGGAGAAAAACCTGAAACTCCAACATTTGTTACATTTTCAGCCACTGAGGTCAAACCAACCAAACGCTCTGAACAACCTGTTCCCCTCCTGGCCTGTGGGGGCGCTGCACCGAGAACCACTGAAGACACTGAGAGCAACTTCCTTCTTCACCAAACGGAAACTAGATGGAGGCGTCAGATTTTAACGGTGGGAGGGTTTCTCTTTAGTCTTTGGCAAAGACCAGGAGCCATTTATGCTGCTAATGCTAGGCTAACATGTTTGTTTTCTTTGTATTTACCCAGAATGCCCTGCGCTGTAGTCCAGTTCCTGCTGTTGGAGCGGTCTCTGGTCTGCTTGGCGTTCACATTCAAACTGAACCAGAGTTCACTTCAGACCCAGAGGTCAGAGGTCAATTAGTGTTCACACCTCACCAACCGGACCGGAGTTTGACTAGACAGACGGACTGGAGTTTCAGTGATCGGTGGATGATCCATCCTCAGCTTTTTATCCATTTCTAAGGTGTAAACATAAAAGGTTCCCATACATTTTCTTGAGGAATGAAGTTGGGAGCTAAATATTTAGCTTGCTAACTAAGCTTTAGCTGTGGCCTAGCTAAACATTTAGTTAGCTTTGAGCTAGCTAAAAAGTTTGTCTATAATGAGTTAAATAACCCAAATGATTGCTGTTGGTTTTGACCTGGCAGCTTTAGAAAAGCCCGTCTTTCTGACTCTGCTGGATAAATGAGCTTTAGAAATAAGAAAGCAGGGAAGTGAAGGAAACGTCTCAGGTTGACTCTTTACTCAAACCAAATAAACACAGACTGCAGCAGCTGTTGGTTTATATTTATTTGGAAACAAGGATGCATTTCTTTCACTTCTACTGCGACTGTTGCACCTCGGATCAGACATTAAATCCACAGACAGCATCACAAGAGAAACCCTTTAAATGCACATTTACCTTTTACATCCTTTTTTCTGTATAGTCGTCATTCATATGCAATGACTTGTGCTTTGATAAGAGAAGGACATCGTTGTTGTCATGATACATGAGAGGAGAATCAAAATAGAAAAGACGTCGTATGAAGAGGATAAACTGGTTGAATACAAACTGATACAGAATACAGACAGTCAAATTGCAGCCGGCCCGGCTCGGCCCGGCTCGGCCCGGCCCGGCCCGGCTCGGCCCGGCCCGGCTCGGCCCGGCGCGGCCCGGCCCGGCGCCAAACGGCTCACAACTCCAAAGACTCGCCTCTTTAACCACAACGGCTCCCTTCTTCTCCTGATTCTAGGATTTTGTACGTACACATTGTTGCCTTGCAACAAATTGACTCCCTGCTGGTGAGAGCAGAGTTTGGCTAAATATTGCTTGAACAGAGGGGATGTGCAGCGGAGCAGCGCAGGATTGTTGAAGCTTTTCAGAGGCAAAGAGTCATGAAGAAACAAACGGAGCAGGAGGAAAACATAAGGTGCATCAGAAAGCTGGACAGGAGGCGCGTTGCTGCATCCCGGCGCGTTTGACTGGAATGTTTGGTTGCTTCCTGTTTGGATGCAAACAGCTGCTGAGGGAGGAACGCATCACACAACGGCGTTCAGTTAATCCATGCTTCACCAAAATAAAAGCTTCGAATCAGAGCTGCACGCTGCGGCTACCAACTAGAGCCAAACTTCAACTCAATTTCAGCTTTTGTGAGCATTTCCTCAGGAACAACCAGGTGTTTTTCTCCAAAATAAATGAGTTTTAAAATCACATGATGTAAGTTTGGAGTTAAAATTATCACTTCCACCTTTTGGTCAGATACAATCATTTCAGGATTATCCCATTACTGGGCCTGATGTTAGCATTAGCATGAGTTAGCATGTTGTTACACTGAAGCTGGAGTACCCAGAGACAGCTTTTATTTTCAAGGTTTATCACTTCAGCCTCTTAATAATGCAGAGTTGCAGTTTTCTATCTAATAAAAACTTGACTTTTATTTTGTCGAGCTTTATTTTGAAAAGCCAACATGCTCACCTTTTCAGGCCTGATTTAATTCCAGAACCAAATCTGACATAAATCGTTTGTAAACTAGATCCAGAATCATTTTCCTGATTTTGATTAAAAAATACCTGCAATGAATTTTGTGATCATTTTTTTCCCTCTAATGTGGGAGAAATAAATTCTATGTTTGGCTGTAAATGTGAGTGTTTGTTACTAGTTTGATGAACTTTAATTCGACACGCAGAGCAGCAGAAACAGTGCCACCTGCAGGTGGGAGGTGGCATCACTTAAACTCTGTTTTTATTACTTCTAAGGAAAATTTGCCATAAACTCTTATAATAATTTTTATGTGAACTTGTGCGATTGCTGGACTGAAGCTTTATTTGGTCCTTGTTGCAAACTGTTTATGAATTATGGACAGTTATAAGCATATGTTTCTTTTTTCAAATTCTGCACGTTTGATGCAAAACGTAACGGAGTTCAGTGACAAAGTGATGAAAATATGTAACAGAATAATTCAATAACGATGCGTGTTTGTGCACCGTGCAGCTCTGCTTCAACGTTTAATTGAAACGCAAAGAATCTCGAGCAGCGTCAGGCAAAAAGCAGCAAAATGTACAAGCAAACTACAACAATGAAACTTTAAATGCAGATATAATCTGTGGTTCCATATACTGTATGTATTCATATGCAGGTAAATATCGGAGTACATCTCCAGGACGGGGCTTTTCACTCTGACCCTATAAATAAAAGCCGTGTTACAGTGTTCATCGCCTCACGGCAGCAAAACCCCGAGCTGGACATAGAAAAGGCATCGACAACATTTAAGAAAAACAGGAACAATTTATGAAACATGGTAACAATAAATAGTATTATAGAATCACTGCTGTACACAAAAAGCATTTTTATTTCACTCTTATAAAAATATGTTTTAGTGCAACCGTACGTAATGGTAATATCCATAACTTCACATCAACGTTTATTAAGGTGTCCAAAAGGAAAGAAGGAAGGAGCAGGAAGGAAGGAGGGAAGGAAAGAAGGAAGGAGCAGGAAGGAAAAGAAGGAAGGAAGGAGGGAAGGAAAAAAGGAAGGAGGGAAGGAAAGAAGGAAGGAAGGAAGGAGAAAGAAGCTGCGTTTCTACAAAGCTTTTATGCAAAAGAAAAGGAAATGATGTCATATTTACATAGTCCAGAACCCGAGCCCGAAGGAAAGGCACCAGGAAGTCCGACTTCAAGCCGGGTTACGCGCCGAAGCGTCTTTCAATGAGGAACGTCCAGGTCGACCTTTGACCCCAAGAGAGAAGTGCTCCGCTGAACAAAGTGTGCAAAAGTTCGACTTCCTCTCTGCGCTCCTGCACTTCCTGTTTCCAGAAACCAAAGCTCCGCCCCCTCGGTTTCAGGACGTGTCCTTCTTCTCCGCTTCCTTTTCCTCCATCGCAGGGCGGGGAGGAAGAGGAGCGGGCGAGGAAGAGGAGGAAGGCCGGAGCTCAAGGCCGCTAAAGTGCTGAATGCCGAGTGGAGGCGGGGAGGGGCAGCGCTGCTGCGGCTGCTGATGGGAGTCAGGACACGGTGCTGAGGAAGCCACTCCTCCTCCTCCTCGCTCCACACACTCCGGGTCGAGGCGGAGCGAGGCGATGGCCTTGGTGCAGGTGTGGATGCTCTCTTCCTGCTCCAGCCTGACTCCGCCCCCTTCTGGTCCGACTCCACCTCCCTGCAGCCTCTCCCCTCCCCGCCGCCCCCTCTCAGCGGTGGGTGGCGCCCCCTGCTGGCCCAGCGGCGTGGTGGCGGACGTCGGGACGGAGTGGACCATCTGGATTCCTCCGATGGGAATCATCGGGAACGGCGACCGCACCTGAGGAAGAAACTTCAAACATTACTGACGTGTTGAAGGTTAAAGGTCAAACCCTGGTAGGGAACATCTTTGGAAAATCTGGGCCAATAAAAAGCAAAACCTTTATTTTGAAACGAATGCATGAGCTTTATTTTGAAGGGCTAACACCTCCTTGTCACCTCTTTCTAAATTCTCTAAAGAAAAAACAACTTTTCAAATAATCCAATAATAACTTAAACTATAGTTTAAAGTCTAAAAATGATCGTTAAGCTTTATTTTGAAAATGTGTCATTCAGTATTCCGTTACTTCCTGTGACTCATGTGGAACCTACTTTTATTTTGAACAGGTGTGTTGATTTATTTTGAAAAACCATCACCGTTCACTGTTTCCTGGCTGATTTAGACCCAATTATGTGAAATCTTGCTTTACAAAAAAAATTATGAAATATTTTGGGAATATTCAGTTGCTTTATTTTGAAAGGGTGAATTGTTGCCTTTATTGATGCTGAATTAAGAACATGGAGGGATTAGGAAGTGCAGACCGAAAGGGGAAATACCTGGAGCTGTGAATGGGTTGGAAGATGGCTGAACAGAACCTGGTGAGGCGGGCCGGACTGGAAGCTCCGGGCAGAACCGAGATCCCGTTCAGATGGTGACGAAGAACCGGGACAGAGATCCTGAAACCAGAAAAACAGCCATGAACGTTTCCTCCGCGGCGCCGCGGACGGGCAGGTAAAGACTTCCTGGATTCAGTCAGTAAAGCTTCAGAAGAACGACTAACAGCTAATAACTAAGGCTAACAGCTAAAGACTAAGGCTAATGACTAATGGCTAATGGATAATAGCTAATGGCTAACAACTAATGGCCAGCAGTTAACAGCTAATGGCTAAGGCTAACGGCTAACAGTTAATGGATAATGGCTAACAGCTAATGACTAAGGTTAATGGCTAACAGCTAATGGCTAACGTCAAACAGCTAACATCTAACAGCAGAGCCAGAGAGCCTGAGTCGGACTCTCAGCTTTGGTGGAAACGCTCCGTTGGGTTTGAAGTGAAACCCTTAAGAGGAAAACCAGCCGCCTCATTAAACACATCACAGCCGGCCAGGATCCCGTTACCAGCAGCCGCTCCGTCTCCCAACATCCTCCGCTCTGAAACTCCGTCTGGGCCGGACTTCAGTCCCTCACCGTCTCTAAACGTTTCCGCCGCCAGATGGTTTCGTCTTCGTTCCTCTCGCTGCTCTTTGTCCTTCGCACTTCGTTCACACGCCACAGTTAGGAAACTTCAGCTCAGGATTTTATCCTTTAAGGTTTGTTAAGGTTTAAAGTCTTAAGCTTCAGGTTCCTACGGTCACTGAACGCATCACGACTGGCCCAACGACTCGCTCTATCTCAGTCTCTCAGGGTGGAGGGAGAAAGCCCTGAGTTTATTTGATAACAATACTTAAAATATTTCTCAATAAAGCCCTTCCTTCTGTTGATCTTTCACTGAAAATCCCAATAAAATAAACGGGCAGCAGAGAATGTGACCAAGAAGGAAAACACCAGAGATCGTTTTCCAAGGTTTTCCAAGGCCTTGGTGCAGTTTTTGTAAGGTTCTAGCGGACCTGGCAGGTCTTACACGCTTTAATGTGTTACATTCAAGTCTGGAGTCAGTCAGGTACGTCTGAGGTCAGGGTTCAGAGGTCAGGATCAGCTTCTTGCTAAGAGGAGAACTTCCCGGGTCGTGACCCTGAGAGATCCGGGTCACGACCCGGATGCAAACGGCTGAGATTCATCTGCTGAGTCTCTAACTTGATGATGGCTGGAAAACGAGTTGGTTTGTTGCATCTGAAGAAATTCGGTTCAAATGTTTGGACGTTTCAACGCGAGAAAACCAAACATGTCAACCTGACCATCAGCAGACGGAAGCTAAAATAAAGTGTTTTACTCATAAGAGAAAATTCCTATTCTTACCTTTTCCATTTCTGCACTGGTGCTGCGCCGCCCCAGAGGGAAATCTCCCTGAGCCGCCGCCGTCTGGTGATTGGCCCTGGGGCTCCGGGGCCCGCTGTGAGGAATGAACCAGGAGAACAAGTCAGGACTCAACAGACTCAACAGAACCAATCAATGCAGCCTGGATGCTGACCTTTGGTGGTAGAGGCCTCGGCGGGGGGACAGCGGCCGGATCAGTCCCCGGTGGCGTCCTCGCGGGGACAGGTCCCTCTTGTAGTCCCTTCCTCCTGGAGACGTTGGCCGAGACAGAGGGGACAGCACCGAGAGGTGGCCCCGCCGCGGGGACAGGTCCCGGCGGTACCCTCCCACCCCCAGGTCCCTCTTGGGGGAGATGTGACGCAGCGGGGACACGTCCCGCCGAGGGGACAGGTGGGGGGAGAGGTCCCGGCGGGGGGACAGATAATGGCAGGTGGACGGGGAGCCAGGGGACGGGCAGCCGGAGAGGTCCAGGCCGGGCGAGGAGAGGCGGGAGGAGGGCGAGGACAGGTCCAGAGAGGGGACGGGGACGTCCTCGTCCATGGAGGACGAGGGCGGAGCCAGCAGCCGGTTCCGCTCCGGACCTCGATGAGGCTCCGCCTGCGGCGTGATCTGGATGCTCGGCACGGTGGTGAAGTACCCGAACAGAGGCGGCCTGCTGCAGGGGCCCAGGAGGTCCGGCGCCCCCTGGTGGGGAAGCTGAGGGGCGGCGGCCACGGCTGTGATGGACATGGACGGCAGCGCGTACGGCTGCGGGCTGGTGGAGCGCGAGCGCGTCTTCGGCGTGGAGTCGCCGTCGTAGTCGTCCTCGTCGTCGTCTTCGTCGTCCACTTCGTCTCCGTCGTCTTCGGCGCCGTCCGACTCGTCGGCGTCGGAGAACTGATGCTCGGCCACCGTGCCTCTGGACAGCTTCTCCGATGACCTCTGACCTTCCTCTCCAAGTTCTTGGAGGTGAAGGAAGCAGAAGGAAAGAGGGAAAACAAACGTTTGAATTTAAACGTGCTGAAAGTTTAAGTTACATAAAACACCTCTGAGGCTCGTTCCCACAGTTTCAAACCAATAAAACTCAAAACTATAAAAGCTGTTGGAGTCAGAAGAATCTCTCAACACTTTGGTTTTTCCACCAGACGGATTCCAGCCAAACAACAGCAAAGCTAAACTCACTTTATTGAAGAACAAAGGCAGCGGAGCGGCTGGAAAACGGTGACCCCGGAGTTCGCTTTCTGAACGACGCAGAGCTCTGAGCCGGACAAACCTGAGACTCACCCAGTGGACGTCTGCCGCTCGCCCTTCCCACAAGCCCACTGTGCATGTGTGGGAAGGCGGCCCAATTAAACGCCGAGCCAAGACGCACAGCAGGGGTCACCTGAAATAAACTTTCATTTGGTGGTCTGCATGGTGGGAAATTACAATGAGCCACCAGTCCCACGCCGAGTAAACACGGCAGGAGCGGCTGCGCAGCACCGACCTGGGCAGCGCTGCTCAAACACCTGCTCACTGCCAGAGAAACTGTGTGGCTTTCTAACTCCACTGCTGCTTTTGAGATTCAAAATCTGCCATTTTGTGGCTCAACGTTGAAACATTAATTCCCCCAACAGAGGGATGCCGCTGAGGTTGGACAGTTAATGTGACTTTTTGCTACTCGCCATATTGACCAGGCAAAGGCAGGCAGCAGTAAGAGACACTGCCACCTGCAGGTGGGGGTCAGCAGTCACTTCAATGCCATGTTTTTGGGGAAAACATGCTATCATATTTCTAGAATTATGCATTAGTGTGAAAAATGTGGGGATTTGTTGCTGTGTGAATTTCTGTGATCGTAGAATTGCAAAAATATTCAGTTCCCACATTTCCGACCAAACTGTAAGACTCCGGTCCAGTAGGTGGCAGTAATCGCCCAAACTGCTGCTGCATTCTAAACACAGAACATCTGCAACTCAGTATTTAACAGAAGCTAATGCTAACGCGCTACACCAGCACAGTGCTCAGCAGAAGCTAACACTAAGGCACTGTTCCAATAAGCTTTTAGCATAAGCTAATGCTAGCACCCTAACTTCAGTTCAGATCATGTCTAATTACTGCCAGATAATGTATTCATGTTCCCTGCTGTCCACGAGCTTCACTGAGGGGTAACAGAGTAAAGGGTTCAGAGGACAAACATGTATTTATAGTGTTTCATAATAACCAGCTTTCAGGCCTTTCCCGTTTCTCTGAAACGAGGAAACGTTGGCGGTGTATGAATCCTTCAGCCGTTCCTGTGAAAACTGGACAGGATGTAAAAATAATCTGACTAATTTTAAGTTTCATTATCAAGTCATGGGGAGATTAAGGGCAGAGCGAACGGCGCTCGTCTGTTCAGAAACTGTCAGCGCCGGGAGGGACGGCTGATGAAAATGTATTATTTCTTAATATTTAATGAGGAATCCAATTAACTTGCTGCTTCCTGCTCTTCCTGCCATCGTCTCAGTTAGTTTCTGTGTCCGTTTGTACCTCCGTCGTCGGCCTCGCCGTCTTCCACCGACGACATGGAGACTCCCAACTCCAGACACTTCTTCATATGAGCCTTGGACTTCATGTGCTTCGTCAGGTTTCCTGAAAACACAGACAGCAATCCCAAATTACTGTCCAGGACCAGGCCTGGAAACCAGAACCAGGCCTGGAAACCAGGACCAGGCCTGGAAACCAGAACCAGGCGGGCTGAAAGCTGGGCTGCAGAGGAAAGAGACCATGGCTGTAATTTAGGATCGGATCATGTCGTAATCTGATTAGAAAACGACGTAGCACGGTCCCAACCAGGCTGAACCGGTCCCAACCAGGCTGAACCGGTCCCAACGAGGCTGAACCGGTCCCAACCAGGCTGAACCGGTCCCAACCAGGCTGAACCGGTCCCAACCAGGCTGAACCGGTCCCAAAGAGGCTGAACCGGTCCCAACCAGGCTGAACGGGTCCCAAACGAGGCTGAACCGGTCCGAACCGAAGGAAACGGGAAAACACCAGGAAACCAGAAACAGCTGAGGGTCAAATCACAAGATGCACCAGATTTAAACATAAGAAAAATGGAAGGCCTGTTGTACAGACAATAAATCAATGAAGCGCAAGATAAAATTAAATGGGTCGATACATGTTGGATGAACGGTTGGATGAGCCGTTGGATGAGCCGATGGATGTAATGTTGGATGAACTCCTGAACGAACCTTTGGTCTTGAAGGCGAAGTTGCAGAACTTGCAGACGTACGGCCGGACGTCGGTGTGGGTCCGGATGTGTTTCTTCAGCATGCTGGGCTTCTTGCAGCGGATGCCGCATTCCTCGCAGATGTACTTTCCGCGGCCGCGGCCGCGCACGTACACGTAGTCCTCGTTGGATTTATACCTGCAGGAAACATCGGCAGAACAGGTGAGACACACGTTCATGCTCTTATTTTGAAGGGCTGAAGCTTAAACAGCAGCGCCATTTCCTGTTCTCCCGGTCTCTCTTTCTTGTTTCTTTGCAGATTTAGAGACCAGGAGTTGAACTGGAGTCATGTGGACTAAAAGCTGCAGATTGTGTAACTTTGTGTAAAGGTGCAGTAAATATTGTCTTCATGTTCAGATAATCTCAGATTGAGCGTTTCCCTGTAGGGACAGCTGTGAAAATGGCCGCCTCATGGCGTCGCTTCCTGCCCCGTCTGCAGCAGCTGGAGGTCGCGGCGGGGTCAGAGCTATCGAGCATCAACGCGCTGTCTGCAGGGAAATACCTGAGGATGGCGGCGGTCTGAGCGGAGACGTTTACACAGCTGCAGCCGGTTATGAAAATGAATTATGAGATTATTTCATCCCGTTTTATGCACAGCAGCCTGGAAGATCATAAAGCTGCTTCTGCAGGTTCAACACTGAAACACTTCCAGGCTTTTCCTGCCTCACCTGCAAACTGAAGGCCTGAAAAATCCACTGAGGACCAATAAGTTCAGAACCATGTTCAGTCACCAGGTAGTAAAGAAACGTTTAAAAAGAAAAACGCTGAGACGGAAATGTCCTTCTTGTTTCTCTCTGTACATTTCATCCTGAAATAAATGAGTTTTTATTAAAAGTATTGAATGAAACAAATAAATAGAACTAAATCATTAAATCACTGAATAAATCCACATTTATTTTAAATCCTTATTTTATTTATGCCATTTTTATTTCATGGGAACATTTGCTTATGTAGTCAAGTATTTATTAATAACAGTATATATATTTCACATATATGCATAATTTATATTTGTGGCTAAATGTTTTGTTAGAATATAAAGATGTATGAAATAATGTTAACAATCTCCCAGCTTTAAGTGTTTTATCAGCTTCCATCAGGCTGAGGACTAACAGGCTCCAAATGCTGCAGCTGCTGATGTAAGCGCTGTAACGCCGAGCGATGCGGCTTCATGTCACCAGAAACTGGAGTGGAGTTGTGAGCGTGACGTTCGGTCTGACTGCCGCTGCTGATGAGCTTAGCAGGCTCAGACTGCTAGCCAAACGCAGCTCAGAGTCAGACAGGAGAAGTCGCCTGTTTTTGCACCTCAGCAGGTTTTTCTCTCTCATGGCAAAGAAACTGATCAACTCGCGGTTCAACTGTTGGACCTTCAGCTGAAAATCAGCAGACGGCTGCGGTCCGGGTCCTCCATCTTCTCAGGCATCGCCACGTTTATGCTAACTTGCTAATGTGCTAATACTAGAGCTAATATTTTAGCTTAGCGCTTTGCTACCTTTGGTAACAAAGTTTAGCTTTGGTTTAGCTAAATGAAGCGCTAATCTACTAGTTGTTTGACGGATTCTTAACAGTTTTAAACTTCTAGCAGTTAGATATTTAAACTCATGCTCTTATTTTGAAGTGGTGAAGACTGTTTATGCTGCACTTCTGTTTCCTCTCCTTTTGCTTTATTTTTAAAGAATCGACATTAAGAAAATGGTAAATATGTAAGAAACAAACAAGTAAGGTTATTAAAGATTCAACATTTACATGAACAACCAGGATGTTATGTTGGTGCTTTAGTGCTAGCTTGTCAGTTAGCCCCTCAGTTAGCCCCTTGGTTAGCCCGTCAGTTAGCCTGTCAGTTAGCGGTGGCTGCCCCTGTTTGTGTCCATGCAGAGCTAACAGATGGATCTTTTTGTGTATTGTAAACATTAAACAAACAAAATGCCTGATAAGTGACGTTATTTGTTGTTCAGCGGAACATGAGCAGCCTGACACTTTTTAGGTTGAAATGAGGGCAAAGTTGGTTGGCACTAACCTATCCCATATAAACTTGAGACTTTTATTTTGAAGATAATAAGTGAGATTTATTTTGAAGGGCTAGAGTCAATTTGTAGTCTAAACGGTGAAATGCTTTTATTTTATGTTGATATTTTCTACATTTTACTTTGAAAGGACAACATAATCCATTTTTCAGACCTGGTTTAGTTGCATTAATAATCTGAACGTTTAACCTTTATTTTGAAAAGTCAACATCCCCATCTTGTGAAGACGTACCCGCCCTCGAAGATCTTGATGCGGGTCGGTTCGGCAGCCGGCTGCTTGACGGACACTTCCTTCTCCACCTGCTCCTCCTTGGAGCGGTCCCACGACGCCACGCCCTTCATCTTCCTCCCAAAGTGGCTGACGTCCACCGGCATCAGCTCCGGCTTCAGCTGCAGAGAAAAGGCGAGAGCTGCGGGTTTCTGCTGGTTCGTCTCCATGGCGACCAGAGGACGACCGCAGGACGTACCTGATCAAACCTCAGCTTCCAGGCCACGGACGACACCAGCTTCCCAGAGCTGGGCGGCGCCATGGCGGCTACAGTGTACATCAGGTCGGTGTTGGTCCTCTGCTTGGACCGGAGCAGAGCCAGCGCCGCCTTGGTGCTGAGCTGCAGCGGGTTTGGGTTGTACGAGCTGACGCACCATGAGCTGTAGACGGAGCTGTGGGCGGCGGCCGGCGTGCTGTTGGGTTTGGTGTAGCTGCGGAAGCACCAGCTGACGCGGCTCATGGTGCGCAGGCTGGGGAACTGGAACAGCTGCTGGGCTGCGGTCTCTCCAAAGAGCTTCGGCGTTGTGAGTTGCTTCTCGGCGTCTTCGGCGCCGTTAGAGGAGAGCATGGGCTCCGGGCTGGAACTGCACCGCGGCGGCGCCTCGTCCACATCCAGCTCCTCCGGGGAGTCCCGCCCGCCTGGAGCCGGGGAGCGATCCGTGATGATCTGGAGAGGCGGGGTGAAGCTCTCCACATGCGGCACGTCGGACAGGTGGGGAGCTGGACATCGGACTGGAATGGCGATCTTGGCCACGACGGGGAAGTCGCTGGTTGGAGGAGAAGAAGACATCCGTTCAGAATCGTCGACGGACTCCTCAGTCTTCAAACCTCTTCCTTGTTTCTTGGAAGCGCGCTCGGCTCCGCTCAGCTCCACGGCTCCCATCTCTTTGACTATCTGCCCGTACATCCGTTCCTCCTTCACCCGTTTCTGCTGCTTCGTCTCGAAGAAGCGCTCCAGGGAGCTGGTCGGGGAAAGCACGCGTTTGCTGGCCACCATGTTGGACACCGAGGCGTCGGTGGTGGATATGGTTCCTGATGTTAGCGACAGCGGGATGCCCGTGTTCACCTGCTGCTCCGGCGGTGGAAACCGCAATCCGGGAACGTCAACCTGCCCCAGGAGGAGGGACAGGTTGAACCCCGCTCCGCTCATCCCTCCGCCTGGAGCGCCTGCTCCATCCGCTGGCTTTCCAATGTTCACGAGTGGATGAGACATATTGGGGGTCCCGCCGCCGTCCAAGTCCAACGCCTGCACTCCGCAACCGTAAGAAGCTATCAGCTGGCTAACGCTGGTGTACATAGCGTTACCAAATGATGGCACGTTGGTTTGGATCCTGACAGGAACCAATAAGCCGGGCAGCGAGGCCTGGGATCCAGGGTTCTGAGTGGCAAACACGGGCTGGACCTGTGGCAGCAGCAGGGCGGCGGTGGAACCAGGCAGGGAGTGTTTGGAGGAGAGCGGGCCCAGGCTCTGCTGCTGCTGGCTCCGGCCGGAGATGGAGGAGGAGTAAATCTGTGAGCCGTCCGGTTTTCCGTCGTACGTCTGCGGATGTCCGGCCAGGTTGCCCTGGGATTGGATGTGCAGCTTCAGGAGTTGCTGTTGAGCCTGGAGGGTCTGCTGCTGCCTCTGTTTGGACTCCTGGCTCCAGAACAAACCCGGCTGGGAGATGGAGATGAAGGGGGCGGCGCTCTGGTACTGGTGGGGAAAATCCTTATTCATCACCTCCAGGCCTGGATGTTCTCCTTCCGATGAGGAGCTCTGGGCCTGGAGGCGATGCTGCTGCGACCTGCATGACAAAACATGGACAGTCTTTCATCAAGCTGCCACTAGCAGGAAGTAAATCATTCTGCAGATATTCTCACCTTCCATAGACGGGTTCATCTTGCAGGCTGTCCTCACTGATGCTCTGCTGGAGGCTGTGCTGGTGGTACTGTTGGTGGGATCCTAACCCTGTCATCACATCGGAACAAAGGTTTTAATAAAGGACACCGAAGAGCATTTCATGTTCCCTGAATCAGAGGCTCGTCTGCTGCAGGTCTTCTACTGCCTGCCTCTACCTGCCAGGAACGCCTAAACCTTTTGCTGGTTCTTCTTCCATCAGTTTCTGTAGTCCACTTCCTGCTTTGGGAGCGGTCTCCAGTCCGCTTGGCGTTCAGATTCAAACTGAACCAGAGTTCACTTGAACTGAAACCAGACTGAGGTTCAGAGGACCAGAGGTCAATTAGCGTTCACACCTCACCAACAGAACTGGACTCTCTATACAAACGGACTGGAGTCGGATCAAACAGGGCTGGTGAGAATGCTTCTTAAATTACCCAAAGCTGGACTACTAATTAGCTTACCTTTGAAATCTCTTGGTTGCACTGGAATTTATTTAGGGGTAGCAGAATATAGGAGCTAAATATTTTTGCTTACGACATTTTTCATATTTTTCCATTTCACCATTAGTCACTACTTTGTACTGACTCATCACATAACATCCTAATACAACACCTTGAAGGTTGTTATGTGGAAAGGAGGGAACAGATGAAGACTCTTCATGTTGGATCTGCTTCTAAAATGTAACACCTAAAAATGGATGCAAGCCACATTTCTGGGCTTCTATTGGTCCAACTGACACGACAAGCCCAGCAAAATGTTTGTTGCTGCACTTTTATTCAAGAGCAAAACTTTAGGCAGAGATTCGTTTGAGGTTTAATTAGTGGAAAATACTTAAGTTTGAAATATGGCACCGATACAAGGCTCACCTCCGGTACTGCTGGCAGGCCTCTTGGTTCTGCTGGGCAGGTCGATGCTGCTGTGTGGAGAACCTGTCGGGCTGGCCCATATCCCATGCTCCAGGTTCTCCTGCTTGATTGAAATTTCAGGTGCGACTGCTTCCTGGAGGACTGTTTCTGGATAAACACTCAGCGAAGCCTGTCAAATGTGCAAAAGGGCTTTAAGCAAACCGGCTCACAATTAAAACGGATTAGATTTAGATACTGAGATAAATCACTGAGGCCATTGGCCCTGCAACTCTTACATCCATCAATGCACCTGAATTAGCTAACAGGACTCTGTGGAAGGTGAGTGCAGGATGAGGTTAGTCATTTAACTCAGGCGTATTGGACCTGGGACACATCGGACTGTCGCAGGACCTCGAGTTGTCATTCAGTTTGGGATTCCAATAAAGAAAACGTCAAGAGCTAGTTTGACTCTACCTGTCGAACCAGATATCCGCGTCTCCGTTCCTTCATGGCCGACGCGCTGGTGTACGTCTCGCCTTGCCTTGAGGAAGGCAGGTTCCCATAATCAAAAGATTTGCTGCGCATTTCCGGTAATTCTGTGGGCAACGTACACGGCGCCTGCTCAGAGGAAGATCTCCTCATCTCCCTCTGCTGATGGTGGCTGGAATAGCCACTACCCGGGACGGTCAGAAACTCTGACGGCTTTGCTCCACCAGAGGTCATACAATCATCCTACAACACACAGAGACAAGATCAAGAACCTCTCCTTAGGGATATTCTGAATTGACACTTGGAAACAGAAAATTTAGAATCAAGCCAGAGGTCCAGATCAGATCCAGTAGTGTGGTACACCGGTTCAGACCTTACCTGATTCACTGGGACTCCCTCATGTCTATTAGCAAAACAAATACATGCGGTGTTCCACAAGGCTCCATTCTCCACCCACTTTTTTACATTATCTTTATTCTCCCCACAGCTGAGATTACACAGTTCTAAAATATATCTTGGATATTTATGCTGATGAACCACAACTTCATATTTGTGTCACTAGTTGACCACAGTCGACATAAATAAACTTGGTTTTCATGCATATACCAGAAAATATAGTCCTAGTCAAAGTAGGTACCTGTTTAGTTGGTGAGACAGACTTGGGACCCTCATCTCTGTCGAAGGACATGGAGAGAGAGGACGAGTGGGACAGGTTACTCTCTTGACTGGGACTTCGGGAAAGGCTGGTGCAGGTCGACTCAAAGCTCGATTCCCCAGACGAGTGCTCCATGTCTGCAAGACGCAGCCTCTTCTTCTTGGGAGGCAGCTTCTCTGTTGGCATCTGAGCCAGCGTGTCGCTCCTCTGTGGCAGCTGGAACTCCTCAACATGCTGCTGCCTCTCAGGCTCTTTGGAGGCGGGAACTTCGGTATCCTTCTCTGGCTTGTCTGGGTCCTCTGTCACCCTGATCTCAGGGACTTGGATGTTAGGTTGTCGTACCAGTCTCTGTGAGTTGGGATATGGTTGGCCCGGAGAGGCTGCAGCTGAAGAAGATGAAAGAGGAGCTAGCTCACAGGAAGCTTGCTGATCCATACTGTCAGACTTTAGAAGAGCAGATTCAGGACTCAAAGCATCTTCAAAGATCTCATTGTCAGACTGCTCCGAGTATTGACTGGATGGGACCTTATCTGCTGGCTGGTAACCTGTTTGCTCAAATGACTCTGACTTCTCAAAGGAATTTGGACAAGACACTATGCCAGTATGCTGGATAACTGAACCGCGAGTTGCCTTCCTGCATTCCAAGTCAGGAACTAGCGCAATGTCCTCAGAGCACATGCTGGGACATGTATCGAAGCTGTCAGACTGGCTGTGGGCACTATGAAGAGAGCCTTTGCCTATCGGTGTGGCTCTTGACCCATCAAGACTACCTTGTTTAAACTCATAGTCCCCCATCATCTCAACTGAGCCACTGCAGCTACTGTCACAGTGCCCAGGACTGTCCTCATCATCCCCAACACTCTTCTCTTTCCGCCTTTTCCTTGTGGCTATTTCTGACATGCTGACCTTCGTACCATATGGGCTATATGCAATGTTCTCTGGGACTCCCGGGTTACGCTCACTGATCTTCATACCCAGAGATGAGACAATGTTTTTGGCCATGTGCCCATAACCCTCGGCCTCTCCAATGTGGGCATCATTGCCTGACTGTTCGAATGCACCCTGTCGTCTGAGTCTGGGGTGACCTGGTGGGTAGAACACATCGTCTGGTGCCACCATGTTATCAAAAGAAACACTGCCTCGAATTCCTGGAGGGGCACTGAGGTTAGGAGGAGATGGAGTTGGCATGGAGTTACTCCTAATAAGAGTCCCAGAATCTGATGGTGGTTCCAAAAGTCCTGTACTGCTTTGGCAGGGGCCAGTCGGATACTGCTTGGCTTCTCCACACATTGGAATGTTTCTTGTAAAGGAAACAGGATCCTCCACAATCTTCCCCATGTCTGAAAGAGTCCCTGCTTGCTTTAAGGTTGCCAGGGTATTGGGGTCTGCGCCAACAAAATTTATCGTGATTGACTGTCTCGACCTGGAGTTGGGTCGGTTGTACCAAGTCCGACCAAACATAATCTCTTCATATGTCTTGACGTTAGTATTAGGAGTGCCTATCTGCAGCTCGGCACTGTCAAAGGGTGAAAAGTAGCCTGAGTCTGTGCTGCCTTTGCTATGAGGACTGAGGAGGTTAAGGGACTGGGACATGCCGGGATCTGAGTTCTGCCCCTCCTTATCAATCAACCTCAGCGCCAAGCGCTGTTTGGCATTGGGGGAGTCATCTAGCGAACGTGCTCTCCCACCTGCCTGTGAACCCAACATGCGATGAGAGCCTTTTATGTCATGAAATGGGGGACACTCCATCCCAGTTGGTGGGACTCCCCCAGGCTTGGGGAAAATAAGGATAGGCACTTTCATTGATCCGATGGGGAGTTCCTCAGCCGAGTCTGCATATGCTGGTTCTGTATTACCTACAGCAACAAATAAGGACACAGCAAAAACACAAGATTATAGTTAGATTTTCATAACAAATGTTGAAAACTGTTGGACAAAGAAATGTTTTTGAACCAAACGGGTTTGATTCCTTTTAATTTGAGAGTTGTGTTTGTTGTAGAGAATTTACCTCCATTCTTATCT
The DNA here is from genome assembly GCA_902982915.1 of Phalloptychus januarius. Taxonomy (NCBI): domain Eukaryota; kingdom Metazoa; phylum Chordata; class Actinopteri; order Cyprinodontiformes; family Poeciliidae; genus Phalloptychus; species Phalloptychus januarius. Next base: position 17,609,489 of record CADWAE010000459.1, read on the forward strand.
CCTTCAAAGGAGATTTGTGGGATGGGACTGCCTTTATCCATCAACATGGTGGAGGTCTCAACACCCTCCTCATCTGTGTCTGTACTCTGCTCTCCGTCTGAGGGTACCTCTGCCTCACCAGCTGGGGATGCCTGATCCGTGTCTCCACTGGGGGCCACTGATGGCTCAGATGAAAATGGCACAAGTCCAGCTTTAATGGCATGAGCGTGGGACTTGCGGTGCTTGTAAAGGTTGCTTTTGGTTTTAAAGGAAAAGCCACAGGGTATGCATGGATATGGCCGCTCTCCAGTATGCGAGCGGATGTGCTTCTTCAGTACACTGGGCTTGGCGCATGCTCGATTACAGTAGGGACAGAGGTACTTCCCAGGCTTTTTTGGCTTTTGCTCTTTTTTGCCGTAGCCATCCTCTCCAGGCTCAGAGCCGGAGTGGGAGTACTGTCCAAACGAGCTTGGTAAACTAGGAGATTTTTGCCTGGGAAACCTCCCTGCCCCATGTGGGTGAGTGTGGCCTGGATGTCCTACAGGATATAAGTCATCTGAGGGCAACTGACCAACAAACGGCCAGGCATGCGGCTCCAGCCCAGGCTGTGGTTTAGCTCCAGAGACAAAGCGTTCAGATTGGGGATGCTGAGGGTACGGCTGGGCCAAATGGAAGTACCCCCTTTGAAAACCTTGCTCAAAAGGTCCATGGGGGTCTTGCGATGGTGGACCCCCTAATGCCCCAACTGCAGAAGATCCAGATAGCAGCTTTGCAGAATTGCCCGGTATCCCATACTTTTGATGGGGCGCTGATCCTCCCGTTGCGCCACAGGGCAAACTTTCTCGATGTTTCACTTCTGGATCAGAAAAAGTGCTCTGTTTTGTGTTTGCAGTAGGCTCAGATGCCCACTTCCTCTCCAGAGGAGCTTTCTCCTTCACGATTTCCTTGGTCAAGCATTTTTGCCCATGGGCAGCTGCTTCATGAGCCTCCATTTCTTTGAATCTCCTCTTCAGTTTATTGAGAGAGGAAAGGAGGGGTAGTTCAGAGGGAAGGTACTGAAGGGTTTAAAAGGTCCCAGTGCAGCCGAGCATGTTAACCTTAGAGGGTTGCTAACACGTCTAAGCAAACGGAAACGGAGAATCCATCTCTGAACAAGGCAGATAGGACAGTCTGGGGGTAATTAAAGGGTAAGATGCACACTGCCCTTTCACATGCTGTATTCTCAACAACTTTGTTGTGCATTGCTCTTTATTCCCAATCACAGCAGAATCCTTCAGTGATCTGCAGACGACAAAAGAAAAACAGCAATTAAGAACAGAAATGTTTGAAGTTATGACAAGCTGCTAAGTCAAACACAGTAAAGGGAAAAAACAGTTTGAAAATGGAAACTATGACCTATAAACAATTTTAACAACATTCCCCAAGAATCTTTCCTCTTCTTGTTTGACCAGACATAAAATTTGGTCTCAATATTATTCATCACAGTTTTATGGGGACCAACAGCATCAAAGGGTGCAATGCGCTACAAAGACATGAATAATGCAAACACCAGAACACACAAACACTAAAAACCAAACGCAACAGGAAAGTGACTGGTGCAAGTGAAAAATGCTGCAACTGCAGACAACTCGCTTCACAAAATGGAAGTCCTCCGGACCACTAGGGGGAGTCGACCAGCAAATCATACAGGACGAGAGCTTCAGGAAAGACGGAAGGAAGAAGGAGCAGAAGGAGCAAGAAAGAGAAAGTGTGTCCTACTGATATATATTATATAACTGCATCATATTTTCGTAGGTAATATGAGCTCCTCCAGACTCCCCCTGGTGGTCTGGAGGACTTCCATTTTGTTTAACAAGTTTTATATTTGCTGTTGTTTTTGCTATTTGTGATGTTTCTCCTTTTGATTCTGTTTTTCTTTTGTAAGTGTGAAACTATTTCAAAGTTAAGAAAAACGCTAAAGCGCTAAGCTAAAATTAGCTATTAGCACATTAGCAGAAAAACTGGAAAAAAGCTAACAGAAACAATCTGTAGGGGTGCAAATACTTCTTCATATAAATAAATCAAGCCCTGCACCTATTCAGTGATCGGTGCATGTGTTTGTGAGTGTACATTGTATGTTTTCATTTTCTGTAATGAGTTTAGTTAACAGATGACACAGAGTTGTAATAAACCACATTTATAGTGTAAATATTTGGAATAAATACCAGATTTTCTTGCTGCTGAACTTCTCTGTATCTTCAAAAGGTTTTCAATTTTCTCAGTGAAAATCTGCAGACAGAAAAAATGTCATTAGTTTCAATCGATCATCAGAAGTCAACAACCAAACAGCAGCAGTTCATAAGCAGGTTTATTCATTGGCATCGCTTGCTTTGCTCAGAGGACAGTGAGTGCGAACTGGATGCCTGATGTACAGAAATAACCGTTCCTGATTGCTCTGTTGGTTCCTAACGCTGGAATCCATCTGTTGTTTTTGCCTTTTCCGTTTCCCCCCACCTTCCCTCCTCCTTTCACTCGGTGAGTCACCGGTGAAAAGCAAACCCACGCTGTTCCTAAAAAGACACAAAGGCTTATAAATAGTGTTGTGGAAGTGACGTTCAAGTGTCATAATGCGTGTAGGCATCCGAAAGGCCGAGCTGAAGATCAGCCATCAGCACCGGCACCTTTTCCTTCCTCAGAGCCCAACGCAAACACAGCAGACAAACACAGGCGCACATGTAGACACAGCCTGCAGGCTTTGCTGCAAAGCTGCAGCAAACTGTGTGTGTGTGTGTTTCCGCTGTTTAACGTTTCTTAACCACACCAACACCTGACAGCATAGGAAGAACAAACTGCAGAGCGCACGTAAACATCCCTGCTGAAGCTGCAGTTTTGCTTTGCATTTCCTCATCAGAGGGTTTGAACAGCCTCCCTCACACTCTTACTGCAACACACACACACACACACCCACACACACACCCACTGCTCGTAAGGAGGACTTGGTGACGTGTGTGTGTCTTGGGTCCCAAAGAGAGTCTATAAATAGCACCTGAGAAAACATACTTTATTCTTAGCAGCAGGAACGTTAAATTTGGGCAACCTGGCACTTTTAGACGTACTCCCTACACACACACACACACACACACACACACACACACACCCCAACACCCCTGCATGCACACAGCAGAAATACACACACTGTCTCAGGCCTGGATCATGTTTTCATGTTTCCATGTTGTTCATGGTGAAGGAATGTTGAACCTACAAAACAAACTATTGGCAAAATGAACCAAGATAACCGCTGAAGGTCCAGAACCAAAGAACCAGAACCAGAGAACCAGAACCAAAGAACCAGAACCAAAGAACCAGAACCAGAGAACCAGAACCAAAGAACCAGAACCAAAGAACCAGAACCAAAGAACCAGAACCAGAGAACCAGAACCAGAGAACCAGAACCAGAGGTCCATACAGCCATTGGAGGCGATGTTAGTCTGTTAGATGAGATGACATGTTTGTTTATGAACTCATTAAGAGTTAAAAAAAATTATTTTCAGCTTCAGATTTCAGGAACAGAAATGTGGGTCAATAAATCCTGAAATCTTTGGAGTCATAATCGATTAGTCATGTCTGATCCAGAAGCTTCGATCACCCGACGTCTAGATTTCCAACACACCTGAACGTCTCACCAGCAGAGCTGCAGGAAACCTTTAGATGAAGAAAAACTGATGCAAGTTTCCAAAAACATCAAGACATCAATGGATCTGATTGGACCAGGATTGGACTAGACCAGTGCTTCTCAATTATTTTCTGTTGCGCCCCCCTAGCAAGAAGAAAACTATTCGCGCCCCCCAGTCCCCCCAACGACTATCCATCTCTGCATAACATTTTATCCTTATTAACATTAAAGAAAAGAAAAAAAGAAAGACATATGGTCAAACTTACAAAGAATAACTTTATTAAATCGTGTTTTAAGTCTGTTTTAAACATGTTTAAACTGTAAACATGTTTGACCAACTAATTGCACCATTGCAAAATTAAATCAAACATATTATATTAAATATAAAATGTTTATTATATTAATAAACATAAATTTATTAGTATATTTATTAATATATTAATAAATATATTAATATAATTATTAATATATTAATATATATTAATAATATTTAATATTATTAAATATTAAATAATATTTAATAATTATAATAACAAAAAAAAAAGCAGCCTGTTCCCCAGGGTCACACGCGCCCCCCCAGGTATCGCACCGCGCCTCCTTTGGGGGGCGCGCCCCACTATTTGAGAACCACTGGACTAGACCAAATCTGTCTCCTGAGGAACAGATTCTGGTGCTGAAGCCAAAGATCCAGAGGGGACCAATCAGTTCTGCAAGAATCAGAATTGATATAAAATATCCTGAAACCTGCTCTCTGTCGGCCTCCATTGTGAATCCTGACCAAGCAGTCGGTACCGGAACCAGAACAGAGAGGAAAGGGAAAGACAACCGGTTCCATCTTGGTTTAAATTAAATATTTTATACTCATCTAGTTTTTCCTGATTCCTGGAAAAACGATGTGGACTTGAACTTCACCAGGTTCAAAGTTCAGACGGAGAAAACGTGACCCGGTGATATTCATCAAATCAGGGTCCAAGATCAGGTTTCTGAATCTCAGCCGATACGAAGCGAATGAGAGGAATTATTACATCTTTTCCCACTAAATAATCAGAAGAACTGCGGATGCCGTCGCTCATGATGGAGGATTTATTAAAAAACAGAGTGAAAAGAAACTTTAACGATTCAGTGGGTCAGGAGAATCTGAGGCTCTGGAGCAGAAATCAGAAACAGCTTAAACTAAAAATCTGTTATAATATCTAATCTACCTGGACGATAAATCATCCCAGAAGTTATCGCGATAAACGATAATATTGTGTTTCGAAGCCATTTTCATTATAATAATGATTATAATGGAATAATAACACAAGAATGTCGATACGTTCTGATTCTTCACTGGAACTGGAAGATTTTTAAAATATTCAAAATAAAGGAAACAACAAATAAAATGAACCATGACGACTGGAAACAGAAGAGCAGCAGAATGAAAACTTTTACCATCCAGCTGGTGGCAGAAAGAGAAAAGCAATAATTCATGATAAATTATTGAGTTTAATTTATGGTGTGATTTATTGATTATTGCTGCAGGCGTCTCCCTATCAGGTCCTGTGAATGTTGGAGGTTGTGCAACCTCCCTGCTGATATGATCCATAAATGTTGGATCAGAGGCAGGTTGGCCGTTCCAACATGAACTCTCCGGTTCTATAGAATATTTTTAGGAGGAACTGAATCATGTTCCAGGGTTTCATAATGCAGCTTGTGAATGGCCGGCCTGCACAGCGAGTGGGAGCGTGCCGTCAGTGAACGGCTTACATAAAGTGTTCTTACGTCGGCCCGGTTCCTGGCGTAGGAAGATACCCGGCCGCCGCTGCGTGTTTGTGGCCGGGCGTGGGCGGTGTGTGTGTGTGTGTGTGTGTGTAGGCTGGCACAGGGCAGCAGGAGACGCTCCAGTTGTAGGCAGGTCAACGCAGAACTCTCACTCTCAGGTAAAAATACTGGCAGCAGTTTTAAATAGGCTGTTATTTAACGGAGGAAGCAGAAACATTTATTCCAGTCTGTTTTCTGCAGGAGAATCGATTTGACGCTTGACCTCTGGTGTCTTCAGCTTCCGATCCGACCAGGAAGTTCCCAAATAAACACACCTCACCCACATCTGGAGGTTTTCTGCCAACATTTCTCTTCAGTTTGCGTTTTATTTACAGTTTTTAGAAACTGCAGGTTGTTTATGATGCATAAACTCAACAGAATGTAATAAAATATGAAACTTTTCAGTGAGAACATCCGACGCTGGCAGAGATTTTCCTTTAGTCACATACTTTTCCTTCTAATTTGCAAAAATTAGCATCAACAGTCAACAAATACATTGTGATATCACACCAGTCAGATCATTAGTTAGCTATGCTAATGCTAAAACACCAAACCATAAACATCAGTTCTGCTAATGTTACACTGCTAAACCAATGATTATTTTAGATTCCAATGAATATAGTGACAGATAAGGTGAATAATTATAATAATAACTTCTGTTTCTATCACAACTGAATATGGATCTCTGCTGTATGAATACAGAATAGCTGAGTGAAGCTCCATCCTATTCCGATGTTGTTGCATAAATCAGTCGATGCAACGTGAGCTTCAGCAGAACGGAGGCGCTTGCAGGTATGTACAAGTACCCTCGTAAATGCCCCGAGCCTGGAGGCATGAGCGCTGCGTGGGCACGGCCAGAACAAAGGCGCTGTGTGTGCAGAGGAGTGTGTGGGAGGCAGCGGGTGCTGAGGGCTCCAGGAGCGCCGACGCTCCCTCCTCACTTCCATAGCTGAGTGACGGCTGGCACACAGCAGATCCCCTCTGTCCTCGACTCGCTAACAGACAACGATCCCTGAGCTGCCACTAGCTGCTCGGTTAGCGTTAGCAACGGGCCTGAGCTGCTGTGTGTCTGGACCAGAACGCCTGGACTTCTGTTGCACCAAGCAAAGTGAGAACATCTTCTGTGAGCAATCTGTCTATCGTCTGCATATTGGAGCAAATTCATGTTTCCTGGTGACATCACCAAACCCTGAGGAACGCCAAGATGGGTTTAAATAACCTGGACTCAGCTGACAATGTACACATTTCTGGATTCATGTCTCAGATGGATGAATGATTTTTAAGTATAGAGTCATAACATCATCAGAATAAAAACGGAAAATTAAGGGAAAAAAGGCAAATATTGACAAAATGCTTTGTAATTATTTTTTGTGTGGTTCTCATAAAATGACAATATTCTCATTTCTAGCGTGGCCTCAATGCGCTGTCATACATATAAACAGATAATCAAATGCATAAATCCAGTAAATAAATGGAGTTCAGGTGAGAAATGAAACCAAAACAAAGAGCAAAAAGCTGAAGAATCCAAACCAGAAACGCAGCAGAGAAACCAGAAGGAAACGACAGAGCAGGATGATTCAGGAAAAACATTCAGGAATGAGCAGGAGCTGCTGAGGAGAATCGTCCTGCCAGCTGGTGTCAGGTGCTCCTCACACACACACACACAGTCGTGTTTTCATCACTTATGGGGACTTCCCATTGACTTCCATTAATTTCTACAGCCTAACCCAAACCTTTACCCTTACCCTTACCCTAACCATCACAGACCTAACTAAGCCAAAAACAAAAATTTCCCTCATGGGGACCTAGAAAATGTCCCCACAAGGAGCAACGGTCCCCATAACCCACATTGTAGAAATAGGTTCCCATAAGGATATGAAAACCTGGTACACACACACGCGCGCGCTCAGACACAAAGGCCGGTCTCGTGTTTCTGAGCGCGGCGTTCTTTGGGTGGTCGGACGCTCCGTAAATTATTTAAACCTGTTACTGATGATTTCCATTCAGTGATTAACTGCTTTGTACCGCCAGAGAGCGAGCAGGGCCAAGCCGGGCAGCTGGCACGGTGTGTGTGTGTGTCAGAGCCAATCACTGACACACACACGTCCAATAAAAGCTTTGTTTTACCTGGAGGGACACAGAAGTTATTGGAACAATAAGTCTGGCTGCAGGCAAAGGAGCAGTGAGCACATCGGGAAGAGCGCCACCTGCTGACGTCATTCAACTGCTCTCCGAGGACGGTCCTGTTTGATGAGACTGGGTCTCAAACCAGTCTCATCAAGATAAGACCACGATCCACTCTGAAAAGAGACTGCGATCCGGATCGGTTCGGTCCGGTTTGATCCAGTCCGGTCTGGTCCAGACTGGGGTTGGTCCAGTCCAGGATGGGACTGAGACGTCTAACGTCTTCTGCATATCATATAGTGAAATAGCCAGCATGTGACCAAAATGATAAAAGTTACTTCTGGTTTTGAGTACGTGGCTTTTTAGCGACACTCGGCAACCGACGAACGAAACCGAGTAAAACCCAACGACTGTTCAAAAACAAAAATTTTATTTTTCATATTGAACTAATTTTGCTGTATTTGAAAAAGTGTAATGATGAAAAAATAATGGTTGTTTAAAAATAAAGTTTTGTTTCAACTTCAATAAAATAATCACCAGACTGAAAAGTTTGTTTCCTTCACTAAACGCATAGCGTCGCTAATTAGCCTCCTGCAGCTGGACAGCGTTCCCCACGGCTCGGCGCCGGGGTTCCACTGCTTTCAATCAGAACAGGCTGTCCTGTGGTGACGTCATCAGGACATATTGCATGAATGTCAACAGTTGTGCAGATGACACACAGCTTTCTGCTGCTGGTGACTCAGGAGCGTTTCCACCTCAGCTGCACATGAAACATCGAGACCTGGACAAATCTGTTCAAGGAGTTCGACTCAGATTGCATAACATACATTTTTTTCCCATTTCATCATATTTTCCATCCACCCATAAAAAGTAGAGCGAGCTTTGGAAGTCTGGGTCAGAAAAAACGTTTTGGATTTTGACTGAAGATCAGCCAAAGTCCAAAGACGACAATAGAAAAAAACGTTCAGTTTTAAACGATTACATGAAATTCTGAGGCTGAAGGGAAAAATGATAAAACAAATCAAGACCTGAAGGCCAGGAGTCTGATTAATGAAGTAAGGTAGAAGGCATGGTGTGTGTGTGTGTGAGATCCGGCCGTCTGCAGGTTCCTGCGTATTAAACCTAAAGCGTTTAACGGCCTTCTCGGTGCCAGGCCAAATAAAGCGCCGGGCCAATTCCCCCCCGCCGCGACTCTTAGAAATAAAAATAAACTTGCTCAGCAGTTAGATCACAATACCTGCTTTCTTTTTTAGAAAAAGCTGTGCGCGAATTCTGCTGGGATCACATCTGAGAGCTAATTGGATCCAGAACCGTCCTCCTGTCTGCCGGCGTGCCTTGGAGCAAGGCTGCTGGAGGCCAGCAGGAAGCCAAACCGGCGCAGAAACATCTCAAACTGGGAGCTTTGGGGGAACGTTGCTTCCTGTTTGGCTGGGATCTGCAGGAATATTCCTCCCACTTCTCCTCCGCTTCCATTCCTGCCGCTCTTCCGACGTTTCCCAGAGCGCCGTGGGGGAAGCGCGGAGCGGCGTGCCGTCACCTCCGGCTGATCCGTGTAGGCGGTCGGACAGCTTCCAGCCGAGCGGCTACCCATCACGCTGCCTGCTTCAGAAACGCTCAGGCTGTTTCCAGCCACTGCGAGAAGTCGCTCGTAAACGGAGCTTTTTACACTTTGGACAATTTTCTGCTAAAAGCCACATTAAATGTTAAAGGATTAAAAGCACCACAAATCAGCTGCAGCAAAGCTAGAATACCAGCTTTAGTTGCACTTAAATGTCTTCAAATGAATCAGATTGAAGAAAAATAAAAAGTCTCAGTAGACTTTATTTTATAAGTTAGTTTAAAAAACGATGCCTGAGACTAGATCGGCAGAATCAGATCTAGGAAACAAAATCTATGCAGAACAAATCAGCTGATTTCCTGAAGCTAAACGGTTTGGATGCTGCAGAAACGAGAAAAATCGGAAAAATCCGATCTGCGGAAGCAGAAACAGATCAGAAGTCGAGGAAATCGAACATTAGGATTCCCACCAAGAAGTGACAGGAAGTCCCGCCCCCACTTCCTGCTGGAGCAGCAGGAGGAACTGTGTGTGTGTTTGTTTATTCTCCATAATGGGCTCAAATTCTCCACTTTCACCCACAAACTGAGGTCCTTGTGGAAGTGAGGACATTCTTGCTCTTAGGTTTTGTATTTATTGACAAACTTTGTGTAACCTCCTCTGTACATCCTTTGTTTCTAGCTGAACAAATTCAGCGTCGCTCTTGATAATTACAATTTTTTCACTGAAATAAAAATCCGATCTGTTCCACTTCCATAAGCAGAATTAAATTCGATGGTTTTCAAATCGTCAGCAGTCCGAACGGCCATGTCAGTCTCGTTTACAAAGATAATTCATTTTACTTGCTGTTTTGTTAATTTTGGATATTTAAAATGTCTTTTAGTTCCAGAGTTAAATATTCATCAGAATTTAAAGTTCATTGATCTTTCAGAATGTGTTATCTTACTATTATTATGCTGATATTACCGTTATGTTACTGGAAAATGCTCCCAAAATAACAATAGCATCATTTAACGCAATAACTTCTGGGACAATATATATTTATCTTTGTGACAGAGCGTTTGGCGGCCATCTTTACAGCAGCCATTTTTACCACCAGAAGCCATTCACTCAGAAGTCTAATGTGATCACATTTAATTATTGACATGAACAACGATGCAGAAAAAAACTAGCAAAAGAAAATTGGAATTAGGCATCAAGACCTGCTGTGCTAACATGGCTTTAGCTCTTGCTAAGCTTAGGAATGAATGCAGTAACTGACATGAATGTAAAGTCCTGAGTAGGATGGCTGTGTGTGCGTTGAATAGAGCGAGTGTGTGGGAGGCGGCAGCAGCGCTGGCAGGTTGCAGAAACAGGAAGTGGGCGTGTGGGAGCAGGAAGTTTTTGGGGTACCGAGGTTAGAGTTTCTCTGACGGAAATCCTCCAAATTTAGCTGCTGTGACGGAAGACGAGTGTAAATCTGCGATCTGTTGCTTCACACTCATCCGCTTTTACATTCAAATGCTAACCTGCGGCTTTCAAAGGAGCAGCTTTCCTTTTTTGTTTTACACATATTTGACAACTGCAAATTTAACTGCTTGGATTCCCAGCAGATTCTGCTACATAAAATGGGAGGATGGCTTTCCATAGATTAATAAATCAGGATTTTAAACAGGAAAAAATACTTTTTGGTTCTTAATTGTTCCTGTCGTTTTGTTTGGACTCAAAGTGATTTTAGCCAAATAGTTGTGAAAATATGTTCTTCATTAATTTCATTCAAAAAGCAGAAATCCTGTAATATATTCATCAGTTAGTTATGTATATTTTTGATGATTACAACTTAAAGTCAAATTTAGTTTCTTTCTTTTTTAAAATTTACTTTTTCCTTCCACTAAACTTTCCATTATCATTGTTTCTCTCTGTACCAATTATTGATTTATCCCAATTATTATCTCAGCAGCTTCAAAGAGTCATCATGGGTGGAAGATCTCCAGTAGCAGTCAGTGTTCCAACAAAACAGAAGGCCCCTGACTGAAGACCTCCTGTATCATGCTAGTTTTACGCTAACATGCTCAACACACCCCAGCTGCGGGTCCATCTTCTTTGTTTTGGCTGGTTGGGGATGCTGGAGGAGGGGATAAGCAGCAGCCTGAATCATCTTAATGATGTGAAATTCTGAATTCGTCAGGTTTTCTAAGCTTAAATTCTATTTTTTCTGCCAAAGATCTTCTATTATAACAGAGGAAATGTTTTAACTTTCTGTTTTTCTTTCTGCAGGATTCAGGGTCAAAGGTCAGGCACTGTTTGAGTTTCTGAGATGCTAGTCACCCGGGGATTATGACAGTTTGAACGTTCTCTAATATAATACTAATATAATATAATTTTCCTGGTTTTTTCCTGGATTTTACGTTCACAAGTTTTCAGGTTTTCTTTAAGAAAATCTCCTGAATCTTTTTTTTCCTGCTGAATGTTTCAGTTTGGAGTTTACGTAACGGATCAGAGTGGCTTTAAACGCATCACGAGAGGAGAACCTGAAGGGCTCCTAACAACCACCTCTGATGCCACCCACACCCACCCACACCACACCCACCCACACCAGCCTGTGGTTAGCATGGAAACATGATGTGACAGCGTTAGCTAAGCGGTTCCATGTTCTCCTACAGAGGATCCACTGCAGCAACACACTTTTCCACCACAGACTCACGTTTCCGTTTGTTTGAGAGAAAACGGCGGAAAGAGGGATGGAAAAGGAGGAGAGGTGAAGAAGGAGGGATGAAGGAGGGATGAAGAGGGGAGTCGGCGTCCTGTTGGTGTAAATTTCCAGTGGAAATCAGAAGCTGGTCATATTTTCCACAGAGCTGCTGGGCCTTGAAACCATTACTGAGATCGCCCCCCATGCATGAGCGTGTGTGGATCTGTGTGTGTGTGTGTGTGGGGGTGTCTGGGGGTGTGGGGGGGTGTATTCCAGGAGCTTCATTACATTTTCCACAACAGCTTGCAGAATGCAGCAGGAAGTTGAGTTTGTTTTTCAGCCAGTAAAATCCTCAGACGCCGATTCACCTGGTCGCATCACATCCTGCCGCAAAACACTGAAAATAGTCAGCAAGCCAACCACCAGGGCTGGAAAGTTATGTGGAAGGATAAAAACTCGGATGTGGGGATTCTGGGAAACCCTTGTCTAGACTAGAGGTTTCCCACCAGCAGACTGGAGGACCTTCATCCAAACTTTAACTAAGCCACAGAAACGGCGTCGGCACAAAAAGCTCAACATTTATTAAAATACTCAGAATAAACGGGAAAAAAATGGAACAGAATATTCGGTCCTGTTCCAGACCGGACCTGACACTGTGCAGCAACCAGACCCACCAGCCATTTGTCTGACCTGGACTCTTAAAATGAAACATCAATACAGAAATTATGCTTTTATTTTGAAGGCGAGTTTTATCACGTAGCTGTTTCTGTAAAATCTAAATTTTTTCATGGCATATATTAATAATTAAGTCAAAATACAAAAAATAAACAAAAAAAATTATTAAAGTAAAAATAAAATAGAAACATAGAAAAATGTAATAAATAAAATAAATAAAAACAAATTAATAATATAGAAAAGTTATCCATCCATCCATCCATCCATCCATCCATCCATCCATCCATCCATCCATCCATCCATCCATCCATCCATCCATCCATCCATCCATCCATCCATCCATCCATCCATCCATCCATCCATCCATCCATCCATCCATCCATCCATCCATCCATCCCTACATCCATCCATCCATCCATCCATCATCCATCCATCCACCCTTGTCCCTTATTGGGGTCGGGAGGGTTGCTGGTTCCTCTCCAGCTAACGTTTCGGGCGAGAGGCGGGGTCACCTGGACAGGTCGCCAGTCTGTCGCAGGGCTATAGAAAAGTTAAAAAATGGAAAAAATAAAATAATTGAAAATAAATAAAATGCAATAAATAAATAAAAATGATTAAATAAATATTAAACTGTTAGTTTGAATCTGATGTTTGTGTGAGGAAACAGTTAGAAATTTACCGGAACATTTGGTTGAAACTCAGTTTCCTCTGAATGTTTATCAATAAATCCACCAGAAATTTCTATAATGGTGGAAAAATGATGCAATGCTGAAAAACGTCTCTGAAGACGAGAGAAGAAACTTCAGGAAGAGAAAAAAACAGGCAAAAACGGAGAACATAGATGGAAGAAAAGGGTCTTTAAATAAACGCAGTGATTAAATAACTTCACAAGCAAAACGCCTCCGACTCCAGAGCACAGGAAGAGCCTCTCGTCCCGACCTCGACATTTATAGAGCCGCTGTGGGCGGGAGGCTCCGAGTGAGAGCGGAGCGACGCCGACGCATCCTCCATTCATCCGTTAGCTGCTCCAACACCGCGCAGCGTCCTGACAGAGACCAGGAAGGGCAGCACGACGCCAAGCAAACACGCAGAGAAACAGGCAGAAACACGCAGAGAAACAGGCAGAGAAACAGGCAGAAACACGCAGAGAAACAGGCAGAGAAACAGGCAGAGAAACACGCAGAGAAACAGGCAGAAACAGGCAGAGAAACAGGCAGAAAAACACGCAGAGAAACAGACAGAAACAGGCAGAAACACGCAGAGAAACAATGTTCATCAATAACTGATTTATAACCGAGACGAGGGAAAAGAAACAGATCAATTACTGACTTATTAATTGAAAATATGAGTAAAATGTGAATATAACTAACCCTGTCAGTACTGAAGCAGGTATGAAAATAGAGAAAAATTTGAGAGATTAGTCAAATTTAAAGGAAGTAAAACTATTTATCAGCGAGTTTAAAGAAGAAGAAGGATGAAGCACGGAGGAGAACCTCTCCTCTTCCTCTTCCTCTCCTGCAGTGTGTTTAGCTGCAGTTTATTCCTGACACAATGGGGGCGGCCGGCTGAATGACTACTGTCCCAAACACCCGTTACTCACACACACAATCAGCGCCCGCCCCCGCGCCGTTACATCCGCAGCGCAGCCGGCAGGTGGGCGGTGTGGGTCTGCGCGTCTGCAGCGCCGCCGTGACGAACATCACAACACGAACCGATCCTCCAGCAGCGCAGATGGCAGAAGCACAATGAAACCACAAACTCACCCAAAAACCGGAGCAGCCTCAGCTTAGAGGCACGTAGGAGACGCTGCAGGAGACGCAGCAGGAGACGCAGCAGGAGACGCTGCAGGAGACGCAGCAGGCAGACGCTGCAGGAGACGCAGCAGGAGACGCAGCAGGAGACGCTGCAGGAGACGCCGCAGGAGACGCAGCAGGAGACGCTGCAGCTTGCAGCGTCTGCTGCTGCGTCTCCTGCTGCGTCTCCTGCAGCGTCTGCATCCTGCATTTCTGAGCGGAGGCCTCAACACGCCACCCAGACATCTCACACCGTCTCCACGGAAACCAGATGTTTACAGTCAATACAGAAACGGCAGACGCATCGTTGCAGCCGCCGCAAGGGAATCTGATGAGGACGGAGACAACGATGGCGGGAAAACGTCGGAGAATTTCTGCTTCCAGGAAACGAAAAACCAAACAGAAAAACACTCCTGACGTCACCCAGCAGAAAACCGGGAAACCCGTCCAGCTCTGATCCGGATGCAAACAAAACATGAAAACGATTCAGAAACTTTCCTGACGACACGCAAGACGGGCTGCAGGGCACCAGGAACCCGTCCAGCTCTGATCCACGAGCTCAGGCTCATCCAGAACCACAAATATGAGGTAAACCTACATTTAGGGCAAGGGTGCTCGAAGTGCGGCCTGGGGGCCAATGGTGGACCTCTGAAGCATTTTTGCGCGGCCCCTGAACCTCAATGCAACTTGATTCAAATCCAAAAAAACTTTATTGACCCCAGAGAGAAGCGACATGTTGTAACTTATTAATTGAAATTCTTCAGGACGGCAGCAAACATCTCCTGTAGCAGTCAGTGTTACAAACACCAAGCACTCGGCACAAACCAGGAAACAACAGAAACTGTCTTCTGAACTTTTAATGTTTTGCATCTACAATTATTGAAGATAAACTTAAACATTTTGTTTTAAACACCTTTTTAGGTTTGAAATATCTGATTTAGAGGAAATAAATCTATATTTGCAGCTGGTCTCTGATTTGTCTAAGTTTCCAAGTTTGATGAACATTTTAACGTGTTTATAAAATATTCAACGCAGCAGAAAAATATTTGACTGCTGAGACTCGAGTCGTCATTTAAACTTTAGATTTGAATCATTACACATCAAAATAAATAAAACACTTCATGTGTGACATATTAACCCCTGAGGAAAACTGTTTCATGAGCTTCCAACCGGAAACCTGCAGGGCGCGAATATGGCAAACCATTTATGTATATAAACTGAGGCAGTGGGCTGAGCGCTCAGCCTTGGGGAACGCCTGGAATAATGATAAGAACAGATGAGAAATGATTCGCTTCATGTTTTCTTTTTCTGTCCAGAATGGAGGAAATATTCCAGAAGAGGCAGAAAGTTATTTTTGGAAGGGTAATTCCAGCCCGGCCCGGTCCAGCCCGGCCCGGTTCTGCAGGAAGCCTCACCGCACTGATTTGCATGGCTACAGCTGATGCACGCTTCCTCTTCGGTCTGTAGCTGCTCTGTTTGGCCTGCTGCTCATTTGAATAATATTTCCGGTCATTTGGATCAGAGGATCCAAACCTTTCAGCCACAGAACCAGCAGAATCCAATGTTTACACAAACAACCAACATTTCTACAGCATTAATATGAAACTGGGAAACACACCTTCACAGCATCAGCCTTCACAGCTTCAGCCTTTACAGCATCAGCCTTCACAGCTTCAGCCTTCACAGCTTCAGCCTTCACATTGCCTTCACAGCTTCAGCCTTTACAGCATCAGCCTTCACACTGCCTTCACAGCTTCAGCCTTACAGCTTCAGCCCAACGTTTCATTCTCCACTGCGATTCAAACGGCTCTTTAGTTCCCTGTGTCTTAGTTCCCTCTGTGCGTCCAGCCGCATGTCGTTTCGTCAGACTTCGGCCCGTTTAGACTCGGTTCTGTCTGTTGCTGATCTGGACGCTCAAACGGCATCAATTATTTAAGGAGAAACATTTTATTTCATTTCTCCTGTAAAGGTTTCTGCTGCTGGCAGCGTAGATGTATCAGAGGTAGATGCACTTCCTCCAGCATCTCCTGATTAAATCTCATATTTTTAGAAGACGTGAATCAGAAGGAATTCAAAATAAAGGACATTTAGTTTGGACTGTCAGAATAATGAGTTTTATTTTGAAGGGAACCGTTGCTGCGCGGATGTTTGTATGGAGGGCTTGGAGTCAGACAGGAAACGTTTTCTGGAGCTCGGTTTGCCGGCAGCAGCACCTGCTCCCCCTCCGCGCCTTGTCATCCCGTTTCTTTACTCACATCTATCATTCCTCTCCCTGCAGCTTTGACCTGCAGATGCTCTGACGCCGCTGCAGATCGGTGCAGAAACGCAGCCAGACTGCAGAGTTTCTCCTTCCTGAACTTTCTTCAGGTTTGCTCAGTAAACCTGCTGCTGCTTTGCATCGGCTTTGCATTTCCTCCCCCGGTTGTTTGCATGTGAGCAGCTGGAGCGTCCAGTAGAACCAGGACAAGAACTCAGGAATCGGGTCGGTGCTGGAGCCGAAACCCACTGACCTCTGGCCTGGTCGGTAACGGCACGGCGCAGCGGTCACGGCAGGTCGGTAACGGCGCGGCGGTTCCGTCCACTCAGACCAGGCAGACACTCAGACGGAGCCGGGCTGTGATCTCTGGGCTTTTGGATCAGAAGGAACCAGAAACAGAGCCGGTGCCAAACCCAAACGAAGGAACGCTGGGTCTGCTCGCCCGGCTCTTCCTCTGGTTTTCTCCTGTCCGGTTCGGCTGAACTTTTCCCTCTTTGTTCCTCCTGATTCGGATCATTCTTCACCTTTTCCCATTTAAAGTTACGATTCTGTCAGCCGCAGACTTCATTCATCACACGACTCATTAACGAAGTCTCCCCTCCGCTGTTAATTAATCAGCTTTCTGCCCTAATGAACAGTCTAAACTCGTTAAACCTGTTTGACTCTTAATTAGCCCGTTAGCTCCGGGCCTGGCGCCGCCGTGTTTGGACCCGGCTGCACATCACCTAATGGGGCCGCTCAAATATTTATGGGCAGGAAGCCGAAGGAGAAAGATGGCAGGCGCCGCGATGCCTTCAGGGCGGCTCGGAACATCCAGCGCTAAGGGCCCGCTCCAAACCAGAACCAGAACTAGGACCAGAACCAGACCAGAACCAGGCCCGCTCCAAACCAAAACCAGAACCAGAACTAGGAAAATAACCAAAACCAGAACCAGGCCTGCTCCAAACCAGGACCAGAATTGGAACATTTCTTTACCTTCTTTCCAGGAACTCGGCCTTCCTGCGTTCAAACTCACTTTTCCCATCTCGTCCTTTCTGAAGCTCACTTTGAACAGAATAGTCCCCTAGTCTCCTAGTCCCTTAGTCCCCCAGGGCCCTAGTCCCTTAGTCTCCCAGTCCCCAAGTTCCTTAGTCCACTAGTCTCCCAGGCCGATGGTCTCCCAGTCCCCTAGTCGACTTCAGGCACTGGTTCTGGAGAAAAGCCCGGTTCTGCAGCTATGCTAATAAGGCTCTCTAAACAACCTGCAGCGTTTCTGTTCAGGCACGTCCGATGATGCAGCGAGGCGCCCAGCTTCTTTCCGAGGAGCTGAAGCCAGGACTCACCTTTAGTCACATGAACATGCTAAAGTTAGCATGTTCAGCTAACGGTTCATGCAGGCAGCGCCGGGTTGCAGGCTAGCTTAACGACAGCTTCTGCTTCTAGAGTTCTTGGTAAATTGTTTGGGTGGTTTTTTGTAAATACGTCCAGAAATAACAAAGCGAAAGGAAAATGTTGTTTCAACAGTGGGCAGCAACATGTTGGGGAGGACACAACATGGGTCATTCTGATATGTTCTCCAGCGTCTCATTAGGCGGACATTTCGCTGCAGGAATGTCCGCCAATAGAGGAGCCAAGTTTTGGTTTAGCACAGTTAGCGTCCCCTGATTTTATTTATCCTGATCAATTTTAAATCGCTAATCTACTTGACAGTTTTAAAAACTTTCAGTTGAATAAAGTTCAGCATCTGAGTTCTTCAAGTAACTAGACGGTTATGTTCATGGTTTAATTTAATGTTTAGCATTAGCTTCTGCTAAATACCATGCTGGTATTTGTGGGGTTGATGTTTATTAGAGATTTAGGGTTAGCATAGCTAACGTTTCACTTAGCATAGCTGACATTTCCTTAGCATAGCTAATGTTTCAGTTAGCACAGCTAAGTTTTAGTTACAAGCTAACATTTTACTAGCATAGCTAATGTTTAAAATGTAAATTTAAAGTTTAAAATTGTAAGATTTGTTGTATAATTTAAAACTTGCTCGTCTGCATCCTTCCTTTCTTTTCTGTTTTATCCGTGTGTTCTGCAGAACCCTGTCCAGGCCCGGATTAGCCCTCCTCTGGGTCCGGTTCCATCAGAACCATCCAATAAAATGAATTCAGCACCTGAACTGGACCTTCTGGACACGTCTGACGAGAACATCAAGTTTCCTTCTGGGACCCGGCCTGCCTCTGATGCGGTTCTGATGAGCCAGAACCAAGCCAGAACCGAGACCCCGCTTTCCTGCATCAGGTGCTGCCTGCCCGGTCCATTTGTACCGTGGCAGGACTCCCTCTCTTCACAGCACATCTGGCAGGATGTTTCAGTCCTGCAGCTGCTTCTCTTTAAGCTCTAATCCCGAACACATTGGCCCATAAACCCGGTGATTCTTCCGGTTCTGCAGGTTGTGAATACCTCCACAGGTGTGACCGTACGGAACGTCCCGACCCATTTAAAGAACACAACGAGGCAGCGGCGCTGCTGATTGGCTTCACTCAAACAGCTGACTCGCAGTTTGATTCAAGTGAGTCAGTTGTGGATTCTGGGAAGGGGCTGGGTAGAGATGACCGGGACTGATGGGAAATACATCAACACAGACACACAGGCACACACACACCCACACCCTCTCACATGCCTTCAGTGGTCATGCATTTTATTGCTCTTGCATTGCTGCAGTGAGAGTCAAGCCAGCGACAGAGGCTTGATTTTAAACTGAAGGGACGAAAACACAGCTTCTCAGATTTCAAAATAAAAGCATGGAAACGACTGGACATTTTCTAGCCTGGATAGGTTAGCACATTCTCTATTCATACACACTCTGGAAAACCTCCACAGTCTGAATGTAATCATCACTTAATGACTTCTGCTGCTTTCATGATCACCATAATTCACCCAACGGCTCCTGCTGCGATCATCTTCAGTCTATCTGGACCTCTGACTCCAACTGCTGTATGTTTTATGTCACAAATATCCTCCTTACTTAATGGAAAAATGAAACCACACAGTTACAGGATGATGTGGTTTTGGTGGTAAGGGATTGTTGTAGGATTATTACTGGCTGAAATGAACACCATAAAATCGAGGCTGGGTCATTTTTTCTAACTGTTAGGACTCAGATGCTGTTTTTAGTTTCTGCAGTTACAGTCGAAATGATCAGCAATACCCTGGGTTCATGTTTCAAAGTCATAGTTTCATTTTTCATTCATTCATAAATATCATAGTTTAAAATTAATATGTAAATGTTTAGCTTATAAACTAAACAGTTAGGAAGCTCAATACTTAGACTGAGCCCAAACATTTAGCTAGCAAGTAAGCACTTAGCTAAAGTACTTAGCAAGGTGAATATTTAATTTGCAAAATAAATATTTATCTCCAAACAGTTTATTTAGCTAAAAACATAATTTACTTATTTCTTATAAGTTTTTACGTCGCAAGCTGAACCGTCACGTTGGAGCTAAATATTTACCGACCATAGAGCGCACCTCACTGTAAGCCGCACCCACAAAGGTTTTTAACTGGAAACTTACATAAAGTGCTTAGCCGCTGGTCTTTCCACAAGGCAGATGGTTGTGTCCTTAATAAATCTGCTATGAAGGCCCAGCCTCCGCCAGATCCATCGCCTTCAACTTAAAAGCGCCATCATATGACCTTCTCCGTGTTGTTTCCACGATGAGTTTGAAAACATTTCTCCGTCGTGCCTGTTGCTAACATGTGCTAAATGAAAACGAGACCTTTCTTCTTTGATTTCCAATTTTGACTTCCAATGATTCCTTTCCTGCTAAAGAGCCCCCCCTGGCGGTTGAAGAAAAATCCACAGAAAAGCCGCACTGGGCCATAAGCAGCAGGTTTCAAGGGCGGGAAAAGGTACCGCGTAATTTACATGTTTAGCTCCAACTAAACACTTAATTAGCAAGTTAACATGCAGTTACCATTAGTTTGCATGCAGTTGTTAGCCAAATAATTAGCTTGAAGCTAAATATTTCTTCTGTAAACTGAATATTTAGCTTCAGGCTAAATGTTTAGCTAGCAACGTGCAAGCTAACGGCAAACAAGTAACCTAGCTTGGAGTAAATATTTAGCTTACTAGTAAAAATTATTTAGCTGGATAGCTAAGTTTGGAGCTAAATGTTTTCTATCTGGATGTAAAAGATGCTAAATCTGTCAGATTAACGTTTGGAGAAGTTTTAACCGGTGGAAATGTCGCTGCTGTGGCAGCAGGGCTGGAGGGAAATGCTACCACAGGAGCGCGGCGGGAGAGGGGCGTAAAACTCGGTAGTTCCCGGAGAGAACGGGAGACTTCACCGGTATGGTTATAACAGATATCGGTCCTGCATTTATTTCCAATCTCTGGTCGTTAAAAGCTACCGCAGTTTAATGCCCCCGCAGGGGAAGGGTCTGGACAGACCCAGGGGAAACTCCTGCCACAGCCTCTGCCTGCAGCGGGAGCCGGAGCTGCATCACCGAGCAGGTCCGCGCTCGGCCGGCGGCGGCGGCGGTCCGCGCTCGCGCTCGGCGGCGGCGGCGGTCCGCGCTCGGCGGCGGCGGCGGTCCGCGCTCGGCCGGCGGCGGCGGTCCGCGCTCGGCCGGCGGCGGCGGTCTGCTAGAAGCAGCCGGTGATTCTCTCTGCCCTGCAGGCAGCTGGCTTCATTTTAGCTGCTAGAAAAATACCAACGCGTCCGATATCATCCGTTCATAGAAAATACTAGAGAAAAAATATCATAATTGTAATATTTTTGCTGCATATCATTCCAATATCTCCTTATGTGTGAATTTGTTTCAATGAAAGTCTCCAAACTGAAGGGCACGGGCCATTTGTGGCCCCTGGATTGATGTTGTGTGACCCCACAGACTCCAGTTCAGTGTCCAGCAGGTGGGTAAAGCTGATTAATTAGAGCAAAATTAATTAGTTGATTAGTTTCATTTAGATTTATTTATTTTTTACCAGTCAGTGAATTTAACCACTGAGACAATACAAGATGTTTCTATAAATTTTTTTTTCTTTTATTACAAACATCAAAATCCTTTTACACTGGAAAAGATTTGTCTTTTAATGACAATTTTTATGTTGTAAATATCATCAAACCTAATTTATTTATTAAACTTGGATAAACACAGGAACATTTTAAATAAATCCTGCTGTTATTACTGACTATTTTTTCAGTTTTCCAAACCAGATGCTTTTTTTTAAATCAGGCAAAGTGCAGAACCGGGTCAGAACATCTGAACTAGAACCCCAACCGGGCCCGGCCCATCAGAACCAACACCGAGTAATAATAAAAACTGTCATGGGTCTGATGAAGACGAGAACAGAACCAACGAGAGCCGCTTGGATCAGAACCGGATCCAGAAAGAAAGAAATGAGAGAAAATGTGAAAAAAAATTCAAATGGAAAGAAAATTATTCATCAGAACATTTTATCCATTCAAAACCATTCAAGGTCAGAAAGTAAAATAAAACCATCGTCCATCCATCAGTTCCTAAACCCTGTATAGGTGTCCTCCAGATGCCTGAAGGACCCGGTGAGTCGGGCTGTAACTGAAAGCTTCTGGCTCTAATTTAGTGATTCACTGAAACGAATACCTTCTATTTTTAACTGACTGAGGAACATTCCTGCAGCGTTGGTTCATGTTGAAACGCAGAGCGAAGGGAACACCCCCCTACATGCCCCCCATTAACCTCCCCCCTGCCCTAATGCCCCCACTACCCCCCTCCCCACTACCCCCCCACTGCCCTAATGCCCCCACTACACCCCCACTGCCCATGCCCCCAGTAGCCCCCCACTGCCCATGCCCCCAGTAGGCCCCCCCCCACTGCCCCCCTGGCCGTCTGGGGGCATCCAAAGGGCAAAACGTGGTGACGTCAGTATTACTCCTGATTGCTGTTCAGGTGTTTGGGCAGTTTGACTTAACGTCACATTCCTGGCAGAAGGTGCTATGTGCCGACCCAACTGGACCCAGAACGATCCAGAACCAGAACCGCTGCTACACAGTGACGAGGGCAGACTGGACTCACCTGCTGCTTCCCGCCCGGCGGCGCCGTTAGTCCTCATGGCGCCATCCTGCCAGAAAACAGAAATTCATTTTCAGCTTCAGATAAAAACTGAGAACATTTTCTACAAAACAAAGAGTTTCAGCAGCAGCTCCATGTTAGTCTTTCCATGGTGAAATGTGTCTTTACAGGCCAATTGGGTGTGTAATTATAGATGGTTATTTTTACACGTTCATGCTGTCGATGTGTTTCTGCTCAGGATGCAGCCAGAGCTGTGAGTTCAGCGCCGCTTCACTCCCATCCATTGACTGCTTACTGTCAATAGGCAAGGCTGAAACTTTCACTTTTAACTTCAAATTAAATAAATCACAAACTCAACCAACAGCAAAGTGACGTAACCTAAAGCAACATGACCGATTTATAACAAGTAAAGCAACAATAAAGAATCACAAAGCAATGCAAAAAAAACACAAAGTCAACATCACAAAGAGCAACGAGCGAAGGTCGAGGAAAGTCAAGTCAATAATCCCAAAGAAACGCAGAGTAACAGAATATGAGCGGAAAACGCAGCGCCAAGTAAAGCTTCACTACGCAACTAGTCACAGCGCAAAGTCACATAAAGACGTAGAAACACACGTAACCCAGAGTTCTGTAAAATAATCAAAATAAAGCTGAACAAAGTAACATGATGTGCCACGCTGTGGGGTAAACAAAGGTTATGAAGAAGATTTAACAGCAGAATCATAGTTTGAGCTCAAAATGTGATCAATGATAAAACAACATTATTATCCACAGACTGAAGCCATCAGCTGATCAGTCCAGCTGCTGGATTCTAATGGATCAATAACGTCTCCTCTTTCAGACCTTCAGCATCTGGAGACGAAGGGAAGAAACGGCCAGCGGACAGGAAGTGATCCGACTAGCGGACAGGAAGTGGTTTATGGAAATAATGCAGCTCAGGACGCGATGCTGCACTGAAATGCAAAAGGTGTGTGTGGGCAGAAACAACTTCAGCAGAATATTCATAAAATATCAATAAAAGTTTTTATGCTGCTTCATTCAGAGGTAGCGAAAACGTTTCTGAGGCCCAAAGCTGAAACTCTCCTGGGGCCCCTTATGATGTATTATTATTATTATTAATATTATTAATGCCTGCTGTAGCAGCAAAGGCATAAACCTACACTCAAAATAAGAAAGTAGGTCTTTCAAAATAAAAGGTCTTTTAAGTAAATTTAAAAAACACTTTTCATGTTCCACATAAACCATTGACATTTCAAAATAAAAGCCTCAGAATAAAAGGTGATTGTCAGCTTTTCAAAATAAATCTGCAAGATACCCTTCAAAATAAAAGTTTTTTTTTACTTATTTATTTTTAAAGTCTAAAATTTTATTGAATAAATTATTGCAGGTTGTATGTTGAAAATCAAAATAAAATCGTATTTATTCCACAGCAGATTTGAAAATTTTAAAATAAGTCAGTCTTTCCTAGATTCTTGCATAAATAGTTCTAAATTCACAAACTGAAAGGGATTATGTTAGATCAGATTGTGTTGCCTTTTCACAATAAAAGCATGTCATAAATAATTTAGTGATCTAAATATTTCATGATATATCTTTGAAATAAAATTTTCTTCAAATTAAATGCCTGCAAATGATGGATTAGAACAAACGGAGGTTCCATGTTACCAGAGGGGAAGAGAAGATGCTCTTGGCCTTTCAAAATAAAACTCTCAGGTTAGTTTCCAGAAAACTTAATCTTGTTCAGCCTGAAGGAAAACAAGTTTGGAAATAAAAAGGTTCTGCTTCTCGTCATGTGATTCAACAACAAACGGGTCAGAACACGTGACGACACCGAACAGAACCAAACTGAACTGAACAGAACCGAACTGAACTGAACTGAACTGAACTGAACAGAACCAACTGAACTGAACTGAACCGAACTGAACTGAACCAAACTGAACTGAACCGAACGAACTGAACTGGGCTCACAGGCAGATTTTTCCGAGCCGTCCTCCTGATCCAGTCCGCCAGGAGTGAGGAGAGAAAAAACCGTGACTCTGTTTTTCTTCTTCATGTCTGTGAGGGAGCACACACACCCAGACACGCACGCACCGACACAGACACACACACACCGACACACACACCGACAAACACACAGACACGCACACACCGACACACACACCGACACACACACAGACACACACACCCCTGTCTGTGTGTTTCCAGCTGCGGCTCCCAGATCTTTTTATTACATTTTTCCAAACAAACATCTCCTCTGCTTGTTCCGCGTCGCAACGTGACACAATCTGTTTCATTATTATTAAAATCATCGCTACGCCGTCCTCAAACTGCTGGCAACACAGAACACAGCTGGCCCTTTCAAAATAAAACCACCTGAATGGAAATAAAGCTCAGATGTCGTCTTCAAAATAAAAGTCTCCGTGTTACATAGTTTGTGATTTCTAGCACAAATTGGTCCAACATTACTACAGTAAAAGTCATTTTTTTTCAAAATAAAAGCCTGTTCAGACTTTTGCAAATGTTTATTCAATCAGTGATATAAAAATATGTCTAACTCTTCAAAATAAAGCTCACACAATCAAAGGTTGAAAGGATTCTGTTAGCTTTTCAAAATAAATGTTCTAAAAATATCAGTTATTTTATATATTATCTGTTAATATTACGAGTTATCAATAAATGTTAGCAGAAGCAACATCAGCCTTTAATTTTGACTGTCTTGTTATTAAAATGTCGATATCTTCCTTTCCAGAAGCTCAACAATTCATCAGAAAAGTCAGCCGTTTATCTCAGACTTTAACATCTGTACGGATCAGCAGAGAGGAGCTTCTGCAGCCGAACCAAATGCTTAGAAAACCTACACACCTTAAACACACCGCGCACACTGTGAAGCACAGTAGTGGCAGCATCATGCTGTTGGACAGGGAAACTAAATCCAGAACAATAATGGAAGCGAGGCGGCAGGAGACAGGGGTGGAGTTTCACCTTTAATCAGGTCAAACAGCCTAAACATTCAGCTGGATGGCCTAGTCAAAACCCAGACCAAAATTGAACAGAATCTGTAGCGAGATTTGAAAACTTTCAGCTTCAGTCTGACAAGACAGAAAGTGAGAAAGTTCATGCAGTGAAAATATTTGGATCATGTTGTTTTTAAATAAGTTTTTAGTGAATGAAAGAGGAAAAATAAAAAACGTCGATTCGGGTCGACAGTGCAGCTCCCAGCCGGGATGAAACGAGGTCAACATCTGGAAGACATGGCTGCAGGGGGGGAAACGTCCTGCGCTGCACTCTGGCGGTTCTGGACTGGGAACCAGCTGGAACCGATCGGACTCTGGGAGGCTCCCGGCCCGCTCCTCTCCCGGCCCGCTCCGCTCCCGGCCCGGCGCCGCAGCCATGTGGGGAAACAAAGAGGTGGAACAGTCGTTCCTTTTTTCCGTCATGCTGGGAATCCAAACGGGGAACGATGGCTTCCTTCCCTCCACCTTTAGTGGATCCAGCTTTTCCTGCATCGCAGCTTTTTCCAGCTGCGTCCCAATTTCCAAAACTTAAAACAATAAACCGACCACGTAATTAAATAACCACAAAGTCAACCCATCCACTGCAGAACAACAAAAAGCAGGAAATGCACTGATTTTAGGAGCCAGGCTATAAAACGACATTACAGCAAAGTCAAACCCGCTACGATGACGTCCTGAACGCTCATCTGGTCAACAGTCACCCAGTCAGCCCAACCAGTAACACCAGTAACACCGACCAGAAGCAGGAGGACTGGGACTGGGATCCATGCAGCGACCTGCTGCTCGGTCAGCTGCACAGCAGCAGCAGGAGAATGGAGTTCATTAGGAAGCAGCAGCCGTTGAACTGGAAACCATCAGGTTACGTAACGAGCCAGTAGGAGGCGCTCATTTAATCACCACTAAGAAACTCACCGGTTAGCGTGTTAGTGGGCCCCATACGTGGGCCGGGGTCCCAGCTGGACCAAACATTACCAGAAAAACAACCAGACAAAAACATCCAGGACCCATAGGGACGCTTTCTGGGCTAAGAGTGAAGCTTATCTCCTTCCCTTATGGGGCCCATTTATAAATGCTGGGTTGGGTTAAACCTGTTTGGCTAAAGCTAGCTGCGCTAACCCTAAAGCGAAAATCATACACATTTGTTCCACTAATGCTAATGCACTTCATCAACATGGTAATTAACTGAAGCTAGCACTAATATGCTATTCTCACATGGTATTTAGGAAGCTAATATCCATCCATCCATTTTCTAACACTTTTGACCCCTAGTGGGGTCAGGAGGTGCTGGTGCCTCTAGCCAACGTTCCGGGTGAGAGTTGGGGTCACCCGGACAGGTCGCCAGTCTGTTGCAAGGAAGCTAACACTGTAGCATTATCCAAACATACTTTTATGAAGCTAATGCTTCATAAAATTATTCAAACATGGTATTTGGAAAACACTAAGTGACTTTAGTTTGAAAGGCCAACAGAATCACTTTTCTCATGTTATAATTTATCCCAAAAAGCTTAAGACTTATTTCAAGAGAAAGTAGAGCCCTTTTTTGAAGGGCTTTTTTCCATCACTGTCTTACCATAAACCATAACCAGGAGTAAAACATTTGGTGAGGCTCAAAAAAATAAATCAGCTTTTAAAGGTGAGCGATGTTAAAAACCGATCAAACGCGGTCTGAAGGGGCCCCATAAGACGTTCTGCCCAGGGCCTCATGTGACCCAGGGTCGCCTCTGCAGGCGTGAAGGCCGAGCCGCTCGTTATGAAGCTTGGAGACGCGGCCGCTCCGGCCCGAAGGCGCGCAGACGGAACCGCAGAGGAATTCCTGCTTTCATATAAACTGATAATGGGACGCGCCGCAGCGGGAGCGGAAAAACCCCAGGTGACTAACGAGCCTCGGCATTCCAAGGCCCGCGCCGCTCTGCCCCGTCCCACGCAGGCCTGAAGGAGGCCGGAGAGAAACCAGAACACGCTGCTCCCCCCGGGGTCAACCAACACCTGGGGTCAACCGACACCTGGGGTCAACCGACACCTGGGGTCAACCGACACCCGGGGTCAACCGACACCCGGGGTCAACCGACACCCGGGGTCAACCGACACCCGGGGTCAACCGACACCCGGGGTCAACCGACACCCGGGGTCAACCGACACCTGGAGGTCAATAGACAGATCACCCCGGGTGTCCGAGGTCCTGCAGCGGGGCGAGCGAGCGCGAAGCTGCAGAGCGAGTTTAACTGATGCGAGTGAGGAAGAGGAGAGACGAGATGAAGAAACTCCATGGAAACCAGAACAGGAAGTAGAAACACATCAGGAGGAAGAGGAGATAAAAAAAAATTCATCCATCCATCTATTCATCCATCCATCTATTCATCCATCCATCTATTCATCCATCCATCTCTTTTCTTTCTATTTTTCATCCCTCCGTCGCAGATCTCTCTCTGCATCAGACAAACAGGCTGTGATCTGCTGAATGTGTGTGTGTGTGTCCTTGTGTGTGTGTGCGTGTGGGGGTGGGGGGGGGGTCTGTGTGTGTGTGTGTGTGTGTGCGTGTGCCATCCTGGCAGCAGCAGCAGCACAGACGGTGTGACGGTTTATACCTGCAGAGAGGCGACATGAAGGCAGAGCGGAGTAAAGATGGACGCCCAGGTGAGTCGGCCACCTGGACGCTCGCTGCACCACAGAACTGAATTTATTTCACCAGTTTGATTTTTAAAATACGACGGGCCGGTTTTGGCTTTGGGATGAAGCTGCAAGCTGGGATTCAAACCCAAAACCTTCTTCCTGCCTTCCACTGGTCCTACAGCAAACGGTAAATTAGATATCTACAAGCTTTATTTTGAAAGTCAGAACTGCTCCCCCTGACGAAACTAAATGATATCATAAAGTCAGTAGATGATTAAAAAGCAGAATAAATCAGTTATGGAGTAAATGAAATAGAACTAAGCTCTGCCCCGGGCCGCGAATAGTCTGGAGTCGCCTCTGTCAGAAACACATTTTAACAAATTATTTCCACAAATCCACTTTTTCTGAGTACAAACCTGAAATAATGTCAGAAATAAAAATTCAAGCTGAACTTTTTCTTTCATTAAATTTGTACATTTTTATTTGAACTTTTCTGACTTGTGAGGCTTTTAGAGAGGAAGCAGCTTAGAGGTTCACTGCTGCAGGAGGAAGAGGAGGAAGAGGAAGAGGAGGATGATGATGATGTTTCTGCTAAATCATTTTCCTAAAGATGCAAATTAGACACGGAGCAGGAAAAACCTGAAATGAACTAAAATGAATCTGCTAAAAGTTGGCATGGAGCTGCAGAGGCTGGTGGACAAAACACACACACACCCCGACCCCCCCACCCCCACACACACACACCAGGATTAGAGAAGCACACTTCACTGTCTGAGAATTTGTGAATGGAAAAACGTTTTTAAGCCGTTTGGCGGGACGGCAGGACGTCCTACGCGTCTCCCCCAGCCTGTCCTCATGTCCTCCAGCTTGTCTTCTCCTTCCTCTCTGCATCCCTCCGTGCCTCAGACACTTCCCAGTCTGCCTGTCACTTTATTTGTTTTTCTGTCTCCAGATCTGCTTTTCTCTGGAAAGTAAAGAAGGAAAACAGGAAGCATGTTTTCCACGAACCTCCGCCGGATTGTAAAACCTTGTTTTGGTAAATCTGAAGCGGTTTAAAGTTCTCAAACTGGATTCGATCCGGATTCAGAACCGGGAGGCTGGAAAGGCTTCCGGCAGACAAAGAAAAGGGAAAAGTTACCTGAGGGAGTAAACCGCTGGTGGGACGATCAGCTGGATGTGTGTGTGGGGGGGTGTGGGGGTGTGTGTGTGTGTGTCCGATAATAACATGAGCCGGGAGAAGAAGCAGGGAGAGACAAGAGGACTAAAACCATCCGGACAGGTCGCTGTGTGTCCGGCAGAGGCATCACCATGACAACGGTGGATGATGATGAGGAGATCCCCCCAACACACACACACACACACGCTCAGAGAAAATGAAAGTAGTCAGATCTGGCACCGACCTGCCCGGCTCTCCGTCTTCATCACCCGAAAGCATTCCTCCGCTCTGCCGCTCCCTCCTTCCATCGCCGCAGCAACCGACAAACCAACCGGCCGACCCTCACACACACACCGACACACACACACACACACACAAGTTAAAGTCCCATAGCGTCCGACTGCTCCATTCATCCAGCGAGCCGTCCGCCGCGCTGCGTGTTTACATCTGAGTCTGCTGCCTCAGTCAGCAGCAAGGTGTCAGAGAGAGAGAGGGTCGGAAGTGTGTGTGAGAGAGTACGTGTGTGTGTGTGTGCGTGTGAGTACAGCAGAGTGGGAGCCCTAGAGAAACACTCCTCTTGCCACAGGAGTAAAGCCCAGGCGTGACGCAGAGCCAGAAATAGACGTGGGGCCCCGGTGGGGGGGGGCGGCGCCGGCCAACATGGCGGCGCTTTTCAGCGACGCAGCGGCTGAGCGAACTGCTTCCTGAGGCCTGAGCAGGAAAACTGGAGGCTTCATGCGGAAACAGTGGACAATGCAGAAAACGGCAACCAGAAGTAATTACTGGTGATTATTGGTGGATTGATAAAAAGCATTTTGACTATTTCAGTAAAAAGGATGAGATTTTACTGAAAGTGAAGCTCTGACTGCACCTCCAGTGAGCTTTGCTTCACAATCACCTCAAGGCAGCAGATATTCCTATTTTTTTCGACCACACTTTTTCCTTCCACTCAACTTTCCTTTAATGAGCTTGGAAACAACAGCCAGCTTCTGTAGCCTCGTTGTGGAGACGTTAGTGGGTTTCTGCTGTCATTGTCTCTCTTGATTTCAAGAACACTGACGGAAAGTTTAGAGAAAGGAAAAAGTGTGCTTGAAAAACTGGATTCTAATTTTCTCACAAACAGAATTTTCATTAGCTCCAAACCAGAATCAACAAAAATTACAAAATTAAAAACATCCGCGTGGAAAAATGCTGTGAAGATTTTAAACTGAACCGAACTTATGCAACAGAGCCTAATTTTATTTACAATATTTCTATGATCAATAAATGATGTCACCTCAGTGATGGACACAATTTGCTAACAGTTAGCACACTTAGCTTCCCCTGTGTTCATTCTGCCAGATGAAGGCCAAAGTGCTGATTTGGATAAAATTCAACATGTTGAATTCTTCAGACGTTTAGATTCATGCTTTTATTTTGAAGTGAGTAAGGATTGTTCTGTTTCCTCTCTTCACATCCTGCCTGTTTGCGGTGTAATAACAAATGTGACCCTGTTGGGGGCGATGTAGGATGTTAGGACATGGTGGGTATTAACATGGTTGAGTTTAGCGCATTAGCATTAGCTTCTGCTAAACACTATGTTGCTATAGGGTATTAGCATTCAACTCATATTTACGTCCATTGTTTTAGGGTTAGCATAGCTAACATATTGGCTAGCTGTGTTTGTGAAATCTTGTTTTCAAGCAGAAACGTTTCGTCCTTCTGTCCCGCGTGGCGTTCAGTTTCCTGAACTGAGGGGGCGTGGCTCCACGCTGGCAAAGCTGAACGCTGATCAAACTCAACATACTAAATGTGGACGCTCACCGTGTTCCAGATCATTCCCGCCTGGCCTCGGGTCTGTTTGTGCTGCGGACATCAGCATGTTTGCAGAGCGCAGCGCAAACGATGCATCGCCACAAACACGAGTTACGAATTATTCAAAAGACTCAGAATGGCAGAAAATACGTTAAAATACTGAAATTATTTCCATTTATTCTGGAAAACTGAATATTTTAAACATGAAATTTTGACTAAATTATTAAAGTTTTGAATCTTGAAGGTTCAAATTTTTCACTGTTAAGTCAGAGAAAAATATATGGACCTGGAGGGGGCGGGGCTTAGCAGACACGAGAGGAAGGGGCGGGGCTTAAGGGAATAACATGTAAACTCGGAACCGGAAGACCCGATGCTGGGATTGGAACCCAGAACCTTGTTGCTGCAAAGAATCAAATCTAAAACGATGCTAATAACTGGAACCAAATCCCAGGTTTGCAGCTGAATTCACAGTTAGAGGCGACAGCTCAGTTCAGATGGAAAGTTTCCCTCGTGTCACCGAAGAGACCAAAGATGGCGGCTCAGCGGCCCTGCAGCCCGTCAGACCTCAGGATGACGCTGGAGTCCGAGGCTCCAAACATTCACTGTTATTTTTGGCCCCGTTCGTGTTCGTGTTTTTCTCCAACTATTTACACAGTTTTCTGCTCCTGAAGCGCCGGAGGGCCCCGGGGTGCCCAGCGGGGTCATGTTCTGGTTCTGGACCGGGAAACAAGCCGTATCCATGGAAACAGATCCTGATTCATTTACATTGAAAACGACGACATCAGGTCTGTCTGGTTTCCAACTGTCCCTGAAGTTCCTGCTGCATTCACTGAACCTCGGAAAATTAAAGTCTTCACATCTCATCGATCAGCTCGGCCAGGTAATATGGAAATATTAAATTCTGAATTATTTTGTTTTCGTCTACAGGTTGGTGAACGACTTAACAGATAAACTGGATCAGCTGGAAACACACACAGGCACACACACACATACCTGTCCCGGTGCCCGTATCTCAGGAAGTGGAGCAGAGAAAATGCAGGATTGTTTTTTCACCACAAACTTTATTTGAATATTTTAGCTGAAGGTCAAAAAGAGATTTTTCTTTTTCTTCTTTTTTTAATATTGAAGGTAATTTAACGCTCCTTTTTAAAAAATAATTTGAATAATTACAAGATATCGATTAAGAATTATTCAAATAGATACCATATTGATAGAGCTTTAGCTCCAGCTAAATACCATGTTGATATTAGCATTAGCAAAACTAATGTTAGTGATTAGCATGTTAGGGTTAGCCCAGCTAACTGTCCAGTTAGCAGTGCTGAACTCTTAACTGCCCACACATCCCCTGCGGGGTTTCATGTTGCCGGTGGCAACCGTTTCCCTGTCATGCACACACTCCAGAGGCTCGGCTTACATGAGGAGCCGGGCTACATTATTAGAAGTCCTGTGTTGTGTATCGGAGGCTTCCAAGCATAACAAGGACACACACACACACACACACAGCAGCTGTGAGCTGGTCGAGGCCAGGCCTCATTAGAGCCTCGGCCTCCAGCACACAGCAGTGGTCGGCTGAGCCGGTGCAAGCAAACAGCGGCTGACGTCGGCTCTGAAAGGTCAGCGTAAACGTCCTGGAGTGCAGCATGCGGCTGTTTGCCCCAAACTGATCCTTATTAACAATAACGAGTCAAACCGAAAACACAGAGCCAGTTATTACACAACAGCAGCATGAAACTAACACGCCTCCAGCATGCTAACATCGCTAACGGCAGAAACAAATAAAGATCATTTTGGCCAATAGATGAGATTTTATGACAAAAGCAACAACAAAATTAACATTATTTTCTATTTTTCATTTCATGGTATAATCAAGTAACTGTTATCTTCAGTTGTTATAAAAATGATTTTTCTATCAAATATGATTTGATTTCAAGATTTATCATCTTGAAATTGGGCCTCTGTCTCTTTAAGAAGCTTCTGCTCTTTCTGAAGCTCCGCCTCCAGGAAGTCATTCAACATGGCTCCTAAAATGTTTTAGTTAGCAAAAACCTACAAACTTAGTCATTTATTTTAAAGTATCTATAAGTTTTCCATAGTTTAGCTTCATGTTGCAAGAATCTACTTACACAATAATAATAATGCTAGAGCTACATATAAAACATTAGCTCTGCTATTAGCATGCTAGCATAAATGCGCTTACCATTACATTTCCATTTGTGTGAGCATACATGCTTCCTTTAGCTGCAGTAACACCTGAATGTTCCCCAAAAATATAATATTTCTATTCTAGTTTTATTTCAGATCTTAGTTTCTTAATTTGTTTCACAAAACTGCTGGTTATAAGCTAAACAATCCTTGCATGTGATGAGATCAGATGTGTATCATCTGAGCTTTAATTATGTACGAGTGTTTCTCTGTGTTTCTGTCAGAAACCATATCTACCCCATCTGTCTGACTCCCTGCATCTAATCCTGTCTGCTAGCTCAGCGCTGCGGCGTGCAGGACAGCGTCCAGCCCAGGCTTGCCCCACCGCCAGAGATCCTGCGGGGCTTCCCGGCAGAGGCCAGCTGGACGTAAACGTCTCCGGTGTAGAGTTACAGCAGCAGAGCCAGCAGACATGCTGAGCCTCCGATGAAGAGCTGAGTGACGGCACAGCGCAGTTGGTCTGACGGCTAACGTTTCTACAAACGGCTAACATTTCTACTGTCCTTCCCGGATCACAGACTGTTTTCACAACGGTCGACCCGGTTCTACTGGAATCAGAACATCTGCTCCTCCTCCAGCTGCTCTGAACCAGCCTGTTCCCCTCCTGGCCTGTGGGGGCGCTGCACCAACAACCACTGAAGGAAACGACACAAAAACCTCTGAAGACGCTGAGAACAACTTCCTGCTTCACCAGATGAAACAACATGGAGGCGTCAGATTTTAGCAGCTGGAGGATTTCTCTTCAGGCTAAAGACCAGGAGCCATTTCTTCTGCTAGCGCTAGGCTAACATGTTAGCTTTGGTTGGATTTACCCAGAATAAAGTTAGCAAAACCGCTAAACTGCTAAATGAAAAATTAGCCACACTATTAATGGATGAACAGAAGTGTGCAATAATATAATAACTTTTATTTATAATACACTTTATACTTTTATGAAAACCATCTACAAACGTTATTTTTGAATATCCCAGCTGCTAATTATTCATTAAGACATTATTGTTGTGAAAATTTAAATGCAGAACGAGGCTGAGCTTCTCAGTTCATGCAAAAACATCTGAAATCTACAAATACTTAAAACTTCTCCAGAAACACTAACGTACTGTCAGCAGTTCAAACACCAGATATACCTTCATATATATCAAAGCACACAGTGGAAAAGATCTCAGCAATACCTCAGGAACTAATGCCAACCGTCCTCCTTACTTCAGCCAATCAGAACTGAGGAACCCAGACGGAGCAACCGGATTGGCTGCAAACATCGGCCAACAGAACGTCACACAGCCTGACTTCAGTTTTATCTCAACATTATTTTAGATATTCTACTTAAAAACAAGCAAAACAATGTTCTGCAGATAGTTTGGAGTTACTTTCCACAGAAAAATCTACAGGCCACAAAGTGCCTTAAAACTACAGTGGATACGTTTTATCTGGCAAACAGGGTCAAAGATCAAACAGGAAGGCATCAGTTTGGAGTCACAGCATAAACTTTGGTTGAGAAATAAAAGTTAGAAATATTGATTAGACCTAAAAGTTGATCAGGAGTTTCTTAGACTGAAGTTGGGTGAATATTTTATCCTCTTGGTGTTTCTCTCTCGAAGCGGATTGAAGGAGCTGCCAGAGCAGCTTTCTGTGTCAGTCAGTCATTCAGCTGCTCGTTAACTAATCAGTGAGTCGTTTATCTCATTAAGGCCTGATTGATCTGCAGCGGGAGGAAGCTAATCGATATTAGCAACGCGGGGAAGAGTTTAACTGTTACACAATGTCATTATGAGCCTGAGAATACAGGGTGGGTAACAGTGTGTGTGTGTGTGTGTGTGTTCTTTCGATGTGCTTTACACCAATGTCACCACAAGGGCAGCAGTGTTGCTGCTGCTGTTGATGTTGATGCTGTTGTTGATGTTGCTGCTGTTGTTGATGTTGCTGCTGCTGCTGCTGTTGCTGTTGCTGCTGTTGTGCTGCTGCTGCTGTTGCTGCTGCTGCTGTTGTTGATGTTGCTGCTGTTGCTGCTGCTGCTGCTCTTGCTGTTGCTGCTGCTGTTGATGTCTCACTTTGTCACTTTTCTCTGGCAGTTGCCTTCAAATATTTACACACAAATGTGACTTTTCTGCTGAGTTGAACAACAAGCTGCGCGCTCACCCTTTCGAAGAAACTTTCTCGACATTTTGTCCGTCATGTGGTTGCGTGTCTCTGAGCATTCAGGGACATACATGAACCCGCTAACACTCCCAGGAACTGTTTCTGCTCTCCTCATGAAACCCAAACACTGTAATTTATCTCCACCTCTCTCCCGGTCGGCCCGAGGCTCCCAGTCGGCTTTGCGGTGGGCAGAAATGTCAGAGCTGTGGATTCCAGCGCTGGGCAGAGAGGCCCTGCAGTTCTGCGGCGGCGGACGGCTGCTTCTCATCCCTCGGGGGGAATCAGATGAGTCTGAGTCTCTGGACTTTAAGACAGAGCAGCAGATTTATGGCTGTTTCTTCACCTGATAATCCGGGAGACTCCGTTTGATTTGGGACCAAAACTTCAACATCTGCTCCGTTTTCAGTTGGTGAAACCAACCAAACCCTCTGAGCAACCTGTTCCCCTCCTGGCCTGTGGGGGCGCTGCGCCGAGAACCACTAAAGATACTGAGCGCAACTTCCTTCTTCACCAATGGAAACTAAACTGAAGGCATTAGATTTTAGTAATTATTTGTCTGGCTAAAGAGCACGAGACATTTCTCCTGCTAACGCTAGGCTAGTGTGTTTGTTTTGGTTGCATTTACCCAGAATGCCTTGTGTTGTAGTCCACTTCCTGTTTTTGGAGCAAAGTTGGAAAGTTGAAACATTTCCAACCAAACTCCCTTGGCCCGTTCCTGGGTGCTGGGTTATATTTAGCTCCGTCTGCTCCGTTAGTCCTGAGCATCAAAACACTCAGAGGGCCGGCAGCCTGTTACATAACAGCCTGCCTTATATAATTTGATGCATATTTGATGCTGGAGCGCAGCACAAAGTGGGGCGGCCGGGGGTCAAAGGTTACCAGTCAGAACCTGTTGAATGTACAGAAACTCCAGTAGCATCGTACCTGAACTCTTATCTCTATAGCAATAAGCGCTAAGCGACGATCCCAGATGGTCTGTAACCGATCCTGGTTGATCTATTTAATAATTGGACTGGGTGAAGGTTAACGGCTTTACCCTGGATTACCAGGTCAATGGGTCCAATGAGGTCTCAATAGGTCCCAATGAGTCCCAACGAGTCTCAATAGGTCCGAATGAGTCCCAACGAGTCACAATGGGTCCCAATGAGTCTCTGCTGCCAGGAGCAGCAACTAAATGGTTCAATCTAAAATAAATATCTTCCATCCATCTACCCTGAAACTTGTTTTTCTTGTTTAGGATTAGAACCTGTATTTTAATCTGCGGTTTTATTGTCTTGTATACTGTGAACTGTAGTCCGTCTCTGGCTGCAGCGCTGCGGTTCTGCACAGCAGCAGTGAAGATCACTCTCTGTTCTCCCACTTTTCCTGAAACACGTTTCACTTTATGCCAAGAATCTCACATTTCATGAAGGAGCATTACCGCATTTCCATTTCCTGAAAGCCGGACTCATCTGCATACATTTGCATAGATATTTCTGGCATCCCTCAAGTCAACTTTGTTCTTAAAACCCGCCGGGAATTATATGGTGGACAGGGATTAGTGCCGACATTCAGGTAGTCCGACATGAAACGGCGCAGAGTCGACTGACAGCCGCGTCTGATCCTGCGCTGGCGCAGCGGCCTTGTCTCAGCGACACTCGGAAAACAACATCAGAGCCACTCCTGGTTTCACCAAACGCTGCCGCAGACTAGAGGCTGAAACTGAGTCCGAGAGCAATGACAGCAGAGACAAAGGATCTGAGACAGGAGGAGTTTGATTCTGGCATAAACTCCCTCATCTGGGAGAGAATTGGCAGGAAAGTCTGTGAAGGTAGAAGGACGACATGCTGGAGGACAGAGGCCTCCTGCTCAACACAACATCCCATCATTTGTTGCTTTTTAACTGGTTGCTGCATATTTATACTTAATGCTTTCAAAGTTAAACGTATTGATTAGTCGTGATTGATCACAGTGCGCTTCAGATTTACTTCCTCCGTCTGCAGGCGCTAACGCCGCTAGCACATGCTAATCCCAACTCCCTTGACTGACAGGAACATGAGATGCTAGCCAGCTGCGCTAGCCTCAGATGTAATGCTCTGACAGTGAGCTAGCGTGGAGCTAATCGCGTCTGGAGGTAGCCAGCTAATCCGAGGACTGCAGGAACAACCTCAACCCGACGTTTTCACAAATATGTCAAACGCAGGAAGTGCATCGTGGGATTAAGATTAAACTGTCACAGAGAGACGAGATTTTAGAGCGGCTTGAGAATTTAGCTGCTGCTAACAGCAGCACTGAGCTAAGCGTCAGGTTTTATGTAACGATGGAAGAAAGGGAGACTTTGTGTTTCTCTGCTTCACAGATGAAACACTTGAGCCTCCAGTCGCTTCCTGTGTGAGGACAGGAAATGATGTCACAGAAATATCTGGGTAGCGATAAGAGCTGCTGCGCGGCGCAACATGTGCTTCACATCCAGACACCTGCTGCTGCTGGAGCTGCTGCTCTGTCTCTTCCTCTCCATCCCCAAAATCACAGGCTTCAAC
Source organism: Phalloptychus januarius (assembly GCA_902982915.1). NCBI lineage: Eukaryota > Metazoa > Chordata > Actinopteri > Cyprinodontiformes > Poeciliidae > Phalloptychus > Phalloptychus januarius. The sequence continues at coordinate 17,647,447 of CADWAE010000459.1, forward strand.
CCGACCCTCCTCCTCTTCCTCCTCCTCTTCCTCCTCCTTTTCCTCTTCCTCTTTCTCCTCCTCTTCCTCATCCTCTTCCTCCTCCTCTTTCTCCTATTCCTCCTCCTTCCGTCCTTAATGTTTACCCAGGAAGGGCAGGAAGCCACGGAGCGACACGCCACCTGTTCCCCGACACGGGGACGGGAGGAAGAGGCGAAGAGACATGACAGCAAAACCAGGAGCAGGAAAGACCTGGGAACGATGGGAAGAACTGGAAACACTGGAGCAAATGAACCATGACAGAGCAAAAAGCAGAGGAAATGAAAATCAGAAAAAGATTTCTACACTTTCAAACCTCAACTCTCATTTCCTACAGTAACAGTCAGTTTTCTGCTTTTAAGGTGTTTCTGATTCGGCTTCATCTGCCTGCAAATCCAAACGTGAAATGATGTTGGAAAAGATCAAAGACGAGTTGATCTGAGGATGTAATTATTCATCGCTGGTCCAGGAGGACTTTGCATGTTTGCTGTATTAAAGAAAAGCATCTAATTTAAAATTTGCAGTCACAGGAACAGGATTTGGGTCACTTTCTTTCTCGCCTGTTTAGTAAGTTTGATCATTTAAATAAAAGCTGATTTAATCTCTACTGCAAAAAAGGTGAATAATTTAAACCTGATTAAAAATAAAATCTCCATTTATATCTCCACCTGTGGATGAGTAACATTTGTGCTGAACTGCAGTTGGAGGCAGGCAAACTCAGCCTAAGGGCCACAAAGGGCCCCGCGCCACACTTTGGACAACCTGCTTTCAATCGTTTTCCAACATCATCGATTCTGGTCCATATCTGAACTTTTCTTTATTATTTCTGTGTAACGCAACGTTTTCATCATCGAAAAGTTTTGCTGCTGAAAACTGCGACACTAATCAAAAAGACTGAAATGAGGGGCTCATGACCCCTGACCCCTGAGGGACACCAGATGTTACCAAGACAACCTGACAGAGACACTCAAGACTGGAGTTGGAGTTCATTCCTGAAAAACTCAAACCCTCCAGAAACTGGAGAAAAATATTAAAGTGAAATCAAACATTTAAAGACCTTCAAAAAGCAACAAGATCCACAAATGAAGAGTTTTAACAGATCTGAGGAAGATGGGCAGAAAAATGTTTGACCAAATGCAGATCTTCTCATGCAGCCGTCAAGTCAGAGGTCTGACACGCGAGCAGAATAATGCATGTGCAAATGCAGAAATGCACGCACTCATCCACAGCTTCACCTCGCATGCACACCTACAGAGCATGAGCAGGAAGTGAGCAGGAAGTGAACAGGAAGTGAGCAGGCTGCAGCAGCAAGGAGGTTATTTGCATGAGGAATGATGCGGAAGCAAAACCAAAACTCTTTATTGCACCGCACTGTACCCAGAAGCCACAATGCACACACAAGCACACCTACCAACACACACAAGCACACCCCCGCATACACACACACACACACAGCAACACACGGGGGAATCTTTGTGCCGTCGTCCAAGCACGTATTTTCATTTTGAAAGCAGGACTTTGTGTCTTCCTTCTCATAACTTCTCCTCGCTCACACTTAGCTTCTGCTCGCTTTTGGAAACGCCTTTTGGCACAGTCGCCTGGCAACCTCTTCTTTCTTTCACAAAGACAACCAAATGTCCACAAAGGGAATAAACGTGCTTAAAGACGATAAAAAAGCCAGCAGATGATTAACACCGGCTATGAGAATGTGCATCATTATTACACATAAATAATAATCAACCCTGCTAATAATAGTGTCCCACGATAAACGTACAAGAGAAAAGGGGCATTTCAATTGGAAAATGAAAACCACAAACAACACTTGCATCTAACTACATGAAACCGAGCTTAATTACATACTGCTAAACGGCTAGCAGTTAGCTCTCCACAATACAAATAAACTACACCAAACAATATTCTACAAGGCGCAAAAACAGATCTTAGACTTTTAAGAAACCGAACTAAACCACCAAAGAATTACTTACATTCAATGGACGCACACAGCAGAAGGAGGTAAGAAACGAGCTCAGTGCTATTCATGTTTATGGGGCAAACGGCCTGAACGTGTCCCAGCAGTAGAGGGCGTAATAGCGTCAGCGTTCTCAATGTTCTGCCAACCGCCATAAAAAGAAGAGGAGTCAACGGGGGGCCCAGCGGGGGAGCCAGCGGGGGAGCCAGCGGGGGAGCCAGCGGGGGAGCCAGCGGGGAGCCAACGGGGGAGCCAGCGGGGGAGCCAGCGGGGGAGCCAGCGGGGGAGCCAGCGGGGGGAGCCAGCGGGTGAGCCAGCGGGGGGGGGGCCAACTTAATCCTCATTCAGTCCATCATGGTCGTTGTTGTTCTTCCCGCTTGTTCATCAGGACGCAGAATAGTGACGTTTGTCGAGTATCAGTGACGTTCAGGTCGGATGAATGCGACGTGGATATGGGTCAATGTGAATCGGACACGTATCGGTTATATATGGAGCTAAATGGGTCGCATTCAAAAACAATCTGTGTCCAGACCTTCATGGAAAGATCAGAGCTGGATCGCACTAAGGCACAAAATGGGAATTGGGTCACTTCAGCCTGCAGTGTGAACGCAGCCTTCCTCTGAGCGCCAGAAGTTTTAAGTACAAGAGTCATGAAATGCTTTCAGACTGAAAATGTGTGCTCTTCAATTATGGCATAAAAACACACACACACACTCTCTGCTTTCCATCCCATTTGAATGCACAAACAAAGAGCCAGTGGACCTCTGGTTGCTTAGAGGAAACGGGAACCAAACTAACTGCTGCTGTTTCGGCAACATTCACATCCCTCAGTGCTATTCAAAGTCTGCCGCTCTGTTATCTCACTCTGGGGCTGAACACACGCCCCCCACACACACACACACCCCCATGCACACACACACACACACACGCTCCTCTTCATCAGTACTTCGGATCATAATTCCCGGTTTTATGCCTTGCACTCGCTCTCCATGCTGTCAAGGGCGCAGTGTGCGCCGCTTGTACCAAGCTGTGGTCGCCATGGCAACAGGACACACACACTTCCTGTTCACCTCAAGGCTTTTTTCTGCCGTCGGAGCGAAGCGTGTGAATGTTGCCAGTCATTTCCCCGTCCGCCCGTTAACCCGACAGAGACCCGTCTAATGATTTTGTTCGCACCACTTTTGTTTTGTTTCAGGGACCAACAGCGGTTACCATGGCAGCCGCGTCTGCATCTGCTTCTCAAGTTTTTCCAGTTCCATCCCGATTATTTATTTAACGGGCTCCGAGTTGTTCTGGGCTGTTTATGATCCAGAAAACAGCCCGTCTTGATGTTCAGCCCTATTTCTAGAGTTTACTGCAGCTATTTGCTGCAGCCTTGGTTGTTTGTGGTCGGATAACTACATTGTTGAACAATTTGTCTTGTATTTAAGTTTGAGTCAGTCTGAATACAGAGCACCAGGCTGGACTGCAGAGCAGAATAAAACTAAAAGGACCATAAGCAGCAGAACCTGACAGTTCAGGAGACTCGGTTTGAATGAGGTCCAAAGCAACCAAAAACCATCTGAGCAGCCTGCCAGAGGTCAGAGGTCGATTAGCGTTCACACCTCACCAACCGAACCGGACTTTCAAGGCAAACGGACCGGAGTCTGATTGAACGCACCGTTAGCTTAGCATCACTCTGTCTGGGGCAGACCAGGATCCAATGTCCATCCAGTGGGACAGTTGGCCAAGAGCCCAGAAGGTTTCGGACCCAGCTGGACATGTCCGGTAGATCCTGTTGGGTCTGCTGACCTGCTGTTACTGAGCCAGACACAAACCCTTCGGACTCAGGCTTTCTACAGAGTCACACATTAAAGCCGTTTTGTTCAACTTTCTTCATGAAGGTTCATGAGGCCCAACCAGAACCAGTTTAAATCACGTTCTCCAAATGGACCAGAAAAGATGCAAACCGGAGGATAAAGTCCTCAGACATGTGGGTTCATACTGAACAGCAGTAGAACCTCCTGTTGGACCTGTCGTTATGGCAACAAAACCAGTAAAGTTTCTTGAAATGAATTTCAGGAAACCATCGTCACCATTTAGATGCTGCTGTTCAGTAAGAGCGACTGATAAATCGTCCCTCAAGTTATGATGATAATCAATGATATATTGAGATCATCAACCAGGAGCAACAAGAACAGATCCTGAAAGATCCACAAACTCTAACAAACATTCATCACTGGAAGTGGAAAACATTTGAAATATGTTTTCCACATATTTAAACCATAAGCAGCATTTATTTATTTATAAAAATAAATAAATTCAACCCAATTAACTGATTTATTGCGACAGGCGGATCTGCCCTGTGATTGGCTCAGTAACCGTTTATGCTAACAGTTCTGCCAAGACAGAGTCAGAAAGTCCGGGAGAAATCCTGAGCAGAACCGGCAGGTTGCTGCTCATGACGTCACATCATGTTGATGCCACTGCATCAGATCGTCGCATCATTTACACTTCATGGCTTTTAGCTGGAAAAGTGGCAGTGCTGAAACCTCCAGCGAAAGGAATCGTTCCTCGGCGCGTTGTGCCGCAGCTCGCAGCGTTTCGCCGCAGCTCGCAGCGTTCTGAGTACTGATAGGAATCTGTGCTCCCATGCAGGGGAGGCAGGATGATGTGAGGTCGTGTGGCTGGGTCAGGCGGAGGAAGGAGCCGAAACGCCTCAGGACCAGCAGAGTCACAAACATCCTGCAACTTAACATTCACTTTCTGTTAAACGCCGAGGTCAGATCGTCTTTATGAGTCTTTATGAGTTATGATTATCATCAGAGAGGAGGAAACAGACAAAAGCAGCGTCCAGGTCAAAGCAGCCCTGCATTGGCAAGAAATGCCTCCAGAGTCTAATTTAACTTTTCAATGACGTCAACAGAAAGAAAACAAGATACGGTTATGAGCAAAGTCTGGAAATTTAAAGGCTGAAATTAAAAGATATAAAGAAGATTCCAAAATAACCAGGTTAAAGCAGCAGAAACATTTTCCAAATGAAATCATTTCTGCATGACTCAGACCGAAACGTAGAAATATAATCATTAATAACTGAGCAGAGAAATAAATATCTGATATTCTAATGCTTTAAGTATTGTTGAGCGCAGGGGCCCCGAGGGCCCGGAGCGCCAGGGGCCCCGAGGGCCCGGAGCGCCAGGGGCCCCGAGGGCCCGTGGCGACTACTTAAAGATTCCAGGTTTGCATGGCTGGTTTGAGGTTTACACGTTCAGCGGCCGTCACACCTCTGGTAACGAAGCCAGGCGGTTGCCCCGGCAACCAGCCAGGAAAAAACGAGGGAATGGTTAAAGAAACGCCTCGTCTGACTGAAGCGTTTTAAATCGTGGCTCATCCTTCCTGCTATGATGAAGCTCCTTCAACATTTTGTCTCATGGCGAATCCTGGCATCACTTCTCAGATTTCATCACACTGTGCTTTTAAAACAGAGAGCAGATTCTGTGCTGGGCATTCAGAGAAACAAAACCCTGCTGACACCCGATCAGCTGGTTCTGGTTCCCAAAACGACCCAAAGAACCAGAACCACAGGCAGCCAGCAGTTGGTCCTACAGGGTCCTACCTCCAGCAGCCGCTTTGTCCTTCAGGTCAAACATCCAGGCAGATTCTGGAGAAGAACAGAAACAACGTCAGCAGAGTTTGATGGAGCGTCCAGACAGTCATAATGATTAGTACATTTATCCAGAACGAAAGCGGCGCAGTGAGAGGAGCGAGATAGAGGCTAGCTCCACTGTTAGCATACGAGTCTTCGCCACAGTCAGTGGGAATCTGCCTCTACGACCACAGAGAGAACTACTGGGATCTACCGGGCCCCAGTAGAACTACTGGGATCTACCGGGCCCCAGTAGAACTACTGGGATCTACCGGGCCCCAGTAGAACCAGAACTACTGGGATCTACCGGGCCCCAGTAGAACCAGAACTACTGGGATCTACCGGGCCCCAGTAGAACCAGCAGATTAAAAGGTTCAGTTTCTCCTGGAGACTCGCTCTCTGCTCTTCACATTCATCTGAAAAGCTGCAGGAGTTTCTGTTTGCTTTGCACGTTTTCATCCTTTCAAGTTTTCTGCCTGTTTTCTTCGCTGTTGTTGGGAACAAATGGAAACGAAGCGACTCTGAACCTTCAGCTTTTCAGATCCTGGTGACCCAAACGGTTCACTTAGTGAACAGGAAGTGAGACTAAGAGACACGCCTGACGGGCAGCATCTCAATTGTCAACAAGTAAAACCTATGAGTGAAATTGAGAGTTCAGACGCTGCAGCAGTTCTGGACCAGGTTTCATATTCGTGGGAACATCGAGTCATATTTTTCATTTTCAGTGTCGGCACCAAATAGCGGCTGCAGATTCTTAGTGAGTCACTGGAAGCTGCTGCTGACGGCGCAGCATCAGGAGTGTTTGTGCTGCCATCCACAGCAGAGCTGCTGGAAACAGTCAGCGAGTCCTGGAAAACGTCCTGGAAAACGTCCTGGAAACAGAGAATCGTCCCGTCAGCTGGTGTCTGAGCCAGAGACGAACAAGCAGCAGGGAGAAAGTTTGGAAAGCCGAGGAACAGAATTGAAGCTCCAGGTTCTGGTTTCTGAAGATGGTCCGGTTGTGACCGGCGCGTTGGTGAGCATCCTGCAGGAGGAAAACCCGGAGTTGGTCGAGTCATTTGGGATTTCATGATTACAAAACTCTGAATTGGCTCCACCATCTGACTGATGAGAAATGAGGCCAGAAAACGTTTCCGTCGTTTTCTGCACCTTCACCAGCGTCAGATCATGCTTCCTGCATCCGTCTGGATCTCCTTCATGGACTGACGGACCGGAACCGCTCCGCCTGGCTTCAGCCGGGCCAGGTTCGCTCCGAGTTTGCTCCCGGTTCGGTCCGGGTTTGTTCCCGGTTTGTTCCGGGGTTTGTTCCCGGTTCGGTCCGGGTTTGTTCCCGGTTCGGTCCCGGGTTTGTTCCCGGTTCGGTCCGGGTCCTGTCCAGGTTAAATGGAAGCAGCTGGATCCAGATGTTTTCGCTGCTGTCTCTCTCTGCAAACACCAGCGCTGGTTGTCCCGGCCGGAGGAGTCCAGACCGCTGCCATGGCAACAGCCTGGGACAACGTCTCGCCTCTGTTTGGCTTAAACACCCAAAGTGACAAATCAAATGAAAACATGAGTGCGGTCGGCCATGTTGGAGGACAGCAGCAGGAGAACCGGCTGATGAAAACAGTTTAAACTCAATATTTCTTCTTTCTTAGTGACTCATCCTTAGTTTGGTTCTGTGGAAAATAATTTTCTTTAATTTGCATCAACATCACTTAGATTGGCAGAGAATCTGATGAGGTTTTATATTTTTTGGGTTATTTTAATTACTTTAAACCTACATAAAAAAATGTTTGTGTTATTAATCTCATACAAAATACACGTTGTGCTAAACCTATTGGAGCTGTTTAATTTTCATATTTTTATTTCCTGGTTTTGTTTCTTTCACCAGCTAAATATTCAAACATTTTCTGTTTATGACAGAAAACATCAAGTTTTTCTCTCAATTTTTACGTTTTTGCTTAACAAAGAGAATCGAAATGCAACTTCAGCATTTTTCCTAAAAATAAAACTAATTAAGATTTAATAACTAAAAATAACATAATGAATATCAGGACGGTCTCTGAACAAAGACTGGAAAAGCTGCTGATTTGTCATAAACTGTTTTTGAATTTTAAAAAAGTTGCTACATTTATTATTACTAACGTTTTCATATAAAAAAAGTTTAACTTGTTGCTCTTTATTAAAACAAAGTGTAAAGAAAAAAGCTGCTGATTTGTCATTAGTTTGTTTTTATTTTTAAAAAGTCGCTACATTTATTGCTGTTTGGATTTTAAAAGATGTTTTCTTGGCTCCAGTTTATTTGAAAGTAGTTCAACAGGAAACAGTTACAGTAGGATCCAGATCAGAACCGACCCGGATCCCAATCAGAACTGGCCCGGATCCAGACCTGATTACCGTCAGCAGGCCTCCAGGCCTAGAGACCTGGAGCCAAAACCCGGCGGCGCTTCGGGCTGACTCGTCCAGTTTTTGGTAGAAAGAGAAAAACTGTAGATCTCGCAAATAGAAGTGATTGATTTGGTCTGAATTTATCATGTGATTAATTGATTTATTGCCTTTTCGGATCGGGACGTTCGTCTGGTCCCAGATGGTGACCGACGCCCCCTGGTGGCGTGGAGGACAAACGTTTTTGGAGTTTGTAGTGTTTTAGTTTTTTTCTGTTTCTGATTTTCTGTTGCCTTGCTGTTGTTTTGTCATCTGGAGTTCGCACCTGTAGGCCACCGTACTTTTGCACAAAATGAGAAAATACAAAAAAAAGTGAAATGTTTGATTTATTGCTGAGTTTGAACATGGACTCAGATCTGGGAAATACTCAGAATAACTTTCCATAACATTCAAAGCAAAGCAAACACCTGCAGCAGGAATTACTTGGACATAATTTGGTCCAGATCCAGACCAGAATGTGAGCGGAGCCGGGATTACCAGAACCAGAACCAGAGGAATTCTGCTGAGCGATCCGAATCAAATGCATGTTTTTCCCTGTGATAATTACTTCATATTGATTGATTATTTGTGTTATCTAAGTAAATATGTCGGGTTTATAAAGTTATGTTTAAAAATGTAAATAAGTTAATTTGACAACTTAGTTAGATGCAGTTTTTAAAGTAGTTCCATGTCTCAGCTGTAGGAGGCGCCGCCTGAAAGTTACACTGTAAAACATTAACAACAAAAATTTGGTTCATTTAACTTTAGAGAAAAACTAAGTGGAAGTTCAGTTTTCAAAGTTTCATTATTCCGACATTTATAAATGTAACAAACTAAACATTTAGTTTACTAGCGAGTAACATTTAACTAGTTAATATTTACTACTAGATAAATATTTAGTAATCAAATATTTTAAAGTAAATAGTTCATTTTAAAAATAAATGTTAAGTTTGGAAAATAAATATTTTTATTTAGCTTACTAACAAAATATTTAGGTTGCTATTCCTATTTAGATAGAATTGACTAAATATTTAGTTTGAAAAATATAAATTGAATTAGCTCAATAAATATTTAATTTTGAGCTAAATATTTAGTTTGAACATTAAATATTTTGTTAGAAAACTAAATCTCTATCTAAAAGTTAAATATTTGGCTTGTGGCCTAAACATTTAATTTGAAAGTTCTTTAGTGTGTAAACTAAATATCCAGCTGGTGAATTAAACATTTAGTCTGGATTGTTTGAATAACAAGAGAAAACTGAACCGCCGCGTCTTTTCTTGAAGTCAGGCGAAATAAACCAAATGACCGCATTTAGTTTTTATTCTCCACAGCCGGTCGCTGCTCGCAGCCTCCCCGGCCGGGGCCCCTCTCTTGACGGCAACACGTCATGGAACATTCCCGGAACCAGCCAGCACACCACCCACCGCCGCTCCTGCCTCTCTCTCTCTCACACACACACACACACACACACACACACACATGTCTGCATGCTCAGGGGGAGGAAGGCGCGACGAGTGGAGGAGATAAAGTTCCTCCCATCTGCAGAGAAACTCCCGCAGCAACTGGAGCCGCGGCGGAGCGGGAAGCAGCTGCAGCTGCTGGAGAATCTGAGGAATGTCACTTTGATGTGAAACGAGGAAATACCGAGCAGAGAGCGGCGGGGTCAGCCTGCAGCCCGGACTCCTCACAGTCACACTGAAACCCACTGAAGCTGCTCTGCGATTCACAGCTTCCTCTTAAAGCGACAGTTCCCTCCTTCTAAGGCAGAACCGCCTGGGACCTGACCGAACCGGGCTCCGGTTCTTCATCTGGGGTAAAAGTGCCTTGCCCATGGGCGCATCGACAGGAGGAAGTGAACCTGCAGCTCCTGCCACTGAGGCGCCAAATGCTCAAACAACTCAGATCATTTGTCCTTTAAACTAATAAAATGTGATTTTATTAACCAGGTTCAGTTTAAACCTCCTGAATCAGGCGAGTCGACCCGAACCTGCCACAACACAAGCTGCTCACCAGCGGCACCGCTAGCTCAGAAGCTAGCTGCGCTAACCCCGAGGCACGAACCCAAACCTCCATTCTGCTCATGCTAAGCGCTACGCCAGCACACTAGCAAAAGCTAATGCTAATGTGCTAAACTGGAAAATCTTTATTCTGTGTTTATAGAAATACTAAATAATAAAAGGATTTTCCCTCTGGTCAAAATCAGGTTCAGCTGAAAAAATGTAAACATTTTAAAAACGTCAAAGCTGGACTGGATTAGTGAAGCCGAGCTCTCAGAAACAGGACCGGTTTACTAGATATCTGGGAACATCAAAAATAACATTTAAACCTTAAACAGCATCAGATGATTCTGATCTGCGATCCGTCAACAAAAGAACTGAAGTAAAATTCAGACAAACGCAACATTTCCTGCTGAGGTCAGCAGGAGGTCAAAGGTCAGCTGCAGGTCATTGTCCACCGTTTCAGATTCCTCTGAATCGTCTGAAAGCGATTTCTGCCCAGAGATATTTTATTCATAATGTTGAGTTAAAATGTTTGAACTCTTTAATGAGATTTGTTCTGTTTTCGTCCTTAAAGTAGAAATCGGAGGTTCTGATCTGGTTCTGATCCGGTTCTGACATCAGAACTGCTGCAAACTGAACCAGATTCAACACTTAAAACTCGGTTAGATTCATATTCCTTCACTAATCGCTGAATGTGAAGTTTAAATATTCAGCAACGAGCTGAAATCCTGAACCTGGAGAGTTGGGAAGGTGATGACCTTTGAACCTGAAATTAATGTTAGTTCAGTTTGTCTGCACTCACAATGTTTACATTTTTAAGGCATAATAAGGAATTTAAATGTTTCAATAAAAATATTTCACCAGGTTTTGATCTACAGGGTCAAAGGTCAAAGGTCGCAAATAAAGCAAAGAAATCTGGTTCAGTTCCTGAAATGGACCAGCAGGAATCAGAACCAAATGACAGGAAATAAGCTGGAATATTAATAAATAATAAACTGAGGTCAGAGGTCAAACTCAGGGCCTAAAGGTCCTTGATGCAGCTTCAGTATCAGTCATGACTTTTTAAAAACCATCATGGTTCTGATTCCTGCTGGCTGAACTGTTTAGTGCGGCTGGACAGTTTTCCCCAGAAAACAGCGGAGTGGCCCTTTAAAGCAGAAGGCTGCAGTCAGACACCAACTTCAGCGGCGCAACTAAAATCACACCTTTCACTTTTCAAAGCTTGACCTCGTCCAGCATGACCTCCCCTCCCCCCCACCCCCCCCCCCCCTCCGGCCTTCACTGCCGCCAAGCCGTTTTGGCTGCTGCGAATTCCTCAGGATGTTACGCAACCCGGTAATCTGCATGCAGTGAATCGCTGCCCGGGGTATTCCCCCTGCACAGCGCTGCCCTTCCAGGCTAAACTGGTCAGAAAGCAGCGCGGATCGGCTGGCATGGCGCACAAACAGCCGCTCTGCCTCCGCGTTGTGCGTAAAAACCCGACCGGGCAGGTTTAGTTGCTTACCTTCAGCCTGCAGCCGCTGACAGTGGAGCGGATCCCGGAACGAGCCCAGCGGCTCCCCGACAGCAGAAGATGGTTGATAAAAATCCACAGCGGGCGCAGAAAACAGCGGAGCCGCACAGGAGAGGCGAAAGTTCCGCGTAAAACCAAAGAAAAATGTCCGAAATCCGTTTTTAAAACGTTTGGTTTCCGAGCTGAGCGGTGCTGCCGGAGCTGCTCCGCTGCAGACACTCAGTGATCTGGCTGTGTTGTGAGCCTCTAGCTGTGTGTGTGTGCGTGTGTGTGGGGGGGGGGGGGGGTGTGTGTGTGTGTGTCAGGGCGAAATCAGGAGACACACACGCACACACTCTGCTCACACGGGGGTTATTCCAAGCGCTACTTCCCAGAATAGCAGCAGAGAGAGGAGAGAGAGAGAGGGCGCGGGCACGTGCGCGTGCATGTGTGTGTGTGTGAGAGTGTGTGTTTGTGACGTCGTCGGATCCCCCAACGCGCAACCAGGGCAGAGGGAGGGGAGGAGGGGCAGTGGCCGAGGAGGAGGCTCTGTCTGCCGGCGCAGAGAGCAGGATTCCCCGGTCAGCTCCGGAGGCCGCGGAGCTGAACACGTCATTTAACAGTTTATCTAAAAAGAAAAATACAGAAAAGTATCTTAACATAATTCTGATCCAATATAGGGGAAATTAAAATCACACAAGGTCAAATTCAGTTAAATTTTACATTTCAGATTATTTAAATATAAAAATACAGAAAAGATCATTACTAAAGAAGCCTGGTGCTATATCCAAGCATCAATGGAAAGTTTAATGGAAGGAAGAAATGTATCAGAATATGCATTAAAAGCAGTTGTAAGATTTTAATAAGTTTAGGGGAGAGTCACAAGTTGAGAGTTACAGCAAAACTAAAACTGAGTTAAAAGGCAAATAAATGGAATAAAATCTGAATCAGCTGGAAACTCTGTCACATCAGGAAAAGTTACATCCCATAAAACATCAGAATGAATTATAAAGAATTAGGATTATTTATTATATAATCAGATGGTTTGATGAGTTTCTTGCCTTTGGGCCAGAATTTGGTGTAACATGAAGTCATGAATCCACTCACCAGTCCACTGCTGTTTTCAGACTGATGGTGGCACCGTCATGGCGGTGGCAGCATTATGGTATGGGATATTAATTTTAGACACGTTGGGCCTCTTGGTGCCACCTGAGCATCTCTTCAACCCCACAGCCACAGGTTTGGTTGGTCATCATCTCCACTCTGCTGGCAGGGTGATGCTCCAAACCTCAGACGGTTTGACATGTTGCTCCTGAAAAACTGACAAAACGATTAATCCACATTCAGAAATAGATCACAATAATCTGACTGCTAGCTTAACAACAATAATCTGACTGTTAGCTTAATACCAATAATCCAACTGTTAGCTTAACAACAATAATCTGAATGCTACCTTAACAACAATAATCTGACTGCTAGTTTAACAACAATAATCTGACTGCTAGTTTAACAACAATAATCCAACTGTTAGCTTAACAACAATAATCTGACTGCTAGTTTAAACAGCCTCTGTTCAGAGCAGTTTCGTCACTGGGTCAGTTTTATTTCCTCTGTTTATTAAAAATCAACCTGATTCTTGTCAGACTATTTATATTGAGATGTTTGCTGAAGTTGCGGTTATTTTTAATCAGCTAAAGTTGCTGAGTAAGCATCTTGCGCCCTTTCTTCTGCTTTTTCAGAAGTTCAGCTGCGGCTGTTAGCGGTTCCTCCCGTTTACAAAGAAACATGCTCAAAGCCAGTGTTGGTGCTAATTCTGCTAATATGCTAATAGCAGAGCTAATTTCTAGCACAGCTAGCTTCCCCTAAATGAGTTTTTCCCCGATAAATGTTATTTTTTATCTTGTTTGTAAATATTCAGTTGAATAAAGTCCAAAATCTGTCGTGAAGTTTTAGTTATCCCCTGTGAAAAATTAGTTTTGTTTTAGCGTTAGCTTCCTCTAAATACCGTGTTAGCGTAGTGCTTTATCGTTAGCACAACTATTGTTTCTGCTCTAGTGTTAGCGCAGCTAGCTGCTCTGTTAGCCCATCACTGAGGCTCCAATGTTTTGTTGAAAGGTAAAGTGAGAATCGCAGAATCTTGGGGTCAAAGTTTAAGTTGACATTTGGTGACAGTTTGAGGCTGTAATTCACACTGAGTTGTTGAAAATGTTCATTAATGCAGAATAATATGAAGACTGAGTTTAATGTCCTGTTCTGCCTGGAAACAGATGATGCTGTGACCATCCATGCTGCCTCTCAGACGTCCTGCAGTTTTGACTCTTTTCTGAGTGGGAATCAGTGAAACTGTCGGCTCTTCTTCTCTCCGGTCAGCCGTAAGAGGATCAGCCCCTGCCGCCTCTCATAGGACGATCACAGGGATGTGACCTCATCACGAGCGACCCTCGGAGTCCCCATAGCGACGCCGTGGCAACGCAGCACCATGGCAACGTAGTGGAGCAACCTCTGATGTAGCACTTTGCATCTGCTTTTCATGTTCCTGCCTGCAGCAGCTTCCTGGGAGCCGCAGAGATGAAAAATATGAATCATTAGAAAATGATTTGATCTTCTGCACTGCTTCAAGAAAAATAAATCTTTAAGTGATTCACTGCTGTAACGCTTCACTGAGGTCCACAAGCTGCTGCAGGGGAAAGGTGTCCGTTCCTTTATAACATGTCTGTTCATGTCTATGAGCTTTATTTTGAAAGTCACAAGAGTCACATTTGTCTTGGTCTGGTTTAAATCTCTGATCTGTCTTACAAAAACAGGTTTTATTTTGAAGGGCTGGCTTAGTCATGCAGAACAGCTATGACATATTAAAGCTTTTATTTTGAAAATCCAGTGTATATTTTCAGAACTGGTTTTGTTCCATGTGGAACTTTACTTTGAAAAGCCAACATGCTCCAGTGGTAATGCTGACCTCACATTAGGACTTTTCTATTTATCAGGTATTTTATTTTGAAAGGTAGAAGGAAGACATGCTAACTGGCAGGTTTAGGTTTTCACTGATGTCAACAAAACTAATGTATCAGCCGTCGCCTTAGAGAAGGGTCAAAGGTCATCTCCAAGCCACCCAAAGTCCAGACAGGAAAACATCCCGACGTCAGAGCATGAAGCTCAGAGAAATGACTTCCATCTCAAACTCTACAGGCCTGAGTTAGCAGGTCAGAGGTTAAAGGTCATGACACTGAACCAACATGGCTGTTCTGGACAGTTGAAGGAGAAACTCCTGTTCTCTCTGGAAACAAGATGGCGGCCGCAGCAGATCAGCAGCGCTGCCGTTATTCAAAGCCTTGCTGGGATTAAGCTCTCTGACTCTTAATGGAGGGTTTCTGTGGTGATTTAGTGGCAGGTTGAGCTTCTGACAAAGCAACCAGAGTTGCTGCAATCCCAGTTAGTGACTCACAATCAGACGGGAACTCCTGATCCTCCCAGGTCACGACTCACTGACGATGTACAGTAGAGAAAAACAAGCAGAGAACGAAGAGCCTGCTGAGTGGCAGGAGGTGAGCACACACACCTACACACACCCACACCTACACACACACACCCCTACACACGCACCCCCTCACACCCACACACACACACCTACCCACCCCTACACACACACACACACACACACACACACACCCTCACCCCGGCGCAGTCACCTCAAGCTTTTGTCCTACAGTCAAACTGTTGCAGTTTTACAAGACAAAGCAGTGCTGTGACAGCTGACTGATTACTAATGTTTACTCATTCACACACACACACACACACACACACACACACACGCCACACCCTAACTCCCACAGACGCACAGGAAGCCGCTGGTTGAATAGACATATGTTCTATTTAAAATATTATGCCTTGTAAATTTACCCTGAAATATTTGTAATTTTTTACAATGACACACATTCCTGGACAGCCAGGGAATCAGGCCCAGGCTGTGATTCCCTGTGCTAATCTGACTTCAGTCTCTGCAGGTGTGGTCCAGGTGTTACATAAAGGTGTGAGGGCAAAGGTCAAATCGCATGACATAACGGCTCCAAGAGGAACATGGAGCTGTTCAGGATGAATGAGGAGAGGCGATCAAATTTTACCTCCTTATTGTTGCTGAAAATTATTTGCCCTTTGGCCTCGAATGAACAGGAACGTTCCGGTGGTTTGGGGTGAAACAGCACCCCCTACCGGCGGTCAGTATACTGACGGCAGGATTTAGCAGCTGCTCTGCTTCTAGTTAGAAATAATTTGGATTATTTAGCCAAAAATGTGGATTCATTTGTTCAAAATTATATTTTCACCATGTTATTTATTCATTTATTAATGTAACAGTTTAAAACTAAATATTTAAGTATTTATAAGCAAAATATTTTGCTAAATATTTACTTTGGAGCAAAATATCTGGATTCAGGCTAAATATTTAATTTATTAACTGTTTACCATTTGCATATTTAGTTTGAGTCTAAATACCTTGCTAACTACATTTTTAGCTTTAGGCTAAATATTTAGCTTCCTAACAAAATATTTGATTCCAAATTAAATATTTAGCTTGCAAACTAAGTATTTGTATTCAAACTACTTCATTAAATATTTGAAGATAATTATTTAGCCTGCTAACTAAATATTAAGTTCCTAAACATTTTGTTAAAAAGAGAAAAATGTTGTTATGAAGGTAATTGTTGAGCTTTTTAAGTAAATATTTAGCTAAATACTTAACTAGCAGGCAGAATATTTATATCCAAACTAAATATTTAGTTAGTTAACTATTTGAAGATAATTATTTAGTTTGATACCTAAATATTTAGCTCCAAACATACATTTAGCTCAGAGCTAAATATTCCATTAGCAAGCTACTTTTGTGTCTCCTTACTAAATATTAAGCAATTTAGCACGCTAAATAAATATTTTCCTCCAAACATTTAGTTAGCAAGCTAATAAAATAGCTACTTACAAGCTAATGCGTTAGCTTGCTAGCTGTAAAAAATATGTATTACATTCATTATTATGAATATCTACCTAAAGTCGTTTATGTCATCACAGCAAAGCTTTGAAGATTATTCCAGTGTTATTATTCAGATGTTACAAAGTAATAAGTACATAAGAATCCATGTCTAGATTATTGAAATTAGCCTTCATCAGAACAATTTCCCGCCCCATGACATCATCATCATCATCATCATCAACACGGAAGACGCGGAGACCCGGGGGGGACAGGGAAGGCGCAGCGAGCCGGAGAGGACAGAGACATCCAGCCACAGAGCCAGCAGGGACAGACAGGAGGACAGCGACAGACGCGCAGGTGTCTGGGGGAGCAGCGGGACGCATCGACGGGAGCATCATGGCGCTGATCCCCTCTCAGGTCCTGCGGGTCGCCATCCTGCTGTCCTACTTCTCCATCCTGTGCCACTACAAGGCGCTGGACATGCCGGCGCACCAGACCTACGGAGGCAGCTGGAAGTTCCTCACCTTCATCGACCTGGTCAGGCTCTCCATTATTATTATTATTATTATTATTATCAGGGAGCATGCGCAGAGGCGCTGCTGCAGGAGGATCAAAGGATTATGTTTCTGTCTTTGTTCGGCTGTAAGGGGGCGGGGAGCTAACTGGGTCAGAACCGAGCCTTCTGGTGCGGGTTGAAGCACTGAAACGGTTCTGGAGTCGCGTTAGAAGCGAAACCGCGGTTCTGCAGAGGTCAACGTGCTGCCTGCGGCTGAACCGGAACAGGTGTTGGACTTTAAAATGCAACCTGTCATGAACAACTTCCTGTGAGCGGGAGCGCGCCGCGCGCACCTTACCGCTTCGAAACGGGTTAAATATGGAAACATCTTTTAAGGTTTAGCGGCCATGAAAACCATCATACTCACTAACTTCACGTTAATTACTTCCTAACATATGCAAACAATCAGATTTTTAATAAAATATAACAAAGCTGGCAGATTAACGTGGGGCGCCGTTTGTAAATCAGTCATATGCGAAAATGTGGGTCATTCAGCCTGGAAAGAGGAAGACATTTAATCACAATCATAATTTACCATGTTATTTATTAATTTATAAATGTCACAGTTTCACACTTAATATTTAATGAGCAAACAAAACTGAGGGTATTTAGCTAGCTCAGTAGCTTTCAGGCGACCATTGAAACGACATGTTTAGCTAAAAGCTGAACGTTTAGCTAAAAGCTGAACGTTTAGCTAAAAGCTGAACGTTTAGCTAAAAGCTGAACGTTTAGCTAAAAGCTAAATGAATGAATAACATGGTGGAAATATAACTTTTTTTCTTTCTTACGTTACAGGCTAGATAACCCAAACTAAAAATATTTCTGTAAATTTTTGATGGTGTAGCTTTACAAATGGCATGCCATTGATTACATATATTTATCCTTCAAATAGTTCATAGCCACCCCTCAAGCTGCAGCTGATGCAGGCAGTATTTATTGTTGCTGTCACTCATCTCTGTGACATTGAACCCTGACTGAGCGGTTAGCAGCAGCAGCCCATATATTAGCCTTCAGAAGCCTGTTATGGACGCCGTTGTGAAATCTATTTAAGGAGTGAAAGGACCAAACACACGGCGTCCATTCAGGGAGAACAATGCAGCCATACAGACAGACGGAGCGCGATGCAGCGCGGCGCAGTTACTGTAGGCTAGCAGAGAGATGCTGAGGCTCCAGTAAAACCAGAAAAACAAACCGACCTTCAGAGTCTCATCTGGTTCTTCAAATCTGAGATCACCTCAGCTACATCTTGTTTTCTACATCTTGTTTTCTACATCTTGTTTTCTATAGCTGCTCCTTACAGCCTCCAGGTCTGTTTGGTCAGATAAATACAGATTCCTCCATGCTGACTGAAGCGTCCAGAGGAAGAAATTCAGATTTTACTGCAGCATCATCTCACACTGGGAACTTTGGAAAGTCTCAACTTTAATTTGACTTCAGTGAAGAAAAGCAATTAATCTATTTACTAATACTATTCATATTTAATATATTTCCATCCCCCTTTTGCACCGTTTAAAATATGCCAGTGGTAAGGACTCTTTCTGAGATCACTTCCTGCTAAATGCTAATAGCACCACTAACTGCTGCTTAGCGCTTTGGCTAACTTTGAAAAGCGCTTTCAGATTTCCCTGATTTCATCTTTCCAGATCATTTCTGAATTATTTACTTCCAGTAATTCGCTAACAGCAGAGCTAACTTTTAGCGTAATGCCTAGGCATTTCGCTAACTTTGAAAACGTTTAGTGTACTTAGCTTAGTGCTTCGCTGGTGAATAAGAAACGTGCCCAAATAGCTCATCAAACCTGCTGCCGTCGATTAGGATTGTGGGAAATGAAGTGATTTGAGAAACGCAGGCAGTCGACGCGCTTGTCTGAGGATGTGTATAAAGAGCCCTGGCTAACCCACAGCTCCATCCGTTGGGTGACACGTTAGACTCCCACAGGGAGGAGGCGGAGGGATGCAGAGGTCACATCCATCTCTGTGGACGTACTTTATCGACGGCGGTGTTTCATTACATGCTGGAGGTCACACCCTGAGCTGCTTCTCTGTCCAGCTGCTGCGTCTGACGGCTGTGCTTCCTTCTGCAGGTGATCCAGGCCGTGTTCTTCGGGTTGTGCGTCCTGATCGACGTGTCCAGTCTGCTGACGAAGGGAGCCGACAGCAGGGAGCAGGAGCGCCAGCTGAAGAAGCTGATTGGCCTCAGGGACTGGATGATGGCGGTGCTGGCGTTCCCCGTTGGAGCGGTGAGGACGCCACACAGACGCCATCTTGACCAGTTTCTTCCATTTATTTGGAAATTGGAAGCAGTTTTCCATAAATCATCCAGTGATTTGTTGGAAACAACCGTTTTTAAGCTCTTATCCATCATGTTGGGTCATTAATCAGGTTGTACTGTAAAATATGTGATTGGTACGTAAATGATATTAGTGTACACAAATAATCAGTGTCATCTCTATCAACAAATGAAGCAAGAGACAAATTAGTAGAAGGGAAAAACTCTAGAAAAACTCTAGATTTCAGAAAGCATAAAGAACCTGAACAGTTGAGAAACGTTTAAAGGAAGCGGCGCGTTGGGCGTCCTGCTGAAAGCAGAGCGGTGCCGGCCGGGTGCAACAGCAGGGTCTGGGCTCAATCAGGTAACTCCATCCCAGCTGCAGAACTTGTCCTGGCCTCCATCCAACCGCAGAGGATTCACAGAACCGGTTGATGGTGCCTTCAGGGGCGTGGGACAAAAGGCTGCTGTGACACAAGGAGGTTCCGGTTCACTAACTCACCTCATCAGTGAAAAGCTTTTGGTAAAACATCTTAGCTAACTGACAGGATCAGTTTTCATGTGGCGTTCCCCAAGGCGGCGTTCCTGGCCTTCTTCTTCTGCTGCTGGAAGATTGGTTTCCATCTTTTAAAGACACAGTACACAATTCCTTCGTGTTTAGCTGATTATTTCTAGATGGGTTAAAAAACATGGAGCCTAATTATTAACAGCAGCTGCAGTCAGACAGTAAGAACGACTTTACTGGAATGAAGAGTTCCTGGTTCAAATCCCACAGGGTCTTTGTGCATAAAGACTGCCTCCATCCAGCCGTCCATCCAACCAACCAACCAGCCATCCATCTGTCTGTTCATCCAACCAACCGTTCATCCAACCATCCGTTCATCCAACCATCCGTTCATCCAACCATCCGTTCATCCAACCAACCGTCCAACCGTTCGTCCATCCATAAGAACTCTATGGACGATATTCTCTGATCTTCTTCTTCTCTGATTGGTTGGTTTATCTCTAGTGTTTCTTTGTTCTTGTTTCTCACTCTGTGTTTTCTTCCTTCCAGTTTGTTGTGTTCACATTCTGGACTCTCTACCTCTATGACCGAGAACTGGTCTACCCGAAGCTCCTGGATAACTTCATTCCTCAGTGGCTCAACCATGGCATGGTGAGTGGCTTGTTCCTCTGAACACGAATCAGTTCCATCATCAATAAAGTCAAAGCCATTCAGCTTCCCAATTATCCTGAAATTTAGATTTCAAAACCAAAGTTGTTGTTGGGATTGAAGGTTTGGGAAGGAATCTGAACTGAATGGGTAAAGTCCAGCTCCTGTAAAACAATCCCACAGCATCATCCTGCCTCCACCAGCCTGTCATAACTGACACAAACCAATCAGGCGAGTGCCGTTCTGGAATCCACCAAACCCAAACAGGCAAAGATGCCTGATTGGTTACCGCAGAGAGAAGGAGCAGCATGTTTTACACCAGACCCAGCGGCGTTTCCATGGAAACCCGCTCCACGAAGCTCTCTGCGCTACACCGACATGGTGTTCAATGGAAGCTAACGATACATACTAATGTGCTTTTCATGGAAGATATGCTAACGTGCTAACTTCATCCACGTTGGTACCCTGTGGCAACGGCAAATGTTGCAACATAGTATGTCGCCCTCTGCAGGGTAGATTTGTCATTACACACCTGCTGGTGCGGTTTGTTCTCTGCAGGTGGAAGACGTGACCAGAGGAAGTGGAACTGCTGCACAGTCCTCACCCACTTCAAAATAAGAGCATACTTCAAGAACTATTAAGTAACCAAACCCTCAACACAGATGTTGAACTGTATTCAACTGAAAGTTTACAAACCAACCAACTAAACTTGTGCTTCAGAATTGATCTGGAAACATGGATTTGGGGAAGATAAGCTGCTTAGCAAACCTAACAACACCAGTGGCAAGACGACCGTAGGAGGAATACTTCAATATAACAATATTATCACACAGGAGGATAATTACACCTCCAGACTCCCCCTGGTGGCCTGGAGGACTTTGGTTTTGCAGAGTTTCATACTTGCTGTTGTTTTTGCTGCATTTTTTCTTCGTTTGTTTGCATTTGGTTTTTGGAGTTTGTATCGTTCGTTTTCATGCATTCAGGGATTATGACCCAATTATTTTGGTTGGTTATTTAGAATTTATGCTGCTTCGTTTTGCAGTCAGAGTGTTTGTGTAATTGGTTAAAATCTTTCTGCATGGCAGAACATGTAAAACCAAACTCTGTGGGATCATTACTCATGTGAGTGGATCATGAGCTGCATAAACCAGCTGATAGCCGTTATCAGTGCAGGTCCACCTCCTGATTTAAAGAGCAGCTTTTATTTCCCATCAAGAGGAAGTAGGTTTAATCAAATGTTTGGATGGGGAGCAGGCGCGGCGCATCGAGTCTCCTGACTGATAACCAGCGGCGGCGAGGCGCTTCAATCGGCAGGTCGGATCATCTGAACGTTTCTCCAGCAGCTTCTGATATGCAAAATGTTCCTGTGACACTTCCGGCTGCCGATCCTCGGAGCAGTGAAGCTGTGTGTGTGTGTGAGACAGATGAGGTCAATGTTTCCCAAGTCCAAAGAAACAAAAGCAACGAAACGCAGCAGAGCTGTTGCTATGAAGCTCAACAACTGCAGCGCCGCTGAGGCCTTTGTGCTCAACACACAGAGCGCGAGCAGGTTGGTGTGTGTGTGTTGTAAATATTTAGTGGTATGCCATGGTGTCGGACTTGTTTGTTTATCCCTGCTGCCACGGTAACCATGTGGCCAGCGAAGGAGGGAGGAGTTGAGTGAATTCAGCTGCAGGCAGAAAGACACAATGATTTAATAATAATGTCATGGTTCAGTAAACATGTGGATATGATGTCACTGAACCGTCTGCATTCATTGACACGTTCATGTTCACAGCAGGACGAGTTCGAGGAAAAGAAAACTGTACAGATGATTTTGGTTCTTATTTGGAAGCGAAACGAAAAACCCAGTTAGACGCCATAAAGTTTACTAACCAAATTACGTTTAAGTCCATTTAACTCAATTATTAGATTACATGGTGAATAACAACGTTTCCAGTTGGCAGCAACAGCATTAAAAATACACATCACATGCTTTAGCATTAGCATTAGCTATGCCAGTACAGTATTTAGCATAAGCTAATGCTAAAGTTCTATAACAACCCTGTATATTGCAAATGCTAAAGAATCATGCTAGCATGAAACTCATGCTAAGATGAAACTCATGCTAAGATGCTAAGTATAACTGCAGTTTAAGCAGAAAGCTGCTGAAAGACGACAGCAGCTTCATTTTGGCATCATTTATGTTTTAACTCTAGATGTTGCATTTCTGCTCACAGATCAGACGCGTAAATTAGTGGTTTAAAATGATCAACAAAAACTAAATTAGGGGAATCTAACTGCGCCAAACATTTTCAAAGTTATCAAAAAGCCAAATTAAAAGTTAGTTGTGCTAATTATGGACGGATGATGAGATTCTGCCAAAGTATAAAAACCTTTGGACCGTTTCTGGATTCCTGGTCTGATTGGATTCAGATTTTCCTTCTTGATTCAAGTTGATGAATCTAAAAAGAAAAACTGAACGGAGCTCAGAGCAAAAGGAGCATCGCGCCGCTCCTCTCGGCTCCGCTCCTCTCGGCGCCGCTCCTCTCGGCTCCTCTCCTCTCGGCGCCGCTCCTCTCGGCTCCTCTCCTCTCGGCGCCGCTCCGTTTGGGTTTCCAGGAGAATCAGAACAGTTCTGCTCTGGGTTTAGTTTCTGGTTACATGAACTCGGGGTCCAAACGAATGATCTCTCACACACAGAGGTTTGTCTCTGCTCTGCTTTGATGAAGTTCCAGCAGAGCAGCAGAAAGGCTTCATCAGAGGAAAATTAAAGTTCTGGAGTCCAAACAGGACATCCGGGTCAGAACCTGGTGGAGTTTTCAGGTGATGGAGCCATGAAATCAGAAGGTTTAAAGACGACACCTGGAACCGATCGCTGCTGGTTCAGCGGTTTCAAGACGACCTTTGACCTCCAAAGTCATGAGAGGAGATGCAGATCCCTGTGCCGGTTCTGACCCAAACCACTGGGTTGAACCTCCCGGGCTCAGGCGATTCCTCTGGGAGGGAAATTTCATTTAAGAACAATTAAATGAACATTTAAAATAAAATGAAAGTGATTCTATTTCAAACCAGTTCATTTAAAAGAACCGGCTCGTCTCCAGGCGGTCCGGTTCTGTAGAACCCGTACCGACACTTTGCTCCGTGTTTCTCTCCAGCACACCACCGTTCTGCCCTTCATCATCATCGAGATGCGGACCACCCGCCACGGCTACCCCCGTCGGTCCTGGGGGCTGGCCGCCGTCTGCCTGTTCGGCGTCGGATACGTCCTCTGGTAACGGGTCGATCCAGAACATTCCTCCAGAACAGCTGCTGGTTCTGCTGCGTCTACACATGTGAAACAGGGATTTTTCCATTTGATGGTGAAACCTGGTTCTGGCCTTCCAGGACGTGTTGGGTCCATCAGGTGACCGGTGTCTGGGTTTACCCGGTCCTTGAACGCATCACGCCGCTGGCTCGGGTCGCTTTCTTCAGCGCCATGACGGCCGTGATCTGCATCATGTACGTCCTGGGAGAGATCCTCAATGGATACATCTGGGACCACACACACACAGGTACACACACAGGTACACACACAGGTACACACACAGGTACACACACAGGTACACACACAGGTACACACACAGGTACACACACAGGTACATGCATTTCTTTTAGAACTAGAACTTCTAGAAACAGAAGTTCTAGAAGTTCTCGGACTCTAAAAATGTTTTTCCAGGAAATGTTTGTCCTGATATCGACTTTCTGTTTCTCACAAAAACTTTGTTGTTCTTGTTTGTCTCTTCCTCTCAGAAAAGGTCAAAGGTGAGTGACCTCCTCTGCCTCCACAGCCGCTTTGCGGACCGAGCTGAAGCCAGAACCACCGGACCTCGCTGGACCGGCAGCAGACCTGCTGGGGAGCTGAACCCGTAATCATCAGTGAACCTTTGAGTCGGATGACGATGAATCCTCTGTTGTTGTTTTTGTTCGTCTTTGTGTCGTTTTGCTCTGAATGTTCGGCTGCAGAAAGCCGAGCTGCATGAGTTCTGGAGGAAACCCAATCAGCTTCTCACCAGCCGGAACCGGTGGCTCCTGCAGAACAAATCAGCCTCCATCTCATCGTCACACTGCATTTCTGGAGGAAACTTTCGGTTGTTTTAAGGTGCAAATAAAGCTTGAACAAATCTGCAGCGTGGGTCTTTACTGGGTACAGCGGTTCTGCTCAAACTGAGTCCGATTTCCCTCTGCTGAAGCATCAGAACAACATAAATGCAACATGTCACAGAACATGATTTATGTCCAAATAAATCGAGTGTTGAGAAATGATTGAAGTTAGCGCTTTAGCATTAGCTTCCTCTAGATAAGCGGCTAAACCAACTGCTAATGTTGGTTTAGCATTAGCGTCTTTAAATATGATATTGGTACAGCACTGCAGCAGTTAATTTTTCAAATTAGTGCTAGCGCAGCTAGCTGTTTAGTTAGCGCTGCCAACCGGGTTTCAGCATCGATGGAGTTTCAACAGCTTTTGCTGAAGTGGGTTGTTTGTCTCCTAAAGTTTTAAAGAGTCAAACTAGAAGAGAAGCTTCATCCTCATCCTCACTGCTTCCTTTCTGCTGCTCGACTGGAGGTTCACACACACACACACACCGGCGTGTGTGTGTGTGTGTCTCCTCATTAACACATCAGCGCCGACGCTCTCAGGTGATACATTCAAACATTTGTTTGTTTCTGTTCTGCTTTCATTAGCATCAATTTCCATGTTTTAGATGCTTTGAACAATAAAACACTTAAATAAAAAATGTAAAATCTGGAAAACACGATGAGATGTTTTTAGGTCAAAGGTCCAAAGCAACTTCTGGGTTCTATGTCCAGTTGCATTCAGGTAAACTGCTCCCCCTGCTGGCCGACTCGTAGAACAACAAGAAATGACATGAAACGTTGTTCCAAAATATAAACATGTTTTATTATTTAAAAAATAATAATACAACACGTAAATAACATAAATATTAAAACTGAAGCTTTCTGCAGGTCAGTCCTTCCTGGTTTTGGGTTTCGGGGCTGAAAACAAAAAAAATTCAAATGTTTTTCACAACAAAACTAAAACCATGAGGTCTGAACCTCCTCAGTGTGCATCTACAGAATAAATAAAACATTAACTGATTAATTTACGATTAACAAATCAAATGAAACATAAAAGTGAATTAAAAGCAACAGAAAAGGGGGTGCTGTGGTGGCGCAGGGGTTTAGCACACCCACATACGGAAGCCCTAGTCCTCGACGCGGCCGTCCCAGGCTCGATTCCCGGCCTGGCGACCCCCGCCGCATGTCCTCCCCCCCTCCCACCTCCCTCCCCCCTGCCCATCAACCGCCAAATAAAGGCCACTAGAGCCACTAAAACCTTTAAAAAAAAAAAAAAAAAAAAAAAAAAAGCAACAGAAAAAATCTAGAAAAATAGAAAGTTTGTTTTATTCACCGTTTGGATTCTCCTGTTTGTAGAAAGTTTTCAGCATCTCAACAGCTTCCTCTGCTCTGTGACCTGCAACACACTGAACACACACACACCCACACACACACTGTCAGACAAAGAACACAACGCTCTCATCCTGAGCGTTTCCAAGAAGAGAGGTAGGAAAGGAAAGAAAGAAGAGAGGTAGGAAAGGAACCAAGGAAACCAGGAAGGAAGAAAAGGATGAAACATGACAGAAAGAAAAACACAAGAAAGGAAGCAACAAAAGGAAAGAAAGACATGAAGAAGGAAAAAAGGAAGGAGGGCGATGAGTGAGCAAGGAGAAAAAGGAAGGACAAAACAAAGGAAAGATGGAAAGGAGGATTCAAGATGGTGGCATAGTCAAAGTCTGGAAACACAAACATAAAGACCAAGTGACCCTGTAGGTCAACCTGGGGTCAGAGGTGAAATGTGACGCTGACCCTGAAGGTCGTCCCGGTGACAGGAAGCTCAGCAGAGGAGAGGTCCAGAACCGAGCCGCAGCCTCCAAACCGCTCGTTGCTGCAGCCAAAGACGACCAGCGGGACGTCTGGAGAGTCAAGGACCAACACACACACACACACACACATCTACACACACACACCAGGATACTCATGAGGCGCAGCGCTGCGGCGCACATCACACACGGCTCCACCGTCACGTACAGCACCGTCCGCTCGCACACGGCCCTCACATCCAGGTTGCCACGGCGACACCAGTCCAGCAGCTGATCTAGGGCGACCATCTCAGCGTGACGTGTCGCCTGAGAGCATTTCACACACAGGGGTGTTGTCACGGCGACCCCAGATGCGCCTCCATCTTCCAGAGGAGAAGAAGAAAAGGTTTCCTACGTTTTTGGTCTCGTTGACCTCGTTCCGGCCCTGCCCCACCACTTCCTGCCTGTGGACCAGCAGGCATCCGACCGGAACCTCGCCGCCCTGCAGAGCCTCTCTGGCCTGCGTGCAACGACAAACTCAGTCAGTCACACAGCAGAAAACATGTCAGCAAACAGGAAAGATGGACAAATTTTAACCTACATGTGTATTTTTCATCTTGTGTGGTTTTAAATTTTTGTTTTTAATATTAATAACGTTAAATAAATGTAAAAATATATACAAGTATCTCATTCCTCTGCAAAAACCCAACAAATTTAATTTAAATCCCAGATTTATCAGGACCTTCCTAATTATAAAATTCTAACGCTGAAGTATTTTTATTTTGATAATTTTCATGTTTAATTCACTTTTTAATGATTAAATATCAGATAAAAATGTTAAATATCTCAAACTCACCATTTCAAAAGCTCTCGACATCCACTTCTCCATTTCTTCATCACTTACAGAAAACCCGGCCTCTAACTTCGCCTTACGGGCCTCTTCTGTTGCCATGGTTACCAATGCCGTCCCACGTCACTCCACGGTGACAAACTGTCGCTTAATAAGCAGCATTCATTTACTGTTTTTATGCTTTGCAAGGCGTAAAGACTGAACCCCACGCTGAAAGCCGGGGAGGATAATATCGGACGGACCGTACCCACGACGCTCTCTTACGTCAAACTGACGTCTTGACGTAAAATCTGAACCGGAAATATGTGATGTGGTGTACAAAATAAAAGAACTACGCAGACGTAGACTGCTGGTGTATGGTTGCCGTTTGTGAAGTTACGCAGTGAATTATTAGTAACAATAATTTGGGTTATTTTATAAAATTAAAAATTAGGGACAACGCGTTTATTGGAACTTCTTCAGGTTTATATAAGCCATTAAAGCTGGAACACATAAAGAGTTGTTAAATCTCTTTGTGGTCAGACTATTACTAAAGTCGAGAGACACAATTGTTTTTTTAGCCAACAATTTTTTTCGTCGTTCTCAGATTCAAGTTCCGAAATGAAACCCAAGTTTGTTTAACTTGAATTAAATTTAACATTTATCACATGACCTTGTTGGGTTTTATTCTGAAATTCCAAACCGGATGTTTTGCCTAGGTTTTGGTTAGCGTAGCTGTGAAGTTTTAGCATGCAGGTCCCGAGCTGCAGTCCGGCTAACCTGCGTGAAATAAAGAGCTGAAACCACGAAGAGGTTTTAGTTCCTAAACTGTCAGCTGTTTGAAGATGTTTTCACCTGTCTGGAATTTTATCAAACGACACAAGAAGAAGTTTATTTTCACCGGAGCTGTGGTCGGAGGTGGGCGCTGACTGATCCAGGCTAGCAGCAGCAGCAGCTGCAAACCAGACTCCGACCATTTAAGCTTTGAAAAAGATTTAGTTTGATGTTCTAGGGGAGTAAAGGCACGGACTGATATGTTTTTCTAAATATCATTACTGTATGTTGAATTTGTCTTAAGAAGTTCTTTCAGATGTCATCGTTCCTTGCATTTTTACTGAAAATATATTGAAGTAAATTTAAAAACTGACAATTTTAGAAAGTAATCCTATGTGGCGAGTTAGTAGTACTTCATTTAATTCAGTTTAGAAACACATTTTCTCTAAAGAGAAACTAAATTTAAACATCCAGATAAAAATAGAGCAAGTGGTTGTGGATGCTGATGCTGCAGGTAGAAAGGATCTCTTGTAGCAGTCAGTGTTGCAACAAATCTGACGAGGCCTCTGACCGTTGCTGTAAGACTGAGGTGATAATCCACAGTAACATTTCCTGGACTACACGTCAGCGCTGCTAATCCACCTCCTCTGCTTTTGCTACTCCTATTTATCTGTCTGATCGAATGTTTGCTCCTCAGAATATAGAATACTACAAGATGTCTAACACAACATTATGATTCTGTCTCACCAAACAAAACCACTTCAATTAGTGCAGAATATCAACCAGTGGACGAGTTTTGTTTTTGTCGTGGTTTTGCCTCTTCATGTTTGTTCTGTTTGCTGGCCGCCTACCAGGAGTTTACCTGCTGGGTAAATATGCCCAGAAGAAGATCAAGGAGGTCCAGGAGAAGGAGGCGAGCGAGTACATAGCCCAGGCCAGAAGGCAGTTCCACTTCGAGAGCAACCAGAGAACCTGCAACATGACGGGTCAGAGCTGCAGATTACTTTAAACGAAGAAACGTTTCAGGTTTTATGAAGGTGGAGAAGAATTCAGTTTTTGTGTTTTCCAGTTCTGTCGATGCTTCCTGCGCTCAGAGAGGCCATCATCACCCAGCTCAACTCCGAGAGCCTGACAGCGATGCTGAAAACAAAGTGAGTCACAGCACATCACCAGTGGCTAGCACTGCTAATGAAGAGCTAGCTGCACTAATGAGACATTAGTTCTGCTAATGCTTTCTATGTTTGTAGCCTTCTCCTGCATGGTTCTTGTTAGAAATAAAGTTAAAGGAGGGAAAATAATCTAAGCAGAACTGCTGTCTTCCCCCCCTTCAAAATAAGAGCATGAATATAAATGTTCGACTACTTGCTGAATTGTTACCAGTTGATAACCAAAACCTCTACTGAAAGTTTACAAAACAGCCAAGTAAATTAAGGCTTTTGAAAATATCCACAAAAAAATTAATTTAGGGGAATTTAAGTTAGCTAAACATAGCTTCTCCTTCTCTAGCAACATATCTTTAGCGTTAAGCTAATTATTAGCACGCTAGTGGAAGTTTGGGCCCCACTGCTGATCGCTCATCCACACTTCTGAGTTGCTGCTTAGCGGCGCTGCAGCTGCAGCTAGAAATGATTTATCTCCCTTCTTTCTCCTGACAGACCGGCCAACAAGCTGGAGATCTGGGAAGATTTAAAGATCATCAGTAAGAGTCTGAATCGGTTCTGCTGCAGTAAAGCCGAGGCGCTTGATCCTGACATGGTGTGTGTCCCTCAGGCTTCACCCGGACCGTCGTGGCCGTCTACAGCACCTGCATGCTGGTGGTTCTGCTCAGGGTGCAGCTCAACATCATCGGGGGATACCTGTACCTGGACAACTCTGTGGGGAAGAGCACAACAGTGAGGAGGGCCTGCCAGCAGCTACCAGCCAGCAGCTAGCCAGCCAGCAGCTAGCCAGCCAGCAGCTACCGCCAGCAGCTACCAGCCAGCTACCAGCCAGCCAGCTAGCCAGCCAGCCAGCAGCCAGCCAGCCAGCCAGCAGCTACCCAGCCAGCCAGCAGCGCTCTGATTTGTCTCACAAGAATTTTTCACTTCAGGAAGTTAAAGGAGAAACTTCATGTTTGTTGTCCCTCAGAGTCCTCTGACGCCTCCGGACGTCCAGCAGCAGTACCTGTCCAGCATCCAGCATCTCCTAGGAGACGGTAGGGAGCATCCCCCCCGGCCAGTCTCTGTCCTTTGTCTGTCCCCTGAACCGTCCACGTGTGTCTTCAGGGCTGACGGAGCTGACCTCCAGGGTGAAGACGGCGGTGCAGAGCTCCCTGGGCGGGTAAGTCTCTGTGTCTGTCCCCAGACGTCCCTCCCATCTGTCCCTGATGTCCTGCTCTCTGTATCCAGGGTGTCTCTGAAGCAGAGTCTGTCCCTGCTGGAGCTGGAGCAGCAGCTGATCTGGATCCGAGCCGAGGTGGACTCTGGACGCCCGCTGTCCTCCTACATGCTGGCGGACGATGAGGACGTCCTCGCCGACCAGGTGGCCACTTTTATTTTTGAAAAAGCAGCTACCAACAAACCTAGAGACTTTTCCAGAGCCTCTAGAGGAAGAGACTCTGAAACGAGCTATAAAAACTCACTCCTCAGCTTTTATAGACATGAAGGACAGACGTGGTCCAACCAGGAGCCTCGTCCTGACTCTGGTTTCCTCCTGCAGGCGTGCGGCTTGACGCAGAACGACCTGGTGACCATCAGACTGCTGAATGAGACCAGAGACATGCTGGACAGGTGGACAAGTCCGGCGGCGCTAATGCTAATGCTAACGCTAAAGCTAACCGCCTGCTGTGTTTCTGTCTTCAGTCCAGATCTGAGCAAAGTTCTCAGCGCCTGTCTGAACCGCGGCTTCTCTCGTCTCCTTGACAACCTGGCCGAGTTCTTCCGGCTTCCTGTCAGTGACTCCGCCCCCAACTGCGCCCCCCACAGGTCAGAACCGGACAGACCGCGGATATCTGGAGCGTCAAGTCAAAACCACAGCACCGACCCTAAAGAAGCAGCTGTTGCTGCTGTGGGAACAGATAGAAACAAAGTTTAAAGTCGGATTGTGTAGAGACTTGATAAGCAGTCAGTATCTTCCGGAGCTTTGAGTCAGTTTTTGGCTTCAGGGTTTAAAGCTGCAGCTTCTTTCCAGCTGATCTGAAGGGAATGTCTGGTTCTCTGGCTGATTGGTGTTTCTCTGTCAGCCTGTCTGCTGCCAGCCTGCCGCTGGCCAAGATCATCCCCATCATCAACGGCCAGATCAACTCCGTCTGCAGTGAGACTCCCAGCCACTTTGTTCAGGTAGGTCCGACGCCGGTGGTTCTGTGGAAACCCGTCTCTGTTGTGGGTCGATCGGCCGGATCTGGGTGGTTTGGGTCCAGACCGGTTCTGTTCTGGTCATCAGACGTCTTCTCTGCAGGACCTGCTGCTGAACGACCAGGTGAAGGAGTTTGCCGCCATCGTGTACGAAACGTTCAGCACGCCGCAGGAGCTGCAGAAGTGATCTCTGAGGAAGAGGAGGAAATGAGTCGGTGATGAAGATGCCGGTCCCTCCGCGGCGTCCAGCCGGACATTCCTGTCCGCTCTGCTGGAGGACACTGAGGCTGCTGGGAGCAGTGCATCCTGGGAAGCGGAGTCTTTTAGCTGCTGCAGCGTTCACAGCTGATGAATCTCCCATGCCGGACTCTTCGTCCCAGAAAATCTTCTGGGACGATTTTAGGCTTTATGGGTTTCTGTGAATTCGTCATGGATCCAGATGTTCCTGCTGAAAGATTTAGACCTTCTGAAGATTAAAACAGATTTAATAAAACATCAAAATTAAGCATGGAAACTAAATTTGACTCTTTTTGTTTCTCTTCAATGTATAAACTCTGCAGCTTGCAGTTCACATCATGGCCAGAAGGGGCAGTCTACTCCACCCTTAATGTTGAGAAGCCTGAGGAAACAGAAAGACGTTTTTATTTATTATGAGAAAATGAGCTCACTGTCACTATTTGTGATTGTCAAAATAATCGATTAATCATCAGAACAATTAAGTTACAAAATAATCCTTAGTGCAGTCCTAGATCCAAGTGAACCTTCTGGAGTGGCCTAGTCAAAGTCTGGACTTAAATCAATGTCAGATGCATGTCTTTAAACAAGCCTTTCCTGATGTGTTTGAATCAAAACCAAATCTAGATGCAGAAAGGGTCAAAGTTCATCCACATGGGCAGACGTAGCGATCTGAAACAAAAGATCAAAACCAGACAAAATCTGAGGGGTGTGAAAACTTTTTCACAGCTCTGGAGATAAACCTGAGCTCCAGTTTCAGTCAGAGGGAAACGTCGTTAAATCTTTCTTTCTCCAGATTTAGAATAAATCTGTACGTTTGCTGGGTCAGCAGGGGGCGCTGTGCTGCAGCTCCTGACCTGCAGGGTGAAGATGAGGAAGAGGAGCTGATGAACAGCTGGAGGCGTGGCCTCCACGGTCTCCAGGGTGTTCTGGAGAAAGGGGAAGGAAGCTCTGTGCCCGCCTCTCTTTTAGGAAATCTTTATTTTTCCACTGAAGCTGAAATTTTTCCTGCAGATTCCTGGAATTCAGATTTTCCTCCATCAGGTTTCCTGATGTTCCTGCTGAATGAGCGTTTCCGGACCCGGCGGTCGGCTCTGCAGAGGTTTCCGGCAGAGTGACCACAGCAGGCCGTGTTCCTGTTCTCTGATGTTCTGTGGAAGTTATTAAGTTTGTGGCAGAAAGAGGCGCGGCTGGAACCTGCAAGCCTCCGCCGGGACGCGACGGAACAAGTTCAACATGAACTGGAAACAAACAGCCAGAGAGCCGCGGGCCAAAGGGAATTCAAAACACACGGAAACATGTTCAGAGGAACTCCCAGTTAGAAAAACCCAGCAGGAAGTCTTGATGTTTTTCGTGTCTTTCGTCAGCATCCTCAGTCCGACACAAGACTCAAACTTTCTGGCTTTGGTTTCATTTTTAAGCTTTCCTGATTATTTTAGCCTCATTTTCTGCACTTCTCCAGGTTCCTCCAGTCCAGTCAAAGTCTTCATAAACATTGCTTGTTCACAGAGGACTGAATAGAAGCATGAAAGTTGAGTGGAAGGAAAAAGTGCAGCAGTAATGGCCTTGAGCACGTCTGAGAGAGTTTAACAAGAAATGGACTGAATTCCAGAGCAAGAACATTTGGATTCTGCTGTGTGACCTGGACTGAACCAGAACCAGAACCGGACTGTTGCTCAGTGGTCTGAAGTTCCCGGTGAAGGTGAATCTGGCGTTTCATTTGGAAATAAGAGTCAGAAGAAGAGCATCAGGATCCAGTCTGACGATCTGGGCCGCCATGTCGTCCTCTGGTTCTGATCCGATGGGTTCTGAAGTCCATCAGAACATTTTCACTGGCTTCCAGTGGTGAGCGTGACTAACCAGGAAGTTAGCTGCGCTAACCCTAAAGTGCTAATCAAAAGCATTAGTTCTGCTAAAGTGCTTTACCACCATGGTATTTAGCATAAGCTAATTATAAAGCACTAAAGCAAGACAGTATTTAATGGAAGCTAATGCTAAGGTGCTACACAAACATGATATTTAGCATAAATTAATGCTAAACCTGTATTCCAACACAATATTTAACAGTAGCTAATGCTAAAGTGTTACACCAACGTGGTATTTAGTCAAAGCTAATGCGAAAGCGCTAATTTCAACTATGTTGATATCCACCATGTGTGAATGACAACAGGTGCTACAACACAGAATAGCGCCCTCAGCAGGCTCAAAGATGGGTCTGCACAGCTAGCTGTACGGCTCGTGCTACAGGAAGTGATTGTTTGGACCTGGTCACATGGTCTCAGTTTAGCTTCTTTCATCTGAAACTTTTAAGAACAGCCAAGTAAATCATTTAGGATTTATCTGGGAAAATTATTTCAGCGCACCAAAAACAAACTTGGTACCGACCCAAACATCCAAAGAAACCAATAACTGTGGTGGTACTGGTTGGTCAGTAAACGGGCCGGACCAGAACCCCATAGATACTCTATGGAGAACTTCTAAGAGGAAGACGAGAGACACCAGAACCAGTGATGAAGACGAGCTGAAGGCTGCCATCAGACAAACCTGGGCTTCCAGAACCTCAGCAGAACCTCAGGTTTATCTCAGTGATGCAGACAGAGAAATGCTTCCACTTAAAAATCTAATTTAGACGATTCTCCTGGTTTATAATTCAGATTTCCACCAGCGCGGATCTCAGGAACTTCTCTCAACACATCATCAGCTTGATGTCAGATTTATGTCCGAGTGGAGCATCCTCCAGTTTGTTGAACCAGACCAGGGACCCTGTGGGACTCCAGTACTGATTCTCCAGTGTAGGGTCCAGGTGCTTCTGTTGCTTCATGATTAGCAGCTTCCTCATCCTGCTGCAGGCCAAACATAAAGGTGAGATCTGCGCCGACCGAATGACAGTGAGGATGAGGAGCAGAGAGGCGGCGTGATGAAGGAGCGGCTCTGACTGCAGCTCAAAGCTACAGATGTTTGTGCAACCTGAGCCGTTGCTTTCTTCCTGGTTGACGATGACTCAACATGACTTCATCTTTTCAACCTGCTGGTCGCCTTGCAAGGACTCGGAGGACTTTCTCCTTC
Source organism: Phalloptychus januarius (assembly GCA_902982915.1). Lineage (NCBI taxonomy): Eukaryota > Metazoa > Chordata > Actinopteri > Cyprinodontiformes > Poeciliidae > Phalloptychus > Phalloptychus januarius. Next base: position 17,682,005 of record CADWAE010000459.1, read on the forward strand.
AAATGACAAAGCTGGCAGGACCCAGTGACTCAGAGGCGATGATTTTATAAATGGTGTTGAACATTTTGGGATGTTTTTGTCTTTTAATCCGGAGCTGAATCAGAATCTCCACCATGACACAATAGTTTCTGTCCGCAGCGTCCGAATGATCGGGAGTCTGAGTGTTGCTCACGCTGCTGACCGAGAAATGAGAGCAAAGAGCTGCGGTCAGAACCTGATGACACGGCGGATTATCCAGAGATTACATACATAAACGGAATAAAAGCTTCAGAACCATTTCTCTGTTTCTGTGTGACAGGAAATCAGACAAAACTTCTCCTGTTTCTGGTCAGTTAGCTTTTGTAAATTTGATGTGACAGAGAAGTTATTATGACTTCCTCCAGGTTTACGCTAACTCAGCTGGAACATCTGGGGAAGGGTTTTAAGGCGACGCCTCTAACACTTCCTGTGTGATACCACCCAAAGATCAAACAATAAAAATAACAAAAAATTTATATTCATCCAGCAAACTTTAACAAGCTAAAGGTCAGGAGTTGGAAATATTAATGTTTAACTACAAACACTGTATTTATTTCTGTTAGTTAGTGAACTAAACATTTAGCTACCAACGAAATATATAACTGAAACTAAACATTTAGCTGGCTAACTTCAGCCAGCTCAAAGTTAGCTTAGGTTACAAAAGCTAACTTAAGCTAACTAATATTCTGTAGTTTCACTAGTTTATCTAAACTAAATATTTTGTGAACTAAATATTTAGTTTAGATATAAACATTTAGCTGATTAAATATTTAGCTTGATAACATTAGTAACTTACTAATGTTAGTCCACAAATGAAATGTTAAATCCACATGAGGCCTCAGTCCTCATGCCGGCGGTCGCAGGTTCGATTCCCGGCCTGGTGACATTTGCCGCATGTCTTCCCCCCCCCTCTCTCCTTTCCCCATTTCCTGTCTAGTTACTTTCAATAAAGGCACTAGAGCCAAAAAATCCTTTAAAAAAAAAAGAAGAATTATCTGAAATATCAGATCATTTCTGATCACAGCCGAGCGACACGCCCCAGGTTTGAGTAAAATCCACATGAGCAGCAGAACCAGGCGGTCCAATGGGTCCAGTCAGAACCAGGCGGTCCAATGGGTCCAGTCATCTGCTCCAGACAACAGACCGAGAGCGCAGCCGGGCCGTTTTGGTCAGAAGGTCGGCGGGTCAGAAGGTCAGCAGGTCGGCGGGTCAGAAGGTCGGCGGGTCAGAAGGTCAGCGGGTCAGAAGGTCAGCGGCGCTGCTGTAACATCTTCAGATCCAGCTTAATGGCAGCAACAAACTGCTGAGTCATTCTAGCCAACAATAAACGCTGAGTCAGCGCCTGCTGAGACGGCTTTCATCTGATAGTGGAAAATATGATCAGATGTTTCCACCATCTGAACCGGCGCATGACTTGGAGTCACTGTTGTTGTTGTTTTCTCCTCTGAGATCCAGTTCAGTCTGCGGCTCTGACGACCTCTGACCTCTGAATGAAGCAGTGAGGAAATTAGAACCGCTGCTGTTTGGATCTATTTTTCTCGTGTTTTGGAGGAAAACAAATCACATGAAGGATCGTTAGATGGAGAAAAGATGGCTGTCGATGATTTCATCCAGTTATTATGAGGATGATGAGGAATTTAATAGAACATTTTGTATTTAGCCTCATTTCATCTTTGATGGAACTGATGATACTTTATTATCATTTATTTACTGAATAATCTGCTGTGTTTTTCTGTAAGATGTGTTTTTTCCATGGAAGAAGTTGCAGATAATGTTAGATGTTTCCACTACTGATGGCAGAAGAGACATGAAGACATCTTGGGTAAAATGCTTCACCTGGGAATTGTCTTAAAGGACTGATGTCAGGAATGTAGTTTATACCCTTATTGACCTGCACCATCAGTAACTGGTGGAGCAGAATTAGACGTTCTTCCTGACATCCTTATCGGTTCTTTCCTGCCATAAAGTCCTGTCCTCCAAGAGGTGAGGGACGGTTCACCAGGATCGTCTCTGGGACGGTTCACCAGGATCGTCATCAGGGTCGTCTGTGGGACGGTTCTTCAGGGTCGTCTCTGGGACGGTTCACCAGGATCGTCTCTGGGACGGTTCATCAGGATCGTCTCTGGGACGGTTCATCAGGATCGTCTCTGGGACGGTTCATCCAGGATCGTCTCTGGGACGGTTCATCAGGATCGTCTCTGGGACGGTTCATCAGGATCGTCTCTGGGACGGTTCATCAGGATCGTCTCTGGGACGGTTCACCAGGATCGTCTCTGGGACGGTTCATCAGGATCGTCTCTGGGACGGTTCATCAGGATTGTCTCTGTGGTCCATCTGGCAGTAGAGACCAGGTCAGACTCTGGGTGGGTCTTTGCCTGCTGTGAGTATATAATGATGTGACGTGTGTTCAGGCTCTTCTCCTGAATGCGCTCAGTGAGACGGGTCGTCCAACACTTTGGCCTTCCAATAAAGAAACTTAAAGACAAAGATTAATCTTTCTCTGACTATTGAAACAGATTCTCATGCTTTGATAAATAAAATTCTATAACAGGACGATGATGAAGAGGAAGATTATTTTCATGAAATAACCTCTTACTTCATCTCCTTCCTTATTTATTGGTTCCAGTCGGCTTCAATCCAACTCCAGTCCGTTTGTCTATAAACTCCGGTCCGGTTGGTGAGGTGTGAATGCTAATTGACCTCTGACCTCTGGTCCTCTAAACCTCAGTCTGGTTCAGTTGAACTGAACTCTGGTTCGGTTTGAATGTGAACGCCAAGCAGACCGGAGACCGCTCCAAAAGCAGGAAGAGGACTACAGAGCAGGGCATTCTGGGTAAATACAACCAAAGCTAACATGCTAGCCTAGCGTTAGCAGCAGAAATGGCTCCTGGTCTTCAGCCCAAGACTAAAGAGAAATCCTCCAGCCGCTACAATTTGACGCCTCCATCTTGTTTCCATCTGGTGAAGCAGGAAGTTGCTCTCAGAGTCTTCAGAGGTTTTTGTGTTGCTTCCTTCAGGGGTTGTTGGTGCAGCGCCCCCACAGGCCAGGAGGGGAACAGGCTGCTCAGAAGGTTTGGTTGGTTTGACCAACCAGAAATGGAGCAGATGTTGAAGTTATCAAACAAACTCTACCGGATCAACAAGACGGAAAAACAAGGTAACATGTTGGGAATGTTGAATCTCAAACAAAAACTTTGATTCCTCTGCAAATCATTTTGTCTTTTCAAAGAAAAAAATGACTCCTGCAGGCCTGCCTCTGATCAAACTGACTTCAGATCAGTCTCATGAGGTTTGGACACTTTTGGTTTTTGCAGTTTCAGCTCTCAACTTTTTGGATTTCCTGAAGATATTCCTTCTGTGGATCCAGGAGCTTTTTATTTAGGATCACATCTTCAGTGCGATAGCAGCTGGAAGGTTGCTCAAACATGGAACATATTGCACAAGTTCAAGTCTGTAAAGAAATGCGTAGAGGAAACTGGTGATTTTCGTGCGCTACTTTGTTTTCATGTCTTCCCTGGAATCTGAGGGAGGCAGTTCACCAGAGTTCAGTTTCAATTGGAGGAGTGGAGCAGCTCCCACCGGCAGGCGTCTTTATCTGATGCAACACATCTCAGGGCCGGCATGTTTTCAGATCCCAGAGCAAGATGAGCTCCCAAACGGGAACGGTCAGGGTTCCAGTCAGCCGCTGGGAGTGGAGCGCCTTCCAGAGGAGAGCAGAGTAGGCGGAGGCTTCACATGTGAAATCTGCCAGGTTTTCCTGGCGTAACGCCGGCATAGCGCCGCAGCACACCTCCAAACCGCAGGAACAAAAGAACCCAACATGATGAAACAAGAAGAACGCTGGGAGGAAGTTCAGGTTTGTTTAGGCTTCTGACCTGACGGAGAGCAGCTCGGAATGTTCATCTGAACAACATACTGAAGGTCAAAGGTCAGGATTCAACAGTCCGGAGACAAAAATGGCTGCTGACTCACAAGAACCAAAACATCCAACTCACATTTACCAGGAAACATCTGAGAAAATACTCCGAGGACGTTCCCAGGAGGTCTGGAGAAAAACTGACAGCATAGGACCAGAACATCAAACCTGCAGTCAAACACGGTGGTGGCAGTATGATAATCTGTGCTGCATTGCTGCTTCAGGGCCTGGACGGCTTGCTCTCCATCGGTTTGTGACCTAAGACTCAAGATTAGCACCAGAAACTCCAGTTCTGATTATCTAAAGTAAAATGGAATAAAGGTTCTGGAATGGTCCAGTCAAAGTCTGGACCTAAATCTAATTGATTTTATGTGGAATCACTTTAAATGATGGAAAACTGATGGAAAACCCTCCAGCGTCGCTAAATAAACCAATTCAGCCAAGCAAGGGGGTCAAAGTTCAACCACAGAGAAGTTAAAGACTGTTCACCAGCTGCTGCTGAAGGCTTGGGGTGTGATTACTTTTTCACTCAGAGCGGGTCGGTTTGGACGGACTTTTCAACCTGAAAACATCCAGTTAGCGCTTAGCTTCATATCAGTTTGAAGCTAGGTGAGCAGGCTAACTAATTACCGAATGCTTCCGAGCTAGCGAAAATATTTAGCTGATATGCTAATTCACGAGCCGATAAGAGGAAGTACCAAACTACCAAAATAAAATCTGGATAAACTGAATAGTTAAAGTACGATGCCTCTCTGTGTTGCCTCATTCGTCTGGATTGGCTCATTTGTTTAAAGCTTAAATGTTTTCAATTAAAAAGGAACAGAACCGATAATAACAAAGACCAAGCTTTTATTTTGACAGTCCGCATCTGGTTATCTGTAAGTGATTTCACATTAGCTAAATATTTAGCTTGCTAATTAAGCATTTAGCTTTGAGCTGTGACGTGTTAAATAAATGAACATGGCGGTGGATGACTCACCGCTGCGCTCTGAGATCATCTCTGATTTCCCTCCGTTCCTCCATTTTCTCTCCTCTCTCTGCCGCCTCATCGCTTCCGGAACGCTGGTTCTGATAAATCAGTGTTTGTGTCTGAATTATTGATCCCGCAGTGTGCTGGACTCTGATTGGCTGCGGACCGTCTGGCCTCATTAGCTGACAGTCCAGGCCGCAGCTGATTGGACGGAAGGGGAGAGGGCTCATTAGAGATTCATGGTGATGAAGGCTGAGGTCACTTCTAATCAGAGGTCATGAGGTCATCTCCCTCCAGCTCTCCCATTGGCCCAGATGGATGCAGATGTTCAACACAGATGAGTCTGAAACTCCGTCATGGCGCCCCCTACATCCATCCCTACATCCATCCATCCATCCATCCCTACATCCATCCATCCATCCATCCATCCCTACATCCATCCATCCATCCATCCATCCATCCCTACATCCATTCATCCATCCATCCCTACATCCATCCATCCATCCATCCATCCATCCCTCCATTAGTTTTGGTGCAGTTCATAAGTTGTTTCACTAGATGGCGTCATGGGTCCCATTTGGGGTGTGAGGGATTACATCAAAATTTCACTGACATTTTTTTTATTTATTTCCATGTTAATTGAACCAAGTATATAAATTAGGACATATTTATCAGTTTGTTTTGTCCAGCCTTGAATCGGCCATCAGTCCCTCTATTTTGTTCTACTGACTCCAAATTTACACACATTAATTAATATGTTAAACTGTTCGATTTCTATAATTATTTATTTATTGTGATGAAAATTCATGAGTCCTAAACTATCAGTGTGAAAATGAAAGAAACCAACATCATGAGGTTTTCATAACTTGCCAACATCTCTAAACTCAGATAAAGACACACAAAACAAAGAGGGTAAAGAGTTCATTTAAACATAAAAGTTATGAATACAGAATATATCAAAGGACAACTTTAAAAGAACCAAGAAACCAGAGAAGAATGAAAACACAATTAGACAGAAAAACATTAATAAACTCATAAAATCATGTTTTACCATCCAAAAATCATTATGAACATATCTGATGTTATTTATGTGAATATATGAAAAAAACATAAATAAGAATAAAAGTTATATGTAAAAGTACAAACTGAATCTGCTGTAAAACTTTCCATTAATGGTGATGTGAGTTTCATGAAGCTGAGCTGATCTTGCATCATATCTGTGCAAAAGTCCCGAGTCATCCGGATTTAGTTTCCATCCATCATCTCTGGAGCTTTTTCAGTTTCAGTCAAACCAGAACATTTTCCCCACTATCGTTGCTTCTTGCATAAACCTGAGCCTGGTTGAAGACTTTTGCACAGTGTTGTGTCTGAAATGTGAACCATGAAACTACAGATTAACCCTAGAAAACCTGGATTCAATCATGAGAGCTGAAGTTCCTGGTGACAGAGCAGAAACAGAGCCGAACCGGAGAAAAACCGAGAGATCAGGCGGCGCTGAGTCACGGCGAGCAGAGTAAACAGACAACATGGCCGCTGGACTGGGGTTGACCTTTGACCCCAGAGGGACGCTTAAAGTAGCACAGACAAAAATCAACAATAATTTGGGTTATTTAGTCATAAGAGCAAAAAGATATGTTAATCTTTCAAATTAATATTTTCACCAGGTTTTTTATTCCTTTATAAATGTCACAGCTTCAAACTGGATATTTAGTTATCAAACTAACTATATATACGTGTATATAGCCAGTAAAATAAAAAACTAAATATCTATGTTGAAGCTAAATATTTAGCTAAGAAAGCTAGCTGCTTAGCTTCAAACAAACACTTTCCTTAGCCATCTATATAATAATTGTGAATCTATATATTAGCTAGCTATCCTAATATTTAGTTAGCAAACTAAATATTTAGTCCCATAAATATTCAGTGAGAAAGCTAATTGCTTAGCTCCAAGCTAGATGATTAGTTGGCAATCTGTTTAGTTTGAACTAAATATTTAATACCTCAGACCTAATTATAAAGCTCATATTGAAATTCAGGTACCCAATAATGGACTATCAAAATTAAAGCTGTGTGGAGGCAGAATTGCTAAAGACCCAGCTTTTATTTTGGTAGTCGCTTTTGGTTATCTGCAAGTGAATTTGCATGTTATCTAAATATTTAGTTTGAAACTGTGACATTTCTAATGAAGAACATGGTGAGAAGCGCCATGTTTCCTAAATAATCCAGATTATAGCTGGTAATTTGTGACGGTGTAACCTCACACAGGCGGCCAGCAGCTGCCGCCCGGTTCCTGCATACCCAGCATGGCAGTGATGTAGTAACATGCCTCCCACCTCATTCATACCAAACCAGCACCATGATGAGGAGATGGATAAAGATGGATCCTGGTTCTGGTTTAAAATAGAGCGTGTGAGCGGCCCGGTTTACACATGAGCCGAAGATAGCAGCGCTGCTGAGGACGCGACGCTGGGAAAGACGAGGAGGGGGATCCCAGGGCGAGGAGGGGGAGGGTCTCACTGAATAAACACCAACTGACTCCTACTGACTTACTGCTACTTTGCTGTTTTGAATGATGTCGTCCCACCAGAAGATCGTTTAATAGGAATTTAAAATTCTTCCATCAATAATATAACATTTCTAAAATTTTCCAGCCTAGAGACTCACGTGGAACCTGGAAAGTCCCTCTGTAGAAACTGAGCCAAGCTTTAATTGTGAAAAGTTCATTTGAGCTTTATTTTGAAAGGCCCAGATAGCCAGCCTAGGTAGCCAGCCCAGGTAGCTAGCCCAGGTAGCCAGCCCAGGTAGCCAGCCCAGGTAGCTAGCCCAGGTAGCCAGCCCAGGTAGCTAGCCCAGGTAGCCAGCCCAGGTAGCCAGCCCAGGTAGCTAGCCCAGGTAGCCAGCCCAGGTAGCTAGCCCAGGTAGCCAGCCCAGGTAGCCAGCCCAGGTAGCCAGCCCAGGTAGCTAGCCCAGGTAGCTAGCCCAGGTAGCCAGCCCAGATAGCTAGCCCAGGTAGCTAGCCCAGGTAGCAATCATTATCCAATCAATGAAACATAATCACAATATAATCATTTAGTCTTTTTGAGTTCTGCACCTAAAAACTAACCAAAGTATTAACAAACTAAAGAATAAAAACATAATATTTATTAACTAATAAAAACTTCCAGACACGTTAAAAACTATTTAAACTCACTGAATAACACAAACTAAATCAAACTAAACTAACATGAAAAAGCAAAAACTATTATAACGCTGGATATCAGGAAATGAATGAAACTCTGTTTAGTTGTGGAAACTAAAGTCCAGCTTGAATGAAGAACTAATTCATTCAAATGTATTTATAGTATTTAGATTTGGATATTTTAGGACAGTTGCTGAATATTATTCTTTTCAAACTGGAACTGGACCAGAAAAGTTTCACTGGTAAAATTCTGGACCTCAGTCAGATTTTTAATGAACAGATATGAATAAAGTTTCTAATTTTAGTCTCAGCTGCTCCTCATTTAGCAGCACAGATCACCAAACTGGATGAAAACAGCAGCAGAAATCCTGCAGATGACATGGGTGCCTCCTGTCTGGGCGCCAGGGTGGGAAGACGGAGGCAAGGTCACGACCGTGCCGTCGCCGTAGCGACAGCCTGGTAAACATAAACACAGGAGGAGTTGGGCAGAGGAAAAGAGGTCGGAGCGACCGGAGGGTTTTACTTACAGAGTTAATAATGAACGGGTGAGTCAGCCTGGAGCTGCAGGCAGAAATCTGGGAGGAAACAAACCAGCAGTTTCTCCACGTCAGGAAACTGGACTGAATATCCAGAACTGGTTCTGATCACAACAGGACCGGGACCAGAACCAGCAGGGACAATCTGGAGGCAAGGAGTCCAGATTATAGACAGGCAGGAAAACAATAATAATAATAATAATGTAATGTTTTTATGTGACTAAAGGTTCAAACACAGATTCAGACTGACCTCTGGTTTCCAGCTAGATCTAGAACTCCAGATCTAGAACTCCAGATCTAGAACTCCAGATCTAGAACTCCAGACCGTTCCTCTTCGGGTCCAGAGGTTTTGTCCAGTTTGTGTCCAGCTCTAGAACTGGACTCTAGTTTTATCTCGGTCAGTGAAGTGAAATGTCGACCCAAACGGCTCCTCTGCATTATTATCATCATGGATCTGGGTGAAATAATAATAATCCTCCTGCATCACTTCTACAGACCAGCCATGATCTGCTGGTTATCGCAACACATTTATTGGCCATTAAATGTCTGTCAACAGATTTAATTGGTCTAAAAGTAACTTGTTTTATTTTGGTTCCAAAAACTCCCAGAAAGTTTCCTCAGCCAGCAGGTGAGACGTTTACCTGTCATTACGTCAGCCTGTAAAAATAGAAGCTGAAAACAGAAAACCGGCTCGACTTCATTCTCAAGCCTCAAAAAATGTGCTGAGTCAGCAGGAAACTCTCACCGGTTCCTGGTTTAGGCCCTAAAACTGGAAGCAGCCTGAAGCTCAGTCAGATCAACTGGAGAGTTCCTGGATTTTACAGATTGATGTGATTTTCCGCTCTAGAAGTTTTAGTTTCCAGCTGCTGGTTTTTTATTGTTTTATGAAGCATTTTTTAAATCAGTTTTATTTGGCTGGGGAACGCTGACGGTCCAGATGCTTCTGGGCTAAAAACTGATTTTCAAAATCAAAAATTACACAGTCACAAATTTCCTGACCTTTGAAATTTTACTGAAAAGCTAGCATTTCTGCAGACCCCACACATCCTGGACACAGAAATCGGTTCCTCTGGTTGCTCCGGTCAGGAAACCAACATGGCGGCGGCAGGAAGTGACCTCGGATGATTCTGTCAGTTCTAAACTGCTACAGGAAGTTGGAGGCTTTTCAGGCTGAATATCGGCTACTAGATGTCTGCTAACCATCTGAGATGGCGTATGGTTGGGTCCAGAACTGCCTTCAGAATCCAGAGTTCTGTTAGTAAAGGCGTCATGTTCTGAACAGAACCTGCTTCCGGAAGTTCCTCTTTTCTTGTTTCAGCTTTCTCCTGCTGCAGAAAAGCCTCCCCACAGCATGACCAGCCCCCGCCGTGCTTCACAGCAGGGCTGTGATCTGACAGGAACGAGCAAACAAGATAACAAGCCACTGGAGCCAATCCAGTAATCAGACTAATCTGATCCAGTCACTGAGGTTAATATGTTTGTGTCCTTTTCCTTAGTTCCTGCTTTCCTGAGTTTGGTCTAGTTCAATCATACTCTCAGCGATCAAAGTGTAGCGCTGGACAATAAAACAGTAGCGGATCCATATCACATATATTATATCATGTCACATTCAGCCAGGGTCAGCATAGTCGGAGTTAGCTCTTTAGCATTAGCTTCATCAAATGCATTTTGGTGTAGCGCTTTAGTGTTGGCTTCTGCCAACACTAATTCATGTTTTGGTTTAGTGGTTTAGCGCTAGCGGAGCTTGTTAAGCTGCTGTGGAGTTAGCATGGCGGCTAACTCAGACTGCAGCTGTTCTGATGCCCAGCAGGTTGTTGGTTCCCCTCATCACACTGCTGCAGAACGGCTGGACATCATCCAGGAAACAGACTGTAAAACATTACAAGTAAAAGCAGAATTTATTTGAGGCTCAGCTCAGACAAGGAAACACATGACAGGGTTAAAAGCACCTGGCGAGAATCCAGGTGGTTAAATTTTACCGGTGAAAGTTTCCCTGCTGCAGGAGGAAGGAGCCGCTCGTTGGCCTGATTACTGCGCATGCGCTGAGAGGCCTGGAGACGGACAGCATGAAACCTTTATGAGCTTTCAGGACAAAACTGGGTCAGTGGAGCAGGAGCCGCTCAGACGGAGCTCAAAATCATCCTGTATGGCATAAACACGTATTTTCATATTATTCTTTAGTTAACACTTCTGTTGGTTTCTTATCTGTTATATTCGTCACCGCAGTTTGTTGTATGCTTGGCACTTGTTTAATAAAGTTTTTTGAAAACAGGAAGCAGAACTTCTCCGTCAGCTGTCTTCACCCACTTCAAAATAAGAGCATGAATGTAAACTACTTTGAGAAATCGCAGCAAAACTTCAACACAGATTTAAAACTTTATTCAACTGGAAGTTTACAAAAGAGCCCAGAACATGACTGTTTAAAATAGGGGAAGCTAAACGTTTTTGAATTTCAAAGTTAGCAAAACCAGTAAACCAAAAATGATATTGGTGCATTAGCAGCATATTAGCGTAAGCATGCCCTAAAGCTGATCTGGAAAAATTATTTATGGCAAGCTAAGTGCATAAAACATTTCAGAGTTAGCAAAAAGGCTATGCAAAACATTTGCTCTGCTAATAGCAAATTGGCAGAAATGTTTCCACCCGGGTTTGGCTCCAGGACTTTGCCAGAAACCTGAAGATGAGGAATCCATAAATCCATCCAAATCCATCGCAGAGCGACTTCATGAGAGGAAAATTATTTTTCCAACTAACCCAAAACATGAATAATCTCTGTTTGATCAAGTTGTGAACATTTTAATGATCAGCACATTTTAGCCAAATATAACGACTATTGTTGCATAAAGTATTTATTGCAACACAGAGGACAGCTTGGATGGAAAACAGCTGATAGAGTCACATCATTTCAACCTTTGACCTCTCAGATTGAGGAAGCTGCTGAAGGAAAAATGTCTGCAATTTTCCACTTAGCAAGTACATGAACTCACGGAGGAACATCTGCTTTAGATCATAAACTGACTGAGTGTGGAAAGGATGTTAACAACTGAGCTAATGTTGCATCCTCAGAACTCAAACACAAGTGATCTTTGTCCCCTGACCTCTGATTGTTTCCGTCCCACAGCCTGCAGTTTGCTCATCAGCCTGAACTCTGACACACAAACACACGATTCTGTCAAACAAATGGTCGGATCGTCCAACAGGACATCAAACTTACTCTGGTTCTGCTCCAGTTCAAATCACTTCCTGTTCCAGTGCATCATAAAAACATAAACTTTAGCATGCTAACCCCCCAGGTCGCGTGTGTTTCATATTTCTCATTAGCCACTTTCAAGATGGTTGTCATTCCTGAGCCAGTTATTGGCATGAAATGTTCCAAATATTTCATGACTTGGATGAACGTCATGTCACTTCAGAAGCTTTCGACTTTGATGTGTGACAGAGACAGTCGTCTTGATGGCTAGCGTTAGCTTCTGCTGACTTTTATATGCTTAGGGGTTTTACATTAGCTTCTGGTCATTTTTTGCCAGGTACATTTTTGGTTGTTTTTTTTACCAAAAGCTAATGCAATAAATTGTTAAATCTAGCAGTTTATTGCATTGGCTTCTACAAAAGGCAATTTTGCTAATTTTTTTATGTTTGGCGATTTAATGTTAGCTTCCAGTAACTTTTTCTGTTTTTAGCGGTTCAATGTTAGTGGTGGATGCAATTTTTTGGTTTTCAGTAATTTAGTGCTAGCTTCCTCTAATTCTTGTCTGTGTTGAGTGAGTTAGCATTAGCTTTTGGTAATTTGTTTATGTCTAGTGGTTTAATGTTAGCTTCTTTATATGTGTTTAGCTGTTTAGCTGATTTAAGATTCTTGTTTACCAAAGTAGTGAGCAGTGAACCTAACATTTTAGCTAGCTGTTAGGTTTGGCTGTTATTACCACTGGTAATAACTACAGCCAAACATTTATTCTCCATATCAACTATAGTAGCCATTTTGAAAAATGTCCACCAGAAAAAGGAAACACAAGAAGAAAAAAATATATACATTATGGTTCAAAACACCAAACACTTTCATCTCATTGCTGAGTTAATTTTACATGACAACCATGTCGGCCATCTTGAAAAGTCAAACATTTATCAGTAAAGAAGAACCTTTCTAAAGCAGTGCGCTTGTTCTGGTGAAACGTTGAGTCTCTTTCCTTTATGACGGCTGAAACCTTCAGTAATGGATGTGATTCATCACTTCATCTGTCAGCTTTGACCTTTCAGCGTTTGCTCCGTCGTTCCTCTCTGAACCGACTGAACCTCCATGTGTTTGTTTCCAGAACTCAAACAGTCGGAGCAGTCGGGGCAGCACATGTGAGAAATGGTGACAAAATGTTTATTGTTCTCCTGCAGACTGAACCTTTGATCCAGTTCACTTTATTCACCATCAGCAGGGATTTTCACCGGAAGCAGCTGATGATGTCAGCAGCAGGTGAGCCAGCTGGAACCCACAGGGAAACATCCCACAGGTGGGAACGGCAGAAAACCAGCCCAAAGAATCTGCTACTGCTCCCAACATTCAGAATAAATGCAAAAAATAAAAAAATATATGATCATCATAAAAACACTTCAACATTTACTTAAACAGAAAGAAGTAAAAAAGAAAAAGCAAGGTGTGAACAATGACAGGAAATGAAAAAAAGGTCACAAAAAATAAATATTAATGTAAAACTAGTAACTGCAACAAAAAATTAAGAAAATGGTTAAAAATGGAATATATAACAAAAATAAACTCAGAGTTTGTTATTATTTAATTACAAAAAATCAATAAAGTCCCAAATAATCCAAAAATAAAAAGGATTGAAACTAAATAAAAAAACATGTGCATAAAAATAAAATGTTTAAAAGCTCAATAATAAGAACTTATAACATGGTTGCATATATTGAGATGAATTCAGGAACACCGTCATGCTAACCGTTGCCTCAGAGTCATGGGGTGAAAGGTCAAGCAGCGGCATGTGATGACCTCTAATGACCTCTGACTCATCGCTGAGCCTTGACTCCAGCAGATTGAACCGGGATGAATCAGAACCACCTGAGTGCGAGTCACATGACCCGACACTGTTCTTCTTACAGAATCTGAACTTTAACTTGTATCATATCCATGTGAAGCAAGCATGTGGCAACAGTAGGGAGGAACAGTTTGTTTTGAACCAGGAGGAGCCGCAGCCCCGGCAGAAACATGAAGAAGTCAAACATGAAATACGACAGGAAATACAAAAACAAAACACCAGAAAGTTGGACGAACTTGATGAACGAATGGCTGAACTCGTTTCTGCAGCACAAGGAGACAAATACATGTGATTCAAACCTTCATCCATGGTTTTGATATAAAACAGACACAGCTAAACTCTGCAGCTGCACCAAGTTCACCAAGTGAATTTTGGGCAAACTTTTAAAATGTCGCAAAAGAGAAAATGCAAATTATGTGTTTCCTTCTGTAGTTGTGAGCGAGCCAGGCTGCGCTAAGCGTAGCTTCATAGCATGCTGATGGAATGCACAGCTTTGGTAAACAGGAAGTAGAGGCTGCTAACTAGCATGAACCAGTTTTCCTAAGTGTCGACCCTCTGGTAAGGCACAGCCCCAGCAGAAGATGGCAGCGTTCGCTACGCCAGAACTTTTTCTGCAAATCAGTTTCTGTCTCGTTTCAGAACCAACCTAACCCTCGGCAAGCTAGCTAAAAATGTTTTAGCAAAAATCTAGTTTTTCCAAATTGCATGTTTGCCTTAAATTAATTAATGTGGTCAATGAAAACGCAGCTTATGACGGGAAATATCTCATCATAAACTGACTATCAGCTTTTTATTGTTTCCCTTTTTCAGTACAGAATGCAGGTCAGAACCAGAACCGGAACCAAAACCAGAACCAGAACCAGGTTCATGTGGAAAGTTATTCAGAACATTTATGATATGTAAATAATGTTGCATGTTTTTCAGACTGAACCGGCGCTGACTCAGCAGAAGCTGCTCTGATCTGATCACTTTATGGGAGCTGATATCGATCCTCTTACTGCCGGTCGCTGCTGGATCTTTACCGGAACCACCGAATCACTCAGACCGGAACTGCGATGAAAGCCACCCGGCTTCCGTAAGCTGCGAGCGCGAGAGGAGCCAGAGGAGAGGAAGAGGAGGGAGGAGGAAGAGGAGGAGGGAGGAGGAGGAAGAGGGGATTTCCCGGATTCCCGGGATGAAGGAGAAAAACAACAACAGCAGGAGGAGCTGCGGCTTCCCGGAAAGGATGACGTCACACGAGCAGGAGGAATAATAAAAACTCTTTCAGGTCCCCTGAATATCAAGAAGAATAAATATAAAATAAATATAAAAAACAACGTTAAAATACATAAATAATAAGTAAAATATTGAATTGTTTCACGTTGTAGGCTTTATTGTTATCACACTGATGGGGCTGTATTAAATTATACTAGAAATAAATATTATTTACATAATCTAGAATGTTGAAACTTTAATTTAGCGGAATGATGAAAATAAATAAAATGTAACTCAACACATTTCCAGTGGAAAATAAAGTTCACCTTAAAGTTTACAGCTTTGAACATGTTCATTTTTCTGTCTTATTTCAACCTGGACTGAATTAATACATTTTAGAAATATTATTAATTCTTGTGTTTTCTTTTTCACTGTTTGTATTAATGTAATAAAAATGAAACATAAAGGATTTATAAAAAACAATTGTATGTTTTACTGAATGTAAGAGTGTTAATAAAATAACATTTTATACATTCAACTCATAATTTTATTAAGCAGACTATAAATAATAAATAAATGAATAAAATCAAAACAAAATTGTCCAGCAGATTATACATTTTCACATTTATTTATAAAGATTTATGCTGAAAACTTGTTTATATTAAATGTAATTTGTTATATTGCGGATTGTAAATTTATTTGATGACTATCATCTTTTTATTTGCTTATTTTATCAAAATTGTTCTTTATTTCGTCAGTGTAGATCTTTTATGATTGTTATAAATGAATTACATCTACAGAAAATCATTGTTTCCTTAAAAAGGATTTCAATAAAATGTGATCTCTGACCGGATAAAACTAACCTTTGCTTCATGTTTCATCTGCAGAGCGAAGGCCGCCCCTCCTCTTCCTCAGCGCCGTCCCCTGCAGCGGTCGATGACGTCACCTTCATCCTTTCCGGGAAGCGGAGCAGTTCGTCCCGTTGCCGGGTTACCGGGAAGGCTCGCCCTCATCATCATCATCATTTCATTAGCAGAACCGTCCGAGCCGGAACACGGCCGGTCCGAGTCCCAGCCGGACCGGGGCGGAGGAGGGATCCGACCCCAGCCTGGAGGAAAACCTCAGCTGCAAACTAACTTTACCCAGTTCATCTGACCCCGGGGTCAAAGGTCACATTTATTTATAAATAACAACAGCAGCTGACAAAGTTAAAGTAATAAAATAAAACAAAGAATAAAAGACAAATTAAGACAGAAACAAAGAAAAACAACAAACTGAACTCAGAATAAGGTCAAATATGAACAACTGGTGGAGGCAGCATCATGCTGTGGGACTGATGAGCTGTCAGTGATTAAAAAGAGTCTGGATTAATCAACTGGAACGAACATGGATCCAGACACCCAGCAGGTGGTCCAGATGGAACCAGTTAGCGTTCTGGCTAACAGGTTCCATGAGTTAGGTTAGTTAGCTAATGGTTGGTTTGCTAATGGGTTGGTTAGCTAATAGTTGGTTTGCTAATGGGTTGGTTAGCTAATGGGTGGTTTGCTAACGGGTTGGCTAGCTAATGGGTTGCAGGTGTGAGGAGACAGAGGAAGAGACACCGTGCGAGTTAAATGGGATTAAAAATGAATCTAACATTAAAAATAATTTGGCATAAAAAGATAAATGTGGAGAAATAGGAAAAGACAAGAAATAAAGATAAACTGAAATCATGATCTGATTAAGAGACTAAAGTACAAAATAATAAATAAGCTAAAAACTCAAACAACTCTCTCTCTTCCTCTCCCTCTCCATCCTCTAATCTTTATTTCTTTATTTACTTTTCTTTCTGTTTCTTTGTTTTTGCTTCTATCTCTTGGATTTTTCTTTGTTCCTTTTTCTCCTTCCTGTCATTTTTTCCACTTCATGTTTTCTAGAGTTTCCATAAAGTAAATAAATAAATCCCGCTCACATCAGAAATAATTGTCGTATTTTCAGGGAAACTTGAGTTTTGTTATTTTATAATGAAATCTTGTTCAAACATCCTCCACCTTTCGCTTTCTCTTCCACAGAGAGCCGCTGGTTTCCCAGAAGGAGAAACTTTCTGGTTTTCCCTCATAATGAAAGTGATGGAGCGGCTCCGGTTCCCTGTGTGGACCGGGACCGCGCAGGCGGACGTGCGAACCGCGGCGGGTTGACTGCGTGGAAGCCAGACTTTAACTGAGCCGGGTTTTAATTTAGAGCAGCTGATCTAGTCAGAAACACAGCCAGATATTTCAGAACTGCTGCTGCTTTATTTCTGGGCAGCAGGAAGAGGGGGTGGCGCAACAAACCGTCAAAATGTCATCAGATGAGAGTTGCAGGAATGCTGATCTTCTCCATTCTCTGAATTCCTCAGTTTCCTTCTTCCCTCTGCTCTCACTCTGTTCACTTATTCACTTTAATGTTTGTTTTCGTCTCGTTTTCTCTTTTATCTTCTGCTTAAATAAAGGTTTAGACATTTCCACCGGTTTGCCTGCCCTGTATGGAAGACCAGAAGTGTCACAATCCAACTCATAAGTCACTGACTAAATAAATATTAATCATTTATGTTTTACATGCAGAATTATTCTAAATAGTAAGTCAAACAACATAAACGTTTATAATTTTTTGACAGAGTTTTGTTGAATCTATGGTACAGTGTTGCGAAAGTTTTGTGTGTTTGGCTTCAAAAACCCAGAATAGCACAGTAAAAAAAGTTTCTAATTTACAGTAAAATCAGTATTTCTATGAGAAAATTGTGGCAGCTGCACATTTTTTTACAGAGATGAGTATCTGCTTTTCTTCCAAACTGGCTCAGTTCTGAACGGCTGTGGCGTTCCTCAGGGCTCCGTCCTCAGTGTCTTTTTTTATGGTTATCTAGAAGCTTCTTTGCTTCAAATATGCTACGCTGCGCAGAATTAAATCAACGTTTCAAATTGGATCCTGAAAGTTAAAGCTAAATATTCAGTAAATATTCAAATATCAAGTCTGAAGCTAAATATTTTATTATTTATGCTACAAGCTAGCTTTAGCTCTGGAACATTTAGCTCTGGAACATTTAGCTCTGGAACATTCAGGGTGGGAGCTGGTCCTCTTACTGGATTCTCCTGGATTTATTTCCATCTGTCTGCCCCCAGCATGATGCTGCCAACACCATGTTCCTCTGAAGGACCTCTGGGGTCAGAATCAGAACCGCTGCTGTCGGGTTCTCGACTCTGGCTGTTGATCAGGTGGATTTAATCTGAAAAAATTGAATATTTGAGCCTAATTAGAATTAAAGTCCAGTGAAATCTGAAACGTTGGGCGGCCATGTTCAAGTTGGCCTGCTGTCGGTCTGTCTGACCTTTGACCTGCAGGAACACGTGTGTGTCAGCAGAGCGGGGGACGCCGTCCGGCTGATCATTAACCATTACGGCCGCCGGAGCAGAGCCGCGACATCCCGCTTTTATGACATGTTTACCACTGGAAACCAGCCGACGCGGTTCCCATGGAAACCCAGCAGCACCAGAACCTCCAGAACCTCCAGGACCTCCAGGACCTCCAGGACCTCCAGACCTCCAGAACCTCCAGGACCTCCAGAACCTCCAGAACCTCCAGGACCTCCAGAACCTCCAGGACCTCCAGAACCTCCAGGACCTCCAGGACCTCCAGAACCTCCAGAACCTCCAGGACCTCCAGAACCTCCAGGACCTCCAGGACCTCCAGGACCTCCAGGACCTCCAGGACCTCCAGAACCTCCAGGACCTCCAGAACCAGCGACGGTTCAGGGTGGAGATGTTTTCTGACTTGAGGGGAAACTGAAAGCTTTTGCTGCGTTTCAGATGAAACTGGAAGTTTCAGGATGACAAACCGAGACGCAAAGCGAAGAAACCAGAGGAAGCTTCGGTTCTGACCGGAACGTTTCAGACACAAACAAACACAACCCACCTTTCATGAAGACAAAACATTTCCAGATTGAAACTTCAGCAGTTTTCACATTTTCATTTTAAATATTTGTTTCAGTTTTTTTCTCCACATTTTAATCTCATTCTGATTCAGATTAAATTGTTTTATTTAGTTTAATCTGGAGTCAGCAACATGTTTTAGTTATTAAAATGTTTATTATTTCTTAAAATGCTTCACCACATCTAAGAAATCAAAGCATAAATGAATTAATTTAAATTATTTTAATAACTTTTCTTCTGCAGCGATGGAGAATAAATCCTGAATTATTTGAAGAGTCATTTGTGTATTTTGGTAAAAGGCCCAAACAGAAGTTTATGCTAAATATTGTAAACAATCAGAGGATGTTGGACATGAAACCGTTTCATCAGAACCAAACCAGCAGCTTTGAACCGGATCCCAGAACCGGATCCCAGAACCGAACCCAGAACTGGAAATCTGCTCCTGTAACCAGCTGCTGTTACTGGAAGAAAAATTACAACTTATAACAATCAGGTTTATGCTCCCATAATCTGAGAGGACTTCCTGTTTGAGAGGACTTCCTGTTTGAGAGGACTTCCTGTTTGAGAGGACTTCCTGTCCCAGCAGGAGAATCATCAGAGTAATCTGATTACTTTGAGCTATAATAGTTACAGTCAGCAAGTTTTCTTATTAAAACACACAGAGAAGAAATTCGTTACCTTCCAATGAGATGGAGACTCAGGAAACACTCATCCTTCCTCTGGGGGGGAGGAATGCTGGGAATGCTGGGAATGCTGGGAATGGGAAACCATGGCAACGGGGAGACACTGACCTGTAACAACATCCATCCCAGTCATGTTTGTTTATTTATTTACTATTATTGTTAAAGGCTGAGTCGGATTAAAAAATCTGAAAATAATATTAGAGATGACGTCAGAAGCTGTAGGACAGAAAAAAGAAAAAGAGGGAAGGAGGAAGATGATGATGAGGAGGAAGAGGAGGGAAGCCGCTCCTGTTATGGCCGATCAGCTGCGTTGCATCATCACACAATCAGAGTCCTATAAATAGGATGATGTCATCCCCCCCCCCCCCCCCCCTTCGTCGCTCTCGCTCTGAGTTTAGTAAGCCGTGACGTCACAGGCCCCGCCCCCTCCGGGCTTTATATAAGCAGGTGATGCAACCCGAGCGACAGAAGCGCAAGCAGCCGCGGGAAAGGAGCAACTTTTCATTTCTCCAGCTCAACCAGAACCAGAACCAGAACCAGAACCTCAGAACTTTAACAGGTGAGGAGAGGGGGGGGTGCTTCCGGTGGGGGAGGCGGGCTGACGGAGGCTCTGTCCCGGGGAGGGGAAGTCGGGCTTCCCGGTTCGGGTCCCGGTTCAGGTCCCGGTTCGCTTCCCGGCGCGCAGAGAAACCAAAAGCTGAAGCTGCGCGGCTTTTAATGCGCGGGTTGTAATCCGGAATAAATAAATGATCTGTATTATTTTATATTTTTAGCAGATTTTTGATCCGACCTGTTGCTGAAATTGAACTGGAGATCAGCAGAAAGCCACCAGAACCGAACTAAATATTATTATTATTATTGTTAAATTCACAAATAATCCCTAAAAGAGACCAGAGCTAAATAATGCAACTATGTGGATAAAAAATAAATATTATTTTCTATTTAAAAGCAAATAGAAAATAACAAAAAGCTGGAAGAAGTACAAATAATTTATATGATTATGATCATTTCGTGGGCTGCCCAGTGGTGCAGCTGGTAGAGCTGTTACCTTGCACCAAGAAGGTTCTGGGTTCGATTCCCAGCCCCAGTCTTTCTGCATGGAGTTTGCATGTTCTCCCTGTGCATGGTGGGTTCTCTCCGGGTACTCCAGCTTCCTCCCACAGTCCAAAAACATGACTGTCAGGTTAATTGGTCTCTCTAAATTGTCCCTAGGTGTGAGTGTGTGCATGTTTGGTTGTCTTGTGTGTCTCTGTGTTGCCCTGCGACAGACTGGCGACCTGTCCAGGTGACCCGAAACGACAGCTGGAGAGGCACCAGCAACCCTCCTGACCCCAATAAGTGACAAGGGTGAAGGAAAATGGATGGATGCTGCAAAACAATATTGCATGAATGATGAATCTCTTTCTGCTGCTTGTTGATCATAAACTTCCTGCTTCCTCCTCTGGAGATTTCCTGGACTGTCGTCCTTCCAGCTGATTTTCTTGCGTAACTTGGTTGATGTTGACCTGCAGACGGTCTGCGGCTTTGTTTACGTTTCTGTCTCCAGTCACGATGACTCAGCAGAAAACCCAGCTGGGCTCCAGCCTGGAGTGAAAGTTTGAAACTTTTCTAAAATGTTTTCAGCGTGTCCTTCCAGCTTCATGTGAAATAAATAATCTGTTACTGCTGTCTGAAGAAATGCACTGAAAACATCCAATCAGAGCCCAGAGGCGGGGCCTCGCGCTGTCAATCAGCGTCATGTATGCACTGCTAACTGTGCTAGTTGTGGAGAAGCAACAGCAAACCAGTGGATATGCTAACTAGCCTAGCATCCACAACAGGCTATGATTAGCTGCGACACACAACATTGTGATTGACAGCGCTAAGACCCGCCTCCTGGCTGTGACTGGCTGTTTCTAGCAGCGGGGGGAGGAGCCTGAGTTTGCGTTTGTGTCCTGCTGTGTTTCTGACCCGGTTCCTCCGGTTCCTCAGGATGATGCTGCAGCATTCGGGTCTCTCTCTGGCCGACATTAGCTGCTCCGCCCTCGTCCCTTGCCTCTCGCCGCCCGGCTCGCTCACCCTGGACGACTTCGCCGGCTTCTCGCCCATCGTGAAGGACGAGCTACGGACGGCCATCCGGGCCAAGCGGCGGTCCAATGGGCTAAGCGCCGACGTCAGCTCGGACGGCGCCAGCTCCGGGTCGGACCGGGCCTCGGAGCCACCGTCGGGCCGCGCCGGCCTCAAGAGAGAGGTGAGTTAAACGCCGCGCGGTGCGCCGCCGCCGCCGCCTCTGTGCTCCTGATGGTTAACGGCGTTTCTCCTCCCTCAGCTGATGACCGAGGAGCACGAGAGGAGGAAGAGGAGGAGGGAGAGGAACAAGATCGCTGCTGCCAAATGTCGCAACAAGAAGAAGGAGAAAACCGAGTCTCTGCAGAAGGTAAACCACCAGCTGCAACTAACGATTAATCGATTAATCGAATACACATTTAGCAAATTTAGCAGATTTTTATTTAAGTCGTTCTTATTCAGTATGAGGAATAAATCAAAAGACGCAAATAAACAATTTAAATAGTTTTTAAATAAGAAAATGAACATTTTGTTCCCTAAAAGTCACTAACAGCATCAGGTTAGTGACGGTTTGATCATTTGGAGCAGAATAAATTTACAGATAAAGAAGATTTTTAATCTATAATTGAAAATGTTTTGGCTTCATTAAACCCTCAGGATGTTTGTTCTGTCACCAAATCTCCTGATTTAGTCCAGTTAACCATTAATAAACTAGTTGTTCATTCCTATAATCGATTAATCGGGCCCATTTTGATCGGTTGAATTCATTCAGTTTAACCTCTGACCTCTGATCCTCGCTGCAGGAGTCTGAGAAGCTGGAGAGCGTCAACGCGGAGCTGAAGCAGCAGATCGAGGAGCTGAAGCAGCAGAAGCAGCAGCTGGTCTACATGCTCAACCTGCACCGGCCCACCTGCATCGTCCGCGCACAGAACGGCCAGACGCCCGAAGACGAGCGCAACCTCTTCCTCCAGCACATCAAGGACAGCACCCTGCAGCTCCACAGCCTCGCCTCTTCTTCCTCTGCTGTGGCGCCGCTGGACGGCGGTCCGCTGACGCTGGACGACATTCAGTGTTCGGGTCACCTATGATGGCGGCCGGCTTTCTGCAGCAGGAAGTGAACTCTGACCTTCCAGCCGGCTGGACGGCTTCACCGTTACACTTTATGGTTCATGTGAGGTTTGACTTCTGGGCCCAGAACCGACACTACAGCACTGAAACCAAACCAACGTCAGTTTTTTATTGTTTGTCTGAGTTTTGTACCAAAGTGTGATTTGCTGCGTCCCTCATGTCTGTTCAGGTTATTTATTGGAGGACGATGCGACGTTGTAAACACTGTTTGTCTGATATCACTGCTGCTATTTAACGCTCAGGAGCTGCACTGGCTGTAGACTTTGTAGTTTTTGTTTGAGAATAAACCTCTGAAACACGAATCAGGATGTTTGCTGATTCAGGAAGAGCTATGTCGGTGAAATCTGCCTGCATGCATAGGAGGGTTTCTGACCGGATCGCTCTCTATGCAGACGACTCACTGCTGGTCCCCAAATTACCCCAAATTTAATCTGCCGCATCTTTTGCAACAAAAACCTCTAAATAAATTTTTCCATAAAGATGGAAGACTTATTAAAATAAGTGTTAATTATTTTATTCGTGTTTTTAGCCTCATGTAAACAACAGATGCCTCTTTTCCTGACGGAACACAATGTTTATTTTTTTAATATATTTATTCATTCAGGCCAGGTTTGAACCTTATTTTGTAATAATCTGCTGAATAACTTTCATTTTCTGCACTTTGACCTTTTCATCAGGTTTGATCCTTTCAGGAAAGTTTTATTGTTTCTACCAGATTTTAACTTGAAATCATTTCCTTACTTTCACTCATTAACTGAAGGGAAAAACTGGAGTCATTAATATGAGTTTCTGCGTGTCAGAAACGTCGTCTGTGTTTTTCGTATTTTTGCTCCTCAGTTTCAGTCTGAATCAAATGTAATGTTTCAGGTACGACTGCTGCTCTTTCCCTGCTGTTAAATTCTGTTTTTGATACTTTTTTATATTAAAACATGGATTATTAAACTTGTCATGTTGTCATTTTAACCCAAATTATGCTCTGAATATAAGAGGAAAAATAAAAACTGAAAATAAAAAAATGCATTCAGCAACAATCTCATTACTTCGACATGTTCATTTATCACATTAGAGTCTATTTCCTAATAATTTTCAGCTACAAGTTCTAAAAATATATTTTGAAGTAAAAATAAACAGTAATTTCTCTGCACTGAAAAGCCTTTCGACTGGATTATCATGTTTATTTTTATGACAGTATAAAATCTAAACCAGGAATGCAGAAATGTTTTTATGCCTCAATAACCTTAAAATGTTTGTAAATAAGTCTAAAATAAGAAGCAGCTGCAGATCATCAGGCAAAGCTGATGATCTGCAGCTGCTTTTGGTTTAACTTCGGCTGGTTGGCGTCAATTTTTAGATTCTTTTTAATTGTCTTGTAAATATGAAGAATCATTTTTCTGGTTATTTTATAGAAACCTGAGAACTTCGAGGCGCTGAAACCAAAGTTTGTTCCCGGTTGTGTTTGGATTCGGATCAACGCGAACAGGATGTTAAAACATGATGAAACGTTTCCTAAGAAGATAAAAACTCATTAACTGTCGAGCATGACGGAAACATTTCCCAACCCAAACATGAGGAAGTGGTCGAGTCCGGACCTGTCTGCAGCTTTTCACTGACAGGTCCGGCCCCAGAACCGAACCGAGCCGAGCCGCATGGGGACAGCAGAGCAACACAAACACCTGGAGGCCGCTGGCGTCTCTCACAGGAAGTGACATCACAACAGGAGGCAGAGGGACAAACATTGAAACCGCTCAGATTTCTGCAGCCACAACCTGCAGGGGCCTGATGCCGCCAACATCCAAAGACATGAAGACCCAAAAGGCCGCAGAAAGGAACGTTCTGCACTTCATCAGTTCTTTCTTTCCTTCGTTTCATATAAAATCCTAACCACAAAGGAAATATTAACCATGAATTCAAGTAGAAATGTAATATTTTATATTAGAAAATGTTTAAAAGGCAGATCAAAGTTATTTACATCATGAAAACATAATAGCGTAATAAATTATGAAACAAGCCAAAAACATTATATTTTGTCAAATGCCATCAACAAAATCATCAATATTGAGTTAAGATTAATAAAGTGTAACCAGGTGGATTCAGCTGTTTTTATCCACTTGATTTTTCTTTAAATTTGTTGTTTTATGGTAAAATCAACATCTTTGTGCTAAAATATTAATTTCACTTGTTGAAATAAATAACATACGTGAAGCAGTGCAATGCTGTGCCTCACCTCTGGGGGCGCTGTGTCAAACAAACTGAATGAGTTTGCGCATGTCCGTTGCTATTCTCTTAATATCGCCAAATATTCATGTTTATTACACATATTTTACATACACTGACGCTCCACAGTCTGTCTAATATATTTAATTCATGTGAGTGGTTTGTTTAGTCTTTCTGATCCATAAATGCGCAGTAAAAATGCGTAGAATGAAACAAAACGTACCGGGCCTGACAGATAGGGGGCAGTGCTGAGCCACAAGAGCAGCAGGAGCTCTTCTTCTACGGTCTGAAAACACTGAAAACAATCGGGAAAACAGAGAATAAAACAGTTGAAGGTCTGTTTTATTTTATTTTCATTTTCAAAAATGAAAAGAAAATGAGAGAAAAACAAGAAGGATTTTTATTTTGGCGGCGAGGATTTCATCCAGAAATAAAGGTCAGAACTTTCACCATCTGCAACTTTAATGTGAAAAGAAGGTCACCCAAAGCAAGCACTGAAACTTACAGACATCAATATTATTTTATTGAACATTAAATATGAACAGACTGTCATGTCGTTCTGGAGGTTCATGGCGGAAGTAACAGCAGCTCCACTTCAACATGTTTATCCTCTAGTGACAGTGAAAAGTATTTGGTTAAAAGTTACATCAGAAGGACCAAAATATAAAGTTAAGTGGAAACTTTGGTATTTTAATCACTCAGTTACATTTACATGAGTACATTTTTTGAAAACAATATATCTTAGGAGTATTCCTACTACGCTGTACTGTAATTTTATTATGAAGTATTTCTTCTCTTACTTGAGTCAAATTTCTGAATTTTCTTCCCACTGAATGAAAATCAAACATGTTTTAGCCAGAAACTCGCCAGACAGACACAAACCTGCAGTTTCTGTTAGTTTCATAATTTCTTTATTGTAAGAAACTGATGTGGAAAAATGTTCTTTGCCTAATTTTGTTATTTTTTTGTTACTTTTATGAATTATTGTCATTTTGGTCCCTAAAATGCCAAATTTCCCACTTAACTTTATATGTGGGTCCATCTGATGATGTCATATTTAAACATTAAATAGTTGATAATTTGATCAGTTACTCAGTACTTGTGTTTAAAACGTTCACCTTACTGTGCAGCAAACATGGCCGCCGGTGGCGACGGCGTCAAAATGAACAAGAATTTTAGTTTTTTAGTTTGTTCTAAAAAGAAAAATGGAGATTTATTTTTCTAACGCATATTTTCGCCATGTTATTAATTCACTTATAAATGTCACAGTTTAAATGTGAAGTTAGCAAGCTAAACATTTCAACAGTTAGCTCAATAGTTAGCTAACTAATAAAATATTTAGCTAGCTAGTTAGACACATAACTGTTTATTGGTCCAGCTTAAAAACACATTTCTAAATGACTGAATGACATCATGACTTTTCACCCATCAAAATGGTTGAAAAATGACCAATTTTTCTGTCATTTGAGGATAAATAACCCGAATTGTTGCTGGTCATTTGTGACGCTGCGGCTCTTCGGTCAGCCGCCTTTACACATGGAACTTGGTTGCAGGAATTTGCTTCTCTTTCCGCTTTAAGGCTTTTCACAGAAACGGATCTGGCTTAAAGTGAAAGTAGAAGTAGGAAGTTTCAACACAGCCTGCAGAGAACATGACGCCTCATGCAGATTGGGGTCAAGCTGCGGTTCCTGGAAGCGTAGCTGCTCAGCTGTTTCAGCTCAGGTCGGCTGTTTGATACGCCGTTCAGCGGGTGAACTGGAAGAACTCAAGGAAACAAATTCCAGAATATTCCAGCCTGAATCCAGAACCTAAGCAGTCAGAGGCAGACAGAGGTCTTATGGGCCCCTGGGCAGAGTTTCATGTGGTGCCCCACACACATGATGCAAACTTCATCTTTATCTAAATTTAACAGGCAGGAAGAAGAAAATCATGTTTGACTGTAACTCTGCTTTTATTTTCCTCTTTTTCTCTCATCGCGTCTGAAATAAACTTTAGAAAGTTCCTGGATCATTTCCTCTGCTCTGCAGACAGACGCTGGTTCTGGTTCTGCTGGAGGTTTCTTCCTGTTAAAGGGGAGATTTTTATCTCCACCACATGCATGAGCATGGAGCAAATATTCAGTTTGAATCCTGCTAGCTAATTGTTTAGCTCTGAACTAGATATTTGGCATGGCAACTTAATGTTCAGTTTTGAGCTAAATATTTAGCTTCCTAGCTATTTAGTTGGCTTCAGGCTGAACATTTGGATGTTTTTCCTGGTTTTTCTCCCTGCTGTCGCCTCATGCTTGCTCCATAGATCCAGGCTAAAGGGAACAGGTTGCGAGGCTCAGATGGTTGTGACACTTTTATTTATGGTTCTCAGGTTGATGGTGATCCTCCGTGTTTGTCAGTGGAAAGCGGCCTGTGTGCGTGACCTCTGACCTCCCAGAGGCCCGGTGCTGGCAGAAGGGCTGCGTCACAGCAGCAGGTGACACAGCAACCTGCTGGGAAAAGTTTCTTCTTCTACTGTTTTAATTCAAACGCAGTTTACTTCAGAGAGGCCAGATGTGAGGGAACTGTTTCGGTTGCAACATCAAGTTTCTTCATCAGATTCCAGAGTAAACATCCATGTCACCCACACAGCCGGCGCAAACCCATGCTAACTTCCTTCTGCAGCATAAAGCCGCTTTTACTCTGAAGGGTCACACATTTCAAACTGACAGCCAGAATCCTGGTTATTTAGCCTAAAAAGAGAAAAATGGCTTTCATCACTTCGGTCACATTCACCAGGTTAACTAAAACCAAATATTTAGTTGGAAAGTAAATATCTACCTCAGAGCTAAACATTTAGCTGACTAACTAAATATTGAGTTATTCACTAACCAGACTCCCATAAATCTGGAATTAAATCTGGCTTGCTTGTAATTTCTTAATTCAGAAATCTAAAAATGGAATTTTGATAAATAATTGAAGAAATCTTAAATGATCCTTCAGGATCGCCCAGAAACTCATGTTTAGATATGTGGAATGTAACCAGCTGATTTTATGCTGCGACGGCTTGCCGTACCCGGAACTGCTCACACCCGTCAGGGTTTCTGTAGTTTCCACATTCAGGCCAACACAGAAAAACTCACTGCTGTTTCTGCTGAAACTTCCTAACTTCTGGTCACTGATGTCAGAAAAAGGCAAATCATGATGCTGTAAGAACAGAGCGAGTGGAAAATGAAAAAACACCAGCCTGAATTTACTCACACAATAAACAGGAGTAAAAATAATCATGTTTAAATATTCACCGCCCCTCTGAGGCTGAAGGAGCAGTGAATTATTATTACAGGTGCTTCATATTAAAATATAAAGTAAAGATTCAAAAAATACTAATAAAATGTTATATTAATTTTTAAAAGTCATAAAAACACATTTATTTCATTTTTTAAATTAAGCTATTTATTAAAAACCAACATGAAGAATGTCCATGAATCCATCTAATAAATAATAGATTATTATTTATTAATAATCTTTTTTTTATTCAAATCAAATTTGAATTAAAAACTGAGCATGGTGAGATGTTATTTTACAAATTACAAATTGACATTTAAATGAATATAGTTAACTGGAAAAAATGTAACCAAGATTCAACAGAAGAAAATTGTCCGGAATTTATTTATTCAATTATTTTTTACTGATCAATAAATTTATTTCTTATACATTCTGATGATGACCCTCCGCTGCCACTAGGGGTCAGTAGAGTCCCGCCGCCTGGAAGCAGCTGGTGGAGGATAAACGGCGCCCTCTGGCGGTAAGTTAGTTAATTGTCTGGCAGCTGGATCCAGATGTGAAAGGTCACTGACCTCAGACCGAGCGAGCTGCGGCGTCAGGCTGCAGGCTGGAGGAGGCGAAGGAGCAATGCATGATGGGACAGAAAGGCTCATGAGCTCTGAGAGCCTCAGACAGGAAGTTCTGCTCCTCAGAGAGAGAATCCACCTGGAGACAAAAATAAATAATAAAAAATAAATAAAAAATAAAAAAAATAAAGAAATAAATAATACTGATGAATGAAAAGATTCTTTAAAAATAAAATAAAACAATTAAATTATATTTATTTTACACTGTAAATGTCAAATATTTGATTCTTTTGGTTAATTTTAAAGCATTATTTTGTATTCAAATGTTACTAAATTTACAAAAATAAATGTTTATTCTGGTGTTGTTTCCTGTCAGCCAGAATAATAAGTTAGTTCAGTTGTTTATAATTAATACAGAAATGAAACATTTCAGTGAAGACAGGAAGTAGTTTGTTGGCGGACAGGAAGTACCTCTCTCTTCAGCTTCCTGTTTCTTTGCTCCAGCAGCTCACAGGCCTGAAAGAAGATCGATTTTACTGTAAAAACATCAAAACTGATCAACTTTGAGGCTTTAGTTCTGCTTTGAAAGAAACAACATCTGAACGGCTATAAACATGAGGAAACAGATCTGACTTTGACTAGACCGCAGAACGTCTGAGCATCATAGAGTGTTTTCTTCTCTCAATATTTTCTGTTTTGAGTGTTTAGAAGCGGTTGCATTAATTTTTCTCGGCCATGTGAATCTGCTTCCTGTCCTGACAAGAAGAGGCCTGCAGGTCAGAGGTGAGAGGTCAAAGTCTGACCTGGTGCAGCTGGTCGGCCCTCTGCGTTTGTCTCTTTCTGCTTTTCTGCGCGGCCACTCGGTTCTTCTCCCTCCTCTTCATCCTCCGGCCTTCGTCCTTCAGACCCTGAGCCAATCAGAGACCGTCAGCTCCTCCAGCCCCAGAACCGGGCCCAGAACCGGACCCAGAACCGGGCCCAGAACCTGGCCCAGAATCGGGCGTCTCTACGGCGACCTTACCGTCCATCCCCCCGGCTGCTGCTGGCTGGACGGATCCGACATGTTGAGCTCAGAGCGACGATCCGGAGCAGAAGGAGGCGCGGCGCCATCTGGACCTGCAGCGCTTTCACATCACCTTTCACTTCCTACGCTTCACAGAAACTCTGGTTTCCAGAAGTCAGGTGACTGTGGTGACCTCCGACCCCACAGGTGGGACGGGTTCAGACTGCAGCAAGTCTCCAGGGAACAGCGCCGATCCGATCCGGACTCCAGAACCGGGCCCATATTCCAGATTAACCTGAGGTTTAGCTCATCGAAACGTGAAGAAATGTTTTTTCTGCCACTTCAGAGTTTAAAAGTTTAAAAAGTTTAAATATTAGAAACTCAAAAAGCTGCAAAGTTTCCTGGACCTTCAGACTCAGCAGAGCAGAAACTTCTGCTCACGTCTTTCAAAACCATCGAAATGTTCAGCAGGAAATTCACTTTGAACCAATAATCACATTTGTTAACAGGAATTATAGAAAGTTTTAATAACTTTTATAAATATGAAAAAAATAAAATGTCATTTCTGAGCAGTAAAACCAGGATTTATTTTGTCTCGAAAATGTTTCCTTGAGGAAAGTTTCCAGTAAAAATCACCAGATTCTTTAAAACTAATAATTGCTGCAGCTGTCAGTGTTTCTGGTGGATGGAGATACAAATGTTGCCCTAAAAATAGAAAATATGCATCTTTTTTTTATATCAGAAAAATTTAAACTTAAAATAAAAATTGTTTTAATGTAGCGCGTTAGCAGAACTAATGCTAACATTGTGCTAACCACTGTTGATAATCAGCTGAAGGAGCCAGTCTGCTTCACCGGGACATAGAAAATATTTTATTTTTGACTTTTACAAACAAACATGAGGAACAAAAAAAACTGGGATTAAAGTTAATTTGAATCCTGAAGGTTTGAACAGAAACCAGAAATCTGGAGCAGATCTGAACAGTTCCTGATCTCTGTGGTCTCCAGGAAGATGTTACTCCTCTTCCTCCTCGCCATGCTCCGCCCCCCTGCTGCTGGCCTCGTAGCCCTGTGCCGCCTCTGCCTCCTCCACGGCCCTGTGGACGGGCTGCCGGCCCCTGGTGGCGCTCCCTGCCGGCGGCATGGCGGCTGAGCCCAGCACCTCCCTGTGGATCAGCAGCGAGGCGGCGCTGGGCTTCAGGCTGAGGATCTCACAGAGACCGGCTGCCTGCTGCTGCAGCGCGTCGATGGATGCAGGGACAGACGCACCGTGAGGCCTGGGCAGGCGAGCGACCTGCAGGCGACCTGCAGGCGACCTGCAGGCGAGCGACCTGCAGGCGAGCGACCTGCAGGCGAGCGACCTGCAGGCGAGCGACCTGCAGGCGGCGAGCTTACCTTTATCACCTGGATGGCCTGCCTCACCATGCCGGGAGCCGCAGCAGAAACGTCGCTCATGATGCTCTCTGGAGGAAACAGAGCGACTGGTGAGCAGCAGCTAACAGTTTATCCTCTTACAATCAATGGATTATTGATTAAAATCAATTTAATCAATTAACTAGCATCGTCTGTGTAGTTCATATTTTAGTGGTGCAGTTTGGCCACCAACCAGCAGAGGGCGCCGCTTTTTTATCCTTTTCCAGTTGATACAGAAATAAAGACGGTGGCGCCATCCCAAATGGAATCTGATCTCAGATGATAAATTCACTTTACACTTAAAACAAGTTTAACAATGTTATTGTTTCTTTAATGGATCGTGTTATGAAAATCTTTGTCCTTCCTACTGTGGTCAGACGGCTGCGTCTAACTTTGTTTTTTAAGGAAATGGCCGCTTATCGATTAATAAGATCAATTAACTTTGACCCGACACACTGTCATCTGATGATTTTGACTCCTGCAAATAAAGTTTTTTTGTTGCTTAGCGTTGCCATGGCAACGTCAGTTTCCTCTGCGTCCTGAAGAAGAAGTGCTGAAACATTTCAGGATTTCACTTCAGCAGCACAGAAACTTTCACATCTCTGCTGTTCTGAGTTCTTCCTTCCTGGTGGAGCAGCTGCTCGGTCAGCTGGAGATAATCTGCCCGGCAACAAGGCCAGTCTGTTTGAGGTCAGTTGGGTTGGGGTTAGGTTACAGGATATCTGCTTCTTCTCATTTCTATTCTTTAGCCAAAATGTTTAAAAACTGAGTCACCTTCAGTCAGGCGTTTCCAAAGATTTACTTCTGCACTGCGCCCCCTAGTGGGCGCGCCCCACACTTTGGGAACCACTGCTTTAAGTTTTGAAGGAGAGATTGAAATGTCTTTTACAGAGAGCGCCCTCTGCTGGTGGAACAGTGAACCAACCAAATATCAGAAAATAGATCCAGGAAGTCTAACTGACCCAGATCTGGATCTCTGTGCAGCTCTGCAGGCTGGACTGATGTCTCATACAAACCCTGAAACACAAACAGGAAGATTCCAGCAGCATTTTCATTTCACCAAAACAATTAAACCAAAAATCTGATTTTATCTTCTGGTTATCTATAAAACAGCCTTAATGGTTACGTTAGAGAGACTTGCTGGCTATTTTCTAGAAACAGTTTGTAGAAAAGGAAGAAACAGGAAGTTTTTTTTCCCATAATCCTCTTGTTTTCCTTCCAGGGCTTACAGAGTGTTTTGTTTGTCAGGCTGTAATTTCAACTGTGTTGTAATTCAGGAACTCACAGATTAACGTTCTGGATTTTCTTCCTTCAAACCTACTGACCAACTCACAGCCTGGTCCCTGAACGCACCGTGGGAGTTGTGCTCCATAAGCTCAGAGAAAACAACCTGCTGGTTTCTCTGACATGTCAGTTTGTTGGGTGAACGGATCAATGTGAACCGACCAGGACTTTCCGCTCGGCCTTCAGGGCGTGAACCACATGGGGAAGGATCCGTTTGGGGTAGGAGTGGCGCCTCCAGGCGGCGTCCAGGATGCTGTCGTCCAGGAGGCTCTCCAGATCCAACACCTCCTCATCTGAGGAGAACATCTGTGTTAAACGCAGAGGAACCAGAACTGGACTGGCGGGACGGGCAGGAAGTACCTTGCAGGTCTGGAGCCTCGTCCCACGGCTGTCCGTCCACCAACACGTTGAGCCTCACAGCAGCTTCAAAGTTCTGCAGAGATCCATGAACATTCAGACACAAAACCTGATAACTGACTGAGAGGCTGGGGAGGAAACAACGAAACCATGAGAGGAAACAACAACTCTGCTGATTGGTTCCCATCACAACTTTATTAATAATTATTAACTAAAATAATTTTGTTAATTTTTAAAGTTAGGCATCAAATGGAAACAAAACTAAACCCTTCCTACTCTCAGAAGAAATCAAATCATTCATTCTGATGTTTGGTGGTTGTTGATTTCATCCATTTAGAAACTGGAGATCCGTGTTTCATGGGAATTCTTCCAGGTTTGGAATCTGGAAACTTTCCCAGCTTGGGAAGCATTTTTCTACCAATTTGTTAGAATTTCAAAGCAAATTAACTCTTAAATATCCGTTTTCCTGGTCGGATTTTGGTGCCGAATATTAGCAGCAACAGAAGCGGAGTTTTTCCACAAGCGACCAGTTTGAATCCTGTCAGATAAATCTGGATAAACCGCAGTGGAGCTTAAAGTCCGCAGAAAACAGCGGGACTCACGGCCAGCAGTTCCTGCACTAAAACCCTT
This sequence comes from Phalloptychus januarius, assembly GCA_902982915.1. Lineage (NCBI taxonomy): Eukaryota > Metazoa > Chordata > Actinopteri > Cyprinodontiformes > Poeciliidae > Phalloptychus > Phalloptychus januarius. The sequence goes on from CADWAE010000459.1 coordinate 17,715,380, forward strand.
CGGCTGTCTTCGGAAATGTCCGGCTGTCCGTCCAAAGCGCTCCGTAACAGCTCGCAGCATCGGCTCATCAGCTCCGTGGTTTTCCTCTTGGACGTCAGGCGAACTCTGAGTTCCTGCTCTGGGTCTTCATGCCGAGATGTTTGGATCGGAAAAGACTCCATCTTTGCCGCCCGATCTGTTTGTTTTCAGGTTGATTTCCGCCGCCAACCGGAAGTTGGTATATTGTGCTTCCTGTTAGCTGTTAGCCGTTAGCTGTGCGGGGTTTATATCTTGCTTTGCTTTTCCTTCATAAAAACTGACATTTTCTCCCGTTGTTATGGATTATGGCTTCGTTGACCGTCAGCAGGTAAAGCCCCAAATACGCCGGGCTTCTGGAAAACGTAACAATAGCCCAAAATATGGAGAAAAGTTTTCATTTCAGTTCTGGAAACAGAGAAGAGAATGAAAATATTTCCATTTCCTCCCTGGCTGTCCAGATCTTCTCTTGTTATTTTTCCATTTCGATATTTAATCTTTCTAATTCATGCTAAATGTGAACCCTTAATGTCTGAATTTATGTCAAATAGTGTCATGTCTTTTTATGCCAGTCAGATGTTGGAAATGATGAATTTGAATATTGCACCCTCCATAACTGTAAGTAGGTACAGGAATGATGCTAATTAGCTGCTGCAGACATTTAAGGAATGAAACTGAACATTATATTTCATTACAGCTCCATTCTGTAAATGTTCTTTGCTTCACAGCCAATGAGCTCCTCGCCCGGTTCTGCAATATGACATACATTTTATGAATTTAATTTCAACATACATTTTAACATTGATTTTCAGTTAAAATGCAACTAAATACTGAAGGATCACTTCACTGTTCTAGAAACTTTTGTTTTCTGTTTCATGATAAAGTGTATTTTTAAGGCTTGTACTTGTGTTCGTACTTTTCCTTCATTATTTATCTATTCTGTTTTGTAATACAAATAAATCCTTTGATTTAAAGTTACATAATCAAAATACATGCACAGAATTTATTATTTCTGTAATTATACCTACATTTTATATATTGCTCATTTCATAATAAGCAATATCATAAAATATTGCCAGCGCCTGCTGGGAACTCTGCTTGTTGTTCAAGCTGGAAGGGATTTGGGAACGCCTCGGCTTTATTCACTGAAAACTGTAATACTATTAATACACTTCCACTCCTTAGCTGCCTAGTGTCGCCAAAAAGCATCATAAACATAATAAATAATAATCGGTAGAATTTTGACGAGATGTTATTTATTTTAAGACACTGTAAGCCTAAATTTACCTTATTGCACATCCAGCTCAGGATTCACTGCCCATTGTTCACTTCAGCTTCCATGAAACGCTTGTAGTTCACACTCCGGCCACTAGAAGGTGTCAAAGCACCAATGTTTGTTTATTTACTCTTCTTAAGTCTAAGCTAATTAAATTCCTTAGTCTATCAGGGAATAATTTTGTGTTCTTTAGAAAACTGAGTTTGGAAAAATCTGGAATGTTTACATGTAAAGTGAGTTTTAATCACTTTAACAGTCTGGAGAATCTTTGACTAGGCCATTCCAACACATAAATCTGCTCTGATCTAACCCAGAGCAGCTCTGGATGAATTTTTAGGATGTTAATTTCTGGTTAATTTGGAAATGATTGTGGAAAAACTTTTGTTTTAAATAACTTTTGGTTTAGTTTGGTTCATCCTTCCTGACCTGTTTCTGTTTCTCAGTCCTCAGTTCCCGGTTCTGTTTGTGTTCTGTTGGTCGTAACGGGACCAAACTTGGAGAAGTTAGCGCAGTCTGAAGGCTTCAGATCTCAGCCGTCTCTTTTCTCCTTTGCAGGATCTTCAGGATGTGATCCGCAAAATCAGGCAGGTAAAAACTCCTCATTAAGAACCAAATCATAACTGTCCTTTACGTTTACTTTGACTACACCGAACCAATGGAACCTCCATGTGTGCAGGCCGGGGTAACCACTCTAGTGGCTGTCACAGAGGAAGTGGAGGAATTCTCCAGAGTTGTCCGTCTGCAGGAAAGGTCGGCGCTCCAGGACTCATGTTACAGAAACTTTCGGACCCGAAGGAAGTTCTGGTTTCCAGCACCAGAACATAAACAACCCGTATTTTAAAGTACAGGCTGGTCTCATGTTGTCAGGATTCCTCCCAGCTGGTCGTCCTCCGGCTTCTTTCCCACAGATATCCGGACCTGCTGGCTCCGTGTCTGGAGCTGCACCCCCTGCAGGCCGCCGGGGTCAGCGCAGCGTCCGCCCTCAGGTAACAACAACCTTAACTCTGTTTTATTGACTTTGAAGATCCGAGGAGCGTATCGGTGTCGGTGGGAGGAAAACCCGGACCGGAGCGCCTGCTGGGAACTCTGCTTGTTCAAGCTGGAAGGGATTTGGGAACGCCTCGGCTTCATTCACTGAAAGTCAGCTCATTTAGACCCCTTATGATTAAAAAACAGTAAACTATTTATTACGTTATTTAGAAATTAGTTAATAGATTAAATGATTTTTAATTAATTTCGTGGGAAGAAAAATAAATTTCAACTTTCTGCAGAAAACCTGAAAGAGTTTTCTGCAGAAAGAAAGTCCAGAGAAAAACATCTGGAGTTTCATTTAGATCCTCATCCCTCCATCCATCCATCCATCCATCCATCCATCATCCATCCATCCATCCATCCATCCATCCATCCATCCATCCATCCATCCATCCATCCATCCATCCATCCATCCATCCATCCATCCATCCATCCATCCATCCATCATCCATCCATCCATCCACCATCCATCCATCCATCCACTCGTCCATCCATCTGTCTGATGGACTGGTCTCCCCTGGAGACGAATCCATCAGATCAAACGTTGTTTCAGAAACTTTCACTGTTTCTCAAACATGAAAGGATCAAAGTATCACTGCAGGGAAAAACCTGAAAACATGAAGGAAGATGCAAAAGTCCATATTCCTGATTCCGGCCCTTTAAATGTTGTTTCCATCCAGACCTTTGGTTCTCCGTTCTTCCTGAAATGTTTCATTTTCAGAATCTGTTTCTTTAGCATCAGAATAACTGAGATGTTTCCTTCACTGATGTTTCAGCAGTCAGAATAAACGGCTCCAGCGAGTGACCAGATGTTGACGTTCTGACAGAGAGATCCAGCGGATCCCTCTGGGCTCTTGGCCTCCACAGGAACGTGAATCAGTCGCCGCCGTCGCTCAGGGACAGATGCCGAGACGACCGTCCTGCTGTCCTCCTTCTGTCTCCGTCTGTTTGTCAGGAGAGTAACAAGCCGCTGCTCTATCTGTGCTACCTTGTCAGATTTTCCTAACACAGCACTTCCAAAACTGCTGCGTCATGTTTCCAAACAGAAAACTATAGCAGGTTGTTAATGTTAAATATTTAGTGACTGTGCTGGAAACTCAGGAGTTCTGCTTAGCTTAGCATTGGAACAATTTATAGAGGGAACCACAAGAAGATCCTTCATCTGAATATCCTACCGTTTGAATGAAAAGCTGTAGATTCATGCAGCAGTAATCCATTTACTAGAATATCCTACCTGTTAAAAATAGTTTAAATACAGAGGCGTTTATATGAAACCGTATCAGACGGGTTTTTATTGGAATTAAACAAATCCAGATCACCGCCGCTCCTTTCTGAGCATTAATACGTTGATGACAGAGTTTATTAAATGCAGCCGCAATGTGTCACTGAACTGCGCAGGTCACTGAAATGATAGGATATGATTAATATACACTAATATTACAGCTTCAGTAGTACCGCTACCAGCATCTATTTAGCAAGGTTTAATAATAAAGAGTTATTAAACTAAAATATTTTAAATTGTAGGGACAAAAAAGCCACAAAACATCATATTTTGCCCTGATTAACTGCCAACTTGTAACGACATTGCAGACAACAAACTAAAGCATGTATGAATCTATTTACTGTCATGTAAACTAAAAATAATAGCAGCTTAATGAAAGCCAGGTATAAAATACATTAAATAAAGCTTACCGAAATCTGCCATGAATAAAACACATGAAGCGAAACTTCCACAGGTAAGACGGATTTCTGCTGAGTCAGCAGTATGTGATGTAGCATTACCACAAGGCAGGGCGGATTTACGGGTAGCACAGATCTACAGAACACCGGCTAACATCGCCCAGTCCTGCTACATCACTAAGGTCAAAGGTCAGACGACAGAAAGGGTCCGGGAGGTCACGACTCAGAACGCCTACAGGCTGTTCAGCAGATGATCAGAGTAAATATCATAATACACTCACCTTCCTATGAAATTATTAAATAACTTATCATTTAGCCAAAAAGCTGGAAAACTTTCATCTGAGAGAATAAAAGTTGATCATCTGAGATAATGTTCAGTTTCCGTCTCTGTTTGTGTTTTTTTAACTTATTTTTTAATTTTCTTTCATTTCCAGCAAACCCTGAGGAACGCCATGCTGTTCAGCGTTGATTTAATTTCAGCTTTAATCCACATGCAAACATAATTTCCTTATGCACCAGTGGGACTTTACAGAAACAGTCTTCAGTCAGAGGCCTTTTTGGATTTGTTACAGGACTGACTGACTGCTGCAGGAGATCCTGGGTTCTGGTTCTGGTCGTTCTGTTTGCACCAAGTGGCATTTATCTGAAAATGAGGCAAAGGAAAAATAAACAGAGGAATGGGTGACATGTTCTTTTATTTTTATTATTAAAACTGATGAGCAGGAAATTAAATTCTTACATAAATTTAAATAAACACGTTAGAAATGATTAGAAATGTGAAGTTTGTCAAAATTGGTTTATTTGTTCTTCAAACTCATTTTGCTTGGTCAAAAAGTCCTTTTCTCCTGACCTTTATTTGCAATATAAATTATTTTGCCAGTTAGTGGTTGCCATAGTAACCAGTAACCTACACTTGTTGCTGTCTGTAACTGTGTCAGGATTCGCTTTGTGTTTGTTACATTTTGACATTTTACACATTTCCTGCCATTTCGCCTGGTTTTGTAAAAGAGTTTAGCTTCACTGGGAGCTGGGCTGGTTTCTGGTGGGCAAGTCCAAGAACCAAAACAGGGACTAAAGTAGCGGATTGTGTGTTATCTTATTCAAACTTCACTGTCTCTGGTTCTGCCTGACCGTGAAACTCCTTACAGCTCTGTTCGAAGTGTCTCCGCTCCGGTAGTTTTACCGGGAGCCGCCAGTGGGTGCAGGCCGCCCTGCGCTGCTGTCCGCCGGTCAGCGCGTTCAGCAGCACCGCGCTGGTCCTCAGGTGGTTCCGGTAGTGCCTCCGCTCGGTCCGCTCCCAGAACTCCCGGGGGTCTGACTCCAGCCGACACCAGGTCTCCGCCCGCATGCTCGGCTCCAGCAGAACCCGCTCCGCCTCAGACCCGGACATCATTAAGTCAATAATCCCCAACGGTTCAGTTTGTGTTGCTAACCGCGTTGGCATGGCAACGGGAGACGTCGTCCTGCTCCCTGCGTTCCAAAGATCATTCATGCAGAAAGATGTTCCACTCCGAAGATTTATTTCCCTGTGACGTTTCCATAGCAGCGGCTTCCTCATGTTATGCATGCGATGCGCCACTCGGGCTTAAATAAATAAACGGAGCAGTTCCACTTTTTGATGTATTATGAATTTGTATGGTTATTAATTTTTTTTAACAATATACTTTAAATAAATTTTAGGTAATTGTATCACTCTGATGTTTTTTACACATGGAAAACTGTTTTGTTTTTCTCTGTTGATCTGAAAAAACAAGAATGCAGCTCCAATTTTTAAAAAATGAGTTAATTTATTACATGTGATCAAATTACGTTTGTCAAAACTGAATTTATCTATGTTTAACATGACAACTTAATGTATTTACTTGGATAAATTTAATTTGATTAGTTCTAACAAATTAACTCGTTTATTAAGTTGGATTAATTGTATTATTTTAGGTCATAAATGACCAAATCTGAGCCTGCCTTTCTAACTGGATTAAAACCAGAGAAAATGCAAACATCCTTCTAAACGTGAAGGAGGACTGTGTGGTTCTGTCCAAACCGGTCCAGTCACAAGCAGCTCGTTTGTTTTCAGTGTAAATAAGATGATGGTGTTTTAACTTACCTGTCCAAACGGTTGCCACATGACCAGAAAGTGAACCATCGGCTCCTGAGCAATACTTGGCTGTTTCTGGCTGTGTTTTTGCTGACAGCCCCTGTTTAAAATGAGTCGGCTGTTTCGTGATGCTGATGACTCACATAAAATCTTTTTAAGGCGCAGTTATTTGGATGAAAGAAAATACGCAGGTTGTGTAATGCAGGGGGGCAGGAAATGGGGGTTCATACATTTCAACCAGAACAAGGAATGAAGTAAGTTTGTGTCATAGATTGGTGTTCAGGTGCAGCAGGTGAACTCGGTGCAGCAGCGGTGCAGCAGGAACCTTCTGGGTCACTCTGGGATTAGGATTAGAGCAGATGATGGGCTGGACATATGGGAGGGCTAATTGGAGCTAATGCAGCAAAATCCCTTTGTCATCATCCAGGTTTAAACGAGATGCATTTAGAAAATGTAAAGTTTTCTGAATCTGGGAGCTTTATTTTGAAAGGGCAACACAATCGATTCTTAACGGCTGGTTTTGTTTGTGAAGCTAAACTTAAATGAGCAAACATTGCTTCTTAAGCAGGTAGGAGGAAACTGTTGGTTTTTCATTTACCGTCAAATTGGATCTATATTAGATGATAAATTGTCCCAGAAGTCATTTTAATAAGTAATAATATATTTTTGACGATTTCCAACTTCTATGTTAATGCCATAATAATACAAGACCGATAAACTTTGAATCAGCGTATACTCGTCCAAAAGTATTTCTGAACTTCATTTATAAATGCTTCATTTTGTTCCTCTCTTTCTCCCCCCACACGGGGCCCATGTTATTGTGCCCTGGGCCCCGTAGGACTTCGCACCGCCTCTGTCTGTTGCATCAGCGGCGGGTATTTAACAGGATGTGGGAGCCGCTCCGCCATTGGCCGGATGTGACCGGCTGAACCGGGACTGCATGCCGCTCCGGGATGCTGGCGGCGGACTAGACCTCGCTGCGGAGGGATTTTAATCATCTATTCCTGCAGAGCGGAGCGTCTTCTGATGAGGAAACAACTGTTTTCTGTTTTTATGTGGCTTCCGCTTCCAGCTCTTCATCCGTGAGCGCCTTGGTGGCGGGAGAGCTCGTGCAGGAGCATCTGCACGCGCACACCGGCGCACCTGACGACATCACGGTCGTCAGGAAGAGTCCGCAACCGGAGGGCGCACGGCGGCCAGCCAACACCGACTCCTGCTCCGACCCGGCATGTGGCGGGCCCGACCGGCACCGGGACCCGGAGGAGCTGGAGGTGCCGCCGGATGAGAGAGCGGCGATGCTGCCCGGCGCCGGTGGAGGAGAGGCGGAGGAAGCGGCATGGAGGGCGCCGGAAACCCGCCTGTATTGGCGGCGGTTCGCGGTCCTGGCCGTGTTCAGTCTGTACTCCCTAGTGAACGCCTTCCAGTGGATCCACTACAGCATCATCAACAACGTGTTCACCAGTTACTACGGCGTCAGCAGCGACCAGGTGGACTGGCTCTCCATCGTCTACATGGTGGCCTACATCCCGCTCATCTTCCCGGCCACCTGGCTGCTGGACCTCCGCGGTCTGCGGCTCACGGCCCTGCTGGGCGCCGGGCTCAACTGCGCAGGCGCCTGGCTCAAGTGCGCCAGCGTCAGTCCGGACCGGTTCGGGGTCACCGTGACGGCGCAGGTCATCTGCTCCGTGGCGCAGGTCTTCATCCTCGGCCTGCCGTCCCGCATCGCCTCGGTGTGGTTCGGACCGCGGGAGGTTTCCACCGCGTGCGCCACCGCGGTGCTGGGGAACCAGGTGAGCGATGCGCGCGCAGCCACCGCACGTTGCTTCAAACTGCAGGGGCACTTCCGGTACACTTTAACACGAGAGAATAAAAACTATTGGATAAATCCAGTAACTAGATTCTTGTAGTGATCATTTGTAGCAGAGGCTCCATCATCAGAGCAGCGCTGAGCTGGGATTCATTTTTCAATGAACCAATTAATTAGTGACAGTAAAAGATGCTTTATTAGAGTTATTCTAGGTGAAGCTGAGCTGCCTTTAGAGGACCTCTGGCTTTTTAAAAATACAAACTGTTTATATTTCTTGTAGTTTTGCTTCTGGCTGATCTTTGCAGGGTTTTTGGGTCTATATCATCTAAAACAGCTTCACTGGTTTTATTAAGGCACACTTTGAGGTCCAATTTAAATGAGAACAAATCTTCATTTCTTATAAATGTAGTTTCCTACACTTACAGTTTAGCATTGATTATATTTCTTGGCTGAGTTTTCATTATTGTGGAGCAACAGATGGAAAGCAGCAGCGCCGGGTTCAAAGAGGGTTAGATAATGGAAAAAATCAATTAATGAATCTTTTCTTTTTTTACTTAAAGGAAAATCTCCAGGTCCGCACAGAGCGCACAGCCTGTGCGGCTCGAGTTAATGCAAGTGCAAGATGCGCATAATGTCAATACATCTGACCAAAATCACGACTGGTCAAATATTTGGAAGATTAAAAATATATAATAAAATAGATGTTAATATCCTCCCGCGGTGGGAGCAGCAGGACAAACTAACAGTTCCAGCGCAGCGCCCCCTTCTGGACGCTCCGCTTATGTTTGCTGCTCCACTAATCGTGTGGGAAAAACTCAGACAGATAACCAGCCAACTGACACCATGAGTAAACCTTAACGTGCTTATTATTTAACACAAATTAATTTGAATAACCAACAGACCCGGAAAGCATCAGGAGCCATCGACACCGACTGGCGGCTGATTGGCCTTTAGACGAAACAACAACAAAACTATTCGCACAGTTACTTTTGGATCTGAGTAAAAATAAAAAGCTCTGGGCAAAGTTTGGCCCGATGTGACGCAAATACAGAATCCTCATTTCATTTTAGGAAGATTGGGTTTGGACTGGGAGTCTGAGGTGTTTCCTCAGGTGTTTCCTCAGGTGTTTCCTCAGGTGTTTCCTCAGGTGTTTCCTCAGGTGTTTCCTCAGTTCTTGCATCCTTCATTTTCGCACAGCAGATCTGGCTTTTTGTTAATAAGCTTTCATTAACCAACTCTGAGATATTCAGGATATTTTTAATAATAACGACACGTTTCCACATTTATCTGCGTGTTTTAATCTTTGTGTTGTAGCTGGGGACGGCCATCGGGTTCCTCCTGCCTCCAGTTCTGGTACCAAACACACCGGATGACCCGGAGCGAACAGGTGATGGGAAAACCGGAGCCGGTTCTGGGCTGGGCGCTTCCAAGGAAATGACGTGAAACCAAGTTTTATTGTGTAGTTACTATATATGTGCTGGTCGAACATAATCAGCTGATTTCGGTGAAAAAGTGTTTGATCGGTGATGGATCAGTGTCTCCTGTTGCCGATCACCTGCTGCCGTGAGGAGCTGATCTCTCTGCTCCTCCTGCAGGAGGAACTCTTAACGCTCTGAGATCGGCAGAGATCGCTGATCGGCATCAGGGGTGACATTTGTAACGTGAAAAATATTTTTCTCATTTCATAATTTGCTTGCATTATTTTCCATCAGATGTGAACTTCCTGTGTTTCCTTGGCGGCCATTAGCTGCTTCTCATTGGACGTTTCTGGAAGCAGCTAAAGGTGATTTTCTGTCCCTCAGGTCGCAACATCAGCATCATGTTTTATGGGACAGCTGCTGTTTCCACAGGCCTCTTCATCCTCACTGTCATAGGTACACACACACGCACCCCCCCCGCCCCCACACACACACCCGCACACGCTCGAGGGTCGCCTTGAGTAGCACAATGCAAAGTCATGCTAACTGCCACTGTGGTTAAAAGCAAGCCGTCAGATCCAGACAATATGCAGCCAAAGGAGGTTCTTCAGAGTTCTGACTCAGATTCAGATGTACACCGCACTTCTCAGATTCTTATTAGGTAAAAAAGATTACTTTCTGAATGAGAAAGGTATTGGTTTGAATGTGATATTGAGCCTCAGCACTGGTAGCTGTGATGCCGCCACCTGCCTCGTTCTGTGGGTTTCATCTGACATGGAGCAACTTTGCTCTGAAAGGCTTTTGAACAGAAATCTTAGTTTTGTTTCTGTCTGTCCTGCAGTGATAACAGACAAACCGCCTCTGCCACCCAGCCAGGCGCAGGCCGTGTTACCGGGCGTCCCGCTGGACGATTACTCCTACAAACAGTCCATCATCAACCTGATGAAGAACAAAGCCTTCGTTCTGCTGCTCATCAGCTACGGTGAGGAGGAGAATCCCACTCTCACTTCTTCTGGTTCTGCCATGGTTCTCACTTTGACCGGCAGGGATTAACCTCAGACGGTTAAACAGTCAAACTAATCCCATCTGGCAAACATCAGGGATTAATCACTGAAAACCTGCAGGTATGTTTGACATTAATTCCAATAATTGACATATTTCCAGTCCAGATGAAAGAGCCTTATTTTTTTTAAAGCTGCAGGCAGAGTCACATGTTTCCCAGGTTTCCCACATCCAGCACTTCTGCTTTTTAGCTTAGCAAGGTGGACGTAGGCACTACTAGCTAAAAGGCTAGCTAGGCTAATGCTAAAGCTCTAACCATAAACATTAGCTCAGCTAATGCTAAATCACTATACCAACATGGCATTTAGCTGAAGCTAATGCTAAAGCGCTAAACACAGTTAGCGCTTTAGCTAACCAGTGGTTAGCTATACTGATTAGCTAAAGTATAGCACTTTAGCTAATCAGTATAGCTAATATTTATGGCTAGCTAGTGTTTCAGCTAGCGGTGCAGCATTGCCCAGTAGACGCTCCTGAGGACAGACAGCTGGACAAGCAGCTGGACTCTGACGTTCCTTCTGCCCGTCTGCAGGAATCCTGACCGGATCCTTCTACTCCGTCTCCACGCTGCTCAACCAGATCATCCTCCATTACTTCCAGGTAAACGATCATGCTGACATCACCAGCATAACGAGACAGAGCAACACCTGGCTTAACCCAGCAGAACCCATCTGGGTCCAGAACCTCTCAAAACCTTCCTCTCTCGATTCTGAAGGGTCAGGAGCTGAACGCTGGGCGGATCGGACTGACTCTGGTTCTGGCCGGGATGGTCGGGTCCATCCTCTGTGGCCTTTGGCTAGACCACACCAAAACCTACAAGTAGGCATTCCAAAACCTCATCTATCCATCCAACACCTCATCCATCCTTCCCTCCTTAACTGCTCCTGTCCTCCGTTTCCAGGGTAACCACTCTCATCGTCTACCTGCTGTCCTTCGTGGGGATGCTGATCTTCACCTTCACCTTGTACCTGGAAAACATCTACCTGGTCTTCTTCACATCTGGAGTCCTTGGGTATGAAGGGGTTGGTTCCTCTGACCTCTGACCTCTCAGGTCCAACAAACAGACTGGAGACAGGAAGTTGTTTCAGGTGTCTAGATGTTTGCATATCAACAGAAAGAAATGATGATGTCATAATGACATCACAATGAAGGGCATCCCAGAATTCCAGATGTTTGCAGCTTTTAAAGGGCCAGTGTCACATAAAATCAATGTTTTATCTTTAAATTATATTTTAATGTTTCATGAAAAACAATCCTAGAGTGTTGCTTTGACTTGAGAAATCCTTTTATCTCCATGGCAACCATTCAGTTGTCCAAAACGCCTGGTTGGACCTAGCCCCGCCTTCGAGGCGCAGCTCCTCCCCCACTCAGCTCCTTCAGACTAGCCAGCAGCAATTAGCAAACACAATTAGAGGAGCTGCTGTTCAGAGCAAAGCTGGTAAAAACCTTAAAGGGTTAATAGAGGAGACAGGTTGGGATGACTTCCTGGAGGAGTTTTTAAAGAGACAGAGGCCCAATTTCAAGACATTAAATCAGGAAGTAAAACTTTTACAACTGATGGAAGCATTGTTTCTCATTGTGCTATAAAATGAATCAAGGATCGGAGCAGTGAAGACAACTTTCTTCTACTTTTCCTGTCAGGTTCTTCATGACTGGCTACCTTCCTCTGGGCTTCGAGTTCGGAGTGGAGATCACCTACCCCGAGTCCGAGGGGACGTCGTCAGGGCTGCTCAACGCTTTCGCACAGGTACCACGAAGACGGGACTCTGTCCTCCGACTCTTACACTGGATTATTAAAATGTTTTCCAGTTTCAGTGTTTAATGTTCATTAGAATTTACACTTTATTGGTCTTGCATTATTGCCATTGTATCACTTGAAAATGGTCTAAAAACAGCAGCATTATCGTGTATCGCGATAACGTCCTGGATGATTTATCGTCCAGAGACATTTATCGTTGCGTCTCGTTACTCCTGCAGATCTTCGGCATCGTCTTCACTCTGATTCAGGGCCGGCTGACCACGGCCTTCGGTCCGCTGGATGGGAACATCTTCCTGTCCGCCTGGATCCTGCTGGGCGTGGTTCTGACCGGTAAGCCGGGTCCATCATTGATGATGTCATCGGAGGCCGCAGTGCTCTGACATGTTGTTTCTGTTTTCAGCCTTAATAAAGTCAGAGCTGAAACGACACAACGTCAACATGGCAACGGAGAGCAAAGCCCTGCAGGCGGTGAGTGGTTCCCCCAGACGCGGCGGCCATGTTGGGAGGGGCAGGTTCACCTGAAGAGCTCAGCTGCTGTTAGAAGAAACAAGTTTAATTTTATGCAGGAATATATTTATGCACTTGGAGATAAGAACATAATCCCCAACATGAACCTGAGTTCACAGAAACAACAGCAAAACAGATTTGCTGTTTTTTTTTATTATTATTATTTTATTCTTATTGTTAAATAAGAATTATTATTATTTTATTGAAATAATAATAATTAAACTGTTTATATTTTTATTGTGTTTCTCAGATGTTAGCTAAAATGGACGCTGCATCAGAACTGAACCTGTGTGGCTCATTAGCATCAGCTAACACATTAGCTTCCTGCCCTCCTGTCTGTCCAGTAAATCTTTTCTCTGAACGCTGTGAAAAGCGTCTCGCTCTGTAAATTTGGATGTGAACTTTAACTGTCCAAACTGTTGCTGGGACGGGACGGCGTCCCGCAGACAGACTGTCCTCTCCTGACCAGTTGGCCTGCAGCTTCTTCCCACCATAAATTCACTCGTGTTTAACGGGATTCTTTTCATGTGATCTCCAGCTACAAAATGCATTTTATAGCACAGTCAGTAACTATGCTACCTTCAGTTACCAAATATTTCAGTCTGACCTAAAAGATGCTTCATTTCCTGAATTAAAGCCTTGAAATTGTGTTGATTCTAGATGATGCTGTACTGCCTGCTGCCATCTGGTGGCGGTGCTGAGAACTGCAGGAACCAGAACTTCTGATTAATCCTGTCATTCCCTCCGCAGCATCCCGCTGATCGCCATGGAGACCGTCCAGCAGGACATCAAGCCAACGGCCTGCAGCTGGAGCCTTCGCTCGGCGTCTCCAGGGAAACGTCTCTGTGAGAACCTGATCCAAGCCCAGGCGGCTCCAGAACCCGGTCCGGTCCAGATTGTTACTTAGATTCAGAAACAGTCATCAATCGTCACAGCAACACGTCAAGTTGCTGTGTCTGGAGTTTCAGAACCCAACGCGGACCCAGAACCAAACGGATCTCCTGCTGCTTCTCCGACCAGATCCAGGAGGGAGTTGGTCGTGGTCCAATCAGAACCAGAGCCTGGGCCATGTCTCAGTTGGTCCCGGTTCCGGTTGGACACATTTGGACTGAACCATGACAGACAATCAGCTGCTCCTCAGAGTTCTGCAGCACAAACCGAACCGGACCCAACAGAACCAGGGGGAACAGCTCACAGATAAGCACAACTTCCTGCTTTCTGGGGAACTTCCTGTTTCCCACTGCAGTGTTTTCTGAGCGAGTCCTGCGGGGGGCGCTGTGGAGCTCAGAATGTTGGAAAGAAGAAGAGAAAAAAATGCAAACAAATTTAAATCCCGTCAATTTTTTAATCTTAAATTGATCTAATATTTAATCATGTTCTTTTAAATAAAATATAAGTAAACATAAGTTAAAATAATTTATGTAAATGTTATTTTTGATTATGATTTTCTGATCAAATTCATTTTTCCTCCACAAGCAAGAAATGGAAAACTTTGACAAACGGCACAGAAAATCACGAGAACTTTGGGAATAAAATAAAATTTGATGTGATTTATATAAAATATTGTAATGAAAAATTATATTATGTGGTGAAAATCTGATATAATATATCATGGCCAATTAAAATCAGATGTTATGAGTTAGCATTCATGCTAAATGAATGTAATAACTATTGAATAAAAACATTCTAAAAGTTTATGTTTCTTTACATGTTTTGTATCTTTATGAGTTTGCAAAAAAGGTCAGAGGTCAATGCTCTTCGGGAGGCCTTGGCTTGGCTTGGAAAACTTTGTGGACTTCCTGTTTTCTGGTCAGGTATTGAAAACTCTTATTTTGTAGAGAATCTCCTCAAAGCGCCATTAAGCTAACCTAAACATTTAGCTAATGTAGGCGAACACACTGCTAGTAGTAGCATTCATGCTAACATCTTTAAGGCTAAAATTGGAATTGTATGTAATTTAGATTTTAAAGCTAAGCTAACATTCTGAAGTCGATGTTTGTCAATGTGGTAGTGATAGCCTGCAGGCTAATGGTAGCATTTACTACAGCATTTTAACTTTGATTTAAAAGTTAAATGTAACAAACTGAATGGAGCACGTCAGTTTCAGTCGCATGCTAGCGATAGCTTGCATTAAGTCATTTTAGCTAATTCTGGACGTTTCCATGACATGAATTGTCTTGGAAACGTCTGAAGATTTTCAGGTTTTGGGCTCAAACTCGAGGCTAACAGAACCGAGCTCACCTTTGGCTCAATGTATCAACATTTTCCACGTCCCTCCGGAATATTTTCTCTCTGTTCAGAGGGAGATCAGGGACATGTTTGGTTTTTATTATTTCTCACTAATTTAATTCTTCCTCCCATTGTTGGAATAATCCAGTAATTATTTGCACCAGTAAAGTCAGAGTTTCCCATCATGCTCTCTGTTTCTGTTCGCCTTTTTCTGTTGGCAGAATTCCCAGCTGGAGCGAGACAGCGCCCCCCGGTGGCCCTGAGCGGATGTCCTCGGGTTATTTTGGGGATCAGCTGTTGCTCTTTTTGTCAGCAGGACCCTCCTCTTCCTCCTCTTCCTCCTCTTCCTATCTGACCTTCCTCTGCCTGCGGAGCTTCACCTCCTCTCCTTCGCCACCCGGATCCTGGTAAGACTTTCTAACCTCTGAATTAGTTTTTCACATTTGGAGAGTTTTTATGAATTCAGCTTCATCATCACTTTGTTTCTCCGAGTTTCCTCCTGCAGATCTGATCTGCTTCTGTTTCACCAAACTGGATTTTATTTGCTGTTTCCGGCTGATTTTAACATTTCTGTTGCGTATTTAAATGTCTAAATATGTTTAAAGATGTTTTAAAGTTTCATCTGGGAACATTATCATCTGGTAAACAAGTTATTTATGAAGTTACTCTGTCAACATGTTGACCTCCTGCAGGAGGCGCTGTGATTGGAGGTTTAACAGAGCAGTAGGCGGGACCAAAACATCCATGAGTCCAGGTTGGGGTCAAGGTTGGGGTCAAGGGTTGGGGGGTGGGAGGGTTTGGAACTGAACTACATGAAGCAGATAAAGAGAAAAAAGTCAAATTCTCAGCAGGAGATCTGGGCGTGTCCCCGACACCGAACCTGCTGCCGGCAGGCCACCATATTAGGAGGCCCTGAGAATAGACAGCGCAGTAGGTGTGTGTGTGTGTCACACTGCTAATTTTAAACCTGACAGATAAAATAAGGAGGGCGTCCGTCAGAGCTAAGCTGAAAGACAGCAGCTGGACGTGAAGCAGAATTAGATTTGACATGAGCAGCGAAACAATAAGAGACAATAAAAACCATAAAACGATGAAAAGTCTTAAAAAACGAGACAAAGACATTAAAAATAAGACGATGATAAAAACGGTCAGAGACGATAAAATCTGTGTTTCAGTGACCGAGGATGGAGACGTCAGTGGAAGCAGCTGAGCTGTTGGCGCCGTCACCCCTGGAAACCGGGAGTTTGGATGGAGACTCCGCCTCCTCGGCGACCTTTGACCCGATGAAGGAGTTCAGCCAGCGGCTGCAGGACATCCTGAGGACACACGGCTCGGCCGACGCCCTCCCGGACAAACCGGTGGGTCAGGCGACGCCGCGTCGGCCCGCCGCCATTCAGCCATAACGTTTGTGATGTTTGGTCCGACAG
Source organism: Phalloptychus januarius (assembly GCA_902982915.1). Classification (NCBI taxonomy): domain Eukaryota; kingdom Metazoa; phylum Chordata; class Actinopteri; order Cyprinodontiformes; family Poeciliidae; genus Phalloptychus; species Phalloptychus januarius. Next base: position 17,731,684 of record CADWAE010000459.1, read on the forward strand.
GTCCCTACCGACATCGAGACGGAAAAGACCCCAGAGGAGGTCAAAGGTGACATAGAGACAGGTGAGATGACCCGGCCTGACCTTTTCCCAAAGGAAAATGAAATGTGGAGTAAAAAAACGGAGAATAAATTTACAGCAAAAAAACCCCGAAACTCAGAAATGAATCTCTGAAAACTTCCAGAAAGCAAAATGTTCAAATTTACACTGAAACTCTGTAATTTCCGTGATTTTCTCTCTAAAAATCTTTGATTCTTTTATGTAAATTTACTCCAGTATCTCGTTGTGTCTTTAATGGCGCTGGCCTGTGCAGACGTGTCCGTCATCCGGCAGCGCCTGAGCGGCCTGCCGTCCGCAGAGGACAGACTGGAGGAACTGGTGCAGCAGTTCGCTGAACTGGTGAGGTCATTTCCGCTCTGCCGGTGAGACTCCGGCGTCAGCGGCTCAACAGCGGCTGTGTGTCTGCAGGCGGCGCTGTGGCGCGGCGAGCAGCAGAAGAAGAGCGCCTTGCAGCAGAAACTCTGCCACCTGCTGGAGGAACGGCGCTGCAGCATGGCGGCGCGCAGCCAGCTGGAGGCGCTGTGCAGAGACCTGCAGGCCCAGTACGGCGCGCTGCGGGTAGGACCGGCTGCCCGCCTCCAGAACCAACCAGAACCAGTTGCTTTATCCAGATCCAGATTAGACGTGTCTGTTAGCGTGTGACCTGCACTAAAGCGCTAATAACAGAGCTAATTACTAGCTTAGCGCTTTAGCGTTTTGCTAACTTTGAAAACAGTTAGCTTCTCCTACATTAATTTTAAGAAATAAAGAAATATACAAGAACATAATAAAGTGAAGATATAGACATAAATACAATATCTAAGGGCCTTATAAAAATGATGATGTTAAAATTAAATTGGTTTTCAAGGCCGTAGTGTTTTAGGTTAGATATCATTGAATGGTTTTAGCTTCATTTAGACTTGAGTTTAAGATATTTATAGTTTTACTGATAATTGAAGATAAAAACCTTGATTGTAGTTTTTGTTGCAAATGTTTTTCTATGTAAATATGATTAGAAAGTTCACAGCTTCACTAGAGTCATTTTCCATTAGCTCTTTAGAATTAGCTTCCACTAAATGCCATGGTGGTATAGCATTTAGAGTTAGCTTACCTAATGTTAGCATTTAGAGTTAGCACAGCTAATGATAGTATTTAGAGTTAGCCAAGCTAATGTTAGCTAGCCGTTTAGCTAGCAGACAATGGAGCCATGAGGCTCATATAATGACAAAGAGAGATGATGGGAGTTCACAGCCCTGAGGCGCCTCTTACCAGGCCTTGCTCCTGCAGGAGGAGACTCTGCGGCGCTGCAGGGAGGACGAGGAGAAGCGGAGCGACATCACCAACCACTTCCAGGAGACGCTAACGGAGATCCAGGCTCAGATCGAGCTGCACAGCGGCCGCAACGACAAGCTGCGGCAGGAGAACGCCAACCTGACCGGCAAGCTGGAGAGCCTGATGAACCAGTACGAGCGCCGGGAGGAGGTGAGAGGAAAACGAACCTTCAGTTCGGAAACTGATTCATGCTGCTGCTTTGAAAAGTGAATTCATTTCAACAGTTAACAGAAGGAATAATGTAACTGCACCTTCTGATCCAGGGGTGTTAAAAGTGTGGCTCCGGGGCCATTTGTGGACCTCTGTCTGAGTTTTTTGGCCCGCAACTGCAGTTCAAGAACGACATGAATTTGACCCGTCCATTAGTTGGTTAACTTTTGATTTTTAAATTACTGACATCATTTTATCAAAGTGAAAGTGTCTTCATCTTCTTGTTTCTAAACGTTTGTAAAAAGCAGGACCGTGTTTTATTTGACAGTAAACCAAACTTTGCTGCAACCAAATCAGCTTCTACCAAATGAACTGAATTCAGGTCAATATAAACAAAGTGACATAAATCTGTTCTTATAACTGAGAATAAATGTGAATCTGAACAGAAAACCTGAACATTTTTACGCTTCCCCCTAAAGCTCAGACTCATTTACTTGCTTGGTTTTAGTTTTATTTCTCCTTTGGACTCCGCCTAAAGCCGGCGGTGTTTCCACAGCTAACAGGCTCTTCTGCCGTCCTGCAGAGTTTGGAGAAGATCAACAAACATCACGACCTGCAGCACAAACTGACGGAGGCCAAACTGCAGCAAGCCAACGCACTGCTGGCCGAGGCTGAAGACAAACACAAACGGGAGAAAGAATACGTGAGTGATGATGGTGATGATGGTGATGATGATGATGATGATGATGATGATGATGATGATGATGATGGTGATGATGGTGATGATGATGATGATGATGATGATGATGATGGTGATGATGATGGTGATGATGATGGTGATGATGGTGAAACATTCAGTTTGCAGCTAAATGTTTAGCTTACTAAATAATCTTATGCCTGTTAACTAATTATATAATTCGCTAAGTGAATATTTAGTTTGAAGCTAAATACTTAGCTTCAAATTAAACCGTTAGTTTGCTAACTAAATATTTGGTTGGAAACTGTGACATTTATGAATGAATGAATATCGTAGTGAAAATGAACCTCCATGTTTTCCTCTGACAGACTAAATGAATCGAATTATTGCTGTTCATCTGTGTAACTTTACATTTACATGATTTCTGCAGGATCCAGATTGGAATCATTACAATGAATCAAAGTATATTCATGCTAACTGTGTTGATTGTCTTCATAGTGACTGCAGATGATTATATGGTCTAATGTGTTTCCATATGTGCAGCAGGCCCTGTGACTGAGTGACTGTGTGTCTCTGTTGTCATAGTTGCTTAGAGAAGCTATTGACAAAACAAAGAAATGCTTCGCTATGAAGGAGCAGGAGCTGGCCATGAAGAAGAAGGTAAAGACCGTCTGTAACCGTCTTTTTCTGTTCCCTCTGACCAGTTACTGGTTCAGGCCGCTGAGTGGAAACTGCAGGCTAAGACTCTCAGAGAGCAGGCGACTGTCATGCAGGCACAGGTGAATATTCACGGCCAGAACACCTGGACAGGTAGCACGCTTCAGGTCAGGGAGATGCTCTTCCCTCCAGGCGGTTCTGATCCAGCAACACAGGCTAAAATATCATCTTTCATTACAACAATAAAAGCATATTCATCTGAGAATAAAACAGCAAAGTTCCCAGAATAAAGTCACAATAAAACAAGAACAGGGGAATAAAGTCATTATTCAGTTAAATAGAAATAATATAAGAAAGTTGTAATTATGTTAGAATAAAGTCGTAATTTACCAGACTAAACTTGTAATAATACAAGAATATGTATTCTGGTACAATGAAAATAAAGTCATAATGAGAATAAAGTTGTTAGACAGTAAAGTCATTTTAATTTGAGAATAAAGTCGTATGAGACTATTGGTCTCAATAAGTACTCATAATACTGTAATAAAATAGTCGTTATATTACCAGAAAAAAGGCATATTCATTTCAAAATAAAGTTGCAAGAATACAAGAATAAATTCAGAGAATAAATTTGTAGAATATGAGAATAAACTGAATAAAGTTATATGACATTGAAGTGGAAATGAAACAAGAATAAAGTCACAATAATACAAGAATTAAGTTGTAATATTACTAGAATAAGGTCGAAATATTACGAGTAATATAATAAAATCACATTAGTTTGGTGATAAAGTTGTGATCATGTTGCTGCTGTTGCTCTACTTCACGTTTTCTGTCAGCTGAGCCGCAGCAGAGCAGCAAACATATGGAAACGGACAAAATGTTTGGTTCTGAGTTCAGCTCCACGTTGGTACCGTTTAAAACGGGTCGACTATCGCCTGCAGCGCCCCCTGCTGGCCAGGACTCCAAACCTTCACACTAACATCCTGAACGGTCTGAAAATGCGCTGAAGGAAACGCTGCCCCCTTGTGGCGGTTCCCTCATCTGCAGGAGGAGACAGCAGAACTTCAGCGCCTTCTGAACCAGAACCACATTTTAATCTAACATGCATGATAACAGCAGGAACGAGCAGCTCTCTGTGTGACGACAGAACGACCTGGAAGTCCATCTTCAGCCACAGGAAACACCTGTGAGCTCCTTAAACCCTTAAAATCTTCCTGTCTTCCATGTTTACGTCTTTTTCTCCTCGTTCGTTTGCAGCTGGCGCTCTACGCTCAGAAGTTCGACGAGTTCCAGGCAACGTTGGCCAAGAGCAACGAGATCTATGTCCGCTTCAAACAGGAGATGGACAACGTGAGAGGCTTCCAGATCACATTACTATAGAGAGTCAGAAATAGAAATATTTATACATAGAAATATGCAGTAAAGCTGAATATTTCTGTTTTTAGATGACTGAAAAGATGAAGAAGGTGGAAAAGGAGGCAAACCTTTGGAAGACCAGGTTTGAGAACTGCAACAAGACGCTGATTGACATGATTGAGGAGGTAAGCTGATTGGACCACAAGTAAATCAGAACCAAAATGCTGAAAAGTGGATGTGATGTTCTGTAGATACTTTGGACCAGCTTCTGAATTCCCTCCAGGAAAAGTAGGAAATCATCACCCAGGACTCAGAGTCTCTCTGCTCTAAGTAACATAACGGGAGGTTTTATTCGCATGTCTGAACAAACATCCCACTGAGGGCCGAAGCCCCACGTTGGGCGACAATCTTCAACGATCTGTGGCAAAACAAGCAAAATAAAATCATGTGCTCCAAATCAGGCCAGCAGGGCAGATTTTATTTAGTGGAGCTGCATGTGGAGATCCACAATCACAAAAATCTCCTAATAGCTACCAAAACCTGCTTCTACAGTGAGTGAGTTTGAGTCTGACCTCTGACCTCAGGAAGTCTTTTGACTCATCAAGCCACAGACGGCCCGGGCGGACCAAACAGGGCTGGTGTGAATGCAGCCTTGAAGGTCCTCATTGTGGACCACTTGGCTAATTAAATCGTCTCCGCTCAGAGGCCATTTATTAGGTCAGGACGTTTCTGTGATCAGCGCCATCAGCAGCATCGGTTAGCTTAACTCTCTCCACTTTGTTTCTTCTTCTTCTGCAGAGAACAGAGAAAGGCAGAGAGTACGACCTGTTCGTCCTGAAGATCCAGAAGCTGGAGAAGCTCTGCCGTGCTCTGCAGGACGAGAGGAAAGGACTCTATGACAAGATCCGAGAGGTCCGCCAGTCCAGCGCCGGCCTCCCGTCCAAGCTAGCCAACTTCACGGAGAACGCTGGAGTTCCTGTAGACGCTGCCATGCCGGACCTGGAGGGGCTCCAGGAGCTCCAGGAGGATGACCCGGTTCTGACAGAGAACATCGCCCGGCTGCGGCAAGAGCAGGCCAAGCTGCAGCAGTTCGCCGCCGCCCTGCTGGCCGCGCCGAGCGATACGGAGGAGCAGGACGAGAAAAAGGAGCTGGGCGCCGAAGATGATGTCATCGTCTCCGCCATCGCTCTGTTCCAAACCAGAACCGACATCAAGAAAGGGCCGGCATCAGCGCCAGGTCAGGCGGAAGGCGGAGAAGACAAGGCTGAAGATCCACCTGTGGTTCTGTTGAAGGCTCCAGAACCGCTGGGAACCAGATCAGAACCAACCAACCCGGTGGCGCCTCCAGAGGTGGAGCAGAGTCCAACGCAAGTCAGAGAGGATGTCCAACAGTCAGCAAACTCAGAACCTGCCACAGTGGAGCCAGAACCAGAAGTTTTAGAGCCAGAACCTGCCACAGTGGAGCCAGAACCTGCCAGGGTGGAGCCAGAACCAGAAGCTTTAGAGCCAGAACGTCTAAAGGAGACCAGTTTGGTGAAACCAGTCCTCCCAGTGGTAGAGGTTCTGGTCCAGCAATTGCCCAGTGGTTTAGAACCAGGAGAGTCCAGTAAACCTTCTGATGGGTCAACCAAAGCAGCAGGCGGGAAGCAAATCCCCAAGAAGAAGAAAAAGAGGAACAGCAAGATTACCAGCTGAACCTTGAGCTGTGTGTGTGTGTGGGTGTGTGTGTGTGTGTTTGTAAGACCTTGTGGGGACCATTGTCCTGACACATACTACATTGTGGGGACCCTCTGCTCCTTGTGGGACTGAAGCCTGGGCCCCACAAGGGGAAACACTGTTTTTGGGTCAGAGGTCAGATTTAGGACTAATGTGTGAATTGAGTTTTGGTTAGTTAGGTTTAGGCTGTAGAAGTGAATGGAAGTCAATGGAAAGTCCCCACAAAGATAGCCAGGCAAACGTGTGTGTGTGTGTGTGTGTGTGTGTGTAAAGGTCAGCTGTCCGAATGAAGATGTAGCTTGACCAGCCGGAGGAGATGCCTCACTAACTTCTACATTTGCTTCATGTTGAGTGAATCGAAAGCCAGAGTTGGTATCCATGGCAACCACAATCAATAAAGTAATTTTTTTTTAAACAAATTTGATTGTCTGTTTCTGTCTTTGCTGCCTGAACATCATGACCTTTAATGTGAGTTTGCGCAAGAATCAAAACATTCGTTTTGTTAGCTAAATACTTAGCTAGCTAATTCAAACAAAGCAGTTTGTCAATCATAAAGCTCTTTGTGCAATAAGTTATACTTCTAACACATTTGAGTTGCCCTACTGAAGTTTGGTGAAACGCTTACAAAAGTAATATTCAAATAATAAGTAGAGCATTTCTGAAGAAGCATTGATGTGTTTGATATATTGTGGAGGGGCTGCATTATCGGGGAAATAAGGCTGCGTTCACACTGCAGGCTGAAGTGACCCAATTCCCATTTTGTGCCTTAGTGCGATCCAGCTCTGATCTTTCCATGAAGGTCTGGACACAGATTGTTTTTGAATGCGACCCATTTAGCTCCATATATAACCGATACGTGTCCGATTCACATTGACCCATATCCACGTCGCATTCATCCGACCTGAACGTCACTGATACTCGACAAACCCGTTGGCTCCCCCACTGGGTCCCCCGCTGGCTCCCCCGTTGGCTCCCCCGTTGGCTCCCCCGCGACCAGGAGACCCGACCAGGTGACCAGACCAGGGACCAGACCAGGTGACCAGACCAGGTGACCAGACCAGGTGACCAGACCAGGTGACCAGACCAGGTGACCAGACCAGGTGACCAGACCAGGTGACCAGACCAGGTGACCAGACCAGGAGACCAGACCAGGTGACCAGACCAGGTGACCCTGCCTCTCGCCCGGACCTTTGGCTGGAGAGGCAGCAGCTCCTCCCGACCCCACAGGATCGAGGTGTTAGAAGATGAATGGATGAATCCAACCATTGATTGGACTAAAACTCCCTCAGGTTGTATTTTATTCTGAAGAGATTTATTTGTATAACTTAGAGACCAGTGAGTCTGTGGTTTTGGATTAAGTGGGAAAACCCGGATCGCCCGGAGAAAACCCAAAAAGAAAAGAGTAGAAACAATCGGATTGAAACCAGAAGGTTTGTAGTTCCAACACCGAGCCAGCTCAGTTTTCACGGAAGTAGGAAACTTTTTCGTTTTAAAGATATATAAACATAGATTCCACTAACAGATTGCTGATGTCTGTCGCTGAAAGGAGAAGTTGTTTTGGTTGGAATGAGACAGAAACCCTGTCATTTGTGTTCGGTAGGTTTTCGGTTCTCTACCAGAACAGGCCTGCATAGCGAGAAGAGCGAAGCCGCTGGAACCACCTGGAGATGTTCTCCAGGTCCCGGTCGATGGCTCTGACGATCCGGGTCACGGTGTTCTCGGGTTTCCTTCTGATGTTCAATCTGGTTTCAAGGTAATCCAGAAGCAAGACGTCGAAACTGTTTCTTGCAAGCAGAGCGACTTTAAAAAGTTTCTGGATTGACCCGAAGGCCTCGTGGATTTCCCTGGAAATGGCCGCAGCGACGCGCTTCAGGTTTTCTGTCTGCAGCTCGAGGTGGGAAGCAGTCCTCTGGTTCTGATGGACCATCAACCCGCACAGACGGCTCACCATCATTTTCCTAACATCTGACGGGAAGAACTCGTGAAGCTCCTCAGGGACGTTGATCATATTTCTGAGGAGCAGACAGCAGAAGATGACGCTGCTGTCTGCTGTCGGCGTGTATCCTGGAAACCGAGAATCGGACTCGTGTTGTGGGCTGGCACCGTGTCTGTGGCAGTCCGGGATTCGAACTCCAAGCTGCTCTGCCAGAGCTTCAATGAGCGCCTCGTCAAACTCCTCGTCTCTCTTCATCGCCGCCTTCACCATGTTTTCAGACGAGCCGAACCGCCGGTGCAGAGTTTCAGACACGGTTGTCACGATGTCCGATAAGTTGTCTTTGGTGATGATGACCAGAACTCCGTCTGGGTCCCCGGTGGAAATCATCAGCTTCTTCAGGCGCTTCTTCATCTTCGCCATGCAGCTCTCTGAGAGGATGCGTCTGGCGTTGATGTCGCAGTTTCTGAGAGTCCTGACAATCATAACACACACCATGGTGTTGATCTTGTCTTTTGTCGCAGGAGGACCGTAGACCAGGTTCTGTCTCAGTTCTTCCACCATCTCTGCATCATCGAAAGACATTTTGGATTTGATTTATTTCTCCTCTCGGAACAAACAAGCAACAACAAGCGGCTCCTGGACTGAAATGATCCAAACTGACCGACAGAGGGGGCTGTTTGTTCAGGTCAGGAGAGCGAAGACGAATTGTGACGTCACAGCCGCAGGCGTAACTGTCTTTAATGTAACAATCGGTTTGCAGAGGCGCAATTGTGACATTATTAGGTCTGTACAGTAAGGCCACCGGATATGACGGCGTAAGTTGTGGCTGTAATGAAGAGGTGGTAGAAATATGAAAAAAACATTTCCACCTTCCTTAAAGCTCTGAATGTGACTCTGAATCACTGGTAGTTTGCCGATTTATTAAAGGGCTGCTTTATTTATTTAAAGGGGCAGGCATTCAGCCAAATACAAAAAAATATATACAATTTTCTCCGTTAATTCTTGACACTTATAATGGCCAGTTGTGTCGAATTTTTTTAATGAACATTTTAAAATACAAAATATGCTTAGCGGCAAAACTCGAAAAAACTTCCTACATTTTTCAAAAAAGTTTTTTACACTGACTTGAGGTGTTTATTGGAAAGAGTTATTGCTCAAAAAGGGAAATGTAAAAACATTAAGTTGTCATGTGGCGAACTTTCCATCACCACTAAACGGAATAATCTGCAGTAACATGCAGATATGCAGAGATGTTCAGTTTTACAGAAAATAACTTACTCATTATAAATTAATCAATAATAATAATAACAAAAATCCCGTCTGAATATTATCTGTGTCATTTAACTGCTTTTTAATATCTGGGGGCTCAAAGCGCCTTGAAGAGCGATGGAGGGTCATGAATTGATGTAAATAGTTATGAAACTGTTATTTCATCAAACTGTAAGACGGTGCTGCTGATTTTACCTGATGAGGTAAAAGAGCTGAGTGAAGAAGACCCAGGAGAGTTCCAGGTGGTCAGAACCGGTTTCTGGCTACCTTCGGGGCTAAACCTGCAGTAGGTTCTGGTTTCATTCAGCTTCGACTGGACTGGAATGTTAGAGCTTTTATTGTGAAGCTCTGACATTCAACTTCCGGCATGGTGTGTATTTGTGGAGCCGAGTAGCTTTAAACGGCCGAGCTGCTGTTTCCAGCCATTAATGAGCATCATCGGAACATGAAGCGGGTCGGGGCCTGAACATGGCCCACAACAGAAGCCTCTTCCTCCAAGGTAAGCGGTGACACTCCGCTCCAGAGACCGGACCGGACCGCTGCAGCTGCTGCACCCGCTCTCAGCCACCGGGACTCCGGCTGGCTCCATGCTGCTTCTCCCCATCAGCATCTGCCCGGCCGGGCGGCAGAGAGGGCCGAATGTTCGGGTCTGGACCGGCTGGGGGACCGGCTGAGGGACCGGCTGGGGGACCGGCTGAGGTTAGGGTTCGGGTGTTTGTGACCGGAATCGGCTCTGTTCTGGGGGCTGCAGCTATCCCCGTTAGCGCTGCTGTTAGCTGGATGTAGCTGCAGCGTAGCCGGGCCTTCCCGTTGCCGGGAGGGGAGACAGCTAGCCCAGAGCTGGCTAAACAAGTAAACAATCAACAAGCAAACAGATAAACAGCCTCTGATTGGCCGGAATTCACCAACACAATGCTAACTGGTGCTAACGAACATGCTAACAGGCTAGCTGAAGATCTGAGGAAAACATGTAAACAGAAGCAGGATTAGAGTGAATCAGAGGAAATTGAACCTGCCAGGATAACAGAGCCAAACACAGGACATATTTTTATGATTTTCACTGTTACTATTAATATTTACTAAATTCAGATAAAAACTCCTAAAATGAAATAAAATGTAAATAGAAACGGAATTCCTTCTGATTAAATGTACAAAATAAATAAATACAAATATTAAAGGAGTTCACACAAAGGAGATAAATATAGATGGAAAGATGAGGCAAATATATTTTGTAACCAGCTCCTCCTCCTTGATGAGAAGTTGTAGAATACTTTGGTCCTAATTCTAGTTTGCTGAGATATTTGCGCTAAAACTAGATCAAATACTTTTTACAATTTCAGTTTAGCAGTAGAATTTGAAAAGGGAAAAATAAAAATCCTGGTATGTCGACGATGCTGACCTTCAGATGGCAGCCAGCTGGTTGGTGTTTTTATCATAGGTCTGGTTTAGATCCAATTATTTCTCTTTGAATCAAGCATTAGGAGTTAAACTGGTTTTCCTCCATCGTCTCGTCTGCATTGGGCTGGTTGTCTGTGGAGCTGCAGCTCCAGCCTGTTTGGGTCCAGTGTTCTGGTTCTGGATGTGTGGACCTCATCCAGATCCAGTTTACCTGCAGCCAGATTGGTTCTGCAGATTACCTCCAGCTTGTGACCCAGGCTTAGCAGAGGCGCCCAATCAGCTGCTTCAGAGCCAGGAAACAGGAAGTGGGAGTGTTGTGGTGCAGCTGGTGTTTTAGGTTAACGGTTCCTCAGCCGGAAAGAAGCAAGAGGAGAAAATCAAAGCTAAAAAGAATAGAAAACTAATTCATGAAGAAAATGCTCCAATAAAACAGTAGACATGATGTAAAATTAACCAAATAACTGTAACCCACAACTTCCCAGAGTTCCTCATCTGGTTCCATGTAGGGTTTAAACGATTAATCAAATTAATTGTGATTAATTGATATTTGAAATAATCACTAATTGATTAATCATTAACTGGATTACACTGACCCAAAAAAGACAATTTGCTGAATAAAAAAAGCAATGAAGCCAAAACTGTACAAAAACATAAACATTTAGCATTTAATATAAAATCAGCTTCCTCTGTAAATCTGTTTTACTCAGAATTCAAGTTGTAGTTTTTGCTTCACCTGGTTCAGATTTACAGGTTTAGATAATAAATGTTTTTTTGAATTTAATTATTTGCCAGTTGGATGTATTTCAACTATTGTATTAAAATGCTTTAGTGGTTAAATGAAAAATCTGCAGAAAGTGCCTTTTTAATCCAATTAATCATGAGAATAACTGATTAATCGTCATATTAAGTGATCAATCAATCAGTTAGTAAAATGATGGTTGCAGCGTGTGGTGCGGCTCTCGGTTGGATTGGTCTGGTTCTTCAAGGTCCGACTCGTCCCCCAGTCTGTGCAGCTGGAACCGGTCCGGTTTGGCTCATGTGATGCGTGTGTTCTGACCCGGTTCTGGTTTGTGTTCTGCTCTTGCTCCCATTCTGACCCGGTTCTGGTTCTGCTGTCTAAGCCCTGGATAGATCTGAGAGCAGGAGAGATGGAGGCTTCAAGCACAGCTGGAGCTTCTCGCTTCCTGGTGACGCCGAGGCGGAGACCCGACACCAGTAAGCAGCTCTGCTCTCACCTTTCCATCCCAATCGCTCCGCCACAGTGCTGTCCAGGTGCTGCTGCTCTCATTCCCGTTAGCCTCCATTAGGCTCCGTTAGCCTCAGTTAGCCTACATTAGCCTCAGTTAGCCTCCATTAGCCTCCGTTAGCCTCCATTAAGCTCCATTAGCCTCACTTAGCCTCCATTAGGCTCAATTAGCTTCTGTTAGCCTAATTGACAACCAATAGCCTCCGTTAGCTTAAAATGCCCAACTAGGCCCAGAATTATTCATACTCATGTGAGATTTTGATCAGAAATTATTTTATTTACCCAAGAAACCTGAAAAAATGTTTACACATTTAATAAATATATGTTATTAAATGATTCTCTGAATTGAGTAATTGTAATTAATTGATTACTGTAATAATCATCAACTAATTTAGTAAGTAATCGTTAACTGGAGCATAAAGGCGACAAAAAGCTGGTCACTGTGGAAGCCTCAGATATGTGTAGTAAAATGTGTTCATGTAAAATATTGTCATTATATTACAATATGTGATAAAAATGTTTAGAAAACTCAACACAGATAAATAAAACCTACATAAAAACAGTAGAGAGCAAAAAAATATACAAATGGGAAAATCTGCAAACTCGTTTCACTAAACTGAAGTCCTCCTGACCACTAGGGGGAGCCTGGAATTGTTCTGTTATATTACATAACTGCATGCTAAGAAAGCAAGTTGGATGCACTGCTGGTCGACTCCCCCTGGTGGTCTGGAGGACTAACATCAGTTTGTAGCTTTTTATCCTTTTTTTTTAAACTTGCAACATTTTTTGTTCTTCAGCGTTTTTCTGTTGCGTTAGTTTTTGCGTGTCTTGGAGTTTGCATCGTTTGTTTGAACCTGTGGGCCACCGTACTGAACCCAGCGGGAACTGTAGCAACAAACATCACAAGGAACAATGATTAAGACAATCAGGGATGAAGTATAGTAAAGGTCAGAAGTTTACATACACCTATTTGACGTGAAATCACACCAACATTTTCTGGGTTTTACTTACCTTCAGGTTTAACATGAATAAAGGTCATCTCCTCAAACTGCCACACTGTAGACAGGTCAAAGGTCATCATAGCTTAGGTCACGCCGGACAAGTCAAAGGTCATCATGGCTGACGGCTCTGGACTCTTCTTCTCTGCAGGGCGACTGCGGTGAGCGAGGAGGAGATGGAGCGGCAGCAGCTGACCCCCCCGGAGGATAAGAAGGTAACTCCTCCTGGTTCCGTCCCGGTTCTGACCCGGTTCAGATGGTTCTGGTTCTGATGCTGCTTTGTTCTGCTCCAGTCTCCTTCGTTAAGGCACTTTAGTTCTCCCGACCCGCTGAGGACATATGGAAACCGAGCCAGCAGCCACATGCGGTCCCTGACCCGGCTGACTCCCCGGAGGTTCAGGTACAGCCCAGTTCTGCTTCTTCGACCCAACTGGTCGACCTGGTTGAACTGGTCCGGTCCTTGTGCTCAAAAAACTTCAAGCCGGTTGAGGCTAACGCTAACTAGCTGCTAATATACCCGTGCTAGCTTGCTAGCTTTTGACAATGCTAGTGGTACAGAACCATCAGCCATGATAGTCAAGGCAGCTTCATTTACAAAGCAGCTTTGTGTCAGAGACATCTTGGTGTTTATACCAACATGTTATAAACATGTGATAAGAAAACAGATTTAAATAAAACAAAATAATAAATGCAGTGCTACGCTAGCTGACTAAGTAGCTCTTTTGCTAGCTAGCTTCTGTACCACAGTTTATTGTCAACAGCTTTCTAGCAAGAGTATATTAGCAACCAGTTAGCAGTTAGCAGTAGCCTCAAACATGTCTCTCTGATTGGACAGAAAACAGGAAGTTGTCAGAACCTCCTCGGGTTGGATGGAGAACTGGTTAAACCCAGAAGGTTCTGAAAGTCCCATCGGATCAGAACCTTCATCACTCTGAACTGAAAATCTTTAAAGTTAAATTGGGAAATGGATCAGAATGAGAACTGGGTTAACTGGGTAGAGTCCAGCCTCCTGTGACCCGGTTGAACTCTGATGGTTCTGATGGAAGGACGGCCGAGAAGGAAGTCCAAACAGCAGTGGACCTCCATTATTGTCTGCAGATACTGGTTCTGATTTGTCCAGCCAGTCCTGGCTCTGGTTTCGGTCCTGGTTCTGATCCTTGTCCTGGTTCTGCTGCTGGTTCCGCTGGTTCCGACCTGGCCTGGTCCCGTTTCTGGTCCTGGTTCCGGTCTGGTTCTGGTCCTGGTTCCGTTCCTGGTTCTGGTTCCAATTCTGGTTCTGGTTCTGGTTCTGGTCCTGGTTCTGGCTCCGGTCCTGGTTCTGGTTCCAGTTCTGGTTCCGGTCCCGGTTCCGATCCTGGCCCTGGTCCTGGTTCCAGTCATGGTTCTGGTTCCAGTTCTGGTCCTGGTTCTGGTTCCGGTCCTGGTTCTGATCCGCTCTCTGCCCTGTAGTGACGTGGCGTTGCCGGTAACGACGGCGTCCTCCACCAAAACCGACTTGAACCTGATCTTGACCTCAGCGCTTCCTCCAGGGATCGTCCTGCAGGGCCGCCATTTCCAACACGCCCAGGTGCCATCGGCCAGCAGGAAGCCGGGTCAAAGGTCAGCAGTCTTCACGCGCACGCTTCTGTCTCCTCATGTGAAGATCGCTAGAGACGCTCTGTTGTCCTTCGTGTCCCGCAGAAACAACTTCTCGTCCACACAGCCGGCCGTGGAAGTGGACAGCATCGTCCTCACCTGTCCAGAGTCTTCGGGTACAGTCCTGCTTCGCTGCTTCACGTTACCATGGAAACAAGCATTACATAGAGAGTCGGGCATTAGCTAGGAGAACCAGCTAACGCTGGTTTCTGATCCATCTTGATCAGAGACAAACCTGCAGTGTTGCTTTGATTCTTTCATGTTAGGTCTCCATGGCAACCATTCAGCTGCTAAATGTCTGGGTGGACTTAGCCCCGCCTTCGAGGCGCAGCTCCTCACCCAATCAGCTCCTCCAGTGTAGCCAGCAGCAATTAACAAATATCGTAGGAGCTGCTGCTCTGAGCAGCTGGTAGAAACATTAGAGGGTTAATAGAGGAGCCATGTTGGACGACTTCCTGGAGGCGGAGCTTCAGAAACAGCAGGAGTTTTTAAAGAGACAGAGGCCCAATTTCAAGGTCTTAAGTTACAAAGTTGAGCATCTTTTAAGTCATATTTGATATAAATAACATTTTTCAAACTACTGAAGGAAACTTAGTTACTGATTATGATGGAAAATTTCACTTGCCTGGAAAACACATAATTTTTTTTTTTTTAAAGGTTTTATTGGCTCTAGTGGCCTTTATTTAATAGTTAGTTGACAGGAATGAGGGGAATGAGAGAGGGGGAAGACATGCGGCAAAGGTCGCCAGGCCGGGAATCGAACCTGGGACGGCCGCGTCGAGGACTAAGGCCTCCATATGTGGGTGTGCTAAACCCCTGCGCCACCACAGCACCCCTGGAAAACACATAATTACTGAGTTTTACTTTGACTGTACCATAGCTTTAGCCCCGCCCAGCAGCACCAGTTTATAACAGAGATTAATAAATACATGGTGTGCAGCAGCAGGACTTAAAATTATTAATTCTGAGATGTTTTTGTAAATTATTTTTGCTTTAATAATGATATTTACTTTATATTTACAGACTTGATCAATTTTAAGTTATTAAAGGTTAATGTGAGTCAGGTTAGTGGGCGGAGCCAACTCTGCCCTAGTTGACAGTGATTGGTCTGAGTTCGACCAATCAGACGTTTGATCCATTTGATCCAACCATGTTCCTCCAGAAATATAAAAACTGAATTATTTTCAGTTAAAGCTCCAATATTCTGGTAGTTTCTGCATTTAATTCTGTCATGTCTGCATGTATGCGCTTCTGTAATGACCGATGCTGCTGTCAGAATGAGTCCTTATCGTCATGGCGACGGGTCAGCTGACCTGCCTGTCCTAACTGTTGCAGAAGAAGAAACGCTGAGCATCAAGCGGCGCGTCCAGCAGAGGAGGAAACCACTGGAGGACGTCGGCTTCTCTCCACAGCGCCAGGCCACCGAGGTGACCGAGGCGGCACCGCGTTTCCCACAATTCATAGCTGAAACACACACACCAGGAAACACACACACACTCCTGATGGTTTCGGTTTTAATGGTTTTGATCTAAAACGTGGAATAATGTTCCAATTATCTGTCAACAATTTAAGAAAATATTTATTGTATTATTGTTTTGTTTTAAAAAATCAAAAGTAATTTGAAAATCATATTGATTTTATGGTTAGTTGGATCAAATCTGGCACGTTTTCAGATTCTTCATTTAACCACAACATTAAAACATCAGATGCAAATCATCATAAAGTTTTTGATTAATCAGTTGTTCTGCCAATGAGATTTTTTCAAAGCTTTAGTATAAACAATATGTAAGAATAAACAAACAAGTTAATTTAAATAAGGAAGTAAAGGCAGCAGCAGTTAATGATTAATCAGTTACTGAAATAAATCTATTAATCAGCTGTGGTTTAAAATCAAACCTAATTTAACTTTATTTCATTTAAAATGTATTTGATCCAACAAACAAAGGAACACCATCATAATTATTTGGGATCAAATGCAGACGATTATTCAGTCACTGAGGTGGAATAAACTGAGCTGAACCTTTGTGCCTGTTCCTGTGCAGCCGGGTCGGCCCGCCGCCTCCCGCTGTCTGAAGTGTCGCCAGCCCAGTGAGCTCGGCAGCAGTTGTCGGACCTGCGGCGGCAGCGAGTCTCTGGCGCCCCCCCCAGGCCCCTCGGTGGCGGGGCCGCAGCCCGCCCCGTCCTCCCCCACCCCGCGCCCCGCCATAGGGTCCCAGAACCCCGCCGGACCCGTCGGGATCCAGCAGAACTTCTACAAACCCGGCGGCGCCATGCCAATGCGCGTCTCGGCCAGCAGGGCGGCGCCGCTGAGCAACGGCAGAATCCCGCTGCTAGCCGGGACGTCGGGCTGCTGCAGAGCCAAAGGGAAGCGGGCGGGGCAGCAGCCGGAGCTCAACGACCCCAGTGAGCGACGGGAATCACAATCCGGGAAGTTCGCGGTTTTCTGATGCCGCCAGGCTAACCTGCGTTCTTCTTCTGTAGTCGTCCTGTCCAGCGACGAGGAGGAGGCGGAGACGGGCAGCACGGGAAGCGTGAACCGATTGGACAACGTCTCGCCTCAACCCGCTGACTCCGCCCACTCCTCTCCAGCGCCCTCCAGAGGCCGAGTGGAGGCGGCGGTGAAGAGCGCCGCCGAGCAGGAGGAGCTGAACGCCGACTTCTTCGAGGACGTCAACACAAAGATCACGATCCCACGGCGAGCCCGCATGAAGGACCAGGTGAGAGCAGGAGTTCAGCGGGATTTACCGCGAGCGAACTGGGAATCAAACCTTCTCTCCTTCTCCGGCTTTCCAGTTTGGGAATCAGCCTCCAGCCGAGTCGCTGACGCCAAGGAGGAAGAAGCCCAAAATGGCGCTCACCCAGTGCGACAGCATCATCCTGGAGTGCCGCAGCGTTCGGATCGGGAGTCTGAGGCGGATGGTGACGAAGCCCGTCATCGTGAGTCCAAACGGTTCCCAGGCGCTGGAATCACCACCAGTTTGTCCTTGAATTTACAGCCCGTTGCTTTTTTTTGTCAAAAAAGTTGCTGCGTTGGTCAGACGGTGCTGGGTTTGGTGCTAGTTGTGTTTTTGTTGAAAAGTGGCTGAATTTCGGAGCAGAACTGGCAACGCAGCCGACCTGAAGTTCTGTTCCAGAGCAATTTCTAGAACCTCAGCAGACCCTCGGGCCGGGCTCCTCCGTGCTGCGCATGCATGGATTCAGGGAAAAGGAG
Source organism: Phalloptychus januarius (assembly GCA_902982915.1). Lineage (NCBI taxonomy): Eukaryota > Metazoa > Chordata > Actinopteri > Cyprinodontiformes > Poeciliidae > Phalloptychus > Phalloptychus januarius. The sequence goes on from CADWAE010000459.1 coordinate 17,749,324, forward strand.
CCCAGACCTGAACGGAGTTTCCAGAAATGAACAAACCTTTTATGAGTCTCGCATCTTAATATTCTGATTACTGCAGTCGGATCAAAGCGGGACAGAAAACATTGATCTCATGTTTTACTGTTTTCCAGTTTTCTGTGGACAGCATCCAGGTGGAAGCTGAAGGTAAGGAGCAGCTGTGATTGGCTGGCTGCAGTAGACAGGCTTCCTGCTGATTGGTCCATACCAGAGATTATGAAATTAGGTTGACCTCAGGTTGACCTCTGGTTGACATCGGGTTAATCTCTGGTTGAACTCAGGTTGACCTCTGGTTGACCTCAGGTTAATCTCTGGTTGAACTCTGGTTAATCTCAGGTTGACCTCTAGTTGACCTCTAGTTGACCTCAGGTTGACCTCTGGTGTCCCTCCAGGTGCGGAGCCCGGCTCAGTGGAAGATGTTTTCCTGCAGACGTCGGAGCTGCTGAGCTGTGAGTGGTGCAGCGTCCGGAAGCTTCCTGTCCTGTTCTTCCAGACGACGGCGGTCGAATGTGTGCGCCTTCGCTCGCAGCTCAACATGTCGCAGGAGCAGGGGGGCCAGTGGTACGACTGCGCCGCAGAGCGTGAGTCCAGGCAGCCGCCTGCGTCTGATCCGGGTCAGAACCTCTGATCCGGGTCAGAACCACAATGTTGAAACTAAAGCTTCACTCGTGCTAGTAGGAGGAATTGTCTGTTTATTTAACGCGTAGTGCAGCTCTGAGTTGGGGACGAAGGTGGATGTGAGGTTTTGTTTCCTCAGACGTAGATGAGAAGTACATCGTGCTGATCTTCGAGAACGGCCTGGTGATGAAGGAGCAGATGATCCTGGAGGACATCCTGACCGCCATCGGCCGCAACAACAAGCTCAGCAGCTTCCCCACCAAGCTGACCTTCGACGAGGCCAACATCCGCCTGGTCAACTACAACAAGGCGTCCAGCCAGAAGGTCGACAAGGTGCGTTCACTGACCGACGGAAAATCAGAAGCTGGTTAGCATTTCAATCCAAACAGGAAGCTGTTTGAGGCGGAAACGCGAACGATTCTCATTACATTTATAGCCTAAATGAGTCATTGGCTTTAGTACATTATACCTTTATAATTATAGGTATTAGATTACCTATAATCTAAAATGTTCCAATTTTGGCATTTAGATTATTTTACTTTAACTAGTCTCACTTAAATTTGGTTTATTTAGTTTCATTGACGTTAGCTTAGCAACTTTAGCTTTGTGTTTTCTGGATGATTTTAGCATCTCTGTTTGTCACCACATGCGGCTTATTTGAGCAAATTCTTGTTTTATTTTAGTTCAGTCTCATTTTTGATCATTAAACTAATGAGGTTAGCTGATGCTAACCTGGTTAGCATTAGCTTTAGCAGTGTTAGCTTTGTGTCTAGTTAGTGGTTTCTCCATTGTGACCGCTCACTGGAATGGATCGGAGTCGATGTGGTTCTGGTTCTGTCGGGTCTGTCTGAACCGGACCTTTACTCATCCTCTGGTTGGTGTTTGGCCCCTCAGGTGAAGCTGGAGCAGCCGCCCCCCAAAACGCCCCCTCCTGGCGGGATGTCGACTCGCACGCGTATGGCGACGCGCCAGCAGAGCGGCGCGTTCTTCGATGAAGACGAGGAAATGACGGACCTGCAGCCGACCTTCTCCGGGCCGGTCATCAAGTGAGTGTCTCTGCTGCCCCCCGCAGGCCGGCTGAGCTAACTGCCGTTAACCTGCTGGCATCTGCACCCCCCAGGCTGATGGTGTACCCCCCGCCTCCAGCCAAAGGCGGGATCTCTGTCACTAACGAAGACCTGCACTGCCTTAACGACGGGGAATTCCTGAACGACGTCATCATCGACTTTTATTTAAAGTGAGTTTTTATTGTTTCTGCTCCTCCTGACATTTAAACTCATTTAAAACTTCCGGTTTTTGTTTCTCTGTTTTCAGATATTTAGTTTTGGAAAGATTAAAAAAAGAAGATGCACAAAGGATCCACGTGTTCAGCTCGTTTTTCTACAAGCGGCTGAACCAGCGAGAGCGCCGGAGCGGCCCGGAGACTGTCAACCTGCCGTAAGCGCCGCAGCCGCCATGTTGGAGGCGGCCGCCATGTTGGAGGCGGCCCGGTCGGTTCCACGCTGGTCTAAACTCTGATTGGCTCCTCAGGATCCAGAAGAGGAAGCACAACAGGGTGAAGACGTGGACGCGGCACGTGGATCTGTTCCAGAAGGACTTCATCTTTGTTCCCATCAACGAGTCGTGAGTCGCCCTGACCTCTGACCTTTAGTCTTATTGCTACTCTTTCATTTCTACTGTTTTCTTTTTTTCTCATTAAAATCCTCATTGACATTAAAACAGGTCTGGAGACCTAGCAATCCGGCACCTGAACCCTGTCTGACTGGAACAATGTAATAAAAGAAGCTGAAATCCAGGCAGCACTGAGGAAACGGCTGCAGCTCCAACCGGGTTAAACTCAACCAGGCAGAGACATCATGAAGCCAAAACTATAACATGTATTCAACTTTTTGCCTTAAAGATAAAAACTGTTCCTCCTACTGGCAGGTTTAACTTGATCTGAATCTGTCCAGTTATGAAGTGGTGAATAGATTGAGCTCCAGGCTGAATGTTTCTCTGGTCAGTGAACGGTCAGTCCGTTTCTCGTCTTTAGAGGAGTTCAGTCGTCGGTTGAGTTTTTACAGCCTTGTTTCCTGGTGGTTCAGCCTCAGTGAACGGAAGCAGCTGGAAGTCTCACCGTTTCCCTCATAAGGTTAAAGGTCAGCTGTTTCTCCTCAGGGCCCACTGGTACCTGGCGGTCATATGCTTCCCGGGCCTGCACGGTCCGGTCCTGGAGAAGAACCCCATGTACCAGAACCCGGCCGCGGCCTCCGGGTCGCCCGCCGAGCCGCAGCCGGAGGAGAACATCCCGGACCACTGCCGGCCGCTGTCCCCGGACGGCCTGGACAGCTCGTCCGAGGAGCCGTCCCCCGCCGTCCCGGAGGAGGCCGACTGCGACCCGAACGAGGCGGGCCAGAACCCGCTGGGACCGGGCCGGGCCGACGCTGAGCTGCAGTACAGCAGTAAGTGGATCTAAAGGTTCTGCTGCTGTGTGGTGTTGAACCTGGATCAGAACCGTCTGTTACTGTCTGAAGGTGAGCTGCACCGGATCAGCGTCTGTTACGGATCCGGAGACGACGCCTACGCCTTCTCTGACAACCAGAGCTCCTGCCAGGTACCGATCCGCTCCTCGGTCCGACCGGACCGGCAAACTGGCCAGAAGGGATTCTGGTTTTAACTCGATTGATCGATTAATCGTCAAATAACGGATTAATCGTTGTGGCTGCAGGACGAGTGCAGCGACGACGGCAACATGGCTGACGATGCCGGCGCCTTGGAGACCAGCTTGGCCTCCAAACCCGTCATCTGCAAACAGTGAGTGGGTCAGAACGGTCAGAACCGCAGCGCCCCTGCTGGTTCTGACGGGTCTCTGTCTGCTCTCTCAGGCCTTGTATCCTCATCATGGACTCGCTGCGCGGCCCGGCCCGGTCCAACGTGGTGAAGACTCTCAGAGAGTGAGTGGGATGTGTTCAGGTTCTGGTCCGGTTCTGATCGGGTTCTGATGCTGGTTCTGATCCGGTTCTGGTCCAGGTACCTGGAGGTGGAGTGGGAGGTGCGGCAAGAGTCGCAGCGAGGTTTTGGGAAGGAGGTGATGAAGGGCTCCAGCCCCCGCGTGCCGCAGCAGGACAACTTCAGCGACTGCGGCGTTTACGTGCTGCAGTACGTCGAGAGCTTCTTCGAGGTCAGAGCCGACCGCCATCTTGTTTCTAACCCACATCAACGTTTCCTGCAGAGCTCCCATCGTTATGTTTCAAACTGGCATTTCTTGTGTAAATATTTGGCCTAAGGCGTCTCAGTGCTGCCCTCTATGGGTTGAAAGTGGCCACTGCAGTTGAACATCCCGGACCACTGTGGTCCGGTTAAAAGCCCACTCAGGCTGCGTTCAATGTCCGTGGGAACTCGGAGCGTTCCAGTTCAGTCGGAGAAGCTAGAACTTCTAACACGGTGTTTTACCTTCCTCTGTTTTTATCTCTTCAGTTCAGAGCTGCAGGCGTGAAAAGCAACATGAACGTTTCCTCCTGACGCAGTTCAGTTTCCCTTTTTCTTCTGACATTTTAGAAGTTTATTCAAACTTTAGATGACAGTTGGATTAAAAATCAGCTTCACATGAGAGAAAAATGTCCAAAGCAGAAAACTCATTAATAGTTTTTTTTGCTTAAAGTTGCTACATGAGTTTACGCAATCAAACCGTTTAATTTCTGTTCTGGTTGCCGCGGTCCAAGATCATCAACAACCCAGATGCATGGGGTGCTGTGGCGGCGCAGGGGCAAAGCACGGCCCACATATGGAGGCCTTAGTCCTCATGCTGGCGGTCGCAGGTTCAATTCCCGGCCTGGTGACATCTGCCGCATGTCGTCCCCCTCTCTCGTTTCCCATTTCCTGTCTAGCTACTTTCAAATTAAATTTATTTCAGTGAGAAACTGACATCATATTTTCTCAATTTTAGTAACATAATAGAAATCAGATTGAGTCACGTTGATACTGATGTCAGATTTCAGGCTTTGGAGGCTCTAAGACGGCTGGGTTTCTGGGAGCCTCCAGAGGTTCTGCTGTGTCCCGGTTCTGATCCGTCCTGGTTGTGCTCCTCTCTCCAGAACCCCATCCCCAGCTTCCACCTGCCTATGAACTTGTCTGACTGGTTCCCTCAGCAGCGGATGAAGACGAAGCGTGAGGAGATCAAGGACCTCATCCTGAAGATCAAAGGTCAACAGGAAGTGGACAGGAAGGAGTCGGACCGGGCGGAGGAGCCCGGTTCCCCTGCGGAGGTCGAGGAGACGCCAGGGTCCGACCCCTGATAGCTCCATCTCCTTGGAGACGGTTCTGGATCGCCTGCCTACATTAAGAACACATCAGACTTGAAATTTGTACCGAGTGAGACATCACATGTAAATACGCTGCCTTTGTAACTTCCTGTTTAGGAGTTAATAATAAATAATAATAATAATAATACATTTTATTTCAAAGGCGCCTTTCTGGCACTCAAGGACACCGTACAAGAATAAAACCAGCAGTAACAGAAACTAAGAGATGAAAAGAAAAGAAAGGAGAAAAAAGACAATGTATAAAATCAGGCAAAACCAATTATGTCAGGTGGAAAAGCAGATCTAAAAAGGTGTGTTTTGAGTTCTGATTTGTATTGTGAGATTGACTTTATGTTTCTAATGTGAGGTGGTAACGAGTTCCAGAGTCGGGGAGCAGAGCGACTGAAGGCTCTGCTCCCCATGGTGGAGAGACGGGCAGAGGGGACAGTCAGAAGGATGGAGGAGGATGATCTGAGGGAGCGAGAGGGAATGGCAATATGAACAAGATTTGAAAGATATGGAGGGGAGAGATTGTAAAGGGCCTTGAAAGTGAACAGGAGAATTTTGTAATCTATGCGGAACTTGGTTGGCAGCCAGTGGAGTTTTTGCAGGACTGGAGTGATGTGATGAATGGATGGGGTTTTGGTAATGATGCGGGCAGCTGAGTTCTGGACCAGTTGGAGCTTATGAAGAGATTTATGGGTGAGACTGAACAGAAGGGAGTTGCAATAGTCCAGGCACGATGTAACCAGACAGTGAACAAGGATGGCAGTGGAATGGGGAGTAAGGGAGGGGCGGAGGCGGCTGATGTTGTGTAGGTGAAAATAAGCCGAACGGATGATATTGTTGATATGAGACTGGAATGAAAGAGTGGAAATAGAGGAAAGTCTATTGAGTAGGGTGGCATGGCAGACGGTGTCAAACGCTGCACTCGGGTCGAGGAGGATGAGGATGGACAGCAAGCCGGAGTCAGCTGCCAAGAGGAGGTCATTGGTGATTTTTATAAGAGCTGTTTCTGTACTATGGAGGGGACGAAAACCAGACTGAAACAGTTCATACAGGTTATTGTTGGATAAGTAAGTATGGAGTTGAGATGCAACTGTCTTTTCAAGAATCTTGGAGATGAAAGGCAAGTTGGAGATAGGAGGGAAATTATTGTGATTATAATAATCAGCGCCAGGTTTTTTCAGGATAGGGGTTATGGCAGCAGTTTTAAATGATGCAGGAACTGTTCCGGTGGAGAGAGAGGAGGAAATAAGGCAGAGAGAGAGGGAGATAGATGGGGCACAGGCTTTAACCAGAACTGTTGGAAGAGGGTCAAGCAAACAGGTGGACAACTTGGACTTGTTTATGAGGCTTATGATTTCTGAAGTTGTCGGGAGTTCGAAGGAAGAGGAGGAGTGGGCTGGAGGAGAAAGTTCACGAGTAGGACAAGGGGTCGGTTGTGAGCTGAGATACTGATGGATCTTAACAATTTTACTATCAAAAAATGACATGAGGGAATTACAAAATTCAGTAGAACACAGATGTGAAGGTAGGAAATCCAGGGCTTTGGTGATGTTCTTGTAGAGGGAGAATATTGACTTGGTGGAGCCTTTAGTTGAACCAATTAAACCAGTATAGTAGGAGGATTTGGCTTGATTGATACAGTCCTTGTAATGCAATATGTGAGTTTTGTAAATGTCTTTATGTACAACCAGTCCAGTTTTCCGGTGGAGCCTTTCAAGTTGCCGTCCTTAGCCTTCATGAGCCGAAGTTCTGTAGTAAACCAGGCGCAGAGCGAACAAAAGAAACAGATCTGGTTTTAGCGGAGCAAGAGATTGTAGTATGAGACCAAGTCATCAAGGATGGTTGAGTCTACTAGAGTTGAGTATAGATTGTCCATGAGAGAATTGACGGCGGAGGAGAGAGAATTGAAATCAATATCCTTAATGTTACGGAAAGAGATGAGACGAGGAAGCCTGGTGATGGAGAGAGGGAGACAGATATTGAATGAGAGGAGAAAATGGTCAGTTATGGCGAGTTCATCTGCTGTATAATCCGAGGGAGATACACCAGAACAGCAGACTAGATCCAGGACATGACCCTTAGAATGAGTGGGAACATTGATAAACTGCTGAAGACCAAAACTCTGGAGGCAGGATGAGAAGTCTTTAGTCAGTGGGCTATTTCCATCGTCCATGTGAATATTAAAATCTCCCAATTCTATAATGTTTGGTGAGAGAATTGACAGGTGAGTGAGAAGAGCAGCGAAGTCATCCAGAAAGTCACTGTTAGTTTTCGGCGGGCGGTAGATGGTTGCAATGATGGTGGGGGTAGGTCCATAGAGCTGACACACAGTTGATTCAAAAGAGGAGAAGGTGGGAGCAGACAACGGCGAGACTTTCCATTTCTCGCGGTGAATTATCGCGAATCATTGAGCTGAGAGAAATCCCTCCCCGGCCGGTGCCACGGGGTTGACAGATGTAAACAAACCCCGGTGGAGTGGAATCATTGAGCTGAGAGAAATCATTCGGTTGTTGCCAAGTCTCAGTCAGGCATAACAAATCAAACTTCCGGTCAGTGAGGAGATCCTGAATGAGATGTCCCTTGCCCGTAAGTGAGCGGACGTTAAGCAGACCGAGGTTTACGGAGGAGTTATCAGACATTGCAGGAGCGTTAGCTGACCGGGCCGGGTAAGCTAGCACGCTGCGGTCAACAACCCGGCTGGAGGCACGCCGGTGACGACGATAGGTAGACCAGATGGACTTGATGGGTTTCGACGTGTCCTCTTGGATGTTCCGGCGAAGTCCGCGGTGGATGTATTTCCGGCGTGGTAGGAGAGTTGCATCCGAGATGAATAGCGAAGCAGGGGGAAGTGCAGATGGATGAAACCGCAGCCGGAGGAGCTCAGCAGCAGAGTACTGGATCAGACCCGTAACAGGTTGTTGAAGGAGTACCAGGAGAGTCCAGAGAAGCACAGCCCAGGTGTATATCCTGCTGATCGGCATTGTAGGAGAAGAGTCGGCAGCTTGGACAGATGAACAGCGACAGGTAAGACTCAGGTGGTCGATGAGAGCAGGAAAGTGGAAGCGAGACCATGTACACACACAGTTTTGCCAATAAGTTATGGATCCATACGCATCTCATCTTGCATCGTTATTTTTTTTATTTTGCCTTGTTTAGAGGAGCCGATGACAATAAACAGAAGCCTATGAGTTCAGAGCGCGCCCCCTGGTGGACAGGAGGCCAGTAGTTAGGAGCTTGTTGTGTCTGGATGAATCAACATGAAAAACTAATTCAAGAGCAAATGCGAATCCGCCTCTCTGTCTGCTGCTGGTTCTGGTGGTACGACTCGACGGAACCGAACCGTCATGATGGTGTTACAACCCCGCCCTTAAGAAAAATAAGGGTATGTCATGGCTCTGGCTGTAACATAAAATCAGTAAACTAAAACAGCTGATGTCTGTATCAAAAATAAGTTTATTTTACAATTTAAGTAAAATCTCAAACAGAGAAAACAAAAGAACACAGGGAAGCTTTTAGCTTCAGGGTCTCCAAGGCCAAAACAACAAACAAACAAACAAATCAGTCACTCTCTAAAGAAATTAACCAACATACAAAACCTAAACTCCCTGTCTAACCAAAAACAGGAGAAAACAGCTGAACAGAAATGGCAGAGAACCCCTACCTGCTTCCACAAAATAACAGAAACACACTCAAACTAATCACTAGTTGCTTCACAGCAAACTCAAATATTCACACCAGTCAGCTCAGACAAGATCACAACAGATCAAGGCCCAGGGTGAAAAGGGATCTGGCATCTCCGGGGTGGATCCTTTTATTCAGTGGCTGATGAGCTTCAACACATTCCACCTGTGGCAGCCAGGTGGAACTGGAAAGAGAAAAAAAAACCACAGGCAGCTCTCCTGTAGAGCCCCGAGAGGCCAGGAACCGACCAGATGGTACCAACCCGACAGTACTGATCCCATCGAACTGACTTGAGCTCCTCGGTGGTACCGCCACACAAGCCCGACCCAATGGGTTAGTTTACTAACTAGTACTAACCAAAAGGAACTGACACAAACCTGACGGTACCAACCTGATGGAGCCCACGCGACCGGAAATGCCACGTTGGTACCGAGCCGACGGTACTAACCCCATGGATCCGACCCAGCCAGCCCGGCAGTGCAGCAAAACTACAATTATAAGTACCTTTCCAAAAAAGTTACTCAAGCAAATGTAACCAGAACATTGAGCACAGACAGCAGCACCAGCCTACAGGCTGCTAGTTAACTAGCTTAAGGTTTCTGGTGTTAGCTAGTCATCTGTTAGCTAACATTACCAGCAGCTTTACTCAACTCAGCCGGTTAGTTTGGGGGAAACTGTGCAAACGTCGTTGGGTTTTGCTGCCAGGATTCTAGCACACCTGAGCAGCTCTGCGCTGCAGCAGCAGGTGGAAACCCGGCTAGCGCCTTAGCGCTCATGTTGCGTTTAAAGGCGGCTCGGAAAAACGCGTCACGACTTATTAACAACTATTAAAGTTTTAACGGCTGAAAAAAAGTGACAGAAGGCACAGAAATGGGAAGCGCGGAAGCCCCTAATGTATCAAATTGATGTATGAATAACAGAGAGTTGGAAACTTTAAGGTAAAAACGACAAACGGCTTCCAGTCCAGGGAGGACAATGCTGCTTGGGTCTGATGGTTTTTAGTTTCTCGCTAATTTTGTATTTTGTATTAAAATTAATCTTTAAAAATTTCCTTCAGATTCACGTAAAATAATGTTAAAATAATTAAAGCAAATTATATTTAAAGCAATTAAAGCAAAATAATTAAAGCTAAAATAGAAAAACACCAAACTGACGGTTAACAAGTTTATTAGAAAAATAAGTTTATCATGTACAGTAGAAAAGATTTCTTCTACACGCGCACCCACACACACACACACTCCGATAACTCTGAACATAGAAAGCTGCTCATCATCTCAGAATCCGACCAGAACTTCGGTCCAGATTCAGTTTCGTGGCAGAAAAGCAGCAACATGATTCTGTATTCGACTACATCTCCCACAATGCCTTTCACCTCTGAGCCAACAAAGGAAGCCAGGCCAGCTTTCTGGCCCAAACGGTTCTGGTTCTGGACAGAAACTGGGTCGGCAGGGGCAGTGTTTGTTGCGTCATGTGACCACTCCGGAACAGAACCGAATGAACCCGACGACCTTCAGGATGCAGCTCCGTCTGTTGCGATGGCAACCCCATCATCAGCCGGGGAACCAGCGACCCGGCAGAGTGGAGCCGGATCATCAGGAACCAGAACCCGGTTCTGACCGCCGGTCCGGCTCTAGAGCTGGGCGAACGAGGTGTTCAGGGTGAGAAATGAAGATCAGAAAATGGAGCTTTTCAGTGATTTTTGTTAAAATCCGTTTAAATTTGATCAGTTTCTGTTTGATCTGCGTTGAGGAAACGGATTTAAAGATAATTCACTTTATAAATGTATTTACATGAAAAATATAACAATATCAGATCATTTGCTTTTTAAGCACATTGAAAAAGTGCATCATGCTAATGGCGGTGCTAGCTCCTAGCTTAGCGCTTTAGCTAACTTTGAAAATGTTTAGCGCTCTCAGCTCCAACGCTTTGTAGTACTATATTTATTCTGGTGTCTGAAACCAGCCCAGATGTCGGGTAATTTATCTCCTGGGAGAAACCAGAACTTTTTGTTGCTCATTTTAAGCCAAATTTGCTAAATATTTTTGTCTTGTGCTGCTCCGGTCTGGGTCCATTTGAGGCGGTTCTGATAAACATGTTTGACTAACTTCTGCTTGGCGCCTGATGATGGACTCCACGCCGGGGTCCGTTGGGTCCCCTCCTCTGGGTCAGAACCGGAGGACTGAGGACGGCCTGGGCCGGGGCGAACCTCCGGCGCCGTCCGGTCCAGACTCTGGGTCCTCTGAGGTAGTTAGCGGTCAGCTGGGACGGCTCGGCGCTGATCCCAAGATCATCGAGTCCGTCTTCAAAACAAAACCAGAGTTCACTCCCAGCTAGCGGCAAGGCTCGGTCCAGAAGAATCCCGTCCAACGCCGCAGGTTCCTGAGTCAGCTGACCTTACCGTTCCCTCCAGCAGGGGGCGCCGCCCGGCTCGGCCTCACAGCGACTCGTCAGCGGCGACCTCCGGCCCTTTTTCCTGCTAGTCGGGTAAGAAAAGGAAGAATTAGCGACGGGAACTGGACGCTTCACATCATCTGCAGCAGGAAGCATCGCAGCCCGACAGCGCATGCATGTTAATGCAGGACGCGCTAAGACAGCTGGGAGCGGACAGGTGAGCAGCCATAGACCTAGACTGGATAGATCGACGCTCAGGTGAGTCATGCAAAAGCAGCAGCGCATGCAGGTTAGCAGTGGTGGGCACGCTTCCGCTAATAGCGGTGCTAACTATTAGTTTAGCTAGCAAACTTTGAAAAAAATGTAGCAAACTGAGCTTCATCTTTACTACAGTGTTATTACAAATGTCTTGTATTCACGACTTTGTTATATTACGACTTTTTTGCGAATCGTGACGTCATTCTTGTATGCTTAATTCTCAGAAATCAAATTTATTCTCTTCATTTCTCATCTTGCAACTTTATTTTCATAATATTCGACTTTCTTAAATGTTTACAAATTCTTGCACATTTACACATTTTTTCTTTGTTGCCAAAAAGTTACAACTAATATCCAACTACCAGGGATTTATTTTTGTAATATTACAATTTATTCTCATGGTATTGCGAATTTATTTGCATTATTACATCTTTTTTATTATTTTGACTGTCATATATTACAACTTTATTGGATTATTACGAATTTCGTCAACAAATACTTATAATAAAATTGAATAAAAAGCTAACAAAATCAAAACACAATACAGAAAATGATGTGTAAATTAAGTTGATGCTGGAGGCCTGCAGTGTTTTGGCGTTAGCTTCCACTGCATACGGCGTGGCTAACATTTTGCTTAGCGCAGCTAGCTTGTCGGTTAGCGGTCCCACCACTGCGGGTTAGAATCCAGCGAGGAAGATCCTTCTGGGACAAGAAAAGCTTCACTCTGACACTGAGATCAAATTGTGCTTCGACTGCCCCCCCCTCAGCTGTTGATGCTGCGTCCAGTGAACTTAGGACACCAATTTGTGAGACATTTATGTTTTTGGACATGAGAGGAACTGATAAGGATGGAGTATGTCACTACACATACAGAAGTAGGTGATCTGGGATCTGATGGCATGCAAGGTGACGCTGGAGCACGGGGCCAACACTGGCAAACCTTCAGTCCATTTCTTCCACCAGGAGCCTTAAATTTGAAGGAAATTTGAAGAGAGAATTTGCCCAAACATGAATTTAACACAATTTGAAGTAGTTTTTGTACACGAGTGTGTGTATGTTTATTAAAGCAGACAAACAGCAGAGAATACAAGCCGAACAGGACTGCTGGGTCCTCTGGTTCTTCTCAGGAACAACACGCAATACAAATCGTCATTTCACTGCTTTAAATACATGTTTAGGAGACAAATGCTTTGTTGCTGTTAGCGACTCAAAACATGGAAACCAGAGTGTGTAAAAACATACAGAAAGCTTGAGCTGCAGCACAAAACTGCCTCTAAAAAACGGCCTTTAAAAGTGGTCAAAACAAAGGGAAAAAGAAGTGCAGTTCGCCAGAAACAGGTGGGGGTGGGGCTATGTTTGGAGTCCAAGCTGATTTTTAAAATATGTACACAGATTTTTCCAGATGCCACCAATTTGCAGGCAACCAATCAGATCAAGTCTGCAACCAGAAGCGGGTTTGCTTTAGAGCGCTACTGGTTTCACTGGTTTCACTTCCACTGCTGCCCAAAAGAATCCTGATAAAATTCCTGGTTGTCAGATTTGTAGCCGGAATAGTTACCAGCATGGTCCCCGCCATGGAGCGGCTGCTGAGCAATGGGTTGGGAGCCCCAGTTCTGACTATTGGTCTGGCGGCGCTTGGAATCTGGCTGGCTGTAGCCGTCAGCTTTCCGCTTTCCTCCCACATTTCCACCGCGGCCGCCCTGCGCACCACGTACCCCGCCGCGCCCGCGCGCAGCCGACGCCACGCCTCCTCTTGGTCCGCGGCCCGGCCCGGGCCCGACGCTGCGCTGCGAGCCTCGACCTCTGACCGGCGAGGCTCCGCCCCTCGGGGCCCGGCTGCCGCCCCGCCCCCGGCCCGGGGCCTGGAAGTCGTCGTAGCCATAGTAGGGGTCGTCATAGCCGCCACGGTAGTTGTGGTAGTCGTAGCCGTAGTAGTCGTAGTAGTCCTCATAGCTGTAGTAGTCCTGGGGGAAGCCGTAGCCCCCCCGGCCGCCGCGACCCCGCCCCCTGGAGGGGAGGGGAATGTGGGGCTGCGGCGAGTAGTAGTAATAATCATCATACCTGCAGGAGGGAGACGGGGCAAAGGTCACACATAGAGACCAGTCAGTATAGAGAGCGCCACCTGCTGCTCAACCCGATCCGACTCGGTCCAATCAGAACCTGCCTTATATGAGGGACCTGTCTTACATATGGGACCTGTCTAACATATGGGACCTGTCTTACATATGGGACCTGTCTAACATATGGGACCTGTCTTACATGTGGGACCTGTCTAACATATGGGACCTGTCTTACATGTGGGACCTGTCTTACAGCCTGTCTTACATTTGGGACTTGGCAGCTTGTCTCTGGGCTTTTCTCTCCTTCCTTTTCTGATCAGGCGGTTTGGCAAAAACTATTTCGATGGGCTCTCCCTCCAGCTCCGACCCGTTCAGCTTCTCCAGCGCCTGCAGGAGGAGCATAGTTTCATTCAGCCCTCCTGTCAGAGACGGGAAGCGAACGCCAGGGGCGTTCCTGTACCTTCACGGCTCCGTCCCGCTCCTCGAAGTGGACGAAGGCGTAGTCTTTGAGCTTCTTCACTCGCTCCAGCTTCCCAAACTGACTGAAGGATTTCTCCAGGATCTCCTCTGTGACGCCATTGGCCAGGTTTCTCACAAACAGAACCTTCACCTGCAGAGACAATGTCGAGATCTTCAGTCTGTTCTTCCTTCCACTCAACTTTACAGCGGTATACTTCGATCAGCCTTTGCTTCAGCAGTGGTTTCTGTAAGTTTCAAACTGCTTAAAGAACATTATGTTTTGAATATTAACGTAAAATAACCTGAAACAGATGCAGTAACTCCAGAAGAAAACATTTATCAGCTGTAAAACTAACAGATGTTTAGTTTTTATGAATAGAAATCAAATATTGTCACAAAGATGTTGACATGTTTACACTGCAAGGCATCCTGGGTATATGGTGTATGCTAGGTGTTATGAAGCTAGCTCCATCCAGACAGGACAGTCATTCTTTGCTAATGGTGTTAGCTCTTGTTAATGCTAGCTCCTATTTAGCTGTAGCTGATATAGTAACCAGCATATCTGTTCTGATGAGCTCATGTCAGCAGGTATCTGGTATTTTTTGGGCCTCCTCAGCCTCCATCGCTGCCTTCCTGCAGCTCCTGGTTGAATCTCGACTTGAGTTCTGGGTTTTGACTCACCTTGGCCATAACTTCCGGGTCGGGGTCCTCGATGGGGTCGGCCCACTCCACCGTCACCAGGTTGCCCCAGACCTTGACCTTTCCACTCATGAGCCGGCGACGGGCTTGCGCCGCCGTTTTGTGGTCTTCGTACTCCAGGAAGCAGAAACCGCGGTTCTTCTTCTTGTCGTCGGGTTGGTGGTAGAGGATGACATCACTGAGACCCTCTGGACGGACACAGCAGAGCGGGAGATCAGGGTGGGCTGACCCGTCAGAACCGGCGCTGGGAGCGCTTCTTACCTGTGACTTTAGAAAACTCCTCCACGATCTGCTCCTTGGTTTTGCTCTTGGGAATGGAACCGACAAACAGCCTGTTGTTGGCCACAGATATGCAGACGCCTATGTGTTTGCCGGGCCGGATCTCGAAGTTATTGCACTGGAAGAGAGAGGAGAGGTTCTGGTACCGGGGCCAGCCGGGTCCGTGTGAGGCGCAGGTCCTGCGGTGGACCTACCAGCTTCACCGCCTCCTGGGCGGAATCTTTGGCGCAGAAGGTGACGAAGGCGTAGCCGCGGTTCAGGCTGCTGAGTGGGTCCATCATCAGCCGCAAGTCCCAGATGGGCCCGGCCTTCTCGAAGAGAGGAACCAGCTCGTCTTCGAACAAATCGCGGGGAATCTTCCCCACGAAGATCTGCGAGAGAGCGGCAGCCGTCAGGAGCTGGGCGTTGCTAAGCAACAGCCTGCGGGCGGCAGGCCTACCTCGGTTCCCACGGTGGGCTGCGGCCCGGCATAGACGGCGTCCGGTGGCGGGCCGCCGTACTTCCTCTGGCCCGTGGTGACGTCCAGCGTGTAGCCGGTTCTGTCCAGCAGTTCCCGGATCCGCGCCTCGTCTGGACCTTTGGAGGCCGCAGACACTTTGGTGCCCTGCTTCTCCCGCTGCCGGTACGTCTTCATCACCCCGCACAGGAAGGCACTTTTATTCTGGAGGATCACAGGTGGGTCAGACGCCGCCGCTGGCTCCGCCTCCTCGCCTGGCGAAACTCACCTGAACATGGGACAGGTCGCTCTCCTTGAACTGGACCAGAACCTGCAGCGCCCCGTCTTCATTGAACTCCTTCAGAGCCTCCAGGGCGCGCTCGTCTAGGTCGCTGTGAGCCACCAGGCCTGCAGGGTCAAAGGTCAGCATCAGGTCAGGCTCTACAAACACTTAAGTAGCTCAATTAGTAACTCGCCACGTCAGTCAGTCGACTGTTACAGTGGAGGTAAAATATACCGGCACCTGCAGGTTGGAGTTGGGATCATTTGTTATGGAAACGCAGACAGTGAATCGGTGATGTTTCCTCCTCCAGACCAGCTGTGTGCGTGTGTGTATCCTGACCTGCTACATAAAGCTCGTCCAGCTTCTCGGCTACTTTCTGCGACAGGCTGGCGTCCAGCAGAGCCTGGAAATGTTCGGAGCGGGTCACCGTTGCCATGGTTTCCATGGGCTCCTCGGTGCCGTTCCCGTTCACGTGATCTGTGGCCAAATCTGCAGACATCTGGAACGTGATGAATTATGAGCTCAAGTTCTATTAGCATGACTTACTGTCTTTCTCTTTCTACCAGAAACTGGATGATAAACTCTTTCTTCTGCTGCTTTGGTCTTTTTCATAATTCATTTTGTAGTTTTGTTTATTTATTTTGTATATTTAAAAAACCGTCCAGTTAAAATGTTAGATGTTTATCAGAAATGAAAGTTTATTGATTTTTCAGAAAGCGTTCCTCTATTATTATTAAACCATTATGTTCTATTACTGGAACAGTTTCTTGTTATTCTGACATTGTGGAGATAATTTTAGAGAAAGCAGCTTTTAATGATCCAGTCATAATTAATAAATCAGAACGTGATCCAGTGACGCTCAGATTAAAAACATATTTAGAAAATAATAACATGCTGCATTAAATCCATATATCTGGATTAAAATGTTTTTATTATTGTTCTGATGAAATTTTTTAATCCTGTCATGTTTTCATTAAGCTGGAAGCAGAAAATCATCATAATAATCATTATTCTCAGAAATACTCTCATTTATTGAAGATAAATCAGGGAGGTTTCATTGTGTTCTGGGAAGAAAGTGGCTAAATATGAGATAATCACAAAGAAACATGATGAAATATGATGAAACATGATGAAATATGATGTCCTCATTGTTTTTCCACAGACATTTGCTTCTTAATTTTATAACTTTTTATTGTTTGGCGATCTAAATGAAGCATAACAACAAATGTTTTTTTTTTTGTTCTGTGCATCGTTTCATATTTTACCTGTTATTAAAAACAATAATCAAACCAGAGGTTAATCAGCTGCCGTCTGAACCGAACCACAAGGTTCTGGAGAACCAGGCTCACCTCGGGGTCAAAGGTCAACCAACAGAGGCCTGATTGTTGGTTTAAAACTGAATTATGCTGCCAGGCCGTCCCATCAGACATTGTGATAGTAATAAATAATAATAATCATATTTCACCCCTCACTTCTGCTTAGTGACAGAGAACTGCAGCAGATTGATGGCCTAACTAAAGGCCGCCTGTCAGAATGACTTCAGTCCTCGACACGGCTCATAAGAGCCGCTCCTCTTCATCAGGCTGACCTCTGCAGCCAATCAGATCAGATTTACCTCCTGATGGTCAGACCTCTGAGCTCCAGAGAACAGGAAGTACAACAACAAGATCAAAACAGTTTGACCTGAAGCTGATTTAAAACTAGTGACTAGAACTGACACAACCACATCACCACGTCCACAACACCAGGCTGGTCTGATTGACTTACATGAAGATCAGCAGAAATCAATGAAAATCCTCCAATATTTACTTGTTTACATGTACAGATGCATCAAAAATAACTGACCTGATGTGCTGCGCTTCACTTCATGGATAAACTTTTCATTTTAAAGAAGCATGTCTTCATCTTTTCTCTCATTTTTATTAGTGGAAATGTAGAAAATAAGAGTGAGTACGTTTATTATTACTAGTGAGTGAACTGATACGCAAACTAAGTATTAAAAGGCAGAAACTTCAAAGATCGCTGAAGGTTTTATGACACAAATTATCCCCAAACTTTTGTCTTTTTATGTTGCAGCCATTTTCCATTTAACATATTAACCTGACCTTAGTGTCACTTCAAGGATATTTTATTCATTTTCTGATCAATTCGATTGACAAACATTTGATCTGAGTTTTGATAAAAACCTGTTTTCATATGAAAATGACAGGCTGACTTTTTAATCCAGAAACCTGTTTTTAGTGATATTAGTACTGTAAATTCTTGTTCTGTTGTTGTTTTCAGGCAAATGAAAGTCAGAGTTCAGTCAGGATCCAGTTTCAGGGAAAGCAGCAGAATTGCTGTCCAGCATTTTCACAAACAGATTATATTTCCTCAGGTTTACATCTTGTTATTTTGGAGCTGATTCAACTTAAAAGTGAAGTCTCCATGACAACAGTATCAGATCACCTGGATCATTTACCGCTGCTCCCAACTGGCCAATCAGAGATCACCTCTGGAGGTGTGCTCTGAATAAACGGGCTGTTGGCGCCACCGTCCTGTTTATACTGTTAGAAACTGAGCTGCTAGTTCGTTAAACGGGTTCTCTGCACAAGATAACTGAAGCCGAACGTGTTCAACAGAGAAACCAACATATATCTATGCTCTGCCAGCAGTTATAAGCATTTATGACAGATAAACTGAGCGCTGGATGGAGCAGCCTGCAGGTTTCCTCTCACAGCAACACGCTGCTAGCCGGAGTTAGCCGGCAGCGCAGGCTTCTGCAGGCTGCAGGCCTCAGCGTTACACCAACCGAAGCAAACATCTTCATCTCCTCTTCATTACCTCATTATAATGAGCTTTTATGTAGCTGAAGTTACTTCATGTTCTCTGGCAGTGTCACGTTACTATAACGGAACCGTTTCACCGTTTCAAACTACCGGTTAGCCATCAGCAGAGACCGGAGCGAACAGCGTCTAACACCGGCTCTAGCTAAACACCCCACGGCCCAAAAAGCAAGCCTTTCCGGCAACATACCATGCGGATCTAACGTTGAGTGCACGATGCTGACCCGCTTTGATGATGGTGGTCCGAGTTAGGGAGGAATACTGACGCCGGTGATATTCACTTGGTTTCCTTTTTTCACCCCGGGTTAGAAAATGGCGGCGAGGTAAAGTCCCGAGGTTCGCTTCTTCCCTTTTAGAGAAACAGGGTTTCTGAGGGGGGGATTCAGGGGCTGCTCCGGTTTCATTCATCTGTGTTACGGCGGGAAACGGAGCCGGCGATAACTCTGACGTCACGGTAAAGCCCAGTTAATGTAGTAATAACACAGTTAATATATAACTCATGTTGTAATAAAACACGGTATCCATGACTTAATGGTCATAATAAGATTAAAACGCAGTAATGCACCACAACACTACCGGCCAAATGGTAATAACAGCACAACACAGTAATAAAGTTACAAACAATAATAACTCAGTGCAAATAGTGCATTCACCCTAACCCTTCCTGTAATATAGACTAACCCAAAGTCAACTTCATTTGTTCCAATTTTCCCAGTTATAAAATAATGTTATAAAACAATGTTACATTGTAAAACAATATAAGTTTATTATTCCAGTTGTGGAAACCCAGGCAAGTTTATCAAGTATTTGACTTTGCAGTTGTTCCTCATACCAAAATATGTGAAGAAACATTAACTTTTTGAATGTTTTTCTCAAGTATTATTATTATTATTCAGTAATTATTACATTTGTATCATGCCTTGCTATTTTAATCAGGCATGAGTTCGTTTCTGGTCAGAAATCTTTCCATTTCACTCTGGTACACAATCAGCAAAGCAGCCTGACAGCTAATAAGAACGATATGAGCATGGAAAATAACATTTCAATATTATTTTAAATTATATTTTATATTAACGATAAAAAAAACAGGTTTTATGATACAAATTATGATTATGATCCAAAATATTATTAGAGTAATTTCACTTTTTTTTTTCTTTCATTTTCCCTCCATCTTTCTGAGCCCCTTGAGAGAGATAGGGTACACATTTACCCTATCTCCTCCAGTGCTTTTAACTCAGTTTTCTTACTGTGGTGCATAGTTGGATGCACCATTCATAGCTTTCCATTAGCGCAGCCTGCTGGAAACTACTTCTGAAAATATTTTTGGTAAAACCAACAGTTTTCTAACTTTTAAACAACTTCAGTATGATCAGTAAGGATCAGTAAGAAAAACAGGACAATCTCTAGGATCACTTGAAAATGAAAGCTTGTAAAGCAAAAAAAAAAAGCCCTGTAACAGGAGTCAGGACGAATGACAAGTTATCTGTATTTTATCGTTTTACTGATCCAGGGGTGGGCACCTCCAGGCCTCGAGAGCCGGTGTCCTGCAACTCTTAGATGTCTCCTGGTCATCTAACCAGGTCATCTCCTGGTTAGATGTCTCTTAGACTGCACCTCCTAAGTGCAGTCAGGTTCTCCAGAGTCCTGCTAAAGGCCTCATTATTTGATTCAGGTGTGTTGGACCAGGGAGACATCTAAAAGTTGCAGGACACCGGCTCTCGAGGCCTGGAGTTGCCCACCTTAGTATGAACAATTCATAACTGTCACTTTAATAAAAAAAACATTTTTTAATTGATTTATTTTATTTTGGCTCAATGTATTTTACTTTGTGATTTATTATTATTATTATTATTATTATTATTATGGCTTAATTTAAGCTAGTTTAGTTCTGTTTTTTTTGCTAGTTTAGTTTGTACTGACAAGAACCGCCGCAACTATCCACGTCACTTCCTGTTTCTCATCAGAGGCGTGCCTTATAGGCATTGTTGGACGCTCATTGGTTGAGCGCGAAATTTCAAACGTAACAGGAAAAGAGGCAGCAACAGGAATTGTTATTGTAGTTAAAGTGCTAATAAACAGTTCGAAATTTACACAGTAATATAATCCCTTTTTATTCATAAGGTGAATATATTAATAGTGAGCCAAGTTTTAACCCGAGCTGAGATGGATATCGCTTCGTATTTACGGTAAAAACGTTAGCACGAGTTAGCTTTCTGCAGCTAATACCAGTTATTAGCTATGTTTTAGACGCTGGGTTTTCCTCCTTAAAGTTGTCAACATATTTCCTCTTTTTTAGGTGTTTTGAAGAAAGTTTGGCCTCCTACAGCGGAGACGACCCGCTGGATCCGTGGGACAGGTCAGTGGTTCCGTTAATTCTGCCGTTTTAATCCGAACCGAGGGAGATTAGGACTTCAGATATATAAATGAGCTTGAATTCAAAATCAATTTCTCTTCAGCTTTAAATAATAAAATGTTGTGTGATCTGATGAGTTAATTCATCCTCCACTAAGTCTCCTCTGATTTGGAATCCTGGCGGCTTTAGCCTAGAGGTGGAGAAAATGGGTCCTAGAAACTAGAAACAGCGTAACAAATTTCTGAAAATGAATTATTTTATTTATTTATCTATCATAACATAGTACAGGCCATTTTTTTATTTCAGTTTAGGTTTTGAGGTAACCCTGATCTTAATTCAGTCTTGAACATATTTATATAAACAATCAGACACATCCGTGAAATGTATTTCTCAACAACAAACACATTAAATGAAACCAAAAATATAACCCAGATTCAGCAGAAGTTTGAACATAATAATGCAAGTTTGTTCTCTCAGAAGCCAATAATCTTTAATTTTGTAAAGACCACTCAACTGTGGAACTGGAAGATATTTTAAATAACTAAAATAAAACATAATATCCAAAAATGATAGATAAAACGCAAATAAAACCACATGCAGCCAAAACCACAAATAAAATGGATTATGATGTCTCAGGGGAAAATGGCATTAGAAAATATTAATCATCTGAATTGAAATCAAGTTCATTTTAATTTATTATGTGATTTACTGATTAATTATTTGTTGCCACAGGCTAAGGAAGTTCAAATTACGTTGCACAAGCTCACATTAATAGAGTAAAAAAAAGTCTGAGAAATAAATACAAAATCAGTTGAACAAAATATTTGTTTGCTTCCTCAGAGAAACGTTGTTTGCTGTGTTTGTGACTCTTCTGTTCTCTGTTCCTGCAGGTTTGTGGACTTCCTGGAGCAGAGGCAGCCAGCAGGGGACAGCAGTGAGATGTCGCTGGTGTTTGACACGCTGGTCCAAAGATTCCTCAACGTGGATCGATATGCCAACGACGTCCGCTACGTCAACTACTGCATCAGATGTGTACGTCAGACTGGTTGTTCAGCAGGACTGAACCGCTCATCCTGATTGGTTCGAGTTACTTAGAGCTAACTAGAACTGGTTATATCTAGTTACCTCAAACAGCGAGAGCGTCCTTTAAGTTTACTGATGGAGAAACATGGAGGTGTGACGTAGTGAGTTTTATGTTAGCTTGATGAATCTGAATGTTTTCATTAAAGTCCAACCAGCAGTTTATTAGTTCATTAATCAGATGAGACCAATTTGTATCCTGAATCCAGTCATGGATTTACTGAACTGAAATTGTTCCTGGAGCCAGAAGGACACTTCCTTTCCTTCCTTTCTTAGTTTCTCTTTTCCTTCCTTCCTTCCTTCTTTAATTCCATCCTTGCATCCTTACTTCCTACTTTGTTTCTTTCCTTCTTTAGTATGTCAGACTTCTGCAGATTTAATTGATTCATGTTTTCAGTGGATCCATGATCATCAACAGATCCATGATGATCTGTTGTCATGGATGACAACAGATCCGGTTCTGTTGTCATCCATGGCCCTGGAAGCTGCATTGCATTGCTCAGGTTTCCATGGAAACCGTGTCTTCCAGGCCAGTTACTGCGCGGACCCGGCCACCCTGTACGCTCACGTCTTCAGTCGTGGCGTCGGCAGCAGGACGGCGGCTCTGTACCTGGCCTGGGCTCGGCATTTTGAGCAGAAGGGAATGAAGGATCAGGCTGACGCCGTTTACATGAAGGCTCTGGAGAACCAGGCCCAGCCGGCGGACTTGCTGCTCCATGAGTACCGGTGAGTACAGCTAAAGCGCTAAACCAACACTGTTTGTAAAAGAAGCTAATGCTTTAATATATATATATTTATTGGGTTTTCAAAATACAGCATACATAAATCATACACAAGAGTATGAAGCATATACATATTAACAAATTACTGTATAAGAAGAAAGAAAAAATACTCTTACCAAAATGACAATCAAAATAAAAACGCAACAAAAAAAAAAAAAATTAAATTAAAATAAATAAAGTAGAAACAAGTCAGAGCAATTATCTAAATAACTGGCTACACTGCACTGATTACCATTTGCACTTTAGGATGGTACTACCTGTCTAACAAGGCACAGGTGGCAAACTAAGAAACTGTGTGAGCTTGGGGCTCAGTCTCAGACTGCGAAAGATGATCCATAAACGGCTGCCAGATACTACAGAACTTATTAGTGGAGCCCACAACATCATATCGCAGTTTCTTCAAGTAAAATTGCTTAACCACATTTTAAACTGAGGAGCCTTGTCAGTTTTCCACAATCTTAATATTACTTTCTTCGCCACCATTCCATACATCACAGTTGTTTGCATAGAAATGCTGCGGTTCCTAAGTGAGGGAGAATATCCAAACAATGCAATCTGGGGATCAGGATCCAGTGTGCACTTATACACTTCAGAAAACAAGTTGAAGATGTCACACCAATATTGGGAGAGTTTGGGGCATGACCAGAACAGATGTGACAGGGAGCCATCAGCGGACCTACATTTATCACATTTTGGAGATACTGGTGCCTTACATTGATAGAACATGACCGGATCCTCCCAAGACCCTCTTCCCAGACCTCACTCCCAATCTGTAAACCCAGCTCCTCCTCCCATGCAGCCATCAAGGAGCCTGTGGCAAAATTAATTCGCTCTGCAAAGATGTCCACAAAGCTTGACATTATTTTTTTTGCTTCTGGAGAGCCCAACAGCATTTTGTATATCTTATTTTCTTCTGGTAGGGATACAAAGTTCGGGATGTTAATGCGAACATAATTTCTGATTTGCAAATATCTGAAAAAATCTGCATCCGGAAGAGAGAAACAGCCCTTCAACATTGCAAAAGAAGCAAATTTTTTGTTAATATACAAATCTTTCAGTGTAGTTAGGCCTTTTAGTCTCCAATTTTTAAATGATGTATCTAATATTGATGGGAGAAAAGCATGGTTATGGTAAATTGGGGCATGAACTGAGGTCTCAGGTAGGCTACAGTATGCCTTAATTTGTTTCCATATTTTCAAACAATTTAAAACAATCAAATTATTTATTCTTCTATTTGTAGGAGATATTGGTGCTGAGAAAAGAAGTGCCGGAAGAGAACTGTTTATGACACTACTTCTTTCAATAGCCACCCAAGGGGGAGAATTTGTAGACAGTTCTTGAGCATCACCTTCCTGCCAGTATACCAAGGCCCTTGCATTCGCTGCCCAATAATAGTGCTGAAAGCAGGGTAATCCTAACCCCCCATCTCTCTTGGTTTGTGTAAGTGAGTTTTTGATATTCTGTGGGTTTTAAAGCCCCAGACAAAAGGCAAAATTATTGAGTCCAATGATTTAAAAAAGGCCTTTGTCAAAAAAATAGGCAGACCCTGAAAAAGATATAAAAATTCAGGCAAGGACACCATTTTAATAGCATTTATGCGGCCCATCATTGAGAGTCGGAGTGTTCTCCATTTATCAACATCTTTCCTAAGATTATCCACTTTTTCTAAAAAGTTAAATTTGAAAATTTGTTTGGGGTCTTTAGGCAAAATAACTCCAAGATATTTCAGTTTGTCAGTTATCTTAAATAAAAGCTTATCTAGGAATTCAGAAGTAAGGCTTGCACCTAATGACATAAATTCACTTTTCTGCCAGTTAATAGTATAACCTGAAATTTCACCAAATGACTGAATAAGGTCTAGAATTGGCACTGACTGCTCAGGATGTGATAAAAAAAAACAGCAACATCATCAGCATACAGTGAAATGTGATGGTCAATGTTTCCCAGTTGAATGGGTTTGATTAGAGAGTGTTTTCTAATACCGATGGCAAGGGGCTCCAGAGCGACCACAAAAAGCAGAGGACTAAGAGGGCAACCCTGACGGGTTCCCGGTGTAGTAGAAAGGGCTCTGACTTGTCCTGGTTTGTGAGGACAGAGGCAGATGGTTGAGCATACATTGTTTTAATCCATGACACAAATTTATTGCCAAATCCAAACTCCTCAAGTACAGTCAGGATGTAAGGCCACTCCAATTGGTCAAAAGCCTTTTCAGCATCCAGGCAAAGAACAGCTCCCTTAAACTTAGTGTCATATTTATGATACATAATGTTCATTAACCGTCTGATATTAAAAAATGAAAACCTTTTAGGGACAAAGCCCGTTTGGTCCGGGTGAACAATAGAAGAAATATGTTTATTTAGCCTATTTGCCAGTACTTTAGCGAATATTTTAATGTCAGAATTCAATAATGAAATAGGACGATATGATGAAAGCTCTGTCTCGTCCCTGCCTTCTTTATGTAGCAGTGTTATATTAGCTTCATACATAGTAGGGGGAAATTTCCCTGAATCAAGAGAGTGAATGAACATCCTCCGGAGGAGAGGAGCAATCTTCTGGGCATATCTCTTATAGACCTCAATTCCAAAACCATCTGGTCCTGGGGCCTTGGCAGTGGGAAATGATTTGATGACATCAAGGATCTCTTCCTCCGTGATGTCTGCATTAAGAGCTTCTCACGCAGCTTCACTCATTTAAGATTTAAGATTTAAATCTTTGAGCCAGTTTGAGATATTTCCTTTTGCTTTTGACATGTATAGTTGTTCATAATATTCCTTAAAGGAGTCATTTATATTTCTTGGTTCAACTATAATTTTTCCTGCCTTAGACTTAATTTTATGTATTGCCCTGTTGGCCTGTAAGCCAGCTGACGAGCCAACAATTTATGGGGCTTATCACTCAGCTCAAAGTGCTTCTGCTTGATTTTAAACAGCTGATCGAGCACCTGCCTGGACAGAATAGGGTTATATTCATATTTTAGTACAAAAATGCTCACTAGCGCCCCCCCCAAACCAACATGGCATTACATGATATTAAGGGAAGCTAACCCTAAAAAGCTACACCAATATGGTATTTTAAGAAAGCCAGTGCTAATGCGCTAATCTTAAATTACATCTTTCCTTTACAATCCTGGAGAACAAATTTAATTTTAAGCTAAAAATGAGCTCTGCTGTTAGCAGATTAGCAGAGGTTTGCTGAGTGTGGTTTGACTGATGTGAAGTGTGACCCGCAGGCAGTTCCAGAGCAGAACCAGAACCGAGCCTCCAGCGTCCGGTGAGAGACTGTGGAGCCGATTCTCTCATGACGCCATGTTGGATCAGCCGCTGATTCTTCCTGTGTTTTGTTGGACAGGAGCTCCAGTCCCTCTGCAGAACTCGCAGCTAACCAATCAGATGTCTCCCCAGAAAAAGGTTTCTGTCTGTTATGTTTTGCAAGCGTAGCACGAGTATGACCCATTAATCCTGTGGTTCTGTCCAGGCCGCCGCTGGTTCTCCATCCAAAATATTTCTGAGAAGAACCGTCACGACGTAAGTCCTTTGAGCTCGTTAGTCCTGGCCTTAACGAGGCGTCTGCTCACCTGTGGTGTGGTCCGCAGTGTGTCCCGCGCCGAGATGTCAGGGATGCAACGGTCCGGTCAGGGTGCTGCCACCCCGACGGTCTCAGAGTACAGCAAGGACGCGTTGGTCCGCGACGGCACCGAGTTGTGCTTCGAAGAGGTCCGGGCCGAGAAATACTTTAGGAGGATCCGGGAGAGGCAGGAGCGGAGGGAGACCAGTAAGAACCCAGCGTTCCCTGAGACAGGAAGTGACGCGTTTAACGGAGACAGGAAGTGACCCGTTTCTTGTGTTGTCCTTGCAGTGCCGAGGCAGCAGGAGCAGGAGGTGCAGAGGCTGCTGCAGCAGGTCAACCCGGGCCTGGAAGCCTGTGGAGGATCTCACTGCACAACGCTGCAGGTCACCATGGAGACGGAGCACTGGCCGCCTTTCTGTTTTTCTTTCTCTCTGCCTTCTGCGTTTCTCTTCCTTCCTCTCTCTGTCTCATCATGTGACCTTTGACTCAGGTAACCTGGTGATGTTTCCCCCTCCAGGCTGCTCCCTCCGGCTTCTTCTCCTCCTCTCGTTCCCGTCCCCCCGTCGGCCTGAGGCTTCACTCTGACCTCAGCCTGATCCAGGAGGCTGCCGGTACCGGTTCTGGTTCTGAGGCGACCCGCCTGTCTGACTGCAGCGCCGCAGCAGAACCTCAGGTTCCTGGGTCTTTGGCCCAAAGGAACCCGGACGCACGGCAGCTCAGCGCAGCGCCGCTGTGAGTACCTGATGACATACAGAGGGGAAACTCACATGACTTCCTTAAACTTTCTGACTCACCATATTTCCCATCAGGCATTGCTGTCTGGTACCAGAACCTGAGGAGAAGCTTGATGGTGAGTCCTCATTGCCCTCCTCCTTGTTCCTCCTTTTTATCCTCTTCATCATCTTCTTCATCGTTCCAGTGTCTCAGGGAGGAGCAGCCAACTTCTCCCACGTCACTCCCAACTCCTCCCTGGGCTTCATCCAGGCCACGCCCTCTAGGGCCCTGCCGTCGCCCACCGTCAACACGCGGGAGGCCCTGGGTGAATGCCCCTGCTTCTCTGGTTCTCAGCCATTGTGCTCCCTCTAGGAGTCATCATGGACATGTTCCAGTGTGGTTCTGGTTCTGACCCGTTGTGCTCCCTCTAGGCGTCATCATGGACATGTTCCAGGCTCCGACCTTCCTGGACGAGCCATTCCAGGAAAACTCCATGCTGCACCGGGCTGCTGCTGAACCCAACCCGGACCTGGAGACCGGCAGTAAACATTCTGGATCTGTAGAACTGCAGGCTGGTTCTGGTAAGCCCGGTTCTGATCCATTCTCTCCTTCATTGGTCACAGTGGTCCGGTTGGTACCGGAGCCGCCGCCCTCCACTCCGTTCACCATCTTCCAGGACAATGAAGACAAAGAGAACAGCAGGTAAACCTTACTCCTCTTCCGCATCATCAGACGTCCCTGGAGCCTCCTTAAAGAGACAGTGCCTTCCTCACTAGCTCCCTTAGTGCCTTCCTACCTACCTTCCTCACTGCCTTCCTCAGTGCCTTCCTCAGTGCCTTCCTCAGTGCCTTTCCTCACTGCCTACCTTAGTGCCTTCCTCACTGCCTACTTTAGTGCCTTCCTACCTACCTTCAGGGAGCAGGGAGAAACGATAATGACGATAAATTAAACATCAATAACTTTTATTTATCGTCGATTAATTGATTTATCGTTTATCGCGACAGGCCTAGTCTTTGATCTTTGGATCGTTTCTCCTTCTGTCTCTGGATGCTATATTCATGCTTCTTCTTTTTTAGTTTTGGATGTTTATGCTCCGTAACCATGGTAACACATGGACTAATTTGATGTTTTCGTTTCCTTCAGCGCCGCTTTTCCGTTTGAGAGGTCCAAACCGGCCAGGGCTCTGACAGAACTGAGCGGGCCGAGGGCGGACAGACCCAATGTGAGTATTGGGACAGTTGTTAGGAATCTCTGGCAGTTCTGGTCCAGCTGGTGCTGGAGGCTGTCGGGCTGAATCCCTGTTCGTGTCCACCAGGAGACGCCATCGGAGCTGATCCCAGACGAGAGCACCATGTGGGGCGCTCACTACAACTCGCTGGCCGCTTGCCCCAACAGCACCACCGACTTCGCCCCGCTGGCCCAGTTCGTCTCCACGCCGTTCGCTCACAAAATGGCGTTCAGCAGCGGCTCCTTCCTGGCTGAAGGTAGCGGCGGAAGCTCCGCCTCCTGCGCCGCCTCCATGATGCTTCACTGGACGAGGTTCTGATTCTGATCTTCCTGCAGAGAATAATGGAGACGGCGGCGACGCTGACCAAAACGTCTTCATCAGACGACAGACGAAAAAACTCAGGTGAGCAGACTTCAGGTTGAGCTAGAGGTTTTCAACATGGGGGTCACAACCCCTAGGAGGGTCGCAGAGGTACTATAATAGGGTCCTGTGATTTTTTTTATATTTTTTGTATGTTTTTATTGAAGAGTTTGACCTTAGATACACTAATTGTCATTAATTGCGTTTTTTAGAGCCACCAGATTGTTTTTTTTTTGAGGCAGTCGGTGGATTTGTCTAGATTTGTCACTTTTCTTTACAAAGTAGCTAAAGTTGCCACATGCCTCTTTCTATTTTGAAGTTTCTAGATTTGTCATTAATTGCTTTTTTGAAAGAAAGAAAGTTGCTAAGTTCTGTTGCTAGTCTTTTTGTGAAAGGGGACCTGAAAGGGTCTGGAAATGTGCTAAATAGATCAACAAAGTTGCTGAATTGGTGGCCGTCCTTCACCCTGACCACAGACCCGCTGGGCTCAGAGTTGGCTACCTGTTAAAAGGTGAAAGTATATTGAATTCGGGCGGTTCTGGTCACATTGTGGCGCTGCTTATGTTGCCTTGTTTCCCAGTAGAAGAGCACAAGCAGTAAAGTGTCTTATTTCACTTTAATTCCAGGTTGCTAGCGTCAACCAAGTACACAAATATGATTCACAGAAAGATTTTGTGGTCTAACATTTGTAATTCCACCAACCAGTTTTATGTAGACGATTTTTTGAGAGACAAATAACTGTCCTACTTTGTTAGCATTTGGCGCTAGCACGCTAGTTGCTTCTCCAGTTGAGCTGCTATGTGCTAAACCGTTAGCAGTAGCGGCCTGATGGCTGCTGCAGAGGCGTAAATTAATGAGCACGTTAAATGTGTCAAATCCTTAATGATCACATTGAGTGAGTAAGAATAAGTTCTTTGTGTTGTTGGTTCTCCCTCAGCCCCATCATGGAGCAGAGTCCAGCTGATGAAGCGGCTGGCGCTCCGCTGCCGCCGTCCTCCGCGCGGCAGGGCACCATCATGGCCGACGGCTTCGCCTCGTCCTCCCTCAGCATGACGCAGCCGCCGCCCCGCCTTGCTGTCCTTCAGGGACCAGACGCTCTGCCCGGCCGAGGCCAGCCCTCTGCAGAACCCGCTCAGGCCTAGCAGAGAACCGTTTCAGATCCTGGAGGACCCAGAGAGGCCCAGCAGCCCAGAACCGGACCAGAACCGGCTCTGTGACGTTCCCATGAGCCCGCAGTGCGCCCCCAAGGCGAGCTGGCTGGACATCAGCAGTCCCGCCGCCTCAGCAGAGCCGGACCTGGACGCCTTCCTGAGTCCCTGCCGATCCGGTTCAGCCAGAAGCCGGGACGGCCCCATGAGCCCGGCGGGACCCGGCGGCGGCGCGGCTGTCGGCCTCCAGCTGGTGTCCGACCCCTGGGACCCCGACCGGATCTCTGACCTACTGTCCCGGCTCCACCCACCGCTGACCTCTGACCACCGCTGCCACAGCTGGGGCTGCGCTGTCCCCAGCATCAGCCCCAAGGAGATCTTCAGCATTGGTACGACCAGAGGGGTCGGAGGTAACAGCCTGAAGCGCTCACATAACATAGTAGCAAACAAATAGCTGAAAAGTGTGGCATGCACCTGAATTCACATCCCGATGTTTTTAGGGTGAAAGAGGTCCTGCTGGGATCAAATAAATGAGCTCAGGTCTGATCTGGTTGGCTCACACCTAACACGGTGGTGGCAGCATCATGCCTAGGAAAAATGGATGGAGCTAAAACCAGGATATTATGGTTTAGATCAGAGCAGAATGGCCTAATCAAAGATCTGATTTTGACTGAGAATCAGCAGAAGGACATGAAAGCTAAGTCTGACTGAGCTGCAGATGATATAAACCCGCTCCACACTTTTCAGATTTTTAGCAGTAAATTGTTCAACGGCGTTTTAATTTCCAGCTGACAGAAAATCAGTTAAAACTAATAAACAGGAAACTTTGAGTAGGACCTTCTCTGACGTCCTGCTGTCTCTCGTCCTGCAGAATCATTGTCTCTCAGAGTGGACGCCGTCCTCGGACAGGGAGCCTTCGCCACGGTGTTCCAGGCCACCAACCCCGCGACCTCTGACAGGATGGTGCTGAAGGTCAGGAGGGGGGGTGTCCTGCACCACTTCCTGCTCTCCTTTCCTCTGTCCTTGGTTCCTTCTTTAGCTCGTGTTAGCTTTCTTCGCTTCCTTTTATTTCCTTATTTCCTCCCTTCAATGACATCATTTCCTGTCTCCTGTAGGTGCAGAAACCGGCCAATCCCTGGGAGTTTTACATCAACACCTGTCTGGACGCCCGCCTGCCTCCTTCTGTGCGCCGCCTGTTTGGTAGCATCCGCTCTGCTCACCTGTACCTAGATGGCAGCATCATGCTGGGGGAGCTGCATAACTACGGCACCCTGCTGGTGCGTCCCGCCCCGCTGCTCCAGTAGCAGTTGTTTTCTTACGGTGACGCTCCTGGTACCGTTTTTCTCGCTGCAGAACGCCGTTAACCTGTACCGGGCGCAGAGCGACAGGGTGATGCCGCTGCCCCTTGTGCTTCACTTCGCCGTCTGCATCCTGCACACCGTGGAGCAGCTGCACGCCGTGCGCATCATCCACGCCGACATTAAGCCCGACAACTTCCTGCTGGGAGAGAGGTGGGTCCGTCTACTGGTTCTGGTTCCGGTTCTGTTTCCGGCCCGTCTGACGCCGTCGTCCCGCCTCTCCAGGTTCCTGGAGAACCGGTGCTTCGACGCGGACGGCGTGGACCACGGCCTCGTCCTCATTGACCTGGGTCAGAGCATCGACATGGCAATGTTCCCAGAATGCACGGCGTTCACCGCCAGGTGTCAGACATCTGGCTTCCAGTGCACCGAGATGCTGAGCGGGAAACCCTGGAGCTACCAGGTAGAGGGGGCGGGGCTTAAAGAGGGGCGGAGCTTCAATTTGACTCTTTGTCTGCCATTACAAACTAAAGGAGATTTATTAAAAATCTAATTAATCATTAATAAGAAGTGAGAAAAAGTCAGAAATGGGTGAAAGAAACTCCAACTCCACAGATGATGCTTCTAATGTGTCTAAAATTTGTTTTTAACATTTACTTATTTGTGATGTTTACCAGTTTGTTTGTTTATTCTCATATTTTTTTATTGTTATATTTCATTATTAGGTGTTATTTAATTATTCTTATATTTTTATAGTGAAGTTTGATAAAATTTCCTGCATCAATTTATTAAGTATATTTGTTATATCTATTTACATTATTACTGATAGTTATTGATCATTTTAATCTTGAATTATTTAATATTTATTTTGTATTTAATATTCAAGCAAATATTTCACTTCACTTACTGATGGGTTGGTAAATGTTTATCAGTTTGTACTCATTTATTTATTAATGTAAATTATTTTATTATCCATTAATTTTTTTATTTTTGAATGTATTTTTTAATAATGAATATTTTTATTTCTTAATATTTAAAGGAACTGGACACATCCTGATCACATATAATCTATATAATAATAGATATAATAATATCTATTATTATAGATAATAGATATTATTATCTATAATAATGCTTTAAAGTGATGAATCCACTGCACTGATTGGCTGAATTGTGTCGGTCCGACCAATCAGAAGCAGAGAATCCATGTTAAACAGCCAATGACTTAAAGGCAGTCTGAGACGAACCAATCAGAGAAAAGTTTGACCTTTGACCCTCAGAATGATTTTTGAACTTCATTATAAAGCCAAAGCTGAATTATTGGCTGCAGATGAATTCTGGATCAGAGTGAACTCTGGGTTCTGGTCATCAGAACCACCAGAACCCGGACCAGGGTGTGAACATAAATCTCTGTGTTTCCAGACAGATTTCTTTGGGATCGCGGGAACCGTCTACTGCCTGCTGTTTGGGACCTACATGCAGGTCGTTAACAAGGGCGGCGTCTGGCACACCAATGGCATCTTCAGACGGTAACCCGATCACCCTCCGGTCCCTCTGGATCCGGCCTGGTTCTCCCCCTGACCGCCTCTTCTCCCTCCAGGAAACCCCACGCCGACCTGTGGCTGGACTTCTTCCACACGCTGCTCAACGTGCCGGACTGCGGCGCTCTGCCCAGCCTGCAGGGCCTCCGCCGCCGGCTGGCCGCCGTCCTGCAGCAGCACTACAGCAGCAAGCTAGCTACGCTAAAGAGCCGCCTGGTGGTGCAGCTGCTGGAGAACCACCGGGCCCGCAGGTGATCCTGCAGAAAACCACTGGATCACAGACTGGTTTCAGTTAATCACACCATCTGCAAATATATTCTTTTTTTAAGTGCTTCAATTTGTAGAGCTCTGAAATGATTCTTATGTTTTTGATGATAATAAAATGTGGGGGAGTCTGGTTGATTTTTGTGTTTCTGCTTCAAACGGACCTGAGTGGCAGCATATCGTCCCGATCCAGCTGAAATCGCCGAGGGAAACGTTTCAGGATTTCAGTTCTGATGGTTCTGGATCATAAAAAACAAGAATTTAGACTTTGATGATTGTAATATTTTAGCAGATCAGCAAAAAAATCCTATGGTCATTAATGTTCACAAGCGGCTAAAACTAATTAGTTTTATTAGTAGCGAACACTAAAATGCTGTATCATGGTAATTAGTGGAAGCTAATGCTAAAACGCTGCAGGAAGTCATATTTACCTGGAGCTCATTCTTCAGGTAAATAAGCTAATAGCATAACTGTCAAGTGGAAGTTAAAGTTCTACACCAATTTAATTATTGGAAGCTAATGCTAAAGCGCTACATCAACATAGTAATTAAAAGAAGCTGTACCATTGTAGTGATTGGTGGATGCTCATACTAGCTACACCAAGATGGTAATTAGGGGAAACTAACAATAAAGCACAATACCAATGTGGTATTTAGCAGAAGCTAATGACACTACATGCTAATTTAAATTAAAATTATATCTTCTTGAAAGATTACACATTTATTTTAACATTATAATTTCCAATTATTGAGAGGATAATGATTAGCACCTGCAGCTCGTTGTCTCCTCTCGTTCCCCGGGTCGAGGGGTTCCCTGTGCGTAAGGGCAGTTCACACCATTCACTGTTCCACTGCAGACACATCCAGAGTTTATTCAGACAGTCAAATGCATCAAATCACACCAATAACACCAGAATCATCAAAACCACAAGACAGACATGAATCACCTGAAAGAAACAGAAAAATGAACAAATACAGAGACCAGGAGACGCCGGCGCCGCCGCGCCCCAACGATCTGATTCATTATTCTAGCTCCTAAACTTTTAAAGGAAGGTGTGTCTCTTCTCTAATGTATGCAGTCTGGGAGGGTCCTGCTCCCCTGACTACAACGAGTTTCACATTTCAAAGGGAAGATGCTCTACATGATTTTAGGACTTTTCCTGTGATGCTTGGTGGGAATCGGGGAGTGTGCGCTCTCTCAATCTCCTAGATGAGCTTTTTGCATGTCTGTGTGAGATCCTAGAATCTCTCCAGGTGTCCTCTCCCAGAAAGCAAAGACCCTAACCCTTAAATGAGTTCAGGAAACAGTTATCTCTCTGCAGACCCTCCTGTTGTCCCACCAAGTGGCACATCAAGTAAAACAGACTTTAGCTGCAAACTTAAAGTGACACAGAGCTGCTGGAGGAAGATAATTCAGAACTCTTTCCCAGGCCGTTAAATTACACCACTGCTTTTAGTATTAGCACATTTATCTTCCAAAACTCTTTTATCATATTCCTGAACAGATTTAATACTACAACATTAACCTCCTATTATTTTGATTATAATGCATTAACCCAAGTTAGTATGATTTAGACACTAATTAGAACTGTTAATATAAAACTACAGATTAGACTCATTTGATCAAGTCATGCACATTATGTCTAAGGAAAATGTTCTGCTGATCAGACTGTTGGTTGAGCCAAATCTAACTAAATGTTAACTTAAATCTGAGGCCAACTCAAGATAATGTTGATCTGTCTAATATTTAAACGTGCTTAAAGTTAAAACTAGCATGATTGAATTATTTCCAACACTATCATTTTCATAATATTGAATTTGTTCATATCTTGTTTTGAGGCCTTTCCTCATAATTACATGAACTGCCTGTAATTTTGGTTGCGTATGCAATGCACTTGTGCAAGCTTTCTACTGTTTCTGTTTTATTTTGTTCCTGTGTGTTTACTGTGCAGAGGAAATGGAAACGTGTTGTAAATGTTAAAAATAAAAACATGAATTTAAAAGTCCAATCAGAATTCTTAACAGTCAAGAATCAAACTTCATTGAACTGAAAGTTTACAAATCAGCTACGTTAATTAGCGCTTTAGAATTTACCCAGAAAATAATTTAAGTGGAGCTAAGTGTGCTAAATATTGTCAAAGTTAGCAAAAGTGCTAATTGAAGGGTTAGTGAGTTCGCTCACCATGGATATAATTTCATAAAATTCGGAACTTTAGAAAAATATTTGTACATTTGTCTCGATGTTTTAGGAAATGCTGCATTTTATATCCAACATTTCTGCTTTTTCTATCAAAAATCTTTCGTTCACTAGGAGCGCTCGGACCAAAATGCCTGTAATGTTGGTTCCGGCCGCCATAATGATAAATCCAGAGCCTCATCTTCTTCTACAGCACCGCCATCTGCAGTGCTGATCCATCTGCTGCTCAGCGCTGCCACCTCATGGGGACACCAGGTACTGCAAATGAAGGAATTTCATGTTGGTCTGGTTTCGTGTCTGAACTCGTCCTGGTCCTGTTGTCGTTTTCCCGGAACGCTGCGGGACCAGAGATGCGGGTGAATCCAGAATGTTCCTCCTGAATGCTGGGATCAGGTTCGGTTCAGGAAACCTCAAAAGTTTAACAATGTGATTTTATTTCAGCTCATTTATCTTATAAAACATGAAAACTCTCTATTAAATACGGATGTTAAAATTTTTGCCAAAATTCTGGCCCATAGACTTGAAACTGTTTTACCGTCGGTTATTTCAAAAGACCAAACAGGTTTCATTAAAGGTCGGCACTCATATTTTAATGTTAGGAGGCTGATTAATATTGTATAATCCGGAGCCACGGATTCGGCTGAGTGTCTCTTTGGACGCTGAAAAAGCCTTTGACCGGGTTGAGTTTGACTATCTCTTTACAGCCCTTAGTAAATTTGGCTTTGGAGGAAATTTCATTTCATGGATTAAACTATTATACCAGCAACCGTCTGCCATGGTTCGTACCAATTTTCAGACTTCAAAACCGTTTAAACTACAAAGAGGCATCCTCCAGGGCTGTCCTCTTAGCCCCCTGCTTTTTGACCTGGCCAAAGAGCCCCTCGCCATCGCACTGAGGACCAGCAAGGGGGTATCTGGCATTTGGAGGAACGACATGGAACAGAAAGTGTCTCTTTACGCAGACGACCTACTTTTCATTTCTAAGCCATCAACCTCACTCCCTTCTTCTCTCGATATATTTAGCCAATTCGGTCAGATTTCTGGGTATAAGCTGAATCTTGCCAAGAGTGAGCTTTTCCCCATAGCCAATCAAGCTAATCTGTCAGATTTTACAAATCTGCTGCTCAGAATTTAAAGAGAAAAGTTCACATACCTTGGTATCACAGTGACAAAAAAACATAAGAACCTGTTCAAAGAGAATCTGACTCAGCTGTTGAACCAAGTGAAGGGATCCCTCACAAAGTGGACGCCCCTTTCCATGTCCCTTGTGGGACGGATCAGTTCAGTTAAAATGAACATACTACCCAAATTTCTATACCTCTTTCAGGCACTACCTATCTTTATTCCCAACACTTTATTAATGAACTGGACTCGATTCTTTAATCCTTCATCTGGCAGGGTAAACGCCCAAGGCTTCATAAATCACAACTACAAAAGCCTAAACAGCAGGGGGGGTGGAGTCGCCTTCCCTAACTTCCAGTTTTATTATTGGGCGCCAACCTCAGATGCTTAGTGTTCTGGTATTTTTACCATAGCCTGGGTGGGAGGCTGCCCTGGGGGGGTGACTATGGAGCTGGTCAGTGGTGGCAGTATGTCCCAGTGGTGGCAGTGTGTCCCAGTGGTGGCAGTGTGTCCCAGTGGTGGCAGTGTGTCCCAGTGGTGGCAGTGTGTCCCAGTGGTGGCAGTGTGTCCCAGTGGTGGCAGTGAGTCCCAGTGGTGGCAGTGTGTCCCAGTGGTGGCAGTACGTCCCAGTGGTGGCAGTGTGTACCAGTGGTGCAGTGTGTCCCTTCCAGCCGTGCTTTGCTCTCAGCTAAGCCCATTTTAAAGCCTGTAGTGAAACACTCACTGAAAATATGGGGCCAGTTTAGGAAATACTTTAAACTCCATGATTTCTCCCTCTTAGGCCCAATTCCACTGAACCATCTTTTAAACCATCTGTTCAGGACGGGGTTTTCCTGCAGTGGCACCGAAGGGCCTTATTCATTTTAAGGACCTTTTCATAGGGAAGAATCTGGCTTCCTTTGAGGAACTTAGCAACAAATATGGTTTACCTAAATCCCACTGTTTTAGATATTTGCAGGCCAGAAACTTTCTTCAGTCTCACTTTTCAGGCTCAGTTTCTCTGCCAGAGCAAACATTGTTGGAAACCATCCTGTTACTGAACCCGACTCGTAAAGGGCTGATTTCATGGCTTTACAGTAAAATGTTGTCTATGAAGAGACGTCATAACTTCAGCTTAAAACCTCCTGGGACAGTGACGATACTGGATGAGACCTGGGCCTCTATCCTTAACCTGGTGAGGATAAGGATACATGAGAACATGTATTCTCATGTTGTATGAGAATACAACATCTCTGTGTGCCGCCATTGTCTCATTCAGTTCAGGGTTGTGCATCGAGTTCATCTCTCCAAGAGCAAACTATCTTGTTTCTATCCAGAAGTCACCCTGTACTGCGACAAATGCAAAACTGCTGTGGCCACATTGGTCCATATGTACTGGTCCAGCCCTGCTCTGGGTCGGTTCTGGACGGAGGTTTCCTTACAATGTCCATGTTGGCCGGGGTCACAGTACCACCGGGCCTCTCTTGGCTCTCTTTGGCTTCAGTGGTGATGGGTTCCCTTTACCAGCCTTCAAATGGCGGCTCTGGTGTTTTGTTCGCTATTGGCGAGGCGTTCGGTTCTGACGGGGTGGAAGGTTCTGCTCCTCCTGGTTCTGACCGGGTTCTGTTCCTCCTGGTTCTGCTCCTCCTGGTTCTGACCGGGTTCTGTTCCTCATGGTTCTGACCGGGTTCTGCTCCTCCTGGTTCTGACCAGGTGGAAGGTTCTGCTCCTCCTGGTTCTGACCGGGTTCTGTTACTCCTGGTTCTGACCGGGTTCTGACCAGGTGGTTAAATGACTTCACTCAATCGGTGAACTTGAAACAACATGGCCGCCGTTCCTCGACTCATTTCAACGTCCAGATGAATGAAGTTCATTCAGTTTATTAAAATACGTTCCAGTTCTGTCAGAGATGGGATGCAGGGAGGATCTACTAGCAGTGACCTGGGTGGGCTGAACTTGGTAGGGATTCATTTTATGTATATTATTTTGTTGCTGTGTTGGATAAATACTTCTTTGTATTTATGTATAAAAGGAAAAAAACTCAATAAAAAGACAGTGATTAAAAAACAATCATGAAAAGTCAGATTATTGTTGGAAGTTTGATTTGAGTGTTTGGACATGTTTCAGAATGTTTTAACTGCCAATGGTGGA
This sequence comes from Phalloptychus januarius, assembly GCA_902982915.1. Taxonomy (NCBI): domain Eukaryota; kingdom Metazoa; phylum Chordata; class Actinopteri; order Cyprinodontiformes; family Poeciliidae; genus Phalloptychus; species Phalloptychus januarius. Next base: position 17,787,400 of record CADWAE010000459.1, read on the forward strand.
CGAGGCTAGCTCATATTTAAGCTAATGCTAAAGAGCTACATGGTAATTGGTTAAAGTGAAAAGTGCATTCACTTGTTCACATGTTAGCTTCTAACTTTGACGCTAACATTAAAGTGCAAACAGGATATTTAGCAGAAGCTAAAGCTACAGTGCTAATTTCAATTCCAATTATATCTCAGATTTATAGACTACAACTTACTAATTACATTTGAACGTTAATAATTTGCAATCTAAAGCCCAGATGTTCTGTCTTCTGTTTTAAATAAAGGCATTAAAGGGAAAAGAAAGAAGTAAAAGTAGAGTTTTTAAAAATGTTTTTGAAAAGTATTGGAATATTTGTCTTGATATTTTAGAAAACTGAACTGTATGAATGAGAAACTTCTTGTCTAAGAAATGCTGCTTCCTAACAAAAAGGTGGAATTCTGTCAGAAAAATGCATTTTGTTTGAAAAAATGGTCTTACCTGCAAAGCTTCCTACATTCTAGTGTAGTAAAAATAAATCATTACATGAGAAATGTTTTTGTTGATTTGAGACCATTATATAAGGCTTTTATTCTGAAATTTTACCCATTATGAGGAATTTAGATTTTATTTAAATCACTTCATGTTTTATCAGAATTGATCCAAATTTAGGTGCAAAAGTTTTCTTAAAATGTACAATTTTAATTTATTAGCATATTTAAAATTTTAATACATTTATTTAACATATTTATTTTCTTATTTTAATGTAATTAATTTAAACTCAAACCGATAAAGTTTTGTAAATGTTTTTTTTTTTAAAGGTTTTTGCAGATTTGTGTGTGTGTGTGTGTGTCTGGTCGTTTTCCCAGCACTCCACATTCCTGCAGCACCTGAAAGCACCTGTGCCGGTTTCAACATATGAGGAAATGATCAGCACAGCGCCTGAAGGCATCGTGAAGCCGGAGGAAGATCATCATCATCACCAGTCATGGCGGGCAGAGGACTGTCGGACGACGCTGTGTCCGCCGCCTGCTCTGATGGAGCCGCCATCACCAAGGTAACGGGCGCCCCTCCGCGGCGCCTCGTCCGTCCTCTGGACGAGCGCCTGCAGGGCTGGAGACACGCAGAGCAGCAGGTTTTATCGTTCAGGCTTTCTTTCCTGCAGGCAGAGGGGAAACGACAGAAGATTGAAACTGGTTTTTCGGTTTGTTTTCTGAAATCAGGTTTCTGTTACTGAATGAGACGACCTGCAGACTGAACTGAGCTCTCTGATGGTATCTGGGATGTTTGCAGCAACATGTTGGCTGGGAGGCCGAGCATAAAGACGGTTTTTCTTTCAGATGGAAGAAAAGGAAGAGCAGCGATCCGGCTGCATTTACAGCAAAATCCTTCATGTGATGATCAAGCTGAAAGGTTTCATCTGGAAGTTTAAAAACTCAAACCTGAAACCTTTATCTGCTTTTGTCTCTTCTTGTTCTGGACTCCCTGAGACCAGAGGTCACAAAGGTCAACCTCATATTGATGAACCATTTGAACCAGGTTTCGTCCTGAGGAACGCCTCGTTGGTCTGCAGACAGGAAGTCAGTCCAGAAGTCGGCCTGCCCCAATAACCAACTAACCAATTAAACGCATCCTAAACTAAAACAAACTCAATCGTTTCTCATTCTACCAAAACCTGATGGGGACTCTTCATTCTGCTGCATCAGTCTTTAATTTTGAAGGATAATTTTGTTTCACAGATTTCATAATTCATTTTATTGGTTTTATTTATTCTGGATGTTTAAAAAGTCTTCTACTCCAGAGATAAATGTTCATTAGACTTTGCTGATCTTTGTGTTCTTGCATTATTATTAAAGCATTATATGAGTTAAAACGGCTTAAGAACAACAATGTTCTGTTTTATTGTGAAACCTTCTGGGACGTTTGTGGTCCAGGAAGCGTTTTTGCAGCAGTGCTGTAAAGCGGTTTCTTCTCCAGGACTACATGCTGCAGCAGACCATGCTGCGGGTGAAGGACCCGGCCCGCTCACTGGACTTCTACACCAGAGTCCTGGGCATGACGTGAGGACTCTCAGTTCCTACGGTCTTTGAAGGCAACAGGAGCCAGGCGTTGACTTCCTGTCTGGGTTGCAGGTTGCTGCAGAAGATCGACTTCCCCTCCATGAACTTCAGCCACTACTTCCTGGGATACGAGAGCAAATCGGAGATCCCGTCAGAGCGCGTTGAGAGGACGGCGTGGACGTTCTCCTGCCGGGGAACGCTGGAGCTCACGCAGTAACGCAGCATGCACGCCCACATTTCCACTCTTTAGCAAACCAGCATCCTTCCACACCGGTTTCATTGCAGCTTTTAACTCCTGGCCTCTGCTGCATGCTCCAGGCTGGAACATGAGCCACTTCTCTACGGTGGCCCAGAAGGCTCAACAAAACGCACAACAGCAGAAATACACAACAGAAGTTATGCTGCCAAGTTTACCACCAATACGGCATAAATGTAGTTGTTGTATGTTTTTAGCATAACTTCAGTTTTAGCTAAATTTTAATTTTAGCATAAATAACATTTAGCATTACTTCCATTTCAGCTGCGTTCGACCCTTCTGGGCCACCGTACTTTTCAGATGGTCAGTAAAACATTGAACCGTGCAGCCATTTCTCTGAACGGTTTGTTGCTACCGGCTAACTGGTTTGTTGCTACCGGCTAACTGGTTTGTTGCTACCGGCTAATGGTTTGTTGCTACACGGCTAACTGGTTTGTTGCTACTCGGCTAACTGGTTTGTTGCTACACGGCTAACTGGTTTGTTGCTACACGGCTAACTGGTTTGTTGCTACACGGCTAACTGGTTTGTTACTACGTGGCTAAATTGTTTGTTGCTACGCGGCTAAATGGTTTGTTGCTACGCGGCTAACTGGTTTGTTGCTTCTCCTCTCTTCAGTAACTGGGGCTCAGAGTCGGATGAAAAGCTGCGGTACCACAATGGGAACAAGGAGCCGCGAGGATTCGGTGAGAAGTTCGTCTTTAACCTTTGACTGGACCGTTTGAAGTTGAGCCGAATCCAGCGGCTGATGGTTTCCCTCCTTGCAGGTCACATCGGCATCAGTGTTCCTGATGTTTCTGCCGCCTGCAGGCTGTTTGAAGAGCTGGGAGTGGAGTTTGTTAAGAAACTGGATTCTGGTGAGTTTCAGAAAAACTGAGAAAAAAAAATCTCCAAGATGAGAACAAAGTGACGTTTGATCAGAGGCTCCATGGATCCGAAGCGACAGGAGGCTTCAGCTCAGTGACGCATTAAATTAACTTGGTTCTTGGGCCTCAAGAAGTTCAAATGTTCTCCAGCAGGTGGAGGCTAATTTAATATAGTAGATATTATCATAACTTCATTTCAGCATAAATTTCATTTTAGTTTAATTTCTCTTTCATCATGACTGTTTTGCTGGTCCAGTCCCAGCGGTTCTGATCCAAACGGTGGATCTGCTGGATCATTTTCTCTGTTGGTTCCTGCAGGAAAGATGAAGGACATGGCGTTCATCCGGGATCCTGATGGTTACTGGATCAAGATCTTCAGTCCAAACAGCATGTCGTCCTTCCACTGAATCTTTACTGGACCGTCTGCTTTCATTCTTTACGATTATTGTGTTGTTTTATTTTTTTCTTCAAAATAAAAGCCCCAGAAGCAGCTCTGCTGCAGACTGTGTCATGTTTTGCCTTTCTGGATCTGGATTTGTTCTGGTTCTAGAAACGGTGCTGATCCGTTCATGTTCTGTTTATTACGACTTTATTACTTATATTATTATGACTTTATGCTCATGTTATTACATCTTTTTTCATAGTATTTCGACTATTATATTTCCTTTTTGTCATATTATCGACTATTCCTGCATCATTACAACATTAACGTTTATTATGTCATTATTGTTGTGATTCTTGTTTAATCTTGTTTTCCTGCCCATGTGCACAAGCCCCGCCCACCCGCCCGCTGTGATTGGTGGACCACACAGTGGGCGTGGTCTTCCACTGTGAGCCCAGAGACATGCTAACTGCTATTAGCAGCAGAGTTTCTGTTTATTAGCAGGAAACAAAGTGCATAAATTCACACCCTGGTGAAACATTAAATGAGAAGATCATCGATTATTTTAAAATGTTTTCCACCTTTAATGTGATTCCAACTAAAAACCAAATCGGTGTGTCAGAAGTATTCATACCCTAAAATTCAGAGTTTCACCTTTTTACTGCAATGGAAATGAAGACAGGCTAAGAATGTCGTTCTTTCTTAATTTTGGTCACATAATAATGACATCATTGCTCAATTATTTTACTGCATTATTGTGACTTTTTCTCTGGATTTAAACTTTTTCTCAGCCTGGTACTCAGAAATTTATCAGGAGAAATTTCACATTAAAGCTGGAAACAGATTTAAATAAACAGTGAAATGGAGGTGAAGGCGGTTCTGGTTCCGGTTCTGGGTCTGGTTCCAGTTCTGGTTCTGGTTCTGGTTCTGCAGAACGGCAGGTTGACCATCAGGAATGGACAGAAAGTGCTGCCGGGGTCAGAGGGGGGGCTGTGAGGAAGAGGAGGAGGGGAGGAAGGGCAGAGCGATGGGGAAGGAGGCGGAGAAGGAGAAGAGGGGGCGGGAGAGCGGGGGGGGCAGCAGGGAGGAAGAGGAGGAAGGTGAAGGTGAGCTGGAGGGTCACGCTGTGCTGCAGCAGCTCCACCGGCCTCTGGGGGGCGCCGCTGCCGGGTGGGTGCAGCGCCGCCACCCAGTGGTTGTAAGGGGGAGCGCGGGGCTGCAGTCGGGCCGTCATGGCGGTGGCGTCCCGCTGGGCCGCGCAGTAACTGAGATGGGCCAGCAGGCGGCGCCGCAGCGCGTCACAGGAGTCCAGGGCCTCCACGGCGCTGAGGTAGCAGGACACTTCGCTCACACACTCCCTGAAGCCCAAAGACAGGAAGTCCAGCGCCAGCACTTCCTGCGGACCTGACCAACACAATTATATTAATAAACAAACCAGTTAGCAAACCAGCTAATGCGAAAAAACACCCGAAGGAATAAAATTACATGACATCACTGTTGAACATTTATCTGCTCCCATACAGGAAGTATTCACCCCTCTACAGGAAGTGGTAGCATTGCTAGCTGGCAGCGGTTGTCTGAACTGCTTCCCCACCTGCTGCAGGTGCGTCGCCATGGTTACCTGTCCCTCCCGCCTGCAGCGTCTTCAGATGCTCCACGGTCATCTGCAGGATCTCAGCTTTCTCCAGTTTAGCAGAACCCTGCAGGAAGCGACATGGCGCCGTTAGCCGTTCTGATGCTAACTGGTTAAAAGTGTTTTTATTTAAAATGTTTTTTTCTCTCAGCTGATGATTGACTGTTTAAACAATCAGGTTCATAAATTTATTCTAGTTTTATTTAATAAGAAAATCACCAAAATACTTTCAAAGTTCTAATTTTCACTTTTCTTCTGAAAACCTATTTCTAGTTAACTACAGATGGAGTTCCTCAGGGCTCTGTACTCACTGCTCTTTGATTCATGGATCTGTTTTTCACCTCAAAGTGAAATATCTCAGGATGAAATGCTATGAAACGGTTTTTAGGTCTGAACTGCAGATCCAGATTCAACCTGCTGCGAAAATCCAGTAAAGCTTTTGAACTATTTATTATTTAATCGGTGATCATTTAGTCTTAAATAAAAAGTCTCATTATTTCTTTATAAATAAAGAAATAAAAAAGAAACCATTTTTAAAGTGTGGAAAAAATTAAAATATTTTGAAATTAAGAATCTTTTTAATTTGTTTTTATCAATTATAAAAATAAATTTTATTTATAAAACTAAAATTCATAGGTAATTTAGAGATTAAATATGTGATAAATCATAATTATCTTCAGAAAATGTGATTATTGTTTATTTTGCTGAACAGATGTTCCATCAGAAACACAGGACCTGAGAGGTCAGAGGTCAGGCTGACCTGTTTTTCCCAGGCCGTCGGGACGAGTCGCCGCAGCTCCGACAGGCTGCTGTTGATCCGATCCCTGCGCCGCTTCTCGATGATCTGGAACCGACAGGAAACTGAAGGAACCCCGGAGGCCCCGGAGACCCCAGAGGGCCCGGAGGCCCCAGAGGGCCCCGGAGACCCCAGAGGCCCCGGAGACCCCAGAGGGCCCGGAGACCCCAGAGGGCCCCGGAGACCCCATAGACCCCGGAGGCCCCAGAGACCCCGGAGGCCCCCGGAGACCCCGGAGGCGCCATAGATCCCGGAGGCCCCCGGCGGAGCGCCGGCCGACCTACCCCTCTGCGCTGCTTCCTTGCCATCAGCTGCGCCGCTGGAGACGCCCGTCTGACCGGATCCCTGCAGAGGAAATCCACAGAAATCACTGGAATCTGCAGCAGATTTTAATCCTTAATTTCATTGTGAATCTTAGAGAAAACGGCAAAGTTTATCCAGGAAAAACAAACATTTTTAATTTCATTTGTTTGCCAGTAAATATTTAAGCAGATTCTGGTTAAACATTTCAAATGTTTGGTATTTAAAACAATAAATCCAGTTAATTCCACATTTTATATGAGAACAAATTCTGATTATTAACATTTTAACCACCAGTGTTGGATCTCAGCATCACTGAATCCTTTTCTGCATAAATCACACATAATAATTAATTTCTCTGTTTGATTTAATCATTGACTTGTAACTAAATATCCCTTGGAGCTGAACATTTTTTATGAAAATTAGTGAAGCAGCAAGAATAATTATGTTTGCATTCGTATTTGTGGACCTGCAAACTGAATTTATAAACTTATATAGACGTTAACCATCCTTACAACAATAAACTATAACTATAGCAACTCTTTTATGTACAATGAGTCCCTGAAGAATCTGAATTAATATTAGTTTCAACATTAAACGTCCTTTTGGGATCAATAAAGTATTTTTGAATTTGAAGTGAATTGAAAGACTTAAATCAATTAAATGAAACATTTATGACAACAAATGAACAGATCTGCTTTTTCACAAAGAAAAACTAATAAAAGTTAGATAATAACAATAATGATGAATGATCACACAGCTGCAAAAAATCCAAATATAAATCCTGAAGGTTAAAATGCGCTGCCGGTTTTTAAATGATATTTTTTGTATTTTAAGATAAAATATGTGAGATAATTTCTGAGAAATAAACAAAATGATCAGCACTAGTTTATTTTCATCAAGATGGAAATATTTTGCAGAAAAGTTGATGACAAATTGTTGTTGAATTTATTTTGTTTTGTGAAGTCATAATTAATGATGGGATGTTAAAGATTCTCCAGGGAGGACGGGAGGCTCTCACCCCGCAGGAAGCCTCTCTCGGCCCGCGACGCTCCGCTCCGCCGAGCCGCTGTCCTCACACGGCCGCTTCATGGCGCTCCGGTGGCGGGGAGAGCTGGCGGGAGTCCCCGGGGAGAGCAGGGTCAGAGCCGCAGGAGACCCGGAGCCCGCATTCAGGGTTTGGAGCACCCGAACCCGTTAGAGTCCCGGAAGTTTTCAGGAATTCCTCCGGATTTCCTCCAGGAACCAGAATTTCTCTCTCGGATCTTCCAGCGGAGTGTCTCCGGGAATCACCCCGCGGCGGCGGACTGGGCTGACGGCCGCTGTTGCTCCCCTCTCTTCATCCTCCTCCTCATCCTCTGCTGCCGGAGCTTCCCACGGAGCAACGCGCACGCGCACTCAGCCATCTCCTCTTTGCTTCAGAGACGGAGCGCGCGCGACAGAAAGATATGGAAAGCAAAAAGTGCCAAATTTGATCACGGCTGAAAAGTCATGCAAAGAATGTCAGTTTAAGACTTTTCTTAAATATATCAAAAATGTGTTCAAAACGTCACTTTTTAGATCTTTATACGAATACCTTCCAAATGGCGAAATTTACTCAGGTCATTGAACGACACTTTTTATGCATAACGTTGTTCAACATTATTCTTCTATAATACATCTATAAACCCAACACCTGGACTTACTGCGGCGTAGCTGACCAATGATGGAAACGCCCACCTGACTACCGAGGAGGAAGATGAGGAGGAGGAGGAGGAAGAGGAGGAAGAGGAGGAGGAGGAGGAGGAGGAGGAGGAGGAGGAGGAGGAGGAGGAGGAGGAGGAGGAGGAGGAGGAGGAGGAGGAGGAGGAGGAGGAGGAGGAGGAGGAAGAGGAGGAGGAGAGGATGAGGAGGAGGAGGAGGAGGAGGACGCTGCAGTCTGTAATCTCTGAACACTTGAACGCCTCACAGAGCTGGAGGAAGATCTCCCTTCATCTTCATCGCGCCCTGCAGCCTGTCGGCTCACCAGCTGCTCTCAACACTTAAAACCCTCCAGAACCAGAACCGGGTCGAGTAGAACCAGAGACCCTAAACACGCGGGACCTGAACTGACACCAATTGAAGGATAATCTGATTAACATCTAAACTAAAGACTAAAACAAATCTTTAATAAATCTATAAAGTTCTGTAGGTTCTGTAGGAGATTAGCCAGAGGAAATCCTCCAGAAATAGAAATAAAAGTAAAATTTTAAACCATTTTTCAAATTTGCTGTAAAAAAAAGTTTTCTTCTCCCTCCTTAAATCCATTTTTATTTTTATGAAAAACTTCCAGTTTGCTTCTTATTTTGGGTTTGAGTGAATAAAACTGAACATATTTCCTGTCTTCAGTCGAGTTAAAACCGCCAGGCTGTAACTTTGGAGCTGTGGCCGCAGACGGCCCTCGCCCCCCACTTTGAACACCTGGGTGCTCATTCCCAGCAGGTCCGCATTCCTCCAGTTATCTGTCTGGGTCTTATCAGGAGCGCCGTGGTCGGGCCACCAGAACCAGAACCGGGTCATGTCAGAACATGTCAGCGGGTTCTGCTCTGCCTCAGTCACACCTCAGGAAAACATTTAATCTGTTCCCTAAACCTGAGCCGGGAGTCAAAATCAAAAGCAACACTAACTTTTAGCTTAGCGCTTTGCTCTGAATCATTTAGCGCACTTAGCTTCCCGTGAATTAATTGTTCAGTTTTACTTTAATAAAGTTCAACACCTGTGTTTTGGTTTTAGATGTCCCATGCTCTTATTTTGAAGTTTGTTTACACTTCCTGTCCTGACGTTCATCTTTTATGCCATTTGCTTTTATTGAGCAAAATTTAGCGAACAAACGAAGCTAAACAGAAAAGCAAACACGACATGAGCCACCAGGTGGCGCTTCAAACTGCAGGTTACACATGAAATACATTTTCCACCAAAAGGCTGGGAACATTTCTGAGTTAGGAAATAAAACATTTCTGAGAAAAAAAGAAATGTTTTACTTTCTTTAAAAGTAAAACATTTCTCGCCTGCCGCCGCCGTTAAATATACATTTAGCATTAAGCTAATAAATATTAAACTGGAAACATCAGGAAACTGGTGAATAAAGGCCACAGTTGTTTTTCATGAAACAAAAAACAAGAAGAGTTTCCTGATGCTAAATAAGCTGATGCGAACTTCTTGGACAATTCTTAACAGTTTACAATCAAAATGTCAACATAGAACTTTATTCAATTGAAAGTTCATGAAACAGCCAAGAAGTTCATCTCTTCTGAATGTATCTGGAGAAATGAATTTAAGGGAAGCTAAATGCTCTTTGCTGTCTGAAAGTGGCCTCCACCCACCTCCACCCTGGTTTTCCCAGGGTGGTTTGACCTGACTTTGTGCCCTGCGCTGCAGGGACACAGCCTCTCATTGTAGCCGGGCCCACGCCGCTGCGCCGGCTCCACCATGGAGGTCGAGCAGCTCGCAGCAGGACAGGAGTCACCTCTGATGTTCAGGAGAGAAGCCTGGCTTTATCTTATTCTACTGGAAATGAAGTAAAAAACAATAAACAGAAACTTTCCAGAAGGGAGGAGCTGCATCCATGAATCCGCCGCAGCTTTCTGTGAACTGGACTCTGCAGCTGCTACAGCATGAAGAACGACTGTATTTATGGCAAAGATTTATAAATGTGGTTCATTGAAGGCAGCTTCCCCTTTCAGCTGAATTTAGTGGAAAAGACATAACTTTTCATCCTGTTTATGAGAAATAAATGTTCTCTATATTACTGTTGGCCAGCAGGTGGCGCAAAGACAACCATTAACCCTCAAATTAACTTTTCCTTGGCAAATAGACTCTCTATATCTGTTATTTGGGGTGCCATCTTCATACTTCGGTACAAATTGTAACATTTTTGTGTACATTTGTTTTGAGTGGAATGTTTATATATAATTTTAATAATAACAATGTATTATTTAAATGTGTATTTATAAATTAAAACATTTCAACTAATTATCTGCCTATTATGTAAATGTAACATTTTATTTATGTATTCCCGTTTTCAAGAGGATTGTTGGCTCTTTTGGCCCAACAGTTTTCTGAAAAGCCAGATTTTAATGTTCTGATGTATTTCCCAGTTGGATAACTGCAAATTAATTGAACTTGATGCCTCAAAATACACAACAGAGTTAAATAATAGAAACAAACTGAATTACAGATTAATTAATGTTCAGGTCTTTGTCTAAAAGAATTAGATTTTGTATTTATTGCTGTAGTTCTGCAGAGCTTCTGGGTTATTATGTTTTTGGTAAAACGGTGCCATCTAGTGGTAGAATGTGAGATCTTCCTGAATGTCTCATCCGGGTTATCAAGTCAGCTGATCAAAACACGGAAGTGTTTGCAGCTGTGCAGCTTTAGGAGGAGTGAGTGGAGGATGTAAGGAGCACAGGATCTGCTTACGGGTGGAAAACTTTCTTTTTGTTCATTTTGAAACTGTTTTCATCAAAGTTTAACGGTTAAAAGCGACGCTGGAGCGGAACCGGTGAGTTCAGACGGACTTGGGATTTTTTCTGGCATCAGACGCAAAGTTTGATCGCAGTTCAGTTAATTATTGATTACTTAAGAGGCCAAACTTCAGATCAACGTTAGAAACAGAAACCTGAGACTCGGATGATTTCAGCTGAAAAAAGTCATTAACACGTGTTTGCAGTGTATTTCCTGCGCAGCCGCAGTAAACTCAGCTTTGGGACCTGAAATACAACAAATGGAACAAAAATAAGAGATTAAATAATCCTACATTTTATTGCATCATTATTTATCTATCATTAAATTGTGTATGTTTTCCTCAAATACTATTTTCTGTATTGTGGTTTTTAACACTGTATTTCGTCAACATTTTATATTTATATGTTATCATATTTTTTTTATTATTTCCAAATGAATTTTGTATTCTGAATTCCTACTATCCAGTTGCATCTATATATACTTTTATCTTCACATTTCTTATTCAGATTTCTGTATTGAGGAAGAAATAAATAAATAAAAACATTGTAAATTGACTAAGATTGAATAAAAAACATGAAAAAGGTTTAATTTTGATATATTACATGCATAATTTTCTCAAAATATGCTATGGAAAAAACGCATGTTAAATAATACAAAAATAAGTATATGGGTGAAAGATAAAAATAAAAATCAACTTTATTAATAGATTATTGGTAGTTAAAAATTAAAGGCAAATTAAATGAAAATTGAATAGTTTTCTATCTCAGATTATTTATAACCATCTTGTTTATCATTTTTTGGTAAATTAATTATTAATCCTCCAGAATATTTCTGCATTTTTCCTTTGAACTTTATCGATTTCCTCTGCAGTATCTGATGACTACGATGAAGGTGTTTCGCTGCCCTGGTCGCCATGGTTACGCCGTGGAGGCGTCGCCGTTCCTCCCGAACCGACTGGCCTGCGCGGCGTCCCAGTACTACGGAATCACTGGTCAGTGTTACGACGGTCCAGACAGAAATAAATACGAGCAACAAAATATTAAATTTATCTGAAATTTCATCGGCCACAAAACAGAACCTGTGATTCCTGGACAACATTCACATGGAATACAATGAGAGAGAAATGACCTCTACAAATATTTAAGATTAGATCATAATAATTGTTATTATAATGAAAAGAAAGAAAATAAAAAATGCTGAATTAAAATACAAAATTCAATGTAAATCAGGAAATATTCTAAAAATAAGAAAACTAAATCTGAAGTGTATATAAACACTATCAAACTCAAAATCAATATTAAAATAAATTAATGAACACATGAGTAAAGTTTCATTAAAAATGCAGATTACAACATTAATGAGAATAATAATAATTGTTAATAAGATGAAGAATAGAAAGTTACTGCAGAAGCTAAGATAATTTTACCTTCTGATTTCCTCATATAAAAACATAGAAATACATAAAAAAATATTTTCGAAAATAAAAAAATATTAAATCTAAATAAAATAATTATTAGTTAGACCTAAATATATAAGAAAACAGTAAATAAAGGGAATATATAATTGAATATAAGTATATAAACTCTGTATTATTATTATTCATATTAATATTACTGTCTTTGCAGGTTCTGGGTCTCTGTTTGTTCTGGATCAGACTGAAACCGGGGTTGTTTTAGTCAGAAGGTAAAGTTTCTGGATTCATGTTTTATTTTTACCACAAACAGGAAGTGCAGGTGTGTCCAGATTCGGGTTAGAATGTGTAAAACTCTTAGACCGCTCAACATTTCATTTTCTATGGTGGCGAAACGCTGAAAACGCACGCAGAACGAATGACGCAAGATCCAAAACACACAAAGAAAAAATACAAATGCAACAGAAAAACGCTGAAACCACAAGAAACAGAAGGGGAAACAAGCTCCACAAAGCTGAAGTCCTCCAGGCCACCAGGGGGAGTCTGGAGTCGGCCATATTAGCTACAGAAATATGCTGCTGCTCTCTATGACTGCAAAAAGCATGAAGTATAGAAAACCTTTTCCGTCTTCCACTCAACTTTCTCCTGGAATCCCGTCTTGAGTTCCACAGGAAGCTGGTCGGCTCCCCCTCCTGGTCTGGAGGACCAACGTCTGTGGAGTCAGTTTGGAGCGTTTGATTCTTGTTGATGTTTTTGCTTCTGTTTCCTGTTCTGCTGCGTTTTCATGAGCTGCGATTTGGCTCCTTTCAGCCACCGTAGTTTAACTTCCTCCTGACAAACTTTGAGACTTTTTGGAGGATTTCCAGAGATTTCATTGGGCTTAGGCTGCTTTTCTCTCTGTGTGTGTGTCTCTCTCTCTCTCTTCTCTCTCTCTCTGTGTGTGTGTGTCTCTCTCTCTCTCTCTCTCTGTGTGTGTGTGTGTCTCTCTCTTTCTCTCTCTCTGTGTGTGTGTGTCTCACTCTGTGTGTGTATTCTCTCTCTCTGTGTGTGTGTGTGTCTCTCTCTCTCTCTCTGTGTGTGTGCCAGCTGGCAGTGGGGTGACGGTCTCTTCGACGTTGCGTGGAGTGAAGCTAACGAACACGTTTTGGTGGCGGGAGGCGGAGACGGCAGCCTGCAGCTTTGGGACTCAGCCAATCAGAACGCTCCGCTGAGAGTGGCCAGGGAACACACACAGGAGGTACGACACACACACACACACACACACCCGGCTGTGGCTGACCGGGGTGTGTGTGTGTGTGTGTGTGTGTGCGTGCGTGGGTGTGTGTGTGTGTGTGTGTGTGTGTGTGTGAAGGTTTACTCTGTGGACTGGAGTCAGACCAGAACAGAGAACCTCATCGCCTCTGGATCCTGGGACCGCTCTGTTAAAGTGGTGAGGCTCCGCCCCCTTTCTCAATGGCCCCGCCCCTTCCTCGTGGCTCCGCCCATAACGCTCCTCTCTCCTGAAGTGGGACCAGAACCTCGGCCGCTCCCTGGCCACGCTCAGGGGTCACGAAGGGGTCGTCTACAGCTCCATCTGGTCTCCTCACATCCCAGGATGCATTGCTTCAGCCTCAGGTCAGCCGCCGCTCTCACTTCTCCTTCAGGAATCCCAGAATTCCCAGTTTTCAGCTGTTGGTGCAGCTTAGAGTTTGTTGAAGGCTTTTGGCCACAGGGGGGCGCCGCTGCAGCGTGGAAGTGAATCTGATCTGACAGAAAATGATTTATGGGCTTAAATGTTTTTCACTCATAAAATCTGAAAAGTGTGGCATGCTCAGCTCTAGTTCAGGTTTCAGTGATTTTAGGTTTTATATTTTTAAAGCAGAATTCAGTTCTAACTGGATCCAACCGGGTCGGAGCTGAACTGAGTTTGCTGGAAAAACCTGGTTCTGCTGTGAAAGGGATCCGGGCCTGGGGGATCCGGGCCTGACGGGACCGGTCTGCTCAACTGGGTTGGGTTCTGATCGGTCGGGTTTACTTTATGTCAACATTTTACTTTTATCATAACTTTTTTAATATTTAAGGAATATTTAAATTTTCTTATTTCTGGATTTTTATAATTTTTTCACTTTTTGAAAGTGATAAAAAAAACTTTGAGAATCTGAAATCACTTTTTTCTTTCATTGTTTCTTTTCTTTATATTTGCATTTTTTATGTATTCATTTAATATTTCTTCATTTGTTTGGAACAGCATTTTTCCTATTCTTTTCTATCCATCATCCATCCATCATTTCGAACCTTCATCTTTCTTTTAGATCTGTTGCTCATGAACCAGTTGGGCTCCGTTGGGTTGAGTCGGGTCAAAGCGGTGGGTTCTGGTCCAGTCGGGTTGGTTCTGGTTTGGACCTTTGAACCAGCCGGTGCAGCAGCAGGACCCTGAAGCCCAGTGGCTCTTTGTGGACCCGACTGCAGCCGGTTCTGGTTCAGTTGAAACAGCGTCACATGGGTTTCTGGGCCCAACAGAACCGAGCTCACGAGACCCGGTTTCTCACAGACGCTGCTTTGTTTCTGAGCTTTTTTTAGAGCCTCAGTTCCACCAGGAAATGTCAGCTGGTTATTAAGAATGACTTTAAATGTCATGGCTACACGTAGCCAAGCTTAGCATGTAGCTTCAGCTGCTGGCTAAACGTTTCCTGGATCAGTGATCATCGTTCCACTCAATTCTAACACAGTGTTTAGCTGAGGCTAACGCTAAATGCTAGCTATTAACATTCATTTCGCTACAGGAAGTGATTCTTTCAGGTTTCAGGTTTGTTGAGTGGATCCATCATCCATCCATCATCCATCATCCAACATCATTCATCCATCCATCCATCATCCATCATCCATAATCCAACATCATTCATCCATCCTCATCCATCCATCCATCCTCATCCAACATCATTCATCCATCCATCCATCCATCCATCCATCCCTCATCCATCCACCCATCCATCCATCCATCCATCCATCCAGCTCTTAGCTTCCCCAATTCGGGGATGCTAAATGTGCTAAAGATTGCTAAAGTAAGCAGAAATGCTAAAGCACTAAACAAAAATGTAGCTCAGCTGTTAGCGCATTAGCAGAGCTGTGTTCACCACTGCATCCATTAACTGGAGAAACACTGAAAACATCTGAAAATGTTTTTAACCGACTGCATGGATTCATTAGAGCTGAAAAGCTCGAATCTTAAAATTCTCCAGATTCCTCTGGGATCCGACACATTTCCAGTGAAAGCATCTGGAGCTGCGTGTGTTTTCAGTCACTGAGCGTGGATTAAACTCCGCAGCTGATGGCGGTTTTGGTCCTGTGATTGTTGTGATGCCGCCCGCGCGGTGCGGCGGTTCGATGCTGCTGCGGATTAGCGGCGAAGGTGGCTGAGCTGCGGCGTGCTGGCAGAGGAAACGAGCCGCTGAATGCAGCTTCCTGCTCACCTACACACTTGCTGCCATCCGCCTCAACGCCGCTGAGCTAATGAGATAAAGGCTGTTTCAAAACATGCAGATGAAGAAGCGGGGATTATCTGCAGGAGAATAGGACGGATCGGGTGGGAGCTGCTCCGATTGGTCAAGATGGATGATCGTCAGCCAATCAGAGCGTCTCTGTGTGGGACGACTATCCTCATATCTAATCTGTTTGCTCTTTTTTCTTTAATCCATTTATTTCAGATTAAGCAGAGTTTTGTCGCCGTGCAAAACATCATGAGAAAAGCGAGAGTTGATCTTCACAGCAGACTGAGACCAGAAGGTCAAAGGTCGAAGGTCTCCTCTGGCTCTGTGGGCGTTCTGAGCATGTGCAGCACTTCAGTGATCGAGACTTGAGTCTGCTGAGCTTCCTGTTGCCAGACGGCTAACAGGAAGCTAACATACCTCCAAACGACACCCATCCAGGCTGTACTGGTTGCTAGGCGACTGAGGGAAGGGGCGGGGTTTCCAGGCTGCTTTTCAAATCCCAAACACCAATCGTTATTAAATCAACAAAGTCAGCAACATTTTCAATTCAAAACGTTTTTTGCAGCTAAATTCATAAATAATTAGATATAATTTTTAATCCTAAGATTCTTCAGCCATCAGCAAAGAGTTTCAGCAAACATGGATCTTCTTTACATTAGCGCTAGCTGCTACATGTTAGCATCAAGATACTATTTCAGGCTAGAAGAGTTTCTGATAGGCTAACTCCTTTAACCACAGCTTGAACACAACAGTAATCTTTTCCAGCATCCAATCAGATCGATTAGAAACATAAATGAACCCAGGAGAGAAGCTTCATGGCTGCTGTTAGCGATGTAGCTTTAGCATCAGATTTTCTAGTACCTGGCACCACTAACCTCAGAGCCACGAAACACCGCATCAGCAAAAACAGCTGGAGGAAACGATTCCCCAGAGGTATGTGTGTGTGTGTGGGGGTGTGCGCGCGTGTGTGTGCGTTGTACCGCTCAAAACCGTCTCACACCAGTGATGATGAAGGAAGCTGCTGATCCAGCACAGATAGCAGATTTAAAGAGGACACACACACACACACACACACACACACACAGCCCAGGCCTGGTTGCTGGTGGTTAGCGGTTCAGCCATGCTCTCCGCTGCGGCTCGTTCTCACAGCAGCGTCTCTGCGAGTGAGGAAGAGGAGCAGCTGTAATGTTTAATCTGATGTTTGTTTCTCCTCTGTGCAACGAACAATCAGAAACTGATTAGTGCGTCTGACAGAAGGAGATGAGAGTCTGGATGAAGGTTTCGAACATGGTGCAACTCTAAGCCACGCCCCTCTGGCTCCTTCATGTCAGCATCTTAACCACATGAGTAGTTTTGCCGTAAAGGTTGTCGGCCTTATTCCACTCAGAGATGCAGCATCATGAGCCGATCATTGGCCACTCCCCTTTAAGCCACGCCCCCTTTGGTTCTGTAATCCCGGCTCCTGCTCTGGTGCTGCTCACCGTGTTGCTTGGAAGTGAAAGGTTTAATCCCTTAGTTTCACCGCTGCAGCACTGACGTCATCAGGACGTTTTGTTGGGTTATCCTTGACGAAGTTTGATGAGGAATCACTTTGGCTGTCCTGACGCAGTGCATGCTGGGTAAAACCTGCGTCTGCTTTCAGGCGATGGGACACTCAGAGTCTGGGATGTGAAGGCCGCTGCGTGCCGATTGGCTGTTCCTGCTCACAAAGCTGAGATCCTGAGCTGTGATTGGTGCAAATACGACCAGGTAGGTCAGGCACGACTAATCAATCACAGAACTCGGTTTGATCACTAACCAGAGTTTAACCTGGTTTCATTTTCACCTGAAATCAACAGCAAAGTTAGAATAAAAAATATTTTTTAAATAAATTAGATTATTTGAATCTGTCTGCAGAATCTGGTGGCCACAGGCTCAGTGGACTGCAGCGTGTGTGTGTGGGACCTGAGGAACGTCACACAGCCCGTCAATCAGCTGCTGGGACACACCTACGCCATCCGCAGGGTCAAGGTACACACACGCACACACTCTGTCCCTCTCCATCCCGCTGCCTCAAACAGTCTGTTGGTCCTGACAGCATCAAAACTCCCACTGGAATGACCCTGATAGGAGCACACACATTAGGCTGTGTGTGTGGATAAACTCTGTTTTTACTGCAGAAGCTAAACTCCGGTTATCAGCCGATTAGCTGCAGTTCTGCTCCTGTAGCAGTGCTTGTTGCAGCTCCTCTCAGCTCGTTCTGGGTTTCCTGACGGAGGCAGACATCACCAATCGATGGCACGATTCGACACAACTTAGCACAAAGAAATCAGTCTGAACTTCCTCATTTCATCACTTCTGGTTTCAGATCTAAGAAATTAGAAAGTTTATCCTTTTATTTCCTTAAATTAAAATAACTTTCAAACTTCCTGACAGCTTGTGCCAAAACTCTGAATTACATTTTCGTTTTATATGTTGAATTATTTTATTTTATTATGTATTTTTTCATTTAATTATTATTATTTTGAAGCTATCATTTACTGTCATTAATGGATCGGTTCTGGTGGTTCTGCTGGGTCTCATTGGCCAAATCATGGGGATCGGACCTGAAACAGATTAAACACGAAAAGGTTCAGAAGGTCCGGATCAGCGGAGCAACCAAAAGGTTCTGTCAGTGTTTCTAAACTGGACTGGGTTTAATGAGCAGAACCACTCTGTCCTCTGGACCAGAACCGTCTTCCTGCTACTCGCCTCAGAACCGACTGACCCAGAAACGACTCGGGCTGAAACTCCTCAAACGCTCTTCCAAATAATCCAGGCTCTGCTCCAGGTTCAGTCAGAACTGGTCCTGGAGCAGAGACTCGCCTCTAATCCCGCCTTTAGTCCCGCCTCTAGTCCCGCCTCTAGTCCCGCCTCTAATCCCGCCTCTAGTCCCGCCTCTAATCCCGCCTTTAGTCCCGCCTCTAATCCGCCTCTGGTTCTCTCTGCAGTTCTCCCCGTTCAGTCGGACCCTTCTGGCCTCCTGCTCCTACGACTTCACCGTCCGGTAAGTTCTGGACCGGTTCCGGTTTGGTTTTAGATGTCTGAAAGAACCCCAGCCTCTAAACCAGGGGTGTCCAAAGTGTGGCCCATGGCCCATTTGTGGCCGTTGAAATGATTTTGTTTGACCCAAACAGAACCAGCGACAGCCTGAGTTCTGTTTCTGTTCTGGATCTTTAATGGTTCCGGTTCCTCATTGAGCTGCCAAACTAAATATTAAATTAACTCGTTTTTACATTTAATTGAATAAAAGCGACTCGTCTGCAGTAAATATTGTCTGGTTTTGGTCGGAGCGTGAAAACATGGCGGCTCATTTATTAGATTATCTTCATCAGAGGAGCGATGATGGTGATGATGATGGTGATGATGATGATGATGATGGTGATGAAGATTATGATGGTGGTGAAGAAGATGATGATGATGGTGATGAAGATGATGGTGATGTGGGATGAAGATGAAATGGAGATTAATCTATATTCCTTCATAATCTACATAAAGTTATAACTTGTTCCAGTTAATAACTGAATTAACTGAATAAGAAATTATTTTGTCATTTATTATTTACATTTATGCAACATTAAAAACATTTTAAAATGTCTTGAAATGAAAATCGATAATTTATTGTAAACGTGGCGTATTGTTTCCATGTGGAGTTATTGTTCACTCGTAATGTTTCTCTTGATTTGGATCAAATGTTTCATCCAACTTGCTGTTGGATGAAACAAGACGAAACAAAATAATTATATAAAAATACTTATTTAATTTGGGAGATTATTTTGTCAATTACAATTTTTTAACTTGACAAATTAAACGACATAAATAAAAATAATTATTAAATTAATATCTGTTATTATTGATTAATGTTAATTTATTTCACTCGTGAATTAAATGAATAAAATAATGTAATTTATTTCCATTTTCAGCCTGTTTTTGTTTATTGATAAATAAAAAGATGATTAGAGAGGAAGCTCCGCCCCTCTTTAGCTGAACTAAGGTTAAATAATAGAAGTAAAGGAAATATGTGAAATATATTAATATAATATCCAGTTCAGCTGGAGAAGTTAAACTTATGGGTTTTCTCCGTCCTGCAGACTAACCCTAACCCTACCCTAACCCTAACCTCTGCAGACTAACCCTAACCCTTTCAGCATCATTTAAATAATTAAAGCTTTAATTGTTTGTTTATGATGAGTAAAATGGCCGCCGGGCTGGTTCTGTAATGTTTGGACTCGGAGTTCGGGTTTCCTCTGAGTGGAGCTTCTTGTTTGCTCCAGATAATTATTTGGCATTAATTTCCTGTTTAGCGATCATTGTGCCGGGCAGCAGCAGAGCCGCCCGGTCGCCTCACATCTTCCTGTTTCCTCTGGTTCACCAAACGTTTCATTCGGCTCCAGTCTGCTGAGCACAAAGTGTTTTACAGTAAAGTTCATTTCATTCACCTTTAGTAAACCGGTTCAGACTTCAGACCGAGTGTTCATCAGATTTGATCTGTTCAGCTGATCTCTGACACACTGAGGCGTTCCCAAAGTGAAGGGGTGAACAGGCGGGTGACCCGGTTCTGTCCAGGTTGGTCCAGCTGGATGGAACGACCAAAACGCGGCTGAAGTTCCTGAGGGTTGCAGAGAGTCTTCAGCGGAAAACGTCCTTAGTGACGATACGCTGGCCACCGGCTGCATGTCCATCCGTCCGTCCAGCTTTGTCCTCGTCTCCCTTTCAGGGATCAGGACGGCTGAGTTCTCTGGGTTCAGTAGGAGGTTTCTCCACTTGTCTGACACCCATCGAACATCTGAACGGTTCTTTGAGCGAAAGCCGAGGCCCGATCTGGCGTCAATCCGACGGAAATCTGGTCTGATCCAACTGGTACAGATCCAACTGTACACAACAGTTGGATCCAGTGAAAGCCAACGGGATCTCGTTGGCTGTTAGCCATTCCCTCTGGCTGATCGTCCAACCTGAGGTCTACGGTCAATGAAACTACGCAGGGACTGGATAGGAAGTGAGACGGTGTCCAACTACAACTCATCTGATTTGGATGAAAATGCAAACTAGAGTCTTTTATCAGTGAACTTCCTGAGGTCGGCAGACGGTGATCTTTCTCCAGCAGGTTTGAGTTTCATGGTTTCTGGTCCAAACTCGTGTTAAAACTCCATCCCACGAATCTCACGGTCTGTTGAGGAACCTCCAAGTCGCATCCTGTATGTCAGGACAAGATCATGAAGAGTCAGAGGAAAGGGGAGAGTTTTGGTCTGCAGACGTCTAAATATGCCAAAGGTCAGACGGTTTGACCTGTAAAAGCAGGATTATAGCCTCAGCGTTGGTTCAGACCGTACAGGCAGCTGATCGATGATGGTCGGCGCGTGTTGTTCTGAAAGCTTGTGATGCGTCCTTTGAATAAACCCAAGTGTTTGCTTTAGGTAATCGTTTCCCTGCTGTTGTGAGAGTTTGCGCTCGTTGGCATTAATTTCCTGCCTGTAATCATAACAGCCTGCAGACACGTCGTCCCTAAATATTCCATGGAAATGCTGATTGTTTTCTCAGCGGCCGTTCTTTAGGTCCGGTCCGCCTGCAGGTTCTGCTCCTGACTGAACAGGTTTCATGTTAACGGCACAAAGCGGCGGCTGAATGGACGGTTCCACTGAACGAAACACAAAAGATGTTAAATAATTACCTGGAATCTGCAAACAAAAGAGCCTTTTAGTTCCTGACCTGGACTCATTAAACCTCCTTTCACTTCATGTAATCACCTCAGCAGCTTCTGCTTCCTCCACTATAATCCTTATTAAACTAAATATTATAGTTATGCCTTCATCCATATTTAACGTCCCTGCAGCCAAATTACTGCTGGATATGGATATCAATAATAATCAAATATCATGACTGCAGATACCCAGGGTTGGATTCTCTCCTGGATCTGTCGCCTTCATCTCTAGCAAACAAGGACGGCTGGTTTGGTGGTTTAATGGTTTACTAGCCTGTTAGTTTGGGTGGAGTGATGGATGGTCCGTCGGTCAGCTGAGCCTGCTGGTAGAAAGTGTTTGTGCTTTTTGTGCTGCAGGTCGTTATCGTCCCTCTGAACGGCGCTACGACTGAAAAGCTTTAGTATTTATGGCCACTGCATCCATTAAGACAGAAAACTGATCTGCACTTTGGTAATTAAGTCTGAGGGTCTGTTAGCGGCAGGTTGCTGCTGCGCTCTCTGCACCAACAACCAGAGACCAGGTCAACTCTGATTGATGGATGAAAACTAAAGCTAAGCTCCATCTAGTCTGAGCTGCAGTCGCTTCATTTATTGGAATAAAACAGATTCTTTAAAATGTTGCTGAGATTTACATCAACGACTCAGTCAGTGAGGAAAACCTCAGAGCCACACAGAGGAGTGTGTAATACGGTCCTAATGGAGCCCAGGGAAACCTGCAGCCCCCCCAGTCTGGTCCCAAAATGATTTAATTGCATTTGCAAAGTGGATGAGTCTGGAGGGAGTGTTTGCTGCGTCAGGACACACACACACACACCCCCACACACACACACACCCCATCGCTCTGTCAGGACCAGGAAGAGAAACGGTCTTCCAATTAGCCTGATTGGCTGCCTGAGCTGCTGCTTCGTTGACTCTCTGCTCTTATTCCTTTATTCCTCATAACCTGGTTTGGTGGACACTTGTCTTCCCCGCCGT
The DNA here is from genome assembly GCA_902982915.1 of Phalloptychus januarius. NCBI lineage: Eukaryota > Metazoa > Chordata > Actinopteri > Cyprinodontiformes > Poeciliidae > Phalloptychus > Phalloptychus januarius. The sequence continues at coordinate 17,809,703 of CADWAE010000459.1, forward strand.
CCCTCCGTGTCTCCAGGTCTGTGTCCCCCATGTCTCCTGGTCCGTGTCCCTCCAGCCCGTCTCTGATGCTCAGCCTGTATAATTCATCTGCTCTGTGACGGTCGTTGTTGTTGTAGGTTTTGTTGTATATAATTCTGTGTTTTCCTCTGTTTTAGCCATCTGCATGCTCACACACACACACACACACACACACAGAGCACAAAGCTAGGGCTCCCGGGCACTAGGGAGCGCCCGTTAGCCTGAAGCTACGGCCCTCTTGGGGGCGTAGCTTCGATAGAGGCTAACAAAGGGAATAACCTGATAGCATGCTAATGGACTAGCGCTGGGTTTTGGTCTCTCCTGCCTCATTCATCAGGATCCTGATGGGGAGCGGATCGTCCCCTTCAGTTTCATGAAACAACCAAAGAGAATCTGAATTGTGTCAAATCAGAAGAAGCTTTTGCTCATCAGAACCAGCAGAACCTGAACCATCAGGACATCTGCAGTTATGTTTCTACATCAGAGTCTGGAGTTTTCCAGAACTTATCGATTGGCTCTGCAGAATAAACTTCCTGCAGGTGTCCCAGGTGTCGTCCTTCTCGTCTCTGCCTGTCCCCGTCTCAGGTTTGTATTTGTGTCCTCAGGTTTTGGGACTTCAGTCGGCGTCTGCCTCTCCTGGACACAGTGGAGCATCATTCCGAGTTTGTCTGTGGATTGGACTTCAACCTCCACATCAACCACCAGGTCAGCCATTTACCCCACTCATCCTCTCATCGTTGTCCCGCTCATCCTCTCATCGTTGTCCCCTCATCCTCTCATCGTTGTCCCTCTCATCCTCTCATCGTTGTCCCCTCATCCTCTCATCGTTGTCCCTCTCATCCTCTCATCGTTGTCCCTCTCATCCTCTCATCGTTGTCCCTCTCATCCTCTCATCGTTGTCCCTCTCACCCTCTCATCGTTGTCCCACTCATCCTCTCATCGTTGTCCCTCTCATCTGTCTTTATGACCTCTTTGGACCTTTAGGAAATAAAGTTTGTTGGGGAATCTGAGACGTGTTTTATCCAGTAGGTTGTTGCTAGGTAACCAAAGACTGAGTTAGTTAGTTAACGCTACCCTACTAGCTTAGCTAGCTTTGAGCAGCTAAAGCCTTTCCTCTGCCTACGTCTCCCAGAATGCCGTGCGGTTCTGGATCAAAAGTTCCGTGTAAGTATTGAATATTCTATCAGACATGTTTCTATGGATACTGATCACATTTCTCTAACAATACAGTAGATATCGTTATTGTTTCATCGCCCTAAATATCCCCCTCATCATCCTCATCGTCCAGTCTGATTTCTGTATCTTCCAGCTTTTAAATCTCTAAAATCGCGGCTGTTTCCTGACAGTGTGAAGGAAGTGAACTAAACGGTTCGGATCATGGGGAGTTTCCCTGATGTGGGAACGTCCTTCCTGTCAGCGCTCCCATCCATCACTCGGTCTGCAGATGGCTGCTCAGAGCAGCGAGTCGTAAAGGCCTCTGGTCTGAGGCTCAGTGGTTCACCATGAGGCGACACAGACCAGCCTGCAGCCAAACCAGCGTTTCATTGATCTGATGGCAGGTTTCCACTTTAAAGCTGATTTCAGATTTTCTTTGAGCTGGAAGCAGAAACGAGTTTCACTTCCGGAGCAGATGAACCTTCAGCCACGGCGCTGAGCAGCAGCATCATACTAGCATCATGGCTAACTTCCTCTTGATGGTGATGATGATGATGAGCTGCATGTAGGCGTTGTTGGACTGAAGGGCAGAGATTCTACCGGAGCTTTTTAAAGAAGCTCATTTCCATAAACCTGACAGGAAGTTCAGACGGTTAATCTCATCTTCGTCTTTAGCTTCGTCTTTAGCTTCGTCTTTAGCTTCGTCTTTAGCTTCGTCTTTAGCTTCGTCTTTAGCTCTGGCTGGAATCCTACCAGGCTTTAGGCTGTTTATTACCTTCATGTTTTCTCCTGTGACTCTGAATAGAAATTCAAACTGGAGTTTTCAATGAAGCCAACAGTTTGATGTACTGACAGAATGTTCTGATTAGCTGTTTTAACTAGTGTTTTTCTTTCTTTTGCTAGACCTTAAAGCCTGTGTGTCTTTGAACTCCGCCCTGTTAAAGAGGCAGGGAGTCAGAACAACCAGTACCACCAGCATTCACACTGGAACTGGTCCTCTTGGTGCCCAAAACTTTTTGATTTCAAAGAAATCTTTATCCAAACCACTGTTAGCGTACAGCTAGCGACAGACGTCACAGCTAGCATGAGCTCGGCATGACGCAGAGCTGAAGCTAGCTTAGATTTAGCTTCGTGAGCTGCGCTTTAAAAACTTCAAATCTTTGTGATTTACGAAGACATTAATATGACCTTTAACAAACCAAATATCATGTTCTTCAGGCGATTCCCAACTGCTTTATTCATAATTTGGCCTGAATCCATTAGTCTGGGTTGCAGCGGTGGAGCGTTTCCATGGTTACAGGAGAAACAGCGCGTCACTGTTTTCAACGCCTCCAGGTTACAAAGTTTTTACTCTGAAGAAACTCCAGTCACAAAAACAATTTATTCCATAATAAAATTAGAGCAGATTTTTTCCTGCAGCTGGAAACAGAATAAATAAAGCAGCAGGATTAAAGTTGGTTACATGATGAAAGCTGCAGCCAGCTAAAGCTAACGAGGCTCCGTCTGATGGAAACTGTCCGACCCGCCGCTCAGCCCGGACCGCCGTTTCCAGCAGGACATTCAGTCCGTTTCACGGAACCAGAACAGAGAGCAGATAAACATCAGAGGCTTTTAGCTGCAGGCGGCATCAGTCTGCTGATAGTCACAGGCTGAGGTGGCAGCAACTTATCACCAAACAATAAAACTCTCTGAGTTACACATTTATCACTGCAGTGACAAACGGCAGCAGGTCCAAACGAACCGAAGAGTGGCAGAAAAACGTCTGAATACAGATTTTAATTCAGATTTTTCTTTTGCAACGGAAGCTAGGTGTTAGCAGCGTAACGCCACGGAAGCTAGGTGTTAGCAGCGTAACGCCACGGAAGCTAAGTGTTAGCAGCGTAACGCCACGGAAGCTAAGTGTTAGCAGCGTAACGCCACGGAAGCATCGTGACATTACAGACCTGGTAGATGAGTTTCTGGTTCTGCTCTGCATCAGAACCAAACATGGAGAAGCAGCATTCAGCTTCTATTCACCACAGATCTGGAACAAACTTCCAGAAAACTGAAAAACAGCTGAAACCCTGAGTTCCTTTAAATCCACACTGGACCAGCTGGTTGGAGCAGATTTAGAAACATAATCCATGTAAAAATACTCAATAATCTGATCTGTAGCAACAAAATGTTTCTGTTTCCATGGTTTTGTATGTTTGTGTTTATGATGTAAATCATTTTGAACTGCTTTGCTGCTGAAAGGTGCTAAACAAATCAACTTTGATTGATTGATTAGTAACTGCAGCTGTTTGGTTCTGCAGGTGGTGGATTGTTCCTGGGATGAGACGGTGAAGATCTACTCACCTGCCTGCCTCGCTGCGGCACCATAACACCCACACACACACCCCCACCCACAGCGCTGGGCGTCTTCTGGACCCTGGGCGATTCCTCTGGCTGGATTTGAGCTCCTATTGGCTGGTTGGACTGAGTTCATCAAGATGTGAAATATAATCATAAAGTGTCTTATGTAAATGATGTTGTTTATGATGTAATAAATATTTTCTTTATCATCCAGTCCTTTCACCAGCAGAACCTCCAAGCCGTTTGGTAACTAAACCCTAAATCCACTTTTCATGCAGACAAACTAAATCGTTTTTAGCTTTTATGATTCTGTGCAAATTGTATGATTGCAAGTGTCTCCGTGCTGCCCTCCAGGGGTTGAGTGATGGTACTGCAGCTGAATTTTCCTATTGGTTCCATCGTTCGAGCCCTGTGATTGGCTATAAAAGCGCCTCACTCAGACGCGACCCCTGGTGGCGAGTCAGGAGGTGGAACAACGAACAGGTGAGCGTTGATCAACCCGAGAGATTTATTAGCAACATGGAGGCAGAGCGGACTGGGGCTGTTTGCTGCTGAACTCGCGTTAGTTGCTAGTAACGTTTTTGAAAAATGAGCAGATTTTTTGTGAGTCACTTCTACAGCTTTACAGTGAGATGGTGAATTAAACTGACTACATAGAGAGAGCATTATTATTATTTATTATTTTATTCTATTACCATCAGTTTTCGGTGTTTTCATTAAAAAATAAATACGTCCTCTGTGTTTTAGAATTTCTGTTCTTCTCTTCGAGTTTTTCCTGATCATCTGGTGAAGAAATATTTCCGCATTTAGTTGAAATTTGAAGAGAGACTGTGAGGCAGCTGCAGCTCTGTAAAGGTTCCGGATCTTTTCTGTTCCTGGCGGCCTGCTGACGACCCGCCGGATGTGGGCGGGGCTTCCCGCCTGCCGCCCTGAAAACTGATTTTCTGCTAATCCTGAGCAGGATTAACATTTATCCCGACTGGGTTGGAACTTCAGACCTGATTAAATCAATCTGAACAAGTTAAACCTGTTTGTTTAAAATTACAGCAAATAAAGAAACGTTCAGGAACCAGAAGGAAATCTGCTTTTAAAAATGAAAATAAACTTTTAAAAAACGAGTTTTTGGGTGCTTTGGTGGCGCAGTGGTTTAGCACAACCCACATACGGATGTCACAGGTTCGATTCCCGGCCTGGTGACCTTTGCTGCATGTCTCCTCCCTCTGTCATTTCCCTCATTCCTGTCCACTAACTATTAAATAAAGGCCACTAGAGCCAATAAAACCTTTTAAAAAAACGAGTTTTATTTTAAGTGACAAGTGTTTTTAGCAATTATTTCAAATTTAATTCTTTTTATCTTGTTTGAACTTTTTCAGCCTTTTTATAAAATCTACTTTGTGTTTTTTTTTTTTGATTTCATTATTTTTTTATTTCTATTAATCTTTTGTCTCATTTTATTTTAGTGAAGTTTCATTTTAATTCTCATTAAAATAAGAATTAAATGAATTTTAATTAATTTTAATTTTAATAATGAATAATTATTATTTCATTGATTCATTTATATAATTTTTGTTAATTTATATTAATTTCACTCTTTTGGACTTTTTATTATTATTTACTGCCATGATCAGTAATAGCTTTTATTTGCGTTTTATCAAATTATTAAATGTGTTTTGCGTGACAGGTTTGCGTGTTTTATGCGCATTAGTTGCGTTAATTGGTGGTTTTGTTGGAGTCTTTAAACAGCAGCAGCTCGGAGTTTCTGGGAAGTTTTTCCGTGAATGTGAGGAGAGTTTGGCCCCCATGAGGAGCTCCGGACTCCGGCGCCCCGGACTCCAGCCCCCCCCTCCTCCTCCCACCGCTGCGGTAAAATCTCCTGAGTGGCTGCGGTTCCTCCCGCTCCGCCCCCCGCCGCTCTGCCTCCCCCTCAGTGCGGAGCCGGAGCAGAGAGGAGAATCCCTCCTGAGGATCAGCTGGAGGCCCCCCGCCCGGGTCCAGGTGAAGCCATGGAGGTGTTCCGCAGCCGGCTGCTGGGGATCTGCGTGGCCGTGGCGCACGGCGTGTTCTCCGGGTCGCTCAACATCCTGCTCAAGTTCCTCATCAGTAACTACCAGTTCGGCTTCCTGACGCTCATCCAGTTCCTCACCAGCTTCACGGCCATGCTGGCGCTGGAGAGCCTGCGGCGGCTCGGCAGGATCCAGGTGCCGCCGTTCGGCATGCAGCTGGCCAAGGTAGGAGCCGGAGAGCCGGAACCGGTTCTGGTGGGTTCGACCCTGAACCTCAAGTTGTTGCAGATTGGATTTAGCTTCTGAAATGTTTTTTTGATTCTAAATTGAAGGAACCGGTTCTGTAGAACCGGACCGCACTGGCTGCGTTCGGAAACTTTCTGCAGCTTTTCTCACTTTCATCAGGATGTTTTACTCCATTCAGTTCATCTCCAGTTTTCTGTTACAAATTAATATCAACTTTTATTCATCTAACCAGAGAAAACGCTCCTTCAGATCGAGAATCTTTTTCAAATTGAATCCAGATCGATCCCAGAGGGAAATAAAATGTTGAAAGTCCGTCATTTAGATTCTCCAGCGCTGCTGTTAGAACAGAGAATCCTTTAGATGAGCAGATTCCAAACGTTCCTTCCTCAGAGAGAAATTATTTTCTGATGCTTCTACATTAAAGGCGCTCTGCGCAGCCAGATGTTGAATCCAGAAAATGCCAACTAGAAGTCATTTCCCCATTACTTTGGCGCCCCCTCTGGCGCAGCGCCCCTGTGGTTTACTTGCAGCTCCGTTTCAGTTGTGTAAATATGCTGCTGTTTTCTTTATGAACGGATCCTGCAGGGCAGATCCAGAACCTGGCAGATATCTGAACCGAACCGAACCGGGATCAGTCGCTCCGAGGTTCTGAAAGCTCCGCTGCTGAACATCCGCAACCAGACTTTCTGTCACATTTCGTTCTGGACTCCGGTTCTGATGTCTCAGAACTTCAATGTTCCGATCATACATTAAGGAGCCCCCCACAGTATGATGCTGCCACCACCGTGTCGCCGATTCCGTCAGTGCTGGGTGCTTGGTCAGGCTCAGAACCCGACCAGAACTCTCTGGAAGCCCGGCCGCTCCGACACGCAAGCCCCCCCCCCCCCACACACACACACACACGCGCGTCTGTTCATTCAAGCCGGGAGGAAGAAACTGCAGCGACTGAAATATATGAACCAAAAGTTCCTGAAATCACATTTCTCCTCCTTTCTAAATATGTTTGATATTATCAGCATACCTAGGTGGGCCCCATACGGGAAAAAGGAGGGCAGACAATATGGGTCCCACATGGGTTTGTCCGCGGTTTCCATGCAGGGACCCATAAATTCGTAATGTTATGACTTTAGATTTTACTCTTGAAATATTGACTTTATAATCATATTGTTTCGACTTTATTCTGGTAATAAGTCAGTTATTAATAAATAATCTTATTTATTCAGTTGTCACATTTGGACTCATTCTGACTTTGTTCTGGTCATATTTTGAATTGTTCTCTTGCTCCAACGTTGTGCTGTAAAACGGCGCCGCTGATGTTTCGAACCCTTTGCTCCTGTTTGCGCAGGAGTTTGCGCCAGTCTGCATCCTGTCCACGCTGCAGTCCACGCTCACGCTGTGGTCGCTGCGCGGCCTCAGTCTGCCCATGTACGTGGTGTTCAAGCGCTGCCTGCCGCTCTTCACGCTCTGCATCGGGGTGTGTGTGCTCCGGAACGCGCTGCCGTCTGTGGGCGTGGTGACCGCCGTGCTCATCACCACAGGGGGCGCTGTTCTGGCTGGTAAGAGCGTTAGCATTAGCTTCCACTGATTACCGTGTTGGTGTAGCACTGTATTAATTCTTTAGCACAGCTAGCTGCTCAGCCAGTTGCCCTGGTGGAAACCTGCAGGTTCACTTCCTGTCTTGGTTGTTTCCTGCAGGAGCCGGCGACCTCACCGGGGATCCGTTTGGTTACGTCACCGGGGTTCTGGCTGTAATCATTCACGCCTCCTACCTGGTTCTGATCCAGAAAACCAGCCTGGAGAGCGAGTACGGACCTCTGACTGCTCAGTACGCCATCACCATCATGGCGTCGCCGGTGCGGAACCTTGTTTTTAGGAATTTTCTGCTTTCATCCTCGTTTCCGGTTTGTTTTCTAACGTCCTTCCTGTTTCCAGGTGCTGCTCGTCTGCTCCATCATCTCCACGGACGCCCTCAACATGTGGTCCTACGAAGGCTGGAAGGAACCCCAGATCACGGTCATCTTCATCCTGTGCATCTTCATCGGCTGCGCCATGAACTTCACCACCCTGCACTGCACCTACATCAACTCGGCCGTCACCACCAGCTTCGTCGGCGTGGTCAAGAGCATCGCCACCATCACGGTTGGCATGCTGGCCTTCAAGGACGTGGCGCCCACGCGGCTCTTCATCGGCGGAGTGGTGGTGAACACCATCGGCTCCATCACCTACTGTGTGGTCAAATACTTTGAGACGCAGAAGAAGAGTTTGTACGAGGACCTGGAGAAGGACGCGGCGCAGCCTGGAGACCCCTACACCGAGAAACCCCCGCTGAACGGCCAAGGTTCCGCCGGACCCGAACCGGGGCCGCCGGAGAGCGGAGACGGGAAAGAAGACGAGGCGCCTGATTTGTCGAACGGAGCGCTGTGGGTGGGGGGGAGCGCCGGAGGAGACGGTGGCCTGAAATCTGTTGTGATGACGGAGAAAGAGGTGCTGGAGATGCAGAGGGAGCACCTCCACCAGGAGAGCACCGCCGGCCGGGCCGCCACCCAGAACCTGGCAGGAGCATTGAGGTCCATCAGGAGTCTGCAGCTCACCAAGAAGGAAAATCTGATCGACAACATAGAGCTTCAGAGTCCATGAGGGCGGGATGGAGACCCAAACGGACTCTTGAGTCGAAACAGAAAAGAACTCAGCAGACAGTCCGGACAGACCGGACAGACCGGACAGTCCGGACAGACCGGACAGTCCGGACAGACCGGACAGTCCGGACAGACCGGACAGTCCGGACAGACCGGACAGACCGATGTCTTTCATTCGCATCGGCCCGCTTGACAAATGCTTGATGGTCTTGTTGGCTTCGTTATCTCTCTGCTGAAGAGTTCACGTCCCAGAACTGCAGAACCAGGAGGCGGACTGACCGTGTCTCCATGGTAACGAGTATGAAGCAGCTCCAGTTTGAGCCAGCAGGGGGCGCAGCTTCTTCTTGGCATGCGGAGGGGTCAGCGCGGTGCACGGCCAGCATGACGCGGTCCGTTTCCGGTCCGGTTAGAACCTGTCCGGACTGAACCCTCCGGTTCGGTTTACCTTTCATTTGCTTCCATTTCATCATCATCATCAGATCCAAAATAATCTAAATTAATGTGTCGGCCATGACGGTTCCGGGTCCCGTTTCCGGGTCCCGTTTCCGGGTCCCGTTTCCGGGTCCCGTTTCCGGGTCCCGTTCCGGGTCCCGTTCCGGGTCCCGTTCCGGGTCCCGTTCCGGGTCCGGGGGTCGTTTTCACGGCTTCCCCTCTCGGCTGGTGGATTTTTATTTTAGGTTTTATTAAGCTGCGGTTCCGTTGTTCCCTCTGGTTTGGTTCTGAACTGATGGGTCTCAAAATGCCAAAAATGTTCCTTTTGTTGTTTTCCGAGTTTTCACAGCTGAGAAGGGAAGAGAAGGGTTCGATTCCCACTGTGGCCTTTTTATTTACTGTAAGCTTTTTCTAAAACCTCAATAAGAACAACGTGGTTATTTTTGCTGTTTTATGAGAAGCATAAAGGGACTCCGTCATGTCGTTGGTTGTGTGTAATATTCCTATTAAATGGCTGCCAGACTGACATTGGCTCCTGCCTGTAATCTGTCACTGAGGCGGGGAAATAAGTTTTTATGATATTATCTGAACACATTTTATTATCACAGAACTGCAGTAATATTAGCACTTTATTTAAAATATGAACAATGTTTTAACAAGATAATATTCTGGACCGATAAGGTAATGACCCTATTATTATTATCTAACATCAGTTTTTTAATCTTGTAGTTTTATCATTTACAAAAACTCAACATTTTTCCTTCATATTTACAGATGTAAGCTAGTGATTTCTTAGCTTAGATTTTGAACCTGACTTGCTTATAGCAACATTAGCCGCTAAGTAAACAGCTAATGTAGCTGAATTTTGCTAAACACATCAGCTGTTGATGTTCACCTGATCACCAGAAGTTAATAATGTAAACGGATGATGATCCTTTGACCTGCTCAAACATGCTAAGCTAACTTAGTTTGGTAACATAATTAAGCTACATTTGTGGTTAATGTTACTATTAGCATTAACATGCTAATAGTGTTAGCATGTTAGGGTTAGGGTTAGGGTTACATTAACCCAACATTACGTTAGGTTAACGTAATGTAACGTAACCTAACATTACGTTAGCATACACAAAAATAAACATTAGGACTGCCACACAAAACATTACACCAATGCTCAGATTAACACACCTATGCTAACATTAGCACGCTAATATTCCATGGATAATTATTGCAAAATAATTTCAACTGTTGAGCAGCTTCGCTCCTTTTCAGTCCGAGTTGAAGTTTTTGGAGATTTTGGGGAAATTTTGTTCTGAAATTGCTCCAAACTGCCAATATGTCGCAAATATCTGCCTCCATGTCATAGCAGGACTTTTCCTGCTTTATCAACACACAAGATGTATTTGGAAATATTGATTTATCTGGTGTTTTTTACTAACTTCCACCCAAAATATTCATGAATTTTACCTCCAACTGAATAACTTATCATTTTATTCTGATAATTCTGTTGAGTTTTTATGATTGTTCAGTCCAAGTTCTCCTGCTATAAGTCAAATCGTCACAAATTGAAGCATTTCTTAGCAAGCCGGCGCGGGGCCGGCGCGGGGCCGGCGCGGGGCCGGCGCGGGCCGGCGCGGGGCCGGCGCGGGGCCGGCGCGGGGCCCCGTTCCACTGGCAGCAGCTCACTGAACCCAGTCAGCTCGTCTCATGTCTGTTCCTGCAGCAGCTTATTGCTGTTGGTGGGTTTAAAGCTGCAGGGCGCCGCGCCGCGCCGCGCCGCTGACAGAAGCTCAGCAGAGCCGGTTCTGTGACTGCGGAGGCCGTGTCCACCTCCAGGCGACCCGACGACAGTTTCTAATGAAATCAGAGGGAATCAGGCTCTCAGGGGACGTGTGTGGGTCGGAGAGCCGAGCTGATGTCTAACAGAATTACTGCAGCGTCACGGACAGACACTTTCAATTCCAACTCTGTGCTGAAACGTCCAGATGTTCCTTTCATGCTGATAAGGGTGATCGTCTTTACTCTGCTTTATTTCAGAGCCAGCTGACACTTCCGGGTCGGAGTTCGGCGGGTTGTGATCAGAAACCAGCAGCTTTTGGTTCCGGTTGGTAAAACGGAACATCAACTGGTTGAGCAGCCAGAAACCAACAAAGTGTGAAGGTTTTTAAATCTGAAGCCTTGAAATGTTTACTGGCCAAAGTGGGCGGAGCCAAGTGGCGCTGGGGGCGTGGCCTAAACTGGAGACAAAAAGCAAACAGCCATAAATTTGGATATACTTTTCCAGAAAGCGCCTGGGTGCAGATCCACCTGAAACCAGCAGCTGGTTGAGACCTGGACCGGTTCAACAGGTTTCCGAGTCCAAACTGGTTTTGGTCGGATAAATCAGTGAACCCGTTGAGGTTCTGTGATGGCCTTCGTTAATCTCTCTTGGTAAACTGTGGAACTTTAACTAAACCCTCAATGAAACGCCTGGTGATGCCGATGCCTCCTGAGGTCCGGTCAGTGGTTCTGGTTCTGGTTTTTTCTCTCCTGTTCTCTGAAAAGCTGCCGGCGCCTTGGACTGAAGAAGCTGTCAGGTCCAGGTATTGATCCGTATTGATCTTCTGCTCTCACACTCTCCCAGCTTCATTTAACGCTCCGGCGGCGGCGGCGGCGGATCATCAACACGTCCAGCAGAACATCGATGAGGTTTCTGTTGACGCTGCTCTGCTCCTCATCAAACGTCTCACCGTCATCCTGAAGTTTGATCATTTAGTCGGATTCACTAAAACAAAAAGCAGGAATGTTTAGATTTTTCTGTCTTAATGTTGGAACAGACAAAAACGCCAAAGTTCGAATTTTGATATTTTATTCTCGTTCTCTGCAGTTTGACAACAAACAAATCGACCCCACAGACGTTCTTCCTCCTGGTTTTAACTCGTGTCTGAGCCAAATGAAGGTCTATTTTTATTCTTATTTCCTCTATTAGCAACATGTAGCATTAGCTTTAAGTGACTTGTATGAAAGATGGAGAAGTAGTCGGGCTGATCATTGTGTGAGGATGCTGGTCAGAACTGGAGCAGAATCACAATGTCTTCCTTTTAAATCTTTGGGTGTGGTGACAGTTTGTTAGGTCTCCAATCTGCTGCTCTCTCAGTTTTATTTTCTGAACTCAAACTGGACACTTTGTTGTTTCTGCTTCCATGTCTGGTGGCCATTTTGATGTTCCTCTCGTGACATCATCGCTCCTCCTGGTTTTCTGTTTTGTCGCAAATGAGCCGGAAGACACGGAGAAATAATCAGATTTGATGATTTCTCTGCCGATTTGACTCAGAGTTAAAACATTCCTGAGGAATCTGCTGCCTGTGGCTCTGAGGTGGAAGAAGACGCGGCGTTTACCTGAAACGGAGGATTGAAGGTCCGAGGTGGACAGACAGCAGGTGTGAGGAGGAGGGCCGTTTGACACCCAGCTTTTATCTTCTCAGGGGAATTGGATTAAATTTGGCTCAGATTCTGACAGGCTGTGATTTCATCTCTGAAGCTCTCAGACTCATTTTGTGATTAGCTAGTTGGCTCGTCGCTCTCTGTCCTGCAAACGGCTCTCAGAAACCGACGTTTTCCTTCGTCTGAAGCCGAGGGTCAAAGAAACGTTTAGCTTCAATGTGAGAGAAACGGCTGAGCAGCTAAAATGTTTCTGCTCTTCATCAAACAGGAAAAGCTTCTGACAGCTGGAGGATTTCTGCAGAGTTCAGAGTCGTTTGTTCTGCAGGACTTTGAAACAGGACTGAAGATCCCTGTTAGATTAGCTTCATTCTGAAAACGCCAGAAAAACCAGCTGAAAGTTTTCATCATCAGTTCATTTAACAGATTTCAAGTGTAATTTCTCAGTAATGGATGTTTTCTCGTTTTATTTCTGACAAACAGAAAAGTCTGGCGTTTTGGCCGCAGCACCGCATCTAAACTCCAGTTAGTTCCTCATGTCTTCATAGGTTCACTTAAATACTTACATTACAGAATGGATTCATATATTACATGATGAGAACAAAATGTAACTGATAAATCTATAAATAAACTGGATGCATTGAGATTAAAGCAAACAGCACACATCAACAGAGTTTCTAAAGGTGCTTCAGTCAGGAAGGAACAACATGAATAACCAAAGAAAGACATTTTATAACAAAAAGAAATTCAACCGGGTCAAACCGAAAACTGACAGATTTCCAACAAAACCAGACTTCATTTATATCTCAGCCTTCTTACATGAGGTATTTAGTTGATGTGACCAAAACATGACCCAAAACCAGAGCGAGGTTCAGCAGCAGGCAGCCATGTTTTTCTGCAGTAGGCAGCCATGTTTTTCTGCAGCAGGCAGCCATGTTTTTCTGCAGTAGGCAGCCATGTTTTTCTGCAGCAGGCAGCCATGTTTACACAATTTTCTCAATTATTCATACAAGAACAAATGGGAGGCTACCACTGACAATAAAAAGGATACAAGAAACTCAGTGGTCAACGCTAACTGCTGGGCTAGTTCTGCTAACGCTAAAGCGCTACCAACATGGTATAGAGAAAGCTAATGCTAAAGTACTAAATTCAACCATATTTCAAGCCGAGATTAATTCTGGAAACGGGGCTTCAAATAAAGGGGTTCTTTATTTTAAAAAAAAAACATTTTTCCTTCTGAGTTGCAAAATATACGTAATGATCCGTATTTTATCGGCAGCAGTGCCTCCAGAACAACATAGCATTAGCATCATATCTGTTAGCATAATCTCTGTTAGCATCCTCTTTGTTAGCATAATCTCTGTTAGCATAATCTCTGTTAGCATAATCTCTGTTAGCATCATCTCTGTCCCCGGAGTTAACTCAGGTTAGACATTAATTACCTGGATTCTTCGCTCACGTGGCCATAAAGCCGTTTCCTCCAACAGGGTCACAGAATGTCCTTCTCTTCCGTTTTACCAGTCAGAGCTCCACGGCACAAAAACAAGAGGTTTGTCTTCTTCCAGTAATTTCAGACCTCTCTGTAACAACATCACCACATGCTGACAAAAATAAGAACTACAACCAGTCGGTGAAATGAAAGCAAAACAGAGTTTACAAAATACATTTGACATGTATTCATTTCCCCCTAGTTACATATTATTCCCACCATTTGTCAATAACACAACATATTAAATCACCTTCAACTTTGTCATTAAAACCCTGTTGATCTTCAGGAAGTGATTCTGTGGAACAAACTCATGGATTCAGCTTGTGACATTTTGAAAACTGTCAGCTTTCTCATTTTGCCTGGATCACCACGGTAACCAAGTAAATTAATGCCTTTTATTTATCCAGAAAGATTAATTTAGGGAAAGCTAAGTGCGCTAAACCTTTCCAAGCTAACAAAATGCTAAAGCGCTAAGCTAAAAATGAGCTCCACAGTGAGCGTATCATTATTACCTAATAGTATGTTTATTACCTGGTAATATTATTATTACCTGATAGTATTAGTATCAGGCCAGCAGTGAAACCCCAAAATGAAACAAATCTGTCCTTTGATTTTCCTCTGAGTCACATTATTTCACGACTCATTAAAAAATTCATCTGATCAACAGAACAAAAGTCCAATTTGAAACAAAAATGCTTTATCTATTTTGTAGACCTTGTTTATTTGAAAGTGTTGATTTGATTGAAACAGTGAAAACATGATGTTGTGTTTCTGAGAGCTTTTCCCGCGGTGCTCAGCAGGACGGATCGTGTCCATCAGTGAAGTGAGCCGTAGCGGGTCAATAGAACCAGAACCGCTTCATCAGTGATGACAGCGGAGCTCTGGGCTCACACTGACCCACACTTCAGCTCTTCTGCTCATTTTCTCTCATTTCCTCTGCAAAATGTTCCGAGGACAAAACCGGTTCGGAGTGAAAATGAGCTCAGAGAAGCTCCAACATTCAGAGTGGAACCCCGGAGCCTTTCTGGAGGAAAAATCATCATCAGAAACGTTCCTGTGAACATTCAGACTCCTGCAGAAAACAAACAGCGACGCAAACAGTTTTCATCCAGTTTAAATAAAAACCTTTTGCGCTTTTAATAACTGCTTTTTATGAGAACACCCACTGGTACCGGTACCGGTTCTGATGACCAGAACAGTAGCCTGATCTGCACCAGGGCGCACCACAGGGTTCCCGGGGCCGGAAGCGCGAACTTCCGGCCCCGCGGGTGGATTTTTCTGCGTCCAGCCATCGGAGTCAGACAGGTGAGCGACACCAGGTGAACTGTGGAGCGGGGTCTTCTTCACGCATGCGCAGAAGTGAGCTGACTGAAGCAGGTGGAAAAGGATAATGTACCATTTGGTCATTATTTTAGAGACCTCTGTTGCTGCGGTTGCCTCTGACGTATGCCTTTGTTCGGCCTGCGGCTGTGACGTCACAATTCGCATATGATCTCTTGATCAGACGTCAGTCCTCCTTTCTCGGTCAGTTTGGATCATTTCAGTCCAGGAGCCGCTTGTTGTTGCTTGTTTGTTCCGAGAGGAGAAATAAATCAAATCCAAAATGTCTTTCGATGATGCAGAGATGGTGGAAGAACTGAGACAGAACCTGGTCTACGGTCCTCCTGCGACAAAAGACAAGATCAACACCATGGTGTGTGTTATGATTGTCAGGACTCTCAGAAACTGCGACATCAACGCCAGACGCATCCTCTCAGAGAGCTGCATGGCGAAGATGAAGAAGCGCCTGAAGAAGCTGATGATTTCCACCGGGGACCCAGACGGAGTTCTGGTCATCATCACCAAAGACAACTTATCGGACATCGTGACAACCGTGTCTGAAACTCTGCACCGGCGGTTCGGCTCGTCTGAAAACATGGTGAAGGCGGCGATGAAGGAGACGAGGAGTTTGACGAGGCGCTCATTGAAGCTCTGGCAGAGCAGCTTGGAGTTCGAATCCCGGACTGCCACAGACACGGTGCCAGCCCACAACACGAGTCCGATTCTCGGTTTCCAGGATACACGCCGACAGCAGACAGCAGCGTCATCTTCTGCTGTCTGCTCCTCAGAAATATGATCAACGTCCCTGAGGAGCTTCACGAGTTCTTCCCGTCAGATGTTAGGAAAATGATGGTGAGCCGTCTGTGCGGGTTGATGGTCCATCAGAACCAGAGGACTGCTTCCCACCTCGAGCTGCAGACAGAAAACCTGAAGCGCGTCGCTGCGGCCATTTCAGGAAATCCACGAGGCCTTCGGTCAATCCAGAAACTTTTAAAGTCGCTCTGCTTGCAAGAAACAGTTTCGACGTCTTGCTTCTGGATTACCTTGAAACCAGATTGAACATCAGAAGGAAACCCGAGAACACCGTGACCCGGATCGTCAGAGCCATCGACCGGGACCTGGAGAACATCTCCAGGTGGTTCCAGCGCTTCGCTCTTCTCGCTATGCAGGCCTGTTCTGGTAGAGAACCGAAAACCTACCGAACACAAATGACAGGGTTTCTGTCTCATTCCAACCAAAACAACTTCTCCTTTCAGCGACAGACATCAGCAATCTGTTAGTGGAATCTATGTTTATATATCTTTAAAACGAAAAGTTTCCTACTTCCGTGAAAACTGAGCTGGCTCGGTGTTGGAACTACAAACCTTCTGGTTTCAATCCGATTGTTTCTACTCTTTTCTTTTTGGGTTTTCTCCGGGCGATCCGGGTTTTCCCACTTAATCCAAAACCACAGACTCACTGGTCTCTAAGTTATACAAATAAATCTCTTCAGAATAAAATACAACCTGAGGGAGTTTTAGTCCAATCAATGGTTGGATTCATCCATTCATCTTCTAACACCTCGATCCTGTGGGGTCGGGAGGAGCTGCTGCCTCTCCAGCCAAAGGTCCGGGCGAGAGGTCTCCGGTCTGGGTCATCCTGGTCTGGTCTCCCTGGTCGGTCACCTGGTCTGGTCTCCTGGTCTGGTCCCTGGTCGGTCTCCTGGTCACCTGGTCTGGTCTGGTCACCTGGTCTGGTCTCCTGGTCTGGTCTCCAGTCTGTCGCAGTCAATGGTCGGATTTGACACTTTTATTAATTTCTCTAAAGCCTTTTTGTTTCTTTCCTTTCTTAAAAACAGCCAATTATTCCTATTATATACAGAGGCTTAAAATATATCCAATAACCAATAAAAATGGTTATTAGTAACGAAGAACTTAATCTTTTTGAACAAACTCTTGGAATCCATTCAGAGACAAATGGTCTTCATGACCTAAGAGGAGGAGGAGGAGGAGGAGGAGGAGGAGGAGGAGGAGGAGGAGGAGGAGGAGGAGGAGGAGGAGGAGGAGGAGGAGGAGGAGGAGGAGGAGGAGGAGGAGGAGGAGGAGGAAGGGTGCTGATATCCAGCTGTCTGAAAGCGTTGCTCAGTTGTTGCCTGGCGTCTGACAGAAGAGGTTAAATTTAGAGCAGAGTTCATCGCTGATGACCTCAACCAGCCGCCGTTAGTCCCGCCAGACGATCTGAGGTCCAGAAGAACCGGGCTGGACGCGGCGGAGCTGCTGCACCTCCACCGGTCTGAGGCGGGACCGCAGTCCGGACTGAACACAGCAGGCGGGTCCGAAGAGGACACAACAGGTGAGCGGTTCTGGTTGTGGTGGTTCTGGAGCGGCTGAAGGTGGTTTTAGTTGTCAGCTGGTTCCCAGTCCTGATCCTCAGGCCTCCCAGTTTAAATCTCATCAACTTTACGTGATTCTCCCGGTCGGTGCTGGTTCACTGTGAGGTTCTGCGCCCAGGGTGCTGTTCCATCAGGGGGCGCACAGCTGTGACATCACAGACATGGCCGCTGTGTGGCTTCAGTCCAAACTGGGTAACTGCAGCAGGTTCTACGGACTCGACCCGGTTCTGTTGAACCCAGTTAGAACTGGATGGAGCCGTTCTGGTCATATTTACAGTTTCTATTAACAGGCTGACATATTATTATTATTATTATTATTATTGTTGTTGTTATTATTATTATTATTATTATTATTATTATTGTTGTTGTTGTTGTTATTATTATTGTTGTTATTATTATTATTATTAGTCAGCTTTGCTTCTGTCTCCTTATTTGATTGAACTAACAGAACTGGACCGGTTCTGCTCTGGTTCTGATTGGATTCTGGTTTGGTTCTGCTGCCTTTTAGCAGAACAATAGAAGTGATGAGAATTTCTGTAAGGAAAACTAGCAGAACCAATCAGATCCAAACAGCGGGTGGAACCAGAACACTGCTGGACCGGATCAGATCAAAGAGGTTTTGGTTTCCCAGATCCAGCCTCCTCCCAGAGGGTTTCCACGGTTACGCTGGGCCGGTCCAGAACCCGGCCTGCTGATAAACACGATGAGATCACGGCTCTAATTTGGCACCGTCGCCCCGCTGTTTGGGTCAATAGCTGGTTGCCATGGCAGCGGGCTCAGTGTCACCCGGCCGGTCCAGACGGATCGCTGTGGAAGTGATGAAGATGAAGTGCAGATTCTTCCTCAGCTCTGGCTGAAGTCCCAGTTAAATCATGGAGATTTATCATCTTCCTTACACATTTAAAGGGCCAGTGTCGTTAGATTTTGCCTTGATTTTTTTCATGTTAGAGAAGTCCTTTAGTCTCCATGGCAACCATTCAGCTGCTAAACATCTGGGTGGACCTAGCCCCGCCTTCGAAGCACGGCTCCTCCACCACTCAGCTCCCCCAGACTAGCCAGCAGCAATTAGCAAACAGCTGAGCTCAACATAGAAGCTGCTGCTCAGAGCAGCTGGTAAAAACGTTAAAGGGTTAATAGAGGAGTCATGTTGGGATGACCTTCTGAAGGCAGAGCTTCAGGAAGAGCAGGAGCTTCTTAAAGAGACAGAGACCCAATCTGAAGATGTTAAATCAGGAAGTGAAATGTCTTTTAATTCTGTTTGATGTGAAACATTTTTATTACAACTGAAGGAAACATAGTTACTGATTATGTAATAAAAAGACTCAGTGCCTGGATCTCATGATGCTGGCCCTTTAAGAGGTTCAAAGGTCACCATCAGAGAGCAGGCTGACTGCTCTCCATCTGACCCTCCTCATCCTCAGGGAATCAGCTCAGGCCTCTTCCTCTTCTATTGTTTCCTTTCATACCTTTTACAGACAGAACTAGTTGGCACGGCAACGAACCTCCAGGTTTGACCGATGATTTCATTGACCTCTGACCTTCTAGGTTCACGCAGACAGATGCTTGTTTCAGCCGGGAGAAAAGCTGCTCTCTGTTAGCAGGTTCATCTGGGTCTGGTTCTGGGTGATCCGGGTCCCAACATCTTCCTCCTCCTCTTCCTCGGTCCTGAAGGGAAGTGACCTCCAGTGACCTCATGTCGAAGGCAAGCGAGGTGGCCACGGCTCCTCTGAACCCCAGTCGGACCGGTTCTGTTCTGTCGGGCCGGGCCTGGGAAAGTTCCCCGGCTCCCCAGGGAGCGGCGTTCATGGCGCTGGCCCGGCAGCAGCTGGAGCAGCAGCTGGACTTTGAGGCTGAGAAGGTCCGGTTGCTCTGACTCGGGTTCCTCAGGGGAACCGATTTTAAAGTTACAGTCAGAAATCTGAGTTATTCAGTGGATGTTCAGAGTTATTTATTCATCACATTCCAGGTGTTTTACTCCATAAAAATATAATACAGTCATGACTGATTAAACATCACATTTTATCAAAATCATCAAAACTAATCGTCACCCTCATTGTCCTTCATTGTTCTTAATTGTTTTACTATCGGTGTGAACTACCTGTCTGTTGAAGCTACCTGTGTAGCCCACAGCTACATATGAATCCACCTGGAAAGAGGCTCAACAAGGACCAGTTCAGACCTGGACGACCTGGAAGACCTGGACTTCAGTCCACTGGTCTGAACTTTTGCATTAAACATAAAAAAAAGATCAGAAACGAATAAATCCTCCTCGACCTGTTGAGCCGCGTGCGGTGCCTCCGCGTGCGGTGCCTCCGCGTGCGGTGCCTCCGCGTGCGGTGCCTCCGCGTGCGGTGCCTCCGCGTGCGGTGCCTCCGCGTGCGGTGCCTCCGCGTGCGGTGGTGCCGCTTCCTGCTCGCAGCAGCATTTAGCTCTCACTGCTCTCATATTGTAGTTGTGATATTTTCATGTTGGTGTTCCAGAGTAAAAATAGACGCTGCAGATGCCGTTCTAGCTAAAAGCAGCCAGATCCGATCCGGAGTCCAGTTACCGGCAGCAAATAATAACCCAGAAGTATTCACACCCTGCCGCCTCTCCTCTCTGTCGCCATGGTTACGTGATTTAGCGTCTCCCATGCAGCGTGTGAATACTTCTGGTCGTCCGTCCTCAGCGGTGACGTCTGTCGCCTCATCAGGTTTAGGATATAAAGTCATCCAGATTTGGCTGAGGCGAGGTGATGTGGAGCAGCAATGAGCTGTCAGTATCTACTGTGGATTCAAGCGTTAGAAAGTCTCCAACCCCTGAAACACCTGCTGAATAAATCTGCCTGGTTCTTCCTGCTTCCGTGCAGATGAGAAATGCGATCCAGGAGCTGCAGCGCCGCAGGTCCAGAAGATGGACGCATTCAGACCAAGCAGCAACAGGTGGGGGAGGAGGAGAAAGAAGCACCAGAGGTGATGAAGAGGAGCATGGAAACGCAAAGACAGGAGAAAGATGGCCGAACGGCCGCTGCGCGCTGCAGGAGGAATCCTCCGGACCTGAGCAGAACCGACCTGCTGCAGCTGCTGGGGGTGATGGAGGGGGAGCTGCAGGTAGCACACCTGGAGGAGGGGGGAGTGGGGGGGGGGGGTAATACTGGCCCAGATGTTTCTGTAAAACTTTACTGCAGATTATTTCCATAAAATTTGACTGTTTGTGGCTTTTTGATGTAAAATATTCTAAACATCCCGAAGCATAATGCTGATTGGCTGGCCTTTCTTTTCCTTGATGCTGATTGGCTGGAGCTCTCAGACCGGATGTTAGCTTGTGCGTTAGCATCCAGACGATGCAGATGGACGAATCTCTGCTGTTTCAGCTGCTGCCAGCGATTCACAGGGATTTTATTTAGTGAATTGAATAATACATTAAAAACATAATTTGTACAGCAGTTGTGAAAGAAATGTTCCCTTTAATAGCTGGACAGCCGCCATTTTGAGAAACATTTGACTCCCAGTTGGTCTGTTCTGCCTGCCGCTTCAGCCTGTTTCCTGTCTGAGATGAATTATGATTATTATTATTATTTCAAATGTAAGTTTGACTTTAACCATTTAGTTTTTTAAATATTTAAATAGCTTAATGGAAACACAGACAGAAAGAAAGGATTGATTGATTGATTGATTGATTGATTGATTGATTGATTGATTGATTCTCTGCTTGTCAGTGACCTCTGTTTCTGTCGGACTCTTCTAGATGTTCTGGTTTCTGTTTCCTCCGGGTTCAGAACCGATCTGAGCTGTTTTCATTCCTCAGGCCCGGGATGACGTCATCAGGCTGCTGCGGTCCGACGGAACCGGACCGGAGACCCTGGAGGCCCACTACGGCTCTGCTGCCCCCTGTAGGCCGCTGCAGGCGCTGCAGAGGGACGCCACGCTTCTCCATGGCAACCAGCACACAGAGGACGTGTACGAGAGGCCAATGGCCGAGGTCAGAAGGTCAAAGCGGGTCTGATTGTCTCCTTCCAGCTGATTGGTCACTTTGAGCCGGTCCGGTTCTGATTGGGTTAAATATTTGTCTTCATGTCAAACGTTGAACATTCTGAGCTAAACTTCAAACAAGCCCTCAGCATGATGCCTCCACCCCTGTGCTCGTATCATTGTTTTATTTGTAGGTTTTTTAAATTTATGTTTAAGTCATTTCTTTTTGTTTATTATTTATTTATAATTTGTTACAAATATCTAAATTTGTAAAATTTTGTAAATAGAAATGTTTTTCTATTTTTTTATTTAAAAATCATTTATCAAATCAAATAAAAAAATGAAGTGTAACATAAAATGCTCAATATAATTTTATCTTATTTATTTATTTTTGTCCGAAATATATTCTGATTTTAAATATTTTTATTTATTTTATTTTTACTTTTTTATATTTTTTATATTTGTTCTTTTAAGTTTTTTCTTGAATGTTATTGTTTCATTTTTTAAAATTAATTTTTAGTTTTTTTTCTTTATAAAGAGTTTTTGTTATTTATTAAACATAATTAAATTAACGGTGTGATCTGCTGTGAGCTGCTGCAGGCTCCCCAGGCTCTCTGGAGCTGCCGGTTCCAGCGTGGGAACCCGGACCGGATGGTTTGTGCTGACAGGTTCTCATCCTGCCCCGCAGCTGGACCGTCTGGAGGACAAGCAGAAGGAGACGTACAGGCGGATGCTGGAGCAGCTGCTGCTGGCGGAGAAATGCCACCGCCGCACCGTCATGGAGCTGGACAGCGAGAACTTCACCAGCCTGCTGGAGCAGGAGAGGGAGAGGTGAGCGCACCGCCTGCTTCTGCCTGAGCTCAGCTGATTTCTCCTGATCCGAAGAGATGAAGCGGAACCGGAGCAGAGATCTGGCTCCAAACCGGATCTGAAGCTCTGCATTCAATTCAGTTCAGTTTCAATTATATTACATTAATTTAAAATTTTCGTTATATTTTTTAAATATTCAATTTTAATTGAATGTTTTGACGTTAGCGTGGGCCCGGCTTTGCCCGGTTCTGCCCGGTTCTGCCCTCAGACTGAAGCGGCTGCTGGAGCAGGAGAAGGCCCTCCAGGCCCGGCGGGACCAGGAGCACCGCAAGAGGCTGGAGAAGCTGCAGAACGAGCTGGGGAAGCTCAAGTCCTTCACTCTGCTGCTGGCGGACGAGCGCCAGCTACACGTCCAACACATCGACCAGCAGAACCAGAAGATCCAGGACCTCGGCCAGAAGCTGCAGGACCGTGAGCGGCGGATGGCCGCGTCCAGCAACGCCGCCCTGCAGGACGGGCAGAAGGTGTTGCGCCTGGAGGCGGAGCTGGAGGCCCAACAGGCGAGGTTCAGGCAGGAGCACCGAGACCTGCTGGCCAAGATGGCCGACCAGGAGTCTCAGAACCAACAGCTGAGGCTGAAGCTGGATGGGCTGGCGCAGAGGGCCGGGGAGCTGCAGGAGAGCAACACACTGCTGCAGAAATCTGAGGAGGACCTGCAGCAGCTGAGGGAGAAGATCAGCAGTGGAGAGCGTGGGAACTCCTCACTCACCGCCGAGCTGGAGAACCTGAGGAAGAAAGTCCTGGAGATGGAGGGAAAAGACGAGGAGATCACCAAGACCGAGACGCAGTGCAGGGAGCTGAGGAACCGGCTGCAGGATGAGCAGAACCGCAACCAGGAGTTGCGGCTGCAGGTGGACGGCCTCCAGAAGAGGATGGCGGAGCTGGAGAGGCTGGAGGCGGCGTTCAGCAGGAGCCAGACGGAGAGCGCTCAGCTGCACCAAAACCTGGAGAAGGAGAGGAAGGTGGTGAAGGACCTGCGCACAGACCTGGAGCGGCTACGGACTCGGCTGAAGGAGCTGGAGTCATCAGAGTCCAAGCTAGAGACAAACGAGTCGGCCCTCAGAGAGGAACTGCTGAAGCTGAAGTCCTTCACCGTCATCCTGGCGGACGAGAGGAAGACGATGGTGGAGAGGCTGAAGCAGGAGGAGCAGATACACGAAGTCTTGAGTACGATGCTGAAGGCAGAACAAGGGAAGGTCACGGCAGTTACCGAGAAGCTGATAGAGGAGAGCAAGAAGCTCCTCAAGTTCAAATCAGAGACAGAAGTCCAGCTGGAAGGTCTGACTCTGGAGAGGGAGGAGCTCCGATCGACGCTGAGGAACAGCGAGGAAGAGCGTGACGAACTGAACGAGAAGCTGAAGAAGACGAGAGCAGACAGACTGGAGGAGATGGCCAACAGAGATCGAGAACAAGACGACCGAGTCCAGAAGCTCACCGCCGAGATGGAGAGGCTTAGAGGCCGACTGGAGCAGCTGCAGGTGGTGGAAGGAGACCTGATGAGGTCGGAGGATGAGTACGACCTGCTGGAGAAGAAGTTCAGGCACGAACAGGACCGAGCAAACACATTGTCCAAGCTGCTGGATGAAACGAAGGCTCAGGTGGCCAGGAGCAAAGCAGTGGAGCGAGGCGAGGCCAAGAGTCTGGAGGCCCAGCTGAGGATCCGCTGCAAGGTGGAGGAGGCCAAGACCAGAGAGCTTCGGGTCGAAGTCCTAGCCCTCAAGGACAAAATCCACGAACTAATGAACAAGGAGGACCAGCTCTCCCAGCTGCAGGTGGACTTCTCTGTCCTCCAGCAGAGGTTCCTGGAGGAAGAAGAGAAGAAGAGATGCTTGAGTGTGGATGTGGAGAGCCTCGCCAGGGAGCTGGAGGCCTCGAAGCGCTACAGTCGAGCTTTGAGACCCGGTCTGAACGGCAGGAGGATGATGGACGTCCCTGTCACCTCCACGGCGGTCCAGACAGAGTCAAACGGGTCGGCCGAGGACGAGACCGCAGCCGGATTCATCCGGAAATCCGTTCAGGAGGAGAACCACCTCATGAACAACCTCAGAGAACAGGGCCTGAAGAGGCCCGCGGTTCTGGATCGATACCCTCTGACGTCAGCAGACCATAGAGGAAGATCCTCAACACCCTGGTTGAGCAAGAAGGAGGCCGTCACGCCGACTCAGACCAGAGGTTCCTCCTCAATGTCCCCGAATCTGGGACGACCTCTTCACATCCGTGTGACACCAGACCACGGGACGAGCACAGCTACCCTGGAGATCACCAGCCCGCGGTCTGAGGACTTCTTCTCCAGCACAACCATCATCCCAACACTTGGTCTTCAGCAGCCTCGCATCACCATAGTCCCCAAACCGTCATCTATCTCCTCCAAGACCAAAGGATGGGATGTAAGTGGAGATCCTGTTCGGGCCAAGTCTCCAGTTATGGTCACCAGCGTCTCCAGGACCAAGAGTCCAGAGAAGCCCAACACCATTGCTGGGGTCCTGCAGTCGCCGGTGTCCATCATCACGGTCAGCACCACACCAGTAGCCGAGGTGTGTGCCTCCTCTGACCCTCACGAGAGCCCTACCAGGCGGACGCTGATCAAGATGACCTCTGAGAAACCACCAGAGAGGAAGTTCAACAGCAACATCATAACGACAGAGGACAACAAGATCCACATCCACCTGGGCTCCCAGTTCCAGAGGAGCTCTGAGGGCAGCAGCAGTCCTCTGTTGACCCTCAGACCAACTGGAAGTAGCTGTGACTGCCAGGAAACTGGAACGGTGCTCCACTCCCCACGCCAGAACAAGATGACCAGCAGTATAACCATCAACCCTGTCACTTCTGCAGCGTCCAGACCCACGCAGTCTCTGGTGAGTATCTGAAGATGTCAAGTGGCAATAGGCCCGTCACCATAACACATTTTGCTGAGCGATTAATTCTCTCAAAAATTATTGCGATAAACGATAATATTGTCTGAAGACCTTTTTACACTGATTTAATGGAAATGACATAATAATGCAGCCAAATCCTGCCAAAAATAGATCCAAGTTATTTTCAAAAGAACATTTAACACTGGAACAGGTAAACAAAGAACCAAAAACTAAAATAAAATGAACCTCAGTCTAAAAATACACTTGAATAAAAACTAAACATAAAACCAAAGTAGAAATAAAAACTACAATAACCAGAGTGCAGATTATAAAGTCTGTTTACTATATTGCCTCCAATAATGATTAGATTTAAATAGAGCAGCTGATGCAATAGTTCCCTCAGTTCACACAACATGATTCATGACCATCCTAACCGATCGTCCTGTAGCGGGTCGTGAATGATCGGGTCCAGTCGGTAGAACCTCGTGGCTCCGATCTACGGGGTTTCCCCGCAGGGAGCGAGAAGCAGCCTGCTGAATGTGACAGGCAGCCAATCAGAACGCAGCCTGCTGAATGTGACAGGCAGCCAATCAGAACGCAGCCTGCTGAATGTGACAGGCAGCCAATCAGAACGCAGCCTGCTGAATGTGACAGGCAGCCAATCAGAACGCAGCCTGCTGAATGTGACAGGCAGCCAATCAGAACGCAGCCTGCTGAATGTGACAGGCAGCCAATCAGAACGCAGCCTGCTGAATGTGACAGGCAGCCAATCAGAACGCACCTGCTGAATGTGACAGGCAGCCAATCAGAACGCAGCCTGCTGAATGTGACAGGCAGCCAATCAGAACGCAACCTGCTGAATGTGACAGGCAGCCAATCAGAACGCAGCCTGCTGAATGTGACAGGCAGCCAATCAGAACGCAGCCTGCTGAATGTGACAGGCAGCCAATCAGAACGCAGCCTGCTGAATGTGACAGGCAGCCAATCAGAACGCAACCTGCTGAATGTGACAGGGAGCCAATCAGAACGCAGCCTGCTGAATGTGACAGGCAGCCAATCAGAACGCAGCCTGCTGAATGTGACAGGGAGCCAATCAGAACGCAGCCTGCTGAATGTGACAGGCAGCCAATCAGAACGCAGCCTGCTGAATGTGACAGGCAGCCAATCAGAACGCAGCCTGCTGAATGTGACAGGGAGCCAATCAGAAAGCCAGGATTCCCCTCAGAAAGCAGGAGGGGAATCCCAACCAGCTGGTGGCGCTGGAGAGCAGCGGACATGGAGATGATATGTGGAAACAACATTAATGTTTATTCAACATTTGGTGCCAAGAATATCCACAGAAACGACCAGGAGAGGAGCTGCAGCCAAACTGCTACTGCAGGTGATAAACCCGGTAACTTTCCAGCGTGACATAAACAGGTTCTAATGATATTCATTCAGTCAGGACTTTACTGACACCAGCCACATGCACTGCAGGTAGATTGGAGTAAAACGTTGATTAATGCTGGTTTTAAAATCAGTTAACTGGACTTTAGCCATTACTTTGGGCCCATTGTTGGACACCAGACGCCATGATGGGCTGGTGTTGGTCTGTCAGGTTCTGAACATGGCCGACAATCAGCCCAGTTCTGAGATCTAGTGTGATCTGGGCATCAGGCTAAAGACATGAGGAAGGGAGGGTCAGTGGAGAGCAGGAGATGACCTCATCCAGCGTCATGGAAACATGCAGGGAGAAACGATAATGACCATAAATTAAACATCAATAACTTTTATTTATGGTCGATTAATTGATTTATCGTTTATCACGACAGGCCTAAGTGGCATCTGATCTTCTGACACTCCAAATGCTTCTGAATTATTTCAGGTGGCTGCAGGTATCAGATAGTGTAAGACCCAAAACACTCTGGATCTGTTTTGGCATCCGAGCCGATGGAAAGTTTGGTCTGACAATGTAGAAGACATTAAAGTTGGTGGATCCTCACAGACCACTAGTGATTTCCTACAACAACATCTCCCACTAACCAATCAAAGGAGACCTGGGGTCTATTTTCGTCAGACAGTTGACGGTCCAACTGATGGACCAAGCAAGACCTTTGGTCTATTTTTGTTGAAACCTTGTAGCAGTTAGAACAAATTGAAGTCATTGTGGCCAAGCTAGCCACTGCTAGCCACTGCTAGGCCTTTCCGTGTGACTGCGTCTCGGGTTTTTGACCATGATAGACCTTAGGTGTGTTTTGTTTGGATGGTTGGTAACTGCATCTTCGACTGTCTGACCAAGATGGACCGGCAGTCATATTTAGGTCATAAATTTGATGGGAACGAGTGAGAGAAGAAGTTAGACACGGTAGAAAAGTAAGATGCAGAAGTTCAGCAAAGAATGAAATGGAGATCTTGTGTGAACATTTAGTGTTGTTTGTGCTAGTGGAGCTTCATTGACACATGGTGGGAATCAACATGGCTGAAATAAGTGCTATAGTGCTTCATCATTAGCTTCCACTTATTGCTGTGTTGGTATAACTTGTTAATACCATAAACTAATGTTTATGGTTAGTGCAGATGGGCTGCGCAGTGGGTAGAACTGTTGCCTTGAACTGTTGCAGATTCCCGGCCCTGGTCTTTCTGCATGGAGTCTCCATGTTCTCCCTGTGCAT
This sequence comes from Phalloptychus januarius, assembly GCA_902982915.1. Classification (NCBI taxonomy): domain Eukaryota; kingdom Metazoa; phylum Chordata; class Actinopteri; order Cyprinodontiformes; family Poeciliidae; genus Phalloptychus; species Phalloptychus januarius. The sequence continues at coordinate 17,837,450 of CADWAE010000459.1, forward strand.
GGTGGGTTCTCTCCGGGTACTCTGGCTTCCTCCAACAGTCCAAAAACATGAATGTCGCGTTAATTGGTCTCTCTAAATTGTCCCTACCTGTGAGTGTGTGTGCATGGTTGTGTGTCCTGTCTGTCTCTGTGTTGCCCTGCGACAGACTGGCGACCAGGTGACCTGTCCAGGTGACCTGTCCAGGTGACCTGTCCAGGTGACCTGTCCAGGTGACCCCACCTCTTGTCTGAAGCGTTAGCTGGAGAAGTAGCAGACCCCACAAGGGTCAGGAGGTGTTTCTAGCTTTCTAAATTGTGTATTTCTAACACACAATTTCCGGTGTTAGAAATTGGATGGATGGATAGGTTAGCGCAGATAGCTTTTTAGTTAGCGGTGCCCACCACTGGTCATTAGCTTCAAAGGGGGAACATGCTAACAAAATCTACTGCTGGTAACTGCTTAAAACTTTACTTGAAAAGTCCAGGCTCGGCTCCTCAAGGTTTCTCCATCCAGGACCTGTGTCTCTCGTTCATTATGGATTTTATGTTTTCAGCTCAGTTCTGATGTGCAGTCGGCTCTGAGTGCAGCCTCACGGATCCCTGTGCAGCTGAACGGGAAGACTGTTGTGGGTGTGTCCACTGTGACGAGGTTGGAGTCTCGGGCCGAAGGCCAGGCGATGAAGATCGAGCTGAGGAAGTCGACGGTGTGCGGCTCGGCCTCTGCAGCAGCAGGAAAGAGCTGAGAATCTGATGAGGATCCACTCACAACAAGTAGCTGCTGCAGCTGAGGCTGAGGATGAGGATGAGGATGAGGCTGAGGCTGAGGCTGAGGCTGCGGCTGAGGATGAGGCTGCGGCTGAGGCTGAGGATGAGGCTGAGGATGAGGATGAGGATGAGGCTGCAGCTGAGGATGAGGCTGAGGCTGAGGCTGAGGCTGAGGCTGCAGCTGAGGCTGCAGCTGCTTATCAGTTGCTTCTTTAGTTTGCTGCTTTGAACGGATGCACATCCCAGCCTGGTTCTGTTGGGTTCTGTTTGCACCGTCATCATGCTGCTATCAGTGTTCATGTTTGATGCCATGCTGGCTTCACTGCTGCTCATACAGGTTTGGACTTACAGAGGCACCGTGAAACCATTTCTGACCAGAACCAAATAAACTATTTATCTAAACTTCAGCTTCTTTCTCTTGTCTCAAACTCAAATTGTCTTTCTTTAGTCAAGTACAATATTTTGAACAGATCATCACCGTTCAATTCAGATGAATTATTTTGATGTTTTAATGAATTAAAAAATTTCTTTTTTTCATTATTTATTAGTTTTATTAGTTTATTATGTTTCCCATAACTGCAGCTATTTATATAGTTTTGATTGACTTTAAATAATTTTTCTGAGTTTTATATTCTATTTGTATCTTTACTTTAATCTATGGAGGAGATTAGGTGTCGATGAAATAGGAATTCTGAGATTTAAGTCAGAATTTAATTACATCCGTTATTTCAAGTCAATTTTAATTTTTTTCCCGGTTTGGTATTTTAAGTTTTCAGTTCCAGATTTATTAACAGTATTACCAAAACGAGCCAGAAGATGGCGCTTTTGAGACAGAAAACAAACTGTCCATATGTGGTCGGCAGGGGGCAGCACTGGTCCCAGAGCAGTAGGAGGAAGACGTTGGTGGCCGCAGTGATTTTATAACAATGTTTTAAATCCGACAGTTTAACGGTCAACGATTGTTTTACAAACAAACTGGAAACAACCGCTGACAGTGATGGCCTCCAGCTACAAAGACGAGGACGGACACATCACCGTGTCGGGATCCGGAGCCGCGGCCGGGGCCGGCGGCGGCTCTCTGCGGAGCAAGAAGCCTGAAAACACGGCTTTCAAGCAGCAGAGACTCCCGGCCTGGCAGCCCATCCTCACCGCGGGGACCGTCCTGCCAGCCTTCTTCATCATCGGCCTCATGTTCATCCCCATCGGCATCGGCCTCTACGTGACGTCCAACAACATCAAGGAGTTCGAGGTAGCCATGTTTGTTAGAGAATCAACAGAAACCGTTAATCAGTCTAGTGACTCGCTGATGCAGCCCAACCAAACTCCGTTCAGAAATCTGCTGTTTTAGAGGCATTTCCTCCTGGCGTGTTTAAACGGCTCTCTCTGTTGGAAAGGGAACATTTGTTTTAAAGACTGAGCTCCTCTGGATGATTCCGCAAAAATAATTAAAACATAATTAACACCAAAGAACTTAGCCGAGCTTTAAACCTTTCAACCAGACTTAGAAAATCTGGCATCTTAGTGACATTTTATTCCATTTTTTATTAAAATACCCCCTTTTTTACAATTTCATGAAGATTTATTTAAATCTTGTGTTCCTCTTGATGATTCGGCATAAATAAAAATGTAAAACATTTGCATCAAAGCCCTAAGACCAAGTTTTAAACATCTGTCAACCAAACTCCATCCAGAATGTTTCCGTTTCAGTTTCCTCTGGTAGGAGCATGAATTCAAAACGGGATTGAAGCAGCTCTCTATTTACCGTCTCTATGGAGGATTTGACAAATATAAATAAAACGGAATCCTCCAACATTAGAGAAAAAGAGAATCTGATAAACATTCACATCTGCATAAACATTTCTTTAGAAAGCTGAGTTCATCTGATGATTTGGCAAAATGAAAAACAGTAAAGCCTTTAAAATGTTTCAACCAAACTCCATCCAAAAATCCTTCATTTTAGTGACGGTGGTTTCTGTTCAGATCGATTACACTGGAGTAGAAATGTCCAGTCCGTGCTTTACCTGCTCCCAGAACTTCAGCTGGAACAGCACCAAGCCGTGCACCTGCTCCGTCCCCTTCCACCTGGACCAGCCGTACGAAGTAAGACCCCCGCTGTCCCGGGAAGCCGCTGCAGCCGGGCCCTAACCGTCTGTCTTCCTCCTGCAGAGCAACGTCTTCATGTATTACGGACTCTCCAACTTCTACCAGAACCACCGGCGGTACGTCAAGTCCCGAGACGACAGCCAGCTGAACGGAAACGAGGAGTCCCTCAGGGTGAGGCCGCGCTCATGAGAGGTCGGGACGTCCTGCTTCGTCCTGCTTTGTCCTGCTGCGTCCTGCTGCGTCCTGCTTCGTCCTGCTTCGTCCTGCTTCGTCCTGCTTCGTCCTGCTTTGTCCTGCTTCGTCCTGCTTTGTCCTGCTGCGTCCTGCTTTGTCCTGCTTCGTCCTGCTTTGTCCTGCTGCGTCCTGCCGTCACGTTTATTTCTCTGCTTCCCAACAGAAACCCAGTAAGGAGTGCGAGCCGTACGCCAAGCACAGCAACAAGCCCATCGCGCCGTGCGGCGCCATCGCCAACAGCATGTTTAACGGTGACGACCCGGGCCTGCTCTCAGAACCGGTCCTGCCCTCAGAACCGGTCCTGCCCTCAGAACCGGTCCTGCTCTCAGAACCGGTCCTGCCCTCAGAACCGGTCCTGCTCTCAGAACCGGTCCTGCCTCCTGCTCAGTTCATTCAATATTTGTATGTTTTAGACTCACTGGAGCTGATTTACATCGACCCAAACGGCACAAAGGTCCAGATCCCGCTGACGGCCACGGGAATCGCCTGGTGGACGGATAAACACGTCAAGTTCAGGAACCCTGGAGCCGAGAACACCAACCTGACCGTCGCTTTCCAAGGTATCATCGGAAGAACCGGACCTGGACTCCGGGGTCCGGACCCCAGAGTCCAGGTCCGGTTCCCAACAGACAGAAAACGTGTTTCTGATTTCTGTCTGCTGATTGTGGAGCCGACAGAACCTGGTGATGCAACTGGACCGGCTGCAGTCAGTCAGTCAATAATCTCCTGCCAGAATAAGCCGCCCGTTCTGCTGCTCGCGTTTTTTCACCTGATTTCTTGTTTTGTTGTTTTTTGGATATTAAAATGTTTTCCAGTTCCAGTTAAATGTTGATTAGAATATAATTTCTGTATTTTTACGTTTTCATCGTTTGGTTCCTGGAAAATGACTTGAAAACAAAAACATCATTTATCAGGAAACCGTCTGGATCTTTATTATGGCATGAAGCAAAATAATCTGATCCTGGATCAGCATCACAACTCAGGCTAACCATAAACTAAATGTTAAACCTTCTGCTACCGGACCGGACCTGAACAGGACCGGACCTGGACGGACCGGACCTGAACCGGACCTGGACCGGACCCGGACCTGAACAGGACCGGACCTTGAACCAGACCTGGACCGGACCGGACCTGAACGGCGGACCTGGACAGGACCGGACCTGAACAGGACCTGGACCGGACCGGACCAAGGACCGGCCAACGTCCCAAAGCCTTCCTCTGGTTCAGGAACGACCCGGCCGGTGAACTGGCGCCGGCCCGTGTTCCAGCTGGACTCCGACCCGGACAACAACGGGTTCATCAACGAGGATTTCATCGTGTGGATGCGGACCGCCGCCCTGCCCACGTTCCGGAAGCTGTACCGGATCATCCAGAGGCGGAGCAACGTGCATCCCACGCTGCCGCGCGGCAACTACACCCTGGAGGTGGTGTACAGTATCCTGACAGAGGTCAGAGGTCAGTTTGAGCTCTCCCACAGGTGGGATCCGGTCTCCTCCTTAACGAGCGGATCCCAGATTACCCGGTGCGGAGCTTCGAGGGCCGGAAGCGGATGATCCTGAGCACCATCTCCTGGATGGGCGGGAAGAACCCGTTCCTGGGCATCGCCTACATCAGCGTGGGCTCCGTCTGCTTCCTGCTGGGCGTCCTGCTGCTCCTCATCCACCACAAATACGGCAACCGCAACAACGCGGCCGAGATGTCCCACTGAGGCCCGGACCGGACCGGACCGGACCGGACCAGACCGGACCGGCTCTACTGCAGCCTGCAGTGTTGAGGTTAAAATCAGTTTTTTTAGATTCCAACGACCCGGCAGAGCGAGGCGGAACGAACCCGATAAGTTCTGGAGCGACCCACCGGGTCACAGACGTAACAGTCCCACTGCAGGAACCAGGTCCGACTACCAGAACCGACCTGGGTCGTTGGGATGGGTGCACAGGAAGTCCAGTCGGTTCCGTACCGACTCAATCAGACATCGCCTGCTGCTCCAGAACCGCTTCAGAACTTCAGAACCGCTCCAGAACCAATTCGGAACCACTTCAGAACTGATTCAGAACCGCTTCAGGCGGGTCGTTGCGGGTCGCGGCGGGTCACTCTGCCCTGTGGCTCTTTTCTAATGAACTCCCTCAGCAGAATCACTGGTTCAGTGGATCCGGATCTCTGCTGCAGGAATTTCTCTCTCCTTCAGTCTGGAGTCATTTTTACTTTTTGGTTTTAACCACAAACTCATTTTCTTGCTTCACCGAGTTTTGGAGATGATTTTCATGAGAAAGTTTTCTGGATCAGTTCCAGGATGTGAAACCTGAGACGTTCTGCCCCGTTGTGAAGCTTCCTCCCATCCTGCAGGGGGAGCTAATCCCATCCGACTGCGAATGTTAGTGTTAGGACAGTAACTGCAGCAGCACCTGGTTAGATAATAATAATAATAAAATGTCTGTAGAAATGCAGGTCCATCATTTAAAGATAATTCCTGAACATTTTGGTCGTTTTGATCCAGGAATTATCCAGATCCATTCATCACTTCTTTTCATTTTCCTTCTAATCTGTTTAATTTTAATTGTTTTTAAAATTAATTTAGAAGAAAAAGCAGGAACAGATCCAGAAAAACCTAAACCTAATGACTGCTGAGCGGTTCTGGGTCCGGTTCTGGTTCTGGTTCTTGGTTCGGGTTCCTGCGGTGGGTCTGAGCGTTGCTGCATGGCGCTGCTGTTCCGAACGCTGGCCTGGTTCTTCTTCGTCTTCCTTGGCGTAACGAGTCTCTGATGTTCTTGGTGTTTCTGAGCTGCATGAACTAAATGCTTCGTTTGTTTCATTTCTGCACTGATGACGTTTGTTTTTGATATTATTGTTGCTTTAAATTAATAAATTCTTCATTTTTAAAACATGATTGTTCCTTTGACTGCTCTTCACTTCCTGTCTGGAAAATGTCTTTGATCCGCTTCAGGGAGCGATGAAGACGAGGAGAACGTTCCTCAGGTTTGGAACATCTCACCGTCGGGTCAGGACTCAACCAGCTCCTCTTCCTGCTCTGGCTGCAGTCGAAACCTGCAATGGGACTAAAGTTCAATGCATTTCTAAATGGAATAAAGACGTTTTCAGGAGGGAAAACTTTAGTTTGAACTGCTGGGAAATCTGGGCAGGAATGTTTGTGAAGCCTCTTCAGGATTCAGTGTGAATTAAAGTCATGAACACATAGAACTGAAATTAGAGAATAATCTGAAAGATTATTCACCAACTTAAATCAGAAAGTAAAACTCCTGTGAAGCCATTTCTCTCGGAGAGAAACAACTGGTGTTTACTGTGACGGTTCTGACTTCCAGGACATGAAAGCCTAAACTTTAGACCCACTGAACAGAATCTCCAATTTCTGTTCAGGTTCTGCTCTCACAGCTCTGAGTCTGGGCTCCTTTTGCATGGAGGAGGTCAGGCGTAGTTCTGCTGAGGTTCTAGAAGTCCAGAAAACAATAAAACACACGAGTATTTAATACCCTTCAATCGGAACATTAATGCGCAGAAACTACATTTTTGCTTGGATTGGAGGTTAAACTCAGCATGTAGTTTGGCTGAATCTCCGGCAGGGGGTAGCAGTGCGCTCAAAGCGGAGAACTTCACCGAGCGAAGAAGAAGCAGCAACAGCAGCCTCACTTGACTTCCGGTGTCCTTGTGTTAGAATCGCGCTTCCAGACGGATCAACTAAGATGTTCAGAACCATGAACGTGAGTAGATTTGACCGGTTATTAACCTTCCGGCTGTTCGCGCTCATTTAGTTCTGACCAGTTAGACTAAAGCAGCTCAACTCAACGGCTAGTTTTAGCTTTACTTAGCTAGCCGGGGTCAGAGAGCTTTCGGACCGGCTCCAGCTGTAACAGAACCTCCTGTCAGCCTCCAGCTGGTCCTGGTTCTGGTCATGAACCCGGTCAAGAGGAAGTTTATTAAAATGTTGTGGCGGGTTGTAGTGTGTCTGTGAGTGAGTTTGACCGTTGTCCGGCTGCGTTTCCCAGGCGGTCCAGCAGATGGCGCGGCGCAGCATCTGCAGCTCTGCCCGCCGGCAGTTTCTTGAGAACAAGGTTCCCCAGATGCAGAAGAAGTTCCAGGTGAGCAAACACCCCAACACACACCTTCATGCGTCCAGGTCCACCTTCGCACACCAGTGACGTCACGCTGGGTCAGAGGTTAGGCTCCCGGAAGCTGAATGAAGGTCAAACTGTTGATCTGCTCAGCAGTTCTGCAGGTTTTCTGTCTTGTTTGGATCATTTATCCCCCAGAATCGAACAGAACCTCTTAATTTAATGACGAATTTAATAATTTAAAAAGATTCTTAGTATAATATCCACCACAGGAGAAATATCTGGAATGTCTTTATTAAATGACCTTCTGACCTTTGACTGATTGCTGGTCTCATTGGTCCATGTCTGACCCGGCAGCAGGTTCTGACCCGGTTTCTCCGATGGTTTTGTTGCAGGAGGATAACGGGTTGCCGATCCATTTGAAGGGCGGCACCAGCGACGTCCTGCTGTACCGGACCACCATGGTGCTGAGCATCCTGGGTGAGAAAAGTTCTGATCAATCGGATCCAGAGGTCCGGTCCGGTTCTGACGCTCCGTTTCTCCCTGCAGGAGTCGGCCTCACACTGTACGAACTGGTGAAGGCGTCGTTCCCTCAGAAGAAGAAGAACTGACTCCGGTCCAGATCGTGGTTCTGGTGCCAGCCGGCCCATTTGTATAGAGATGATATTCCAGAATCAGAACCAACCCGTTTCCTGCTCTCTGTGTTCTTGTTTCATGCTCTCGGAGCGATAACTTGATATTTCTGTTCACTTGAGGATCAATAAACACAAAATATCTCTGATGACCCAGAACTGCAGATCCGACCCGTTTGTTCCAGAACCAGAGCGTCCGCACGCCTGACATTTATCTGCAGTAACTTTTAATATTTCAATAATGTCTAAACTTAAAATTCAGCTATCAATTAAAAGCTGAAGTTATTTCTGTATATTTTCTGTTGCAGTAAATTGTTTTAAGAGGGGCGGGGCTTATGCAGTTAGCAACAAGCTGATTGGTCAGCAGGTTGACCAACCAGATGCCAGGTGGAGTCAAAATTTTTAAATGACATTCATTTTTTCCCCTTTTTTGAGCACTTTATTTTTTTGTGTGAATTTTGTTGCATAAAGCATTTTTTGTTTAACATTATGAATATAATGGGGGGAGCGGCCTGCGGGGCCGCCAGTGGGGGGGGCCCGCAGGCCGCTTCTTCCTGCCTCCAGTTAGCTCCAATTAAAGCGTCAAAATGCGGCCAGGCAGCAGTGATGACGTCATGTTTCATTCCGATCATCATGTTCTGGTTCCGATCCAACTTCAACTCATTAATACACGAACATGTGCAGACATTTATTATTCTGACTGAAATGAGGTCCGGATGTTGACATTGAAACCTGCAGATGATCCAGAAAGACGCGTAAAAACGGAAAAACCTTCCCGGTTTTCCAGGCAGTTTTCCCGGTTTTCCAGGCAGTTTTCTGCCTCCTTCCCTTCCCAGCCTGCTGCGCCGCCGCCTCCATCTGCAGCCGCGCGGTCCTCCATCATTGGAAAGGAATGCAGAAATATGGAAAAGTTTCCGTGCGCGCGCCAGCCCTCTCAGAGGTTACGCACCACTTTCTGGTCCGGCTGCGTGTCGTAAGCGCTGGGAGTGCTGGGAGAGCTGGGAGCAGCCCCCCTGTTAAGTAGCGGGCCGCGTGGAAACCCTCCCCACTTGGAAGAGCCTCCCCGACGCGTCTGGGAAGCCACAGAACTCACGGAGATTCCGAACCGGACCGGACCAGCCCGCGCGCCACCGAGGCTTCCTGCTTTCTTCCCGTCTTCAGAGCAGAACCAGCAGCTTCCCGCGCAGGTCAGTCCGGTTTCTGCTTCGTTTAGAGACCTTTTTTATCCGCTTAGCGCGCGGAGCAGAACTTGGCACCGCAGTGCGTAATTGCGCACTGCGGTGCCAAAACTTCTCCACCTTTTTCCACACCAAGGGAAGCATCTCCCTCTTCGCGGTGAATTTCTCCCGTTAGGCAGGAGTTAAGCTGCGTTTGTGTCTGATAGTTGTGCATCAGAACCGAACCGGACCGGGAGAAGGAGCGCAGAGTTTCTCCAGCTGCTTCCTCACATGATGAATGTTAGATTTGTGATTTAATGTTTAAAAGTGTTTTTGTTTCTTTTTCGGTTAATCGGTTCTTTGTCAGGTTTCCTCTCTGATCTTCTTCTCTTCGCAGCTCGTCGCATGCTGAGCTGAGGAAGAGGAGCAGAAGATGAAGAGCGCCCTGCTGGCCCTGCTGCTGCTGCTGGCCTCCACCCGGGCCCAGGACCAAGGTAAAGCTTCATCCTCCTCCTGCTCCTCTTCATCCTCTTCATCCTCCTCCTGCTCCTCCTCCTCCTCTTCATCCTCTTCATCCTCCTCCTCCTCTGCCTTCTCTCTGCCTCCAGCAGTAAATCCTGAATAAACTTTGAGAAACAAAACGCGTGTTTGTCATTTGATTTGTTGGACTATTTTCTCTTCGTTGCCTCAGTTTTGCTTCTTTTTGCAGGAATTTGAAAAATGTGTCTCAGATTTATGGATGGCAGCTTTCAGACCAGATGTTGCCCGTAAATCATGACTTCAGCGCCGATCGTGACTCTTATGTTCCAAACCATAAATCACGAGAGAATATCACACACTTATTACATTTTGAAGGACAGAATTAGTGTTTTCTTTGTGTCAGATGGAGTTCGTTCCTGTCACAGCAGGAGGCGCTCTATCCTAAAATCTAACTGGAGACATTTTAGACGAAATGTTCCAGTTTGGTGAAACAGGAGAGAAGGGCCCCCTGGGATTCAGGGGGCCAAGGTTCCTCCCAGGTTTCTCCTCCTGACTGAACGGAAAAAGACTAAATATGACTTCCAGATTATTTTCCAGAGCAGAAAATCTGGATCTGCTCAGAGATCAGAGCCTCTCCTGCATGGGGCTGGGGCCGCCTCCCCGTCATTCGGGGGCCCCTTAGGGGCCCCGCGCCGCCTCTCCGGGGTCACGAAGAGGCCAAACACTAGAGAACAGGAGAAAGTCCGGGTTGTGTGTGAGCGTGTGTGTGGAGACGGATTCCCCCGGTAGTTTCTGGACCCGTTGAGAAACGGAAGGCCCCACCGCCGTCCCACGAGGCCCCGCCATCCAACGGGGCCCCGCCGCCGCCCCAGGGACGGATTCACCAGGTTGGTGGCCCCTCCGGCTCTGATGTTCTGTGGTCTTCCGGTCAAGCCGCGGCTCGGCCTCCGGGTCTCGGCTTCACGATGATATTTCACGGTGATGCTCTTCACAAACCCTCTGACCGGTTGGTGGTTTAGGCTCTTCTCTGCTCTCTAGCCAGAACCAGAACCAGCACCAGCACCGGCTGCTCGGGTTCATCCAGATCAGATTCTTCTTTATCCAGGACGTTTAGTCGGTTGATGGAGTCAGAACCGTTTCTCCTGCTTAGAGAAGGTCAGTTTCTCTGGATTCATCTGTTGCATGAAGCTTTAATCCAGATGACCAGAAGCTAGCTAGCTAGGCACCGGTAGCTCCGCACACCCCAACCTGAAGAGGATCATGGTGAAATATTGAGGTCCATTGGTCCTCTGTCCACCTGTCCCCTGTCCACTCGTCCTCTGTACACGGAGACTTTCTTTTTGTCGCTCCAAGTTGTCCAAAGCAACTTTCCGGGTACACCTGCATGCTGTTCCTCCGGTTCCTCTGCTGAGAACTTTGGCTCTTAAACTGGTTTTTGCTGAATTCACAACAGAACCAGTGAACGGACTCACCGAATCACCGGCCACTTTATTAGGTACACCTGTAGGCCAAACGGTTAATCAGCCAATCAGACGGCAGCAGCTCTGAGGGTCATCTGTCCGGCCGGTGAAGATGGCGATCAGAACCAGACCAGAACTAGACCCGGTTTCTGGACCTTCACACGTCTCTCGGGATGTGGTGGGTCCTCAGGTTCTGGTGGATTGGGTCCAATCGGGTCGTAGTAAGGTGGCCCTGATAAAGTGTCTGGTTGGCGGTTCTGAGCGGTTCTGGTGGTTCTGAGCGGTTCTGCTGATGGTGGTGAAGCAGTTTAAGAACCTGTGGAGCAGAAGGAGAAAAGACGCGGCGGGTCAGAGGAACCGCTGCGTCTTTGAGGTTTGCAATGGAGGCGACAGAAGATCTAACTGATGGGTTCGAGACCAGGATCTGGACTGAGGTCAGGCAGGTCCGCTGGCGCCGCTGGGGGTCGGGTTCAACAGGAAGGAAAACGATCAGCAGCCTGAGTTACTGAGCCTGGAAACAAGAAAATTCAGTTCAACATGTTCTCACCGGTTTGTTCACTCATGTCGACATGTCGTTGTCTGGAGCTAAACATGTAGCATGAAGCTAAATTAGCTAGCATGAAAACATGTAGCTGGCGTCTTAAACATGTAGTTAGCGTGTTAAGAATGTAGTTAGCATGTTAAACATGTAGTTAGCGTGTTAAGATGTAGTTAGCGTGTTAAACATGTAGCTAGCTGGCTGGTTAGCAATCTGTGACATGTATACATGAAGGAATAACTTGGAGATAATGTGACTTTAAAAAAATAAACCTCCATTTTTTTATCCTGATAAAGTCAATAATCCAGATTATTCTGTGATTTTGGACCTGAAACTCATGTAAAACTCGGTTTAGTCCTGCTGCTGGGTTGACGGTTTAACGCCGCTCACTGGGCTCCCATCTGCAACACCAGTTCAATTAATTCCAGTTTCACTGGTTTTTCTTTCCCAGTTTGGGTAAAAACACCTGATTTTGATTTCAGTTGGAGCCTTAAAACCATAAAATGGACCAATTTACATAAACAGAATAATCTTTCCATGTTTTTTTAATTACATTTGTTTCTATAAAATAATTCAGGAATAAAATCAACAAATAAATAATTCCTTGCGGTTCCATTAACCGGTTAGATGTTTTGACGTTTAATTTATTTATTTTATTCTATCGATTGAAGAACTGAGATAAACTCTGTTCACATTCCCTCTGTTCCCAGTGTTCCCTCTGTTCCCGTGTTCCCTCTGTTCCCAGTGTTCCCTCTGTTCCCACTGTTCCCTCAGTGTTCCCTCTGTTCCCAGTGTTCCCTCTGTTCCCAGTGTTCCCTCTGTTCCCGTGTTCCCTCTATTCCCAGAACAGGACCACGTCTGGGTTTGGATCTTCTTTCGTCTCTCTCTGTCTGTTTCCTCCAACAGTGAGCTGCTCTGACTTCCTCCAGGAAGTGTTGACTGTTGGCCAGATTACCCACGTGTCTCTGAGCCACCGCGCTAACTGCTAATGTTTTGTCTCCACAGTGGACGCGCCGAGCGATTTAAGGTTTAAGATTTTAAATGAGAACACGGTTCAGATGATCTGGAGCCGGCCGCTCAGCAGGATACAGGGCTACAGGATACACGTGACCTCTGACTCAGGTAGGAGCTCCTGATGATGTAACGATGACATCACTACATGGTGGCTAGAGCAGATCATGTGACCTTCAGCTCATCTCTGAGACGTTCTTCTATAAAACTCATCATCCGCCCAAAGAAAACGGCAGTCAAGACGAAGCTCAGTAGTGGAAACCATTAGCTAAAATGTATTTTTATTTGTGTTTAGCAAGTTGGCATTATCTTCTGCTAATTATTTATATGCATTTATTGCTATTGTTTTTTATGTTTTTACCATTAGCATAGCTAAGATTCTTGCTTAGTGAATTAGTGGTTAGTGAAGCTAACTTTTTGGTTAGCTGTACCAACCACTGTCAGTAACTGCTGCTAATTTTAGTGCATGGCGGCCATTTTGAAAAATATTCACAATATAAAATATGTAGTTTAGGGGTGCTGTGGTGGCGCAGGGGTTTAGCACACCCATATATGGAGGCCTTAGTCCTCGACGCGGCCGTACGCGGATATTTATGACTTGACACCACAAATATTTATCTAGGAAATATATTGGCGTGTTGTCTATGCATTTATATTGACAACCATCTTTAAAAATGGCAGCCATTTAGCATTTTTCATTGGCTAGCTTTTTTTTTAATCCCATTTGTGCCATGTTGCTAAATTATTCAGTCATCATGTCAGCCTGGTTTCATTTTGGCTGTCAGAATCTTCCAGTCTGATGAAAATAGCCACTTCCTGTTGGCTGGCTAGCAGCTGGCGTGCTGTGAAGCACGGTGATGGTAACGTTATGCTGTGGGCTCTGAACGTCTGGCTGACTGTGTAGAGTCTGAAGGTTCTTCAAACCGCTCAGCCGTGGGTGTGAATAGTTTTTCACATCAGGTTTTCCTTTTCCTCTGCTCTGGAAAAGTGTTTTTTCGCTTGGCGCTGCATGGAAACGTTTCAGGGAAAACATGAATCCACCATGACTGACGGAGACGAAAAACAACATTCCTGTAAATGTCTTCCATCCGTTTGTCGTCCAGCTTTCAGCTCCTAATCCAGGATTCGTCTCCTCTCTACCTGGAACCAGGAGATGTTTTTCTGCAGCAGTTACCAACCATTTAATGCCAGATTTGAGAGTATTAAGGAGTTAAGGCATGTGCTGAGCTTTAATGTGGAAAGTTTTCATTAAACTGTTGTTTCCTCAGCTCTTCCAGCGCAGGTCAGCACTTGGAGTCAGATTGGACTGGTGGAGAGATGAAGTCATGTCATAGTTTCCTAATGGCTTCCTTCTGACTCTCTACTTTGTTGCAGGCGAAGCGGCGAGACAGTTTTCTCTGCCTGCCTCTGCCACTAAGACCTCCATCTCAGAGCTGAGTCCTGATGTGGACTATGTGGTTACGATCGTGGCGTTCGCCGGATCCCAGCAGAGCCTGCCCATCTCTGGCCAGCTCACACGTGAGTCACCAAGCGGAAAGCTGAACGCCGTCCAACCAGGCACTGCAGCAGCCGGTAGCGACAGTAGCTGGGAGACACAACAGGAAGACGGCCGATGAGTCGGCGGACGCCTGGATTTCTGATTTAAACAGAAACGTTGTCATTTATTTTAGACTCCAGGCGCCCAAAGCTGAAGCTTTATTTCTAATGATGCTAGTGAACGGTTTTAGGAGAAAGTTCATTTCCTCTGATCAGGCCAGTAAAAACTTTAAGGTGACAAATAAATAAATGTATTTATTATATGTATTATCTATCATCCATAAAACTGTTGTTTTTATGTCCCACTTTATCCAGTGGCGTGGGCCCTGGCCCCCACTGGCCCTCCTTTTTGTTTGTCACTGCTCCACATATGTTCCAACAAACAATCAATCTGTTAGAAGCTGAAAACTGCCGAGGATCCAGTCGGACTGATTTGAGTTATTCAAACTGAACGGTGTTCATGTGATGAACATTCCTAACAGGAGCCACTAAAGTTCAGGACTCAGACTCTGATTCCAGGCAGAAAATGAATGTTTTGGAGAACCAGTGGATCCAGGTCTGTAATGAAGGGAAGCAGGGTGTTAAAGTTAACGACACTGGAAAAGGCCCAGTTCCTCCTCCATGTTCCATGAACAGCTGGTGCTGGTACCAGTTAGCTGCTGAAACATGGCGGCTGCAGGAAAGCAAACGCAGCTTATAGCGAAACTCAGTGAAACGTCCAGCAGGTTGTTTCCTTCTTGTTCTCACTTTAATGATCACTGAACCGTTTCTCTTCCAGTTGAGTCGAGCAGCAGCTCCAGAGGCGGAACCAGGAAACCCGATTCCTCCGACCCAGTCAGTAAGTTCTGATCCGCTTCTTCTGAACCGGGAAGCTTCCTGGTTTACAGCACAGGCAGTAAACCAGGGTCTGATTCTGGTCTGGCTCTGATCTGGCTCAGAAGCACAACGTCCAAAACAACTAAAACTTACAAAACAAATAAAGAAGAAATATCTACAGCACAATATTTCTAGCTGAAACATATCTGAAGCTAGTTAGCCATTAGCTCTAGTCAGGACCTGGATTAGTTTACAATCTGAACCATTTCAGCACCATGTTAGCAGTTAGCAAAGTCAGCTAACTATTGAGAGCTAAGTGATGCTGACATAGTTTAGCTGACTAACCTGCTCAGCTAACTGCCAGAACAACATTGATCAAAGCAGCTAGCTCTGCTAACAGCTTACCTTCACTAGCTAACTTTAGCTAACTTCACTAACCATGTTTGTACCTTTAAATTAAGAAGAACCTGCAAAACATTTCATTTTGATCTAACCAGCTTGTTTTCAGAAATTAGACTGTTTGTATTTACTAGTTCAGGTGACTAGCCTAACAAGCTAACTGCTAAATACCTCCTTAATTATTAAACTTGTTTTAGACACTTAAAGCCGTGAGAGACAACATAAACTTTCATTTAGAGTTTAACTAACAAAACAAACTCATTTACTACCACAACTGTTGTACTGGTTTAGCTAACTAATCAATTATTGAGAGGATAATGATTAGCACCTGCAGCTCGTTGTCTCCTCTCTCGTTCCCCGGGTCGAGGGGTTCCCTGTGCGTAAGGGCAGTTCACACCATTCACTGTTCCACTGCAGACACATCCAGAGTTTATTCAGACAGTCAAATGCATCAAATCACACCAATAACACCAGAATCATCAAAACCACAAGACAGACATGAATCACCTGAAAGAAACAGAAAAATGAACAAATACAGAGACCAGGAGACGCCGGCGCCCCAACGATCTGATTCATTATTCTAGCTCCTAAACTTTTAAAGGAAGGTGTGTCTCTTCTCTAATGTATGCAGTCTGGGAGGGTCCTGCTCCCCTGACTACAACGAGTTTCACATTTCAAAGGGAAGATGCTCTACATGATTTTAGGACTTTTCCTGTGATGCTTGGTGGGAATCGGGAGTGTGCGCTCTCAATCTCCTAGATGAGCTTTTGCATGTCTGTGTGAGATCCTAGAATCTCTCCAGGTGTCCTCTCCCAGAAAGCAAAGACCCTAACCCTTAAATGAGTTCAGGAAACAGTTATCTCTCTGCAGACCCTCCTGTTGTCCCACCAAGTGGCACATCAAGTAAAACAGACTTTAGCTGCAAACTTAAAGTGACACAGAGTTGCTGGAGGAAGATAATTCAGAACTCTTTCCCAGGCCGTTAAATTACACCACTGCTTTTAGTATTAGCACATTTATCTTCCAAAACTCTTTTATCATATTTCTGAACAGATTTAATACTACAACATTAACCTCCTATTATTTTGATTATAATGCATTAACCCAAGTTAGTATGATTTAGACACTAATTAGAACTGTTAATATAAAACTACAGATTAGACTCATTTGATCAAGTCATGCACATTATGTCTAAGGAAAATGTTCTGCTGATCAGACTGTTGGTTGAGCCAAATCTAACTAAATGTTAACTTAAATCTGAGGCCAACTCAAGATAATGTTGATCTGTCTAATATTTAAACGTGCTTAAAGTTAAAACTAGCATGATTGAATTATCATTTCCAACACTAACCAGCCAATTACCAGAACAATAAAATAACATCAAAATAATAAAGTATCATGCCCTGCGCCAGACTGGCCACCTGTCCAGGTGACCTGCAGCAGCTCCTCCCGACCCCACAGGGGCACGGCGTTAGGAAAGCATGCATGATAATAATGGGTCGGTGCCAACTGAAGTCTTGGTTCTGTTAGCAGCTAACTGTCTTTAAAATGTGTTTAGCTGGAGATGAAACTACTGAGCTGGTTTAGCTAGCTGACCTAATTAGCGCCTGATGTCACTCAACTCTTTAATATTCAGCTTCCGTCGCTGCAGGACGAACCACAGCAGAAGTCATCTGGTTTCGGGTTATCTTCAGGCTAACCGTAGCAGAAGGCGGTTCCCAACAAACTGGACCCAACTGTAAAGTCAAACTCCAGATTGGACCCAATAAAACTCAAATGTTCTTGGTCATCAGGGACGGTTTTCTGCCAACCAGTGGTGCCAGTTTCTGAATCAGCTACAGGCACTCCCTGCGGGGGTCATAGGTCAGGATTGAGGCTGTTGTTGGAGTCCGGCTCTGATGCCCTGGTGGAAATGGATGATGTGCTGGTTTATAGGAACGCTGCTGCTGCAGCCTCTGGGCCCAGATCGGCAAACGATGACGAACTCGGGCTGAGTTCTCCTTCTTTTCACAAGAGGAAAGTCAGAAGGAAGCTTCCAGAAGGCAGATGGTTAATTGCCTTTGCCTACAACAGGCTGATCTAATGTGCAGCGTGAGCCAAGCCTTGTGATTACACTGAAACACACGATGGTTTAGAAAACCAGTAAATGGACAATCAACGCTTCCTGCTGGAGCTCCTCTAAACTCCTTCTGCTGACCTAATGTGACTCACTGCTGCTGACTCATTTACTGGAGTTTATTACTGTCAAAAATATTTCAAGGATACAAATAAAAAAAGAGCATCCTCACCTCGTATGTTTTTCATATTTCCCATTAGCCTCTTTGATTCCAAGATGGCCGCCATTTTTTTAAGCTTTTAAGCCAATTATTTTCATAAAATGTTACCCATTTTATGACCTGATGAACTTCATGTCATCAGATGTTTTTGACTCTGTGTTCATTCAACGTTGTTCTAAGGTTTTATTGGCCTTAATGTGAAAGTAGTTTGACAGGAAACAGGGCAATGAGAAAGGAAGAAAACATGCGGCAAACGTCACCAGGCTGGGAATCGAACCTGCGGCCCTCAGGCCTCCATGTGTGGGTGGTGCTTTGCCCCTGCGCCACCACAGCGCCGGGTTTATTCCACTGTAAAGTAATAAAATGTAGCAGAATCAGAAACAGGACTTTGCTGCAGGCGAGTCTCACACCAGGCTCACCTGGAAGGAGCAGAAGAAGAAGAGACGGTCGTCCCAACGATTAGCATTAGCTTCCAGTCATTTTTTTGTACTTAGCGATAGCATAGGTGTTTTTTATGTGCTTAGTGGTTTGCCTTCAGCTTCCAGGTCTTTTCGAATGTTTGGCAGTTTAGCATTAGCTTCTGCTAATTTTACTGTGTGTTTAGTGGTTCAGCAATAGCAGAGCTAACTTTTTAAATGTGTTCTGTGGTTTTAGTGTTAGCTGAGCTAAAATGACTTTAGTGGCTAGCAGCTAGCTGTAGCCACCAATGACAATAACCACTTCAGATTTTAGTGAAACATAAACATATAACCACAAGATCAAGAAAATATTTCTATGTTTAACATAGGCTGCAGCTGAACATCAAACACTTTCATCTAATTAAATGATTTTTCCATGACAGCCATGTCGGCCATCTTGAAAAACAAAACAATTATCAGTAAATTACTTAGAAATCGTAGTGACTTTCTATGGAAGTCACTTTGTATGACTGTAACCGGTCCAGAGGAGACTCTAACTGGGTTCTAAGTGGTTCGGACCCCCCTGGTTCTCACTGGTTCTGGTTCTGGTTCTCTCCCAGGGTGCCCGGCCTCTGCAGCCGCTGACCTGCTCTTCCTGGTCGACGGCTCCTGGAGCGTCGGCAGGCCGAACTTTAAGCACATCCGCAGCTTCGTGGCGGCGGCGGCCGCAGCCTTCCAGATCGGCGAGGACAGAACCCGCGTTGGCCTGGTCCAGTACAGTGATGAGCCGCGGACCGAGTTCAGCCTGAACCAACACCTGACCCGACCTGCTGTGATGAAGGCCATCGGCTCGCTGCCGTACAAGGGAGGCAACACCAGGACAGGTGAGGCTCGCTGGTGGCGCCCCCTGCTGGTTTTACTTCCTTTTAAATCACCACATTTGAAGAAAACTGGAACTTTCCCAACAGTTACTCAGCTTTGTTCTTTTAAACCTTCTTTAAACCCAGACGATCTAATCACAGATCTGTGTCATCTAGTTCTCTATTCAGGAGCGTTCAGCTTCTATTAACAGTTTTCTTTTTAAATCCTCAACCTGTGGAGGGATTTTCTGACTCCTCAGCCTTCAGGTAAAAACAGAAACTTCCTGGGTTTGAAACCCATTGCCATAGCAACAGTGACACGTGCCCAGCTGGTTGTGTTCCTCCCACCCGGACAGGAGGTCTCACTCCCCACATTTCCTCTGACTGTAGAGAAAACCAATGTTTGGTTTCTGTGATCATTTTTCATTCTCTGGACTTGGACCACACGGAACCCGGTCGCTGACAGTCCGGCTGCTGCAGGTCGTTCCGTGATGCATTCAGTTGCACTCGGACATCTGATACCTCCTCATTTAAATAGATTCAGATGATAAAGTCTGCACTAAATATTATTATTATTATTATTGCTATTGTTGGTATTATAACACCATTAGCATCAATATTATCATTATTAGTATTAATACTATTAGTAACATTGTATTATTGGATGCATTGCAGTAATCAATAATCTGACAGTAGATTGCTATATTGATTATAAACAGATCATAAATGTGATTTTGCTGCAGATTTTAATATGCTTATATTTCTACCCACTAAATCATAAATTACAACTATTTGTAATTTATTTATTTATGTTTAACAAAAATGGGAATGTGTGGGTTTATATTTCACACAGGGATTAAATGTTTCTTTTTCTGGAATAAATCCATTTTAATGTGTAGATAATTCAGATCAATGAAAGTTTATTTGTGGAGCAGCATAAACACAGAAATATTAAAACATAAAAATGATTAAAAGTTTGATGCATCATCACAGTCTGGAGGAATAAATGTCTCCTGAATGTTCTGCTGCAGGTTTCTGTTTTCAGAGGTCATAACTGATGGGTTTTCTGCTCAGGCGATGCGCTCAGCCACCTGCTGGCCAGCGGCTTCACCCAGGCGGCCGGATCCAGGAAGGGCTTCCCCAAGCTGCTGCTGATCATCACGGACGGGAAGTCGGACGACCCGGTGGAGGGCGCCGCCCAGCAGCTGAGGAGCCGCGGCGTGGACGTGTTCGTCCTGGGTGAGCCGCCGGACCGTCTGGCACGAGAAGCGGCGAGCGAAACGCGTTTACATTCCGGCTCCCCGCCAACTTTCCACAAACTCAGACTGTTGCCATGGCGATAACAGGGGAACTGACGCAGGTGGAAAAAAGGCCTTATTAAAGCAAACAAATTTCCAGGTTGTGCAGCAGAAGCTGATAACAGCCATAAATCCAGACGTGGCAGGACGAGTTAGAGCTGCAGGGAAACTTTCCATCCAGATGAGTTTAAAAATACAGCAGAGAGAGAAACAAGCAAACAGGAAGTCAGTAACTAATTAAAATACAATCAATGTGTCCAAATCATAAGGAATCATCGCTATTCAGCTTTAGTGTTTTACTAAACACAAGTTTTAGCCTCTTAAGACCAGGATTAAGACCAGGATTAAGACCAGGATTAAGACCAGGATTAAGACCAGGATTAAGACTGGCCGTTGGTACAGCAACAAACATTCACTGGAATAATTTGGTTTCCCTCCATCCCAACAGGCTCCACCAACAGCAACTTCTGCTCATGGCAGCATGTTAAAATGACTTCCCTACATGAGAACGTTAGCTTCTGTTAGCATCTGTTGGTTTCTTTTAGCTTCTATTGGTTTCTGTTAGCTTCTGTTGGTTTCTGTTAGCTTCTGTTGGTTTCTGTTAGCTTCTGTTGGTTTCTGTTAGCTTCTGTTAGCTTCTATTAACTTCTGTTAGCTTCTGTTGGTTTCTGTTAGCTTCTGTTGGTTTCTGTTAGCTTCTGTTGGTTTCTGTGGGTCCAGAGAGCTGAAAATGTCCCGGAATGGAAAAATTCCATTTCCTGTATCTGGCTTCTTCATGATCTGATAGAGTGTCATTGTTCCTGAATGTTTCTGTCAGATCTCACAGAACATGTGCACAGAGATTTCATATCAATACTCAGAAATGTTTGGGTCTACAGTAAAGCTGTTTTCCTCTCTCTGCAGTGACTCATTGAGCTGAACTTTAAATAAACCGACAGGCTGCAGCTCATATAACAATGTCAGAGTATTACAGAGCATTATAGGACTGTTAAACTCCAACCAGCTTCATATTTACGGCTCTTATTGTCAGACTTTCCTGCCAGAATGGAACAAAATCTGTTCAGTCAGCGAACGTGGAAAAGTCGTGCTCATTTTCCACTTTTTACTGGCTTGGAGCGAAAGCACAATGAAATTTCCTACAGTAAATTATAACGGGGTCGACTTAGAGCTCAGGGTGGATTTGGCAGACGGACGGGAACCAAAGACGTTTCATGTTTGTGATGGGAATGAGAACGGCGCGCACTGAAGGAGTTTCTGTCCCCACCAGGTGTCCACCATGCTGATGAAGAGGAAATGAGGCTCATGGCGTCCACGCCGTACAGCCGCCGCGTGTTCACCGTGGCGAACTTCGAGCAGATCCGGTCGGTGCAGAAGGATCTGATCAGCCAGATGTGCTCCAGCGTGGAGGATCAACTCGGCTCGCTGGTCAGCGGAGAGGAAGGTGAGGCTGCCCCGCCCAGCTCCACCCTGCTCTGCTTTGCCCAGCTCCACCCTGCCCCGCCCCGCCCAGCTCCACCCTGCCCCGCCCTGATCTTGCAGTGTGGAGATCAGGGCGGGGCGGATCTCCACACTGCAAGTCTTTTTTGGGTTTAGAAGAATCTCCCTTTTTTGAGGAATCTGTTGCCATTAAAACCTTGTTAATGGCATCAATCAGTTCATTTCCTTCTTCAGACTCTTTCATGTTTAGCAGGAACAGTTCAGGTTCAAACATCTTGTTCCTTCAATAATCGCCCGTTTCTTCAGAGAACATCTTTGTTTTCCTCTCTGCTGCAGGAAAACCAAAGTTTCTCTGTTTCCTGACATGTTTGCACAGTCGCCTGATTCCCTCTAATTTACAGATTGCCAGATTTCTGAGTCTAATCAGCCATAACAAAACAGCTGGAAGGGAAAACATTGCTTTTCAGGTTGCCATGGTTACTGCCCTGTTGGTGGCCTTCAGTTCTCTCCAGTAAAACATAACCGTTTACAGAAATACCTGCTACCAGTCAGAAGCAGTTAGCACACTGCTGCTAATTTGCTAATAGCAGTGCTAGTTTTTTTTATTAGTGCATTAGCATATTTGCTTACATTTAGCACACTTGTCTTCCCCTAAGTTAATTTTACAGGCTAAATGATGTGTCTGTTTTGTAATCTTTTAGTTTAATAAAGTTACATGTCGGTGATAAAGTGTTCTTTGACGATTACTGAAGCTGTGCCATGTTGGCTCAACACTTTAGCCAAAATGGCACAGAAGCATTAGCCTCTGCTACATACCATGCTAGTTTGGTTATTTAGTGTTAGCTTCTGAAAAACACAGTAAGTTTTTCACGATAGTGTTAACTTCCAGTAAATCCCATGTTGGTTTAGCTGGTTAGCATTAGCAGAGCTGTTTTTTATTAGCTGGTTAATTAGTCTTATAAACTCAGAGATAGAGGAGCAAAAAAGTATTTACACCCTTAAAGGTTAGTCTAGTTCTGCTTATTTTTTCCACTTTAATGTTTCAGATCCTCAGACGGCTTCAATAATAATACAAAGAACGGAGTTCATACAGTTTATTTTAGCTTATAATTGAGTTTAGTTTATTTCCAAGCAGCTGTTTTCGGTTTGGTTTTGGTGCTGCAGCTTTCACTCTTCAGACGAGAAGAAACAAAATAAAAACCAGCTGTTTTGTGTTTGCAGTCGTGGATCCAGCCTCTAACCTCCGAGTCCTCGAGGTGGCCTCCAAGTCCATGCAGGTGAGCTGGGACGCCTCCGGCAGAGACGTTTCAGGCTACCGGGTCCAGATGATCCCCATGATGGCCGGCAGCAAGCAGCAGGATCTGTACCTGGCCTCGTCTCAGACCTCCGTGGTGGTCAGAGACCTTTCTCCTGACACTGTGTACCAAGTCAACGTTTTCGCCATGAAGGACCTGATGTCCAGTGAGCCAGTGACAGCCATGCAGAAGACAGAACCTATTAAAGTCTCTCTCGGTGCGTCCATGAAAATGTTTGACTGTTTTAAAGCTGAAGGAATGTTTTGCTGCTGTTTGAGCTGAGTTTAAAGAAGCACTTGTGTTTGTGGTTTCCACCCAGAGTGCTCTCTTGGGGTGGATGTGCAGGCCGATGTTGTGCTCCTGGTTGATGGATCCTACAGCATCGGTGTGACAAACTTTGCCAAAGTGAGAGCTTTCCTTGAAGTTCTGGTGAACACCTTTGACATTGGCCCAAACAAAGTCCAGATCGCCTTGGTGCAGTACAGCAGGGACTCATACACCGAGTTCTACCTGAACACTCACCAAGATGTCAGCGGCGTGGTCAAGGCAGTGAGGACTTTCCCGTATCGCGGCGGCTCCACCAACACTGGCAGGGCCATGACCTACGTCAGGGAGAAGATCTTCCAGACCAGCAGGGGGGCGCGTGCCAACGTCCCGCGTGTCACCATCCTCATCACTGACGGCAAGTCGTCCGACGCGTTCAAAGATCCGGCCACCAAGCTGAGGAACGCCGACGTGGAGATCTTTGCCGTGGGCGTTAAAGACGCCGTACGAAGTGAGCTGGAGGCTATTGCTAACGCTCCTGCGGAGACTCACGTCTACACGGTGGAGGACTTCGATGCCTTCCAGAGAATATCCAAAGAGTTGACGCAATCCATCTGCCTGAGGATCGAGCAGGAAATCCGCAGCATCTTCCAGAGACGTGAGTCACATTTACGCTTTATGCAGACGATGATGTGGTGTGTTCAGATTTATCAGCAGAGGTTTATTGAAACAAAAGCAAGAAGCAGAGTTGGATTTCCGTTGTAGCTTCATTTATGAAAATTCTGAATAAGTTCAGAATTTTTTCCAAAAGCCACAGAGGCCATTTTAACTCTCAGGTGTTGTACACACTGTCTTTATGAAAAACAATGTCTCCACCCCATTGTATCTGGATTGGTTTCAGAAATGTTTTCATCTGTATGGACCAACATGAATACGCTCTTGGTCGTTGTTTTAAACCAAACCTCCAGGGGGCAGTGCAGCACTTAGCTAAAACTTGTATGCCAATCAGAGTCCTTCAGAGCAAGCATGACTTCCTGTTGGGTGCTAAACATGGCGCCGTGAGGTCCATGTGTAGGCTAACCTGCTTTGCAAGGTTGGTAAGGCATAAGGCGGTGAATGTGGAAATATTAGCACACTATTTGTTGCAGACTTTTAATGTGAAGGACCATAAATCTCTGTTTTTTTCCATGAACACACAAATACAGAGTTTTCTCAAATCTGGTCGTAGTTTTTATAAATGTTAAATTTTAGTGATATAAACTCTACTATGAAATGTATCTGTGTGTGTTTGGACTAGGCCTCATTGGTACGGGCTGACCCCCAGACCTGGTCCTCCAGGCTCATTGCCCTGCATGTTTAGAGGTTTCCTTGGTTCAGCCAAGCTGATTGAAATCGATGGCTGATTAACAGGTGTTTGCTGAACTGCAGTCAGTTGAATGAGGCACATTAATCAGGGGAACCTCTAGATCAGTGTTTCTCAACCTTTGTTGGGCCAGCGCCCCCCTATCCATTTTCCAGGTCCCTCACTCCCCCATCAAAGACGATGTAACTAAACTAAACTAAACTAAACTTCCAGATCCTTTTAATGCCATATAAATATGGGACAGAAACATGGATCACATCTTTATATAGACCTGTCTATTGATTTATAGATTAATAGTTTTACTGAATAAGAGCAAAGCTGCTTCTTAATCAAATCCTAGTGAATCAAACTGAAAGCTTCATGGAGTCACTGAGATTAACACTGACATGAAAAATAATATTGAAGAAATAAATATATCAAATCTAATCAAAAACATAAATAAGTGATAAGTTTCTTACTGTTATCATGTGTAAAATATATTTCTTCCCAACAGACCCATGACACTTCATTATTATTTTACCTTTCATCTGAAACTGTGTCTGTTTATTTTTGCCATATTCACAGTTCGTTGCTCCATCCCGGTTCTCCTGTCAGAGTTTTATCCAGTGTGTGTTTTTATTGTGTGCCCTCTGCGCTGCTGGGCGTCGGGAAGGACATGATGAAGAGACTGTAAACCTTTTAAACCAAGGAACAAATTCTCCTCATTAAGATCCAAAGCTGCTGCGGTTCTACCGGTTCATCCCGGATCACTTCAGCTCCGATGTTAACTCTATAAAACAACCTGACAGGTGAAACTCGCAGCAACGTCATCAGCGTCATCAGGTGTAACGAACTGATGCTAAGCTACCATTAGCAGCAGCGGAGCTAACAAGAAGCTAACAAACACTGAAGAGAAGAAGAGCTGCCATCGATGCGGCTGCAGCCAAACATGTTTTAATGTTACACAATACAGTTTTTAGCAAGTAGCTCAACGTCTAAACTGGTCTTGTTGTGCATTTAAGGTGTAAAGTTTACCTTCGACCAAACGCCCCCCAAAGGAATCCCAGTGCCCCCTTTTGTAAAAATGTCCGCCAGCGCCCCCTGCCGTCCTCTGAACGCCCGCTGGTCTAGAACATGGAGGACAGAGGGCCTGCAGGACCAGGGCTGGGAAACACTGGACTAGGAAATGGTGAACAATCACCTGTGTGTTTGGTTGTTTCTGGTTCTGTTAGCCTGGCAGATTCTGGGCTAATATCTCACACAGCTGTGCTGCCGTCAGGCGGAATTATGACCTCTGACCTCTGCTATAGTCTCAGGAATTACACGGCGGTTCTGGAGCCAGACGTCACCTGAGCCGGCGCTGTGGTTAGGTGGAAACAGATGTGGAACCGTCACATCTGTTGTGGGGGTTTAGCGGCGGAGCATGTAAAGGGAAACATGTCCATGTGTTGCTGCGGGCCGGCGGTTTATTAGCGCCCAGAGGAATGCAGGTCAGAACCGTGCTTCGGCATCCTGCAGTCAGAGCCAGGCTGGCCGTCGTTATCCTGCTCAGTTAATTATCAGTCAGTGTGGAATGATGTCAGAGCGCCGTCTGGAACCAGCTGCAGCGGTTGACATCAAACCGGTTCAGCACCAGCCACGTCAGCGAAGCGATTAAAGGTCCTTCCTGTTTGACCTTCACCGGTGGAAAGCTTGACTGCTGCACTTCATTGTATTTTATGGATCCAATCCGTACGATCGCGTGTTTCTGCTGACATGCTGGTTGAAGAGGCTCCAGGTTTTTTCTGCTGGTTTTAAATCTGTCTGATCATCAGCGAGAAGGCCTGTTTCTGTTTGATTTAATGGAACCAAAGAATGTGAAGCAGAAGAAGCTTAAAAATGCAGCTTCTTCTGCTTCCACATCTGCTGTGAGAACGAGGAGCGTTTCCACCCGAGGAACCTTTTCCATGAACCAGACTTGTTGTCTGGATCCAGAAAAAAACGCCTCATTTCCTGTTCAAGCACAC
This sequence comes from Phalloptychus januarius, assembly GCA_902982915.1. Classification (NCBI taxonomy): domain Eukaryota; kingdom Metazoa; phylum Chordata; class Actinopteri; order Cyprinodontiformes; family Poeciliidae; genus Phalloptychus; species Phalloptychus januarius. The sequence continues at coordinate 17,863,799 of CADWAE010000459.1, forward strand.
GAACATGGAAACGGCGGACAGGCCGGGAACCTTTACTCTGACTGGCGGTGGTTAGGGCAGCTAACGAGTTCATTAGACATTTTATCGTAACTTTCTGAAACACAAGTAAAGTCTGGCCCAAGTGTCCAAGACGCAGCAGCGCCTCTCAGGACCGCATGTTGTCCAGGACAGTTTCCTACAGTCAGAGGATAAAGTTATACGAGAAAACAGTCAGTACATTAAAATTAATCTCATGACTCTATACTCATGCATAGTTTATGAAATAATTAAGTCACAATAATGCAATAATAAAGTCGTAACAATACGAAACCAAAGCAGCAGCAATGTATGAATAAAGTTGTTATTCTATGAAAATAGTAATTAGGTCATAATATTACCAGAATAAAGTTGTAATAATAAGAGAATTTTGTTGTAATATTAACAAAAAACAAATAATGTGGGGATGAATTAATATTTTTATGAAAATATTCACAGGTTTATGAGCTGCGAGTCGAATTTATTGCAGCAGTTTCTTCTGCTCTCCGTTGTGCTAATAGTTACAGTGGAGGCTTCCTGAGCTCTGATTGGCCGGTGGCAGCCAATCAGAGCCGCTGTGTGTCTGACTGTGGGCCGGAAAGCAGCCAGGACCATAAAACGTTAGTTTGGTGTGAGGAGGCGAGAAGGTGGAGCTGAGCTTCGGTTTTCTGTGAGTTTAATGTTGGAGACGAAAGGAAGGACAACATTTCATCATGACATCAGCCGGTGAGGCTTCCTGCCCTCCTTCACTTTGGCCCAAGTGAATTTCATGACGAGTGTCTGAAATAATTCAACAGCCAAAACAACTAATTGGAGGCGTAAACAGCAGAAACCGGAGCAGCCTTCAAAGCTGCCCTCCTCAGGCTCAGGCTGCGTTTCCCTGGATGTGTAAAACACATGGCCACCTTCTGATCCGAGTCCAGAGAGAGTCCAGCATGTGGAAACAGTAAAACTGGGTCAAAGTGTTGTTTTTCTGCAGCTGACTCAGTGTCGCCACCCAACACGTCTTCCTAAATAAATGAAGCAGATTCTTTGTTCTGATGTGATCAGGCGGTGCAGGTGACTCACGCAGCCTCTGATTGCTGATTATATAATCCTGACGTAATGAGGGCTGGTTGTGATATGGCGGTGGAGCCATCAGGCCTCCAGGCTCTTCATCGCCATCAGCCGACACCGAGATCGGCTCGCTACCTCCTGAACTACAGTTTTCCTTTCAGTGCTCCTAAAAGTTCCTTAAAGCTCCCATGATTTGTATTTGTCTCCCTTCTGGTTCGGAGAATCGCAGCCTCCTAGAATCAGTGCGTTACTGAGATGCTTTATGTTTTCCAGATGAAACAGAGGTGATTGATGAGGCCGGTTTCTACCATAATGTGTTCACCGTGCCATGATGAATAAAGACCAGAAGGATAAAGTGCAGCCTTCATTATCAGATCTGAAAGGATCCAATGAAACAAAATCTGCTTTTTACAAGACCATCAAAGCATTTCTCTGCCATGACTTTCAAACAAAGACTTTATTTTTGTTTTTACTTGAATTATTTAATTCTGAACACTAAAAAGTAAACTCACCTATTACTTTTTATTGGATAAAGCATCTGTGGCCCACATGGTGAGGAGAAAACCACTGGCAGACATCCAACCTGTAGTCAGAAAAAAACCAAAAACGGCTGAAATTCAGCGTCTGAGAGATAATGGTGTCTGGTTCAGATGAGTGGAAATCACAGTGTGGAAGCTGGAATTATACGATCCGGACCCATCAGCTAATGGCCTCTCCACCAGGTGACATATTTAACCAAAGGTTATTAAAAACAAGCCAATTTCTTGGTTTGGTAAACTTTATGTCCAGATTTATGACCAGACATCATCGGTTTCAGCTAGTTCTAGTGATTTATCTTCTAAAGCCCCAAACGGAGCCTGTACCTTATATAGAGAATAACTGCTTAATGGAGCACCAGCTACACAAGTTAGCTACAAACAGCGAGCCTGTCATTTCTACTGGATAATCTGAAAACCACAGGAGGTAGCACGGTAACCCTGTAATCACTCAGTTTCATAGAAAATAACATCAAAAATACATTAAACAAAATCTAACATCTAGAAATTCAGCTGATCTACGCAGATAAGATGCATATAAGATAAAGTTCTATGTTTTCTAGGCTGTTTTGTAAAGTTTAAGCTGAATAATGTTCAATGTCTGTTTTTGTCATTATAAATTTTGACCCTATTGAGGGTGAACTATGGAGAAGGAAATGCTGCGTCATTGACACATGATGGTATCAGCTTGGTTACAGTTAGCCATAGCATTAGCTTCCACCAAATACAGAGATATAACAGGGACGTAGCATTAGCTTCTGCTGCATACCATTTTAGCATAATGCTCCTTAGCTGTTAGCTTTTGTAACTGAAGCCGTGACGGACGGGGGAAGAGAGGCAGCACTGAACAGAGCGACTGAAGTTGCTTTAGCCAGTTTCTTCATGGCTTCTCCTTGTTGAGTCGAGCTAACTCGTCTGTGAACGTAACTCACCTGGTTGGGCTCGGCGGGATTTACAAAGGTTGGAAACAGCTAGCTTAGAAACCGACCCGTGGCTCCTCCCTCCTGACGAGTTGATCAAACTACCGACTTTGCCTGAATTCACGTGATTTATGTCACTACGTCATAAACAGCGTTTCCCCTTAAACCGGAGCTGCCTACAAAATGCTAACCACTTGTTTCCCTACATGCTAGGCTAGGTGGCGGCGCGGCGTTGTCTCCATGGTTACCAATGGTGAGACGCGGACCTTGCCCATAATGCCACATTTGACATCTTTCTAATCCTACTTACTTCTAAACCACATAGACTTTAATCTTGTAAACAGTGCGGTTACACCGAGGGCTGCCGGTCATGTGACTGACGGCTGCCGTCCATCGCCGCCATCTTTCCTTTTAAAAGTTACTAAATGACAAGTTTAGTTTTTATGCTCGTGTTTCTCTGCAGCCGCCCGCGCAGCACCCTGTGAACATTTTACTCTACCTAAAGTATGCTTTAATAATTAAAATCTGGAGCATAAGGATTCACTACTGGCAGGCCAGAGAAGAGTATCTGTGATGCAATAAACCAGAATGTGAACCAAAGTTCGTCGGTCACGTGAGAAAGGCTAATAGCAGCGCTAATCGATAGGAGCTAATGATTAGCGCTGTTGGTTAGCGCAGCCTGTAAGTTTCCTGTGAATGTTACCTTATGACATCATTTATGTTTTGATTTATATAATTTTAAAAATGTTGCTTTTGTTCTCAATTTATCACAAAACGACGATAAATAAATGATTTAATCTTGATGAAAATTAAAATTCAGAAATACTTTATTAATCCCCAAGGGAAATGAAATGTTGTTGTAACTCATTAAATTAGACTCTTCAAAGAGTCATTGAAGATGTTGATGGCTGTTGGCAGGACAGATCTCCTGTAGCAGTCTGTATTGCACTGAATCTGAAGAAACCTCTGACTCGATATGCTCTGCCTTCCCGAGACATGAAGAGGATGTGCTTCATCTTTTAAATAATGTCGCAGGAATCCATCTTTCATAATCAAACAGAATCTGATGAATATTTAAAATAAAAACTGTCGTGTTAAAACGTCTTCTGGATCCATCCGGCCCGGTTCTGTTAGCAGGATGTCTGACTGTTTGTCTCTCTCTCCAGAACTCGTCCAGCCCACAGCGCTGGCCTTCTCTGACGTCGGCTCCAGGAGCTTCAGGACCTCCTGGGAGATCGACGCTGACAATGTGGACTTCTTCTTGGTCCAGTTCAAGCCAGAGGAAGAGGCAGAGGGACACTACGTGTCCATGTCTGTCCCGGGGGACACCCACACCGCCGTCCTGCCCCACCTCACCCCTCTGACCCGCTACGAAGTCAGGGTGTCAGCTCAGTACGCCAAGGGGGAGAGCCTAGCGGTTAGCGGCTATGAGACAACCACAGAAGGTACGCACCAGAAAACCACACCTGCAGCTTCCGTTTGACCTCTGACTCACTGACCGGTCAGAAAGTATGTTGTTCAGGGTCACACTTTGACTAGGCCACTCTTTACACCACTCTGAAAGCGCTGCCCTCCCCCAGCAGCTCTAGGTTGACGGCAGTAAAGATGGCCGCCGTCTCTGATGGCTCGTTAAGTTGCTGAGAGCAACGGCACGACCATAAAACGGGCACCAGGTGGCAGCAGCGGCTTTAAGCCTTGACCGCAGCTTCTGACCCGGTTCTGTTTGGATGTGGAGTTGGAACAGTAGTGTTGGGGTTGGGATGTGATGCGTTCACTGACTCGGGCTAGGAAACAGTTCACATGAAAATTAAATCCACATGGATCAGATTCTTTTCAGGTAATGGGATCAGAATCAGGTTATTCAGACCGCTCGGACCGGACCGGGTCGGGTCGGATCGGATGGGACCGGGTCAAATGGGAACAAGTCGGATTGGACCGGGTCGGATCGGATGCGACCGGGTCGGGTCAAATGGGACCAGGTCGGATCGGATCGGACCAGGTCGGATTGGACCGGACCGGAGAGGGTGGGATCGTCCTGCTGTGAGCGCAGACTTTGATGTGAGGAATGTAAACGGGTCGTGTTGTTTGATCCGACTCAGGTCAGGCTGACCGCGTTCGGCCCAGCAGAACCAACTGAGCCACTGAAGCTCCGACTGGAATGTTTCCGGACTCTTTGAAGGTTCTGCTGGGTTTCCAGTAAACTGTCTGATAGTTTCAGAGCGGCGCCATTTCCTCCTCCTGGTCGGGTCCAGAGCTAAAAGCCCGGTGAGTGGTTCCGACCCGCAGGCAGTCAAACCAATCTGTAAAGCTGGAAATGTCCTGATTGGTGGAGGAGATCCTCTGGATGTTCCCGCTGGCCTTTGCCCTACATCCCCCAGGGAGGGGCGGGGTTTCATACATTGCTGACCTCCTGACCCGGCGACGCCACCCTGTCGGCTCCGGGTCGGACCGGACTGACAGGCAGCAGACGGAGGCATCAGGGCGGGCCGGTTGCCATGGTAACGGGTGGAGGATCTTCCTCCTCCAGACGACCGCTGTGGTTCTGGTTCTGGAAACAAGCAGCCAGAAGCCGCGTTGTGTCACCATCAGTCAGTGTTAAAGGATTTTCAGCAGCAGTTGTTCCAGTAGCAGCTGCTCTCCCAGTTGGCCCAGTCTACACAGCATGCTGGTCCGCGGGAGCAGCTGGGGGTTGGGTTTCCAGGTCAGCGGATGATGAAGGGAATGTTTCCTTTGGTGATGTCAGAAAGCCGGTTTGGATCCGTGTTCTTCTAAAACATTTGTTTTATCTCAGAGTGATGTTGTTAATCTCTACTGTTTATGAACAATTCATTCAAATGATCCAGCCGGGTCGTTTCTGAGGTGGATGGACATGAAGTAATGTCAAGAAGAAGAACATGGCTCTGTCTGCCCAGGACATTCTGGTTCTGGGTCGGGTCCAGCAGCCGTGAAGCGGTTCTGCTGTGAAACGTCCGGGCCAGGAGGAGCCGTGTTCTGGTTCTAGACAGCCCGTTTCCCTGTGGCTGCAAGTTATGTACTGTCCCTAAACACACGGGTTGCTATGGCGATTGCCGCCTTTTTTTGAAACTTAAAGGTTAACTAAACAAATGAATTTATTTGGCAGATTAATTGATCTACTGCAGATGTGCTGCTAATCATCTTCTTAAAAAAGTTGGATTTGTTGTTGCTTTTTTGAAGAAAGTCGCTATATGTACTTTTTTAAAAAGTCATGAAATTTGTCGCTGTTTTGAAAAAGCACAGTTAGATTTGTCTCTAATTTTTTTTTTAAGTTGCTAGCGGTGTCTGAAAAGCTGCTACATGTTCATTAAGTTAGCAACAGTGCTTCCCTCGTCCTGACCACGCCCCCAGTGTATCTTGGCTCCACCCACTTTGGCTGGGGGCGGAGCTTTGCTGACACGGGGGATTGGTGACCCTTATAGTTAGTGGTTGCCATGGTGATTCCCGCCATTTTTTCTGTAAGTTTTCCTCGTGCACAAACTCTGACATATCGAACAGAACCTTCAGGTCCAATTTCTCCAGAACCAATCAGCTGAAATTTACTGGGAGTGGATGAAAGTGGGCGTAGAAAAGTGTTTCACTGTAAAGATGGTTTGTAGTTAAACTGTAAAATGGATCAGAATGATTCAACTGAATGGTGCGTCTGATGGGGATGTGTTTTAGAGTGGTTTTGGAGTAATAACTTCTTGTTGACATGCAGAGCTGAAATAGATTTATTATAATTTCTTGATCTGTGCTTAAATGTCTAATGTTGACATGTGAGACAAACATTCATGTTTAAATCCCTTAATGACTGAGTCAGTGAAGTTTTAAATGGTGGCACTGAGACGCTGATCCTTTAAAACGATCAGCTTTTATGGCCTGTGAAGCTCAGCTAATGGTTGAGGTTTACAGTAATTGCTCTTATAAACTCTGGCAGAATACCAAAGCCTAAATCACGCAAGACTCAGGCTGCAGCAGAGAGAGCTGCAATGATCCAGCTTTACAGACTCACAGGTTCTGCTTTCATTAAGGGAGGGTCACCTGCTAAACCACAGGGTCACAGCTTGAAGCACTGAGCATGTTGTGTTAGCGTCTGTGGGTGTTGGTGCTCAGTGGGTGTTAGCGTTCAGTGGGTGTTAGCGCTCTGTGGGTGTTAGCGCTCTGTGGGTGTTAGCGTTCAGTGGGTGTTAGCGTTCAGTGGGTGTTAACGTTCAGTGGGTGTTAGCGTTCAGTGGGTGTTAGCGGTCTGTGGGTGTTAACGTTCAGTGGGTGTTAATGTTCAGTGGGTGTTAGCGCTTCAGTAGGTGGTACTGTAGCTAATTTCTGCCACCATTTGTCTAACATTTACACACATTTAGCTTCCCCTGAATTAATTTTTTTTTTAATTCAAATTAATTAAAAATTTAATTAATTCAAAAGTGATCTTGGCTGTTTTGTTAACTTTCAGCTGAATAAAATTCAATCTCTTTGTTGAAGTTGATGTTTATATTAATGCTCTTACTTTGAAAATGCATTTGAAGCAGCAGTTGTGTTTGGTCACTCTTTTTTCCCCAATGCATTCCCCAATAAATGCATTTCAAACAAGAAACATGCAGGAACATTAAAGAACCAGATACAAACATAAATTCGATATCTAACAGCATTGCAGAACATGTAAATTGTAATGTCCAGTTGATATTTGTAATCAAGGGAAAATATAATTTGAATTGTAGTTAACAATTTAGCATTATCTTCCACTTAATATCGTGTTGGTATAAAGCGTTAGCTCCTGCTAAACACTGGGGTCATGCAGTGATTTAGCATTAGCTTAGGCCACATTCTCTGTTGACGTAGTGCTTTTTGTGGCTCTAATGTTTGTGATCAGTGCTTTGGGTTTAACACTGCTAGCTTCTCAGTTAGGAATGCAGCCTGAGAGCTTCTGATTAGCAGGGAAAACTCATTCCTCCCGGCTCTGCCTCCCTGTTCCTCAGTTGTTCCCCCCAGCAGTGTGAATGTCTCCCACCTGCCCCTCCAGCGGGGTGATTCCCCCCTGCAGCGCCGCCCTAGTGGCCGTCTGGCTGTGAAGGGTCCAGGAGGACTTCCAGGTGTTCCTGGGTTTGGGCCACATGGCAGCTGGAGGTTCTGATTCTGGACCCACATAAGGCCCGGTGAGCTCAGCCTGCTGGCGGGAGGCTCTTACTGCAGAGTCCGGACCCGTTCAGAACCTCACCTGGATCTCATTACAGAGGCTGTAAGGAAACGCACGGCGGGCCAGAATCCCAGTGTTCCCGACAGATTCCCAGGTTTTATCATCAGGCAGTAAATGCGGCTCCCTCAGCAGCTTCTCGGCTTGGCGCGCCGATCGGACCGGCTCGGAAACTCTGACGTCCTCCAGAACCGTCTGGGTCCAGTGGAGCGGAAAACCTCTCAGTCAGGATCATGTCTGGGGTTCTGCAGAGCGATGTAATGTCGTCATTAGTTTCCCCTTAGTGATGAAACAAGAATCATCCTGAACATTCCTCACTGGACGCAGTCCCCTGGTTCTGGTTCTCCTGTTCACATCAGATAGAACCTGGCAAAAGTATTCACACCCTTGGGTCCACACTTCCTGTCACAGAATTCCCAAGTTCATCTAACCCTTCACCCGATCCGTTTAGTTCCACTGGAACCGGTTTGGATCCGTTTGGTTCCACTGGAACCGGTTTGGATCCGTTTGGTTCCGTTCCTGGGGTCTGGATTGTTTTCAGCGCTCAGGAAGCAGCAGACGTTTTGCAACAATAGAAACCCAGAAACCTTCATGGCGATCCGGTTCTGTCTGGTTTTCATGGCTCCGCTGTCCACTCTGTGACATCATTCTTTCCATTTTAAATATATTTTCATCTGCCAGTAGATCTAACTGGTTCCTTTGTTTTGAAGAGACGATGGATTTTAAAAATGTTCTTGGCCACTGAGGAACTGGAAGACTGCGACTTTGAGCCTGAAAACATCTGGGATGTGGGGAGAGAGTTTCACCAAGCGAACAAAATCAGATCTGGAACAAACATTTTCTTTGAAAAGTGAACATAATCCTGAGGCCCAAAGTTAATTACCTTTAGTAAAAATCTACATGTTGATTTCAGAGGCCGGGCCCGCTAAGAACCTGGTCACCAGCGACATCAGCGCCTCCAGCTTCAGGGCGTCCTGGACAGCGGCGCCCGGAAACGTCCAGGCCTACAAGGTCCGCTGGAAGTCCCTCTTCACTGGGGAGCAGGGGGACAAAACCGTCCCAGGGGAAGAGACGTCCACCGTCCTGGACGGTCTGAGTCCAGAGACCCGCTACCAAGTGTCTGTGACCGCCGCCTACGGCCACAAAGACAGCGAGCCGCTGACCGGGCTGGAGACCACCGATGGTAAGAGGCTCCGCACGCCGTCCATAAGCTAAACGTTTAGCCGGCTCAAGACATCTAGCATGCTAAATATTTAGCTTCAGGCTAAGCTGCACGAGCCTAAACCAGAGACCAATTGATAGATTTTTATTTTCTAAAGCTGCGGTGAGTCAGGAGACACAATCTGGGTGAACAGATTAAAATAATAATTATGACTATGATTATTTAATGTTGTAATTTTCATGAGTTGCAGTTAAGATGCTCCTTTGTAAGGTGTCGTTTGTAAAGTTAAACTGTAAAAAATGAACTGCAATAATTTACCTTTTTAGCCTATTTTCAAAGAGAAGACTGGGGATTCATTTTTAAAGTTATATTTTCACAATATTATTCATTATTTTGTAAATGTCACACCTCCAAACTCAGTATTTAGTTAGCAAGCTAAGCATTTAACTCCAAAGGTTAGGTGTTTATCTCCGAGTTCATTATTTAGTTATTAAAGTAATCATATAGTTTAAAGTTACATAACATTTCCAGGTAGCAAGCTACATTTTTACTTTGAAGACGCCTGTTTAGCAAGGTACATGTTTATCCCTGGGCTACTAGCTTTGAGCTAAGTATTTAGAATAGAGGAAGTACAATTAGCGCTGCAATATAGCACCACGCAGCTAACGCAGTGAAACATGTTTGACTGGAACATCAAGTGTAGCTACAGCACAAAGTTAGCATAAATAATTGTTGTGTATTTCCTCTCTGAGAGCGGCTAACTCTTTAACAACCCCGCTGCTAAGCTAACCAGCTAAACATGACAGCTGCTGCTGCGTTTCCACGGCTCTGCTGGTGAAAACGTGTCGCTAGCAGGTTTGGTGCTAACGACACCCAATTTAATAGATATTATACCAAACCAATAAAAAGTTCATATTCATAATAAATATTAGTCACAGTGTTGTGTAAATAAATACTCTTACACCATGCGTTAGCTCCTTATGCTGGGACACGCTGCGTAGATCTTTGGAAAAAAGATCTACGCCCTGATCTTTGAAAAGTGTGTGAATACTTTCTGATGATGAACATATGTGTTATCACCTTTAAGAGTTAAAAATCTGCAGCTGAGAGAAGTTTAGAGTCTAACTGTGTCTGCCAATAAAATCCATCCTGAATGAAATGAGGCATTTAGAGACCGTGGGAGCGCTAACAGTCTGTACCGCAGCGTTCTCCTGCAGAGCTTCTTAATCACCTCCACATGCCTCACAACACCTCAGCTGTTCCAGGTCCATCGCTCAGTACCTGGCGCTGCAGCCCGAGGGAGATGGAAGGACAGGAAGGGGACAGAGCCTGTCCCTCATGAATTGAACTGAGCATCTGTGGTGTTTGTGTCCCCAGCGTCTCCAGCGGCTAAGTCTCTGACGGTGTCCCATGAGACGGAGCGGACCATGAAGGTCACATGGACACCGGCTCCGGGGAACGTCCTCAACTACAGTCTGAAGTACTTCCCCATGGATGGAGGCAAAGAGGTGGTCCTGAAGCTGCCGGGGACAGGAGCGTCCACTGTCCTGAAGCGCCTGCAACCCGACACGTCCTACAGCGTCTCTGTCCTGCCCGTCTACAAGGGCGGGGACGGAAAAGCAAGGCAAGGAGTAGGAACGACACGTACGTTGGACCAAGATTCAGCCTGCTCACCAAGAGACACGTCCACAGAGACACACGTCCACAGAGACACAGCAGGGACAGTAGCTGCGTTTCTGTTACAAATGTGAACACATTTCTGTCAATTTTCCATTAATTGTTGAAAAAACATAATTTCCTAATTTTTGTTTCCATTAAATAAGAAACTAAATTAAAAACATTTATTAATATTTCTGTTTTTTTCATAATCTCATAAATGATTAGAAATCACGCCATGCTATCGTCAAACTGCTGCTGCTTCTTCTTTGTTAGCAAATAAGGCAAATAAGTTTTGGAGCACTACTGCCCCCAAATGGTGAAGACTATGAACAACATTCATGTTTTCTTAGAAACGCAGCTGCTGTGAACTGCAGTTTATTAGTGAAGGACATCTCGTCTCCTCTCCTCTCCTCTCCTCTCCTCTCTCCTCTCCTCTCCTCTCCCTCTCCTCTCCCTCTCCTCTCCTCTCCTCTCCTCCTCTCCTCTCCTCTCCTCTCCTCCCACCCACCCAGCAGTGGGTCCTGACGCCTCCTCCTCTGTCCCTTGCAGTGCCGGCCTTCAAGGCCCCCAGGAACCTGCAGACCTCAGAACCCACTAAGACCAGCTTCCGGGTTTCGTGGGACCCGGCTCCGGGTGACGTGCGGGGCTACAAGGTGACCTTTCACCCCTCTGAGAGCGACGTGGACCTGGGGGAGCTCATGGTTGGTCCGTACGACAACACCGTGGTTCTGGAGGAGCTCAGGTACGCTCAGACTGATGACATCATCGGGCTGCAGGTGTTTGGTTCAGAAAGGCTCATAAGTATACATACAGGCTGTGACCCGCTATGTAACCTTTATAACAAATATGATTTAGCTGGACGATAAATAAGTTATTGAGAGGAAACATGTTAAATATACAGAATATGTAAGCAAATATGAAATAAAGTCTATGTATGTAAACAGAATAATTCTTCTCTGCTTATCTACAGCTAGCATGAATGCTAAGGCTAGTTAGCACAGACACAAGTTTTCTGTAAGCCATTTCTCCTCTGTTAGCATATTTGCCAGCACCAGCATAAGGTTGATTGACAGCGCTAAGCCCCGCCTCTTGGCTCTGATTGGTTGTTTTTGGGCCATGTCTTCAGAGAGCAGATCAAACTGTGGTGACGGTTCAATAAATATGTAAAAAAACATTTTTCAAGAAACGCTTCAAACGAAGAGACCCACGTCCTCTTTGTTCTCTAGAGGTCGGAGGTTAGTGCTTTGGGATCATCTGTCTCTCTTCATGCTTCATTGTTCCACTTGTAATGATGCTGCCACGGCCGTGCCTTACAGCTGCTTCTCTTTAGTTTGACTCCAAACATGTTTCCTGAACGTTGAGCTGCTGGTCGTCCTCATGGTGAGGCTTGGTGGTGGCAGCATCATGCTGTGCAGAATTGATTGGAATGCTGAAGTACCCAAACAGTGGTTCTGGTTGGGATGAAAGTCTTCCTGAAGCTACGCCCCTCTCTGTCAGGGAACAGGAAGTGATGTCGTTTGTGTCCCTGCAGGGCGGGAACCAAGTACTCTGTGGCTGTTTTTGGGATGTTTGATGGCGGCGTGAGCTCGCCGCTGGCCGGGGAGGAGAAAACCACGCTGATGGACGAACCGGAACCTCCGCCTCCGGATCACTCTGGTAAAATCAGATCATCCTCCTCACGCCACTTTCTGTCAAAACCAGGCGCTGCTGCTTCACTTCCTGTCTGGCCAGTTGATGTCAGTTTGGGGATTGCTGATTGAAACCTGGTGCAGATTTCAGGCTCTGCTTTCGGTATACTTCAGAAAAATCTGAAAAGCTCTTTAAAGGCGACCTACTGCGCTTCCTTTAGTCGGTTAGCATCGATGCATGGCCTATACAAAACATGTTCATTACCTAATCATTCTTACATAACGAGCTGTTTTATGGCCTCTGTCTCTTTAAATCCAAAAGAGCTGCTGCTGGCCACGCCCCCAAACTCAACATTTACATTCACCTAAAAATGGCTGCAAACAGAAGTGCAGTTTACTACTGTATGTCTTTGAAAAGCATTAGTGGAGCCTCCTGCACAGCCACCCAGAAAGCAGCAAGTCAATAACAAAACTCATCTTTTCCAGCAGCCATTGTACATCGAATATCGCGGCAAACCAGCTGACCAAACATGCAGGGGTTGCTAGGTAACAGGCAGAACTCTGCAGGGGTTGCTAGGTAACAGGCTGTCTGATTTAAGAGGTTTTTGAAACGACTTGTTTTCCAGAAACCAAAAAAATGTACTTGCAGCCAAAAAGCAACTGGGTGTTTTTAGAAGCAGTTTGAACTAAAAAATGTGAAAAATGTGAATTTTGCGTAACAGACGTTCAGATGATTGGCTCATCCTGACCATTCCTGGAACAAACTGCTTCATTCGTTCAGCACATGTTCCACTCATGAAAATGACGTATTTCCATATTTACGTTCCCTGAAATAGGAAACAAGCAGCTTTTGTTCACCTCCAGTTAATCTGGAAGGTGAACTGCTGCAGATGGAGGATTTGTCATAACGTCTGTAGATATAAACCCTGAAGGAAGCATCCTGCTATGTCCGGACTGACGAGGGACATATATAAAAGCATGCCACACTTTTCAGATTTGTATTAGTGAAAAATGCTGAAAATCATTAATTTTCTTTATTTAATGTCTATAGAAAATATAGAAAACCTAAAGGAGAGTGTAAAAGTTTGTTTCTATTATTTAAACATGTTTTTGTTTAAATTGGAATAGTTTCCGTCCCGGCTGGATGTGTGTTAAAGTTCCTGCACCAAGTTCCTGTCTGATGCTTCTGACCTGCTGCTGCTTTCAGGCTTACAGGAAACTGTGGGGTTGCTGGTTCTGTTCCAGCAGCGCCAGAGAGGCTGCAGAGCGCCTGGTTCTGCAGGGGCAGAGAGGCAGCGCTGTGTGTAATGCTGGGGATCTGGCGGTGTGCCGTCCTGCAGAAGGACGAGCCGATGTTTTTCCTCTTGCAGGTCGCTGAAGGACCGCCAAGCGTTCGCCGAGCGTTCGCAGCTGCTGCAGGAAAACAACGCAGCATACCTGCTGGACTCACTGGATCTGCTGCAGCAACATGAACTGTCACTGCTGTTATGTGATGTTACTGAATCATCTGTAAAGTGATTGGTTGTGATTTGCAGCTTCTCTTCTTCTTCGTTTCTGTCGCTTCTCGTCCCGTGAACCGATCCAAAAGGTGGAGCTCAGCAGGACACCGTCAGTAAAACCAGATCAGTTCAAAGCTTTTCTCACCTCTAATGAGACGATAATCAGATGGAAAACCAACAAACCAGAGGGAGAAACATCAACAATAGGCAGCCAGACTAAGTATTCACACCCGCACACCGGCCCTTTAAGAAGCTTTTCTTTCCAACTTTCGTCAAACACTTAAGACCTAAATTTATATCCAATGGTTCAAAAAATGTGTTGTGAACTAATCACAATATCAACCTGAACTTTTTATCTATAACTAGTGTCAACTTGGCTATGATGCTAATTAGCGACACCAGGCATTGAAGGAATTAAACAAACGTTTCAAATTATTTCATTGATGTTTAACCACAACTTTCACATTGAGTTAAAACATCTATTACTGTGTTTCAGTTAAATTCTTTCGCTTTCTCCCAGGAGCTCCTAGATCCTTTTTGCAACATAAAATCAGTTTTACAAACTGAATATGAACATATACTGTATTTTTATTGATATTTGTCCTGCAGTGTCTCAGATACAGCTGAATTAATCATTTTATTAAAAGTTGCATGATCTAAATAGTGTTGCTCATTTCCATTCCTTAGTTGCCAAATGTCGCTAAAAATCTTCGTACACAAAATAAGAAATAATTTTAAAGATGTTGGTTTTATGTTGTTTATTTTAATATGTCATATGTAGAAGAGATTAATGAGATTAAATGCATTTTTCATTGAAAAGCCAAGCTCAGTATTCGGATTATTTCCGGAGATTACCGGCCGTTGATTCCATGAGACGTGTAGTTCACACTCCAACCACTAGATGGTGTCAGAGCACGTCTGAAAGCAGCCTCAGTATGAGAGGAAGATAAGCCAACATTTGTAGCTTCACTAACTAAACTGAAAAAAAGTTCCCAAACAACTGATTGAACAAATGTATCAGCCAGGAGAAGGGTTTTAAAAAATCACAGCATTATTCATACACTACTGTGCAGTGAAGACGGTTTAAATATATCAGAAGAAACGTCTCATTAAAGACCAATGAAAATCTTTAGAATGATCCAACATGGCGGCTGAGATCCTCTGAGCTCCAGCGGGCCAGCCGGTTCTGGTCGTTGGGCCAGCCGGTTCTGGTCTTTGGGCCAGCCGGTTCTGGTCGTTGGGCCAGCCGGTTCTGGTCTTTGGGCCAGCCGGTTCTGGTCGTGGGCCAGCTGGTTCTGGTGTGACGCCGACTCGCCTCGTGTCTCTGCAGACAGCCAGTGCCGGACGTCGGCCAAGGCCGACATCGTCCTGCTGGTGGACGGCTCCTGGAGCATCGGACGCATCAACTTCAAAACCATCCGCAACTTCATCGGCCGGATGGTCGGCGTGTTCGACATCGGCCCCAACAACGTCCAGATCGGTAACCGCCCATCGCTTTCATGCCGCCATTTAGCTTAGCAACATTTCAGAGCATCAGAATAATCCCAGTATAATCCCACTATAATCCCATAATTATCCCAGTATAATCCCAGAATAATCCCAGAATAATCCCAGAATAATCCCAGAATAATCCCAGTATAATCCCATAATTATCCCAGAATAATCCCAGTATAATCCCATAATTATCCCAGAATAATCCCAGTATAATCCCAGTATAATCCCATAATTATCCCAGAATAATCCCAGTATAATCCCATAATAATCCCAGAATAATCCCAGAATTATTCCAGAGTTCCCGAGGTTCGGGCAGCAGATAATCATCAGCTATAGATACTTTATTGGTCCCAAACTGCTGCGGAATCTTTATGTTTTCAGCTTGATGTTCAACATTTCAGCAGCTTTAGAGACGAAAAAGAATTAGAAGTCATCTGCATAAGAACGATCAGGAAAATAGAAACGGTCAGAGGTTAGGGGTCAGAGGTCAGGGTGTCATTGTTAACTGATGATTCTGTTTGTCCTGCAGCTCTGGCCCAGTACAGCGGCGACCCAAGAACCGAATGGCACCTGAACACACATCTGACCCGAGAGTCACTGCTGAAGGCCGTCAACGAGCTGCCGTACAAAGGAGGGAACACCATGACAGGTGAGGGAACACCTGGGAAATGCTTTAACTGATTGAATAATAGGATTTATTATTCAGGATTAGAATTACTTAAAAATGGCTCAGAAAATCCCAAATTGTGAGAACTTTTGGGTTAAAGTTAGAATTTTGACTTTAATCTTAAAGTACAGATTTTTAAAGTTTCTTCTTTAAATCCAAAATTTAACTTTAATCTCAAACTTCTGACTTTAAGATTAAGATTTTGACATTAATCCACAAATCTAGACTTTAATCTGATTTGGCAGAGTTCTGCCACTAATGTTAAAAATGTTACTGTTATGTAAGAATTTTGACTTAAATTTCAGAATTCGGGGTAAAAGTCAGATTGTTCATTGTGTGGGTTTCAGTTGGCGTTGAACGGAGTTGAAGCGTTTTGACGAGCGCGGCAGATTTTATCGCCCTGCAGCGCCTCCTCTCCTCTCTGACCCGGTTCTTTCTCTGGTTCTGACTCAGTGAAAGTGAAGCAGAGGAAGTTCTGGCTCCAAGCAGAACCAGGTGTTAAATGTTGCCACATGTTGGTTTAACAGCCACGCAGGATGTTTTCATGGCGGTGATTTATTTCCTCTGTGAGTGAGTTCATTATGACCCGGATGTTGTCGGTGTTCTGGATGTTCTGATTCGTCTGGTTAACCTGTTCCCTGTTTGGACCGGCACTGCTGGTTCTGCTCAACATCACTTCAAATAATATTTCCAGTCTGCTGCAGTTTGACAGCCAGATCAAGATGGTGAATGCAATGAGACAGCTTCCATCAGACCTTCAAAATAAAACTGCTCACCATATAATGCCATAAAAATGCTCCTGTTAGCTACAGTGCTACATATTGGTGTAGCACTGTAGCGTTAGCAGAGCTAATGTTTATGTTCAGTGCTTTAGCGTTAATGTTATTAACATTTTAGCTAGCGGTTTCCACCAGTGGAAATCCATCCGTCTATTTTCTTTTTCTTTCCACCCTTGTCCCTTGCGGGTCGGGAGGAGCTGCTCCTCTCCAGTGAAACGTTTCGGGCGAGAGGCGGGGTCACCTGTTCAGGTTGTCAGTCTGTTGCAGGTGGAAATATTAATTTGAATCTAATCTGATATTTTTTGCCATGTTGGTGTCGTCAGTGACCATGGCAATAAGTTTAGCACCAGGAAGTTCCTTTTCCAGGTTCCTTTTTGAGCTCGAAAACCCAAATCTGTTGGAAGGAAGTTTCATGTGAAGTTCAGTTTTCTGCTTTAAGATGCGATGCTTTATGAACTTCCTTGTTTGATAAATGCTGCATTCTTGTTGGTTGGGCATAATGACCTATAGATCAGAGTTTTACTGTCCCAGTTCATCCGTTGGGCCTCTGCTCCTCGGACAGGAATGGCTCTCCGCTACATCCTGCAGACCAACTTCCAGCCGTCGGTGGGGATGCGTCCCGATGCGCGGAAGATCGGCGTTCTGATCACCGACGGGAAGTCGCAGGACGAGATCATCGTGAACTCCCAGAGCCTGAGGGACAGCGGCATCGAGCTGTACGCCGTCGGTGAGCAGCGCCGCCCGCTAGCCGCCCGCTAGCTGCCCGCTAGCCGCCCGCTAGCCGCCTGCTAGCTGCCCGCTAGCCGCCCGCTTCCTGCGATCAGCCAATCTCTCATTGGGTTCCCCGCAGGCGTGAAGAACGCCGACGAGAACGAGCTGCGCTCCATCGCCTCCGACCCGGACGAGATCCACATGTACAACGTAGCCGACTTCCGCTTCCTGCTGGACATTGTGGACGACCTGTCCAGCAACCTGTGCAACAGCGTCAAGGGCCCAGGTAGGACAGAGCCGCGGGACGAAGGTTCCTGAGCCGTTCAGCTCACTCCGCCTACCTCTGCCTCCAGATTCTGGTCCCAGGCTCGGCCCGCCCACCGACCTGGTGACCTCTGAGGTCACACACTACTCCTTCAGAGCCTCCTGGACGCCACCAGAGGTCGCCGTCGAGCAGTTCAGGGTCACCTACAGGATGGCCGCTGGAGGGCCCACCATGGAGGTGAGCAGCAGCTCGGCCCGGTTCTGGTCCGGTTCTGAGCTGACTGAGAAGATGAGCTCATTAAAGAACGAGTCCCGTCCGGCTGCCGGCGATTTAACGCGCTCCTCAGGAATAATGAAACCTCTTCACTTTCAGGGAAAATGTTTTCCAGGCTGCTCCTGATTTTCCAGCAGGAATTCGGAGTAAATCTTGTCATTAAAGCAGTAAATGATGTAACGGCTGTAAAAGCAGGATTCCTGACGCATCACAGATGAGTAGCAGCTGATTTTCTTACTTTAGTCTTTAATCAGCTTCATGACAAACACATCTGGCCGTTGCTGTTTGAGAGCAGCAGCATGAGGTCACTTCCTCCGCCGAGCTGGACGCATTCTCCCAGCGAAGCGTTCGAGTCCCGCGCGTCCAGCAGCACGTAATGACAGGAGACGCCATGATATCCCAACAAAGTTGTTCTGATGCCACATTAAACTATAATGATCCTGGAATAAAGACGCAAAAATAAAATATGAAAATTGCCATAAATGTACAAAAAATGTGAGTTTTTAACAGTAAAGCGACTTTCTACTGCATCTGCATTGTGTTAATACTGTAACATCACGTGGCGCGCTCCGCTCCAGGTTCTGGTGGGCGGCGAGGTGACCACCACGGTTCTGCAGAACCTGACGCCGCTGACGCAGTACGTGGTGAACGTGTTCGCCATGCTGGAGGGCGACAGCAGCGAGCCTCTGAAGGGAACCGAGACCACCTGTGAGTGTTTCCACTTCCTGCTGCTCCTCCAATCAGCAGCCGCTTACACAGGAAGTTAGCATCAAGGCTAATAGCTAGCGCTCTTCCTGCTCCTCTTAAGGGCTGAGTCAGTTCAGGTGAACTCTGACCCAGCTGGACTGCACACTTTTCATATTTGTTCACTGGAGTCTGTCTGGTTCTGACCAGTTCTAACTGGTTCAGACTGGTCCTGACTGGTTCTAACAGGTTCTTACTGGTCCTGACTGGTTCTAACAGGTTTTGACTGGTTCTGACTGGTTCTAACTGGTTCTGTTTGGTTCTGTCTCCCAGTGCCGCTGCCGGCTGCGAGCAACCTGAAGGTTTACGATGAGACGTCCAGCAGCATGAAGGTGAGCTGGGAGGCGGCGGCCGGAGCGAGCGGCTACCTGCTGCTGTACCGCTCCATCAACGCCTCGGAGCCTCAGCAGGAGGAGGAGGTGAGGATGCTTTAATCCATCCTAAACTGTTGTTGCGCCCCCTGACTGCGGCGCCCCCCGAGTGGAGAGCCTCAGATCCACCGGGGGGATTTCAGGTAGAAATTAAAATGTCAAATGAGTTTTAATGAAACAAGATGATTCGAAGCACCTCAGTTGGTGCCCAAACACTCGGAACTACAGACGTCTCCCTGGATCACATCTGGACCGGGTCGGCCCAGCGCCACTCAGCGGGTCGGGTTACAGCTTCCAGATGGCGGTGCAGCTGCAGCACCAGAACCGTCCGTTTAAAGAGACAGAGGCATGAGCTCATGTTCTGACGGGTCAGAACCTCTGAGCGTTACGCTGCAGCCATGTTTGTGTCTCCAGGGTTCTGAAGCTGCAGCTGTTCCATGTTCAACATGTAGCAGGCCAACATGCTTTTATTTTGAAAATCCTGGAGTTTCCTGTTCCTCTGTAGCCACATCCTGATTCTTCCTGTCGTTCCTTTGGAGCTGCTTGAGCAGCTCAAGGTGACCTTGACCTTCTGGATGACCTTGATGACTAAAACCGGCTGAGGTTTCTCTGACGGACAATCTAGAAACCTGCCTGCACTTCCTCTGAGCTTTTCCTTCATGGTTCTGTTGGATTCATCCTGATTCTCTCTGCATCTGGACGATGTTTACGGTTCATTTCATCGTTTGTTGAATCGAGGCAGATCTTCTGTTTTTCTGCATCACAGATTACAGTCAAATAACACAAATGAAAGAATGTTTAATTGTAATATTTAACATTGAGTTCTGGTTCCGCTGCGCGGCGCTCTGAGCATGCTCAGTGCCTCCAGGTTTCACTCGGGTCCGTTTGTCTCTGCAGGTTCGCGTCGCAGGAGGTGTGACGAACACCCAGCTGCTGCAGCTCATCCCCAACACGCAGTACGCCGTCACACTGCTGGCTCTGCACGGCGAAGCCACCAGCGGGGCCCTGGAGGGCCGCGGGGTCACCTGTACGTAACCCAGCGCCGGTAGCATCATGTCGCTAGCAACATGGCCGCCTCCGGGGAAATGGGTTCAGAGCCAAAACTTCCAGCAACTCAGATCAGCCGCTTAACAGCTAACCTGAGTCTGACATACAGAACTAAGTATTTAGTTTAAATCATTAGATGTGCCGATCAATCGGCCACCGATTATAATAGGATCAGTGTCTCTTGTTGCCGATCACCAAACCGATCACCGGCCTCTCACTGATATGAGGAGCTGATCTCTCTGCTCCTCACTGCAGGAGGAACTCTAACGCTCTGAGTGATCGTCTGCATGTTGAACAGGAACTGAATCGGAGGAGAATCACGTCACAACGAGTTTAATACGACTTTTAGAAAACTTCACCGAGTTTGGCTGCATGGAGGCTCAGTGCAGGAACTAAAGGACATCCGGATCCAGACAGCAGGGAGCAGCTGCCAGCTGACCTGGATCAGCATCAGGGTCCGGAAGCTGAACAAAAAACCCCCAACAATAATTCTAGCTGGTTCTGTTGGACCACCGCTGCTGGTAGGAAGATCTGACAGACGGAGCCGATCGGCTCTGCAGACAGTGAACTCTCACAA